>JAMWYP010000022.1:4451516-5909097 GCA_025563575.1 Acacia pycnantha | reverse complement strand
GAAGCACGGCCCTTGATGGAAGCTTTGAAGCATTGAGCAAAAAAAAAGATGGAAGCTTTGAAGCCCCACCATAAATAACGTGTCCCCCTCCTAATTCATGGACCGATATTTTCATTCTGTGGGCTTTCAAGTATCACGCTGAAGGAATCGGCCAATACCACGAGCTCCAATGGTAAGCGGCCACCCCCCCCTTCCCTCTCCTTTGTCCCACTCTCATCATCACATCACTCTCACCCAACCGCCCTTTAATCCTTCCCTTAATCACCTCGCACCATGCAATGTAACCCACCCCACTACTAATTACTCATAACCCCCCTTCCTTCTTTAGATTCCAACACTAACACCTCCTTATATACGTTCGCATAGAAAAATTGGTGCTCAAAGATTCAGAATCAATGGAGGAGGAGAAAAATACAGTGTTTGGCAAGTATGAGATGGGTAGGCTTCTGGGCAAAGGGACTTTCGCCAAGGTGTATCACGGCAAACGGATAGCCACCGGCGAGAGCGTGGCCATCAAGATCGTGAGCAAGGAGCAGGTAAGGAAGGAGGGCATGATGGATCAGATCAAGCGAGAGATTTCCGTTATGCGATTGGTTCGTCACCCAAACGTCGTTGAGCTCAAAGAAGTGATGGCCACAAAGACCAAAATTTTCTTCGTCATGGAGTACGTCCGCGGCGGCGAGCTCTTCGCCAAGGTCGCCAGAGGCAAACTCAAGGAAGATGTCGCTCGCAAGTACTTCCAACAATTAATCAGCGCCGTCGATTTCTGTCATAGCAGGGGAGTATCTCACCGGGATCTCAAGCCTGAAAATCTTTTGCTGGATGAGAACGAGAATCTCAAAATCTCCGACTTTGGCCTCTCGGCCTTGCCGGAACATCACCGTCACGACGGTCTCTTCCACACCCAGTGTGGTACTCCGGCGTATGTCGCCCCCGAGGTGTTGAGAAAGAAAGGGTATGATGGGTCCAAGGCTGATATATGGTCGTGCGGTGTCATTCTGTATGCATTGCTCGCTGGGTTTCTTCCTTTTCAGAATGAGAATCTCATGAGTATGTATAGCAAGGTTTTAAAAGCCGAATTCCAATATCCGCCGTGGTTTTCTGCTGAATCGAGGAGATTGATATCGAAAATCCTCGTGGCTGATCCGGAGAGACGGGCTACGATCCCGGCGATAATGCGGGTCCCATGGTTTCTGAAAGGTTTCTCGAGGCCGCTCGCTTTTCAACTAGAGGAACCTGTTTCCGATGATAAGGAGCTGCAGAAATCAGAGCCTGCAAACCCAAGATCGAAAACTTCATCGCCCAAGTTTTTTAATGCGTTCGAGTTTATTTCGTCCATGTCTTCTGGGTTTGATTTGTCTGGGTTGTTCGAGAGCAAGAGGAAAACAGGGTCGATGTTCACATCCAAATGCTCGGCGACGGCGATCGTATCGAAGATTGAGACAGTGGCGAGAGGGCTGAGTTTTAAGGTAGGGAACGAGAAGGGTTTCAAGATGAGGATGCAAGGGCCGTCGGAGGGGAGGAAAGGGACTCTGACGGTGACGGCGGAGGTGTTCGAGGTGGCACCAGAGGTGGCGGTCGTGGAGTTCTTAAAGAGCTCAGGCGATACTCTGGAATATGCAAAGTTTTGTGAGGAAGAAGTTAGGCCGGCGCTGAAAGACATAGTGTGGACGTGGCAAGGCGACAGCCCAGGGAATGGTAACATGGGTGGCGGTTACGGAGAAGAATCTCAGGGACAAGTTATTAGCAACGCAGCATAGAAACAGAGTATAGACACCATTCTAACAAAATGATCTTTTCCCCAGTGTGTTTTCCTTTTCCATTTCTGTGTCTAGCCGGCTTGATTTGTTGCTTTGATGGTGAAAAGAGAGGGAGAAGGGGTTTTGGTGTGAGATTTGTATATAAATGTAAATAGGTAATGTAACTATCGTTGATGAGCCATTGAGCCTAAACCTACAGTTTTAGTCTTAGTTTTTTTAAAAAAAGTAATGTAGACGCCATGGCTAATTCGGAGGAATGAAAGCTTGTTGCAGGAGTTGGCACCTGGCAAAGGTATTTCAGAGTCTTGGGGGAATAAGATGTCCAAGATTCTGATGACCGGCGCAATGGTGGAATTTTCTTTCCTCGTCTTTTTTTATTCAGATGAGGAAGGTTCATGTATAAATCCTCGTTCGTTCTATAATAAGTGGTATATTCAAAGTTTTTCTCTTTTTTTTTTTTTTTGAAAAATTAAAAATAGTCCTAGAGTGATACATAGTGAGAGGCTCTATAATTTTTTGGCTTTTAACATGCAGGCTTTTTGACCCTGTGGGCCTTTTGGCCCTAGCCCGTGCGGGCTAGGGCCTAACGGGTCGGGGTGACCTGTTTTGACAGCTCTAGTGAGAGCGAAGGGTAACGTGGAAGAATATTGAAAAAAAAGGAAAAAGACAGAAAAATATTATCAAAATTGGTAAAAAATTAATAAGTATGTTTATTTTAATAATTCTAAAATGACTAATTTAAAATTTTAAAATGTTGTAAAATTTGAGAAATTATTTAATTACCCTTAGTTTTTTTTAAATAAAAAAATCCTTAAATCCCTTGTTGGCCGATGGCCGCTAAAGCTTCGACGGCCGTCACCGGAGATCTGGTGACTTTGCCCATGATTGGCCATCAGAGCTCCGTAGTTTTTTAAATTTCTCCTTCAAAAGTTAACAATATAGATACTTGAATTATTACTAGCGATACTAAAATTGTAAACATCGGCATAATTATATATATTGAATATCTCAGACTAAAGTTGTTAATATCGTCACATGAATTGTTAATAGCAATGCTAAAATTATAAACGGAGTATTTGTTAGCATGTGTCTGTATATATATGTGTGTGTGTATTAGGTCGCCGGAGCTCCGATCACTGGTTGGCTCCGGCAGCCGACAAATGGATTGAGGATTTTTTATTTAAAAAAATTAAGAATAGTTAATTACTTTTTTAAATTTTACAACATTTTAAAATTTCAATTCCTATAAAATTATTAAATTTCAAATCCTATAAAATTATTAAATTTCAATATACTTATTTTTGTTTTACCAATTTCATTGATAGTAAAAAAAAAGGCGGGAGTTGGTGGCAGGTAAGAGAAGAGAAGCAGAAGTGGGAGAGTGTCATTGTGAGGAAGTTGAAGGGGGACAGGTGGCATCCTAACGAGAGATCAACCACACCGGACGAAACAAATTCGGTACTATTATTGGCCGACTACTCAGTACTCACTAAATGCCCTCCCTTCACTGCCTCTGCGGCATCTCAAATTCTCAATTAATCCTTATCTTCGGCTTTTCTTCTTTCCCTTCAAGCTTGTCATCATTTCCCCCCAAAAGTTCCTTTCTTTGCCATCTTGTTCTGAGCCTAACAAAAGTTTCTTTATAACCATCCTTCGCTATTTCAATGATACGTCGCATTCTCACTGTGATAGTGTGACTGTACTGACTCATTCCAAGATTGGGCCCTATATTCAGCCCAAAAATGTTTCACTTTACTTCATCAGTGGTGTACTACGTTCTTGCCTCACTATTGGGCTTCATAAACCCTCTTTACTTGCCACTCTCCATTGCACTCATTCTACATCAAGCCACCTGCATTAATAGGCCAGAAGTCTCCCTGGCCCATGTTCCGTTTCAAGCCCAATCCCTGAACAACACTTGAAGTCCGGCACAATCGTCTAAATAAAAAATGGGAAATCTCTTTAAGGTCTTAAGAGACCAAGAAAATATCAAAAAGTCCCACAGAAAATTCTGATATAGAAAATGTCCTACAGAGTTGTTAAAACTCATAGATGGAGTCATTAATTACCTACTGAAAAAATTGTTAATGATACTTTTTTGACATTAGAATTTTCTATGAGACTTTTTTAACATTTTTTTGGTCCTTTAGGATCTTAAAGAGATTTTCCCATAAAAAATAACATTGGTTGTACATGATTGTATCATCCATTGTTGTCAAACTCGAGAGTTGACTCTCCCAATTTACCGTTTTTAGTTTACTAAATCGAGTTGAGTCACAGGTAAACTCAGTTAAACTTACGAGTTTATACACCGAGTTTACTGTTTTTACGTTTCAAACTTATAAAACAGTGTTAACTCACCCTTAAACTCGTGTTAATCTTATTTATTTGATCATACTCATCGGCTTTATATGTGAGTTTTATAAAAAGTTCTTTGTTAAATATGGTAAATTTTGAATATTGATAGATTTAATTTCAATTATTTGGATTTAAAATATATTTAAATTAAATTATTGTCATTTTTTTATATTTTAATTATTTTTTATATATTATTAATACCTACTCCCTCTGGTATAAGGCACCAACTAATAATTCTCACAAACCAATAAAAGTAGTCAAAGTCAATAAAGTTGTCCTATAATTTAAGTAACTTCCAATATTACCCCTACTGATTGCACTAAACTCTAATATTATATTAATTATTACTCTCACCCACTACACTTATTAATTATGGGCATACATGGAAAAGGATAATTAATGCTCATTGGGAACAAATAAGTGCCTTATAAAAAAGACCAAATAAGCTTGATAGTTGGTGCCTTATAATAAGGATCAAAGGGAGTATTTAATAGTAAAAATAAACTCTTACGAATTTATGATTCGAGTTCATGATACGAGTTTACGTCTTTATCACGAGTTTACTTAAACTCGCGAGTTTGACAACCTTAGTATCATCAATTGAATACATTTGATTTGTTCATTTCATTGTTTTTACTCCACACCTTCACGAGTGTTTATTAACTCAACTCTTTATATACATACACACTAACGTGTGTGGTAGCTTGTTCGTCTGTTTCAATAACAAGATTTTTTTTTTGACAATTTTCAATAACAAGATTAACATGTTGCTAATTAAGAGAACTGTTCGAACATTCCCTTCACACTTGTCCCCATGCATGCCACCACGTCATACATTGTTCTCATAGGAAATTATTGGAAGAGTTAAAAGGTTGGTAAAATAAATTAATTATGACCAAAATCAAGAATTTGGTTAAAAAAACCTGTTCAAAAATATTATTGATTATAAGGACTTGAATTTGAATTTGAGTCTTGTTCTGTCTAGTTAAACAGCTAGATGTCTAGCCCACTCGACTAATATATTGATATTGGATCAGTGTGCACGAATAAGCATTAGTCAAAGGGGTAGTGTGTGTACAGTGACGACAAAATAGTAATTGAGAGAGAATATCCATACCTTTAGAGTTTACCTCCTATTTATAGAGCTTATCTGTAGGATTTGGGATCATGGGCCTCTGTGCCTCCAAACCCAAGTATTAAGCCGCCATATCTAGGTTATAATCTTTGATTAGGATCCTCCTTGATTATAGGTGTATTATGATATAAATTGCCCCTTATTGAGTCATGGGGTCCATACAAGTATCAATACTTTTTTATAAGAAATTCCCTTACACTACAAGTACTTTCATTCATTTTTCCAAATTATTAAGTGAGCGTGAACACAATTATTCGAAGTTCCAATTCCATTATTAAAAAAAGAATGTTAAGTTTAATCAAAAATCATGTGCGTATATAAGAAGAACGACGACGAGGAGCCCCAAGTCTAACGGAGGAAATTAAATAGTTTCCAAAATAAAAAACTTGAAATTGCCCACCATTCTCCCGTGGATTTGTAGGACTTTTGCACAACAAACACCTTTAACCCGAGCACCAAAGTACGTATTTTAATTTGACTCCGATATAAACCTTGACTTTGAAAGTTACATGTAAATATATAAATATGGGAGGGACTCTCTGTGATCAGCACTAACAGAAACGGCCTAACAAATTGCACTATTATATCATAAAGTCTCTTTGGAATATACAGATAAATCAATTCTATATGGGCAGGAAACTTTCATGTTATTTCCAGAATTTACAAAAACAAGAGGGATGATGCCATCTCGCGGACGTCATCTTGGGAGTTGGGAGTTGGGACTATGTCTATGAATTAGGTGGTACTTAACCTCAATGACTTGACCACGTACCATAATTAACTAATCCGTATAGCTTAAGAGAACAGTGTGATCTGTGATCACATGTGCTTATGTCTCGTTTTAGGGCCACGTACGCACCATATCTATTTATCTCCTCTTGCCACATATGTAACCATGACTCATGCATTTTGTTCTGATCCACAAAAATATCCATATATAAGGAGCCACATAATTACATTACTTTATTCCCCCAAGGGGCCTCATCACACTAAAACCTGTAGATAAATACAAAGACCCAAGGCCTCAGGTAATGCAAGAAGTTGATTGATGGGAACATTACTATAAAATAAAGATTTTACTTCCTCAAAAATTGTCAATTTTCTAAAAAAGAAAGTAAGAAATAAGGGCGGTGACATTTTTATAATTATGTGGTGGAATTTTTAAACTATTAGGTGTCCCTTTAATAAAAACGATGCTAAAATTGGACCTTCTGCACTATTTTTAGTATCCATTTTAAAATTGGGACGCTACAATTCAATCGCTTGTCATCCATTTTAGCATCCATTTTTCTGTGATTACCCACTGTCGCTCCTCCATCTTCAGTGGTCGTGGTTGCTTGTCACTCCTCCCGAACATTACAGTTTGGGTTTTTTTTTTTTATATAAAAAAAAGTATTTATAACATCCTTTTTTAAGGACGTTATTTCCAGACTTTACTATGTCTCTTACATAGGCGTCTCCCTAAAAAGAGGCGTAAAAATGATCTAAAAACAGACGTTAAAAGTGTTTTTTTAGTAATAAAAGCAAAATGAATGATAGACTAATGGTAGGTACCTCGTAATCATCCACTGAAATATAATAATAATACTTTGTATATGATAATGCAAGAGGGTCATGTTCAATACACTTACTTCCATAATTTCCTCTCAATATACTGTAATTGACCAGAGAAGAAGATTTAATTTGATGTCCTCCCGGGGAACACGAGAAGAAGGCATTAAGATTAGGGAACAATAGTGATAAACATTACCTTAATGATCATATAATTCAAGTTAATTAATAAGAAGTTTGGCTGGCAAATATGCAGCAAATATATATATCAAAGATAACGTATACGTTGGTGACCTCATGGACATATCTTCACGTACGTACCCCAACACATATTTACAAATGATGCGTTAGTTTCGATGACTTGACGTGGCATATAAATAAAGTGTAAATGATCGAAGTGGTAAAATTGGTTTCTTCGGTGACGACGAGATAGATGACTTACCAATGGAGCTAGTTACAAATGAAACGTAATGAAGCACAGCCAATCAGCCGGTTTGGTTATTCCAAGATAGAATAAATTCTTTGAACGAATATAATACTAACTATTTTGAACTTACGTATCTAATCCTATTTAAACAGTTAAGAATAGTTATTTACTTAAATTTGGGGTGACTTGAGGATGAATTAAGAGCGTATGTACGTCTCTAGAAGGAGGACTGAGCTGTATATGATTTGGTGCGAACTGGTCCCCATTTTATGGTTTCAAACCACGACTTGGTTGTAAATGAACTATATACCAACAAATTATACAAAAAGCTGGGCCAGGATCTAGTATAATTAGAGGGACAAAGTTGGATATATATGAGTAACACGTAATACGACTGCATTTACACGTTCAAGTCAAGGTCCCTTTGAATTTTTATAATTTCCTTTTTTACGCGTTGCCTTTTTCTGGAAGTCTTTTGAAATTTTAATCGATACTTTTGTTCATTTCTCCTTATTTTCCTCCATCGTCTTCTGCGCAGTCTTTCTCATTCGACTTGGAATAATTATATATGCTTTTCCCATTATATATGTTTCTATGGTAAAAATCGATCATCCATATATATTATTCCAGTACGTGTTTATTCTTCCTCAAGCTAAGCTTTAAATTTGCCTTGTTCTCTTTGTTTGACTAACGTAACCATTATTTTGGTTTTACTTGCCCAGAACGAATAATACACTAAACTTTAAAATAATGAAAAACGTATAGATGCCCTTGGAAAGAGGCAACTCAAATTAAAGTCAACGAGATCATGTTAAGGTGAGGGTCAATCATCCAAATGGCGAAAATCATTTTATCTCTCTCTTCTAATTTACTCCTACACTCTCTATATTATTAGAGCGCGTCAAGAGAGAGAGACTGGGCCGCACAATCGAAGAAACTGTAAAACCAGCAAGTGCCTTATAACTTTGGTCATTTCCACTTTCCAACAAGTTTCCTCTCGAATAATATTAAAAGTCTTCCCCATTCTTCTCTATATATTGACATCTAGCTGGCTCGGATTCATGAATTGTTTCATTTAACTTTTAAACCATATCGATTTCTTTTCCTCTCAGATCGATCTGTATCATTCTTAATTTTGCAAATTCTGTGATATGGAATCAACAATATGCGTGGACACCTCTCTCAATCTCAACGTTGGTCCCCGGGACACACAAGAAACCACGGTTCGTAAAATTAACTAACTTTAACTCATTTTATCCTTGTTCTTCGTTAATTTCAAAGCTAGTTGTCTGTCTTGTCTGGTAAACAATCAAGAGAGTTTAATTAATTTCGTACGTGATGGCTGCAGAGTGAGGATTTGGTGCAAGAGTTGAATCGTTTAAACAGTGAGAATCAGAAGCTAACGGAGAGACTGACACACTTGAGTGAGAGGTTCAATCTTTTGAAAAAGCAATTGATCCAAGTGATGACCAACAACAACGATAATAATACTAGTTCTGAAAGGGATCCAACCAGTGATCAATCATCAAGGAAGAGAAAAGCGGAGACGGAAGCCTGTAAGGATAATATGATTAGTATTAGCGGCAATAATACTGAGAGCATAAGCAACATTACCGACGAAGATTCATCGTTCAGAAGGCAATCCGCTAAGGTTTCCAGAGTTATGGTGCGCATCCAACCATCAGATACTAGCTTGGTAAGTGTTCATAGTCTTGATTTTTCTTCTAGTTCGCCTCTTGCTTTCAATCAGTTTTGTCTTAGGGTGTCGGTAAATTTGGTAGCTTGCAATTACTAATTATAATAAGTTTGGTTAATTATTGTGTGAATATACATACACAGTATGTGAGGGATGGATATCAGTGGAGGAAATATGGTCAGAAGGTGACTCGAGATAACCCTTCTCCAAGAGCTTACTTCAGGTGCTCCTTTGCACCAAGCTGCCCTGTGAAAAAGAAGGTACTTGATTCACACTAAAATTGATTAACCCTCTTTTCAATTACACAAAACAAAAGGATAATATGTTGGATTATGAAAAAAATTAGATGTGTGTATTTGTATATTAGGTTTGTCTTTTGATCAAAATAGCTTAAGCCAATTTGATAAGACTTACCTTAACATTATATACCTCTAATTATATTAATTAATCATTCAATCATTCAAAGTGGGACTAAATCATTCATGAATATATTAATGACATATATATATATATATAGGTGCAAAGAAGTGCGGAAGACCCGACAGCGTTGGTGGCGACCTACGAAGGAGAGCACAACCATGGAGGACATGGATCTGAATTACCAACCCTAGCGTCGAACCAGAGCAAAAGTGAATCAGGAGGAATCATATTAGGTGAAAATGGTGGGAAGTCCATGCAGCAGTGTTTGGTTCAACAAATGGCCACTTCTTTGACCAGAGATCCCAACTTTACAGCTGCACTCGCCACCGCCATCTCTGGCAGAATTTTAAACTTTGTTTCTAATTAATACTATTATTGATGATGAACATTATGGGTATTAGTAAGTTCATCACAATGTTTCAGAGACTGCGGTCTGTGGAGAGCAGAGATGTATAAGTTACTATTACTTATATGATCGCAACCATTCTTGTGTTATGTACTCTTCATTGGCTTGTGTCATTTTTTTCATCGCTATTCTTTCTTACGAATACGAGCTTTGTATAATTTTGTTGAAAATAGTGATCATCACATACGAAAAAGAAGCAAAATGTTGCATAAAAGATGTATAGGTTAAGAGATAGCTGGGAGGTGGGAAGATTCATAATAGGAGATGGAGCCCACACAGTACGGTGGGAGGCCGCCCAAAAAACAGAATAAACAATGCGCCGTGTATATTTGACCAATCAGGAATGGTTATTGGTTAACTATTCGTCATCTTCTTTGAAGAATCGAATCATGTTCGCTTTCATATACATGGTCAACGTTGACTCAGTAATTTACCTTAGTGAACCAATACCTTGTGCGAGGTTGGAAGGGCATTACAAAATTGAACTTGATCGTTTAATGGTGGCCCCATTCATATAAATGCAGATAAGAACCGAGCAGACTAATTGGACGTTAAGGACGAGTGCGTGTTATGGAATTTTCTAATATGAAAGCTGATATCCATAGAAAATTTCCCAAAAGACTAGAAACTTTCATAAATCTTCTTTTTGCAGCCTCAAACACGTTGGATTCTGGATATATATGCATATCATGAAAGGAACAGAAATTCAGTTGTTGAATTAATTTCTACACGAGATTATTAGCTCATGTCATTTTGGATGACATCACCATGCTGCATTATGTTAAAAAGATTATTGTTTCTGCTCAAGTAGTCCTTCATTCATTTATTAATATATAAACTCATTAACTCTCTCACGAACTTCAAATTGAACAACTAATGAAGAGAGCAAAAAACTTGAGGACAAACGGCAGTAAAATGAACTAGCTATCAAGTGGAAGTATTTGTTTACTCTAGTCTTGTAGCACAATGGGTATATGGTAATTAATCATAAATCTGTTTGTTTCTTTGGTTATTACTGAGTTTAGAAAGACTGCTGGTGATCGAGGGCTTTGTTGAGGTCGATCGACCGAAAAAAAAGAAAAAATGGTTGTAACTTTAATGTAGATGTCAAAGGAGGCTTTTAATAATCATACGGCCCTCGCTCGTCCCAGCTGTTTATATTGACTTAGTGAAATTGGCAACGTCCAGAAGACATCTGGGGGTTTGACCATCTATTTTCGACAGAGACTGATATTAAATATATATGGTGCTTCGCAACGGCATCACGAGTACTTTAATGATTTCCAACCATCAACTAACTTCTTCGACTCTTATTATAATTCTTGTTCTTTTTCTTAGGTCTGAATAAACTAAACTCCACCAACTCTATATACAATTGACCGATTAGATCCTATGAATTCCATTTTCAAACTTCTATCTGTTATTACTGATTTTTTTGGGGGGGTCCTTATTTCCTATAAAGAGTATAACTGACAAACAAATTTTATATTTTTATATGGATGGATATTAATATTAGTATGTCCATAAAAAATATTAAAAAAAATGCTAAAAGAAAATAGGGAGAATGACATTCAAATACCAAATAAAATTCTAAAACTTAGAAATGTCTACTAAAAAAGGGAAAATGACAGAAAGGTAAGGAAATATGAATCTGAGTTTTGAATATTTGGGCAAAAAACCAAACTACTCTTCCTTTCACTCTTGTCTCTCCACCGTCCACTCTTGTCTCTCCTTCCTTTCACTCCTCTCTCTTTGCTATGAGAGGCGTTGCGACTAAGAAAGAGGACTCGGAAAGTGAAAAGGAGGAAGGGGATGAAAAAGGAGGCCAAGGAAGAAGAAGGTGAGCAGTAAATAATGAGTTTGACAAGTTTCGTAATAGGATTCACAAGTTTAGTGATGGTTTTAACAAGTCTTTTAATGAGTTTCACAAAAATGTTTTCTGATTGAAAAAAGAGGCCGAGGAAGAAGATGAACAGTAAATAGTGAGTTTGATATTGTGTTTCATAGAAGTGTTTTCTAATGAAAACATGCAAGTTAGGATTCACTAACATTTGTGCACTATGAACAAACATCATAGTGAGATTAACGAGTTTATAAATGGTATTCACAAGACTTATAATGGGTTTAACAAAGGCGTTCATCAGGTGAAAGCACGTCAGTCTGGGTTCATCCACATTTGTGAAACCCATTACAAGTCATATTAAAACTATTGATGAAGTTGTTATTACGACTTTTGTTTATAGTGCCCAAATGTTAGTAGATTGACATGTTTTCACCTAACTAACGCCTTTATTAAACTCATTACAAGTTTTATGAATACCATTGATGGACATGTTAATCCCATTATGACTTTTGTTCATAGTGCTCAAATGTTGGAGAACCCAGACTGATAAGTTTTCATCTCATGAACACTTTATGTTAAACCCATTACAAGTCATGTGAATACCATTGATAAAGTTGTTAATCCCATTACAAATTTTGTTCATAGTGCTCAAATATTGATGAATCCAGAATGATATGTTTTCACCTAACGAACGCTTTTGTTAAACCCATTACAAGTCCAGTGAATACCATTGATGAACTTGTTAATCCTATTATAGTTTTTGCTGATAGTGCTCAAATGTTGGTAAACCCATACTGACATGTTTTCATCTAACGAACTCCTTTATTAAACTTATTACAAGTCTTGTGAATACCATTGATAAATTTATTAATCTCAATACTATTTTTGTTCATAGTGCTCAATGTTGGTGAACCTAGACTGACATGTTTTTACTTGACGAACATCTTTGTTAAACCCATTACAAGTCTTGTGAATACTATTGTTGAACTTACTATTAATCCCATTACGACTTTTGTATTCACCTTCTTCTTCATTTATCATTCCTTCCCCTTCCGACAATGGAGTCCAGCCCAAACAACCACCACATCCCAAACCCATCACTAGATCTGAATCCACCTCCCCTTACCCCACCACTTTTGTCCAAGCTGACACTTCCTCTTTCAATTAGGTCGTCCAAATGCTTACTAAATCCTCTGACACCGTCTACCTCCAAACCTAACTCCAAATCCAAGAATCACATATTGCCTTTCAAATTCATCCCAAAAACCAAAGATCCTATCCCTCTCTCTCTCTAGATCCGGTGACGACGACAATGGAAGCCCCCCTCCTCTCTGTTCAATTCGCCGACAATCACATTGGTGGTGCTGCTCATTTTTCTTTCTTTTTTTTTTTAATTTAACAACTGAGGGCATAATGGTAAATTCTTCAATATTTTAAAATCTCATTTTGAAACATGTCACCTTTATGTCCTTTATAAATATCAACAGACTTTTAGAGTTTTAAAATTTCATTTGGTATTTATTCATGATTTTCCCAAAACAAAAAATAGCATACAGCCTGTGAGCAAGCTTTCGCTTGGAAAGCAAGTAAGAAGCTAATTAAGGAGGGTCAAGAGTGTGAAAGAGATATGGGTTAGGCGTCTAGACAGCGTCAAGGTTGTGTTGTCGGAAGCAGAAAAACGCGGGAAGGGGCCCCACAATAACGGTTTCATTCCTTATCCAGGCCGACCGCTACATTTGTTTCCTTTCTCCAACCCCACAACGCAAACCTATAACTGGTTTGGACGCGGGTCCTCAACCAACAAAACATCACATGTATATAATATTCTGCCTCCGACGACTCTTTCTCGCTAATTAAGTTTTCTATCTATCGCCGGCTTCCCACTTCCTCTTAACTTTTCTCGGCCACGTTCCACTTTGCTACAAATTAAATATATATTATGTCGTTGACCCTCTCTTTCCCATATTTATAATACTCTATTCCAGCTCCCTTGTTTCGCACCAGATTCCGCTTTTCCTATTATTTCTGCAAACATTTTGAACTTATTACGATATCATGTCTCGACCTGGAATGTTGCTTCTTCTGTTGGTGGTTTTTGCTGCGATGCCCAGAATAATGGCGGCAGAGTCGAATTCAGAGTACACTCTGGATTCAGTGAGGAAGGCTTTGGAGAGACTAGAGGATACCATCATTTTTAATCTCATCGACAGAGCTAAGTTCCCCCTCAATTCTCACACCTACGATCAACATTACGCCACCATTGCCTCTATTCTCAACTTCCTCTTCCGGAACACCGAGGCCATTCAAGCAAAGGTACTGGGTAATGTCATTCGTTATATTCATGATTGTATATAATATTACAAGCGATTTACATTCTGTCCTGTAGTTATCCACGTGTATAGCCACAGAAAAAGAATACAAACTTGTTTATATAGATATATATGGGTATTGCTTTAGAAAGTGTATGGTACATGAAATGTGGTGATATTCTGCAGGCAGGTAGATACAAAAGTCCTGAAGAGAATCCTTTCTTCCCAGAATATTTACCACGGTCACTTGTGCCTGATTACCCCTTCTCAAAGGTGATTCACCATGTCTCCAAAGTGCTTTTCCTCAGTTCATTCAGATTAGAAGAAACTTAAACGATTCCTTTTAAACTTGACTTGTTCTTTAGATTTTGCATCCTGGAGCCTCTTCAGTCAACATAAACAAGTCCATCTGGGCACTTTATTTTCAACAGCTCCTTCCACTGCTCGTTGCTTCCGGTGACGATGGTAACTATGCACAAACTGCAGCTGCTGATCTTTCCTTACTGCAGGTGATAACTTTATCTGCATTTCTCTAACAAGTACTACCTTCATTCCAAAATATAAGAACGAGTTGATTTTTCTGGAAAAATTAAGGAAACTAAATAAATTACTTTAAAATATTTATACTCATTCTTTTTCTTCAAACTAATTTGTTTGACTTATAAACTGATATATAAGATAATAATACACAATCTATAATATGATTAAGTAATTTATTTAGCCTTCTTAGTTTCTTCAAATGAGTCAATTAAGTCTGGATTATATAGTTTTGAAGTTATGGAGATCAGGTATATTTAATTTACCAACTATTTGAAATTGAAAATAATGCAGGCCATATCTAGGAGGATTCACTACGGCAAGTTCGTAGCAGAGGTTAAGTTCAGGGAATCCCCTAAGGACTACGAACCTTTAATTTGTGCTCAGGTATATATATATTACTATCTTTATTTCTAAATATAAGAACCGATTGACTTTTTTAAAAAGATTAAGAAAACTAAATAAATTATTCTAAAACATTTATATTTATATTTTTCATACCAAACTAATTTATAGGACTAATAAACTAATATATAATAAAATGATACATGATATATTGCTATGATTAATTAATTTATTTAATTTTCTTAATCACTCTAAAAAAAGTCAAATAGATCTTATATTAAATACGGTAAGAAGTAGTATATTTTAGTCAGTAATGCTTTCATCCGCAGAGAATGAACAATATACAGGTTAGATTCATATAAAGATTTGGGGGTTGACTAATGCATGCAGGACAAAGAAGGATTGATGAAATTGTTGACATCGGAGAGAGTAGAAGAGATGGTGAAGAAGAGGGTTGAAAAGAAGGCAATGGTGTTTGGGCAAAATGTGAGCCTTGAGCGTGACGACGATGACAAGACAAATTACAAGGTCAACCCTTCCTTAGTATATCGCCTGTACGACAAATGGGTTATCCCTCTTACAAAGGAAGTTGAGGTCCAGTACCTTCTACGCCGTCTCGATTGAATTGAAAAGGTAATGTCCTTGTTCGTAGGATCATGCGTGCAAAGTCTTGCTTGATCGTGCATTGTCAACTTCCTTGTGCTTTACCTGCAAAAGTCAACCCTGTATAATTTTAAAAAGAGAGAGAGAAAGTCAGCTTTGTGGCTTTAGACCACATGATAGAAACTTGTGTAACGCTAGATAGTTTATCTGAATTGTATTATTAATGGATATAAATAACAGTAGGAAGTTAAAAAGGATCAAGTGAGACCATTCAAAATTACTTTTCCAGCGAGCATATCTGAAAACAAAAATAATAGAGACGATTGTGAGTTACACATTTCTTCGATCATGCTCTCCGCTTGCTATTGTAGTGTCTGCGGTTTTCCTTTAAGAACAGACGTTTGATGTTTTATGCAATGAAACAAACAGTGATGCATAGTCAAAGGCATCAACTTTAGCGGGGTTCCGCCAACTCCAAACTTTAGGGAGAATGACGTAAAAATAATATTTCAATTTTAAAATCCTGTTAACGACAACAACAATAAGATTAATAAGAATAGTAAAACAATTCATTTTTATTGGAAAATCACTTATTTAAGATTTTAAAATTCAATCGGTATATTTTGTTAGGATTTTCCCTTTTATTTCATTAAGGAGTTTAAAACCCTCACACATGGGATGTACAAGCAAGTTACAGTGCATATATTGGCTTTATCCAGTAGCAGAGCTTTTTAGTGCGTCACCCACCCAGATGCTGTAACCGTTACTATTGAAACTCGCTTAAACTTTTAATCCTGGCCATGGTTCCAATACACTGACTCTGATTCCGGTCCAAAAAAAAAGCACCGACTCTGATGATATCATGGAGATAAATATTATATTTCCCACTAATCAAATCACCAATTTGAAACACTTCGAAAATAGTAAAACACAAATGAAAACCAGCACTTCTAGAATGAAGAAGAAAGGGTTTGTTCCAGTTTTTCAACAGGGACAGAGTAAGGTGAATGCCAGTCAGCATCAAAAATCTGCTGAAGTTGTGAAACAATGGCAGGATTGTGTGTTCCAAAGCTGACTCCTGATGTGGTATAAAAGTAGTCCCATATGAGATTGCTGGTTCCAATGTGAGCCCGTACGTCAGAAACTGCATATTTCCCATGATTGACCCTCGTAAAACCAGGGTATGTATTTCCTGTACTGGCTCCGTCCTTAATGGCAGGCCCTGTTGAATTGAAACCTGGAACCATATAGTACTTGATCTCAACTTTTCCAGAGCATTTATTGTACTTTGAAGATGAGCACAGATTGTTGGAGTAGAGGAGAGACTTCAAGTACACATCTGTGCCATTGATGAAATGACTCCAATATGCCACCAATATTTTTACTGTTGCATGCTTGGAAAACACAACCTGGTAGAAAGAATATATACGTTATGCGGAATATATTACTAATAGATATAGCTCTTGGCGCCAAAAATTTGCTAAAACTTCAAAAAACAAATATTAGTTCTACAGGTTGAGTTCATAGTGCTGTGACACGAAAGAACATTGACAAGGCACAAAGATATGAAATGCATTGACTTATTTCTTTTCAGGGAAAACAATTTCCCCAACTGATTCTGTGAGACAAAAATTAAAGTATTTCGGGGAATCAAGTATAAAATAACCACTTAAAGAAATAACTCTACCTCTGATATCGTAGAGGACAGGGATGACCAGTAAATAGTCTGGTCAGTAAATTGTGACTGACCCAACCAGTCCATGGTGTTGATTCTTACTGTCTCGTTCATTCCAACAGATTTAATTGTATCAACCCAAGCCTGTTCATCAGCCTGATACTTGCCAAATGACAGCTGCAACCACCATTCATGGTGAACAAATGAAGATGGTCAACATAACATTAAAAGTCGAATATAAGCTTCAGAAAATTTCTCTATTTTCTTTCAAATGGATTTAACATGATACATAGTGAGATAGTTAAGGAATTGTAAGGAACTGATGGGTAGTTAATTAATTTTGCAGAACCCACCCAATCTCTGTTAGTATAAATATAGGAATAATATATATAATGGTGTGCGATGAGATAGTACTTAAATGTTTTCATGTTATTTGAGGTTTTCCATACACTACAAAATCTTCAACGGAAATGCAATAAAGACATTTCTGAATTTCTGAGAAACAGTACCAAAAACCAAAAGTATCCGGCAATACTTGCAATCAACGATTCAATACACTAAATGATATGTATGTTAAAGAAAATGGACAAACTGTACAATCCAAGAACAGAATCAGAATCAATACAGCCCAGGTCCTTTATCCCAAAGTAAAGCTAAGGTTCTGCAGCAATCAAACAGGGTGATCGTGAAAATAGTGCTGCGAAAAGAGGTGGAGAGGTATTGGTTATTATCAATCATTGCTTGAAGAAAAATGCTTCTCAAGCAAGCCTATTGTTTGGTTAAATCAAACTACAAATATTGCAAGTACTAAGTATCTAAGAGCTCTCGAATCCCATGCAAGGCACTGGATGGTTTTTATCAATACTTAAAGAATGCTAGTCCTAGCTCTCTGGCCATCACATTTCCTTTAACCCTGACTTGTAACCCAAACAACAATAAGGAAGAAAGAGAAGAAAAATAAAGGAAAAGGAGCAAGAAAAATTCAATGCCAGGGTAAAATTCTGTATGATGATATACCCATAAGCAAGGGTGTCACTTCTTCCTCATTAATGTTATGCTCTCATCTTAAGGAATAATAAGTTTGTCCCTCAACAGTGACATTGAAGACAAACAAATAATAAAATCAATTCTGATGACTAGAGTTGAGGATGCATATCACCTAGCAGATTGTTAAAACCGAGCTCCTTACCTCAGGAGGAGCAAAGGAGAGATAGCTAGCTTGGGGAAGATTTGTTGAACGGTTACTTCCAGGAGTCTCAATTGAAACTTCAAACATATAGGGATCAGAAAGAACAGGATATCCTGCAACATGGGGAGTCTTTACATACTGAGGAAGAGGAGACCTGTAATAACATAATTAAATACGTTAACAGGTCAAAAACATGAAGAGTATTCTTACCACAGTCTACATTCATTTTCATCAATCTTCAACTGTTTTTATATGTAATTAAAACCTCATCTAAGAAGTTACCACGCTTTCTAGTGTTTCTCATGTCTGCAACCATGCTAGACACTACTTGTGATGTAAATGATATTGAATCCTTTATCAACCTTTTAACGTTGATCTCTAACATAAAAACTAATTTCAAATTCTAATGCTCCCATAAACAAGAAATTCCAAACAGGGGAGAAAATGTTCACAGCACATAAACCTGCACCACATTATTCAAAACCACAAAGCCTCACAATATAAATGATGCATCAAAGCGGTAAACATGCACGCCAATGAACAAGCCTCTGAAGGGAAACACGTGAGAAAGACTTTAGCAAAAACTCCAGTTACTTTTGTGTTCTATAACAAGAAACTAACTTACTCGCATCTCTTTTTTGGGTCAATGAAATGAGACCAGCAAGGAACCTTTCTTTCAACTTGCCACTGTTGATCAAATATTGTTTTTGTGTAAGCTGAAGAATTAAGAGATGCAAGTCTCCATAAATTGTTGAAGTAGACTTCAACCATTTCAGCTATTCCTGGGCAACCAGTAAGATATATCCCTACTTCCTTAACCTAAAGCAGTCAACAATAGTGATCAGAACAGGCATCATGTGGACCCAACAGATAATCAATGGCTATCCCATAGAATAAAAGAATTACGTTAACAAAATATCCTAAAATTGATTAACCTTACAAGAAAGACTTCAACTAAAAATAAGACATGGAGAAAGGCAAAAAACTAATGGGACATGTCTTTAGGAGAGTTGATGCTTCATTAATCGAGATTCTTAGGATCCCAGAAGAAAGAAAGTACCCGAGTGTTTACTAAATACAACCACAATCACCTGAGTAAGAGATTTCCAGTCATTGTTTGCGGATCCAATATATACGTCCCGATTATCTGATATCCAGACTTTGGCATGAACAATGCCCGAACCCCACCAATCTCCCAGTAACAAGGTCACATTCTTAACATTTGACCTTCCTGAAGCAAGGTGAGATGGTTCTGTGGTGAAGTCTGGATATACTCCCGAGTGAGACAGCAACCTAGAGTAATTTCAATTTGAAATACCAATACATTACCTTCTCTAAGAAACAATTAAATAAAACTTTGTTGATTTGTCATTCTCAAACACATGCCTTAGCTAGTATCAAAACCACTATTTGGTCATACACACATTAAATCAGACCTGATTTTAACATTACGATCAGCAGCAGCATCTATGGCATTATAAACAGCAGCACCTTCAGGGGCACCAAATTTACGCATATCACTTTCGGAGTAGCCATAATCTCCAGAACGAGAATCATGAGGAGAAGCCACCAGCTGCCAATACTGAGCAATTATGTCCAGCCGCCGAGTAGAGTTCGCCGCGAGCCACCGGAGCACATCCCCTGAATCACATCAATCGCACTTCGTTCTAGAAAATCCTAATCCAAAAATTGTAAAAGTGAAAAAAAATAAAAATAAAGAAGGCATATATATAATAAATAGGCATTAAACCAGTAGAGAGAACGCCGGGAACGCGTGAGAGGTGGGGCATATCGGTGGGAATGGATTGCACGAGCCATGCTTTGCAGTTAGGGCGGGAGATTTCTGACGAGCCTGAGTGGAAAAGATGGGCGAAGAAGATAAAGAAAGGTACTAATATGATTGCTTGTCTGGGTAAAGGTCTCATTTTGTTACGGGTCCTACCACTACCACTGCGCTATACACTTATGTACAGGCTTGCAGCGATGAACAGTGCTTGTCAATCTTCTGTTGATGTGGAATGTGGAACAGAGGGTGTGCTGTGACTTGAAGATGGGTGGGGCCGTGGGGTAACAATGAAACGATGATATCGCTGACAATGTTGATGGATTGGGAAGCACCTGCTCGCTATATTGAAAATTTAACTGATTCCCGCGGGCTTCGTATAATCGTTTCAATAACTAGGTGCCGAGAATCCTTTTTTAAATTTTTGTGGCAAGATAGAAGAGATATCAACGTGATTTTCGGGCCAAAAGAAGACTGCATTTCACTCCGTTACGTCCAATAATCAAGTCATTTACGGAAGGAGTATTATATTGGTATTTTTTTAATACAATGAACCAGGGTATAAATATAATATTAATACGGTGTTTCATTCTAGCGTAATCTCTAATTCTCTACGGCAGGGATTCCATACTAAAAAGAATCTTCTGAGCATATTCGATTTTGCCGTTGGTCATTAATCACTGTGAGAAGGATGAGAATTGGATAATAATGTTGGAGAGTGATGCTCTGTTCTGTTCTGTTCTATCTTGATTTGACCATGAAATACTCTTAGTCAAAACTAATGGCTTGATTGAATGACCCTCATTTTCTCAAGACTTAACCTCTATTCAAGAGCTGGGGAGTCAACGTAAGGGCTAAATTTTGTCCTATAGGTTGGCATTACAACTGGAATGGGAAAGACACGTTCTCTCCCTGGAAATATGCAATTTACAATTGTTTTTATCGGAAGAAACGGGAATTCTTCGCCTTATGGCTGGTCATAAAAAAAAAAAAAAAAAAGCTAAAGTATATGTTTGATTCTTCATGTTCGCTTCTGATATTATTTTAGTCCCTTAAATTTGTAAAGTACACGTTTGGTCTTTTAATATTAACACAATTAGTCTGACTTAACGGAAAATAGTAACTCAACAATTTTAAGTGATGACTGTGCAATTAAACGTTGACCAAGCATGCTTATATTTTAGTATTTTAATAAATTAATATTTTAAATCCTATTAATTAAAAAATATTTAATTTTCACATATTGTTTTACGGTTTTTTACAGTTTGTGAAGATTAAATACATATTTTAATTTTTTTGTCGGAGAAGATTAAATATTTTTCAATTAATAGGATTTAAAATATTAATTTATTAAAATACTAACATATAAGCTGAGTTAATTACTATTTTCCGTTAAGTCAGACTAATGGTGTTAACATTAAAGGACTAAACGTGTACTTTACAAATTTAAGTGACTAAAATAATACCAGAGGCAAACATGAACAATCAAACATATCCTTTAGCCAAAAATAAATAGAGGATCATGATTCCATACAGCAAAAGTGGGAAAACACTTAATAAAGTAACCTTATTGAATGTATATATTACTAGTTTACTATCTTATGAATTATAATGTACGATTTATTTTGAAGTGCAATTACTCTGTTGATCTTATTTACAAGGCAGAAAAGAGAATGTATTGTTTGCTTCAATCATTAATTTTTTTTAATTAATATATAATTTTACCATTCATTTATTATTATATATAACTAGTTATTTTCTTGCAGAATATAATTAAATAGCCATAAAGTTGAAAATTTGTTAAATTTCTAAGAGCCTACTCAAGTTCTGCTTTACTGTACTAAGCTGGCCTGGGAAAAAAGAGGCTACTTGATTAACACTAAAAGTAACGTCCACAAAATGATGATCTTGAGACTATTATTATTGATATACATACGTGTGTGTGTTGCATAAAAGATGTATAGGTTAAGAGGTACAGGACCAATTTGGACCGTGGAATTTATTGGAATGGAGAGGAACGGAAGAGAAAGGAAAACATTTTGATTCAGATAAGATGTTTGGTATATGTATTGCCAGAAAATGAGGTGAATTGCAATTTTTCCCTTTATTAAAAAATTATTACTCCCTCCGATCCTAATTTTAGGACCGGGGGTAGTAATATTTACGTAGTACAAGGGAAAATGTGAAAGCAACGCGGTTTATACCCCCCTTCCTCCGATACTTCTTCTTGGCCGGTACCTGTTCTCCTCCCTTATGTTTTGTCGTCTTCGGTAGCCCAACACTGGGCATTTTTTTGGAGCCATTCCTATACCCTTCAAACCTACAAAAAAACTAGAGCGATTAGAATGTAATGGAATCAACAACGAGGAGCAGCAAAAATGGTGATATATGCAGCGAACAATTGGCATTAATGGGAGAAACTCATCTGTTACCGTTAGCCATGGAGCACAGATCTTTCCTCTTCCTCTATTCCTCTCGGTCAGTAATGGCGAGCTCGATCGAGCAAGTTTCTGCGGATGGCGCACCCAGTTTTTATTAGCTTTTGCGAGGCATTTGTGTCTTTTGTCCATTTCCGACACCGATTAGAATTTGGTGGATACCAAAACAAATTCATTTATATAAAGCAAAATAAAATATTCTCAGAGAACTGACCTGCCAAACAGCCACCGCCTCTGGAAAAATTCGGATTTTTCCATTTCATTCGTCCGATTTTCCTGATCCATAGCTGGGAAGAATCATAGTAGGTGATGGCTGATACATATGTTTGCCCAATGCGGAATGGTTAATTATTCGTCATCTTCTTTGAGGAGTCAGAAGGAATATCAGAAATATTGAATAGCGGCAAGGCAATGATTACGCTGCCCCCTCTTGTCTTGTACAGCACAATGTGTAGTACTAAGTGGTCGTGCCCCAATTGTCTTCTACACGGAGATTATTAGCCCGTGTCATTTCGTATGACATCATCATGCTGCATTATCTTAAAAAGATTATCGTTTATGTACAAGTTGTCCTTCATTAATTCATTTGGTATATATAAACTTCATCACTCGTTAACTCTCTCACGTGCTTCAAACAACTTATGAAGGGAGCAAAAAGCTTGAGGACATACAGTAGTAAAATAAACTAGCTACAGCACGATGGGTGTATCTGGCTATAAGTAGATGTGTTTTTTTGGTTATTATTACCAAGTTTAGATAGACTGCTGATGAGGGCTTTGTTTAGCAGGTCAATCAAAACATTTAGTTGTAACTTGAATGTCAGATATCAAAAGAGGCTTTCTTTCTTGAGGCATAGTCAAAACACGTGGAAGAGCGACGGTGACAATAATAAAGTCACACAAACAACGACGACGACAATAACTAATAATAATATGGTCCTCGTCCCAGCTGTTAAGTGAAATTGGCAATGTCCACAAGACCGGTGAGGGTTTGACCATCCATTTTATAAGTGTTAAAACATGTTTGTGTTTATGTAATGACCACTTTGTATGGTGCAAGACCTCGGTTACGCTTGGCTAAACCACTGCATCCACCATGAATGAACCTAGCATCCTCTTCAGTCTATACCCGTGAGTTTCATTCAGCAACCTGACAAAACAACCACGTTCATGTTAAAATCCTTTGACTTACATAATGGTGATGTTTATCACCACAATATTCATATAACAATTACTTAGAAGGCCCAGCAAAGGCCTTCCAAGTTACTATTTTGTTTGTAAATTGGAAGTAATTAACATCATGTCTATAAAAAGATACGGAACAGAGATATTTTCATTGTCTGTAGAGAAATAAACTTTGACTGTGACTTGACAGAAAAATTAACCCACGACTAAGAGAGTCTTATTCATGATGGTAGAGGAGTGAAACCAGGCGCCATTTAGATAGATCAGAGTAGTTCCCGTCTATCCTTTCCTCAATTCTTTTATCCATTTCCTCAGCACCAATCAAGAATGGATGGTCCGAAGCCTAAGAGAAAGTATAGAGATTCGTATAAATATGAATAATCATGGCTGTACCTAACTTTTAACCTACAATTACTATATTCCCAATTATATTACAGCATAACTATCTTCAAGCATACACTATAACCCATTCCCAGGTATCAACAAAAGATGGCACGTGACTTGTGTATAGCGTCACTTCTGCAGAAAAGAAGAACACATCAAGGGGAAAAAAAATTATTTTAATTAAATGCTTGAAACTTACCACTCTGGTCCTATTTATAAATCCCTTTTGACAAAAAAATTTGGTCCTATTTATAAGTCATTTTTGACCAAATAAATGAGATTGTGACAATTTTGTCCATATTAATTGTACCAATGAAAATAGAGAGAGAGAAAAAAATTGAAAGATATCCAATCGTATGAGGGTAAAGTTGAAAATTTACCCCATAATCATTGAGCTAACTACTTATCCTTGGTATGTGTCATTTGGTCAAAAGAGATTTATAAATAAGACCAGAGTGATAACTATTTATTGACGTGTCAGTATGACCTTAACGGCTGACAAAGAGGTTGGAATTAGAGTCTTACATTTAAAGACTTGTTTGATTGTACTAACTCTGTTCCTAATTAAAGGACCAAGTTTGTAGTGCAATTTGCACTGCAAATTAACTGATTCACAAAAATGCCTTTCTCACTAAGCTTGAGCTTTAGGCTTTGTTTGGGAGTTTGGAAGGAAATGAATGCAAGGAGAATGGAGGGGAAGGGATGGAAGGGAAATGAAGGATATTTCATTCCCTTGTTTGGGAGTTAAAAAAATATTAAGGGAGGAAGATGGATGATTAATGAGTTATTTTTACCATTTTGTCATTTTTTTTTAATAATTAATATAATTATTATATTTTTCAAATAAATTTAAATTTAAATTTTCTAAAAAATTTATTTATGTAATTTTTATATTCAAAAAATTATTTATGTGGTGGGGTGGTGACGGCGGTGGCGGTGGCGGTGGTGGTGGTGGCGGCAGTGGCGGTGATGGTGGTGGCGGCAGTGGCGGTGGTGGGGTGGTGGCAGTGGTGGTGAATAAGAGTAACAAAGTAATTATTCTATTTCCCCTCTTAAAACCCCCCATATTTGGGGAACTTTAATTTTTAGAAGAAGGAGGTTTTTGGGGGATTTGTAAAAATCTCTGATTCCGTCGCCTCTTATTTTTAAAATTTGCAAACAATAGAAGAGACTATCAAAACCCTCCCTTCCCTTTCTTTTCCCTCCAAAATGGAACTCCCAAACAAAGCCTAAGTGTTTTCTCAAAGAAAGATTTAGTATACAGATGGTAGGAGGGCCCTCCTTCAACGGGATCTGCTAAGTCTCCAACAATCATATCATACTTCTTGTTTCTCTTCTCTAATTCATCAGCCCTTCAATATATGCAAAGTTTATATAAATATTTTAGCTTCACAAATTTTGAAAATAAATAACTAGATCGATAGTTGTAAATAGTTCTTCAGAAGCAATGGATAAGTACTTCGTAATGTAGTATGTATTAACTAATGAATCATGGCAGTCCGCATTTAGTACTCATCACTAAGATAGATGATAGATGAGATCTTTAATGTTCAAATTTAATTTGAAAAGTCCAAATTTGTGATTTGTGATTTTTTTTAAGAAAAAAAATCATTTTTATGATAAGTGGTAGTTGGAAAATTATCTTTATTTTAAATGTTACATGCATTAAAATAAAAATTTATTTAAAACATAAAAATTAGATTAGATTTAAATCGAGACCATCCAAAATCAATTTAACAGTATAGATAAATGATGAGCACAAAATATGCACGCAGGTGATCAAATAACTAACCTCCTGGCTTTAATTACTTCAAAGAATGGTCAGGGATGAATAAAGCAAATTAAAGAACAGAAGCAGAAGCAGGGAAGGATATATATTTTACTTGGCATCATTGACGACAAGGTCAAGCTTCTGATGACCAAAGGCTTTCACATTTTCCGTCAAGTGTGTTCGGCACAAATCTACCAGTCCTGAAAAAAAATGAGCACGTTCAATTTTGAACTGTTAACACCTCTATCCAAAGATTATTCAACAACACTTGTGATTAGATGGACGGCCGAGGAGAGAATATCACACATGATCACTCTCTCCAGTGACTTGTGTTTGTTTCAGCACTTCTCTCGCAGCAGACCCTGCGCCACCTCCCATTATAAACACAGTTTTGGGGCTTCCACGTACATCATATCGTACCAACAAGAAAGAAAAACACCCCAAGAATGAAGCGCAATAATACTCCATTCCTCCGTTACGTTATACTTGCAATCTGGACGCTAAATTACGAAGATAATATATATATATATATATGCGCGCTTAAGTGAATTGGTTCATAAGAGCTGCCTATGTTTATTGATCAACTCGTATAGTAACGAAAAATAAAAGTGTGGTTGTATATATTTAAATCGATATATATAACTTAATCTTACTAAGAGTGGCATAAGAGGGCGGGATGAACATTCATCAATTTCAATCATCAGCACCTAATATAAATATTGTTTGCAAGAAAAAAAGAGTGAATAATTCTGTCATAATCCGAAGTTTAGAAAGAGATTGAAGGAAGCTATACCGAACCTTGCCAAAGTAACGGGTGTCTAAGAGGACTATATCCTGATCGATAAGAAAACCAAACGAATGAGTGTAAACCACGTACAGCTCGATTGATGTGATTGGCTAGAAGAAGCATTTTAAAAGAAGAGAAGATTGTAGAAGTGATTGACGACGAAGGACCATTTAGCATCACGCGCGGTCGAAGACTTCCTCACACCACCAGAGGTGATTTGCAGAATAATCATCAGGAACCATTCTATTGTTGGTGATGAGGCTCTGAAATTGGAAATTTTTTTGGTGAAGCTACGTGGGTAGTACTGACGTTATGAAGCTGACGATCCTCAACCATTGTTAAATACTGAAGAGATGATCGGACGTGTGTGTGACTGTGCAGAGTTAGAATTGGCCGGAGATGCGTGCATGACGTGCTCGATCCGTTTCAAGGACGTTGCCATTAGAGAGATCGATGAAGAGTGTTGTCTCCACTAACGTTTCAAGGACGTTGCCATTAGAGAGATAATCATATACTGATATTTTTACGGAATAAATTTCAACTTATTATTGGGAGAGGTTAGTGGACACATTCTCTCCTGAAACTCACCTGGATTTCTGGATTAGCAACAACATACAGGAGTCTGTCCCCAAATGCCCGAGAAACAGCAAGACCACCAGCAGGTTCCTGTGAATATCATTTTCAGTTTTTGAATGACCATAAGCCAGATAGATTATAAAATTAAGGGTTAAGGTGTAACACGTACATGTGATTTTTCAAAAAATGCATACAACATCAAATGACTTTTTTTTTGTTGCAAAAGTGACTATGTGGTTATAAAAGTGGAGTAACAATATTCATTGACCATTAGTTTGACTTTTTTATATTTTAAAGGCTGACATGGATGATGACTCAGTAAAACTTCATCTCAACTAGTAGTAAAGAACTGGAAAAAATTACAAAAAATGACACAGATATTTTGAAAATTACAGTTCAGTCATTCTCTCTCCCAATCCCAATCTTACCTATCGAGCTATCCATCCCCGCCTCCTCGCCGCCGCTATCACCTTTCTATAATTTTCAAAACTATCTAGACCCTTTTATGTAATTTTCTCCAGCTCTTCATTGTCAGCTGAAATAAAATTTACCTACGTCATCGTCCGTGTCAACCTTAAAAATACAAAACAATTAAATTAACGGTTAATGAGTATTTGTGTTCCACTTTTGTAACTATATAGTCACTTTTACATCCCAAAAAAAACACTTGGGTGCACTTTTGAGAAAACCACATGTATTTTTGCACCTAAAGCCTAAAATTAAACCAAGAAGGATAACCTCAAAAATAATGGCTTGGAAAGCAATGGCGGAACTAACTATGGCTTGGCCAGCTGGGGCCTCTCAACTTATGTATTTATATGTATATATTATTCCCTCCGTCCCTAATTATAGGAGCAATTTAACCGATTTTGGGAAAATTAAGGAGAGGAGTTAAATTAGTTAATTTTACTCATTTTCCTAAAATGTCCTTATATAAATTTAAAATGACACAAGTTGCCCTAATTATAAGTGTTTCTAATTTGCCTTATATTAGATATCCATGACATATTAGTTTATTTATGTATATTAGTTGCTTTTTATATAACCATGTGTATACATATATGTGTATTCATATAGATCTATCTACATACATAGAGACACACACCCATATATCTACACACACACACACATATATGTTTATATATGTGTGTGTGTGTTCACACATATATATCTACACATATATATATTGACACACATAAACACAAATATACATATATATGTAAACACACACATATATAATGCTCCTAATAATAATTATAAATAGGGGTATTATAGGAAAAAATTGACAAAAGTTAAAACTTGCTCTTATAATTAGGACCAAAACCAACTCCAAAATTTACTCCTATAATTAGGGACGGAGGGAGTATATAATATTTTATTTTGGCCAATAATTTGGTCTCAGTTAATCTCTTATCTTTTGTATAATTACACTCCTTTTCTTATTAGGACAATATTTAGTTCATTACAGATTGGGCTGTAAGAGAAAAGTAAAATTCTTGTTTGAGGCACTTACTAAAAATATTAGTATCATCTTATATCTTGTATTGATTTATAACTGTCAATTATTATTTATTTGTATTTTCGATCTTATATATTATTTAATAAATTGTTCAATCATTGTAAGGATGATAATTATCTTGAAGAGTGATGACCTGTTTTATCTTGATTGACCATGAACTATGAACTAATCAAAACTAATGGCTTGAATGAATGACCTCATTTCTCAGGACTTAATTAACTGCTCCAGAGTTGGGGAGCAAACATAAGTGCAGAATTTTGTCCTACAGGCTGGTATTAAAACCTAGAGTAGGAAAGACATGTTCTCGCTTTTAAATTTGCAATTTACAAATTGTTTTTTCAGAGACAGGGTAACACACAAGTTCCATAGCCCGGAAGAAACTGGAATCCTTCGCCTTGTGATTGGTCATAAAAAAAGTATAGGATCATGATTCTATACAACAAAAGTGGAGAAACGCCGAATAAAGTAACCTAATGATCAGAAGGAATATCATACATACGAAAGAGATATCCAAATTAGACAGACCCAAAAATCACTAATTTTCTGCAGATAAAACAGTAACTACTAACTACAAACACCAGCACTTTACACTTCATAGCAGATAATCCTCCTTACGAAACAGAATGCCTTCTGTGTCTCGAAGATGAACCAGATGATTTGGTGTATCCTGGGACAATAGATGTTGGACTATTCGAACTTCCTGATGTCTCTGAGCTCCTGCTCTCTCCCTGTCCTTTACCACCAATCCATAACTTGTCAAAGATTCTCCTTGAACGTGAATGAAGTAATTGCATTCCACTTCTGCTGCTTTTGCTATTATTCTTGTTCAGTTTCCCATTCTTGGGAAATTCTTCTTCCTTGATCTTCAAATCACACATCTGGCTCTCGAGGGATTGGCACTTCTCACCAACTGTTTTCTCACATTCTTCATCCGTGCTCACTCTGTACAAAGGCTTATGTGAATTCTTATTACCAAGAGCTTGGACGCTGGCTGAAGCCCTGACCTGCTCAAAAAAGAGAACCTGCACTATAACCCGAAGTGGAAGCCGCTCATTCTGTGCAGCATGCATAGATGCATCCACTGACAGTCTCTTCACATCCATCAATCCACATAGCTTCTTCCTTTCAGCTTTTGTCATATTTGGGTGCTCCTGAACACAAAAACCTGTCATTAATTAGGCTGCTTCACCATTGACGGCTGCTCATCACAAGCATTAAGCAACAACTAACAAAAACTGGCACAAACTAAGGTTCTATTCTTGGTTATGGATAGTGAAATTTAATATCAAATCCATCAAATAAGAATATTAACCAATAGAAGATTAGGGTAATATGAGATATCTGCCAACGAATTCCCAACAGTGCCCAACTAATCCTTCAACAAGCACAACATCAAACATAAAAGCTTCGAAAGTAACATGAAAAAATTGTAAACGACGTCAAGGAGTACATTTAGCATACCTTCAAGTACATGTCAATGGCTCTGTAAAGACCATCATGATTAGGTCTAGCGAACACTGGAACTGTTTGTGACAAGTCCATAAAACTAGAAAGGCTGAGATTCGGATCACATGCAATTTCAGCAAGAAAATTATCCACCAATTGGCCAACATTCACGAGGAACATATGTGCTAAACTAGCTTTATCTTTCTTCTCCGAAACTTCCATATTGCAGCTGATGCCCTTTTCATTCATATATCGATTCAAAAGACATTGTACCAACTGAACATCATATGTGGTAGTCTGAGGAGGCCTTGCAGGGATCAGTAGATCTTTGATGGAAGCTTCATGCAATTTAAGGCAGGTGCTCTTCATTAATTCCTCTTTTGCCGACTCATCTACACCTACTAGTATGGCCACTTTCAATAGTTTCAGAAGGAAACCACAAGAACAACATATGGCATTGTCAGATGGCAATAGACAGACAATCGTTTCCACCAGAAATTTGTTTCTACGTCCATGAGCTTCAGAAACCAATGCCTCAATGGAATCAGGCAACCACCTAATTGCATACGTTTTCAGTGCCTCCCCAATCACAGTACCATCCATTCTTCCCTTCGACTTCACAGTAATCATTACTCGTTTGTAAATATCAATGTCCAGCTCACAAATATCTTCAACCCACCAATCCTTGGGAACAGACTCAACTTTCTCTTCATATGTCATCTTGTGCTCAGTAATTCTATCAGGCTCTGTTAGTTTCCGGTTATATGTGTAGGACCATGTGATGTTAGGTGGATCCACAGAAGTTTTAGAAGCTATGGAATCAATACATCTGCCAATGATGTTCAAATCCTCAGGCCATGGGAGAAAAGATTTAGTAGTTTGTAGAACAATTAGGGAATCTTTCCAGCTCCGCAAGATGCTTGAATTAAGAAATACCTCAATTTTAAAAATTAAGTTTCCTTTATCAATATCCTCAGTCATTTCAAGATACTCAGCCGCACAGCGAGCAGCCACAATGTTGTGAGCACCAAGAGTAACAGTCATTCCATAGCAGAATTTTGCACATAATTCAAATGCCTTGGCCCCTCCAGGGAGCTCATTCAAGAAAATTTCGTCAGAATCCTCTTCATTAGCTTTTGACGCTAGCTTTTGTAATCGATTGCTCTTGGACAGTAAAGGAAACTGCAACTCATGACAAAAAGAAATGATGAAAAAGTTCCAAGATGAATATCACTTGCAAATCATACGATGGCTACCTAAATCATTTTGCAAAACAGGACAAATCGAAGATTCAGAAATTGTTTGTACCTTGTGGAGGTAAAATTTGACTTCGCCAACATTTATGACAATATCTGTAGTCAATTCAGATGATGCATGCCTGCAAAAATTGAAATGAGCACACCAAGCCGCTAACAATTTTTTAGGAAAAAACCAAAATAAAAAAATACAAATGGTAATTGCCGAAACAAAAAAGAACCAAAAAAATCCACCAAACCGACTTTTTGCAATACATAAGGGGCTCACATTGCATTCAAAGATTATCTTAGAATAAGAGATCAACATTATGCCAGGATAATTTAGCCTACACTTTTTGCAGGGAAACACGGCTTTAAGGTCAAACCCCATGCTCTGAAAAAATTAGTACCCATCTTAGCCTTTCCTTTTCTTTCTTTTTCACTTTTTTATGCAGAATCCTTGTCTGCATCAATTATGAGTGAAACTTTGCTACCATGGCACAAATGATATTTCACAGTCAAACATAATTTAAAAGAGGGTTGAAAACTACCAATTCGACTGATTGAAAAAATAATCCATCGACATCAATTATCAATTAATTTCTTAACAACTATTCACAAGACATAATTAATCCGCATACACTAGTGATATCATAAACCAAGATAGTCAGTTATGAGTGGAGGAAGAAATATATGCGAGTACTGTAGGAAAAGAGTCTAGAAACCGGATTCGTAATAGAAATAATAGTATTGTTTAGAGAGGATTCTCGTCCAGTAATGAGGAAACGGAACGGGACATCCTAACAGAGATGTCAAATAATTCATTTAACTTTCCCATGGGTGGACCACAATCCCAAAATTCACACCCACGCACGAGTGTGAGTGTATATCACAGTTCGAATGGTGGACCACCTCCTACTTTTTCACGGTGTTCCTCCTTTTTCTTCTGTCACCGGCAACTAAATATCAACATCTTGATCAAATTAGTCTATGCATGAAGTTTATTCTCTTCTCTATGCTGCGTTTTCACGGTGCTCATAAAATTATGAAATAGAACGGAATGATCATGCAGGAGACCATATTCATCTCAGTTCTCAACGCATTCAGGAATATATACCCCCAGTTATAATTTTAGTTCGAATTCAATGCAAAACCACAAACAGTACCAACATGAATTAATATGGCTCTGACAAATACTACGACTATAACTATCCAAAAATGCAGAAGATTCTCAAACACTTGACAACAAATGAAAACAAAAATAAAGACCCGGACTCTACAGGTACTACGACACCGAAAGCCAGGAAAAGAGAAGAACATTCTCATAAATGACTTCATGTTTAAAGACAACTTGTGGAAAGAAAGGAAATAAGGCTTCTCAAGTCTCACCTGATAGACTTTCCATCAGCTTGAAAGGCATCAGGCTTGGAACCCAGCTTCATAAACTTCATTTCTTTCGAACCAAAAAATCACATATAACCAAGGAAGGACACCTTCAGGCTAGACGACAAACTGTATATTCTCCTCTGCAGCCTGAGTCGGTCATATGAACAGAACAATGCCTCTCTCAAAGGGCGCCTTGTGATGCCTGTTAACCTCTGGCCACCAAGTCACAGAACAGAGACCAGCTTGACTCGACTCAGTTTACCAAACACTGTAGGCCAGAAAAGGCTTTCCGCAGAAGGATGCCCTCCAAAACACGCTGGTCGGCCCTGCAAATAAACATAATACAGAAACCTTTACTGCCTCGCACTAATAACTCGTTTTTCGTGTTGTTTTTTTTTTTTTCATTGATGACGCTAGAAGGAGGGAACAGTTGGAAAGCAGGTTCAAAAGAAAGAAAATCAGAAAATGTACTGGGAATCACGCCGTATTCAACGTCTTGAGGTTGGAAAGAGAAGGCTGTTTAGAAACTCAGAGCACTCATGACTTGTTTTGGGAATGGAAGAAAATGTATATATTTATTATTTATGAATATAGTTTGATCGGTGGCTCTAGCATAAAGCTCTTTGCGCAAAGACAAAAATGACATCAGAAGATAGATGGAGTTGATTAGGAGAAAAAGAAAAATGGCGTCAGAACCCCATAAGCATAATTCTTTTTGGCCACACCTCAGAAACAAAAATATTATTACTAGTATGGATTAGAGAAGGAAATTAAGAATGGTAGAAGGAGAAGAAGGGAAGTGAGTGAGTGTGCCTCACTGGTGAAATGAACCGGATAATAAATCTTCGCCGCCTTTGCTTTAAATAATCCTGATCCGCTGAAGATCTTCTCGGCACTGGTTGGCGCAATATCAAAGGGTGCGTCTGGGCTGTGTCTTAGGGTCAGAGCTAAGAATGGAGATGGAGTCACAACCCACACTCTACTGGGGGATATGGATGATGATGTTAGAGGGTCTGACACAGTAGTTTCTGCAACCTCTGAACACGGCAGCAAAAGAGAACGAAGGAAAAGGAGAGAGAAGAGAGTAAATGAAATGGGAGGGTAGTGAAGTGTACAGAAGTGTGTATAGGGAGTAGGGGACTGGGTTACAGGGTGGCTCAGATGACTTTTAATGAGGCTTTTATGCCGTTAACGCACGCCACCCTCCGTTTTTACCATTTTGTCCCTCACCTCTCTGATTATTCTCCATAGTGCCCGCCGCGCCAATTTTCCTTCCCTCCACCGCCAACCGCGTCGGACGCTTTCATATGGGTCTCCCCTCTTGCTCCTCACATGCTCTTATTTTATTTTTGTTCCAAGCCAATGCTTGTCACATGCAGCACCATACGTACGTGAGCACACATGCTCTTTTTCTTTTGTTTCTTTTTTGACTCACCCCCATTTTTGTTTTCCTTCCTGAGAAAACTTGGTCGCCAAACGCCAGTTGTTGTTCATTTCGCGTCAGAAACGAGGATTATTTATTAATGTTGTTAATCTGTTTAATGTCAAATCGTTAGCCATTAATTTTTTTAAAAAAAAGATATATAACAAAAATGTAAAATATATTATTCAAACTAAAAATAATGTCTATTTGCTCACACAAGTTATGGGATGTGTGGACAGGGTTGGGGGATCCGGATTTCCTCAGTATCCCTCCCCTCAGTATCCCTCAGTATCTGTGAATCCTGGCCGTCCAAAAATTGATCCAACCGTCCAGAGAGACACACATCATTTTTTCATCTGTACCGCATGCGGTGATTCCTCATAACCGATCGAGCATGTTTTACTATTTAATAGTATTAAATGAAGAGGAAGCTGGGAACAGAAGAGGTGTGCATCTACAGCCAAGGGCGGACCCCACGTTTAGGAATGGGGGCAAGTCAGTGCTCCCTTGAATTTGAGAATTTTTTTATTTTTTATTTTTAATTCAAGTTAAATAAGTTAGCATTAATATTATTGGTCTACTTTCTTTGAATTAATAATGTTTGAATGATTGTCTATGCTTAAATTAAGTATTTACCCTTAATACATCAAGATTGCAGTTCGTGATCGGATGGAGATGAATGGTTGAATGATTGTTTAGTGTCTTATATTAAAAAAAATGTATTTGATAGCTTTGATAATAAGGTAATTATAATGTAATTCCAAAAAATAAGGCCTAGGAGGATGACATTATGATTATTTTTATTGTAATATATTATTTGTATTAAAATATATGTACTTGAATTTATTAAGTGTCCACCATTCATTGTAATTTATGTAGCTGCATTTATTTCTAACAGTACTTAACCTTGCTTTTTTAAATAACAGGTTTGTAAAATAATTGTCTCTCTTATTACATAATGAGTATTTATTTGATTTCATAAATAATTTTTAATATATTTTTTCTTATTTATATTTTTTTGTTTTTTAATACATTTAAAATTTTTAAAAAAAAATTCGGGGGCAGCTCTCTAATTCCCCCACCAATTATGCCCCCTTCTGTAATTTTCTGGGTCCGCCACTGTGTACCACCCATTTTACACTTAAAATATAAGGGGTTGTATCGTGGTGTTATTCTACGTTTATACCATTTTAATCGGTTTCACATTATGTGTTCACCGCACAAATGAATTTAAAAGTTCATCCTATAAAACGACGTCACCTTACTTTCAAAATGACGTTGTTAGCTTCTAGTTATTAGTGGATAGACTGAACAGGTAATGCATCCACAATTGACTCTTACCACTCTGGTTCTATTTATAAATTCAGTTTGACCAACAAATTTGGTCCTATTTATAAGTTCATTTTGACCAAATAAATGAGATTATCACAATTTTACCCATATTAATAATGATGAGAGAGATTGGCTAACTATGTTGGGAAAAGAAAAAGATGAGAGAGATTTAATAATAAATTTTAAAAGGCATTCATTCATAAATGAGGGTAAAGTTTGAAATTTGCTCTATAATCATTGAGATACCTAATTTTCCTTGGTATGTGAGATTTGGTCAAATTAAACTTATAAATATGACCAGAGTGGTACTTCCTTAAAATTAAAGGGGGAAACATGAATAATTTCGTGAGATTAATTTCAAATAAACTCAACTTCCAATCCATCCATTATAAGCTTGTTTGGGATAGGATTAGGAGTTGAAATAAGTCTATCAGATGTGAAAACTTGTTTTTTTTTTTTTTTTAGCAAAGTTTTACTATATGATGAGCTACAAGATCTAAAGCTACTTTTTTTATGAAGTCATTCCTTTATGTTTCAAAGTCTGAAGTCACTTCTATCACCACTATCTTAAATATAAATCACATCAGAAAAAGTTCATAAAAAACCAAAATTACTTCTATCACTACTGTTCCAAATGGGTCAACGAAACTGTGACTCTTGAGTCTTGACTGCGTCCAAATAGTTGTGTCGGGTGATGTGTGTCTCCAAACACAGTGAAACTCCCAGTGCCACCCGTACACCAAGAAGAGCATCTAAATGATTCATCGGTTGACCATATCAAACAAATAAAAAAAAAAAATACGAGAAGTGTACACCACGCAACTTGATCCGCACTGAATTATCTACTGGCCGGTGAAGCTGTAGAAGCATTAAGTGTTAACCACCGAATCATGTTCTGTGATTGGTTTTTGAATCTATGGCAAAATGTGGTCATACAGTGCAAATCATGATCAGAGTGAGATTAAATTTCAATAATGTCAACCTCACTAATTAATAACCCGGATTAAATTACTTAGAGTTCTGAAGTATGTTGCGTGAAAGAGACATTTGATCATCCTTATTGCAATTAAAATTAGCGGCATCAATGTAACGTTAGTATTTCCTCACAACTGTTAAGGGGATCCAATGCACGAAATGAATATGTATTAGGAACATTGGAGTTACTAGGGGAAAATTAATAACCCAGAGTACATGTATTATAAGATCAATGAGTTATATATTGATCATGAGATCAGTGGCGAAACCAGCTGCTAGCCATTTGGAGCCTTGGAGCCAATTGATTTTCTAAAATTTGTTAGTATATATATTTATTTATTATATGATATTTTATTTTGGTCAATAATTTGATCCCAACTAATTCTTTATCTTTTCTATAAGGCAATGTTTGGTTCATTATTCATTAAGCCGCGAGAGGAAAGTGAAATTATTGCTTGAGATACATATTGAAAATGTTAATATCATATTATGTCTTATTCTGATTTATAATTATAGTTATTATTTATTTGTATTTTCAATGTTATGTGATACTATTTAGTAAATAGTTCAATATGTTTATTTTTTGGTTTAGGCTAAAAATATTTTTTGATTCTACTACTCATGAGATGAAAATATCTCATGTACAAACATACAATGCCAAGTTCTAATACAATAAATTACTATAGATATATACTACTCATATATTGTTTAAACTTCCTAGTAATTACTTTTTTTTCCTTCTGTTTTTAGACCTCACTATGATTCTCTCTATTTATTTATATATTAAAAAAGGGAAAATTTATCTCAGAGCTCATATTGACAAAAAAAATGTCACAAGGGTCAAAAAAATTCACATGTAAAAAAAAAGCCCCAAGACATTTTTATAGTATTATTTCATAAAACGTTAGTTGTTAATGAGATTGATATAGTTGTTAACGGGTACCGATTTAGTTGTTAATGAGACTGATTAAGTTGTTAGGATATTTTTTTTTTGGTTGCCCACCCGGTTCACCGGGGCTTTCCCCTCGACTAATCCGGATCCAACCCGCGTCGCGCACCTGGCTTTGGTGGGAGAGTCTCCCAACGGGGTTTTTTACATTCACACGGCTCGAACCCAAGACCTTACTTAAGCGACATAAGCCGCTTACCACTTGTACCAACCCCCGTTGGTAGTTGTTAGGATATTGTTGTTAATGCTACTGATTTAGTTGCTAATGGGTATTGATTTAGTTGTTAATGAGACTAATTTAATTGTTAACGTTTTATGAATAATACCAAAAAAGGTCCTGAGGTCTTTTTTGACATGCGACTTTTTCTTAGGCATTTTTTAATATTTTTTTGTCAATAAAAATCATGAGATGAATTTTCCCAAAAATAAACGAGGGGATGAGATGGAGCATGTAATGTAATGTATAATAGGTCCACAAGATCTTGTAATGATGAGAAGAGTAAATGGGCCCACTATGCCATCGTCCAAACCATTCTTCCCACGATTATTGTTTGTTGCCGATGCGGTTAATTCCAATGGGGCTTTTTAGGAAGCAAAAAGGAAAGGAGGATACGACATGATTAGAAGGGAGGCGTGGTTGTTAATTATGACCAAACACAGTTTTAATCTCGTATTAAAAAAAAGGAGGTTGGGAAAATGGAGTCAAATCATATGCGCATGTGTGCTACTTATGCCTCCAATGATGGTTACGTAACCAGGCGTGGTCTTATGGTTAACGAGAAAATGCACCCATCACTCTACACTTACCTTTTTTCTGACTGTAAAAAGTAACCAAAAACTTTCGAAAGTGACAACTCCGTTAAAACCAATAGCCGTTAACTCCAGTGTAAAAGGACTAAAATATCCGTAACTCAAAGCAAAAAGTCTCTCTCTAACCGAATGCACATTAGGTACCCATAATTATGTGCTCATACCTCTCTACTAGAGGTATTAACATATTTTTTTTATATATTGTATTTATTTAGATTTAAATTATATGCTGGTTTCTGAAAAAAAAAAATTGCACTCAGTATCTCAAATTAATTAGTTTATAGTTCTGTATTTATCTGTAACACCAATATCATGGAAAGTAATTAATTTTGAGATACTGGGTGCAAAAAAAATTTCAGAAAGTAGCATATAATTTAAATCTAAATAAATATAATATAAAAAAAATATGCTCATACTGGTATAAGTACATAAGTATGTGCACCTAATGACATTCCTCTAAACCTCACATATTCATCTTATGTTCATGCAAATCTCGAACCTCGAACCTAGCTAGAAAACTCATGGCTCCATCTTGGATTTGGCTTTGGTTTTTTTAGCTTATCATCTGCAGCCATCCTATTCATTTCAACAGCAACGTTCAACGTTGTGATTTTTTTTCCTTAAATAGTATTTATCATGATGAAGTATCTTTTTAGTACTAGTCAGTATCCTAAAATATTATTTCAAAATCCTAAAATAATTTTTCAAGATCACGAATTATTTTTTCAAAACCTGTCAGTATTCTAAAGTATTTTTTTTAGTACCCATCAGTACCATAAAATATTTTTTTCAAGATCAATCAGTACCCTAAAATATTTTTTTAAAAATAATTTTTCAAAATTACGAAGTATTTTTTCAATACCACTTAGTATCACGAATTATGTTTTTAGTATCATGAAGTATCTTTTTAATACCTATCAGTAACTGAAATATTTTTTCAAGACCAATCAATATCCTAAAATATTTTTTCAAGATCATAAAATAATTTTTCAAGATCACGAAGTATTTTTTTTTAGTACCATTCAGTATCAAAAATTATTTTTTCAATATAAGTCAGTATCCTGAAGTATCTTTTTAATATTCATCCGTACCTTGACATATTTTTTCAAAATCAGTCACTATTCAGAAATACTTTTCCAAGATCATAAAATAATTTTATTATGTTCTTGCAAAAATATTTTATGGTGTACTAACTAGTCTTGAAAAATATTTCAGGCTACTGATGGATACTAAAAAAATACTTTAGGATACCCAATGATATTGAAAAAATAATTTGTGATTTTGAAAAATCATTTTATGATATTGAAACAATATTTTAGGATGTTGACTGATACTAAAAAAATATTTCAGGATAGTAAGCAAAGGTGATTAACGCACGATGGAGACCATCGTGAAGGAGAAGATCGGCTTTCTCGGCGCGAAGACCCATTGATTCCCAACAATGAACGACATCAAGAAGACAACTCGTCCGACACGGAGTCCTCGGCTCCACGAAACCAAGACCGTGGACCACAGAATTCCACTACGGAGGCGGCCGGACATCCCACATGCCGAGCCGACTTTTGATCTCTTCAAGCCAGGATGCTTGCGATAATGAGACGGGTGGACAACATAGACAAGCGCCATACCCTTCACTATCGCCGAGCGGAAGAGCGGGAGAAAAGACGGACCCACACCCTTTCCAAACGAGGACCGGGAAGATAAAACTTGGAGAGAGGACGACGATGACGAGAGCTCGGCTCATCGCGACAAAGCGAAGGCTGAAACCGTCAACGCGGGAGGGCCAATAGGAGGAACCTAAACTGAGATGAGGAAGGTCGACCTCAGGCGAGGAACCATCGAGGTGACAGGACGATTCCTCCAAGTGGTTTCCAGCGACGGAGATATGTCAGCCAAATGCACAATAGCTTTTTCTCGAAGGAGATCCAGAACGCTCGATTCCCGAAAAGCTGAATTTGGGTGAGTTGACAAAGTACGACGGCACACAAGACCCGACGACTCATTTAGAAGACTTTGACGTTCACATGTCGGTTAGAGGTCTCAAGGAACCAATCGTGCCGCGAATCTTCGCCGCGACGTTAAAAGGGCCGGCGTTGAAATGGCTCCACACTCTTCCTTTTGGGTCGATCCACAATTTTGAAGACCTGGCCGAGGCCTTTGAGTTGCACTTCGCAACTAGCAAACGGCAACCAAAGTCCCATTAAAAAATCTCAACGACTTCATAACCCGTTCAAAGAAATACTTGGACGTCGAACAGATGCGAATGGCAAACAATCCCATTTCTAGGCGGGACCAAGATAGAACCTCCCCTCCCAGAGGTCGAGACTTCTCTGATAACAGAAATAGGGATCCCCGTAGAAGGGGGAACGAAAACAAGAGCCGGGGTGGAAAGTCGATCAGGCGGAGCAAGTACGAGAAATATTCACATTGACGGTGCCTCGGTCCCAAGTATGGAAGGAAGTATCAAGCACCGAGATGAAGAAGGTCGATCGACCTCGTCTGTCCTACCGAAGATCCAGGGTAGACCAATCTAAATATTGCTCGTTCCATGATGGTCGGGGTCATACAACTGATGAATGTTACGAGCTCCGTGATGCAATCGAACGATTTGTTCGCGAAGGCAAACTTCAACAGTATGTCATAGAGCATCAAGGAAAAGGTGGTAAACGAAAGACCAAGAACCGCAAAGACGACCCCCGAAAATTCAAAAAGGGGAAGATAAGCGCAAGGCCTCTGAAGTCGATGACGAATTTCCAGAAGCTGAATTCGACTGTAACGTAATCAGCGGAGCAATGGGCGGAGGCGGAGATACTATGAGCCAGCGAAGGAAATACCTTCGAGAAGTCTTATCCGTCAGAGACCGACCAAAATTTAAGGAGCATCACACTGAGGTAGCACGATCGCCTTTGTTTTCACAAGTGACGACCTCGAGATGTTGTTCACGGCCATCAAGATGGGCTAGTGATAACCGGACAGGTCGTCAACCGCTAGAGTCGGGCGGATATTTGTGGATGCGGGAGCTCGGCCGACATACTAAGTTGGGAGGCGTTTAAAAGAATGAGCACGGACCGGGACGACTTAAAGCCTTGCAAGACAACCCTCATCGGGTTTAACGGAGAACAATCGCGTCCGAAGGGGTTTATCGACCTCCGGTTCACCCTCGGAGTCAAAAACGCCTTCAAGTCCGAAAGAGTGCGGTTCATAGTGGCCGACTTCGTTTCGCCCTACAACATAATCTTGGGAAGGCCAACCATTCACAAGTGGGACATGCTGGTATCTACTAAGCATCAAAAACTCAAGGTGATAGGCAACCAAGGAACCGTGGTCACGGTAACGGGTGATCAAAAAGAGTCTCGATAGTGCTATTTCGAAACCGTCAGAATTGGGGAGGGCGGATCTTCGTCCCAGCCCGAAAGAAGCAGCTATCCGGACCGTTCGGACCGGGATTCGCCAGACGACGAAGTTAATACTGTGGAGTTAGACATCCGCGACGAGGAGGTACGCCCAGAGCCGGCAGGAGACCTGGAAGATCTGGTGGTAGGCGATCCTCTCTGCACCACTAAGATCGGCAAACACCTATCTCCCGAACTTAAAAGCGGTTTGGTGGAGTTCCTAAAGGAAAACCGGATATCTTCGCTTGGAATTCGTCTCGAATGGGGATAGATCCGAAATTTTGTTGTCACAGACTAGAAGTATATCCGGGCTCAATCCCTTTGTCGCAGAGATAGAGGAACCACGGGCCGGAAAAAGGAAAGCATTGGAGATTCATATCCAAGAATTGCTTGAAGCCGGATTCATTCGAGAAATTCAGTATACAACCTGGTTATCAAATGTGGTGATGGTAAAAAAGCCAAACGGGAAGTGGAGAGTTTGTACAGATTACAAGAGCTTGAACAAAGCGTGCCCGAAGGACTCCTACCCAATGCCAAACATCGACCAACTGGTGGACAACTCCTCAGGATTCCAGCTCCTGTCCTTTATGGACGCATATTCCGGATATAATCAGATAGCGATGTACCCAGAGGATCAGGAAAAGTCTTTGCAGACCAGATTGGTCGCAATGTGGAAGTGTATATAGATGACATGATCGTCAAAACTTTGGACCAAAGAACGTCATATACAAGACCCGGAGCGACATTTGCCAAACTCGTAACATACGAGAATCCGACCGAACCCGCCAAGTGTGCTTTTGGCGTCCCCGCTGGAAAATTCCCGGGTTTCATGTCGACTAACCGAGGCATTGAGGCCAACCCGGACAAATGTAGGGCGGTGATGGAGATGAAGGCTCCAAGTAATAAAAAGAAGTCCAGCAGCTTAACCGGAAGGTTGGCCGCCTTAACTGTGTTTTTGCCAAAGTCGGCGAGAGAAGGCTTTGCCCATGTTCGAGCTCTTAAAGAAGGAGGCATCGGTGGAGTGGAATTCAAAGTGCGATGACGCATTTGAAGAGATAAAGCAATGTCCGGCCAATCCTCCAGGTCCTCTCAAAAGCCCAACCTCGGCGAGAGTCTTTTCCTTTACTTATCTGTTTGGCGAGGAGGCCGTCAGCGCGGCCTTAGTAAGAGAGGCGAACACGGACAAATTCTCGTATATTTTGTCGCCAGAACCTTGCGAATGCCGAGGTCCGATACCAAAACTGGAAAAAGTGGCATTCGCTCTGCTTATTGCGGCTCGTCGATTAAGACCTTATTTCCAAGGTCACCATATCGTTGTTAGAACAAGCCGCCCAATTCGACAAGTCCTACATAAGCCGGACCTAGCGGGAGGATGACTAATTGGGCGATAGAACTCTCCGAGTTCGACATCACGTATGAAGCTCGCCATGCAATCAAGTCACGTGCGTTGGCCGACTTCATCGTAGAGCTCACCCCGCTCTTCGGGGCAGATGATATGATGGCGGGCGAATGGAAGGTGTATGTCGACGGATCGTCGAACACGAAAGGAAGTGGAGCCGGAGTCATCATTGAGAGTCCAGAGGGGGTTACAATTGAGCATTCGTTGCATCTTAACTTCCCAACTTCGAACAATCAAGCAGGAAAATGGGGCCACAAGAGTTAAGGTTTTCACCGACTCCCAACTTGTGGCGGCTCGATCGAGGGTACGTATCGTGCTAAAGGCCCACTAATGGCCAAGTATCTCCTAAAAGCCAAGGACTTAATGTCGACTTCGATGAAGCAACCGCTTACCCATATCCCCGAGGAGAAACGCAAGAGCCGACATTTTGTCAAAGTTGGCAAGCACTAAGCAGGCTGGTTGTCACCGTACGGTTATCCAACAAAATCTCGAAGATCCGGTGTGCATGATGGTTATTTCGGTTGAATCTGACCTGAAAAAGCCAATAGAAGACTATCTTGAACGCGGACTCATCCCAGACGATGCTATGGAGGCCAAAATGTTGGTTCGAGAAGCGGCCAAGTACACAATGGTGGAGGATCAACTCTACCGAAAGGGATTACATTCTCCCATGCTAAGGTGTTTGAACCCAAATGAAGCCGGGTATGTCCTGGCCGAGGTGCATGGGGGCCAACGGTCAGCATATGGGGGGCTAAGGCGCCGCCGAAAAACCCTTCGAGCAGTTATTACCGGCCAACATTGGAGGCGGATTCAAAGACCCTTGTAAGACAAAGCGATAGCTGTCGAAACATGCCGTAGTTATTTGGGCGCCCCCAGCCGAGCTTCATTCCATCACAGCCCCTTGGCCATTTTACAAATGGGGCATGGACATTCGGGGCCATTCAAGACAAGACCGGGCAACTACGGTGGCTAATCGTGGCAGTAGACTATTTCACCAAGTGGATTGAGGCCGAACCTCTCACAACGATCTCCTCAGCACGTGTGCAACGGTTTGTTGAAGTGAATATAATTACGCGGTTCGGAGCACCAGCCGAGATTGTAACCGACAATGGAACGCAGTTCACTGGAGTCGGATTTCGTGATTTGATTTATGAATACGGAATACAGCATCACTTTGCTTCCGTGGAACATCCGCAATCCAACGGGCAAGCTGAAGCCGCCAATAAGGTAATCCTTGAAGGTTTGAAGAAACGTATGCTGGAGGCCGACACCTCTTGGGCGGATCAACTACCCTTTGTTCTTTGGGGAAACCGAACAACTGCTCAGACATCCACTCAAGAAACTCCTTATAGGCTGGCCTACGGATGTGAGTCTATGATTCCTGTCGAAATAGGGATGATGTCTTGGCGCAGGAAGAGCATTTTATCACAAGGAGAAACAGCCAATAATGAGGCGTTAGCAGTCGAGATGCATCTGGCAGATGAGGCCCGGGTTACCGCCCATTGTCGGGATATTGCAATGAAGCAGTTGATCGCGGCTCGTTATAACAAAAAGGTTAGACCACGGACATTCCAACCCGGTTGCTTGGTCCTTAGAAGAGCCGACATTGGAAACAAGAATTCCAAAGACGGCAAGCCAAGTTAAAGGCGTATTTCAGTTAGGCTTATCTTTTGTTTGTCTTAAAGCATCTTTTCCCATTATGTTCTTTGTTCGATGTTGGCCTGTTCTTATATGATGCATATGATTGTTAGATTACCATCTACTATTAATTATAGGCAAAAATGGCCGATTGGCCAATCTGCTCAATAAAAGTTAACGCCGCAACACAACCGGACGGAATATACAAAGTACAAATAAATGAAATCAACCCACGAGCTTGGGGCGTTGAGACTTCCTCACCCTGCTCGGCCTCAACCACGCCCGCATCGCCCTCTACTCGGGTCTCGGAGTTAGCAGGAGGTTCCACATGGGGACAAGCGCCCGTCATCCACATAAGCCCGAAAATGATGCCTGTAGTGTTGAGCTCAACCCGGGTTCGAGCCCGGATCCGGGCAAGGGAATTCTCAAACGCCTCCACCACGGATCCCGGTAACAATTCCCGAAGCGGGTTATCTCCGCCGTCGATGCGCCGAAGACGCTCCCCCGGCTTTGACCCTGTCCTCTCAAATGTTATGGCTTTCAACCGTTGCTCTTCGTGCTAGCTTGAGCCGCTTTAAAGCCCTCGATTATTACGTTGAGTCGGCCAAGAGACCACGGGTCTCTTTCGATTGCAAACTCCACTTTCCCCAGTGAACCTCACGAGCACGGAACTCGTTCGAAGCGATTTGCCATTGCTTCGAGCTTCATCACGGTCTGATCGGCACGCTTCAACTCCGCGGCAGATCTCCGCATATTTGTGGTGGAGGGTTAGAAAAGATTGGGTCAAACCAAGACCTCTTAGGAAAGCATTACCCAATCCTGGACGTCTCGTACATCGTCTTCCCGCAAGGGTACTGGCTCTTGATAGCGGGTAGGAGGCAGGAGTGCGATGCTGAGCTCTTCGGTAATTCCCTTACTCCACAAATGGGAACGGGGAATGACAGTTGGAGGACGAGGGGGAACCGGGATATCAGGCGAGGAGGAGGGCCCAGCGTTGGTCGACTTGGGAGGCGGCGAGGCCGCGGTAGGGGAGGCTCGGATGGGACAGACAGTCCTGGCATCAGTTGCGGGCTTCGAGGACTCTCCGGCCTTGAGCTTCTTTGGCTCGGCTGCCGCTTCGATGACTCTCCGACCTTCGACTTGCCCGAGTCATGGGCCGACCTCTTTCTCCCCTTAGTTGTTGGCACAGGGGATCCCGTAAAGATATTGCGGCTCTTTCATCTTGAGACCTGCACGAAACACGACACCGTGTTAGCTACTAGGAAGGCAAAGACGATGAATACCGTACTAAGACGCGGAACAACGCCGATATTTAAATAACGAGAAATATCATACTCGGCCACGACACCATCTCATCTCGACGCTGAGCCTCGGCCCGATATTGTGCTACCAAGGAGCCGGCCCCAGCAGCTCGTTCGCCCTCACATGGTCTAGTATAGCGTCGATGGCTTTCCTTTCGTGCTTCAAGCAGATTGGACCGCTCTACCTTATAGGCGCTAGGGGACACGTTGTGGTGATCTTGACACCAATACAAATTAAATTCCCAGTCGACTTTCGCAGAGTCCAGGCCTTTGAGGAACCAAGGAGTTGTGCCAGTTTTAGCGACAACTTTAAAAAAGTTGCTCTTGAAGCGTTTGAAAGAATCAGAGACTGGGGTAAACAAACGCCGGTTGGCTATTCCCCGAATGGACGTCCAGCCCTTGAGCTCGGCGGCTCTTTCCGAACGAGAGGTAATGGGGGTGAAGAAGTAGAAGAACATAGAAGTGGTGCAAGGCGCACCAAGGCTCATGCAAAACCACTCGAAGGCAATCAGTAACCCCATCCATTGGGGTGTAATCTGCAGGAGCTACACTAAGGAATTGAAGAGTGGCCATTTGAAATTCGGAAAAGGGAAAGCGAATACCAAGTCCTGGTCGGTAGTCCGCATAGAAAAAGAAAAAGGAGTTATGGCTCCCTCCCTCTCGAGCATACAGCTCGTCCTCTTCCGGAGACAGAGAGAATAGGTGTTAGTATCCCGAACGGAAGACCTTCCAAGTCTTCTATGGTCGGCTTCGACCGATAGGACAACACTTCGCGGGTAACCCAAGGGAGGCCACTTCGTTAGACTGGCTATTCGGAAGGCCCAGAGAAGCGGACACGTCGAAGCTCGGGTTAAACACCCTTGGATTGGGAAGAAGCGGGAAGGAAACATTCGGACTTCCCCTAACCGATGATGTGCCGTCTCGAGTTTTCGCTGACCCACCACCAGAAGTTTTTCCCTTGCTTCCACGGTGATCGGTTAAAGCAACGGTTTGCGACGTTGGACGAGAAGATTCATCGCCCCAAAGCCACCAACGGCTTTTTCCCTTGACGTTTGGCGTAGTTCGGCCCCAGTTCTTCTGGGTCATATCCTTTATGTCCTTCGACATTGGGAGCCACTCTCTTAAAGGTATTAACGAAAAGGAAACGGCTCACTCGAAAAACAGGGGGTTTTGCACAAATGAAGGAACTGAAAACAGGACTACGCGAAAATTCACTCAATAAGGGAATCTACCCAGAACTTCAACTAAATACAGACGCAATCTTATAGGGAAACAAAGCAGATCGAGCGTAACAAAAGAAAGAGGCAAGGAAACAATAATACCTACCTAAAATATGGAGATGATCGATGAAAGTTGTGGAATGAAGATGGTTCACGAGATGATTATCCTCGGAAAGCGAAAATCGTCGGGAGAGAAGTTCTTCAAACCCCCTCAATTCGGCTTCACGACAGTCGAGGGACGCCAGCTGGCATAGGCTAATGATAACCTAGAAGAGGAATCGACAATAGAAAGCGCCCGGGCACAAGGGGCAGGGTTCACAGTCAAGTATCCCGGCTAACCGGTTAGGCTAATGAGCCTGAGAAAGGACCCACACTTGGAGGTTTCGACCGTGCAAAAGGCGAGCCCGGACTCCCGGATGGTCGAAGAACAACGAAATTTTAAAGCAAACATAACCCGGACCACATGTCTGGGGGCAACTCAACCAGAAGACTTATAACTCCGAGGTTGTTTGGAAGTTATGATAGACACCCTATCAAAGTAAAAGGGGTGATACCACTCAGATAAAAAATCGGGGTTTAGCAACATGTCCCATAGTAAATATTATTTAAAAAAGAAAAAAGCAATTGTGGTGCAAAATGCACCAAAACGCTGCCGTTGAAGTGAATAGGAATAGGATAGGAGCGGATGATAAGCTAAAAGTACAAAAGTCAAATTCGGGCGTGAAGGTGTTTCACCTTCGCCTCTTGAATCGCCTTTCGGGCTATATTGCCTAGCGGACAATTTTAAGAGTTCGAGGGCTCGTTTGGGATAGCGGCGGTAAAAGTGGTTTTTTTCTGATGCACTTTTCTTGATGAACTTTTTTTTTATGGACATTTTTTTATGTGATTTGTGTTTGGGATAGCGGTGGCAGAAGTAGTTTTTTTCTTGATGGGTACTTGTTTGGCATAGCTTTTAAAAAGATAGATGAGATGGAAAATGACTGAAAATAGCATGAATTTTATATATATATATATATATATATATATATATATATATATGTGTGTGTGTGTGTGTGTGTGTGTATGTATGTGTGTATGTGTATATGTATAAAATATGATAATTTGGGATTAAAAATAAATATAAATTACAAGTTGGTTTCTAAATGAAGTGCTTAAATAAAAAATTACAACACAAAGAAGTGCTTAAATGAAGTGACTCTTTTAGAGAAGATGTTCCTGCCAGCACTCTTTTCTCATGATACACAGGCGAACGAACTACGCAGTTGATCATCGAGAGGATTTGTTTGGGGAAGGAAGAAGATGACATAGAGAGAGAAAGTTGGGGTTTTGACTAAAGAGGGAAGGCCGATTGGGTTCAGAAGGGAGAGAGGAAATGATGCGTGAGGTGGAGGGAGGGTGATGAGGTGGCTTGTATGGAGCAATGAGGTGGCATCTACAGAGTGCCATGTGAAAATATTAGTCAACTTTAACTTTGAAAATTAACTGATTATACAGTAGGGGCAACATTGGATCACTTTTACAAGTTATAGTTAAAGGCACCATGAAGCTATCTAATCTGGATTGTCTTGATCTCATTTGGACGATTGAGATTTGATAGTTTTTAAAATATGCCTTATAAATGAAAAAATTAATTTTTGAAAAAACATTAGTTGAAAGATCATTTTTATTTTAGATTTTCTATTCATTAAAATAATTTTATAAGAAAAATAATAAAAAAACATCAAATCTGAATTGTTTAAATCACATCTGGACAATCTAGATTAGATAAGTTGATGGTGCCTATCCTTTGAATAACCACATAACTGATTCCTATTAGTCCCTCACCACCCCACAACAAAATAACCCTTTTCAAGGTTAGGGTCCATGAGAAAAATGTTTTTTAAACATGCATTTTCATATACTATATTTAGTTTTTAATATGAAATTCATTGGGGAAATGATGAATAAATATCATCTGAATTTACAAAACCCCCAGAAACCCACCGAACTTGTACAAAGAATAAGAGGTGGCACAGACTTTTGAGGGTTATGCAAATTCATGCAAAATGACCATAATGCCCTTTAGAGGTGAACCAGGGGCTCCATTTGTCGTGACTGCCAAAGCGCACGTTCGCCGTCTTGACCCTCCGCCGAAGTCGACGTTGCACCCGTCGCCTTGGACGCCGCACCGGATGACAGTGTAAAAGGGAAAAAAAATATAACCGTAAATTTTTCGATCGCATTGAGAGATTGGAAGAAGAAGACGATTTACATGATTTACACGGTGACGGAAGAAGAAGGAAGGAAATAAAAACGAGTGCACAAGAAGTAGAATTCATGATAAAAAACCATAACCATAAATGATTTACATGATTTATTCGTCTTTTTCCCAAATTCATTTTATAGTTCAATTTTTTTTTTTATTTATTAAAACGAATCTTATAGTAAGAATTAGAAAGAGTATATTACACACACAAAATAGCTAGGTTTGTTAATTTTCTTTTATCTTCTTCCACCCTACATTTTGCATTACGGTCGCAGCCAAACGCGTTACTAGGATAATTAGCATGCGCATTCAAAAACTACTTGACCCATTTTTATAACTGTGACTATCATATCATCATCACTTTATATATTTTACAAGAAATTAACAAATGCATTAATGTGTATACTAATGGAGGCAGCCTTTTCCTTTTATATTCCACCCATACGCGTGGAAAATAAGTTAGGGCCCGTTTGGTTCAAGGAATTTGGGAGAGGGAATGAGAACTTAATAGAGTTCCCTCCTAAAAACATGTTTGGTTCACTGCCGTCCTAGAACTTAAGTTCCTGGGCCCACACCGGCCCACCACTCTTCTCTCATTTGTGAGAACTTGAGTTCCCACCAAAATTGGTGGGATCTCAAGTTCCCACGTCACTATTCACATTTTTTGACAAATTTATCCCTGAAATTTAAACTTGGCGGGAAGTTCGAACTTGGCGGAAAAATTCGAATTTGGCGAAATTTTTTTTACACAAGTTCGAACTTAACAAGAATATTTTTTTAAAAAAATATATTTTAGCAAAAAAATATTTTTCTTTTTTATTTTGAATTAATTTCTTTAGAGGGTAAAATAGACTTTTTCTAATTCTTTACCAACTACCATTCCTTCATGTTCTTCCAACCAAACAACTCAAGTCATCTTCCCTCATCTTTCAAATCTTCATTTCCCTTCCTTTAAGTTCCCTCCTCTAAGTTCATTTCCCTCCTTAAAAGTTCTTTGAACCAAACGGCCCTTAGTTTTACTTGAACCACGTAGCAGTAGTATGCGTTTATTTGTTTTTTAAAAGAAACAAATGCTCGAACTATAGACGATTATGTAATTGATTACCACGACATGATCAACAACTTTATTTGATTGCCAAGTAAAGTAAATTAAAATGAAATCATCATCATTCTATTATCAGCTTTTGTCAATGATGTTCTCTTGATGCAAATTATTGAACGGTCGCACAGTTACACCATTAACTATCATCCCTTACTTTTACCGTTATCTTCCCCTCTTTTACTCGGCCTTTATATTGAAAGGTGAGTGATTTAGATTTAATGTTTTATGTGAATATTAATAACATATCAAATTATTATTAAATAAATAAATTACTTAAAAAAACTGTAAAATTTAAGTTATGATAATTAAAATCTGTAATAAAAAATACATTTAGAAATAATATTTTTATAAAAACCTTCAATCTGAACCGTTCAAATTTCAATCTAAAGGTTGAGATAAGTAATGAGGGAAGGAGAACGGTAAGAGCATAGGAAGGTAGCCAATCTCTTAAATTTCACACCTCACATACAAGAGTTGAGTAAAATACGACATTTTAATCTATTAAAAAGGGGTTAATTACTGAATTTATTAATTCCTCATGTTCTAAATATAGGTATTATATACTCCTAGATATGGCACGGTGTATCTATTTCCCCAAAGGAGGGTTCCTTGATGCAAATAAAGGTTACAAAGCTTCTTGGTACTGGTCCAGTCTTATTGATGGTAGGGATATCCTTAAGCAAGACCTTAGTTGGGATGTTGGTATGGGCACCGCAATTCGTATTTGGGGTGAACCATGGATCCCCGGAGTCTCTTTACCGGCTCCTATTGAGCATAGTGCTAACTACTATGTCCAGCATGGGCGGGTGTGTGATCTGATGGCTGATGGCGTCTGGAATCTAGCTCCAATTGCACAATTCCTTACGGATGAGGTGAAGAAGGCAATCTATTCGATTCCTATTTGTACTAATGGATTGGAGGATAAACTAGTGTGGAATAATGCGAGGAATGGGGATTATTTGGTTAAATTGGGGTATACGGTGGAGAAGGAGAGGCATTTGTTGGGTGTTCACAAGGCTGGATCTTCCATTGTTGTGCCCACTTGTTGTTGGAAATCCGTGTGGAAAATCAAGATAATCCCGCGTGTGCAACAATTCATTTGGCGACTCCTTAATAATGCTATTGCTACTAACGATGCTCTCTTTAGAAGGAGAAGGTCCTTGAATCGTCAATGCCCCATTTGTGAGGATGCGGTGGAAAACATAGAGCACCTTTTCTTCCATTGCCCATGGACGCGTTGTATATGGTTTGGCAGTCATTTAGGGGGCAAATTCGACTTTGAATCAGTCACCAATTTTAACAGCCGGTGGCTCCACATTTCTGGTATGTCCTTCTTGAGCTCTTATGATATTGCTGTGATTAGTTGGATATTGTGGTTTATTTGGAAGCAGCGAAATGCAAAGGTCTTTAGTTTTATTGAACCAAATCCTTTTGAGGTGCTTGAGATGGCTAGATCTAGTGCTGCTGAACTTTTGGTTAATCTTTGATTCTAAGCAAAGAAGATCCGATTGTACACGCCCAACCTCCTTGCGTGGCCGACGGTGGGCCCCCAAGCCGCTTGATAGTGTGAAAATTAATTATGGGTTTCCACTGCAACTCTCTGGAGCAACCTGGGCTATGTTATCTTCAAACCTCTTATCACCCCTCAACTCTCCACCTATAAAACCCCGCAAGAACCCAATCTTTGGGCATAGGAGTCCCTTCTTATTTGCCAACCACCAAATACTCCCTTAGCTTCAGAGTGACACACAATTTTGAGATGAGAATAACAAATGACTAACATAACTAATTTTATTAATATTTATAAATTAGTTGATTAGATTTTATATTTAAAATCACAAGGAGTATATTTACACAAGCAAGTCAAATTTTTTAATTTTTTATCAGGAAAAATGTTTATTGTCCAAGTGTTTAACATAAAATTAAGGTTGTCTAAATAACTTAGCGGTCTGGTTGGTCTAGTCTAGGCAAAAAAAATTTGGTCCAAGACAATTTCATTGGACCGGACCAAACTGCTCGAGTTGGACCGGCCTTCGGTCCAGGGGCTTAGACCCCCTTGGACTGATTCGGTCTAACCCGGTTTTATTATTATTATTTTTTTGTAAATCACCACTACACCCAGCCACTCACTAGAGTCTAGATATCATAATGTGCTTTTTAACTCATACGAACAGTCACTTTTTATTTCTTTTGGAAGTCAGATAAAACCAGAGCTAAAATATTGTCTCTCAAGAAGACAAAAAACAAAAAAATAGGAAAAAAAACCTGGACTGGTCCGGTCCAGCCCAAGATTCTATCGGGTTGACCTCCAACCCGGTCTGGCCGGGTCCATGGACATCCCTACATAAAATACACAAAATGAGGTAACAAAATTGTTTTGACATAAAATGCAGAAAACGAGCATTTATCTACGCAAGTCAATATTGTATAAGGCGGGGACTGAAGGAGATAGGGATATAAAAAAATGATGATTCTTTCTATAAAATTAAAATGATGGTCTGGTTGAAAATAATTGCGCCAGGGTGTTGTCGAAGGTCGCACAGAGTCTTCCAAGTTCCAAGATCAAGGTTACTAGTTTTTTTTTTTTTTTTTTTGATATAGGGAAAGGCTCACCAATGAAACAGTCTGATACATCAACGTGGGACATGTGACTGTGAGCCTCCACCATTTCCACAATGGACTCAACGTTACCCGACACGACGTCTCCAAAGTCAGTGGGCAGCCCAAGACCAAACACAACACTCCTCATTGGGCCTTGTCCCAACTGGCCCAACACTCATTTCATTGTCCACTCCTTCCTCAGAAGGAACCACCTTGTTCTTGTCGGTGCATTTATTTAGTCGCCAATCCATTCTTTATTCAATGTACGCAATGAAACATACCCAAAGGCCAAAGCTGTAAAATATTCAAGGAAGCAGTAAACGCCTTCTCAATCGTTCCACATAGTATTTATTTATGCATAAAAATGGGTTTTATATATTACCTCCAGCCTTAATCATAGGAACACTTTTATAATGTAATTTACACTATAAAATTCTTATATTAGAATAGTATTTATTTATCTTTCGATCGCGTTTCCATGATTTCTCCGCTACAGGCCCATGTTTAGCTAATTATACTTAATTGAAATAGTGATACTAATATTTAAAAACTTATCAATTGTTAAATACGTCTAACGTCCAAAATCAAGCACCTAGAACAAGAAGCCTTGGCAGGTTCCTTCCTAATTCTCATTTTCTGAAAATCTCGATAATGCCCTTCCTTCGATGGAGGTTTTGGTCAGATCCAACTCGAAGAACTTACGTGGCACTATCTGATAAGTGGGCGGTGTAACCGTACCCAACTTGTAACCGGAGAAAAACACCAAGTCGTCTTCGATCCAGTTGCTACAGATCTTTTCTCTTCTTTGTTTTTCTCTCTTTATAACTCACCCCGGACGGAACACCCATTTGACGGAGCACCTCCTCTGTTGAGATCTGCATCGATCTCTCATTCGATCTCTAGCGCCATGGCGTTTTGGAGATCTTGCGCCTCCCGAACTCTGACGTTCGCTGCTACTCTTCTGCTTCTCCTTCATGGTGCTCACTGTTTCTATCTCCCTGGCGTTGCCCCGCAGGATTTCTCTAAGGTCAGCTCCATTTCTCCCACACCTATTAACTTATTATCGGATTTATAAAAACCTTCTTGATCTGTGTTCGAATTTCGGATCCATGCTACATCAGATTATAGTTTTTTCACCCCCTAGTGCGATTGAAAAATGGGACTAGGGGATTGTATTGAACGTTGAAAATTTAACTCTAATAGATCACCTCAATGAACAACTTCCGCTGCGTAGCTCTTAATTTGGTGTTGCTTCTTTGTTCTCATCGTGTTCCTTCATGCGTCCTGAGATTCCGAGGACCGAAAACATTGAAATGCCACTATCCGATACTCGTTCTCCTTCCTCCCTGCAAATAGCCAACATTGCACTATAATTTATAACTGAACATTGTTGTTTCCACGTGAAGGCTTAGTTGTTGAGGGTCTTTTGGATCATAATATTGTCGTCGGTATTTTCTGAACTTGAAAAAGAATTGGGATTTGGTTGAGGAGTCGTGTGGGTTATGGAGCTATAGATTTAAAAATTTTACAAAATTAGCTAGCTGTTAGAGATGATGGATTTCCGGAATGGCAAGTGAAGGTCTTTTTGGTTTTCTATGTTACGCGTACGGGCATGGTTGAACTATCCTTTAACATCACTATGATCTCATAACGACTGATGGAGTGTATTGAGCAAATAAAATGTACTCCCTATAAACAGAGTAGACCTTTTTTTTTTTTTTTTGGGAGAGATCAAGAAACTAAGAAACTAAATAAGTTCCTTAATCATATCATGTGTTCTATATCATTGGATTATGTCAATTTATAATTATAAGTTAGGCAAAATAGTTTAGAAAATAATGATAAATATAAATATTTTAAACTAATTTTATTAGTTTACATAATAGGTCTAAAAAAATCAACTCTGTCTTATATTGTCTTATATTTAGGACCAGAGAGCGAGTATCTTGTTTTCAATGAAACCGCTTTAAAAGTTGCTTTCTTTTTTATGGCTGTATGCTCAGGATACTTCTATTGTGAACTTGTAAAAGATTTGAATTTGATGGATGTGTTGTATATCATATTTTCTTTTCATGCGCTTCTGATATGCTTAAACAAACAAAGTAAATTTCTTTGGTGCAGGGAGATATATTGCAAGTTAAAGTCAACAAATTAACATCGACAAAGACTCAGCTGCCTTACTCATATTATTCGCTCCCTTATTGTGGCCCTGGAAAAATAGTTGATAGTGCAGAAAATCTTGGTGAAGTGCTTCGTGGTGACCGCATTGAAAATTCTCTATATGTGGTTAGTTTTATTTTGAGCATTATGGTGAGCCTGTTTCTTATCATGTTTTGCGTCTGATTCTTAGTTGAAATATTTTTCAGTTCAAAATGCGTGAGCCACAAATGTGCAATGTTGTGTGTAAGCTTAAACTTGATGCCAAAACTGCGAAGGATTTTAAAGAGAAGATTGATGATGAGTACCGTGTGAACATGTATGCATGCTAGTGACTTACCTGTATTATTTTACTTCCAGTGTATTCCATAAACTGTTTTGACATATCTTGTAATGACTGACACTACTTTTTATGTGCAGGATCCTTGATAACCTTCCTCTTGTTGTTCCTCTAAAGCGGATGGATCAGGATTCTACTGTTTATCAGCTTGGTTTCCATGTTGGGCTTAAGGGGCAATATAGTGGGGTATACTCGTTATTTTCTAGCATGAGCCTTTTGCTGTGAATGTCATTTATTTCTTTGTGCTGACTTTGTCTAATTGCTCAGAGCAAAGAGGAGAAGTATTTTATTCACAACCATTTGTCGTTTACGGTCAAGTTCCATAAAGATGAAGTAACTGAATCGGCCAGAATTGTGGGTTTTGAGGTTAAGCCATTCAGGTCACTAAATTTGAGCCCCACCTCTTCTATGTCACTATTTATGTTGATTAGTTCTTCTATGGTATATTGATTTGATTTTCTTTACTCGATTGTTCTTGTGCAGTGTTAAGCATGAATACGAAGGGAAATGGGAGGACAAGAAGACCCGATTGACAACATGTGACCCTCATACCCAACGCGCAGTTGTTAATTCCAACACTCCTCAAGAGGTTGAAGAGAATAATGAGATAATATTCACATATGATGTTGAGTTCCAGGTGAGATTATTATGAATATAATACCGTGTTACAATGTATACTTTCCTGGTTAGGAGTAACGGGACAAATTTCCGGTTGCCATGGCTATTCTTAATGGTTATTCTCATCGCGCATTAATTGTGGACCATACTTGTTAGTTTCTCCATACTTTCTATTTTATCTCTCATGTTTTATTGCTGCTGCTATTGCTATTGTTGTTATTATGGTGTTGGCGTCGTCTTATTCATGAGAGCTGCTTTTGCCTTGGCTACAGCCTAGTGATGTAAAGTGGGCTTCAAGATGGGATGCTTATTTGCTGATGAGTGATGACCAAATTCACTGGTTCTCAATTGTGAACTCATTGATGATTGTTCTCTTCCTCTCGGGTATGGTGGCAATGATAATGCTGCGCACACTTTACCGTGATATCTCGAAGTACAATGAGCTCGAGACGCAAGAAGAAGCCCAAGAAGAGACTGGTTGGAAGCTTGTCCATGGGGATGTCTTTAGGCCCCCTACCAACCCGGATTTGCTGTGTGTTTATGTTGGAACAGGTGTCCAGTTTTTTGGAATGATACTAGTCACCATGATATTTGCCATGCTTGGGTTCCTTTCTCCTTCAAACCGAGGTGGGCTAATGACAGCCATGCTCTTGCTTTGGGTCTTCATGGGACTTTTCGCTGGGTACTCCTCTGCCCGCTTATACAAAATGTTTAAAGGGACTGAGTGGAAGAAAATTGCCTTCAGGACGGCAGTCATGTTTCCTGCAATAGTCTCTTCCATTTTCTTTGTACTAAATGCTCTCATATGGGGCGAGAAATCATCTGGAGCTGTACCTTTTGGTACTATGTTTGCACTGATCTTTTTATGGTTCGGGATCTCGGTTCCACTGGTCTTTGTGGGTGGCTATGTTGGATTCAGGAAGCCTGCAATTGAGAATCCCGTGAAGACTAACAAAATCCCGAGGCAGATCCCCGAGCAGGCCTGGTATATGAACCCGGCTTTCTCGGTTCTGATTGGGGGAATACTCCCTTTTGGAGCCGTTTTCATCGAGCTTTTTTTCATCCTCACCTCAATTTGGTTGAATCAGTTTTACTACATCTTCGGTTTCCTCTTTTTGGTCTTCGTGATCCTGATCATCACTTGTGCAGAGATAACCGTTGTGCTCTGTTACTTCCAGCTGTGCAGTGAGGATTACTTATGGTGGTGGCGGTCATACCTCACATCCGGCTCTTCTGCCCTTTACCTATTTCTTTACGCGACATTCTACTTCTTCACCAAGCTTGAGATCACAAAGATGGTATCTGGAATCTTGTACTTCGGATACATGCTTATAGCTTCGTATGCATTTTTTGTGTTGACCGGCACCATCGGATTCTATGCATGCTTCTGGTTCACAAGGCTCATCTACTCGTCGGTGAAAATTGATTAAGCGTTGTAGTAATTAGTTGTTCCCTTTTGTTTTCCTCAATACAAGTAATTAGTTGTTCTGATTTATCTTCTATACTTGTTGAAGGACGAAGAAAATTTGTGCAAGGTTTTGAAATTCGGGCTTTGCATGTTATGTTCAGATGTAACCTATTCTATACAATTTTTGAATTGCAAGACCCCGTGATTCTTTCGTTTCAGTGCCTTGATGAATTTTTTGCAGAGTTGGAACCGTCATTGCGCATATGATCCGCTGGTAGTAATGCAATTATGTTGAGAAATAAGTGAAGATGAAAAATATGGCATATAGTATATTAGAAAGAAATGATTGTTGGTGGTAGGCCTGAAAGCAAGCAAAATTACATTGATTATTGATAACGTACATTTTTTGTTTTGGAGTGAAATTTAGGATCGTAATTCGTAAGGAATGGTGAATGAAAGACAAGGATATAAGCAGTCAAAATCACAAGAGAAGATCATATCAGGGATAGAAAAAAGACTGGTGAGAACAAACAAGGTCATAGTTGTGGAAGAAGAAAAACAAAGGGACTAATTGCTGGGTCTGGTGTCGCGGGCGTCAGCAACCTTAACAACATCGGAGGCAGTGGCGTCGGGCTTCTTGTGGGCGTATAAGACGAAATATCCGACGGCGGCGGAGATGAATAAACCAGTAAGAGTGATGGTGGTGAAACTGAAGGGAAGGGCTCTGGTCTGGTGAAGGGTTCCTCCAGGATGGCGGCCACTGCCGGGGGGTCTCTTGGAGGCGTCCACTCCCGCTGCCTTCACTTCCTCCGGACTCATCTTGTGTGTGTCTGCATTCTTCCTCCATTCTTCTTCTCCCGCCATCTCTCTCTCTCTCTCTGTTGTACTGTTTCCTCCTGGGTTCAAAGCAAGAAGAAGTAAGAACCCACATTCACATTGTTTGCCACGTCTGCTTCAGCATCATGTCTTCCTGACACGTCGCTACTACGTGTCCTCTCAAGCGCGCTTCATGCATTCCCAGCTCCTGTTTCATTATTTTGGATCACTCTATCATACAGATACTTTGACCTTGCCACTAGCCCCACCCATAATTTCCCCATTTAATTTTTTTCCCATGCTTTTCCAACTTTTAAAAGACAGATAATTAAGGGTATGAATTTTCATCTCTGATTGCTTATAAATCGGAAAATTCACTCAATCTTTCTTTTATATTAAGATTAAATTTAAAAAAAATAAAATGGATCTATTTTATTTTAGAGACACTATCCAACGTATTTTAAATTCGATAAAATTCTTTATGATTGTTTCCAGCTAAAAATGGGCAGTTAATCATTCGTAATGGGCCTAGCTTTCCATTTCTATAGGCTTGATCATCAACTGAATATATATGAGATAAAGCCCAACCTGATATGTTTGTAACAGAATTGCGGATACTTTAGCAAAATTGGGGATGTCCAAATCTGATATTTTGAGAGATTGCCCTTTGTTTTTGAGGGTCTGGATAGATCAAGAGTGTATGAAAATTATTTCCCCGGTTGTTTGTTCTTCTATTTAATGTAACTGGCTTCCTAGCCATCATTATTATCAAAAAAAAAGTATGGTCTCACCCAACATTTTTGATCGCATCTCTATTTTCTATTCAAATTAACCCCCCCCCCCCCAAAAAAAAAAGGGAAGGAAACAGAGTCTGAAAAATCAGTTCTAGTATTCAAGCAGTGGTTGTTGTCTCAAGTGATAATGATCTTGATATCTAAAAGCTACGCATAAATTGAAACCTAATTCGTCAATATGGGTTAACACAGTTGGTAGAAGCAAAATCTGACGCCCAGGCCTCATACATATTGTTCTTCTGTAGAACGTTAATGTCTAACCTCGACAGGTTAGGTGACGTTAATATCGGATTAGGTGGCCACTCCAAGGTATCTTATGGATTAAGCACCGTCCACCGTCCACTGATATCCATCAAGGAAATATTAGAGAATGCTTACAGATCACTGTGCTACACGGATAAGGCATTTCGCCAAGGGGGTGGGGTGTATGCACAGTGAGACTGGATAGTAAATAATGGAATAGTGAACGTAAGGAACACACTTGGTGGGTAACCTCCTATTTATAGGGATTACCTATGGTTTCGCTCCCATTGCCTTGGGTCCTATCCTCTTATGATGTGCGCCTCCCACGTTCTGTGAGTGCCTGCTCCACTACCTGTACGTTCCTGGATTATAGGCATGCTCGAAGGGTAATTAACAATTTACTTACTTAGAGGGAGATTTCATCCTGAAGCACTCCTACTGGGCCTTATATCTGTCAGACCCATTATTTGAGTCCATAACACATATATATATCTACACGATGTTCAAGAAAAGTTCCGGGTGTCTCTTGATAAAACGACACCGTTCACAAATTAGGTTCTGGATGTCCACAATGAAGAACATACATGTTAAAAATCATGATTGAAAAATTGTTTTTGAATGCTTTAGTTACCATCCTAAGCAAGCTCGTAAACTCTTGACCAAAAGCATAAATTTCTGTCTTTGAGGAATTTTATGTTTTGGCTAATTTACCCATAATGGACAGTTTGGAACTGTACCTTTGCTGAGCGAGGAATCCTATGTTGTTAAAACTTAAAACGATATCAAGGCCTATGCTTTACTTATGAATAAAGTGATTATAGAATTTAAATTATATATGAAAAATCTATACAATAAAATTTTTTAATGAGATAAACACAAATTTGTGGGTTAAAAACTGTTTTAATTAAACATAACGCAGTATCAGTTTGAAAAGAGAGTGCTAGAAGGAAGCCGAAAATGAATGTTCCGTTTCAACTGACAGCCGCGCAGTTTGTCTGTTTCTAAAAATCTTAAAACACCTGAGGAGCAGAATCCGCTTTCAGTGACCGTTACTTGAGCAGAATCCACCACGCAAAGTGGGTCCCACCGTTGCGTGAGGCATGTGGCCCCCACTCCAATGCTCTCTCTCAACTCTTCAACGGCTAGTTTCTTCCTTCCGCCTCCTTAAATACTCCAAACCCCTCCGAAGCTGTGGCAATACAAAACAAAAACACCTCCCTCTGCATCATCTAACGCTCTCACTAGCTTCCCTTCAGTTATCAGAATCCATGGCTGCTTCTTCTTCTTCTTCATCAGCTTCTTTTTCTCTTGTCCTTTTATTCCTTCTCTTCGGCCTATCTGCAGCCAGGGAAATCTTGGTGGGAGGCAAGCCTGATGCATGGATCATCCCTTCTTCTCAATCTGATTCTCTCAATCAATGGGCTGAAAGGTCCCGTTTCCAAGTCGGCGACCATCTCGGTAAATATATATATAACCTCTTTACTCTTCTTCTGGCTCAGTTCTGTTTCACTTGAGATTACATTTTATGACAGTATCTCTGTCTTTTGTTTGATTAGTGTGGAAGTATGAAGGTGGGAAGGACTCTGTTTTGCAAGTGAGCAAGGAAGATTATGTTAATTGCAAAACCTCAAACCCCATCGGAGAATATAGTGATGGCAACACTAAGGTGAAGCTTGACCGTCCTGGGCCATTCTATTTCATTAGCGGAGCAAATGGGCACTGCGAGAAGGGTCAAAAACTCGCTGTGATTGTTCTCACTCCCAGGAACCGCCATATGGGTATTTCTCCGGCACCTTCTCCGGCGGAGTTCGAGGGTCCTGCTGTAGCTCCCACTAGCAGCGCCACTGCTCTGCAGGGTGGCCTAATGGCGGCTCTTGTTGGAGTTTTGGCTTTGTGGTTTTTCTGATGCGAATGTCTCTGTTTTCTTAGGTGTTAGAACAGAGAGCGTTCACAGACTTCTTGTTCAGAGCTTTATTCTTTTTGAGGGCATTATATGATTCTTTTCCATTTATTATTATCATATTGTAAGAATTTAGGTATCTGATTTCACACTCTAGTGGTAATGGTACCTATTTTGTCTTTCCAATGTCAAATATTGAAAGCTTTTCGAGAGAAATCAAATTTGCTATAGAAAGTCACATTTTAAATAAAGAAGCTAATTGCTGAACCAGAGAGTTCAATGAGAAAACAGGGGCATGAAATAATTCGAAAAAAGAGTGCCACTAGTTAATCATGTGTGAACAGATCCCCCCCCCCCCCCCGGCCCTGCAAAACATGTAATTTCACTTTCTCTACCTTTTCATTGGTTATGCAATTCGTGGGCTTGTTCTGTTTATGGGCTAAATTACTTGATCCTCCTTCCCTTTCCCTTCTTGCACTTGTCATCCTGGGAAACAGAGTCTTTTTTTTTTTTTTTGGGTACAATAAATAAACCATTCGTCCAAAAATAAATAAAAACATTCACTTAGAAAAGTGAAAAACAAGCTTTTTGGACTAATGCGAGTTGACTAAAGTGGGACTGAATGCTCATCACAGTCTCTTTAGAGCATGCTGGGATAAAGATATTCTCAGAACAGGGGCTATGGAATCAGATTCAACATGAAGGGGACTTCATTAACTTAGAAGCTGAGGGCTCAAACTTAGAGGATGGAAGAAGCGAGTGCGGTGTGGAGGTTACTTTCAGGACTAGAATGAATGTAACCGTCTGAATATATAATTAGTAGCCTTTATACAATCAGTGAATAAATAAATCTTCCTACAGCCTTAATACAGTCAAGTGTTTCTGCAAAAACCGGAGGTTGTGATCCATCCTTTCAAAGACGTTGTGGATGGTGTTAGGATATTTCTACATAGAGATTGGCAGGTAGGTTTGATGTAATGTCTCTGTTGAGATAGTGATTCTAGGATTTATTTTAAAAAAATGAAAACCACAAAAATGTGTCCTTATTCAAAGTAAATATACCTCATCGACAACCATCTCCTCTAACTTCAGAAAATTGTGAATTTATTAGGTTTTCTTAACGTTGCCTCAGAAACCTAATTAAGGGGAAAATACTGAGTCAAGAGTTGTTCAATGAAAATGAAAAACACAAATCTGCATGTTTCACCCGTTTACCGTTGGATTGAAATCCCTACGGTTCAGATCTCAGGATTTATAAAAACATTATTTTTAAATTTTTTAATAATTTAATATTTTTATAAATCATGAGTCAAGAGTTATTCAATGAAAATGAAAAACACAAATCTGCATGTTTCATACCTAACTTCATGCACAAGTGTTGCTAGTTTTCGTTTGGCCGATCGAATTTTCCTTTTCTTTCTGACATTCTCCTGCAACACAAAAATCATTTAAAAGCGATAATCATTTATCTTCGTCATTGCCATCTAGCAGACCAGATACAGCAGCAAAATGCATAATAAACATTATAATTGTATGTGTCAGAGATACAGAAAGAACTCCAACCTTTTCCAGGTCCAAATAATCTTTTAATAAACTGCTGAATTTGCAGTTAGCATTTGAATCTCTGCGAGAGAAGCATTGGATTGATGAGAATTAACAACCAAACCCCTCATCATCTTATCCTTAAATCTTAAATTTTGAAGAGAACCATGGCCAAAGTAAAACCCCAACGTTTCTCTTTCATGTCTTCACAACTCGGGTTTTTAGAGGCAAAACCTTATGCAGGAAAAAGAGAAAAGAAAGAAGAAGATGAAGGGCGGGAGAAAACAGAGGGATATCAGAAGCCAAGAAAAGCCGTGAAAGTATCAGGGAAGGAGAAGAAGAGTGTTTTATGGAGGAGAATAGAAGCCATATCCATTTAGGTTTTTGTTCATGATAGAGTATGATTTTGTAGTTATAATTATGAGGAACTGGAGTAGAAAAAGAGGTCATGTCGGAGAAACACAGAAAGAAAGAATGGTGGATGAGCGCTGAAGCAGATAAGTGGCTCAAGATTGCAGTTTTTCATGTAACCATGATCGTGTGTTAGCTAGCTGTGACCAGGAATGTTGCTATTGGATCACACCAAATTACAAAAACGCCCCCTCCTAGAAACTTTTATTTTTAAAATCATAAGACACAAAGTCATAAACCAATCAAAACTCAGGAAAAATGTTTCATGTTTGATGCACAGCAAATCTAAAATAAGAGGTTGCTTTAATATTAGTTTAAGAAATTAAATGTAATACCTTTTCTATTGCATTCGTTTCTTTTTTCATTCTGAAATTTTTACATTTTTATGGTATCCAACAACAAAATTGCCAGGTAACGAGTTTACAAGGTTTCTTGAAGTCAAAATCATAAGCCACTAGACATAATTATGATATCCAAAGATCATCCAACACTATTATTATTATTTACCAGATATTTGACTATAACAAAGATCCGACGGCTTAAAATCTTATCAAATAGGGATGATTAAGAGTTACAAACGCAACTACACAACTATAATTATAAATTTTACAAATAGTGATGATTAAGAGTTACAAACGCAACAGAGCAGAATGCGCAGTTTCAGGAGTAAACAAAAGAGGAAGGAGGAAGTGACATGATACAACATTTGATATTTTATACGGAGAATTGTTGCATTTTGTGTATTATTCGTAGCCAGTGGTCAGTAGCACACTCTATACAATCCACATTTGAAGACCACAACCTACTCACTCTGGTTCGTATCATCTGTATTATTAGCTTCAGCTTCAGAAGATGGCTCTTCTGCTCCTGCTGCTTTGAAGTGGGTCGGTTTCTTGAACTGCACCAATATCATTGTCATGTTATCACATCCCTCGCCCCCCACAGTTGATGGCGCCAAACACCGATCAAGAACTCTTTCACACACCACAGAAAGTTTACTTTCCTGCACTCCTCATCAATCACTCTTTCATTAATATATATATTTATCATCATCATCATCAGTAATTGTCTACTACTACACTAATCATTTTTATCAGGAAACAAGTTCAAGCTTACCGAACGCAGTTGTTCAAGCACAAAATCTACCAACTGCTGGCTTGACATGCAATCCCTGAACACAATCAAGATAAAAGAAAGCTCATCATCACTCACTGCTCATTTGGTATGCAACTTACTGAGTTGGTGAGCTCAAAAAAATAATCTCTGCCTTGAGTCTCTAAGATGAGAACCCAATTGCACAGTACTTTTTAATGATCTTGATCACAATTTTTTCCTCCAGAGGGATAATAGAATAAAATTAAAACTTGAATACAAAAACATGAGGTGCATTACCATATGCCATCACACGCTAGCACCATAAATTCGTCGTCTTCACAAAGCTCAACCTATAAAATGTTGAAAAAATCTGGGAGTCAGAACAAACGCAATTTTAAAGGAAAAACTAGGAACAAGTTCCAAGCCAATTTAGTTAGTTGAACTGGAAAAAAAACACTTAACAGTGTTTATATCAGGATTGGCAGTGACAATTTGTTTTTCAGCAGGGAGAAATTTATTCTGTTTAAATTCCATGTCACCTGCAATAGAACAGAAATTATAAAAATCACCGACATTCAGCCATTCTAAAAAACAGAAGAAATTTAAAGGGAAAAATATCATGTACGTGAAATTGCAAATGAACTTGAAATCTTCGTTTATTCTAGAAAGTCGCCTTCCATTTATGGTTCCGTCGCGCTAAAATTAATGTGCCTAGAGGGTTGGGTTGGGAATTGGAGTTAATTTAAATATCACAAAGTTTACCGATAGCTCTTGCAAGATTTAAACTGCCATTTACTCTTCCAGCATGAATGAAACCACCAGCTTTTAAAATTCTTTCCTTCTCGGCCTCAAGATCAGGTTTGTGATCTCTAGACAAGTTGTATGCCTGTAGAAAAAACCAGAGTCAGAACCAACAATAACCATAATTTGATGATTATATGAAACAATTATTCAGTTGTAAACATTCGTTTTAAAATCTACACGAGAAAATATATAAAGCAAAGTGCTAGATATTCAAAAAATCATCTCATTAGCTTTAACAAGTATATATACATAGCATGCTTATGCACCTAAAGAATATAATGATAAAGCATGTAAGCAGTTAGCACAATAAGAATGTTCCAGAATTTCTGTTCCATAAATTACCTGACCATTTCTAGATATCACACAACGTGAATCACCAGCATTCGCAACAATTAACTGATTGTTTCTAATAATTGCAACACATGCTGTGCTTCCTGAGGTTGGTCCAGCAAAATCAGAATGGGGGCCCTAATTACATTACACCAATTCAGTTGTAATTATTGAATGTACACAAAAAGAAATAAATTAAAATTAAACACAGAAGAAATTTTAATGAAACAGAGAACTGGAAGATCAGCACATCCAAAGAAACATATATGCAACATATATGCTGTCTCTGGTCCTTAATATAAAACTCAGTTAGACTTTTTTTTAGAAAGGTTGAAGAAGTTAAATAAATTAGTTAATTATAACACATGTTATGTATCATTTGAATCTATATCAATTTATAATTTAGACAAATTAGTTTGGTGTAAAAAAGATAAATATAAATACTCTAAAGTAATTTATTTAGCTTCTTTAATCTATCTAAAAAATAAACTGAGTTTTATATTAAGGACCAGAGGTAGTATTATAATGGAAAGAAAAACATATCTACGCTCAAAGACATGTTTCAGGCACCAAACTACAAAGTATAAGCAATGATAACTGCAACGTTAGAAACAAAGTTTATGGTAAGCCTCCTAAACTGTTGCACCTACCTCCTCAAAAGCCCAATCGTCAACATGATCATTATTTTCATTGTTTCTTGGAGACCAAATCAACCCTTCTATCATCCCAGTAAATTTATTCATCTTATCCCCCAAGATTGCTAATTCCCTCCAGCCCCTTTGGCCACGCATCATCTCATCCATTCTGCACAAACATAAATGGCCAGTTTCAGTCCAAAAAAAATGGCCAGTATAAAACTTTCTGTCCTTTCATGGGGAGGAGTATAGGAAGATGGTGAAGTGTACACGAGGAAATTATTACTTCTCTTTTTGTCTCTTTCTTTTCCAAGGGGAGAGAGAGGAGTTAATGTCATACTTCATTTTCTTAGCTTCATATAAGTTAAAAGAAAATGAAACAAATTGAGATATAGCACTGAAACATGGGTTATACGCCTATACCATCAGCATCAACTGAAAAGATGGTGGGCCATCAAGAAAAGCTAGATACTTGATTATCACAGTCTTCCAATTACTCACACTTGTGGAATGTATCTATAGGACTAAACAATGAGGCCAGTGTCAACTATACGACTTACATATTGAAAAAATATTTGGTAGTTAGCATTGATTTTAGACCTTAAGTGACTAAAAAAGGAGCTCCCCTTTTCACTAACCTGAAAAAGGCTTTCTGAAGGGAGGTTCCTATATCTCCAGCCTGATATGATTCGGTTGCAAGCACCTGTTGGTGAAGATACTTAGCACAAAACTTTGCAACCACCTTCCCTGGAAAGTCAAGGGTACAGTTAGCAATCATGACAGAACACACTATTGATTACACACACCCTGTAGTTTCTCTGCAGTACCAACCCCACACTCCTACTTTCTTTTCCTTCCCTAGAAGAGGTGACTCGAATCATACTCATGCATTTTACAACTGTTAGTGTATTTAGTACTTACAACTTCTACATTTAGTTATTTACAATCAACCTCAGCTGGGAAATCACTTTAGCTTTTGCTTCTTTTGGAAAAAATGATAAAAAGGAAAGATCGATACAAATGTCAAGTGCATGGTTACTGCAAGAAAATCTCTCATATATTAAGAGATTAGAAAAGCATCTCTCTTTCTAGTTTTCTTGCACTGAGAACTTCTCTCTCACTTTACTTTTTATATATAACAACCTGATTCTCATTTTTCTTATCAAAAGATAAATATGAAAAAAAAAGAGTAATCGAGATCAATGCAGCATATGAAGCCACCAGCTTTAGAGTTGAGATAAAGAGCTTCATCAACCCAAGTAACCAAACATTTTTAAATCTTACCTCCATGTCCATCATAAACACCAAAAAATGAAGTGGACGCGTCCAGATCAGGATATGCAGCATGCTAAGAAAGGAGAAAAGAATTATAAAATCAATAACATGCTAATATTAATAGTATATCTAAAAGTAATATATGTCAAACAAGTTCATTTTGTTGATATATTCCCAAGCACTCCATCATACTCCAAAGAAATGGCAGAAGAGCCAATTTCTTTCATGTTAGAAATGAGAAGATACCTTGAAGACAAAGAAGTATACCAGACAAAGGAATGGAATAAAATTGAGTCAAGGTGTAAAGATCGGAGTCACGTTAGCTGATAGAATGTGGCATACTTTTCTTAATCAAATTATGTCACGCATATTCATTTTACAGGATTTAAGATTTACGTACAAATAGCATTTCATACATAGAACTAGAAAATATTTCAATAAATACTCACGGCATCTTCCATTGTTGCACGCCACCCTTGCATGGACGATAAACCATATCTAAGATGATCATTCTCACCATCTTCGGAAAACTTTTCAGTTTTGGGAGTGCTGAGGTAAACCCCCATTCTTCTCTAAACTCAAACAGAGAGGCGCTACTTTAATATCTTTGGGGCAACTGAAGTAAAGCATAGACCAAAACAAGTTACAGACAAGAAAATCCAAAATTCATTTAAAGATGTGTCCTGTAATTTCAAATATCGCAGATATAAGGAGATGTATATCTGATCTCAACGAACCAATAATTTTTTTAAGCAATAAAAAAAAAAACCTTCCTTATTTCACAATTCACAGTATGTAGTTCTCTTCCATGAAAGAACCACAGTAAACAATTGAGAGAAATCCAGCGACATTGTGAGTGGATATGCGGATAGCGAGAATATCCCAATGAAATAAGACTTAAATGTAGCAAGCAATATGGAGAATTTAAAGATTCTGCATGACAATCACAGTTAAGGAGAGACTAAATGATCGCCAAATGGTTTGGAACTAGGGAGAAGGCTCAAGCCAATAAAATTGTAGGATATTTTCTCTCACTGGCACAGTTAATAAAACGGATTTTGACTATGGACTGATCTTAAACTGCGACACATAAAGGAGGGGAATTCATTATTCGCGTTGGAAGATGAACAACAGAATAAAAATAGAAAGAAATAGAATTGTTGCACGATAAAATTTGAAATAAGCAACACCTGAAAGTGGGAAAAACAAGAAAAAACATAGGAGATTGGAAAATGATGGTAGACTGCTAATTTATTGTATTGTTGATGAAGATAGGGAAGTGCACATCGGACGAAACACAAGGTTCAGCAAGAAGCCCAGGTTAGGCAGGCACATGATTAAGTAGAAAAGTAGTTATAAAAAACGGAATAATGGTTGCTCATCAAACCATAAGTTTCCACTAATTTAACAAATACTCATGTTAGAGAGATAATAAAAGATATGGTTTTGAAACATATTATATATGAACTTGGAGGATGACTGTAGTGACCAGAATGCTTTAAGGTAGGTAGCCTAAACTCACGAAGGTGTCACTGTAGAAAACACCAGAATGAGCAGTATTATATATATATATATATATCAAAAGAAGTACATCGGTTAAAATTTGATGTATTTTCATTCGCAAATGTATTTCGAATAAATTCATAAGTTCTGAGAATCTCGGGTTGCAATTATTAGTGTCAAGAAATTTAAAGTTTAGATTACAACAAAAAATTAATCTGAAAGTTCCCTGATGGCTGATGAGAAAAATGCTGGAACAGAAGAAATTCAAGACCAACCAGATGGCAGTATAAAGGAAGACTAAGATGATAAGAGAGGCAGAAAATAAGTTAAAAAAAGGAATAAAAATGAAATTACAGTTCACAACTAGAATCCGTAATCTGAGCATATACTCACTTGGCCAGCAAAGGGCCCGTGCAGAGTCAGAGATCAGAGCTAAAATTGAAAGCAACGGCAAATGAGTGAGAGTGACTTGAAAGTAACCCAGCGATTGAGGAAGACGAGACCTGGATGAATATTTTATTGCATTCTGAGAGGATGGGAAAGATGAGAAAGCTTGGGGAAAGAACGGAGAGAACCGAAGAAAACGACCGCTTTGAAGCAGAAGGGAGAAGGGAGAGATAAGAAGAAGGAATACAGCAGCAACCAATGAGAAAAGGAGAAGAATTTTCATAGGACGATCTTTAATCAGAGCCTCTGAACTTCTGTGAGTGAGTCATCACAGAGGTCATTTCGTGGTCTATTTTCTGAAGGAAAAAAATGAAGAAAAAAAAAGGGATTTGGCGCTTCACTGTTCTTGATTTCCTGGATTTTTTTTATTATATTTGAGCTTTTCTTGGCCTTGGAGTTGGAGGAGCGTTTGATTTTAGAACCCAAAAAAAAAAAAAAAAACAGGAAAAAAGGACCTTTGTGATCATCCTCACCCTCAAAGTCAAGACGCTGAGGCTGATTTTTAATATCTACGGCGGCTCTGAGCGCAGAAGCATTATCCATATCCATGGCCGGGATTTGAGATAGAGAAGAAAACATCTTTTTATTATTTATTTTTTGGATCATAAAAAAATTGATGCTCTTGAATAAAAAATACACCCACTTTTAAAATGATGATGTTACAGATACAGTAGATATTTTGTTTAAGAGGGAGAAAATATTTGTTGACTGTGACAACGGAGACGCCTAAAATATTTGTGGACAGCAAATCATGGTAACATGATTAATCTGATGTTGCGTGGAAATGGGAAAAAACATTGGGAGATTATAATTTTTTGTCAAACAGTACAGCTTTAGACACTATAGCCAAATCTCCACCTCTTAAAACGCCACCGTTTCCACCTCCTCAGAAGCCAACATTTGCGAAGCTGCATCAGTTACAGTGGAGAGAAGCTGAACGCTTTTTGTGTTGGGCAAAAGATCGAGTCTTTCACAACACAACAAGCGAGAAATAAGAGAAGTGGCCCAGTTTAAAGTTTGTGGGGCTTAATAGTAATAAATTAATGAGACTAAATCTACAACATGTATAGAACACAGTACACGATTCATTGTGCGTGTTGGTTCAGAGAATGAAGCGTGGGGTGAACGGCAATAGTGGTAATAAGAAAAGGCAGCGAATCGGATCTTGATTCAAATCCGGGGGGTCACATGGCCAAGACGCCGTGCATATCTGCTCCTGTCTATTTGTTTAAACGGACGCACATGCTTCCCAACAAAGTTCATGAACTGAACACATAGCGTCATTAGGCGAATATTTTCCTTTAACTCAAAGCTTTATACGTGATTCTCATACTGCTTTCTATTCTTCTTTTTTTTTTTTTTGGATAATATAGGCAAGCCGAAACTTGAAAATGTGAAGTAGGAACTAGATTATAAGACTCTAACCCCTAATACAACAAGTAGAAGATACTAGGAGTGACAGGATCCCTGATCCTTCAAAACCATATCCAGACAACCTCTAGGAATAGTTGGAATCATAACCACATCAACACCAATGGCAACACTATGACCCTCCTTGGCCATGTAATCAGCACAATAGATGTTTTCTCTTGGAGTATAATGAAGCTCCACGTGCCAGTCTCGAAACAGAAGGTCTCTAGTCTCCCCAATAATGTCTTTAAGAGGATGATCAGTAGGGCAATCTCTCATAAGGATATTGACGGCATCAAGAGAATCAGAGTATACGACGATTCTCTCGTAACCCCATCTGAAGACCAATCTGTAACCCTATCATGATAGCATAAATTCCAGCTTCAATGACAGAAAGAAGGCCAAGGGGTTTATAGAAACCCATCAACCATTCCCCTTGAGAATTTCTTAGTACTCTCCCACATGCTGCTTGGTGATGTTGAAGCACCGATCCGTCCACATTAATGCGAACCGTGTTCTCAGGAGGGGGTGTCCAGGATTTCTCCTCTATCTTGTCTAGTTGGAAGATCTGGTGGTGTAGCTTTTGATTTGCTCCATTTTCCATGAGAAGGTAGCTGCATCGGTGTAATGTAACATCTCCCTTGTTTCTGTGCTCTCACCCTGAAATAGAAATTTACATATGGTTGTCCAAAGAATCCAACACCCCAGGCTAAAGATTCTTGTCCATGAGAAGTTCTGAAATCTCCATTTGCCAGGCTTGTGCACAGTATTCCAGTTAAGCCAAACCTGCAAGCTGCCAGAGAAAAACTGAGAGAAATAGTTAGGTTTTAAAACCAGCTTCCAAAAATTTTTAGCACGTTCACAGTCTTGAATTATATGGATCACACTTTCCTCACTATTACATTGAAAAGGGCAACTGTTATCGTTGGTAAGGCCCCTCCTGGCCCGAAGAGAGTTGGTGACAAGTCGTTCGTGACCAACTTGACACATAAAATATTTTTTTCGGGAAGTTGCCATTTCCACACTTGGGCCCAGAAGTTATTAGTGCTTGCTTCTTTGCTGTCAGAGAGAAACTGGTAGGTCGATTTTACAGAGAAACTCCCATCCTTAGCTGCTCTTCACGTAACACAATCTGGGGAATTGTTGAAGGGAGGGTTCAATTGTAAAATGGTGTTTATAATATCCGGAGGTAAAACTCCAAGCCATCTGTGATAGTCCCACCGTCCATTTGACAGAAGATGGTCCCTAACTGTCTCATCTTTGTTAACAGAGGAAGGATACTGAATAAAGGATATGATGGGTTGATCAAGAGGGTGCTAGAGATCAGTCCAGAACTTGGTACCCGCCCCATTATTAACCTTTTTACCAACATCACTGAGAAAAGTATCCCAAACTTCAACAATCGCTTTCCAAGCAGAGGACGAGTTTCTCTTTTTAGAGATATTAGGCATGTACATGTTACCACAATTGTATTTGGACCACAAACATTGAATCCAGAGGGCATCTTTCTTTGTTAAGAGACTCCAGCACAGTTTCATAATAAATGCTTTGTTCTGGCGGCGAAGATTTTTGAAACCCAAACCCCCTTGCTTCTTAGCTTGCGTAATTTTTTCCCAAGCAATAAGATGCATTTTCTTCACGTCTTCTTCCTGAGACCAAAGGAATTTCCTGGATATTCGCTCAATTTCTCTAATTGTACAAATAGGAAGGAGAGTTGATTGCATGCAATGGCTAGGCAGGGAAGATAGTACAGACTTGATAAGAATTGAACGTCCTGCCATAGTCAAAAATTTGCTTTTCCACAAAGACAACTTTTTCCTAGCTCTTTGCACAATAGGGCTATAAGTGGCATGAGAGACTCTTTTATGAATGATTGGAACACCCAAATATTTACCTAGGTCAGCAGTAATCCCAATCCCAAGAAGATGACTCAGCTTGAGAGCCTTGTTAAAGTTTACTTTTTTGGAGCAGAACATTCGAGATTTGTCAAGGTTGATTCTATGTCCCGAGACTTCGCAGAAGCTTTGAATTACTTCTCAGACTTCAATCATTTGATTACTAGAAGCTTCTGTGAAAAGGATGAGGTCATCAGCAAAGAACATGTGAGAGGTGTGGGGGCTTCCTCGCTTGAAAAGAAAGGGTTTCCATCGACGCCCTTCGCATTCAGCTTTAATTAGATGGCCCAGACGCTCCATGCAAAGAACAAATATATATGGGTTTAGGGGATCACCTTGTCTAACTCCTCTAGACGGGTTGAAACTCGGGCTTTCGTCCCAATTCCAAAGAATAGACATAGAGGTAGTAGAAATACAGGCCATAATGAGATCAATGAGGTTGTTCTCCAAGTGAAGACATTTTAGGGTATTTTTGATAAACCCCCAATCTAACCTGTCGAAAGCTTTCTCCATATCAATTTTGATTGCCACAAAACCTTTCTTCCTCCCGTTCATTCTCATGGAGTGGATAATTTCTTGAGCAATGAGGATATTATCACAGCTAGATCTATTAGCAATAAAACTACACTGCTCTTGACTAATAAGAAGGGGCATGATCCCCCTTAACCTATTAGCTAGGAGCTTAGTAATGATTTTGAAGCTCACATTGCAAAGGGAGATAGGACGAAATTCCTTCAACGTAGCTGGATTATCAACCTTGGGAATAAGAACAACTTTGGATTGATTTATGCTAGACAGCTTAGAGGGATTGTTGAAGCATTCTTCAATGAAATCACATATTTTGTCACCTATAACAGACCACTAAGATTGGAAAAAGTGAGCCTGAAGGCCATCAGGACCCGGGGCTTTAAAAGCTCCTATGGCAAAGGCTGCATTTTTAATCTCGACTTTGCAGACATTTCTTGAGAGAAGGCGAATCATAGTTCCATCAATGGAAGGGAAATTGGAGCACCACCCCTCAGGGTCCCTCACGATAGCATCCCTGGTATAGAGCTTTTTAAAGAAATCGTGGGCCATCAATTTCAGAGTGTCATGATCATCAATCCATTCCCCTTCATCGTTTTTAATAGCTCCAATTCTCTGTTTCTTCCTTTTAACCATAGTTGAGGCGTGGAAAAACCTTGTATTTCTGTCCCCTCCCTGAAGCCATTTGCTTCTGGATTTTTGGAACCAAACAATTTCTTCCTGAGTTGCCACTTTATGGTATTCTTCCCATAGCTTTCTTTCAAGGCGAAATAGGCCAGATTGGAGATTCATTGTCCTGCTTTTATCAATGCCCTCTAAGCGCCTCATCAACTGATTTTTCTTCCTGGTAAAGTTTCCCACACGGTTCTCATTCCACTCCAAAGCTGATTCTCTAAAGTTGTGAAGACCGTCGAGCCAATTATTTTCACGCCAGGCTTCAGCGGTTATATCTTTGAAGTCATTCTCAAGGGACCAAGCAACCTGATAAGAGAAGGATTTCTGAAAATGATTGCGACGGAGAGAAGGGTTAGAATTCACAACCACAATCCTATGATCAGATTTAAATTTTAGCTCATGACGGACAGTGGCGTTGGGAGAACAGCTAAGCCAGTTGAAATTGGTGAAAACCCAATCCAATCTTTCCTTCAGGTCCTGTCTTTCCCAAGTAAACTTCTCCCCTTGAAACCTTGCTTCAATAAGCCCGGAATCATCAATACAATCCCTGAATTGCTGCATTGAGGTCCAAGAACGAACAGTCCTTCCCAATTTGTCCGAAGGGGATAGATAAGCATTAAAATCGCCAAGGACTAACCAAGGAAGGGTAGAGCTATTGGCTAAAAGACGGAGGGAGTCCCATAACATGTGCCTGCCAATAGAGTTAGTTTCACCATAAACCACAGTGATAAGGCTAGAAAAATTATTTACCTGGTTGTATACTTGACAGTGGAGCATTTGGGTGGTAGATGATAAATAGGTAATATCAAAAGTTTCCTTGTCCCATAAGAGCCAGATACCCCCAGAAAACCCACTAGATTCCACACGAATCCAATGGCTAAAACCAAGCTTACGACAAACATTATCAGCTCTAGCACCACTAATCCGAGGTTCTAGAAGACAGAGAATATCAATGTTATATTTTTTGACAATATCTTTAGCAACTATTGGGAAGGTCCGGTTACCGGCCCCCTACAATTCCATGAGGCTATAATCATTAAATATATATATTTAAAAGGTAGGGGAGCATATACTTACCTGGAAAGCCCGGCGTCCGGTTCCTGTCCCAGCTCAAACTGGGTTTCAGCAACCAAGGATTCTTGTCCCTCCGTAAAATCTGCATCATCTGCAATATGCCCGATCAACTTGTCAAGAGGTAGAGATGCCGACACAACTTCTAAGTCTTCTTCCCCTCTATCAACATCATCATTCTTCGCATTAGGGGTGAGCATGGTGCCCAGATGCGATGCGCCCGCCCAAGGCAAAAAAATTGCCCATTGACCCGACCCTAAAAGTGGCCCGAAAAAATTTGGGCAGTTTTGGGCTGGGCCAATAACTGGGCAGGGCTGGGCATTGGGCAAGGGCCTGCCCATTTGGCCCTGCCCGGAAAATTAAATATATTTAAATAAATATTATTCTATATATATTATTTTATTTTAAAAATATTATATTATTATGTCTAAATATATTATAAATATATTATATTATACTTCATGTATCTCCAAAGCTTTGAAATTCTATGAAGCGTGAACTGGAATCTTTATGGAGAAGGGCAATGCATCACTACTTGGGCAGGGGAAGCCCGCCCAGCCCAGTCCGAAAATGGTTAGGGCTTTTATTGGGCAGGGCGGGGCATCGGGCTGCAAAATGCAGCCCATTCATTCTTCGGGCTGGGCATCGGGCTGGGGTCTCGCCCAGCCCAGCCCATGCCCACCCCTACTTCGCATTTTTGGTTATGTTCGTAGAGGAATCCACGGTGCCAGGGTTACATGGCACTATTTTCACTATTTCCTTCTCTTCATAATTCTTCTTTTTCCCCTCGGCCTGCTCCTCCATTTCACTAACTTTCGAAGACTCAATTGTCTTGGTGGATCCAAAAATAACATTGTGAGCCCTTGCTGCTTTCTTCTTATTACGCACAGAAGATAAATCGTTGGGCCTTAGATTGTAATCATCAGTAGCTTGGCACAAAATTACCGACTGGCCCACAAGAACATTGGCAACTTTACCCTCTTTTTCTTTCATTTTCGTCACCTTTTCCTTCATTACTACCTCCATAGATGGCTCTAAATGTGGCTCCGCAATCACTAAAGAACACTTTCCATCTGTGCCAAGATTCAAGTTTTCTTTTTCTATATGACCAGCCACATCATCCTTACTTCCGCTCTCCCTAGACGCTATTCCCTTTTTAGGCACAATGACTCCTTCCTTAATAGAAGATAAGGTCTCACCCTCTTTCCTTCTCCAAGTAGTCGTAGCAACTTCTGTCTTTTTAAGTCGATCCACACCTTTTGAATAGGTACGATCCTCTGCCTCTTGCAACACATCAAACCTTGAGCCAGAGGCAGATTTCTTCCCTTTCCCATTTGACTTATTACTCTCGGGCATTTTCCCCAACTTCCTTTTTTGCTCAAGGTTGTGGATTCTTTTCTTGGAGTTTCTCTTTGCAATCATCCATGAGCCAAATTCTTCGTTAGAGTTAATTCCTGGCACGCTTACTAGAGGCTTTAATTGAGCATGGCAGTAGCTTGGGTTTTTTGAAGCATGGCTAATGTTCACTACTGGCTGAGATTTCTCTGGCGAATCCTCCCCCGAGTTCTGAACTAGCGGGCACTTCTCTTGAGAATGACCATACTTACCACACTTAAAACAAATTAAATCAAGCCCCTCATATTCCACATTGTAAATGGTAGATCTAATGACAAACCTAGATTTCAGAGCTTGATTCAGGTCAACTTCTACACTTACCCTGGCAAACTTCCCTCTTTCCACCATCATATTTCGATCATTGCATTGTGCCAAGGTATTAACATCCACCTTGAGGGTTTTTCCAATCATATTTCCTACTTCAAGTAAGCACTCTTCAAAATAAACATGCAATGGAAGAGTAGGAATACGAACCCAAACTGCAACTTTTTGAATCTCATTACTGTAAGGATTGAAGTTTGGGCTCCATCTCTGCACAACTAAGTAATGCCCTTGTATCACCCAAGGACCATCAAACAATAACCTCAATTGCAGATCTTTATTTCCTGTTTTAAACACAAAGTAGTTGTTTGGTAGGTCAATGAGCTCAAAGCTTCTTGATCTAAGGATCCAAGCAATCCTATCTTTCATCATTTCTAAGTTTGCCGACTTTCCTAGTAGAGAAATAATTGAGGCATCCTTCCAAGGATGACAAAGACCCATCAACCTTTCATCAGACATGCTTAGCTTAGGTAACGAGTCCAGAAGAATTTTCTGCTCCTCAGTAAGAGGCAGAGAAATTTCCTTCTCCTCACAAAGCCATTCTTTCATTTGATCCTCCAATTCCAGGGAAAACACCTCTTCTTCCTTCTCCAAAAGTTTGCTTCTATAGGAAATTTGGTTCCTTTGAGAAGCTGGATGAGAAGGCAACAAGATGCTATTTTCCTCCTTAGCCTTCTCATTTTGCAGGATTATTACCAAGTCCCTTTCCTGCCTCTCCATCGTCACAACTTCACCAGAATCTCAGAGGGCAACAACAAGAGCAAAACTAAGAAAGCGCAAAACGAGCATAACTGAACGCCCAGAGCAGATTCCTAACACAGAAACGAACAGAGATCCAAGACCAAAATAACAGATCAAAGAAACAGCATTCAACCAATACCAGAACCCATGACAAGGCTAAATCAGAGAATCCAAACGCAACAAAAAAACCCAAAAACCTAACACCAGCGTGGCAGAGAAATCACCGGAGCTAAGCAAATTCTGGTCGCCGGCGTTCAGGGCTCTCTAACTCGCCGGCGTCGCCTGGTCCAACCACTATCTCCGGCGTTCCAAACCGGCACAGACCCAGAGGAACTCGTCGGAGTCAGAGCACTCCTTCACACAGGCGGATGGAGGAGGAAAGTCGAGGTGGAGGAGGGGGGAGGTGAAATCGAGCACTCCTACACACAGGCGGACGGAGGTGAAAGGTGACGTGGAGGAGGGGGAGGGAGGGTGGAGGTGGACGGACGACGGTGGGCAACGGACAGAAGCAACGGTCGGGAGAAGCACGGGACCCAAGAGAGAGCTTCTCTCTCTTCGAAATCATGTCTGTTGGTTAAATTACTAAGTTTCCTACTGCTTTCTATTCTCAACAACGCAGATTCTGTCGTTCAAGGACCCCCTTCTGAATATACACATATATCAAAAGATCTTTTTTTATTTTTGTGTGTTTGTACACACACATAAGTATGCTGGTTTGCAATAGAGATTGAAGTATTTAAAAGTAACTTTTCAATCATAATTTACGGTATACGAGATAGGTATGTGCGAAAAGTTTTATTTCGATTTACGTAAATAAACACTTTTGAAATCTCAAAAGAGATCCCAAACATGCTTGTGTTTGAGATAGCGGTGAGAAAAATAACTTATTTGCAATCTGACTTATAAAAAAGTAAGATTGGGTAAAAGTCAGATTGTGAAATATGATTTATGTTTAGATTGGTGGTAGCATAAGTAACTTTTGTAAAATTAAAACTTGTTTGGAATGACGGTAGCATAAGTGATTTTTAAGATAATTATGTGCCGTCATTTGTTGGGGGGAGACCTTTGGTGCGGTTTGACACCCCCAACTCTCACACTCAGATCATGGCCGTCGGTTGAGCAATGGCCAGCCAGCTCAAGTCCTGCTTCACCCCCAAGGGCTTGTCTGCCTCCTCTTCTACCACAAGTCTCTTCCCTATTCTAATTTCTCCTTCAAAATTGAACAAATCAAAGAGATCCTTCAATGTTTTCTTAATGAGACGACAATTCTGTTAGACAAGTATTGTTATTAGTTGATGTTCTTAATTAAACGTAGATAAATTAATTTTTATTTTTTTGCTCTTCACATACATTCAAATAGTCATTTTTCCCCTATAATACATAGCATAAATTAATGAATATTCTTAAAATAAATAAAACATGACTAATAAATTTATTTGGGTTAAGGTGCATATTTGCCAACGAACATTTACTCGAGGAGTATTTGGCACAAAAAACAATTGAGGGTACTATAATTACCAATCAACAATTAAAAAGTGAAAAAAAAAACACAATTAAGGTGCAGATTGGCCAATGAACTATTACCCCGTCACTGTCTTGGTGTCTCCGTTTTCCATTGACTGTCATAGTGTCAGCAACGTCAGCGTCTCCAAAGCTTCCATTGTTGCTGGTTGTTCCACTCACCCTCTTGCACTCATCAAGGCCCATATGCAGCTTTAGGGCGAGAATTACGCACCGAAACCAAATCCAGCAGTCCACAGCTTTCGACCGACATGTGCTTTACACCTTAGTTCCATTCCTCCAATGCCACAACTAGCAGCCGCCACTGCCATAGCGCCTGCTCACATGGGTCCCATCTCTGTTGGTGTTTGCCTTATCCAACAAGAGAGCTTAACCGCTCTTTTCTCCAGCATTTCCGCCACCGTTCTACGCCAGTGCCTCATATTTTAACATAATCGTGATAGTTGTTTTTTTTAATAGTTATTTAGTATTTTTTTCACTTTTTAATTGTTGATTGGTAATTATGATACCCTCAGTTGTTTTTTGTGTTAGATGCTTCTTGGGTAATAGTTCGTTGGCAAATCTACACCTTAACCCAATTTATTTTCACCCACTCTTTTTATCAAGGTTAGTGTTTGTTTGGAGCTACTTATCATAAGTAACTTTACACACGTTAAGACAAGATTTGTCTTACCCAATCACCTTATATACCATAAATTATTATCAATTTTTTTTTAAAGCTTCATTTGCTATTTCATATAAGGCTTGGTGGATTTTATGAAATAAAATCGTTATCCTATTCATTTGTGTGACTCATAAACAGTATTGGCCCAGCTCTGGAAGGCCTTAAATCCTCTTTTTTTTTTTTTTCAGGCAGAAGAAGACATTAGATCCATTCTAAATATAAGATAAAGTTGATTTATTAGAGAGGTTAAGATATCTAATTAAACTAATTTAAAATATTTATTTTTTACTTTTTCTTTAAATTATTTTGCATCACTTATAAAATGATATACTCCTATAATCTAATAATACACACTCTTTATGTACTTCCTCTAGTTTTATTATAAAGTCCCAACTAACAAGTGTATTTAGTCATTTTTATAAGACACTGTCTGTTTCCAATGGGCATTAAATATTGTTTTTTATGCATTCCCAAAATTAATAAAGGCACTGAGTTAGAATAATAATTAATATGATATTAGAATTTTGTGTAATTAATAGGGATAATATTGAAAATTACTTAACTTTTAACATAAATTTAATGACTTCAACTATTTTTATTATTTTTATTGTTCTGTAAGAATTATTACTTTGTACTTATAATAATAACAACAACAATAATAAAGATAATAAGGTTTATTGGAAAAAAGGTTCCAGAAACCTACGTTGCTACGTGTAAGCACGACTCTCATAAACAGAGAGTCAAAGAGCACCTTAAATAAAGTCGACAAATATATACCAAAAAAAAACAAAGCCCCCAAATTTCTTTCACCACTACCCACTGCGCATAGACCTTCGATTCGGGCTCGCAAGGTTTAGTAATTCAAGCAGTTTATTCGGCTTCCATGGCTTTCGCGGCTGCCTCCAGCTTCACTATTCCTCTTCTCAAATTCCGTCAAGCTAAAGTGAAACCAAATTCTTCATCTTCATGGCCCTGTATGGCCTTCTCCGTTCCATCCATTAAAACCTCATTTGCTTCCTCCAAGTCGGCCTTCTTTCAACACGGGTTTGCTCAAATTTCATCCGATTTTCCGGTGTTCGCTTCTAGGTCTCGATCTTTTGGTGTTTATGCTAGAGCAGCCACGGAGAAAAGCATTCATGATTTTACTGTCAAGGTATCGGCCGAATTTTCTATTCCTTTATCCTCTTCATGTGATCATAGAAATTTCTCCTGCAGTATATGTTCTCTAGTCTTCCTTAGTTTATGATTCCATTATTCTCCTTCTTGGATAGTCTTGCGTTTCTGTTTCTCTGCTTTTGTCCTTGGAATTTCATTTTGGTGTAAGCTTGATGGAAATTGCTTTAGCTAGAACCGTAATTTCAAGCATGGATAACTGGCTCATGGTTATTATATGGTGCAGGATATTGATGGGAAGGATGTTTCTCTTAGCAAGTTCAAGGGGAAGGTTCTGTTGATCGTCAACGTTGCTTCGAGATGGTACTGAATCCACGAGGAGGCTATGTAGCTAATAGAATTTGCCCTCTTTTAGTCTTTCTTCTTTGTCCCTCTTTCAATGTTACTGCAAAAATCAAATCAAATCAGCTTCAGGGATATGTGGAATTATACTGTCATGTGGAAGTTTCTGTATGTTTTGATTAACTTGACTAAATTTTCTTTGAATGACAGTGGTTTAACATCATCAAACTACTCAGAGCTGTCACACGTATACGAAAAATACAAAGCTCAAGGTATGCTGTGGCATGGATGATATTTGTCTGGGAAAAACATTCATTTTAGGTTTTTCTTCACAGGATATCATATGTTTATACGGCAAGCTATTGGTTATTTGTGTCTTTAACTATACATTCTCATTGCCTTTTGTGATGCTTTATTCAAATTCATGACGGATGGATTATATGACTTAAGTCCACTCTAGTGAATCATCGAAGGTTATTGTTGCTCTTTGAAACATGACACGAGGAATTTTAGTCAATGATGTGTTTTGTTTTATTATCCTTATGATTCTAAGTGTGCACTGTGAGATTTGTTACCACTTTCCAGGATTTGAGATCTTAGCCTTCCCCTGCAATCAGTTTGGTGGGCAAGAGCCTGGATCAAATCCTGAGATTAAAAATTTTGCTTGTACTCGGTTCAAAGCAGAATTTCCAATATTTGATAAGGTTTAATCTATGTAGACATTTTCTCTCCATTTGTAATCGTTAGCTCAGTTAATATCAGTAAATAATGTCAAAGTTCTGTAACAGGTTGATGTGAATGGACCAACCACGGCTCCAGTATACCAGTTCCTGAAATCCAATTCTGGAGGCTTTCTGGGTGATCTTGTGAAGTGGAATTTTGAGAAATTCTTGGTTGATAAAAATGGTAAAGTTGTTAACAGATACCCACCAACAACCTCACCATTTCAAATTGAGGTATGTTAACCTTCCTGCCTGGTTGCCTAACAATTTTTTTCTATTCCTGTATGGTGGAATATTCTTGTTAGATAAAAGCCAAAGATAGTGATCATTGGAAGAGAGCTTAAATGAAGTTGAAGAGTTCTGGAAATATAGTTTGTGATAGTCAGCTATGAAGTTGAAGAGTTCTGAAAATGGTTTATGCTTACTGTGGTATTTCCTGTTTGCAGAATGATATCCAGAAATTTGTTGCAGCGTGAGGTTGAGAGATGGAAATTGTAGCGGTAATAAACAAGAAACAGGATCCCAACCATGCTTCTACGAGGACCCTATAATAATTTGTGACAGATTGTGCAGAATTGTCTTTCTTGCTTTTGCTAGTGAGAGAATTGGCTTTTATTTTTATTTTGTTTTTCCTGATAGTGAGAATATCAGTTTTGGGAGGGGAAGTTATCAAATAAAAGCTATAGGTTATGAAATGTATTGAGTATGATACATCAATATGTGAAATGTATAATTTATTATGAATTTTATATTTGACATTTTATATACGTATAGTATAAAAATTGTAACAAATCTATAAATTATAAACCGTATGAGACATTTCTTAAAGTTTAATGCATTTTGTCACCTTTCAAGTTTGATATACTACTTTGGGTATTTATTATAAGAGTCAATTGATTTTTAAAAAAATAAATAAAAATTTATATTTATCATTTTTTATCAAACTAATTGTATGAGTTATAACTTGATACGTTATCTAATAATACATAATTTATATTGAACTTTTAAAAGTTTCATTTCAATCCTTGGTTTTGACCTTCTTCCCCAGATTTTGACCTTCTTCTTCTTTGCAGACTGAACCACCTCCGATCTGGACCGCCCCCCCCCCCCACCTCCTCGATCTGGACCCCCCCATCTCTCAATTCATCCCTTCCCTCTATTTTTCCGTCACCCACCTCTACCGTAAAAACCACCAGACCAGTGAAGCATCAAAAATTTAAGAATTGAAATCAGAATTTAAGAATCAGATCAGTGAAGCAAAATTCACAATGAACCAGCGAAGACAGCCAAATCGAAAAACAATGGGATCCAAAAAGCACGAACAACGTAGTCCACTCTCGGTGTCGAACAAAACACACAAGTAATTAAACAACTCCTTTTTTTTTTCTTTTCTTTTTTAGCATTTAGCCAATTTGACCTGTCCATATCGTCATGTGATTCACCTCCCCCAGTAGCCTACTCAGCTAAACACCGCCTGCCTGCACAAATAGAAACAAGAAGGACAAGATTTATTTATTATTGATTTAGTTGTGATCAAGGGAATGGAAATATGAAGATGTTTATTATTTTCTTTTCCCCTTTTTGGGCTCCACGTGTATAAGTAAGAAAATGAAAACGTCTCATACTCTCATATAAGGATCATCTTTTAAAAAAAAAAATGTAAAATGGACATATCACCGGCTCATAAGATAATTTATAAAACAACAAGCTGACATCAAAAAAGTCAACATACTGACATCAAAGAAGCTGAGAAAATAAAGAATCAGTAATAAAAACAAAAACAAAAACAAAAGGGGAAAAAAATGGACTTAGCTTATCATCATTCTCCATCTCTAATCAAGATTATGGTTGATCAAAGGACCAATATAAGGTATGATCATCCGATAATTTTTGTGCTAGTTTTATTTTTTTTATCAGGAAAATCATTATTTTAAATATTATTTAATTATATTGAATAAATATTATAAATTTGGTTACGGTTAAATAGACACTTCATGCTTTCGTGTTTGTTTGGATTAGTGGTAGAAATTACTTTACAACATGACTTGGTATATGAGAGGAGTTTAGTGGTAAATGTTACTTTCCAATATGATTGGTATGTGAGAAGAGTTTTGTGTTCACTTATATAAACATATATTTTTTTGAATGCTAACTGAAACAGAACGTATGCGAGGACGAGGGTTTTCTTTTTCTTTTTTAGTTTTAGTAAGATCAAAAGTTTGACCACAAAACCTTCTTACCGCCATCAAGAGTCAAGGATTAAGCAATATGCAATACTCCGTATCTCTCACTCATATACCATATAAGTCGGCCATTTCCGTTCCCAGTGAAGCCAGATCCAACCTCCATGCTCTCTGAAACCAGACCACGATAACCCATTTTAACCATGTCACCTCCAGATGTCCGGAACGAAGATTCTCATCCCTTGAAAACTCCTGCTAGTCCAGTAGCTACAAGAACCACCAGCCTTCTTTCCATCATCCTCGAACCCTTTCAATGGCTGACAATGCTATCTTCTCAGCTGAATCCTACCTTCATCGCCGGTGTATTCCTCGTCTACGGTCTGGGTCAGGGCTTTTCCGGATCTTTCTTCAAGGTCGTTTCCGACTATTATTGGAAGGACGTACAGAAGGTCCAGCCCTCGGCGGTTCAGCTTTATGCCGGTCTCTACTTCATTCCCTGGGTCATGAAACCGGTTTGGGGCATCCTCACCGATACGTTCCCGGTTCGAGGGTACCGGCGCCGCCCATACTTCGTGCTCGCGGGAGTTCTTGGCCTCGTCTCTGGATTGACGATCGCTGTGCAGGCGAATTTGCCTGTTGTGGTGGCTTTACTTTGTTTGGTTGGCGTATCGGCGTCGATGGCCATTGCTGATGTCACCATCGACGCCTGTATCGCGAGGAATAGCATCGAGGTTAGGTCATTGGCCCCTGATTTGCAGAGCCTTTGCGGATTTTGCTCTTCTACTGGAGCTCTGATCGGGTTTTTAACTAGTGGGTTTTTCGTTCATCATCTTGGTCCTCAGGTCAACGCCCATTTTCCTCTTGCATCAATATAATACCACTGTATTTGACTGATTATTGCTAAACACAGCAATTAGTTTATTTATTTATTTATTTTCTATCATGATAATTCTCGCATTATTTCCTCCCGCAATCTTCGCTATATATTTTTTTATTTTTGTTTGACTTAACGGTTTTTTTGCAGGGCTCACTGGGTATTTTGGCAATTCCACCGGCTCTGTTTGTTGTGCTGGGTTTTGTGATCTATGAAGATAAATTAAGCAGCTCCCATCATGGAAAGAAGCAGGTTAGCTACTTTCTACTATACATTCATCGTTTGCATTCTGATGTCGACCTGAAAGTTAGACATAATTTCTTTCATTTAGAGAAGGCATGTTGTTGTTTGACGAGAAATGAAGCATGGAATATGATATTTTGCAGATTTTTCTTTGGTCTGAATACAAAAATTAAGCATCTCCACCTTATACAGAGAAAGCAAGAAAATAGCTAAAACTAAGACATCTTCCTTGTTCATATTTCCAACGTTCATGTATTATCCTTTTTGGCAGGTAATCATGGAGAAGGTAGGATCCACCATTAGGAGCATGTGGCAGACAATAATGTATCCTCAAGTGTGGAGACCTTCTCTTTACATGTTCCTGTCTCTGACTTTGAACTTTAGCACTCACGAAGGCCATTTTTATTGGTACACAGATCCAAAAGCTGGCCCTGCTTTCTCTCAGGTCTTTCTCCTATATTCTGCTATTGCTACAACCATATTTGTAACACAACACTAAACTATTTCTTACTATTAATGCAGGAGTTCGTTGGCATGATCTATGCCATTGGTGCAGTAGGTTCGATCTTAGGTGTTCTGATCTACCACAAGACTTTGAAGGACCTGCCATTTAGAAACTTATTGTTCTATGCACAGCTTCTATATGCCATATCTGGTATGCTGGACCTTTTGTTCGTCCTACGTTGGAATTTGATCCTTGGAATCCCCGATTACTTCTTCGTTGTCATTGAAGAAACTGCGACAAGAATCTCAAGCAAGATCAGATGGATGCCAATGATTGTGTTGAGCACCCAGTTATGTCCATTAGGCATTGAGGGAACTTTCTTTGCTCTGTTAATGAGTGTTGATAGTATTGGTATGCTCTTGTCAAGAACTATGGGAGGAGTGGTTCTTCATCTCTTTCACGTCACTAGGTCTGACTTCACTAACCTCTGGTTAGCTGTTGTTCTTAGGAATATTCTCAGATTCTCCACACTTTCTCTGATCTTCCTTGTCCCTAAGTATGATCAATCTGAGGGATTTCTTCCTTCTGAGGTTTTAGGAAAGAAAATGAGTGATAGTGTTGAGGAAGAGGGCTTGGAACTTGTCCCCACCACGATCAATGAAAAAGCTGTACTCTAACATGTCTACACTTGCACCCACAGGATTCCACAGTATCAATGAAGGTCAATACTCTATCATACCAATCAATATTTCTCGAGTTAAAGAATATCTTCATATTATTTGTTCTAAATATAAATATAAGATAGAGAGTTTTTAAATATAAGATGAAGTTGAACTAGTTAAATTACTTTAAAGTATTTATATTTATTGTTTTCTTTTTGAACTATTTTGCCTAACTTATAAATCAATATATAATTTAATAATACACAACTTATAATATAATATGATTAAATAACTTATTTAATTTCCTTAATTTCTTTAAAAAAAAGTCATATATGTCTCATATTTAACACTTGAGAGAGTATTATTTAAAATTAAATTCATCAAAGTAATGCTCATTTTTGTACTATCATGAAATTGAATTTTCCGTTTTATGTTTGTTTTTAATGCATTTTTCTAAATATTTGTACATTTTTAATTGAAATATTTGTCACGTTTGCAAGTTGGTAGTTAACTAGAATTTCATAGATGCATTCCCAGGAATTTGGCATCTGGCCAAGAAAAAAGGCAAAAAAGTTTACCAAGTGAGGTGAGTGTTAGGCTTTAAAAAAAAAAAAAAGTGCTTCTGAGGCTCAAACTTTGATTTTGAATTTTTTTTGTCAAACACAAGAAAAAAGGCCAAAAATGCTTTTCTGGCCAAAATTATGATTTTGGAGAAGCTGAGATTTTCTTCTTTCTCATGTGTGGGTCATCAATTGTACCGACAGTTTATAATTGAAAGAAATCATGTTGAGGACTCTATGAATCAGGCTATTTCAAGGAACTGGATCAAGCCACCGATTGACTGGGTAAAGCTCAACGTGGCCGGTGCGGTATCAGCGGCTGGGCATAAAGCAGGTTGTGGTGGTGTTGTTATGGACACCAATGGGATTTGGAAGGTGGGTTTCTCAGATGCTCTTGACTATTGCAGCCCTCTTGAAGCTGACGAATGGACGCTCTTAAAGGGACTTCAACTTGTCTGGAGCGGAGGTTTTAAAAAAGTAATATGTGAATCTCATTCTAAAATTCTGGTTGACTTGATTTGTGATAAGTATCATGCTGGAAATCAAAGTCTGGTTATGTTAGAGATTAGGAGAATGCTGAATCTTAGCTGGAGTTTGCAAATTCTGCATATTTCCCGTTATCAGAATCAGGTAGCGGATAGGCTTGCGAAGGAAGGTCTCTCCAACTCTTCTATTTATGTTTTGTGTCCGAATACTCTTCGGACCTTAGTTGCTAGTGATTGTATGGGATCTAATTCCCAAGACTCTCTCTTATTTAATGTTTGAATTCCATCGTTGATATCAAAAAAAAAAAAAAAAGGTTCAACGTGAATTGAGTTTCCCAGAATCTCTCTGTTCTTATTTTTAGAATCTCTGTTCTGTCGTCTTCTTTTTCTTTTTCCTTCCTTCAAATTGTCCCTCCCTTCTTCTAAATCTCCATTTCTTTCTTCAACCCTCATCCATGAGACTAACCTTTGACTCAGACGAAAAAAAAAAAAAAACCTTTGACCACGAGACGACTTCGTTTTGATCAAACTATCTTCCCTCCGCAATAATTTTTTACTATGTTAAATACCTCACTTGAATAACTATATAACTTTTTTGGGGTAAAAAGTTGACTATATAATTTTACCCTCCAAAAAAACGATGCAAATTATAGGATCAAACAAATAATTTTTCTTTCAAAAAATAAATTACGCTACATGTTATAATTTATCAAAGAGTTTGATACTATTAATACAAAATATTAAAACTAAAACAAGTAATGTTCTCACCCCTTATGAATAATATGATTTGATTTGATTGACGTCAACCTATCAATTCAATAAAAAAATCAAAAGTCTTATAAAATAATATTCGCCCAAAAGAGTGAAAGGCAAATGATTCTCATTTTCTATCTGTGTTTATATATTTTCCCTATATTTTCCTATATATATTAAATATAAAAATTGAGTTGGCTGAAAATGAAATAATTTTTTCAAATAATCTTTCATGTTATCATAATGGTCCCGTTGGCAAAAAAAAAAAAACGGTTAGCATAATGACCAGTTATCTTGTTACATAATCCTACGTATGCCTAAATTGAATGATAATTAGAGCTGGAGAAATATGGATTGATGTGAAAAAGCTTGGATAAAAAATAAAATATTATCCACATAAAATATAAAATCAATAACAGGTCATATTATTTATAAAGTTCTAATTTATTTATCAAACACCTAGTCTAATAATTAAACCATTTTTGTGGAGAACAAATGTGTTCACGACTTCAAACTTCTATACCACTATTTCACTAAGGGTTAAGGAGCAATTTTACACATGAGCTTTTCCCCCAGGAGCGCCCAGCACCACGTGCTTTTTTCTGGAGCAAAAGTACACACGTGGTTACGTTTTGGGAGCGCCCAAAGACCACGACAGTTAGTTGACCGTTAGTCAACGATTAAGTTGGATGGAAATGAACAGTAACTCGGGTAAAATTACACTTTTGCCCTTAGTTTTGCCCTAAGTTTTTTTAAAAAAAAAAAAAACTAAAAATACCTCCTCCTTGGTGGGCCCCACCACCGCCGGCCGACCACTGCCGGCCTCCGCCGCCGCCGCCGGCGGTGGTCGTCGGTCGCCGCGGCGGCGGTGGTGGTGGTCGGCCGGCCGCCGCCGGGCCGGCGGTGGAAGGGTATTTTTAGTTTTATTATTATTTAAAACTAAGGGCAAAAACTAAGGGCAAAATGGTAATTTTCATTTAAAACTAAGGGGCAAAATGGTAATTTTCATTTTTTCATACCATCAGCGTCCATGTCAGTATCCACGTCAGCGTCCACGTCAGCGTGTCAGTCCAAATAAGCCACGCCACGCCGCGTTCCATCCAAGTTAACGGTTGACTAACGGTCAATTAACTGCCGTGGTGCTGGGCGCTCCTAAAACGTAACCACGCGTGTACTTTTGCTCCAGAAAAAAGCACGTGGTGCTGGGCGCTCCTGGGGGAAAAGCTCATGTGTAAAATTGCTCCTTAACCCTTTCACTAATGAAATATTCTAGCTAAATCATGGAGTCTCAGTCCAGTTTAATTTACAACTTATGCTTCTCAGAAGGGTCATGACGTCATGTGATTAAAATCTCTGGCGTCTTTCTTGAAAACTTATCCGAAAGGTTTGCCAGAACAAATCCTGCAAAAACCTGTTTCCCATGTGAATTAGTGGGAGGCTGGTAAGTACTCAAGGATGTAGACGACAGAGTTATTATAACTTAGTTGCATGAAAGCTGGAGTTGAAAGTAAATAAAAGAGGAGTGAAACCTGAAAGCACCCAAGGATGTAGACGGCAGAGTATTGGCGGCCGTGTATTGCCATATCAGCAATCATTGCAAGAGGAATTGTCAAGGACATGCCTAATGTAGCAACCAGAGGAGTTGTCCAAACTATTGAAAGTGCCCTGTTACATTATTCATTTTAAGGATCAGTCACCCAAATCAATCAAGCTTAATGATAAAGGTGGCTCTCAACACACCAAAAATAGTCTGAGATTATGTTGGAACAAAAGCCATTTGCAATCACAATCTCCTTAGTAGACCAAGAACTCGGAAATTCTAATGGAGGCTCAATACCCACAGCACTTAGCGGCCACGCTGCATCAAAGAGCTCAAATCAGCAAAGTTTCACAGAGAAAGGAGGCTGACATTTCTAGTTTCTGAGATTTGAATTCTTAAACTACAGAACTTCTTTCAATGAATGAATAGTAGAGGGTAATCTACTTACCTAGCCACCAAAAACCAAGAAGACAGTAGAGACCAATGTAGCCAAAAAGCTTTTGCATGTCAATCTTGTCCCCTTCAGATCCAGCAGATTTCTTGAGAAGCACTGAGATTACAAGACAAGACCATTTGATTAATTATAATATGCAGATTCACAAGTCAATCTGAATTTAGAATGGAAAGCAAGTTTGATAGTCACACCCGTGAATAATCCAGAAAATACCGCTGAGAGTAGACCAAAAATATCCCCGGCGATAGAGTGATTTCTAGCCATCACCAAGAAGAACGGTTTCCAATTTTAGAATTTGAAAGAATATTCACAAGTCACAACAGCAACACACACATACTACGCATAGATATATCATATATATATTCACAAACTTACAAAATGAACATTAAACTTACTTGGTGTCATCTGCTACCCAAGTTTTCCCCACTGTGCTCATGGCAACACCTGACATGCTGATCAGCACGGCGACCACCTTTACGATGTTTACTGAGTCCTGACCAAGAATAACTCCGAAGAGAAGGGTAAAAAGACTCGATGTGGAATTCAGAACCGTCGTACTCGCAACACTAGTATTTGCAAGTGCCAGGTTTGACATATACTGCAAAGTTCAATAAATTGCAACATAGATGTGAAGATTAGGTTGTAATTATAACAGGCACGTCTCAATTTATCCCTATAGTTCAGTTGTTCATATTAATTAACTGTCTAAGTTTTTCAATAAACAACCCTTTCAATGTTGTGTTTGGCAACATTAAATATGATTTAGGTTAATGGATGATTGTGCTACAACGTAGGTATTTCTGTTTGTAGATGTAGCCACCTTGTATATTGAGTCTCCAGGAACAATTTGAAATGTAACAGAGGGTCAAATCATTAAATTGAAGAATAGGATATTCAAAGCAATTTTCTTACCTCTGATGCAAACCATATTGGACAGAGATATAAGGCACACTTGGCGATTTCCCAGGAACTATATTCACAGTTTTCTGGGATCAAGTGAGGTTCATCTTCATTGACAAATGGCTTTCCTTCTTCTCTTTCACAGGTTTCCTTGTCAACAATTAAACATCTCTTCAGATATGTTTCTGCCTCTTGGCGAGTCCCATCAATTCCAAGAGTGGCATTAAATCCAGAAGAAGAGGTGATTGAAGAGTAATCCTTGTGAAAGTTTCTATATAACACTTTCAATAACTTGCAGATCTTCTCTCTGAGGACTGAAATAGGTAAGTGAACCGCCATCAAAGATATCCATATGTAACACAGTGCAAATGGCTGTTTATACTCTGTAAAAATCCTCTGCAGGAACAGAGAACATCTTCAGCATAACAAGTCTTAGCACATATAACGGAAATTTCCAGATCTTAATGGTGAAGTAAAGAACAAAAGACAGCTAAAAACACATGTCTGATAAGAGCTACGCAAAGCACCAAACTACCTGCCCATATTATATTTTCTTAACTGACACGTTTTCAGTTACATCACAGCTAATTTGTTAAGGTAACGTATCAAAAAGAAGTTAAACTGATCCAGAGAACACCCGGAAAGTGTCATTAAGTCGTAAAAAAAAAAAAAAGAACAAGAAGAAAACGGAAAAACCAAAAATGAAGAATACCCAAACCTGAGTTATCTCTGCAGAAGCAACCCATATTAACACAAATGCTCCAATAAGCCCCAACCCAGACAAGTACCTCAAACCCATCAGATTCGTGTGTGCTGTGATTTAACAACGTAAAAACTTGCAATGGGTGAATGTGGAAGCAGGGATGAGCACTGTTTTTGGCTTTTTTCTATAAAATGAGCATGATCCTTCTAGGAGAAACTATAAACTGAAATGTGAGGTAAAGTGGGGATTTGAATTCCCTAGTTCAGTAATGCTTTTGTTGTCTTGTTTGGATCAAAGGGGCAAGAGGTGATGGTGGTAAGAGGTGAAGTTTGTCGTGTCGCGTATCGTTGTCTTGGGCGTTATCGAAATTAAGAGCGCGAGGCAGTGACACCTGACAAATTAATTTATAAACTAATGTGGGAAGCCGTAAGCCCATTGCCTCGTGGAGGTCATGGATTTTGCAATTCTCACCGCCTCCCTCTTTTTTGACGCCGACCCAACCCGCACCACTAGCGTTACGGGTTCTCCTCCTAAGTCTCCTAGAGCTGTTCCTTCCTTAACTTACAAGTTTACCGGTAAGTCAAAGTTATGATCCTGTCGTTTCAACTATCAGTCAAGTAACAAGGACCTGCAGAAAACCTCCACTTTTTCAGGTTATACTATTTATTAAAAAGGAACATTTATTAATGGAATCAAGATTTTTTTTTTTTAAACATATTTATTAATCCAACTAATTTATTAATCTCTTACAAAAACGATGTATATTGCATAAAGAAAATAAAATGGTCAGATTGCACGGAATACGTTTAAAGATGCTATACAAACAGAAAATTTCTGACTCCCAAAGTCCCACTGATACTCTCCATTTACATTTTTCCATGTGAATATTAAGATTTAAGAGAGTTCTCTATGGGCTGTGGGAATCCAACACTAAGATATTTCTAATTCCGACATCCTTGTTTTGCGGCCGAGGAAAACATGTATATTAGTGTTTGTACAAAGATATGACTCATCAATAGCTTATATACACACTCAGCTCATCATTTAACACTTAACAGATACTGTCTCTGATCTTAATTATAGGACTGGAGGGAGGGAGTATTTAGTTAAAACCATATTCACGCCGTAAAAGTGCGAGAATGCTTAATTCGCTGAAAGAAATCATCACCCAAGTTCCTCTAACAGTTTTCAATTGTACACATTGGACACGTAACGAACAAAGGTTATATGACCAACAAGGGTAAAAAGAGTCGCATAAACAACCAAAGCTATCGAACTGTTTTTAGACGGCCAAAGAATCTACAAAAATTGCTTGACTGGAGTTCTACGGAACTAGGATACACTGATGTTGCGTAAGTAAGTACTAGGCCTGTTGGGCCTATTTCAGTTGCTGTTGGAGTGATGTTTTTTTTTAAAAAAATAATAAAAGCAAGCCGAAGCTTGAAAATGTAGAATAGGAACTAGATTATAAGACTCTAGCCCCTAATACAACAAATAGAAAATAAGATATTAGGAGTGGCAGGATCGTTGATCCGTCAAAACCATATTCAGGCAACCTCTAGAGATAGTTGGAATCATAACCACATCGACACCAACGGCAACATTATGGCCCTCCTTGGCCATGTAATCAGCACACGAGATGTTTTCTCTTGGAGTATGATGAAGCTCCACGTATTTAAGAGGATGATCAGTAGGGCAATCTCTCATAAGTATTTTCAACCGAGGAAGCCCCCGCATCTCCCACTTGTTCTTTGCCGATGACCTCATTCTTTTCACAGAAGCTTCTTGTAATCAAATGGTTGAAGTCCGGAAAGTAATTCAAAGCTTCTGCGAAGTCTCGGGGCATAGAATCAACCTTGACAAATCTCGCATGTTCTGCTCTAAAAAAGTAAATTTCAACAAGGCTCTCGAGCTAAGCCATCTCCTTGGGATTGGAATTACTGCTGACCTAGGTAAATATTTGGGTGTTCCAATCATTCATAATAGGGTTTCCCATGCCACCTTTAACCCTATTGTGCAAAGAGCCAGGAAAAAATTGTCCTCGTGGTAGAGCAAATTTTTTACTATGGCAGGACATTCAATTCTTATCAAGTCGGTTCTATCTTCCCTGCCTAGCCATTGCATGCAATCTTCTCTCCTTCCAATCTGTACAATTCGAGAAATTGAACGAATCTCTAGAAAATTCCTCTGGTCTCAGGAAGAAGACGTGAGGAAAATGCACCTTATTACTTGGGAAAAAATTACGCAAGCTAAGAAGCAAGGGGGCCTGGGTTTCAAAAATCTTCGCCGCCAGAACAAAACATTTATTATGAAACTATGTTGGAGTCTCCTAACAAAAAAAGATGCCCTCTGGGTCCAATGTTTGTGGTCAAAATACAACTGTGGTAACCTGTACCTGCCTAATATCTCCAAAAAGAGAAATTCATCCTCTGCTTGGAAAGCGATTGTTGAAGTTTGGGATAACTTTCTCAGTGGTGTTGGTAAAAAGGTTAATAATGGGACGGGTACCAAGTTGGAGTGATTTTTTAGCAATTAGTTAAGCACTAATTATTTGAGGTGACACATATATATGATCGAATCACAACTTTCTAGTTATAAGCTTTCATACCACTAGGCCACAACACCATTTGTGATTCATTAGACTTATGCCTCATCTTTTGTACCCGGATTGCACAGAGATGATGGCTATCTATTTTGCCTCTCTATATTAACATGATGACTGCAATATTGAATTCTAAAGCTGCAAAGCTTGCACCTGGGTTCAACTGATGCCACAACATTTCAAAATGTGTTCACGTCGTTTCTTTGCTGCCCTCTGGGCAATTGGAACATAATACCTCATTGAATTGATCTGTGTGCTGTTTTAAAGCAAATGCTAATTTCCAAGTTGATAGCCACAGTAAATATGACTCAAGAGTTTATCTTCCAAAACTGCAAATGCAATCTTAAAAGGAATGATCTGACGGTATGAACCGATTTTTTTTAACGAACAGAGATTCTATTGAGATTGAATAATGAGAATTGAGAGGTTTACTTACAAGCAGCTGCTTAAAAAAACAGAGTGCTACAAGGTTTACGTACAAGCAGCTGCTTAAAAAAAACCAGAGAGCTACAGAGAAAGAAAAGCACCTAAATGAAGCAGAGTTCTACATAATAACAGTGACATCTATAATCTTTACTAGAGCAGTTCAATTGCTTTCAACAATAGCTGAGAATAGCAGTTTGTTGACGTCTCCAGAGTCGGAATCATGTGTTTCGTTTCCTGCAACAACACACAATCATGGTAATTAGCCATGGGAAAAAAATCTCTTGACCCCGAAAGTCCACACGAATAAGGAAGCTCGACAATTGATTCACTTCAAGCCCTCAACCTAATATTCCCCTCTTCTTTCCTCCCCTCAAAGCAGACCTCAATCCCAACATCCTTCCCATCTTTTTACCCATCCGAAGTCCCCAGCCACTTCAGATATAAGTCTCCCGGATACATTAGTTTCGAGAGGAATACAAAAGTAAGTGTAGCAGAAAGGTGAAAAAACAAGATAAAGGATAATAAAGTCAAAAACTATAGTCATAAATAAGAACCTCACTTTCCAAGATATGAAATTTATGCAGAACAGAATTCCTGACATCTGTATATTTGTATAGCATAAAACTGTCGTTTAATTTGAAACTTTATTTGGGAAACTAGTAAATTTGCTTCCAATACTCATGAATAATGACAACAAATCAATATGTAATAACAACTACATTGATTGAGTGAGAATTTTTTTTTTCTTTTTACCTGTTCTTGATCTTACTTGTGCCGTCCATTCTTCAATAATCTACATGGTCAGGAAAAATTGAGGCAGCAAAAATTAGTAATCGAGAGTTGCCAACCAACCCCCCGCCCCCCCAAAAGAAATAGTTATGTAGGCCTAGCAAAAGGAAAGCCACCCAAGGAATCCTTGCTTGGATGAATGCTAATCAAAGGCCGTATTTAATCTTGGTTGCTTGCTGGCAAATAGTGCAGAAACTTTAAACACCATTTGGAAAATAGGCAACCCTTTAAGATGGCAAGAGATATGTGTATAAATTATCATCACATTCATGATCCACTTTAATACGCCCAAAATGGAAGATTGTACATTATACTTCTCCTCTGCAAAAACCCCAGTACAAGTATTTGAAAGACTGCACAATAAAGCCATTCATGAGCTAAGATGTTCTCAATTTACAGGATGTAAAATTTATTCTCCTTTGCAACAAAACCACGCACAAATATTTGAGAGACTCCTCAATTAACACTTCATTAAGGTGAATGTCTTTCTAGCATTTTACATGTGAATGTCTTCCTAGCATTTGAGACTCCTCAATTTGTTAGACCTCTTGCCTTAGGCATTTTACAGGTCTAACAGCACGAGAGTGCCTTTAACTACATTAATGGTAATTGGGAAGGCATAGTGGACCTTGGAATTATTGAACGAAAGAACATATCCAACCGTAGAAATTGAATAATTTCATTATCCCATGACAATCTTGATTTTTTGAGCCACTCACCTCCAAATTCCAATCATAAGCAGGGACAATACTAAATTTAAAATAGTAAGGAACCACTCTTCTTTCCTTTTAGTTTTATAACAGCCAATTACCTGCTTGAAGTTAGTGAATGCAGAGTCATCTTCATCAGGGAGAGAGGTACCCATGGATGCTTGCATGCGCTGCACCAAATCTCTGTTCTCAACCAGAGTTCTCTGAGCCTTATCGATCAAGTCCTGCATGATCAATAAGCAGCAGCAACTTCAAAATGAGCAAGGAACCATTATGTATACATTGATTTTGGTCTGCTAAGGAAATGGGGAAACAAACTGGTAAGTTTGTCCAAAACGCTACGGAAATTATTTTGTTTCAGCGCACAGCTTAAAAAAGCATGAGTTGTATACCTGTTTAGCTGCCAATAGCTGGTGGCACTGCTCTTTCAGGGTTGATATATCTTCTTGCATCTTTTTTATCCTAGAAACCAGCTTCATAGGGTTTGCCTGCCAACACACCACGCCACCCGAAATGAAATGGGAAGTAAATCCAAATCGTTTAAGCCGCAAAAACTATTATAATGGCTTGAAATGCTCAATATTTAAGGAATTCCGACAAATTAAAGAAGCAAAGATTAAGGTAAAACTAAAATCCGGGAAAATATTGAAGAATGGGTTTACTAACGTTGTCGGGGTAAATCTGTTGAAACTCCTTCTCGAGCTTGAGATGGACTAAAGCAAGATCATGATTCGCTTTTGAGAATAAGCTGAGAAGCCCGTCGGTTGCCTGATGGCGGTGCTGATAATTATGCCCCATTTTCTCTTCACTCCCTTTCGTCTTCGAATTTTTAATGCCCCGAGTCCCAGTCCAAGCAAAAGGAGCGAACGGAACAATTCAAAACAAAAACATCGATCTTCTAAAAATACATCGACCTCCAAAAGTATGGCGAATTTGAATTTCGCTCTTGCGGCCAAAAAATACAAAAGAAAAGGACTTGGCTCTTTGTTATGTTCCATTAATTAATCAATAATCTTGATTGCAAAAAAATTAATTAATCATTACTCCCTTCTTAATAATGAGACAAAGTTATTTTTTTAAAGAATAATAAAGTTAAATATGTTATTTAATTATAATATATATATGGTGTATCTTATATTATATATTAGTTTATTGAGTAAATCCTATTAAAAGACTCTTGAAATATCTAAATCCTCGTTCGGGCCTCTAAATATAATAAATTCTAGTTCAAGTCAAGTAACTCAATTCAAATTTTTATGATTGGGTGATATTACCTATGTACCCTATTTTTCCACACTCTTGCTTTCTCTGTCATCCTTCTATCTCCCATCCTGTTTTCTTCTGCAATGCTCATCTACTTCTTCACCTCCTACATTTTTCTCTGGCCCACTCTATAATGAGGTTGAGAAATAGATCTAACATATGTAATCTTGTGCCCATTCTAACAACACTGGTTGTGATTGTTTATCAGAAAGCAACTCTCCCCTCACAAGAATCATGAATATTTGAGAGAACATGAATGAATTATCATCTATTTGACTTCAATTAATTAAATCCTTATCTAAGTGATTCGATCCCCAACCGCCCATTTGGGGACTCCTGCGGACACTGAACACATAGTAAGATATATAAAACAACACTCTGATTTCAAATCTCGAAAATACGACATGATTAAAATCTGAATCCGAGATACAGGAATGCAACTTGAAGGAGAGGAGGGAATACTAATAAAGGAGAGTGAGAGAGAAGGAGTAAGAGGGCATATATGTAAAATTACTCAATTATAAAATCTTGAATTGAGTTGTTTGACCTAACTTATAATATATTAAATTTAGTAGCTTTTTTTAGAATTTGGGTATTTAAGAAGACTTTAAATAGAATTTTCCCTAATTTATTAGTCAAACCAATTAAATTAGTTTGGAGAAAAAATATTGTAAAGTAATTTAATTAGCTTCCTTAATCCCTCTAAAAAATTCAACTTTATCTCATATTTAAGAATGAAACAGTATCAATTAATGATGATATGCATAGGAGTGGAAACCGGCTAGGCGGCTTGTCAGGGGTCTGTGATCTGATCTGTTTAGGCTTGGTCAAGCCTGGCCTATTAAAATAAAAGGTCAAATAAAAACTTATTTAAAAGTTTATTTTTCTTACCAGACAAGGTCTAGCCTGTTACTAAACTTTAGACTTGTTTGCTGGCCGGGAAAAGTACCAAAGTAGCAACTTTTACCAAAAATTGCATCTAATTAAAGCATATGGAAAACATTTTACCAAAATAATGCAGTTAGTGGAGACGCCACTTGTGGCGTACGGGGGTCTGACGCTACTGACAAAAAAGTGTCAGTGGTGTCACAATTTGGGACACCACTCATTGAATTGGCTCCACTCATTTGAAAAAAATGAGTATCGTCCCCACTCCCATTAAAAAATTAAATATAGTAATAATATATAATAATAATAAATGATAACAAAGTGGAATAATTTAAAGCTCTACCGGTACTTCATTAATTTGGAGTCAAAAGAAATAAAGCATAGAGCTGAAATAACTCATTAAGAACGCCCTTTAAAAGATTAAGCGGTACAATTTGGTTGTAACAACAGATTCCAAAATGGGGATCTATATATTTGTTATACACCAAATATTTGTATAACAACAGTATTGATTTTGGGATCTGTATAAAAAAGTGTACTGCATAAAAGTGTTTGTATATTTGTACAACAACAGTATTGATTTTGAGATCTGTATATTTGTTATAACCAAATTGTACCGCGTAATCTTTTAAAGGGCGTTCTTAATGAGTTATTTCAACTCCATGTTTTCTTTCTTTTGACTCCAAATTAGATGAAGTAGAGCTTTAAATTATTCCACATTTTTATCATTTATAATTATTATTATTATTATTATTATATTATTTTTTTTTTAATGGGAGTGGGGACGCCACTCATTAATCGTGACGCCACTGACATTTTTTTGTCAGTGGTGTCAGTCCCCCGTACGTCATTAGTGGCGTCGTCTAACGCGAAGACACAACCACATTATTTTGGTAAAAATGTTTTCTATATTCTTTAATTAGATACAATTTTTAGTAAAAGTTGTTACTTTGATACTTTTCCCGTCGAGTCTGCTAGCCTGTTAAGAATTAAAAAATTATCACGATAAAATTCTAATTACACCCTCCGGCCTCCCTTGCTGACACGTATTCATCTTCCATCTACTTTGAAAAACCTTTGGTCCCAAGCGGAGGATATGAAAAAAATGCATCTCATCGGTTGGGATAGAGTCACTCAAGCCAAAAAGCAGGGAGGGCTTGGTATTAAAAACCTTCGGCGCCAAAACAAAGCTTTTATTATGAAGTTATGTTGGAGTCTTCAGACAAAGAGGCAAGTTTTGTGGGTGAGATGCCTCTGGTCCAAATACAACAGCGGTGATTTTTCTGTGCCCAATGTTTCAAAAAAGAAAAACTGTTCCACTGTTTGGAAAGCAATTGTTCAAGTTTGGGAGGTTTTTCTTAGTGGAGTGGGGAAAAAGGTCATCAGTGGTACAATGACCAAGTTTTGGACTGATATCTGGCTTCCTTTTGATCGTCCCCTCATAACATTTGCCTCGAGCACTTCTTTAATTAACGAGGACGAGACTGTGCGGGAGCATCTTACAATGAATGGAAGATGGGACGTTAACAGATGGCAGGGCCTTCTTCCCCCTCACATTATTAGAAGCATTTCTAGAATGCGCCCTCCTTGCAGTAATTCCCCTGGTAGTTTTACTTGGAGACCTGCTAAGGATGGTTACTTCTCTATTAAATCTGCTTATCGTTATCTCATCGAGCGAAGGGAGAGTGGTAATGACTTCTGGTCTCGCATGTGGAAATGGCAAATCCCTGAAAAAATTAAATATTTCATGTGGCAAGTGGGCCATGAAAGACTTGTCACTAATTCTCTTAGAGTTAAAAGAGGTATTATGAGTGACGGTCTATGCCCGTTTCACTGTAACAGAGAGGAGAATGTAATTCATATCCTTAGAGAATGCGAAAATGCTAGGAACCTGTGGAAAGAAATTTTAAAGACTAACTATCTTTCCAAGTTTTTTTCAGGTAATTTGCAGGTTTGGCTCAATTGGAATACCAGGTGCAGGCCTGCGAAAGGGAGATTCCAGAATTTTTCTTGGCCAAAGATCTTCAGCCTGGTTTGCTGGATTCTTTGGACTTCCAGATGTAAAGCCCTTTTCCAAGGGGTTACCGTTGATACCAGGGAGATGCTTCATTTATGTAATTACCTTCTCATGGAAAATCATGCTAATCATATCCTATCTCACCATATTTTCCATCTTGGCAGGACTGAAGAGAAGGCCTGGACTCCGCCTCCAACGAATGTAGTTCGCATTGACGTTGATGGTTCGGTGCGACATCATTATCAAGCTGCTTGCGGTGGAGTCATCAGGAATTCCTAAGGCCATTGGATGATGGGTTTCTGCAAATCCCTCGGTTTGCATTATGTCATTGAGGCCGAATTACATGCCATCATATTAGGTCTAAAAATGGCCCAACGATTGGGTTTGCAGCGATTCCTCATTTATTCTGATTCCCTGGATGACATTAATACCCTCATGAGGGATTGTTGTCCTGACAATCATCCGCTTCGAGATATTATCAAGGAGGCTAGAGACATTCTTTTCTAAGATTGGAACGTCGAGCTCCACTACTCTCCTAGAGACAACATTCCTTGTGTCGATTATATGACCAAGAGAGGGCATGATGCTTCTTTTGATGAAGACGTGATGTTAGTCCCAGAGATCCCTCAAGACTGTCGGGACATGGTCTTGAAAGACCAACTAGCTTGTTCTTACTAGTTCTTTTTCTAGTTTGTTATATTTTGGGTTAGACTATTAGTCTAGTCCATTTCTTTTCCTTCAAGCTTCGGCTTACCTTTAATTTTCAAAAAAAAAAAGAAAAAAGAAAAAAGCCTAACGGCCGCTCCTCTCAACTCTCAACTCTCACTCTCACCCAGTCACCCTCACCGTCCTCTCCTCTCCTCTCTCTGTCCAGTCTAACGGTCGCCCGTCGCAAATCTCCTCTCTCTGTCAGAAGGTCACCGTCCTCTCCTCCCTCTCTCGCAATAAATAAAGGTAGGGTTTCTGCGTGCCTTCATATAAAAGGGATTCATTATCTTCTTGTATTGTCAAGTCTTTCAATTCACGACCCGTCTGCAAACTGAGGATTCCTCTTGCTTGAGACCTCAAAGGTCACAGGAATCTCGCAAAGGTATCTCTTTCAGCATTTCACTATAGAAAGATCATTTCTCTTTTAGGGTTTCTTCATGCGACTATCATTTCCTGCGTTTTCTTGTGGTCATCGGTAAGTTCATTTCTGCAGGGTATGGGCTTTGCGATTGTGATAGCATCTATTCACTTGTTTTTATTCCTGTTTCGGGAGCTGATTTGGGGTTTAAGGGATTGATAAGTCCTGTTCGTCTGAGTCGATGTGAATTTCGTGCTGATTTTGAGTGCTTTTCTATATGATTGACTGCGCTCATCTAAATCCTTTTGGTTTCTATTCGATTTGATCTTTGATAAAAACCAATTTTTCAATATCTGGGATTGTGGAGTCGTATTTTCTGAGCTCGAGTGTCAGGGATAGAATTGGTAAAGTTGTTACGGGAGTATCAATTTTTGCCCTGAAGTGTCAATTGAAGGTACTTGGAGCTAGGGATGTTAAAGACTAATGTATTGGATTTTGGAGAGATATAGTCTTATATATAAGTAACTTCCCCTCTTTCAATCTTCTCCTGCGATTGATTTCAAAGCCTTCATTCCTTTCCTCTACATTGGCCCTTTCTCCTTTTCGTTGCCCTTCACCTTCTATTATGGCCCCCAAGACCATCATTGGCAGCCATACTGTTCTACCACTCTTGCTTTGTGGCTATAAGGCCTTTTACTTATGCGCTAAGGCTGATTCTCTCAGTCTCAAATTCTTGAATTAGGTCTCCCAGTTCATGCTTCTTGTAATTTTGAATGTTGGGATTGGATTTGATAAAATTGGCTCAGTTTGATGTTGCGCTCCTCACATCTTGTGATTGCCGTTGGTCCAAAAGCCAAAAGTTTTTGTGCTTTAGTTCTTTCTGTTACAGATTAAGATATGTCGGCGGTGCAAAATTATATTTTCCCTACAGTTTCTGGCTTTATCAGGTCGGAGTGTTTTTTGATATGTTGTGAGTTTGGAGAGAGAACCGTTCCTTCCTGTTCTGGATCCAAGTTTTGTTTAATTGCGTTTTTTGTTGTGATTAAATTAATTTAAATAGGGATACTTTTAATTTAAAATAGCCTGATAGCGCTAAACATGAAAAAGCTGTACTTGAATTGCTTCTTTTCACCTTATTGTCCAAACGAAGTCTTGCATGTTTTATAAATAAATTTGAAATTTTGACATATGGCTACTGTTGCTTACTTTATTATTTTTGCCAATTGTAGGTAGACCTCTGGGACAGAGCTGCTCTTGAGAAAAAAATTTCTTCCGCAGTAAGGACTTGGGATTATGACTTAAGATTCTGTTCAAAATGATTATTTTGGTTCTGCTTGAAGCATAATGTTTGTTTATACTTTCACTCCATCACCACCAGCTGTTTATTATTTCTACCTTTCTCTTTAGGTTTGATGCTGTTATACATTTTGCTGGGATGAAATCTATTGGAGAGATGTTCAGAAACCATTACTCTACTGTGACAACAACTTAAATTATATTGAAGCAGAAGAAGAAATTATTTTGAAGATTTGATGTGAAGGTTCAGTGGCTTTACATTGATTTGGTTTAAATTGGTGAACTTGTAATGAAAATTGTTATGTTGTTGTATTTGGTTTTATATTTTATGATGTATTTTAGATCACTAGTTCTAATTTATGTAATTCGGCCTATTTTTAGCCTATTTAAAGTGGGCTTGTTTTGCGGTGAGGCCTATGACCTGTTAGCCTACTTCAAAAGTTTTAAAAATACAGGCCTCCTTAACAGGTTAGGCTTAGATCACCTTATTGCAAAACAGGCCTGGCTTGGTTCCACCCCTACTGCATTGGGTAAAAAAGTCAATTAAACATTTTTTTACCTATACATTGCTGGCCTTGCATTACATCAGACAAGTATAATTTTGATTTCTTTGTTTTCTGTTTCACTCAAAAAACCAGGAAGGGATTGCTTAAACCCTAGTATCTCCCTCCAGAGCCTCTTTTGATTTTAAGTCTCCAAAAGTTTGAAAGATGAAGATAGCAGTGGAGGGTTGCATGCATGGTGATCTCGATAATGTCTACAAAACTATTCAACGTCTTGAAAAAGTAAACAACACCAAAATCGACCTCCTCCTCTGCTGTGGCGATTTTCAGGTAGGCCATTTTCTGACCCTGAACAATAGTTTTCATTTCCGCACTTCCATTAAACTTCAATTTCTTCAACGAACATAGTTATCTTCCGGGTTCAGGCTGTCCGAAACGAAGAAGATTTGAAGAGCTTGAATGTGCCGCCACGCTATCGCTCTATGAATTCATTCTGGAAGTACTATTCGGGATTGGAGGTTGCCCCATATCCGACAATATTCATTGGTGGAAACCATGAAGCATCTAATTATCTGTGGGAATTGTGAGTTGGGGTACTTCAATCTGATACAATATATCTGGCTTTATTCTTCATTTTTTACTTAGCCTGCATTAAACTAATTTTATCCTTCTCGAAGTGTTGGTTATTTTCCGAATTACTTGTTTGTTTTAGTACGCATGCCTTCTTAAAAGTTTATTGCAGCATGGCTTTGGCGGTCTAGGCCGTTGATATTCGTTGGTTATTTGTTCTAGGTACTATGGAGGATGGACTGCGCCTAATATATATTTCTTGGGAGCTGCGGGGGTGGTCAGGTTTGGGAATATCCGAATTGGTGGAGTGTCTGGGATTTATAATGCCCGTCATTATAAGTCAGGTTGTTTATTTGTTCTGCACCTTTGATCATGAGATGAATTATGGGTTCATGCTGATACCTTCTCAACTACCTGCTGCTCAGTGCTCACGTCATTTTTATTTGATTGATAACACCATGAGTTTATGCAAAAATACCATATGCTATAACTATGCATGTGGCATTTGTCCTGCAAGAATAGTGACACATGTCTTTCCATTGAGCAGGACATTTTGAGAGGCCTCCTTATGATCAAAGTACAATCAGGTCTGTGTATCATGTTCGTGAATATGATGTTCACAAGCTCATTCAAGTTGAGGAACCGATTGATATCTTTCTTTCGCATGACTGGCCAGTGGGAATCACTGATTACGGGAATTGGAAGGATCTCATTCAGCGCAAACATTTTTTTAAGCAGGAGGTAATTGTTTCGTTGGTTGTTAAATGATGAGCTTGGTGGCTCTTATTTTTTCATCTTATGCAAACCAGGTGTCATTGGTTCTTGGTATTTTTTTGTTTGCACTTTGTCCAGGATATAACATTTAGTGATCCAAAAAAGTATGATATCCTCACTTCAGTTACTTAATTAAACATGTGCTAGATAGAGGAAAGAAGGCTTGGGAGTAAAGCTGCTGCGCAACTCCTGGAAAAATTGAAACCACAGTATTGGTTTTCAGCTCACTTACACTGCAAGTTTGCTGCTCTTGTTCAACATGGGGATGGTGGTCCTCAGACAAAATTTCTTGCACTTGATAAGTGCATTGCTGGTCGGGATTTCTTACAGGTGTTGTTTATGAATTCAATATCAATTGTGTGTGGTGCGTTTCTTGCAATTAGTGTTTGAGTAGTGACTCAAATTTTGGCATGTTCTGTGTCATTAGATTGTGGAAATTGAATCAGAGGCAGGACCTTATGAAATTCAGTATGATGAAGAATGGTTAGCTATAACACGAAGGTTCAACTCTGTCTTCCCTCTAACTGCCAAAGCTGCAGATTTCAAGTGAGTTTGCATGTGATGTGAAAATACCTTAACATTTAGAATTCGAAATGTCTGAAATCTTTTGTTTTTGGTCCTCCCTTTTTTCTACTCACAAATAAAATGACACCGTATGTGCTTGCTGATAGAGGTATAGATCTTGAGATGGAGGACTGTCGTCAATGGGTTAGAAGCAGGCTGCAAGAGAGAGGATACAAGCCTTTTGAATTCGTTAGAACTGCTCCATGTTACAATCCTTCTCAATCCAATGTTGAGGGTACCTTTGCTGGTAATTCTTCTTCTCACATCATTAATTTGTTTTTGCCACGAATTTAAAAGTTTAGATGATTTATTTCTTTTTGTTCTCCCTTGATTCTTTGCAGTGAATCCTCGAAATCCGCAGACAGAATCTCTTTTGCAGCTCCTAGGACTTCCGTATCTTCTTGATAGCATTCCTGAACCACAGGGCTTATCACCTTATCCTTCTCCTTCAATTCAAGGAGGTAAAGTTCAGCCACTTCCTTTTCCAAATTGGTTATAGATGAGAAATTAATCCATTGTGTATGAAACTCGAGATGGGGCTGAGAACTAGAGATTTGTAGGCCGGACCATTTGAGATTCTTTTTTCATAGTGTTTCTACTGTTTGGAAGTGCGTTGACAGCTTGGTGCAAAGGGGAAATATAGTAGTGTATTTCTTGAGCACTACTTTACCTTGCACTTGCTTCATTTCAAGGCAGCTTCCAAGCTCATGTTTCGTGTATTCATTAAGCTCTAAAAATATTGTTAATAAAAGAAAGCTTCGTGCTGATTGGTCTCAACTGGACCTTTTAATTATACAACATTATCATTACATTTGTATCCATGGGACCTTAGATGAAGGGATGAGCATGTGTTTCTTAACTTTTAAGCCAGTTGCATTAACCCTGTGTAATTTGTATATTTTCCATTTCTCAAAGTTGCTTGTGTCTTGACTTATTTTTGTGCATCTTCTTGCTTTATACATGCCGATTCCATTGCTTGTTGGAGTGTTTGACGGTCTTTGAGGACATGACAGTAATACTAGCAAAGAAGATCTCTTGAATCTTCCCATATCTCAGATCTCTTTCAAGCCGTGATTCACCATTAAAGCAAAAGCGTATGCCCATTTCAACAAAAATTAAAATATGCCGCTTCTTCCAACTTCCACTAGATCCACAATCATTGATCGGGAAGAAAAATACAAGGTACCCACCGCAGTAGCAAGAATGATGAGATAGATCGATCATTATGGTTCAAGATATGAAGATAGATCATTATGCTTCAAAGATATGAAGAACAAGTTCAGAATTGGAACCTCGTCTCACCAATCACAGACGACAATGATGCTGCCAAAAATATTAACCTGATGCAGTAGTAATAACTGAAGTTGAAAGTGCTTCCTTTGCTTCGAATATTGGGGAGGCTAGTGAGCCCAATTAGTCTGATAGTAACCTTGATTATCCAGATTCAGATCATAAAATTCATATTGAAGATTTTGCCCCAGTCTGAGACTCACGATGTGCTAACAAATCGAGGAAAAATGCATGGTAGCCGTTATTGTGGTTTATATCTTTTCTTTCGCCGCTTGTTGTTGACTAAGGCGTTGCACAAAGATTGAGGAGGAGGTCGCTTCTTCACCGGAAAAGCCATTCTATTACAAACAAGAACTATAACTGAGAAGTATGAAGCCCAAAGCGCCCCGCCTCTGCTGGGTTTTGACAATAGGCCCTCCATGATTTCGCCATCACCTTCAAGCAACAGTGTCCTCAAGAACGGGATAATAATCTTGGCAAGGTGTGAGCTCCAGCTATGCGTTTCTATCTCGCACTTTCTGGATCTCAAGAATCTCGGACTCCGTGGCATTGGATCCGAACACTTGCAACCCCGATGAAACTAATAATAAAACATCGTACCTCGGAAAACAAGACCACGTATAACGCCAAAACAGCTACGCGATCACGTGAATGTGAGATGCCGCCGGCAAAAATTCGTAGGCATCCACATCGGTGTAATGTATCTCGGCATGCACCTAGTAATTGGAGTTCATATCTCGAATTTCAACCATATCAAGATCTCAAGATTTTTGTATCTCACAAAAGAAGTATATAATTCGTAGGTTCACCACCACTGCAATGAATTTGGACGCTGATGGGCGTTGATCCATCTAAGCACCCGTATTCCTCCTATCTCGGCGAAACATGAGAAGTATCGTTTTACTGTTGTGTATTGAGCGGAAGAAAGAATCACATTGCATCCCGGACACGCGCACCCTGCACCTCGGCTTTGGAATCAGAAAGCTGGTTTTGGGCATCTCGGCAACTAGGCATCTCAACCACGATTTGGCTTCGTCACCCCATTGTTTATTTTTCTAGGTACCATTGGTTATGACAGCGAGGACATTCCAATTGAAGATGTAGATGATGTGGGTGATGATGAATGACTGAGTTGTGTGGTAACTGAGAATGTGTATACGTGAAGCTTCATTCCCAATATGCTGAATTGATAGTGTGGAATATTTATATTGCAAAAATGATCTTTTATTTCTTTTCAAATAACGATTTTAATTTTTTTTACGGAAGTTATCTCTAATGAGAAATTTTAGAATAGGAGTAGTAAAACCAGTGTAATCTTCAATAAAATACAGAAACAGAAACCAGTGTAACATAATTTCTTATTTCTCGGTTTAATAAAAATGCGTTTATATTTCAAAAGAGACAAGGTGAATGAGTCATACAAAATCTTTCTTATGACAACTTTCGTTTTTCACCAAATACATACAATGGGTGAATACAGAGTCGCAAATAAAAAATGGCCTTCACATAATGCATCTTCACAAGGGGAGGGCGTGTTCGCAACTCGGCGACAGGGGAAACGAGTATGAAATCACGCCACTGATCAATGAATAACATCAACAAAATAATGGTTTTGTTTTTGTTTTTTATAATTTTTGTTGGACCCCAACAAAATAAGGTATTCACAAGTGTTAATAATAAATAAAATATAGGTAAAAGTATACCTTTAGCTCTTTAATTTATACCGAATCTCAATTTTATCTCCTAACTTCAAAAAAAGAAAAAAAGAAAAACCTTTTCAGTATTTTATCAAAAGGTTGGTTTTAAAATCTTAATGTTGATAAATTATTGTTAAATACTAATATATAGGAAAAATATCAAGAAAATACCACTTGAATTTTAAAATTTCAAATAGATGATTTTCCCAATAAAACACGTTGTCAATTGCTTTAATGTTCTTGTTAATCTATTACTATTTTTCTCAACAATATTTTAAAATTTAAGTAGTATTTTTCTATCATTTTCCCTAATATATAAAACTTATTTTAAAAATAACAACGTATATTAAAATAACGGAAAATCTCTAAAAATTACCACTTGAACTTTAAAATCCTAAATAGGTGATTTCTCAACTAAACGAATTGTCAATTGCTTTACTATTCTTATTAGGGTGTATTTAGTTTGAGGGAAGAGGAGGGAGGGGGAAGGGATGAAGGATATTGACCAAACTGTCATTAATAAAAATGATATTTCTTTTTATTTAGAGTGTTATTCTAAAATATTGAAAAAAATTTATAGACTTAGTAAAAAAGGAAAGAAAAAATTTATTTCTCCCCCAAATGAAACAAACCCTTAATTTTATTACCATTATTATCAACAACATTTTAAAATTGAAGTGGTATTTTTATGTCTCCCTAGTCCATCCTCACATAATCATCACTTTATGGGTGTTATGGATGAAGAGGAAGTGGTTTTGCCATAAATAAATAACGAAGGCAGACGAAGGTAAGGGCAAAGAAAACCAGAGCAAAAACCTCTCTAGAAACCCAAGGAAGCGGCAAGCCTCAAGCTAGTGGGGTTCGGGCTGCTTCGCTTTCTATCATAGATTTTCGCGGAGAGTTCTATCTGAAGAATCTGAATCGGAAAGCCATAACAATTGTTACTGGCTGAAGTAGCAGAAACCAGCCATGGCGGATGTGGCTGTGATGACAGAGATTGAGGCGACGGCGTCTCGTCTCGGCGTCGATCTCTCCACCATCGATCTTGACTCTATTCGCCTCCCTCCCGGCGATGACTTTGGCATAGTAAGGTACGTTTCATGTGCTGATTGTTTTCAAGTAACTGACAGCCGCGTGTCTGCATCCTTTGTGCCTGCAACTTCGAAGTAGCATTACCCAAGCACTACGGAGGGTTAGCTTGCCATTTTTTGATGGATTTTGGCCACCTGCGCTTTGTGTCCATCCATGATTGGCTCGCTATATCAAAAAAGATGATCTTGCTGGCCAAAACTTTTTTGGCTTTGTTCGTTAGGGTTCGGTACTTCGGTTCTTATATTTTTAAAACTGTTCGATGTTGTCACACAACAAAAAAACTGTTCAATGTTTAAAGTCAGGCTATTTTGCACTCTGTATCCAGTTTCAATCATCATTCATTATTTTTGAATGACAGTGACGATGAAGATATTTACCAAGAGGATAGTCAGGAGTCTGAAACTGGATTTGGCAACATTATAGTTGTGGACAACCTACCTGTAGTTCCTCGGGAGAAGTTTGAGAAGCTTGAAGGCGTGATACGAAAGATTTATGGCCAGATTGGCGTGATAAAGGAAGATGGTCTGTGGATGCCCGTTGATCCAGATACGGAGAAAACTTTGGGCTATTGCTTTATTGAGTATAACACGCCTCAGGTGCATCTTTACTCCCAACCTTTACTTTTTCATGCTTATAGACAAGTCTGTTAACTACACTGATTTTGATATATAAATGTAATAAAGACTTAACAGTTGGTTAATGTCAGTCAGTTAGAGTTAGCCGTTAGAATTAGTTAGAAGGGTTAGTTAGTTAGTTTAGCCCTAGCTTGGTCATTGAGTCAGTCTAGCCTATAATAATCCCTATTGGAATGCAGATTATGATTGATGAGGGAATAATAGATTTCTCTTTGTCTCTTTCTCTGTTCTGTTTCTCTCTTGATCTCTCTGTCTTCTTCTTCTACCCCCCTATTTCTGGTTTCTTCCCCCTCTCTCTTTCTTTCATTTTTTTAGTCCAGTTAGCATGTTGTCAAATAAATATATAATCATACTTCTAGAATCACTGAATGATAGGAGAAAAAGTGTTTTATTTGATTATGAAAACCAGAATATGATATTCTGCCTTCACTTCCTTTCTCTCTGAGGAGCGGAAGTGTCTGAGCAATTTGTGGTGCAATGGGGGAAGCGGGTGTAGTTTTGTATTTTTTTTTTAATTATTTTAGTTCAATCCAATCCATTAGATGTCATCTGTGTTATGATATTGACTTTTTCTTGGCCATACATGGTATTGAGTATTGAACATTATTTGTTTTTTTATTAAAACATGTAGAAGCTCATATTAATTGATGCAATCTTTTTTAATGTTCTGGTGTTCAATTCATACTTAAGTTTTTATACTCTCTATATCATTTTGTGCGAGGCTTTTGCACTATCACAAAAGCTTTTATATGATTTAATATGTTGACTCATTCTGTTGTTTGACCTGTAAGATAAAGTGTCTCTTTTCATCACTTTCTATTTCATTCTGTGTGGCATTCAGGAAGCTGAGCTTGCTAAAGAGAAGACACATGGATACAAGTTGGACCGCTACCATATCTTTTCTGTGAATATGTTTGATGACTTTGAGAAGTTCATGAAAGTTCCAGATGAATGGGCTCCCCCTGAAATCAAGCCATATACACCAGGGGTAATATGCTAAAACAGTTATCTTCTTGTAAGATTTGGTTGCCTTTTTTGTTGTTTTAGACATACATTGTGCAATAAGGTGAACTGCAGATGCTGCTGATAAACGTTGATTTGATTTTCCCCTCACTATCTATGCCATATGATTTTCCCGTCATAATTATTCTTGTCTAATTTGGTGGAGATCATGAGATTTTTGCATCATTCTCAATTGCTGATGAGTTCATGGAGACAAATAGATACAGCTACTCAGTGATCTGTACTATTTTCTCTGGTTAAATACTCTTGCAGGAAAATCTTCAGCAGTGGCTGACTGATTCAAAAGCACGCGATCAGTTTGTAATTCGTGCAGGTTCAGATACTGAGGTGTTGTGGAATGATGCTAGGCATTTGAAGCCTGATCCTGTTTATAAGCGGACCGTGAGTGGAGTCTTTTCCCTCCAATGTTCTCTAAATATTGACATAGTATTTTTGCATGAAGAATTGAAGATGCTGATTTTTTAAATATGTTACTTTGCAGTTTTGGACTGAAAGCTTTGTGCAATGGTCTCCTTTGGGGACATATTTGGCAACAGTTCACAGACAAGGAGCCGCAGTTTGGGGAGGTGCAACAAGTTTCAACCGTCTTATGCGTTATGCTCATCCCCAGGTTAATTTTGGACTTTGTTTATGCATTATTTGGCCTGCACATTGTCTTTATTACTTAGTATTGAACTTATATGACTGCAGGTTAAACTTATTGATTTTTCACCTGGTGAAAAGTATTTAGTAACCTATAGCAGCCACGAACCTAGCAATCCTCGAGATGCAAATGTAAGCATTTGCTATCTTGAAGTCTTTATTATTTTATTTATATCTTGGTGCTTTTTCTAATTAAGTTATTTTATTCAGAGGGTAGTCATAAATATATTTGATGTGAGGACTGGAAAAGTGATGAGAGATTTTAAGGGAAGTGCAGATGATTTTGCAACTGGAGGTACTGGGGGGGTCACTGGGGTGTCATGGCCCATATTCAGGTATTTGGTCTTCTTTGGCCTGAGTTTAATAATCTTTGCTTGTGACTTGTTGGCATAATGGAAGGATATTGTTTTTCTAGATGGAGCGGAGGAAAGGATGACAAGTATTTTGCAAGACTGGGGAAAAATATGATCTCTGTCTATGAAACAGAGACATTTTCCCTCATTGACAAGAAGTCCTTGAAGGTTGAAAGTGTAATGGACTTCAGCTGGTCACCAACTGATCCAATCCTCGCACTTTTTGTTCCAGAATTAGGTGGTGGGAACCAGCCTGCTAGGGTGAGTGTGTTTTTATGAATCGGCTTTTTTATTCATGGACAAAGGATTGTTTTGGGTGTGAAATAAGATGAATTCAGCCCCGTGCTTGCATATTTTACAGGTGAGCTTGGTTCAAATTCCTAGCAAAGAGGAACTTAGGCAGAAGAATCTTTTCAGTTTAAGTGATTGCAATATGTACTGGCAAAGCAATGGAGACTACCTGGCTGTTAAGGTTGAGCGTTATACAAAAACCAAGAAAAGCACATACACAGGCTTTGAACTCTTCCGTATAAAAGAACGAGACATACCTATTGAAGTTTTGGAGCTTGAGAATAAAAATGACAAGATCATTGCCTTTGCCTGGGAGCCAAAAGGCCATAGGTTTGCTGTTATTCATGGTGATAACCCAAGGCCTGATATCAGTTTTTACTCTATGCGAACTGCTCAGCATACTGGCCGGGTTTCAAAGCTCACAACTCTCAAAGGAAAGCAAGCTAATGCTCTTTTCTGGTCACCTGCTGGTCATTACCTAATACTTGCAGGATTGAAGGGCTTTAATGGACAGCTTGAATTTTATAATGTGGATGAGCTTGAAACCATGGCAACAGCGGAGCATTTTATGGCTACAGATATTGAATGGGATCCAACTGGAAGGTGAGTAGAGTTAAATTAGCATGTGCATACATTAATTGAATGTTTCATTTTTTAGTAAATAGGTTGCTTTAAATTCAATACGAATGGTCTTTGTGCTTTAAACTTGTGAAGTATGGTCGTTTTAAGGTAGATACTTGCAAGTTGTACATAAAGCATTTATAGTTTATCTGTTCTTATTGTTTGCTTATGAAGAAGGCCTAAATGCAATTGGCTGTGAGATAAAATGTTTTAAAATTTAGGCTAATAAAAAAATATTTAATTGTTCTGTTTTGAGTTGGCTCTGGCATCTGTATTGACCTGGTTGTCTCTGTAGGTATGTTGCAACTTCAGTGACCTCTGTTCATGAAATGGAAAACGGTTTCAATATATGGTCTTTTAATGGCAAGCTCCTCTACCGGATACTCAAGGATCATTTCTTTCAGGTAATTTCTTTTTTAACCTTGCTTTTTATATGTCCATTCTGTTTCTGAAGAAATGTTCCTGCACAAGATGCCTGCTTATATTGCCCACTTTGTTTGCCAAAAACTGGCCATCAATCACATGGTTTCTTGACTGTTGTTAATCACAGTTCTTGTGGCGGCCAAGGCCCCCATCATTCTTGAGTCCTGAGAAAGAGGAAGAGATAGCTAAGAACTTGAAGAAGTATAGCAAGAAGTACGAGGCAGAAGACCAGGATGTATCAATGTTGTTAAGTGAGCAGGACCGTGAGAAGCGGAGGATGATGAAGGAAGAATGGGACAAATGGGTAAACGAATGGAAGAGATTGAATGAAGAAGAGAAATTAGAGAGGCAGAAGCTTAGGGATGGAGAGGCCAGTGATGAGGAGGAGGAGTACGAGGCCAAGGAAATTGAAATTGAAGAAGTGCTTGATGTCTCTGAGGAGGTCCTTCCATTTGACTATGATGAACAGTAGATGAATGTAGACAAGTACATTCCCAATTCCTCTCAAGTTTCAAAAGTCGCATTCATTATTATATTTGTAGAATCTCCTCCACTACCAAAAGCAGTGAGCTTTTTTGTTCGTTGCTTTGTATTTTTATTTTTTAAAAGAAAGGTGTTTGTAACTTAAACTTTTATTAGAGGACCCGTTTTCGGGCGGTTGAGTCCATTTAATTGGCAGGCTTTAAGTTGACCATGTCTTGTCATAATTAATGGGTGACGATGAAGAAGCCATCTAAGCATATGTATTACTTCCATAATGAAATGATTTATTATGTGATTTACTTTCAGAATAAATTTCTCTTCAAGTTTGTTGGAATTGTACAACTCTTTAAGAAAATTTTCCAATTAAAACTGAATTTAATTTAATTTCATATTCGCAAACAAAATTATGAGAAGGTAAATTCTGTTTTTAGGTTAATAAAATCTGGTTAAGCTAATGAACGATAATGCTAGAATGAAACTAAAATTAGACTGTTGAAATTAACAAAGACTGTAAAATACTCATATCCAACGTAAATGTTCATAATAACTTGACTGCTTTTGAAACCAACTATAATAAATATTGTTATGGACCTAGTCAAGGCCCACTATATCACTATCACAACCCACTAACCGTGGGACCCAGCCATGACCAGGGCGGTTTGCACGATCCTTGGACACGCACAACGTGGGAGCCATCTACATATAGAGCGTGAACCTAAGAGATCGATCGATCCATCTATTATCTTCTACATCCATCTTCTACAACGGCCTACGCTCCGCTATTCACGAGACAACTGTCTCAGAGCATACAGACCCCCTCTGGCTAAACGCCTCATCCATCAATCCTCGAACTACGTGGACTTTGATCCCTCTTCAGGGTACGTAGACCCTAGGAATCGCTCCTAGGTCAAGTCTCAATCTACACCAACATCCTAGCTCCTCAGGGCTAGGCAATCTGTGTTCTACACCAGAACAGTGGCGCCGACCGTGGGGACCGTAAATTTCGATTCCCATGACCATATCAATCTTTTCAGTTCCGATTAAAATTTGAAAAAGGAACATACAAATTTGAATTTTTACAGCCAAGAAAAACTCTGGTTTTCGATTTAAGGGGGAGACAGAGTTGGGAGTACGAAAGAAGAAGGCCAAATCGTGGGGCAGGGACCTGATTGCGTGGAACGTGCCAAGCAAGAGAGCCGTCCCCACTCCAGGCTTCGATTCTTCGAAAAAGAATCCTCCCCCAAATCTCCAGAACCTGCAATGAGCCGTAATCCTGGTTCTCAGGTGGAAGAAGCGCAGTGGGACCTCTGTCAAATCAGCTCCAGAAACTCCATCGCCGGCTTCTTAAAGGTTTCAAACCTTCACGAATCTTCCATCGATGGCAGGGAATGGCTTTTCCAGTATGGGTAACACAATCCGAGTTGCGCCAAGCACCGACACAGCAACGACGGGTCGACTTTAACGGCTTCAAACCTCAAGATGCCGAGATAGGGATCTGAAATGCATAGACCAATCGAAGCATATACACCCTTGCCGATTCTCTGAACATTGCGATCGTGCTCTATGAGCCCTAGCTCTCACACAGCGAATCTCCTCTCTGATGATTGCAAGACTTCACTCCTATCCCTAAGACCGGAAGGTTCCCATCTTAGCCCTAAATCTTGCTCAGCAAAAATCATATATGGGAGTCAGGGGCGGTTTTTCCGATCGAGATTCTCTTCACTATGCCAGGTTCCTTTCTGATTGATTTTGAAGGCATGTATTGGGAAGAGCCTGAAAGCTCGGCTACAGACAAAGACGGGACAGGTGCGCAATGTACAGACCTGCTGGGTTAGCCGAGATTTACGAAGATGGGGAGCCGAGATACTTTGAAGTTGGCATGAAGTGCCTCGGAGCCGGGATCACTTAACTCGGCACAATGACAAAACCGGGCAGCAACGGATCTTCTTCCTACTGCTTGTTTCCTGGACAGCCACATCATGTCGGCAATTCTGTGAGACTTCAGGCTCCGCTGGGATGTTTTTTCTGAGCACTTAGAGATACGGATACTCGTAGTGCTCCAATCTCGTGGTGTTCAATTTTTTTTCTGGATGATGTTGGGTGGGGATCGCGGTGACCAGATAGCCCCAAGTCTGATCGAAGCTGTCCATGACTCGTCCACTTCGATTATCATCATCACTACTGATTGCGCCTCTTCTCATAGGGGCCTGGAGGACCTTGCCAAGATTTGCCTCAGCAAATATCGTCAAATATAGCAGCTGCAATTTCTCAGATTCATGACTCTGTATTTTTCTTAGGCAGAGAAGCTGTGACAGTTCATGACGCATCTGGTAATGTAAATGGATTTCCACCGAAAGTTCCTCTGATCCATTGAGAAGGAATAAGCAATATGAATCATGAAAGTTTTGTTCAGTTCTGCACATCCCAATAAATGTGCGTATTTGAGAGGATGAAATAAATGCTATGCACTTCATGAACAACAGGCTACATTGATTTGCTTTTGTTTTAGCTTCATGATATTAAACCTCCAGCAATAATCAGAAAAGCCATCAAGCAATTTGAGAACCGAGATGAGTTCTACGGTAGAAAGAACTCCAAAATCTGGTAGGCAGCCCTTATTTTTCCAAGACTTGGCTTCTCCTGTTTCTTCTCGGTGAGGAAAAATTTCACATTAAGGTCAGCAAATGCAGATTTATGGCGTGAGAACTTTGATGGTTCGGACCTCTACCATTCGAAAGCATATGGCGTTACCCAAACCCGAAGCATCTTTGAGAGACAACTTTATCCGGCACTAGTTGACGTCGACTCTCTTACAACTGATTGGACTACTTCCTTGTTCGTATCTTCATCTAATAAAACTGTGTTTCCAGGGAAGTAGGAGAACAATTGTTTGATTGCAATGAGTATCACCCACACGGCTGTATGAAAACCAGCTGTATTATCTTCTTTGGAATCTAAATGGAGGCACGGATCAGTTGATCCAAGTGTACTCCTATCAATTTTAACAACGTCTTAGTTGAAAATTCTATACTCCGAAAGGATTGGAGGGATTCCATATGGAGCTTGTTGTTTACAACTTGCTTTGTGTTGTATTGCGTTCAAATAATAACAGAGATATTTTATCATCAATGTCGAGATTGTCCCGCTATAACGATACAAATCTGTTATTCAGGGCTTATAGAGAGGAGATAAAAATATGCATGCATGGGGGAATATCCCCAGAGCTCACAAACTTGGATCAAATTTAAAGCCTGCCTCGCTGCATTGAGATTCCACAATCTGATTTGTTCTGTGATTTACTGTGGCGGACCCCGACGAAATTTTTGATTCCGACGCCATGTAATACTAGAGTCACCAATTCAACGTGTCTTTGGAGACTATGCAAGAGTGGAACTTAATTTATTTATGTTAAACAAGAAGGACGGATGATGCTGAGATCTATTTTCGTGCTCTCCCTCCTCAAGCTAAAAACAAAGTTAAATGTGCAGCTTGGCATGGGACTTAAAGAATACAAGGCATGGATTTTCTTGAGAATATGAATGAACTCAAGAACTCAATTATGTCACCAAATGACCTGCCTTTTAATAGCGCCATGAGTTTATATATGAGACTGGGCAAACTGATAAGGTACCTTCATTAACGGATTATGCGAGAACAGCAGAAGCTTAAGACAGACCTTCGATGATAAAGTTACCAAGGATTTGGGTGAACTTTCTATGGTTTATGTGAACCTTCCAATGGTTTCACGTTTTTACAAATGTTGCATCCTCGGGAGAAGTTACTCGCAGAACTCACAATTCCACAGTTCATGGAGCTTATTGTCGTGACCTTACGAAAGCCAATAGGCTTCTTCAACACTATCACGGTCTCGGGATTCATAACAATTATTAATTGCATTGCATTTTCTTATCAGAAGAGGATTGCAAGCCTAAATCAAGTCATGAGAAGGCGGACCCGGATACACCAAATCTGGTTAAAATCCCGGCTCCCTGTGAATTTTTGAAAAGGCGGACCCCGGTTATACCGAATCTGGTTAAAATTCCGGCTCCGTGTTGCGGCGGCAATCCCACTAAGTCTATTTAAATGATTGAATTTTGGGTAAACAAACCCGTTTAGGTTACACTGATCCCATTTAAAAATCGGGGCTCCGCGTAAAGTTTCGCGGGAAGTAAATTTGAAGGCGGACCTCGATTACACCAAATCTGGTTGAAATCCCGACTCCGCATAAATTTGAAGGCGGAACCCGATTACACCTAATACGGTTACAATCCGGGCTCTGCATAAAGTGTTGACGAACATGAAAAGAAGGCGGAACCCGGTTACACCAAATCTGGTTACAATCCCGGCTCTGTGTAAAGTGGAAGGCGAACGCCGGTTACACTTAATATGGCTAAAATCCGGGCTCCGCGTAAAGTTTTGCGGCAAGCAAAAAGAAGGCGGACCCCGGTTACGCTTAATACAGTTATAATCCGGGCTCCGTGTAAAGAAACTCTCAGTCGAGAGCATTGATTCAATCTCCTCCAATTGCTCTAACGACAAAGACATCAACAAAAGAGCGAATACAGGGTCACTGAACCCGGGTAATTCAAATACGAACTGAAGAATAAAACCCGGCTTTTCAGTCGGAGGGAGTTGTCTCCGCAGAGCTATCACAGCCCGGACGCTTCCTAACTTACTCCGGGATATCAAGCGGAACTGTCATGCCGACCCTGATCAGGTCAAAATGTTCGGACGTTTTGGTGAAAAACCAAACCCGGGCAGGTGACAACTTCCCTTTATCCTAGGATGACCTTGGTCAACGAACCCGAATTATACGAGGCGGTTTGAATACCGATCCTCACCACTTTACGGTTTCAATACCAAACGCGCTTTGCAGATTCTCGCATATCACATCTATGACCTTGGCCCTGGCCACTTAATAGTACTCCAAAAACAAATGAGTTCACTATATCAGTTCATCGTGGACACGGATGAAACATTACATTAATGAAAAAGAAGCGGACCCCGGTTACAGTTAATACAGTTACAGTCCGGGCTCCGTGCAAGGGTCATCGAACCCGGCTTTTCAGCCAAGCGAAGCCGCCACCGTAAGCTTTCGCAGGGCGGGCGCTTCCAAGACTTAGCCCGGTTTAAATTACGCAAGGCCGCCGTTATCGCCCTTGCAAACAAACCCGAGACCCGGATGATCAAAGAAGAAGAGATCTTGGCGATCATAAAAGAAACAGACAAGTTTCAAAGCAAAATTAACCCTGACTATATGTCCTGGGGCAATTCAATCAAAGACAAGTAACTCCGAAGTTCTTTGAAACTCGGATAGACACTTTATCAAAATCAAAATCAAACGAGTGGCGGCAACTCCGATACGATATCCGGATTCAACAAATCCACCCGGCAGCCAGAGACCCGAACTACCAGTGGGGGCAATTACTATACGCTTGTCAATAACCGGATTAAAGCAAACTCGAACAAGCATTTGAAATGAGCAAACTCCACGGTTTGCGCACACTGGATATAGCTCGGCCAAGTCCGTATGGCGCAATCAATCAAACAACTAATCTCGGCTTTCGAGACCGAACTACCGAGCTTGGGGCAATCACATGGACCTAGTCAAGGCCCACTATATCACTATCACAACCCACTAACTGTGGGACCCAGCCATGACCAGGGCGGTTTGCACGATCCTTGGACACGCACAACGTGGGAGCCATCTACATATAGAGCGTGAACCTAAGAGATCATCATGGATCTATTATCTTCTACATCCATCTTCTACAACGGTCTACGCTCCGGCTATTCACAGACAGCCGTCTCAGAGCATACAGACCCCCTCTGGCTAAACGCCTCATCCATCAATCCTCGAACTACGTGGACTTTGATCCCTCTTCAGGGTACGTAGGCCCTAGGAATCTCTCATAGGTCAAGTCCCCATCTACACCAACATCCTAGCCCCTCAGGGCTAGGCAATCTGTGTTCTACACCAGAACAAATATAAAAAGGGTTGTCATTTTTATTCTGTGAAGCAGACTCCTTCGAAAAGGGTGGAACCAAAAATGAGGTTGGCGTACGTAAAAGTGGTTTGAATACTGACGATGATGAATCGCTGGAAGAGGGTCCTCCTTGAGCAAATGATGCCATTATTCCAGAGCTGACAGCAAAATGAGGTCCTTTGCTTTCATTTTTGCCTTTTTCTTATTCCACTCTAATCATGCAATTAAGTTTGTGGAGAATATAGGACAAGTTTCAATCATGCATGTGCCTACATAATTGAAGAATGGTGGTTCAAATATTCATCTTCATTTATGCCTCGCCCAAATTAAAAAGAAAAAAGAAAAGAATCCCTGCATACGTTTTAGCAACAGAAAAATGACTCCACGCTTGTATAACATGTCCCCGTTACAGCTTTTATTTTTAAGAGAGAGAGAAATCACATCATCCAATATAATTACTTGGAAAGTTGAAGTTTAAATGTTCGATTATTAATGTTTCATCAAGAGTCAGATTCTTTATAGTTTGTTTACATCTTAATACGTGTGAATATCGTGTTGATATAGTCAATAAATATCAGAATAACTTAAATATGAAACCCAGAAAAAGGACTTGGGAGCAGGTAGTATATGAAACGAAGTAAAAGCCGTAGAAAAGAAATGGGGAAAATTCCTTTTACATCCTCCTAAGAGTCCAAGAAAATATGAAAAAAGTTCCAAGGAAAATTTAGATATAAAAAAAGTCTCATTAACAACTCTTTAAGAATTTTCTGACATCTAAATTTTCTTTGGGACCTTTTTAACATTTTCTTAATCCCTTGAAACCTAAAAGAAATTTTCCCAAAGAAATACCAAATATTTGGGGAATAGGAATATAATGAAACAGTTTCTTCATAAAGAAATAAATAATCTTAGTCCCTAACGCTTTGTTTGGGAGTTCCATTTTAGAGGGAATGTAGGGTTTTAAAAATAAGAGTAAGATCGGATTTTTACTTTTTTTTTCCTTAAAGTGGGGTTTTAAGAGGAAAAATAAATTAATTACTTTTTACCCTCGTTCAAATAAAACACTCTCGTTATTTCTAATTTACATCGTTGGAATGCACACGATAGAAATAATTTTTAGAGAGAGAAAATATTTTCTTAGGGGAAAAATATTTTTTGAATATAAAAATTACATAAATAATTTTTTATAAAATTTAAATTTATTTGTAAAGTATAATAATTATATTAATTTTTAAAGAAAATGAAAAAATTGTACAAATAACTCATTAATCCTTCATCTTCCTCTCTTACTATTTTTTTAACTCCCAAACACAATGGGAGAAAATGTCTTTCATTTCCCTTCCCTCCCTCCCCTCTCCTTGCATCCCCTTCCTTCCCCTCCCCTCCAAACTCTCAAACAAAGCCTAAAACTTTGGATTAAACTGTTGAGATAACATGCACAAATGGATCAATATAAGACACACAAATTTTGGTAACAGAATTAACAGCCTCAGAGTCGGAGGGGCAAGAATTTTGTTATTCGTTACCCCTCTTATTTTTATTATAAAAACAAATTTTAATGAATTATTCGAATAACAGTAAGTCATTAAATGTATAAAATTCTTTGAGTTTATCATTATTAAAAATGTTTCTCTCTTTATATTTATATATTTTTTTAAATTTTCTCAAACCTTTTTTCCCAAAACAGAATTAACTGACATAAAATTAGAAAATTGTCATTAATAACCCTTAGGTGGATTTATATTTAAAATCGATAATTTCTTCTACAATAGACCTATAATAAGGACTTGAGTGCTACGTGAGAAATACTCATGCTCCTCTGCTACATATAACATATAACGTGAGAAGTCTTCTAGAGGTGTTAGACAAGGTGATCCCTTGAGCCCCTACATCTTTATCCTTTGTATGGAGCGTCTAAGCCATCTTATTAAAGCTGAGTGTGGTAGCCGCCGCTGGAAACCGTTCATTTTCAAAAGAGGGGTCCTCAAATTTCTCACATTTTCTTTGCTGACGATCTTATTCTCTTTACTAAAGCCTCTTCTAGTCAAATGAGTGAGGTACGTAAAGTGTTATAAGGTTTCTGCGAAGTTTCGGGTCACAGAATTAATCTTGCCAAATCTCGAATGTTTTGCTCTAGAAATGTTAACTTCAATAGAGCTCTTGAATTAAGTCAGTTGCTTGGGATTGGGCTGACATCGGATCTTGGGAAGTATTTGGGTGTTCCAATTATCCATAGCAGAGTTACGAAAGCTACCTATAACCCCATTATGCAGAAAGCTAGGAAAAAGCTATCCACGTGGAAAAGCAAGTTTTCTGACAATGGTGGGTCGATCGGTTCTGATTAAATCTGTGTTATCCTCCCTTCCCAGTTATTGCATGCAGTCTGCTCTTCTTCCCATTTGCATTATTAATGAGCTGTATAAAATCTCGAGGAAATTTCTTTGGTCCCAGAATAAGGATGTGAAAAAATTACATCTTATAGCTTGGGACAAAGTTACGCAAGCTAAGAAGCTGGGAGGCCTTGGATTCAGAAATCTCCGCCCTCAGAACAGAGCCTTTATTATGAAACTTTGTTGGGGCATCTTGACTAATAGACAAGCTTTATGGGTCCAATGTCTCAGATCTAAATATAGTTGTGGAGACTCTCCTATGCCTCACATCTCTAGGAAAAGGAATTCTTCCTCTGCCTGGAAAGCGATTGTGGGAGTTTGGGATATTTTCTCCGCTGGTATTGGGAAAAAAGTTAACAATAGGGTTGATACCAAGTTCTGGCAAGATCTTTGGCTTCCTTTAGATCGCCCGCTTTTATCTTATATTCCTGATCCATCTTTAGTTAACGATAATGACGCGGTTCGAGATCATATTTTAATAAATGGTAGATGGGACACTAATAGATGACAAGGTATTTTGCCTCCTGCAATCATTAATATCATCTCTAAGATGCACCCTCCTTCTAATAGTTCCCCGGACTGTTTTACTTGGAGGGCGGCGAAAGATGGTTGTTTCTCTCACAAATCGCTTATCGCTATCTTTCGGATCACGAGAGGTGTCGTAGTAACGACTTTGGGCCCTTATGTGGAAATGGCAACTTCCGGAGAAAGTAAAATTTTTTATGTGGCAGGTCGGACATGAGAGATTGGCCACTAACTTTCTTAGAGCCAGAAGAGGTCTCACAAATGCAAACCTCTGTCCTTACCAGTGCAATAGAGAGGAAAGTGTGATACATATAATCAGAGACGTTGAGAGAGCTAAAAATATGTGGAAGCAAATTTTAATGCCTAACCATTTCACTCAGTTTTTTGCAGGAAATATGCAGGCTTGGCTCAACTGGAACACTAATCACTACCCTGGGAAAGGGAAATTTCAAAACTTCTCTTGGCCAAGGGTCTTTAGTTTGGGGTGTTGGATCCTTTGGATTACCATATGCAAATACCTGTTTCAAGGCAAAGCCACAAATACCAGGGAGATGCTCCATTTATGTAATTATCTTCTCATGGAAAGTTCTGCTAATCAATCATACTCTAACACACCAAATTTTCCAGCTTGGCGGGTCTGTGGAAAAGGCTTGGACCCCACCCCCTGCTGATGTGGTTCGAGTTGATGTGGACGGCTCGGTGCGTCATCAACACCAGGCAGCTTGTGGCGGTGTGATAAGGACATCCCAAGGTCACTGGCTGATGGGATTTCACAAGTTCCTTGGATTACGGTTTGTTCTTGAAGCTAAGATATATGCTATCATGACCGGGCTTAAAGTGAGCCATCAGATGGGCTTTCAAAGAATATTCTTATACTCTGACTCTCTCAACGCCATCAACATCCTTATGAGAGATTGTTGCGCCGAACATCCTCTGAGAGACATTATTGCTGAGACTAGAGATCTTCTCTTCAGAGATTTGAATGTCGAGCTCCATTATACCCCGAGAAATAATATCCTATGTGCTTATTACATGGCCAAGCAAGGTCACGATACTCCCGATGATGCGGATGAAATGTTAGTCCCGACAGTTCCCATAGGTTGTCTTGATATGGTCCTTAAGGACCAATTGGCCTGCCGTCACTAGTCCTTTTCTAGTTTGTTGTACTTGGGGCTAGATCTTCATGGTCTAATCCCCTTCTCTTTTCCTCCAGCTTCGGCTTGCCGTCTTTTCCCCAAAAAAAGAAGAAGGAAGTTTTAGTTTAAAATATAAGATATAATTTTTTCAGGATAATTAATGATAGTTTTTAACCTTTACCTCTTGCAAGAGAGAGAAGCGAGAGATAACAAAATATGTATTTAAAAATCATATTATTTAATAAGGATGAAATAGGTAAATTTTATCAATTTAAAATATATTAAATGACTTAACAAACACTTTTAATTTATGATAATTAGTTAACAACGTCTTATATTAAAAATAAGTATTGGTATTCATGCATTGTATGAAGAAGTTCATATTCGTGTGATGCCTCAATTAGGTTATCTAAAGTCAGCTATAGATATGAATACCAATTATATGCCTTTTTTATTCTGATTCCTCATATTTTTTCAAGAGCATATAATGATAAAAGAGAAAGAGAATTTTATAAAAACCTTGAAATTATTTAAATTTAAATTAACATTTTTGCACTCAAACTCAAACACATACGATGAATCACAATGCAAAAACATAATCCAAATAAATTAGAATCAAATTTAAATATATAAAAAATTAGAACATAATCATCAATAAATTATATTTATTGATTAATGGATCCAAAACCCCTAACATTTATTATGTTTTTCGGTAAAAAAAATTAGGAAATATTCATCAACAAATAATTTTTATTAATTAATATGGAGATAAAAATTTCAATTATAAGGGGATATAAAAAGAAAAATCTCAGACAGAGAGCTTTAATGATGCTCCTGCCGTTTCTGGGCAGAACTGGGGCGTGTGGCTAAATCTTCAATCCTTCAATCCGCACTTGATTATGCGCGCTTGTGGAATAGGAGGTGCCGATTGAAGAATTGGTGAAGCCATGTAAGTGAACTCACCCAAAAGTACCCCCTCCTGGTGATGACGGTGTCGTTGGAGTTGGAGATTTTGTCGGTGATGTCGGATGAAGCAGATATCCGTGATGACGGTGACGAAGTTGTTAGGGACGATGGCATCGGAGTTAAATGTTAAAGGAAATGCAAGAACCTATTCCAAGAAGAAAAAAATATTGGTCAGCAAGTAGAATCATAGAGGGAAATGGCAATGAGGCAATGTATAAAAGAAGAAGAGTGAGAGGGAAAAGAGAAGAGATGGTGTTCGCGGCCGGGAACGTGTTCCTTTGTCGACGTTCAGTGGTCTCCGGTGATTTGATTGCGATCTTTTGGGGATTAAGATAAAGAAACTCAGAGCTAGCGGAGGGATGGTGGAGAGCAGCGGAGGTGGTGGTCCTGGTCTCCTGGAGGAAGGAGAAGGGGAGGGAGAGGGAGAGGTAGAGGGAGAGGGAGAGCGGAAGAGAGAGAGATTCGATTATGTATGCATGAGAGAGAGAAGCAGAGAAAGGACGTCGCCAAGTTAAGGGAAGGTCACTTTTGTAATTTTAATAAGATTTAAAAAAGACAATGAGGCACTCACGCTTATATGGGATTATAAATATTGGTAACATCTCTTTGTCTTTTCATATTTTTAAAAAAATTTATTTCGAATTTTTCCAATATAAAAAAGAAATTAGAAAATATTTACCAATAAATATATTTATTGACTAATGATTAATGGATCTCAGCTAAATTCCTAAGTATTTATTATATTTTTTTGGGAAAAATATATTTTAAACTATGATAACTCCTTAATTTATGAAGATTAAACGGAATTGAGTTATGAAGGAATATAAAGACAAAACCGTGTTATTTAAAAACAAAACATAATTTAACTATGTTTTTTTTGCTTATCCGGTATCAAGAGCTTCATCCTGATTAATCTAAATTCGACCTGGGTCGTGCACCTGGCTATGTATTACAGAATATATCTTCCCTCCATTCTTATATATAAGATATTTTTTTAATTGTTTTGTCCGTAAATAAATTCTTTTTGAATTTTTCTCAATAATATATGTATTTTTCATTTTGCTCTCAATTAATTATTATACTACATACATTATTTTTTAGGGTTTAATGTTTAGAAATTTTTATTCTGCCACACACAGATAAAAGTAAGTGGATCTCACTAATATTTTCTCTCTCTTCTTATTATAATTAGATCTATTCACTTTTATGTGAGTGTGGCAGAAAAAAAATTGCAATAAAAGCAGAAGCATTAAATCCTATATTTTTATCCTTTTTTACTCTCTTATTCATTTATAAAAATGGACATTTTTTAAAAATAATTTTTTTATAGAATTATTATATTTAATTAATTTTAACTGTATTTTAGGATAACGCAAAAAAGGAAGAAGTAGGATCATAATGTGCTGGTGTACAGCTCCGTTATTTATTTAATTAAATTTAAATTCCCAAGAAAAGGGCGTGGGGTGGTGCAGTGGTGGCCAAGTGAAGTCTCTTCCATTTTTGTGGGCTGTTTTGACTTCCAAATTCGAATGTGCCCTTCTCAAAAGGTAGCCGCCACTTGTCAACACGTGATGAAAGGTCTTTTTACTAATTCCAATCCCCAATGCAACAGCTCAGCATGAACATTGAAGATATTTCTTAAACAAAACTTCCGGGAAGTTACCTATACTATTCTAATCCTATTTATGGCCTTTTGGATCGAAGAAAATATTTAAAATGAATGTAAAATATTTTACTAGGTACCGTAGGTGTTTGATTTCTAATGGGAAAAAAAAGGGGGGCCGATGGAAATTTTTTTATTTCATTTAAAGAAATAAGATAGGAAAATGAGTAAAAAGATTATTTTGACATGGAGTAAAAATATTATTTAAATATTTATTGGATTCATTCACATTTTTATATCACATTCAATATTACATCAAATTTTTTGTGTGTCTTTAGGCATTTCCCCTCCCCACACAAAAATTGGCTCCCACCAATTCTTATCTCATTTTCTTCAAACCAAACAATTTTTTTTCCTATCAATCTATTTTCTTTCTAATGCAAAGTAAACACCTATGTGGTGTGGCAAAATATTTTCTTTTCATTTCATTCCTTTCTATTATATTTCTTTCTAACCTTTTTTAAACCATACATGCCCTAAATTCAATTTGGGAAAAAAAATTGGTTCTTATTATGAGTTTGATTTCAAAGTAATAAGTGAGAGTTTTACAATTTTCACTCTATTAAAAAGGCAGAGAGAAATGAAAATTCATTCCTAAATAAGGCATAATTGAAAAAAATATCAATTTAGTTCGTATTTATTGAGTTAACTACTTTCTTTAGTATGTGTGAATTAAATGAGTTAGACTTATAAATATAATTTGAGTGATATTTATTATGTTAAATTCTCCAATTACACTTGTTACTAATCAGTAATTTGCTATTGTTATTGTTAGAGACTAAAGTGTATATGTGCACTTCTAAATATGAATATTTGTAGATTTTTGTATAATAACCCCTTCCTTTTTTACAAGAAACAATTCCCACGCATGCCTAATCCTTTTCTAATAAATATGCAGAGAATATCTTATTTTTTATTTGTTACTTTATCATTTTTTTTCCTTATTTAGTTACCCCAATTAATGTCAATATAATAAAACTTCATGGCCAATATATTTATTTTCCTATTCTCTCTCTTCTAAAATCTTCTGTTATAATAATTTTTTTTTTATCATCTCTCCCATTCTCTCTCTCCTCATAACTAAGGGTATTTTAGTAAAAAATAATAATAATACAATTTTAACACATTTATTATTCTTAACTGACATCTTGAATCACAAGATTCAGTTAAGTAGTCTTTATAAAAAATGACAAAGGGAGTGTCTTATATAAATACTTAAATTACACCGTTCAAAATGTTAGTTAAAAACAATAAATATGTTAAATATGTACTATTTTTTTAATTATACCCTTATTTATAAAGAGAATATACAAGAGACAAATGAGTGAAAAAATTATTGCAAAAAGATAATGAGTGTCATCTAATAGGGGTAAAAATGGAAAGATTAGTTTAAAATTTCAGACAAAAGGGATTTGTTCCATATATTACATACCATCCTTATGGGAGAAAATGTTCATTATAAAATGGACCGGAGGGAAAAGAATATTTATTGAGTTAATTACCTTTTATTAGTATGTGAAAATTATGTATTTTGGACTTATAAATAGGATAAGAGTGGTATTTATTATATCAAATTCTTCAATTACACTTGTTTGGATTGAGTTTCTCCTATCATCCCTCAGAGTCTTTAAATCATGTTTATCCAATCAATCTGAAAAGTCATAATACTATTTTAATTTTTGTCTCATCTTTTCAATCAACGATCCAGATGAATTTATAAAAACGAAGAGAAAAATAGATACTTCTTCTTTATTATTCGTAGTGGCTAACTGTGCATACGACAATTTGATCTGTAAGTATTGTCCTTCTAAAAATGATACAGTAAGCAAATTTGATTTAATTTTGTTAACAAAATAATCAAATAAAGTTTGACAATATCGAATCTGAGTGAAATGGTATGAGTTCGAAAGTAAAAAACTTTAGGAGTCCAATTAGGCCATGTATGACTAAATACAAGGGGCCATATAAAATATGACAATAACACAACTTTACCGTCTCTGCATGATAATCAATCACTCATAATGCTTTGAATTTTATTTTATTTTTTTTAAAAAGAGAAAAGTACTACTCAAAAGCACCCAGAAAATCCAAAATTGAGGTCAGCAATGGCGTTTCCTTCTCTGTGAATGAATGTGCCGGGAGAGAGATGGGTCATACACTCATACGTGCAGGAAAAAAAAAAGGCAATCAGGTTCAACTCCACTACGTTTTTTACTTTTTTTCTCACTATCTCAACCACAGAGCTATTCTTCTAGAACGACCCACCCTACTCTGCCTTACTGGATTTTTTTTTTTTTTTCTTTTGTGGGGTGGAATGGAATCTTTTTGTGACGCAAGGCCGTGGGTCACATAATTCTTTAAGTCATCTATTTAATGCTTCGAAGCCATTGCCCATTAAAGACACTCTGTCTTAAGATAACCACTACGGCACCAAAAAATCTAAGGGAAGAGTCCATTCGTTACACAGGATCTGAACCCTACCAAAAACTACTAATATTGAAATATACACGCATCTCCATTTCTTAATAAATGCTACGGAAATCGCTTTCACCTATTACTATATTGTTCTACCCTGTGAATGTAAAAAAACATTGCCCCTACTAATACCTACTACTAAATAGATATGAGCAGGATGATTTTTCGATGCCGACCCTTAAAAAGTTTGATTCTTTCCCTAAAAAAAAGATTACCCACCAAAGCATTCCTGAACAAGCATCCATATAACTAAGCTCACCCAGAAAAACATAAAAGCAGATGATCAGATTCCTTTTTAATTTCCTGCCTTAATTGTTCTGTTTTCCATTCTCGATCTTTTTTATGGCGCTGATTCTGTGGAACGACAACGCGGAGAATAAAGTTTTATGAACACCGAAATTCGGTTATTATCTGATATTCGCGAGTGACCAGTCGCGGAAGGAGAGACAAAAAATACATTACAAAAAGAAAAATAACTAAAGAAATAAATAAATAATTTTACCCTAACTTGGTATTTACCGCCTCCTCTTTGTCAGCATTCACTTTCGACAACCCTATCCCACGTGCCAACGGCGGAGTATTATCGTTAACAACATTTGCCGATGACATCTCCATCTGACAAACTCTAATGGCACCTATTAATCTCTCCGGCAATTCATCCTGCGTCTGCGATTCCACCAAAAACCCCATGTCGATGGTGACACTCGTCGCATAACCCAATGCGAGATGCAAAATAGCCTTCGCAATTGCCGAACTCCCAATATCAACGTCGATCTCTAGATAATTTGGCCCTCTGTGATAATTGCATGTTAAAGCCTTACCTAACAAACAGGCGCTATAATTTCCAACCGCCTTCTTCACAATCCACGGTCCTTTTACGATCCGGTTCACCAATTTAAGCCGCTGATTTCTGAAGGCGTCATCGCCATTGATAAATCGATAAAGGAGTGAGCCGGGAGGAACTGGATCTTCCGTGGCGAAATAGAACACAGCGCTGTAATAATCTTTACCAGGTACTTGGAGATTCACAGCAAAAATAAAGCTCTTCAACGATCTGCCTTGATCTTGTGCCTTCCGCAGTGCATGCGACACACGGTTATCGGGACGGCCGAGCACATTATCGAGCTTAGTATTAGATTTGAGCCAATCCATACCTGCCGGAGAAAGCAGATAGTCTCCAGCGGGAGCCTTCTGTCGTTTTGTTAGGTAATTTTCGGAACGGACGAAGAAAAGATCGCCGGGCGGTGACGCCCAGCCGTTGGTTCCATGGTTCATGTCGACGCGGCGTAGACATCCGCCAGCGGTGGACTCGGAAAGCCATTCAGCCGCAGGGGCGGAATCGCCGGACCTGGAAGGATCGGAATCAGTGCCGGAGCTCCGGCAATTATTATTATTCTTGGGGCACATGGATGAATTTTTGATATAAGACTGACCGGGGACGAGAACGCTTGCACTGGTCTCCACTCCACACACAACTCCTTCTTAAGATAGGAGTCATGTGTGCGTGTGGGAGGGATGTTTAATATTGAAGCCGGAAACATGAGAATAAAGAACCCTTGCGTTTCTGTGAAACTACCAAAATGCCCCTTCCAAGTACACCTCTTTTTATTATCACATAATTTTTCATAATTGGATCTCAAAATTTAATTTGAACAGATTAAATATATAATTTTTTAAATGATAAATTTATTTTTTTATGAGAAGTGATATTTCTAAGATTATTTTTATTTTAAAGTTTACATATATTAAAATAAAAAATTATTTAAAATATAAAAATTAAATTAAATTAAACTTAGACAGTCCAAAATCAACCAAACTATAAAGCGTAATGTTTGCTCATCAAAGCATTGATAACAACATGTGCCCTCATCTTTCTCATTCTTTCCCTATTTCTTTCATTTTTTTTTTTATTATGGAAAAAAAACAAAAGAGGCCTTCAATTATGCCGCCTGAGACAGCCAGCTAATTTTTGTACCGCTGAGGCGCTGACTCGTGCTGGCGGGCTCGGATTATGGAGTGACCATAGTTACATTATGAATTAAAAATTAAAAATTTTATTTTTAGAATATTGGATCCGGCTTAACAGGATCCAACACCCTACTTTATTAAAATATTGAATATATGTGGTAACCAAAAATATAGATGATTCTAATAATAAACTGATTCATGATATATTAAAAATATTAAGATTAGTTGGAAAGAAATATTATAATCAAACCTGCTTTTGTTGCATTAAAAGTTGCACGTGAAATTATACTTTTAATATTCACAAATAATATTTAAATTTTATTAGTTGTATGTAGCGAATGATGTTGAATCTTCTTCCGAATTTTTTTTGTCAATAGATTCTCTATTTATCTCTAATATTTAAATTAAAATTGCTCAGTTTAAATTTAATTTATTTTAACATTTCATATGAGATAACCATGGCCTTATATCATAGGATATGGTTTATAATGCAATTTACACTACAAACATGTTCTATATTTAGGACCAGTGGAGTATCAGATTGGATAACTGCGGCCTAATATCTAAACTGTATATGGCAAAGTAGTATAAGATTTGATAATGAAAGTATTGAAATCACTTCCGATCCTAAATATAAGACATATTTATAGTACAAAGTATTTCTTAATTATCTGCAGCCTGAGCCAAAGCCTCCCTTCACCAAGAAAAGGGGAGAAGAAGGATAGAAGACTAGATGAAGCTGGAGATTTTAACGCAAACATATCGGCAAAGGCAAGTTAAATTAGGTACCATGTTGTTTTATCAATCCCTGCGATAGCTACGTTAATTAACCATTACATTCGAGGCGGCAAAACACAGAGATGACGCTGTGCTGGACTGGACTCTTATGCACAAAGACAATGATCAAACAAATCCACAAGCGGATCAACTTTCTTTCCAGTCAATTCCACAATGGTCCTCACTTCCTAGTTCCTTCCTTCGCTTTCCTTTGTCTCCTACCCCATAACGGCTCCTAACGACTACTTCTGCCTATGTTTTATACATTTGGATTTGACACTTTTTAATGAAAAGGAAACACCTGGTCACGTGATGCACACCCAACTCCAAGGAAGTACTGTGTACCAGCGAAGCCTTGGAGGTGGAACCGCAATAGCTAATTCTGCTCTCTGTTTTTTTTCACCTGTTGCTAATTCTGGTCTGTGGCCTGTGGGTAGAGTTTTTCACAGTGAGAAGAAAAGAAAGAGTGACTGTTCAAAAAAAGAGAAGAAAAGAAAGAGTGCAACACAAGACTGCTTATTTTACGGGAGACGCAGTATTTTTGGGCTTCTGATTCCCACCTCGTTATATCTTATGGAACCACGAATATGGGAACTTGCACGATGCAAGTCACTAGAAAAAAGTACCGCATTGACGAAATCTCTTTGGTATCTTTTTTGTCTCTATTTCTATAAGCCATACGAATAACACGACAGTGATGTCATGTCACCATTGCAATCGCCTGATAACTGAATACACTGATGTAAATTTTATTGGCCAAACGAAAGAAAACTTCACTGCCTAGACAATGTTTCATACATGAGAACAGAGACAAATAACTCAAGCGTGACACCAGAGACCAAACTCGCATCCATAACTGAATCCTAGACACACCACAAAACAGTCGACCGTTTTAGCCCTGGCTGACACCAGTTCCATACAGAGGACGCAGCAATGATATTCAAAGACCTAAGACGGGATGATCCAAATAACACTCACATCTGTTATGCCGATTTTGTGAAGTCTGAAGCAAAATTTCCTTTCAAGGTAAACTTGGATCACTGCCATAACTGAGTTGCATAAAATCCAGTTAACGAGGAAAACAATTACCATAGGATTTACAGAGTCCCGTTTTTAATTCTGCAAACTCTGTATTAAGTACTGTCTTTTTTACTATGGAACAAAACGTGTCTAATAAACTAATTACTTTTCCATGTTTATCGCAGACAACCAAAGACATATTCACTAACTTTCTAGTGTACAAAAGTGCATACTACATTAATACACACAAAAAATAACAGCATGCATACAATGCAGAGTTCAGGAAACTTCAAGACTAAACCTACTATGGTAGACACTCTATGCTCTTATGTAAGTCATATAAGCAATATGATTGCTGGACAATCCTCTCACCTTATTTTTTACAGCTAAAATCAAAAGGGAGATTTTTATTTCTCATAAATAATGACAATTTTGTTGCATGCTTCAGAAGAATATAACTTGTTGGATACTGATGATTAAAAAAATGAGATGGAGAACCCTTTTTTAAGAGTCAGCTATACAACAGAGGAAAACAATCCACTGAAATACCCCCCATAAAGAATCTCATATTACTCAATATGAGCTTGATGCATCCAACACTCAGGTAAGACGGGTTGGGAACCTACCCCTAAAAGCTAGTTACTGAGGTGGGAAAACCTTAGTTTCCATCAGATACTAGCATATATTTTCACTATTTATTCATCTTCGACTTAGTTTACAGAGCTGCTGCCATCATTGAATACTTTTATTAACATTCATGTTTTTTCTTTGCTTAGCTCACATTCAATGGCTAACCTCATATATCCTCATTCCCAAACAATTCTCCACTGGATTTTGTTTCAATTGCCACCATAGAAACAAATGAGGTAAAGAGGATCTCAAAGTGCAAGAAAAGAAAAATCCAAAGAGAGGACTGCACAAAGAAAGAAACCTTCACTGCCTTGGTACTCAGAAGTTCAATTAGTTTCAATGGAGCATGAAGAAAACAGAGAGTATGACTTGTTGAGGCAAAGCCTGCAGATCATGAATGACAATAAGAGTTCAGTGCTAGTATGGAAGATGATTGGATAATAGAAATGGCACAACTGAACAATGAGGTAGAATATATATATACTGAGTAGGTTTCCATCTTACAACCAGTAGCTTTTCCTCACTTTCTTTTTCTGCAGAAAAATGAGAAAGACGGTATGAGAAGAAAAGGTGTTTTCATGAACCTTGATATAGACGGAGAAAAAGGACCAGTGAGCAAGTTTTGAAAGAAGGAAAGAAGATAGTTTGTTTTTTTTACGTGCAGAAAGAAGAAGGAAATCATTTTTAAAGAAGTTTCTGTTCTACTTTCTTACATTTGAAGTACCTCTTTCCACACTTTGCTGGATTAACTTTGCATTCAATATGGATAATTTGTAAATGAGGACATAAACAAAAGAAAATCAAGTGTGCATTAAGTGAAGACAAAACATAATACTTGTAAAGAAGCAAAACTGGAGATAAGATCAAACTGAGATTTTGGCTAACGTCATATGCAGACACAGCATGACATACACAGTGGTTTTTTTTTAATTAAAAAACATGAATTGAAGGATGGAGACTCAGAAGTTTAGTGGGTGTTAAATGAAAGTTAAAGTTTCCAGTCTGCATTAACTTATAAACACCCATATTTCAGAAACTGTTGACAGTCTGCCCAGGTTCAGAAAAAATACAAACAAAGTACTATAACAGCAACGAGGCAGCACAAAAAATGAAGTTGATTGCAGCTTAACCAATTTTTCCAAGGAATCTGTTTCATTCTGGCAAAATAGTTATACACAACCAACTTAAGAATTGTGCAGCATCCAACCAGCAAATATTACCCAGAGTTAAACTAACTCTAAAGAGTTCTCAGTAATATTCAATCATATTTCAAAATTGTTTATATCTTTCACCATTCCTATTGCTCTGGGATTTCCTGTTCACTCATGCATGTTTCATATCATTTCACATAAACACGTTCATCTTTATGTCTGACGATTGACAGTGACAGACCAATATAACATATATTAGAGAGAAGAGTTGTGAACTTACGGTCTCAACAACTTTAAAGCAGTATCATTAGATGCAAGTGAAAACTAAAACCATTAGGCACGGAGGCATATGATGGATCCTGATGTTACAATAACAAGTTCCAACTGCTCCCAGCATGGTTAGATGGGCAATAAAACATAATTCCCAGCAATTTCACATGAATCAGCAATTGCTATATGGCATTAGTAAAATTATAATGACAGAGAAATATACCAAGATTAACCTTTGCAGATCATTATATTAGTTTAAGTGCGGCATTTAAATATAGTCAGTCACGAACTTAAGATAACTAAGTTAAAATCAATGAAATGCTCAAACTTTTATCCACATGAACTATCAATCAAAATCCCGATAATAAGGCGTGCATAATCATATGATGAAACCGACACATAACTCGTCAGTTTTGATTTAAATTTCAGACCAGTCCAATTCCACCACTTCAAGCTATAAGTGCTTTGAGCAATGACTACAGAATCATGGGTAATTTCGCTAACTATTGACAATGGTGACGAGGATCATGGCTCGATAATTGATTAAAACTTATTAGGTTCACCAAACTTCTGCTTCAATGTTCAACAGATCAATCTGCTCCTAGTGAGCCTTGTTTCTCCGCTGCGGTTGTCTCTCAGTTGCCAATCTGTAAATCCAGTATACCTAAAATCATAAGAGTAAACAAAAAAAGTTCATTACTTTCTGGCAACACAGGAAGATAAAGAAACACAGAAGAATATAACATTAAATGAAGAAGATCGACGAGTACCAAAGCGATGACATGAGCCGCTATTAAGAGAACCACCAAAAAAGGTACTAGGTCGAGGAACCATGGTCGCAATGCCCGCTGCTCGTTCGCCATTATTGAAGAAAGTTGTGGACGTCAGAGACAGAAATAGGTCGCAAGAAGCTCTATCAGGGTGAAACCACGGTTTCGTATATGGGTTACTCAACACTGATTTCAATCTGGAAATTCTTCTCAGAACGACAAGACTAAAAAACCCAAGGCCCCAACTGAACCCCGCCAAGCTAAAGTATTTTACCGAATACCGAGTGCTTTTACTAGTAGGCGGCAACAAAACAGCATACTAGAATATTAATAAAGCAAGAGATAAAAGAAGAGGGAAAGTGGGGAGTAACTCTCATTTATATTTATTTGTATATGTTACCATGCTTACACAAGACCTCTGTTTATAGATAAGTCTTAAACCAAAAATCTACCATCAATAGAGAACTTCGAGAATAGGTCTTGTTGGCTTAGAAAGGAAATATAATCAAGGTAAGAAATTATTAGATGTAGTCAAGTACTCCCCGGGTTCTTATTATAAGACATCAACTAATAATTGTATTTAATCCTTTTTATAAGGCACTTGCTTGTTTACAAAGCTATTATTAATTATTAATTTTTCATATATGCATATAATTAATAAGGGTAGTATGTGAAAACAATAATTAATATAATATTAGAGTTTAGTGCAATTAGTGAGGATAATATTGGAAGTTACTTAAATTGTAGGAAACTTTATTGATTTTTAATTATTTTTATTGGTTTGTGAGAATTGTTAGTTGGTGCTTTATAATAAAGACTAGAGAGAGTAGATACCGACTAGGATATGAGTCCATATACATATACATAATTGATATTCGTAACACTCCCTTTGGATGTCCATTATGAATGTGCTTCATTAAAAACTCTAATTGGGAAAGATGTAGAGGGACAAAAACTTAGCCAAAGAAAAAGTACATCTTTCGTTGATACACTTTTCAGTGTTGTCTCATTAAAAACCTTTTATAGGAAAACCCAAAGGAACAAAACCTAGATAAAGGAAAAAGAATACAGCGTGTATCGACTCCCCCTCTTAACAACATCAGTTGAGATATTTGCAAGGTTCTGAAACCTGGATCGGACACTGAACCGGTTGAGATACTGGGTTAAGGGTTAGTGGGTTAGACCGAAGTCAACCCGGGCTTAGACCGGTGAGGTATAGAAAAATGAAAAATAATTTAATTTCTTATCACACTATTCAAAATTCTTTATATCATTTTAATACCCTGAATCACTAACAAAATTATTATATACTTACTAAATATTCTTTGCATTTTCCTTTATAAATTAACATCACATATCATATCCCACTATTAACGACTGGTTATATAATAAATAAATTATTTTATAATATATATTACTTATAAAAATAAATAACTTGTGCATCCATCAGATTTTGCTGAACACTCTACTCCTTCTACGTCAAATTGTACTGGCCCAAGATCATCAATCTATCTTTTTTGGCTCAGAAGCATCATCAATCTATTCCTATAGGCTCAGAGGGTTCTTTTTTCAAACCAATGGATATAATAAAATCTAAGGCTTTAGGAAAATATCCAATAGGTCATAGAGTCTTCCAAATTTCAAATACCTTTTGCCTATTAGCCATTAGATAAAGAACAGTTTCAATTCCAAGCACCTGCCTCATATTTCCCGATGCTCCAAGTCTCCATTATCACCTTCATTGAGCTTGTGACTGTGCCTCCATTCTCTCTCTCCTTGTCAGCTCCCTTCTCATATGTTCTCGATAGAGACGATCTTTGATGGTAAACGACCGGTGATGGCGGGATTTAGGCGATGAAGACTGTCTTGGACAGTGGTGAGTCTTACGAGAATGACCAAGGAAGAAATACTAACGCCGGTGAAACAAGATTAGACAGATTCTTCATATCTCTCTCTCCCCTCCTTTTCCTTCTCCTTCTTTGTCTCACTTTTTTCTCACCATCGAGTTGATTGAGAGTCGGTGGAGAGCCACGAGTGTTTCGGTGACTTTACAAAAAAAAAAAAGAAGAAGACTCTGTGACTCGTCAACTCGGCCGAGTCATGCCGAGTTGACCCCGGGTTGACTCGGAACTCGAGGTCACCCCTTAGCTCGGACTGGATTCTCGACTGATTCGCCGATTTCTGGTCCGAATCGTCAGGTCTGGTCCGGGTTTAAAAACATTGGATATTTGAGTCTCTGAAGACCGATGTCATAGACAAGATTTACAAATATTATACCTGAAAGTGTCTTGGTGAATAAATCTACTAGATTTTCACTTAAACGGATTTGTTGTATAACTATTTCACCATCCTTTTGAAGGTCACGAGTGGAGAAGAGTTTTGGTGAAATATGTTTTGTTCTATTGTTCTTGATGCAACATTCTTTAAGTTGGGTAATACATACAACATTATCCTCATATAAAACTGTTGGGACCATTTTGCCTAAAGATAAACCACAAGTTGTTTGTATGTGATGCACCACTGACCTCAACCATAAACATTATTGACTTGCTTCATGTATTGCTAGAATTTCTGCATGGTTAGATGATGTGGTTGATATAATTTCTTTCATAAATTGTCATGAAATAGCTGCACCTCCACATGTAAACAGATAGCCTGTTTGTGATTTACCATAATGTGGATTAGACAAAAATCCAGCATCTGCATAACCAACCAATTCATGCTTGGATATATTTGAATAGTATAACCACATGTCCATAGTGCATCTGAGGTAACAAAGAATGTGTTTTACTCCATTCAAATGCCTTCACGTTGGTGGAGAATTATATCTTGCTGATAAATGAACAACAAATGATATATCAGGACGTATGTGGTTAGCAAGATATATTAGTACTCTAATAGCACCAAGGTATGATACTTTTGGACTAAGTATTTCTTCATCACCTTATTCGCTAATTACTCGAAGTCGAAATAGGTATTTATTCGCCTGCAAAAACCTTACTATCATTGGGGTATATACTAGATGTGACTTATCCATGTAAAATAGCTCTTGGACCTTCCTTGTATATAAACTTATTGATATACAAAGATCACATTCTTAAGGTATTCGATTTGTAATCCAAGATAGAATTTTGTTCCTCCTAAGTCTTTCATTTCAAATGATTTCTTCAAACAAGTAATTGCTTTTTGAAGCTCTTTAGGGTTTCCAATTATATTGATATCATCAACATAAACATTAATTATAGCAAACTCACTTCTGGATCTTTTCATAAAGATGCATGGGCATATTGAACCACTTTTGTACCCTTCTTTCAACAGATATTCATTGAGACGATTGTACCACATGCGCCCTGATTGCTTCAAGTCATACAGTGACTTATTTAACTTAATTGAGTATTATTCTCGAGAACTTGAATTAGATGCTTCTGGCACCTTAAGTCTTTCAGGGACTTTCATACAAATATCATTGTCAAGTGAGCCATACAAATATGCAGTCACGACATCCATCAGGCGCAGATCAAGTCCCTCATTTACTGCTAGGCTAATTAAATAACGAAAAGTAATCACATCCAGTAGGTGCATATCAAGTCCTTCATTTACTGATAAGATAACCAGAATAATGTGTTCTTGATCTAATTAATTAAGTAAGTAACCTTGCAAACGCCAAGTTGCGAGAAGATAGTAAGCAAATATGTGACTATTTAGTTGATGCATCAATTAAAACCATATAGTACCTAAATAGTCTTCATTGTAGGTGTGTTGGCCCACAAATATCTCACTGTATCAATTCTAGAAATGTAAGAGACTCACTTTCTACTTTGTTCGGTGAAGGCTGAATAATCAACTCTCCCTTCAAACATATAGCACATGAGAAACCATGAGTTTATGGTATTTGTTTACACTTCAGAGTATGTCCATATGAATTATCAAGTATTTGTCGCATCATGATTGACCTGGGATGACCTAACCGGTCATGCCAAATATTAAATTCATTAGTAAACTTCTGATTTACACTAGCAAACTGCAGTTTGTATTGGCAGACTTCTGGTATGCATTGGTAAACTTTTGGTTTCAATAGCATGTGTTTCAATTGTACTTATAAATGTATAAAACAAGCCAGAATAAAAGGCAGAAAAACTTTCTAATATGTATTTTCTACAAAAAAAAACTATATTTGTGATAGCAAGACATTCCTGACTATTTTTTGTTATTGTTTCTATATGATATCTATTTTTGTGGATATCTTTGAAACTCAGAAAGTTTTTTTACACTTGGTAGAATATGTGCATTATCAATGCATAATTTTGTTCCTTCAGGTAACAAAATATTAGCTCTTCCAAAAAATTCAATCAAATTTATACTACTGGATATAGTTTGAACGTTGGCTTCTTGCATTACCAAGGGAGAAAAATATTTATCATTTTTGAGGATGGTGTGAGTTGTTGCGCTATTAACGAGACAAATCTCTAGGATTGATACCAATAAGATTTATTCTCCATTACAAGAGACATGGAAATAAATAAATACATAATTAAAATAAATACATATGATAGAAGCAACTTTAAACACACTAAAACATAACAGTTCAAATAGACAAAGATAATTTATGTTAAGAAATCAACAACATCCAAATGGGTAATATCTATGTTTTCATACTCAGAAGTCTCAGCCTTATCAACATGATTTACTTCAATTTTTGACCCTTTACCATTATTTTTAAGTGATTATTGGTAAAGTTCAAACAAGTGTCTTGGTGTACAACAGGTATGAGACCAATGACTCTTGTCACCACAGCGATAACATGGATTTTCAGCATGTTTATTATGCTTACTAGTTTCCTTTTGTGGTTCTTATCGATCTTTTCCCACTTCGGATGAGAATTTGAACCACCACGATTTCGACCATGACTACTCCCACGATTGTAGCCACGTCTACACCTACATCCACAGCCACTTAGTTCTCATGACTTCAGGCCAATGATGATGAGAAATTAGAATCATATGACTCTTAGCATTTTATCTTCAGGATAAATAAAAAGTTATATGATTTTTAGCATTTCAATAACATAAAAGATGAAAAAGTATATGACTTATGGTCATTTAATAATGAATCAAATGAATATGGCTTCTAACCATATTATAAGATAGACAAATGTATTTGGCTCCTGGCTATATAATATAGAAGTAAAAAGAAATATGGCTTATGGCCATAATATATCAAAATAAGAATAAAAAGAATATAACTTCTGGCCATATCAAAGCAATATGACTTCTGATCATATAATTTCAGAATATGAAGTTAAAGCAATATGGCTTCTAGCGATATAATTTCAGAATATGAAATTAGAGGTGTAAGGCTTCTGGCTGTACTAAAATAACAATATCAATAACATAGAAGAACTTGTAAAGGACATTAAAATAAGATATAAAAACAATACAAATCTTCAACCTTAGCCATATAACCCGATATTTTAAACAATCAGTAAAAGATCATCTTTAATTCCATACAGTGGCTCAGATTATCTCGGATAGATCAAGATCAAATAAATATACAGTAAAAGAAAGTAGAGGAAATTGTTAAGGTAACCTTGAGAGAAGTATACCTTTGTTAAAGTTATATTGCTGATAACGTGTTATGAAAATGAAAGGTATATGACATAAGAGAGTAAGAGATAAGAGAAGAGAGAAATCCAAGAGAGAAATATAAGAGTAATTTTTATTCACGTGTGAGTTACAACTTACAATGCTTGCACAAGACCTTTATTTATAAGTCTTAATGAGTCTTGCACGAAAAGCCCTCATACTTGGAGAGCAAGTCTTGTTGGCTTCGGAAGGAAGTAGAATAAAGATAAGAAATTATTAAATATAGCCTAATAGATGATATGAGTCCATGGACATCTACACAATTAATATTTATAATAATATTAATACAATATATTTTTTGCTTTCAATATTCATACTCTACTATATTATTGGCGTCGTATTTCTGTTGAAATAAAATTGCAATCATTTTCTTTCTTGTACAAAAAAAAAATGCAACCTTCTTTTCAAGAAGGAAAAATAAGTCCCCGTTTCGATCGAAGAAAAAGGAAAATAGGTATTTTCTGTCGCACACGATTGTTTGGTTCGCATTTTCCAGTGAAAACGTTTTTCGGCAGCGGGCGATTTTTCCCTTAAACATGTGAAAATTGGTTCCCACTTATTTTGGTGGGAACCCATTTTCCGACAAATGAAGAAAATGAAGAAGACCAACTTACTCTTTTCAGCGTCGGGGAGAGGAAGAAAGTGACGTCAGGGAGAGGAAGAAAGTGGCGCCAAAAAACATCATGGAAGGAAGAAGAAGAAGCCGTTGACATTGGCCTCTTTGCCACTACATATCCGTCAGACCGGAAGTAATGGAGATGGAAGAGAGTTGACGACCATTGGAGCTTTAACAAAGGAAGGAAAAAGAGAAGTGCAAAAATTTGAGTGTACTCTTGAAATGCACACTTGAGTGTGCACATCGGTTTAGAATAATATTTTATTTTTAGGGGATAAAGTGATATTTTGTCTCATTTTCCTATCTTATTTTCTTTCAACTAAATAATTTTTTTTCATCAACTCATTTTCTTTTCCAATATGAACCAAACGTTAGAGACAAAATATTTTCCTTTTCATTTCATTCTTTTTCATTTCTATTTTTTCTTCGTCCCAAACGAGGCGTTCTATTTTCCCTAGAAAACCATCAGTTACTCATTCCGTCATTCGTCCAGGGCGGTTGGTGCCCGTCAATGCTGCCAAGTGCCTATTAATCATATGACGACGTGTCAATTTGACGAGCGCTTAAGTTCCTACTTCCCAAGCAACTGCCTCTCTCTCGCGCTCTCCTCAAGGCGCCCATACGCATATTGCTGCTCGCACCATATCAATGTCAGGCCGCCCGGGTTTCCTGTCAGTATTGGCTCACGGGTTTGTTCTACGCATTGTTTCAAACAGTTCATGTTCAGATTTCTTCCACGCGTTACTACTGCGAAATCTTCTCTAACTGAACTTCTGTCGAAGATTTGCTCGTCGGTCAATGAGGAATGCCTTCACCTTTTGCGACTCTCTACCGTCACCGAGGCGCCTTGGTTTTCTCCAGAAGTATATACCGCTAGATACTTTGTTGACGATTGTCGCTTCGTCTAATGTTCCCCATTCTGTGCGAATTTAGTGTAAAAGCTGATCGGTTGATCAGGATTTTCATGTTTACCCTGCACTGTTCATGTTAACGTAGCTGATTTTTAGGTTTGGTTTGATTTGCAAACGTGGTTTGTTGTTTATTATATACTTTCCATTGATCAGTAAATTTTACATACTAGACTTTGTCTGCTTGATTTTTCTGCATTTGGAACGTTCTGTTGTTGTCATTGCCTCTAGCTTACGTTAATTTTATGCTTAAGCGATTTATAAGGTGTTTCAATGGACATATTCAGTAGTGGTGATAATTCGGATGTTTATTTGCCAACTGATAGGGGAAGATGTTGTTTTGGTAGTCTGACGAATTTGCTTTCATCTTTCATAGGAATGCGTTATTGTGACTTTAACTGTTGTGTAGCTGTTGTTTCTCCATCTAAACTGTCTGTTAGTACGGTTGTCTCATTACGAGAGTATCTATCTTGCAGAGTTACAGCACAAGAGAGCAACTGAAGTCATTTTACGCAAATGCATGCCACTGGGATATCTTGAACACATGGAGGTTGCCAGGAGATCAGATGTTGGCTGGTTGCCGTCTTGCTTGTTGCATCAAAATTTGTTAGTGGATTGCTACTTTGTATTAAATTAGTGCAAAATTCTTTTGTCCCTATATATTATGGTTTCAATTTTTTGTTCTTTGGAGTCTTCTTCTGGGGTTGTTGCGGTTGAGCTTGGGGATATTGGTGCAGGTTTTCAACTGGCTTCACCAGTGTGCATGGGGACAAGCCATCTGCTGAGTATGCAAAGCTTAGGAGAGAATCCCTAGAAAGTGAATTTGGGCTAGCTCTTGGAACTTATGGCTCCAAAACTTTCTCCACTGTCTATAGGTTTGGCCCATTTTTGGCTTTGTACAGGGCAGCAATTATCTCATTTCATGTGTTCAGGCTAGCATTCTGGCAGCTCTTTGTTCAAGACATAGGAAAGCGTGCAATCAAGGTAATTCTTTTTCTACATCAAAACCTTGCATTGCATTTGTTCATTGGCGCTTGTAGAACTCACTGCTTCAGAGATAAGTTCAAGAAGTAAAATACTTCAAACTCTGGCCACCCCACACCAACCCAAAACCCCATAAGGAAAAAAGGCCTGCCCGTGAAAACCTTAAGTTCTCACTGTCTCTTTTTGTTCCATGGAGGTGTGTGTAGGTTTTGAAATTAAAGCAAGTCCAAGAATGGTTAAACTACTTTACTCTTGTTCAATTTAGGTTATGTTTGATTAAGTTTTATGTCTTTTTTTAATACATATCTTACCACATTTGGTAGACAACATAAATGTAATATTATGATGGACATTTTATTTATGCCTGCGCATTACTGAGTCTGTCTCAAAAATAAAAAAATATTTTCTTATAAAATGAAGGCAGTAGCATTTGTTCTGAGATAATTGGCATGCTTCTGGTGTATGTATGCTTGATGCTTGCTCTTATTTTGTGGTGTGTTTTCCTGTATAATCTCTTCCTTTAGACAGTTATGTTGTTTCACATTTGAGGCATTTTTAAAATCTGTCTAACCTTTTCACTCTTTTAATATTCTTGGGTTTGTCAAAATCCAGGACTATAAATTTGATTGGTTGTGCATTGCTTTAAATACAAATACTGTAAACTAACCCTGTATCCTTATCAGCAATGTAAACTACTGAAAACCCTGTAAGACATACTTGATATTGTGCTATCTACTATAATTATGGATCTTAACATCACATTCACATGTGCTATCAAACACTGATATATTTACTTATACTTTTGATTTTGGGGGATGGCAGAAAATTATTTCCCTTTTACTTAGATTTTCAGTTGTATTCCTTTGACCCTTCCCCCAGCAACGGTATATGTACTTATTGATTATCTGTTCGGGGGGAGAAGTGACTGACTGGGATGAACGGTGATTTCTGTACAATTTTTTGCAGTTTCGCGAAACTCTAATACGCTTGGGTCCCTTTTACATTAAGGTAAGTTTCTTTACATGCTATTTCCTGATTCTGATCCCGACTCTGATTCATCGCGTGTTCTGATTCATTGTATTGTTTTTTAAAAGCGGGGAAAATACTTAAATATGCCAAGGCTATCAGCTTCTCACCCACTGTGAATAAGTGAACAGGTCGAATGGGGTAAAATAGTAAAATGGCAGTGGTAATGAACTTGAGATATTTGTTGTTTGGCTTTATGCTCATTTTGCAGGCAAAGACCATATAAAAGTAATAACTGAATAACAAAAAGTGGTTAACAACATGGTTGGTCCTCACAATTTGATTAAATTTTGCTTTTGTTCCCAATAGTTTCAAATCGTGGTTTTTAGTCCATATATTTTATAAGAACTTGGTGTGAGTTTAATGGCGTTAAACTTGTTAAAAGTGTACGGACAAGAACAAAAACTTTTGGTACCTTTGGTCCCTATAATTAACGTCATTAAACTCCAACCAATTCTGTTATTTTAGATTTCAGTATGCTCTAAGGACTGCCCTTTATTTGAATCTAATTATTATTATTACAGCTTGGCCAGGCTTTGAGCACTAGGCCTGACATACTACCAACTGTATACTGCCAAGAACTTGCTAAGCTACAGGTACACAGGCCTCTTCGTTTACACTTGATAGAATGTAATTGATTGTTGCACATCCTTTGTCAGTACAAAGCTTTATTAATTTTCCTTTCATGTTAGGATCAAATACCCCCCTTTTCAACTGATGTTGCCATGAGATCTATAGAAACCCAGCTGGGTGCTTCTGTTTCTGAGATATTTAGTGACATTAGCCCAGAGCCTATTGCAGCAGCATCCTTAGGGCAAGTTTATAAAGGTTAGCTTTATGGTAAAATGACTTGGGATTTTGTTCCTTTGCTCCTTGATATTACATTTCAGATTCTAGGGAAGGGTCTACATGCTTGAGGAAAATTAAGTGTTTACTGTTGTTGCTTTCAAGTGTTGCAGCTCACCTGCATTCTGGAGAGCTGGTCGCTGTAAAAGTACAGAGACCTGGTATGTCACTCTCATTAACCCTCGATGCCTTGTTGTTCCATATGATTGGTGGCCAACTAAAGAAATTTGCCAATGCTCGTAGAGATCTTATCGTAGCAGTGAATGAGATAGTGAGTACCTTCTCTCCAGCGTGCGCTGACATCTTGGTTGCTTTATGTATGACCTGTTCTTCACATGTCACAACCGACATTAAAATCCCACTTCTAAATATAACTTATTATTAGCCAACTCCTATCCCCTCATTTGTTTGTTTAAATTGAATTTGTTTTATACATCAATCGCTGAAAACCACTGCAACAGGTCAGGCACATGTTTGATGAAATTGATTATGTCCTAGAAGGAAAAAATGCTGAGCGTTTCGCTTCTCTTTACAGCCTCCAAGCAAGTAAGTTGATACTTAGGTTCTAATAGTGCTGATCACTACTTTCTATGATGATCACTTTAGCGTTGTATTATTCAACCAGATGTTTGAGTCCAAAATTCTAATTTTACATAATGCTGAATATTATGCGTTAGTTGTTGCCCAATTTTGGAGGCCCATTTTCCACAGAAATGCAAATGCTTGTGAGCAATATACACATGAAGATATTTGCTTACATATGGTGGGCTGGTAATTAATAATTTTGAATTTCAAGTATGTTCCTTAAATATTATAGGGCAGTGTAAGTTAATCTATGAATTAAGCTTTTTATTTTGGTCAAATGGTTAATGATGTTTAAGCTTAATGTGGGTTCTTTATGCCTTTACTTGAGATTTAGCATGAGATTTAGACTGGTGACTCTTTTCAATAGGCGGTAATGAACATGGTTACAGAGCTGGAGGAACAAAAAAAAGTAGACTCAAAGGAATGAAACACATCAAAGTTCCAAAAATATATTGGGATTACACACATACTACTGTGCTGACTATGGAGTGGATAGATGGAATTAAGCTTACTGATGAAACACGCCTGAAGAATGCTTCTTTGAACAGAAGGGAACTCATCGACCAGGTATAAAGGGCATATTTGATCATGGTCACATGCTTTGTCTGTTTACATATATGGTATATCGATTGCATGCCATTTCTTTGTGTAAACACGTGTTGTTAAACTTGTATGCTTTAATGTCCTGAGTATGAATCAATTGTGCTATTAGGTTTTATTTGCTTCAATTTTCAACATATGGTTCTTTAGTAACTTAAAACTAAAGATTGCCAATCGATATGCCTTCCCTCTTTCATGGGGTTTTGTAGGGATTGTACTGCTCTTTGATGCAACTGCTTGAGGTTGGATTTTTCCATGCTGATCCACATCCCGGAAACCTGGTGGCAATCGATGATGGAGGACTGGCATATTTTGACTTTGGAATGATGGGGGATATTCCCAGGCATTACCGAATTGGACTTATTCAAATGGTGAGAAATATTTGAATGCTGATTAACTGATGGATGATATTTTTGTGTGAAGAACTTCAATGTGTTGGTCCTTAATAAATTTTACTTTCTTAATATGTTTGGATACCTGTTAAAAGAGGTAGAGAAAGACCAAAGAGAATGATCAATGAGGTTATTGAGCGAAATCTCTTAGTTAATAATTTATCCCGAGATTTGGTTTTTGACACAGTGCAATGGCGTCGTTTAATCCATGTAGCCAACCCCACCTAGTGGAATTAAGGCTCTGTTGTTGTATTGCCAATAAATATGGTTGAAGAAGTTCAATTGCATTCTGATACAGTATTGTAGTAGAAGGGGATGAAGAATTAGAATGACGCACGGAGAGAAGAGATTAGAAGAAGAAAGACTCAAGAAGGGATTAGAAGAGAAGAGAGCGACAAGGCTCTCACACAAACTGAATTACACTTATGTCAAAAACTGTCTTTACAATGGGTAAGGAGGCTATTTATAGATGACAGCCCCCTTCCTACCTACTAGTGATAATATGTTCACTTAGGTCCCTAATAAGAGTTTATACAAAGTTTGCACATAGGTCCCTAGGTCTAGTATTATATATTCTATATCAATGCCCCCCCCTTAAAGCAACCCTTGTCCTCAAGGGTTGGCCACTGGGAATTCTGGAAATTGGTGCTTCAAGCTGAACAATGACACCCATGTGGCCTCTTCTTCCGGATACCCTTGCCATTGCACCAACACTTCAGTGATAATCCTCCTTTTCCTTCTACCAACACGTTGCGACAGAATTTGCTGAGGATATAATGAATTTGGGACTGCTGGCCACTCTATTGGAGGATGCCTTTGCCTCACACTTGGGTCTGGACATAGCTTTAGTAGGGATACATGAAAAGTAGCATGAATCCTTGTTTCAGGCGGTAGTTCCAACTTGTATGCAACTGGGCCGATTCTGTCTAGTATCTTGTATGGCCCAAAGAAGCGAGGAGCAAGTTTCTGATTGCTTCTAGTGGCTGCTGAAATTTGACGATAGGGTTGTAACTTTAGAAAGACCCATTGTCCCACCTCAAATGCTCTATCTGAACGTTTTAGATCAGCCTTTTGCTTCATAGTATTGGCTGATCGGTGTAGGTGGTACTTTAGGACAGCTAGCGTTTTCTCCCTTGCTGAAAAACTTCTGTCAACTGCTTCTACCACTGCTGTCCGTGGCACATAGGGAATGTAAACTGCTGGTTTTTGGCCATATAGCAGCTCATATGGAGTGGTTTTGGTTGCTGAATGGAAGGTTGTATTGTACCACCATTCGGCTAAGGCTAACCACTGGTTCCATTCCTTGGGGATTTCCCAACACATACATCTCAAATAGGACTCTAGGCATCTATTGAGAACTTCGGTTTGACCATCACTTTGGGGATGATAAGCTGACGAGAGGTTCTGTTGAACCTTTAGGGTCTTCAAAAATTCCTTCCAAAAGTTACTAAGGAATAACGGATCCCGATCGCTTATAATTTCAGCCGGGGCACCATGCAATTTATAAATATGGTCCAGAAATGCTTGTGCCAACGTAGAAGCTGAATAAGGGTGAGAAAGTGCAATAAAGTGGGCATATTTAGTCATCCGATCAACGATTACCCATATTACTTCCTTACCTCCTGATTTAGGTAAACCTTCAATAAAATCCATGGAAATACTTTCCCAAACCTTACTTGGTATTGGGAGTGGTTGCAACAGACCCGGGGTGGCCATGGTTTCATATTTGCATCTGGCACATGTGTCACACCCTTTTACAGAATCTTCAACATCCTTGTGTAGGTGTTTCCACCAAAACAGCCCTTGGGAGTGGTTGCAACAGACCCGGGGTGGCCATGGTTTCATATTTGCATCTGGCACATGTGTCACACCCTTTTACAGAATCTTCAACATCCTTGTGTAGGTGTTTCCACCAAAACAGCCCTTTAACCTTGTAGTAAGTTCCCTGGATACCTGAATGGCCTCCCTGAGGGCTAGAATGCAGCCATTCCAGCAACTTTGCTTTGAGGGCAGCAACGTTTCCCACGACCAACCTCTTATTCTTTCTTAGATAAGAGTCATCCCATGTATACTTGTTAAGTACACCATTTTCCTCTTTTACTTGTGCAAGGACAGCCGCTATTTCCATGTCCTCCTCCCAACTTTGCTTGATTTCCCCCATCAATTCAGGTGATGTAGTATCTAACGAAATCTGAGAACCATGTAATCTAGACAATGCATCAGCTACAGTATTATCGTTACCCTTCTTGTACTTCTTGTACTGAATTTCGTAATCATACCCAAGGAGTTTTGCTATCCAATACATCTGAAAGGGAGTTTTTAATTTCTGTCCCAAGAGATATTTGAGACTTTGTGATACGAACCCTAATCGCTATGGATTAGTTTATTCTAGGAAGAATAAGAATCCTAAAATAAATTAAGGATTTCGTATCTTTTATTTGATTTGATCGAGTCTGTTTTATCTTTTATTATCTTTATTAATATCTTTAGGAAATAAGAGGAATATCTTATTAGATATTATCCGCTATCTTTAGGAGTTATTATTATTAGATATCTAAATCTTAGATTTGGATATATTTATGGATTTAGTATTTATCTGTTTGGATTTAGGATTTATTGGTTTGGATAGAGTCGCTCTCTGTAAATTGTTATAAATAGGCCTAGTGCCTCATCAATAAAGCATCGAATATTTTAGAGAGTAATTAATCGGAGTGTTCTCCTGGGCTTTCCTAATTAGTTAGGTTTCAGATTCTGACCTTGCTAATTATCAAAGATACGGCTGTTCTTGTTGAATTAGTAGGGTTCTTACTAATTCCCTAAGATCAGAGTTTACATATACGCTGGGTTCTATCATTGGCATCAGAGCCATCCGATCCAATCCACCATGGGTAGAAAACGTACCTCACAAAAGACAACATCGCCACACCATGACCGCTCTACCTCGCCTCCAAAAGACACGGGCTCTGCTTCTGTTCTGGAAGACATGGACCCTCTCGCCAAAATAGCAGCGCGTCTAGACACCATGGACGAACTCCGGGACAAGGTCCTCGCCCTTGAAGCCCGCCATACACGACGATACAGCCGCAGGGGCAGGTCGCCTCCGTCTTCCGATGACAGCGGCGGTGAGACAGAAAAGCCACAGCATCACCCTCATCGACCATATGCCAAAATCGACTTCCCTAAATACGATGGGGGAGATCCTCGCGGTTGGCTACTCAAGGCCGAAAAATTCTTCAAATACTACAAAACTCCAGACGACGACAAAGTTGACGTGGCAGCCCTGTATTTCGAAGGAGACGCCCTGGACTTATTCTCCTGGCTAAATTCACAACGCCCCGTACGCTTCTGGCCTGACCTCGTGGCTGCATTACAAGAACATTTTGGCCCCCCAGAATTCCTTAACCCAGATGAGCATTTGTGTCAAATTAAACAGAATGGTACAGTGCAAGCATACCGCCAGGAATGGGCTAAACGAGTTTCCCGCGTTTCTAATTGGCCAGAAAATTGCCTCCTCGGCGTGTTTCTGACCGGCCTACAGGAGGATTTGCGATCTGACGTTCGCCTTCAAAAACCTACCACCGTCTACAGGGCAGCCAGCCTAGCCCTGGAATTCGAACAGCAATTTTCAGTCAGAAACCGCCCAAAGCCAGCCATGGCAGGACCTCCGTTCAAATCGCCGACACCCACTCTTCCTGCTGCATTTTCGCGCGACTACAACAGCCAGCCCAACCGGTTTTCTTCTTCCTTCAGTGCCTCCAAAACCCAGACGCCGGCAACTGCAGCAGCGTCGACCACGCCCTCTCTCCATAATCGAACCACCGTGGGAGAAGCCGAGCGCCAACGACGTCGGGAACGTGGCTTGTGTTTCCGCTGTGCCGAGCCCTTCCGACCTGGCCATCGGTGCGCCGCTGCCTCTTTCTCCCTCCTGGAGGTCGACGCCGACGGCAACCCACTAGAGGACCCGATTGAAGACGTTGAAGATTTTGCCCAAGGTGAGGAAGAGCAACTCGTTTCATTTAACGCAATTCTTGGGTCCCCCTCAGCTGCCACAATGAAAATAAGGGGATCACTAAAGGACAAATCTGTCCTATTGCTGGTTGATAGTGGGTCCAGCCACAACTTTATTTCCAACAAATTAATTCAGGAGCTTGGCATACCTACGGTGACTATTCCCTATTTTGGCGTCCAAATAGGAGATAGCAGTATAATCAGATGCAATCAGGTTTGCCTAAATGTTGAAATTCAGCTTAAGGGTTTGATTATTAAACAAGATTTTTTCCCCTTCTCCATAGGCGGAGATCTCGTATTAGGTATTAAATGGTTGGCTTCTCTCAACACAGTCCAAGCAAATTGGAATGAGATGTTTATAATTTTTTCATTTAATGGGAAAAATTATAAATTACAAGGCGAAATTCCAAAGTCTGCTCCTCAAGTGTGCCTCCAGAGTTTTGAATTTTACCAGACGGAAACCGCTAAAAAAGCAGCCCTAGATATGACTCAGCTTTCCTACAAATTTTCTGCCGTATTTAACGATCCAAATACCTTACCACCTTCACGTGGACATTACCACAGGATCCCCTTGCTGCCCGGTTCCATGCCTCCTAACTTGCGCCCGTACCGTTGTCCTCATTTTCAAAAAAATGAGATTGAATCACAGATCGACGCATTATTGACTCGTGGGTTTATTCGACCGAGTTCTAGCCCTTTTGCAAGCCCAGTATTATTGGTTAGCAAGAAAGATGGTACTTGGAGACTATGTGTTGATTATCGCCGTCTCAACCGAATTACCGTACCCGACAGATATCCTATCCCAAACATTGATGAACTATTGGATGAATTACAGGGTGCGCAATATTTCTCAAAAATTGATCTTCGCTCCGGATATCATCAGATTCGAGTTCTCCCAACAGATGTTCACAAAACGGCTTTCCGGACCCATTCTGGCCACTACGAGTTCGTAGTCATGCCCTTCGGACTCACTAACGCACCAGCTACATTCCAGGCTATTATGAATGACCTATTTCGCCCTTACCTACGGAAGTTTGTGCTTGTCTTTTTCGACGATATCTTGATTTATAGCGCCACGGCATCCGCTCATTATCACCACCTCACCCTTGTTTTGAAGACTCTTCAACACCATTCTTTCTATGCCAACGCTAAGAAGTGCTTCTTAGGACAGGTTCGGATTGACTACTTGGGACATATTGTCACTAGTCAAGGAGTTGAAGTCGTACCAGAAAAGATTAAGACAGTTGCTCATTGGCCTACCCCCTGCTCTGTACAAGACCTACGGGGCTTCTTGGGCCTCACCGGGTATTATCGCCGGTTCGTGAGAAACTATGGTATTATCGCCCGTCCCTTAACAGACCTCACAAAGAAAGATGCCTTCAAGTGGTCGGAACAGGCTCAAGAGGCTTTTGATGCCCTCAAGATTGCCCTCACAACGACACCGGTCCTTCATCTACCCGATTTTCAACAACCTTTTACCGTGGAATGTGATGCGTCCATGGATGGTATTGGGGCCGTTCTTATGCAAAATGGGCACCCTATAGCCTATTTCAGCAAAGGATTTTCCTTTTCCAATCGTTTTAAATCCACATATGATCGGGAACTACTAGCATTGGTCCTCTCACTCCAAAAATGGCGCCAGTACCTCCTAGGGCATCCATTTGTGGTACACACTGATCATTGTAGCTTGAAGCATCTTTTGGACCAGAAGATTGCCACTCCTTCTCAACAGCGCCTCATGGTAAAGTTACTTCCCTATGAATTTACCATCATCTACAAACCCGGTAAAGAGAATCTTGCGGCAGATGCCCTCTCCCGAAGGCCGCAACAAGTAGATTTCTTTCACATGGTTATTCCCCTGGCTAGCGAATTAGAGCACTTACCTCAGGCTCTACTTGCAGATCCGGAAACCAGTACCCTCATTGCTGCGTTGCAAGAGAACCCGGACCACCACCCTCACTTTCGCCTAGTGAATGGTCAGTTGTTCTACAACACACGACTGGTCATACCCAACCAAACTCAGTTACGAGAGAAATTACTGGCTGAAGCACATGCCACTCCCACCAGAGGACATGGGGGTTTTGTCAAAACTTTGCAACGACTACGTGATCAGCTATATTGGCGGGGAATGAAAAACGACGTCAAGGGCTACATTCAGCACTGTCAAACGTGCCAACAGAACAAGTATCAAACCTTAGCCCCCGCTGGTCTTCTCCAACCACTTCCCGTCCCGGCACGCATTTGGGAGGATATTTCCCTTGATTTCATCACCGGACTTCCCAAATCAAAAGGCTTCAACGTAATTCTCGTAGTCGTTGATCGCCTCAGCAAATACAGCCACTTCATCGCTCTTGCTCATCCATATTCCGCCAAATCAGTGGCGGCCACATTTTGTCAAGAGATTGTTCGCTTACACGGTATGCCTCGATCGATCGTCTCAGATAGAGACACTCTTTTTCTCAGTCACTTCTGGCAAGAACTATTCCGTTTGAGCAAGACTCGCTTAAACATGAGCACTGCATACCATCCTCAATCCGACGGACAAACAGAGGTAGTCAACCGTTGCCTTGAAACTTATCTTCGCTGTTTTACACATGAACAGCATGAACAGCCCCGACATTGGAGTACATTTTTGTGCTGGGCAGAATTCTCCTTCAACACTGGTTATCATACTGCAGCCAACACGACTCCTTTCAAAATCGTCTACGGGCGTGACCCCCCTCCACTAATCCCATATGTAAAGGGAGAAACAGCAGTGGCCGAATTGGAAGATCAACTGGAGGCTCGTGACGCCATGCTACATATCTTAAAAGGCAACCTTCTTAAGGCTCAACATCGGATGAAGTTACACGCAGACCAACACCGCCGAGATCTGGAATTTGCAACAGGTGATGTGGTATGGTTGAAAATCCACCCCTACCGCCAGAAATCATTATCTCGCTACCGCTGCGAGAAGCTCGCTCCACGCTTTTATGGCCCATTCAAGATTCTACAACGTATCGGCAAGGTGGCATATGAATTAGACCTCCCTTCAACGGCTAAGATCCATCCGGTCTTCCATATCTCCCTCCTACGCCCCGCCCCAGGACTTCAAGCTACCTCTCCTCCTCCGCCGCTCCCTATTTCCACGGATCTGGAACTCCTTCTCACGCCCGCCAAGGTGCTTCACCATCGCTGGACCCCAGCCAAAAAATTGGAACTCCTCCTCCAATGGGACAACCATACACCAGAGGACGCTACCTGGGAAGATTATGACTTGGTGTCCTCTCAATTTCCAGATTTTCGACTTGAGGACAAGTCGTCTTTTCAAGGGGGGAGAAATGATACGAACCCTAATCGCTATGGATTAGTTTATTCTAGGAAGAATAAGAATCCTAAAATAAATTAAGGATTTCGTATCTTTTATTTGATTTGATCGAGTCTGTTTTATCTTTTATTATCTTTATTAATATCTTTAGGAAATAAGAGGAATATCTTATTAGATATTATCCGCTATCTTTAGGAGTTATTATTATTAGATATCTAAATCTTAGATTTGGATATATTTATGGATTTAGTATTTATCTGTTTGGATTTAGTATTTATTGGTTTGGATAGAGTCGCTCTCTGTAAATTGTTATAAATAGGCCTAGTGCCTCATCAATAAAGCATCGAATATTTTAGAGAGTAATTAATCGGAGTGTTCTCCTGGGCTTTCCTAATTAGTTAGGTTTCAGATTCTGACCTTGCTAATTATCAAAGATACGGCTGTTCTTGTTGAATTAGTAGGGTTCTTACTAATTCCCTAAGATCAGAGTTTACATATACGCTGGGTTCTATAACTTTGCTGATCAGTTCTAATAATAAACTTACTCCTTTCCAAGTATTGATGCCAATGTTCCACTGCTTGTACAACAGCCAATAATTCCTTCTCATAAATCGAAAGGCTTACATGTTTAGGGGCAAGAGCCTTACTAATATAGGCTAATGGTTGACCTTGTTGCATTAAAACAGCACCTATACCTCCTCCACACGCATCGGTCTCAACTATAAAGTCTTTAGAGAAATCTGGTAGGGCCAAAACCGGCGCTGATATGAGAGCAGATTGCAACTCTCGAAAAGATTCAGCTGCTATTGTTGACCATTTAAAACCCTCTTTTCGTAATAGAAGCGTAAGGGGTTTGGCAATAGACCCATACCCTTGAATAAACCTTCGATAGTATCCTGCCAAACCAAGGAAAGCTCTCAATTGCTTAGCTGATTTTGGTTCTGGCCAATCCGCCACCGCTTGGATCTTCTTAGGATCCGTAGCTACTGTACCCTTGCTAATGATATGCCCCAAATACTCAACACTTTGGGCAGCAAACGTACACTTACTTCTTTTAACGAAATAGTGATGTTTTTGTAAAATAGTCAATACTTCTTCCAGATGTCGAGCATGCTCTTGTATATCAGCACTGTATACTAGAATATCATCAAAAAATACAAGAACATACTTCCTTAATAATGGCCTAAAGATATCATTCATTGCACCTTGAAATGTGGCCGGTGCATTAGTTAAACCAAATGGCATAACTAACCATTCAAAGTGGCCAGAGTGCGTCTTGAATGCTGTCTTGTAACAATCCTCGGGTTGCATCCTGATTTGGTGGTAACCCGCCCTTAGATCCAGCTTAGTGAACCATCTAGCTGAATGTAGTTCATCCAATAAGTCTTCCACTAGAGGAATAGGGTATTGATTCTTCACCGTTTTTCTATTAAGCTCACGAAAATCAATACACATCCTCCAAGTTCCATCTTTCTTTTTAACCAACACTATGGGTGCTGAAAAAGGAGAAGAACTTTCCTGGAGCACTCCCGTTTGTAGCAATTCAGTCACTTGTTTCTCAATAACATCCTTTTGAGCTGCAGAATAGCGATAAGGCTTGAGACTTATAGGATTCGTACCTTCTTGAAGAATAATTGGGTGGTTATGACCTGCCCTTAGTGGTGGGAGGCCTTTAGGTTCCTCAAACAGCCCTTCAAACCTCCTTAACGATTGCTGGATTTCCATTGGCACTTCTGGATCCCTTGGTTCTTCATTATCGTGATTAGTATCCCCATTTGCTAATTGGGGCAGCGGTTGCAAAAGTTGTACCAAATACATTTGGGGTCCACGTTGCTTGTTACCTCCTAACTTGGTAGAGGAGACCACCGTAAGGGAGTTTGTAGGACTTGCTTGCAGCTCACATAATTTTCCCTTATACCAGAATTGCATTGACAATTTTTCATAGTTCCACAGTGCACTTTTAATTGTTTTTAGCCAAGTCAATCCTAGCACCACATCAAATGTATTGAGTTTGATAATCCTGAGATCACATTCAAACTCTAGCCCTTGCATTTTCCACCGAAATCCACGCCAGACACCAAAAACTTGTAATTTCTGACCCCCTGCTATCTGTACTGCATCCCTAGGAGGTTCAGCATATCTCCACCCCATTTTGACCGCAAACTCAAAATCCATGAAATCGTGTGTGCTGCCATTGTCAATTAATACCTGGATTTGCTTCTTTCCCACATTCCCTTGAATTCGCATAGACTCGTTTGTATCCATGCCATTAATGGCATGTAGGGAAATTAAAGGAGCATATTCATCCTCTTCGTTTGGTTCTATCGCCTCTTCTATTTTGTCTTCGGTAGCTTCTACCAATTCCATAAATTGGAGTCGCATCCGTTGCCTTTGGGGACACGTGTGGTTGCGTGTAAAGGCTTCATGGCAATAGAAGCACAGATTCCTTGCCCTGTGATCTGCCTCATCTTCTGGTGTCAACACTTTCAAATTTCTCCATGTTTTCGGTGTGCTTTTATCTGAAACAGGGCCTGTAGGGGCTGCAGTTGTGAGTGGGTTAGTAATACTTACTATAGGCCCCTTCGGTTGGGACCCACTTGCTGTATACGCTGTCTTGTTTCCTCCCCCTGTGGTATAATTCGGTGCTGCCACCGAAACAGAGCCCCGTTAAGTAGATTTCAATCAGATAATCTTCACTCAAATCTACCTTGGCCGAGAGCAAGTCGAATTTGGCATTGAAATCAGCAATAGTTCCTGCTTGGCGTAATCGGGATAACTCTCCCATGGGCTGTTCAATTGGTATGCCGAAGGTGTCTCGAAGGTGAACCACATATTCATTCCACCTAATGTCTCTTCGCCAACGTCTCTCGGATGCAACGTGCCATGCAAAACTAGCCTCATCCAATCCCATTGATGCCATCGTCACTTTTTCCCCTTCCGCCGTGCCATCTAAGTGAAAATATCGTTCACATTTGGCAATCCAGCACTCAACGTCCTTCCCTACAAATTTCGGGAATTCCATTTTGGTGAATTGGGTTGGCCTATGATTGGCATCACCCTGTCCATTGCCTCGGACCTCCTGGCGTTCTCGGCGAGGGTCATCGTCCCTATTTCGCGCCATCTGGGCCAAGTTCCTCATTTCTGCTCTGAATTCCGCTCGAAACCCCTGGACATCTACTTGTAGTGCGTCGACTTGGCCTAACTTCTGTTCAATATCATCAATCTTGTTTAGCCTTTGTAGTTGTTCTTCAATGGCTGTCACCCGACCTTCCATGATTCTTGCTCGAGCACGTCAGGTATGTACCATTCACTACCAAAACCAGTACAAGATAGAGTCTAGCCAGAATCACTGAAATCAGCGATGAAGAATCAGAAGACGTTCTGCCCAGAGACAATGAACAAAGTCAACGGGTTGAACCTACTCAATTCCACCGACACGATGAGACAGAGTGTTCTTGGACCCACGGACGACGACGACACATGCGCCCAATTCAGACAACCCAATTAAAATTCACCGATTACCACTGATTACAGCTAAAAGTCCACCGACAGCCCACTTAAATCCACCGACCAGTCAGTGGAATGTGCGACACGTCGAGTCACAAGTCGACAAGAAAATGCCGACAACACCACTTCCAAATACAAGAATCAGCCGACGCACTACGATGGTCACAAGTCGACAAAAAATGCCGACAATTCACCTACAATTCCACCGACGAGATGCCCACAAGTCGATTAAAGATTCAGTCGACGCACTCGAAATAACGTGACGCCCAAAATTTAATAATGCCGATCAAGAAAACGAGCCCAGTCGCTGAAGCCCGATATGCAGAACCGGACAAACACTCCTTCGATGATTCAGAACTAGCCGAACGACTGCAGAGCGTCGGGACCAGAATTCAGTGTTAAATTCAAACTTTCTTGAGCCAGTCGGTGCGTAACAAGGGGACCCAGTCGAATGGGATATTCAAGAATATTTTTCTTGGTATATTCTTGTTGCTCCACCCCTCTCCGGATTAAGAAATGATGAAACAGAATCGTTGGTACCACCAAAACAGAGCAGACAGACAAGAACAGTAATCTTTTCCTGAATTTTCTTCGAACAGAACAGAAAATGGTGAGAACAGAATCAGCCGATCAGAACAGAGCAACTTTTTTTTTTTTTCTTTCTTTTCTTCAGAATTGAACTAAACCATGAGGTTCATTACTCCTCTTGGTTCACGTTCGGCACAGAAATGTGTAGAGCAGCAGACAGAAGCAGCCAAGGAAGGTATGCTCTGATACCACTGATACAGTATTGTAGTAGAAGGGGATGAAGAATTAGAATGACGCACGGAGAGAAGAGATTAGAAGAAGAAAGACTCAAGAAGGGATTAGAAGAGAAGAGAGCGACAAGGCTCTCACACAAACTGAATTACACTTATGTCAAAAACTGTCTTTACAATGGGTAAGGAGGCTATTTATAGATGACAGCCCCCTTCCTACCTACTAGTGATAATATGTTCACTTAGGTCCCTAATAAGAGTTTATACAAAGTTTGCACATAGGTCCCTAGGTCTAGTATTATATATTCTATATCACATTCATATTAGACATGTTCAATCGACACATTTCTATTCTCACTGTGAGATGTGATAAATCATGTTATTCTGAACTTTGAGCTTTTTATGTTATAACGTGGACGGTTTATGTGAGATTTCAACTATGTCTTGATGTTTGCGATGGTGGTCTAGAAGACTCAGAAGAATGAGTTAGATGTTGACTGTTTTGTGAGTTATCATGTATAATTGTAAAAGTACTTATGCATCATCACTTTTTCATGGAAGATATCAGTCTCTTATTGCTGAGTCATATTTGCTGAATTTAGCGTTTGATTATTTATTTTAAAAATTATGAGGAGTTATATTGCTCATATGCTGGAATTTTTTAGTATGGAATAAGTTTTGCTTTCTGAAATATGATTTATTTTTTCAGTAGAATTTGGACATCTAGTAAACCGTATTCTCTTGAATGGAATCTTCTTTTGTATGCATTTTCTTCATATTTTTTTTAATCTTTTTTCCTCTGCCATTTGTTTGTATGCAATTTTTTTATCATTAGTGGGACAAGACTTGTTTTTTCCTCAGCTTCTCATCTTCATTTTGCTTTTTTTTTTTCTAACAGACGAGAGATTTTTTTTGGGCAATTTCCTGCATTAATAAGATTTTCTTTCTTTCAGCTTGTGCACTTTGTTAATCGTGATTCTCTGGGTTTGGCAAATGACTTTCTTTCTTTGGGATTTATTCCTGAAGGAGTTGATGTATACGCAGTTTCTGATGCTTTGAGAGCATCCTTTGCTGATGGAACCAGTCAATCACGAGATTTCCAGGTTCTTCCCTATGCTTTTCCTCCTCCTCCTCCTTCTGGGTTTTTGGTGATTTCTTCCTGAAAATGAAAAATGTACATTGTTACCTTAGCCTTGTCATTTCATTTCTTCTAATCTTGTTGCTGATAAGATACTGGACGCCTGGGGTCAAAAATGCTTTTATTCCGTTTTGGGCTCCTAAGCCTTGGAGTTAAAAAAAGGGTGGCGCAGTGCCAAGGTTCCTACAAGCCTTAGAGTTACTTCGTAGAATAATTTTTTCAGATTTCTGGCAATGCTTCAGACAGGGATAATTTTTTTGGTCTATTTCCTCCAGGGAGTTCAAGTATGGGAATTAAAGTACCTAATTTCTTAATTTTCATTCATACCTTGGATTTCAGGGAATTATGAACCAACTTTATGATGTCATGTATGAATTTAACTTCTCCCTCCCACCCGACTATGCGCTTGTGATGAGAGCATTGGGATCACTTGAAGGCACAGCAAAAGTTCTGGATCCTGATTTTAAAGTCATTGAGAGCGCATATCCATTTGTTATTGGGAGATTGATTGCAGACCCAAGTCCTGATATGAGAAGAATTTTGAGGCAACTTCTCATTTGTAACAATGGATCTATTAGGTGGAATCGACTAGAGCGCTTGGTAGATCTCTCTCTCTCCCCCCTTCTATGTCTATGCCTATCTCTCTACATTGCGCTATGCCATCGGATGCAATTTTTTGTGTGGGTTGGCTGATCTCTGTATTTAGCCTTATATAAATTTGCGTAATTGAAATATTTTTTTTACCATGTGCTTGATCATGATCTAACTGTCTCATATTAAGGATTACTCTTTTAAGTTATACTCGAACATCTTGATGAACCCTTTTTTACTTGACCCTGGATGGAGCTCTACATGAGTGGCATAACCAAATCTGTACAGTTGCCTCTATGCTCCTCTGGTTTTCCTTGTGTATATGAATGACTGTATCTCTTAAATTGCGTGGTCTAATCAGCAATCATTTAATGGATTTAATTTTCTGCAACCAGTCTTCAGTCCCTCCCCTCCCCTGCCTTGTGTGCAGGGGTTTGTGGTTGAGATGCTGCATGGTTACTGGTCTATGGTTTTTTCAGAGTTACTTATAGAACCTGTGCACAATGAGCTTAATGTTCTCTTATTACATGCTGCCTAGTTAAAATCAGATTATAAATTTGCAAGTTGAATTTGTCACGCTCACTCAAGAATGTGTAAACATGAGTCATTGAGGCTGAAACCGCAGGTCCTTGCTAATAATGTTTTGGGGGGATTGCAAATGTTGCACCCATGTATCGCTCCACTCTAGTTTAAATACTCTCGGATAAAATTTGAGAGAGTTTTCATGTTGTTGTATGTAATCTTAGTCTAAATTTTGTACGGGTTCAATTTTCAGATAGCAGCAATATCTGAGCAGGCCTCTGAGTCAACAACCGAAGACCCTAGTTCTGAGAAGCCTTCAAGTCCTTTGGCTTGGAAGTACTTTGACATGCATTCTGTCGTTGATGCCACTGAAGATCTTTTGTTGTTCCTTCTATCAGACAAAGGTCTCAGAGTGCGTCTTTTCCTTCTTCGAGATATAATAGAAGCGGCTGATTTATTCCTGCAAGATGAAATCATTGATCATTTGTTAAAGGAGAGGCCTCAGGGCCCAAGCAGATTGCTATTTGAGGAGGTAATGTTGAAGTTTGTCTCACTGAACACATAAATCAATTGGTTTTTTTTTTATAACTACTGCATTGCTTGGTGCCCTGCCTAAAATGACTGTTATTGTAGAATTCACTAAATGAAGGCTTCTGGCATAAGCTCTTAAGGGTTGAGTTGTATGCTGCTAGTTATGAAACACATGTAAATCTATGAATAGGTTAATCAATACCCGTCCTAAATATAGGACTTAGTTTGGAAGTGAATTTTGGTCTTAAATACTAGACATTTTTTCAGTCTCTCTCATATTTATCATTTTTCTCCAAACTAATTTGCATGCAGGAGCCTATTGTTCTCAATAGGATTGGAAAAGGCTTTAAGTACTTTAATGATGTGATTAAGTTGGCGCCAGGTGAGTGGACAGCCATGCTTCTACGGATGGCAGTGAAACCTGATGTCCACAAATTTACTTTTGACATTATTTCTGCTGTAGTTCATCATTTTAACCACAGAATGCAAGAAGCGTCTTGGCTTTATTTATCAAAACTCCTCCACAAATTGAAGTAGAGGTACATCTGTTAGCATGTAGGAATTAAAAGTGAGCGAGCTTGGTCTCAAAATTTTCCTACTTGTAGCTGCTTTAAAAGCTCATGAAGAAAATAAAACTCACAAATTAAGCTAGCCAATTGTGCAAAATGGCTTGTGAAAGGATGTCATTCTTTTGTATCTATTGGATTCTTTTTCTAATATAAGTTCTTTTTTCAGTAATATATATATTAATATTTTGATGTATGGTTATGTTGAAGATTTATTGAGTTATTATTCGGGGGAGAATGGGTTGATAGGGATGTTGAGTTTATTGTTTATAAATGAAAGGAATGTATATGTAGTGCTGACGTTATTTTTTGTTGATTAATGTTTTCATGAAATACAATACATTTTGTATAAACACATTGAACAACGAGATGGTTTCCTAAAATAGAGTCCTGGTAGAGTGATAGGTGTATTTTATATAATTGTTTCTATAGCCCTCTCATTGCTTGCCACTTGGCTGCCATTGGAAGGGCACCAAACGCCAGCCTGACAAATTTAAGAATTTGCAATAAGCCGATTACTTATTTCTTTATTAGGTTAGGTGACAATCACTTCATGGAAAATTTGTTTGGCCAAATTTATTATATGAACTTCCTGCCTAAGCAGGATTTTTGGTTCAAGCCAAAGTTTTCAGAAACATTTCTAGGTAAGTAGAGAAAAAACTAATTACATATTTATTTTATGCATTGTAAAATTAAATCAATCCAAATACCCACTTATGTGTGGCAATATTGATATAACATGCTGGTCCCCAATAAAATATCGCATACTTCGAGTGTGGAGGATAATTTCGTTGAGTATAGGGAATCCACAAGCCCCACAATTTTCTGTGGGGACTATAGAAACAAGGTTGACACTCTCCACAATTATGTTGACGCCTATCCCTCCCAATTTCAATTTTTAAAACAATCCTTCTCTTAGATAATATATTTGCCAGAAAAGCCGAGCGAATAGGCCGGTATTGATGCTTTTCACGTACCTGTCTTTCTATCTAATTGTAGGCGCTGAATCAAATAATCTAATCTTATTGGCTTCTGCAGGCCCCAAGATCCAACTATGACATATAATTAGAATTAGATACAAGTGAAGTTGCAAGAAGTTGGTAGCAAGCAACAGGTCACTTTGTGCTGAAAAAACAAAACTGCCATTAGACATTGAAAGAATAATAATTACCTAACGTTACTGAAAATGATATTTAGCTGTTGTACAACCCAAATGGTGAACATACTAATTGAAATTCCTAATCCCTTTTTTGAATCATAGCTACCCCAATTTCGGAGTTTGTAACTATCACTCTCAATAAATATGCTTTATCTAGAACTTAAATTCAAGACCTAGAGATATCCAATAGGATCTCACATCGTTAGACTAACTGTATATTTAATTTATTTTTTCTAGTTTCCATTGCATTATGGATCACGAAAAAACGGATCTATGTTCGCAGCTGTTTTCAAGGTACCGACTTTTAATTCCTTTAATGACTCTGCTTAATGTTTAACACTATTTTTTTTATAGGCGCATCTTTTATTATTAGTTTTAGCTGGGGTCGTAGGTTCCAATGGTGTTGGTCGGCGGATTCTTTCTGATAACTAATAAAAGCCCAAAATTTTATGGCTGAAGCTCTTAGAAGTTGGCAGTAAAAGATTATGTGAATCATTAGGCGTACAGTACACTGTAAAACCGTCAAACATAGGGTAGGCTACGGCGTCAATAAAACGCTAAAACGTTGTGAAGGGGCAGTTAAAACGTGAATCATCACCAGGAAGAAGCCTGTGTCTCCTTCTGCATGCAAATTACGCGTGTCAGCAAAGCCGAATTAGATGATTTTTTAATGGAAAGATACAGTTCTATGAAACCTTGACTCTGTCCCACTTTAAGCCACCGGATCCTCCGGCTACGTGGATGCGAGCCAACGCACTATTTTTGGCAAATGAAGAAACGGCCATTGAGTTCAATTAAGCAACAATGATCAATAAATAATATGGCAAAATTAATGAGAGAATAATAATAATAATCGTCAAAGTAAAAAAATCTGTTTTTTTTCTTCTTATTTTCGGATGATGCCTCTGTTTTTTCCCCCTAAAAAAAGATTGATTTTGTTATGTGCTAATTCTCAACTCTATTGTTGAACCAAAAAAAAAAGCTAATTTGAACCCGATTAAAGTATAGTACCTCTGGTTTCTTCCCCTTTCGTCTTTTTCTCCTCTATCGTCCTAAAACTCTGTCTCTCCTTGTCATGGCATTTCGGCTCTATTCTTCTTCCTCAGGTACCTTCTGTGCCTAATCATGATTACCCTCTTTTCTCTGTGCAATAATTCCTTCAAATTACTGATCTTCCTATTTTAGATTTGGCATCTTTTTGCTTGGTAAGCTGTAAATACAAGATCAATGCACGGAGTTCGCATCTTTGCGCAATTTATCGCGTCTTGTGAAATTATTTACAATTTCTTCCTTTTGGGTTTTCTGTGAAGGTTAAACTTGATTGACAGCTATTAATTTCTGAGTGACCCCACTCATGTCATGATAACTTGGAATCATTGGCACGCAAGAATCAGCTATACATACGCAATACAGCTTTTGTTTCTTCACTTTCTCATATTGGTCAAGGAAAGAGTATCCGGGTACCCAGAATATTCAAGCTATAATATGGGTTATCTCAATTCGGTTTTGTCCTCTTCAAGCCAGGTTCATGCCGCTGAAGATGCCCCTGTGAGCGGCGGAGGCCTCAGGTTAACTTCTTTTAGCATATCGATCCTGTTTTAGATCTAGAATAGGATGAAATGGTAGCTTTATCTGTGCGTTTAATAGTCAATGTTGCAGATTGATTTCATCCGTGGTTGGTGGTTGTATTAAATCTTTGTGTCATTTCTATCCGCGACGTTATATTACTCCTTATTGCGTTAACTTGCATATTCGTTACTTTGTTCTGTGCGATTCATGACTGAGCTTCAAAATCACGGAGCGGATATTTTGGAATTATAATGTATTTATCGTTAAATGAAATTTCCGACTGGGCATCTATAGATCCTATTTCAGCCTTTGAAGTGTTTACTGCTAAATAATGGTTATCGGTTGTGGTTTGTCCATTTGGTATATCTCTACCATGGCTACTATAGGGAGGAAAGTTGGATAAATGGCTTATACTACCATAAGATTCCTCTTTGTATGATTGTAGTTCCTATAACTTGTATTCCTGTTCAGTTGGGTTGGTATTTTTTATCTATGGTTCATTAGTCTTTTTGGTTCATCCTTGTAACGGGATGAGTTGAGAAAATACAAGCTCTGTTCCTATGACAACAAGGGAACTTTTTAATTGATTCATTCGTTTCTCCTTAAACAGCCTTGTCAGTTAGATTCAGTCTTGTTGGTTAATTAACCCAAAGTCACCAAATTAACAGTTAAAGGAAAAAGAAAAATTGCAGAAATCTCTTGGCTTCATTAAACTGTTCCCCTGCCACTCCCTTTTCCCGTGTGATTCTGTTTATCTATTTGTATATTGCTAGGTTAGAAGGCTTTGACATGTGTTCCTTTTGGATTTTCTGTCCTTTGATCAGTTTCGGTTGATCTGTCATAGATAGCAGCTAAAGTCTAGTTTCCATGAAAAGCACGTAGGCAAGTGTTGATGAATAATGTCAGCTAAGAGGGTCAAAGTGCTTCTTATGTTGTGGCAGTTTTTTGTTTTTGCATCTGTCATATTTAGGGTCAATGTTTCTGATATCTGGTTGAGTTCCATGCCTTTCTTGCTTATTTCCTGGACATTGTTCTCCACACCCTTGCCAAGAGCCAGAAAGTAAACAAACTAAATTATTGGACCATACACGATTTCAAGCTGGGTATATTATGATGAAATACTACCTAACATAATTTTGCTGATAATTATTGTAACTTTTGATTATTATGTAGATTATGCTAATAGATGGTCTTTTTAAATCTCACATATCCTCATGTTTTTATGAACTTATAAGTCGAGCCTAACTCATGACATAATATATATTAGACATTTTTCCTGATCCTTAAGGAGAATATCTCTAGAAACAAAAAGGTTTAATTAACATTTCTGGTGAAAATAACATTATAACTGTTACATACGAGGTTGCATAAAATTACTGAAGAGGTTGCAAATAATATCTCTAAATAAGTTATATTTTTACATAAGAGGTTGCATAAAATTAATGTTGGGATTCCGGTTCTATGCAGCAATGATTCTTGATATAACTGTTACACTTGTCACCCTTATTTTTTATACATACTTCAACTTGTCCATTCTAGTCGTCCATATAATGCCTCAAAGAAGTGGAAGCTTATGTTATTGATTTTAATGTGATTAATTGGCAACTTATGTTCAAGAATGAGACTTTATGAGATAATTTTGACACGTTTTCTTCCATTGTGTCAACAGTCAGAACGGAAAGTTCAGTTATGGATATGCCAGCTCTCCTGGCAAGAGATCTTCAATGGAAGATTTTTATGAGACAAGAATTGATGGAGTTGATGGTGAAATCGTTGGCCTTTTTGGAGTTTTTGATGGTATATTTACAAATTTCGTTTCTTTCCCCTCCAGATGCTTCGACATCTTCTTAAACTCGAAATTTTCTGCGGAGAAGGATTACATGCTATTTTCTATTGTTTCTTACGAGTACTTTCGAACCTTCATTCAGATGTATAGTGCTTCTTGTTTGGTTTGAAAAATTATGTTTTTTTTTTTTTTGACATGAGAAAGTCATGTTCTTTTTATCTTACCATGTAGGAATGATTCTTTATTTGCCGGATCCAAATTTTCATTTATTCAGCATATGCTTGATAACCTTTTTTTTTGTCCACTCCAAAATGTATAATGCAGCTGTAAGTACATTGGTTTTAAGATTTTAACTCTTACAGGTCATGGTGGCGCACGGGCTGCTGAATATGTCAAGCAAAACCTCTTTAGTAATTTGATCACACATCCAAAGTTTATTTCTGACACCAAATCAGCTATTGGTTTGCCTTCTCCTACCTGCTGCTTTACAATCCTTTTGTTTGGTGCTCTCTGGCATGCTATGTCCAGAAGATAACATTGTTTTTCCTGCCAAACTTTTCTTGTCTGCAGCTGATGCATATAACCATACCGATTCTGAATTTCTAAAATCAGAAAACACTCAAAACAGAGATGCTGGATCAACTGCTTCCACTGCTATTCTGGTTGGTGACCGTTTGCTTGTTGCAAATGTTGGGGACTCCAGAGCTGTTATATGCAGGGGTGGTAATGGTAAGGCTAGTGGCTTTATCTGCTGTTATGTTCATTCTTAGAAATATCAAATATGCATATGATCACTAAGTTTTCACACGAATTTTAGTTTTGTAATATATCAGGCGCATAACAATTCATTCTGTCACAAGTTCCTTTTCTGTGTGGTCCTATTATGTTTGCCTCTGCTTGTTAAGTTCTAGACTGTACTTGTCTTTTTTGAGGCATGAACAGCATAGTAATGTTTAATTATTATCTCAAGAGATCAAATTTATTGTCTTTCTCTACCTTTCTTCACTTGTTTACCAATTCCTTTCATTTCTGGTTCACAAGAACACGGAGATTCAGACATGCTAATGTGAGGAAACATTAAATTTGTGAGGAAACCAAATATATATATATTTAAATATAACATGAAATAGTCTTCTGACCATTTATTTTGAGTTTATTTGCTGATATTGTCACATTTGCAAATTTTAGATGATACATTCATAATTTTTATACTGGCCTGTGCTCTTATCATGTATCACCTTTGAGAAATTTGTCCTACAGCCTCATGTTTTATGAAAGGCATTTATGCGGAAGCTCCACTTTTACTGCTGAAAAGCCATATTGATATCATTTATTGTTAAGATCTGATGCCTAGGACACATTAGGTTTTATATTGTATTCTTAGTGCATGAGTGTGAGTGTCTACATGTATTTATGAGTGTTTCTTATGCATTCATTTATATATAACTGAATTGGTTTAACCTTCCCCAATTTTAAAAAATAATATAAGTACTTCCTTGTGTGGTTTCCTCTAGCCATTGCTGTCTCTCGAGATCATAAGCCAGACCAAACTGATGAGAGGCAAAGGATTGAAGATGCCGGGGGCTTTGTCATGTGGGCTGGTAAGTTAATCTCCTAGTCATCTTTCTTGGTTTAATTTTGTAATCTATCTGACTTGTGGCCATCCAAAATCTTAAAATTGTATTCACAGGAACTTGGAGAGTCGGTGGTGTTCTTGCTGTTTCTCGGGCATTTGGGGATAGACTCCTGAAGCAGTATGTTGTTGCTGATCCAGAAATCCAGGTGTGTTTCTGTAATGGTGACATCCATTTTTTTGACATATTTATAGATTTATCACAAGCATTCTATTAATGGGTCAAAAATTGAATGTTGTGTGTGAAAGGACAAGATGGATAACAAGGACAAGTTTTATAAACTGCCTATCTTATGCTATTTAAGTGTGTTTTCCCTCCTTTGCCCCTCATGTGTATTGTATTTACAAGAATGCATTTGGTCTTGCAGGAAGAGAAAGTTGACAGCTCTCTTGAGTTTCTCATATTGGCCAGCGATGGGCTATGGGATGTTGTCTCTAACGAGGTCTACAATTTTTATTATGTCTTCCCCTTTATTTTCTTTGATAACTCTTCTGCATCTCCATCATTAAAATATAAGCACGTTGAAATGAATCAGGTTAATCCTAATACTGAAGGTTTGCCTATATTTAGTCGCACAGAATCATGTGTTGGTTAGGCAAAGCCGATAAATTGATATCATTTCTGGAAAGCATGAGTGAAATATTGCCTGCAGGCCTTGCACTAACAAACTGCGAGAGGAGAGTTTTATCCTTCTTCGCAACAAGCCTAGGGCTGACCTATACACGATGTTACGGTTTTGTTTGGTAGAGAATCCATTTTCTATGAAACACCCAGTAGTTAAACAAACTAACTCTTTTTGGTATTGTCCTCAGGAAGCTGTTGCTATGATAAAACCAATTGCGGATGCAGAGGAGGCTGCAAAGAGGCTGATGAACGAAGCATATCAAAGGGGCAGTTCTGACAATATCACTTGTGTGGTCGTTCGATTCTTGACGGGCCAAACAAACCAAAGCAGCGGTGCTTCTCGAAGTAGCTCGCGTCCTTCGGTAGAAGGATAGAAGATGCAGCAAAATCCCTCCCTGGTGGTGGGTTTGTGACAGATTAAAAGATGTGGGATGTATCAAAATTATGCCTTATTATATATAGTTCATGATAGGTATTTCATATAGTCCTGTATTATTATGCTGCAAGAATAGAAGAAAAAAACAATAATTAAACTCATAACGGTCATGTAGAATAGAGCTGTGCGTGCGTGGCAATGGGGGGAATATGTGTAAAGGTGTCAGAGGCCCAAGTTTCCCCCACAAAAAACGAGTCAATGCCTTGGTGGTGGTGGTGGTTGTTGTTGAAGTGTCATTTAACTTGTCCTGTACTGTGTAACCGGTTTTTTTAAACCTGATTCATGGTTTGTATCAAGTGTAGTATTATAATCTTATAAAAGACGTCGTGTGATGGTAGCTAGCTACGTTGAAAGTATTCAACTATTCATTCAATGAGCTAAATGCATGTGGGATGTTTGAGTTGTGAAGTTGGAGACGAAGAGAAGAGATGACAAGCGAGAGAGAGACTATGAGGGTAGGAATTAGGAAGGTGACGCCAGCTTGTTTAGATGAGCTTCTCAGAAGCATATGTAAGTTAAAATAAAACTCTTTTTTATAGATTTACCTAGTATGTGGTCAGAAGCAGCCATAAATCATTTTTCACTTAGACGACAAGCAAACTTGGTTTAGAAAATATGAGAACAAATGTGCTTCACCTTACATACACACCAAGATAATAATGCTTCTTAGAAGTATTTCATATACACGAGTTAATAGTTTTCTTATATATTTGTTTTGTACACTGTAAATTTACAGTAATTTTCATTCAACTTTAGATGGTGAAGATGCGAGCTTGATCTGGAAAATATGAGAGAAAATCTGCCTCACTTTACATCCACCACGATAATGGCCAATAAAATGACTTGAAGTGGATGTTCCAGAAGCATCTAATTCATATGGATGCGTAGGGGACCATTGACCTTGAAGAAATGGAGTATTTATATTCATAGGAAAATCATGCATTCTAGAGAATGCCATTCGGATGGACAAGGCAGTGGCACTACGTCTCTATTCCGAATATAAAATATCTTTCGTAAAATACGCCATCTTTCTATGTATAGAGTATTTTACGGAGTTTTAAGAGCAACCAATAAATTATTACCTAAAATATAAGTAGGAATATATCAAAATTACCGATAAAATTGAAATAAATAAATAAATTGAAACATGAACTACCTAACTATTTTTTATAAATAATTGGATTTATCCTTGATAACCGAATATTAGTTCGTTCGAGCAACTGTTAAATCAGGCATTCCCAGCTTATTCTTTAAGAGAAACCTTGCGAATGGTTAAATATTTATCTAACCTAAAATTCCAGGAAAAAAAAAAACATGTAAATGTATAAGGGAGCCTTTGTGGTTATTTTTGTAGAATGAACTGAAGAAATTACATTAGATTACACTTGACAATAATTTTTTAATTATATTTGGCTTCCATATAATTTTGATATGCTAGTAAGTATTTTTTATTTATTTTTAAACTTCTTAGGTCAAACAATTAACTTCCCTATAAACATGAATAAAACAGGTATTCACATTAATATTAATAATTAACGATAGAATGGTAAAAATATTTAATTAGATATGACTATAAAATACAATTTCTAATGATGATGAGAACGTGCCAACTGAAAATTGACTTTCTTTTCTTATGTGCAATAAATGAAAATTGACGCCCCAGCATGAATTATTTTAATGGCATCTTTCGTTGGGACCCTACTTCAAAATGATGACTTATAAAATAAAATAAAAAATTGTACTTTTGAACAGCGCACAGTGAGAGAAAATAAGTTAAGAAGATCTTGACGCAGATACAGAGAGCTAGAATTATTTTAATATTCCCATCCACAGGAAAAAGCAAAATCTCCAGCAAACATGGCTGCTCTCACAGCCATTGCTTCCTCATCCATTCTTAGTTAACAAATTAATTATTAGTTGAAATGAATAATTAAATCACTCCACAAGCCAATAGGATCCCAGATTTTGATAACGCATACCTGCAGGGCCATCATCATGCTTTTGCTTTTCAATCTTATTAAAATATCTCATTTCATGCTGCTGCTTCCTCAAATCAAAAGCCAAAGGAGGAGCTATAGATTCGGTGATTCCAATACTATATTATGAGCCACCAAAATTCATAGCTACATATTTATATCACAATCACAAACAAGTTCAAATTCAAGAACAACCAAAGCAACGCCAACAAAAAATATATACACCATTTACTACTTGATATGCAGCCAACAGTGCGATCAACAGCTTGGTACCACGCCGTATCCTCCGAAGCGGTCTACCTCCGATCGTTTTGCGAATCTGCCTTTGATCCTGGGTCTTGTTTCAGCATATGCTTTTCTGGAAGCATACCGAATGGTCTTCTGGAACTTTCGGTTCTTCCTCTTCTCCCTGTACCTCAATACCCTAGCTTCCCTGTCGGCGGCTGATATCTGCACCGTCTGATTCTCGCTCCCCGTCATCGTCTTGCTGTAACCGTTCGATGTCGCATTCCCGTCTGGAACAACCCCGACATCCATGGAAGACGACGACACCTGAACTCTTTCATGTTAGCTAAAAGTCAAGGTTCAACTGTAATGAATTGTAAAATTCCAGAAACTAAGTCTTACACTCTGGCTCAGGCACTGGCTGCCGTTGTAGCCGCAGGTGAAATTCTTGGACCCGGTCAGTTCCATGTCATAGTAGTGGTCGTTGAGGGATGGAATCTGCGCGCTCTTGCTCTGTACCGGTACAACACCGTCGGTGCCGGAACTGTTCTGCTCCTGAGCTTCTTCCACCTTCGGATCCACCGACCCGAAATCCAGATCTAGGCAAGGCTCCATTTCGGGAAACACATACTCACCGGAGTTCAGATCTGAGCTCTCCACAGCCTTCGGATTGGAAGGGTTAGGAAGCAACCAGGAAGCCGCTTCCGCCTCTTCCCTGCTGACATCAGCATCAGCATCGGCGTCGGAGAAGTAACGGTCGTTGAGGAAGTTGATGGCAGCGCCGGACGGGACGCCGCCGGAGTGGACGGGATCATAGAAGGGAGTTACGGGGACGCGCTCGTGACGACGAGCGAGTGGATTGGCAGAGTGGATGTCACGGTCGCAGGTGATGCAGAGAGCGGCAGCGTCAGCCTTGCAGGTGACGTGAGCAGGAGCCTGCTCGCAGACCTCGCAGACCCAGACACGCGCGTGGCGGGAAGCGAGCTTGTTGGCGGCATGGACCTTGGAGTCACAGCCGAGGCAGAGGAAGGCGGAGTCGGCGCGGCAGAAGAGGTTGGCGGAGGCGGACTTACAGGAGTCACAGAGCTTAGAAGCCATGGGAGGGGGTTTAGTTCCAGTAAAGGTAGGATCCAAGCCCTTCTGTTCTATGAGAGCAATGTATGAACCCAAACACGATATGTTGAGCATGGGTGGTTGAGGAGGAGGCGTGAGTATTCGAAACAGGTCTGTGTCTATCTATCTGGTGGGGTCAGAGAGATCTGGGCTTTCGCCAATTGGGGTATGACACGTGGGCAAGGCTTAGCCAAAAAAACCACGGAGCAAAATATAGGGGGTGGGGATGAAGCAGAAGAAAATGGCCGTCCTTGTAGAAAGTGGAGCCCACTTGGGTTCATCAGAGTTCAGAGGTGAGTTACGTTACGGTGCGGCCCGCAAGACTTTTGTCTTTTTTGCTCAGAAGCAAGGCTTTTGTCACCTTAGAAACTATAGAGCGTTAGTGGAAGAGTAGTTCTTTCTTTTTATTTATTTTAATGTCCTTTTTTAACATGAGTTTTACTCATGTGGACTTGTTTTTATCTGGCTAGTATGTAATTGTATCTCCAGCTGACTCGTTTTGAATTGAGCATCGAGTTCGTGGGGACATGAATGCTCCAGGATACGCCTGTGTTTTTGGATATCAGAATTATCAATATTTATCAGCTGAATAATTCCAAATTTTCTGTCCAACTAAGACAATCATTTATGTGTGGACTGTAATTGGTTTGCCGAATTAAGAACATTCAATTATAGTCCGTAAAATAACGGCCAAGGCCGGTATTTTCTTACACAAATCAATTGCAATTCAATGAACTATTTGCTTCGTCCTTCTTCTTTTTAATTTTTTTTTTATAAGAAAAAATTTAGTAAATGAGTTAGGTTCATCCACAATCCAAAGACAAATCGTTTAAAGCCCAGTACACAAGCATACTGCTTCGTCCTTCTTATAGGTGAAATGCAATTAAGGCAAGTCTAGAACTCCAATTTCAGACAAAGCTGCTGACCAAAAAGTCAAGACAGTCATTTTTCTTGGACAACGAGTGAAGATAAGGAAGAAAAATATCCATAGTTTGATGAGCAAGTTTGGGCTCATGATATATGGCTCCCTTGAATGGGCATTTCTGTATAGTACCGATCTGAACTATAAATGGGTCAAGTATGGGCTCAACTGCCTTGCTTCCACTTTTGCCTATCGTGGCTTAATGACCCGAATTTAAATATTCCTATTCCACGTGTGTCCTAATTATCTTAGGACTTAATATATAAAAAAAATTATCTTAGGACTTGGGTTGTTCATGAGAGCTTAGAATTATATGTGTGTGTATTCATTCCTATTCCTAAGGTTGAACAAAGAACCCCCAACCTGGTGAGCCACCCACAACCCGGTGTAATTGGTTCATTTCGAGCACACAAAAAAAAAAAAAAAATCAATAATGGATTGGGTTAAACCCCCCCATTTAAGATTTAAATGGGCAGGTTATGGGCACACATTTAGGTCACCCATTTAGTTTATTTAAAAAAAAAAATTAAATATATAGATAGAGGACATGACACAGTAAGTATTAAGTAATAGTGTAATATCCATTTTTTCTCGACAATCCAACTATCAATCTCTCATTCTCTTTTGTTTTGTCTTGTCTCTGTAACTCTAATTTTTAATTTAAAAGTTGGAGTTTGAACATCAAAATTATGTGATGATGGTATTTGTTTAACTTTAGGTTCTTTTATGTGAATTGTGGTTATTGAACTTTGAAAAGTCAGATTTCACAATTGAGAATTATGGATTTGGATGGAATGATAGATGTTTAATGCTTATGTATATTTTTTTTCCAAAAAAAAAAAGAAGAAGAAGAAGAAGAAACAGGTCAAATGTAAAATGAGTTACCTAAAACCCGGTCAGCCCACCCATTTTATGTGATGCTAACTTGTTTATAGAGGTTTAAATAGATTAAGGTATGGGTATGGGCAAGCCTGTACCCATATAAAGTTAAATGGACGGGCTATGAGTTTAAGCATGTATAAACTGCCCAATTCACTCATTGCTCTGCCCTACGTACCTATTCCCTGGATTGATTTATAACCTTTATATACGGAATAGACATATTTGTGAAAGATCTGATCTTTTCCTTTTGTTCTTCACAGGAAGTTGTTAGTTTTGCAACTGTTCCTTTCATTATTTTGGTTTAGAAACTAGCCAACTAAAACTAAATATGGTGCCAAGAGCTTCGTGCTTAGGGTTGGGAAGGACAGCAGGATGTGGTGACTCAATTTAAAACGAGAATATGAGGATATATAGCGGAGGTACATTCAGATTCATATATACAGAGAACTAAGAAGCTATTTTCAGCGCATTTTAGTCATCAACGCGAGCTTGACAAAGAGAAGGATCTCATACATCTCAGGCTTGAGCCCCACGAAAACAGCTGGTGAGTGATTACCAGTTTTCTTGAATTCTACTACTGTACTAATGTCTCTCTGTCCCTTAAACATATCAAAATTTATCAACTAATTAATGCCTTGCCTTTAATGCGCTCTGCAGCGTCCAATATACACATTTGAAAGATTTTAGATCTTTTGCTTTTCCCACACCCATATGCATCAATTACAAACGATCAGCTTCCATTCCTTGTCACATATTAGCTGTTATCATCAGAACCCTTAAGTATATATTCGCAGCCTGCGTCGTCCAATAAATATAATATTATCTTCAAATTTAAATACAACACATAGTTTAATACAGTTTTACATGATGTCCTAAAAATAGAACATAATAGTATATCTTATATTTAAGACCGGAAAAATAAAATATTTAGGACAGAATTAGTAGTGAATACCCACTCGTAATACTCCCACTGACCAGCTTAAGATGACCTCAGCCCTCAGGCTCCACCTAACACTTCTTTCTAAGATATCTTATTTACAAAAGTTTAATATATAGCTGAACTAAGCAAATTAAAAAAATAGTTAAAATTAATTAAAGATAATAAATATATTTAAAATGAACTTTGTTTTTTAAGTATATGTCATTATTTATAAGAGGTAAGTAAATAAAATAAATATGAGTATTATCAACCTTTTAATTAATGTATGTAATACATATAGTTAATGAAGAGTAAAAATAAAATTTAAAACTTTTATTAAATGTTTAAAAAACTGTTGTGGCTCTGCTTTTCCCAGCTGTCCGCCGCCACAAACAACAGATCAACAGTCATGCTGTTGTCAGCATGAACGCGCCTTTGTTTGTTCTCTTGAATTGAAGCCCTATCGTCATTCGTCCATATGGAGCTTTTGTAAGACCCATAATTAATTCATATAAAAAAAAAAAACTTGTTGCGTTTTACCAGGAAAAAATTCTTCTCCATATTTACTTGATACCTTAAATTACTTAAAATAAGTTGATATCGTTTAATTAGATTGTAGAGCGACCCTAGATAGGTGTGCATGCCCTTAAAAAAGGGTGAAGTTACGGCCAGAAATATAAAAAGAGGGCGTAAATCGGGGAGGGGACGCGACCTTGACGAGCCGCGATAAGTAGCAGCTAGTAGGTGTTAAGCGTGAAAGCCATGAAGGGAAAATGGACACGTGTCTCCAATATTGCTCCACGTCATCTCTCTCCCAAAAATCTCGCACCTCACGGTTTTGTCTTATTTTGTCATGCCCTAAACGCCACGCCTCCGCTCCGCCGCTTCACCACCTTACCTTTTTCCCACTCTCTTCATCACTCCAGGCGTTTCTATTTCTACGCAGCCATACCAAATGTCCTTAATATATAAGAGTATATATGTCTTTGTACCTGAATATGAACTTTCTCAGATTCTCATTGATCTTGGTTTAAACTTTCACTTCTCGAATCATCATAAATAATATAAATAAGATCAAGAGAACCCGGAAACAGGGTTATTGACAAGCTAAAAAAGAAAAACCCAGCCAGCTTTCTCACATGTTGTGTTGCTGGCTTTCTGAATCCGCACCTCCATTTTCCGGTGGAGTTGTGCTCGAAGTTGCCTTGTCAGTTTTCTGTGAGTTTTCACGATTCTCGTCATCTCCTTCCTGAAAAGCCTCCTCAAATCCTTCGCCAAGAGACGAGCACTTGGCACAGACAGGGGTGGCTAAAAACGTGGGTTGCTCATCGCCGGCCATAATGACCAGAATCTTCTGCTCGTAAGCGTGGACTGATTCCGCCACACCAGATTCACTCTGTTTCTGAGTCCCAATGCCGATTTCCATCTGTGCAATACCGCCTTGCCGTTCTCCGGCCGATTGTCTTCTGTACGAGAAGGCTAGCATAAGAAGCGAGAACATGATGAGGCAGAAGACGGCGGCGAATCCTCCGAATAAATAAGGTAGCGGAGATTGCCATGGAGATATATGAATCTGAGCAGCACTTGGGGGTGATGATACGGTTGATGATGAACTCGCGGTGGAGTTGCCAGAGTCGGAGACGCTTCCCATGTTGCTTTTTGCGGAGGGAATTGAAATAAAGTCGCAAATACTGAACTTATTGCAAGAAGCGTGGTGAGAGGGAAACGCTATTTATAGAAAACGCAAATGGTTTGTTTAGCACTCCTCTACTTCATAGAAGATATAATTAATATTTTTTAAAATATTAAGGAAGCTAATTGATATTTATTTTTTCATATCGAATTACTTTGTCAGAACTGATATATAATTAAATGATATATATCACATATGTTATAATTAACTACTCCCTCCGTCTCTAATTATATGAGCAATTTAACCGATTTTGGGAGAATTAAGGAAATGAGTTAAATTAGTTAATTTTACTCATTTTCCTAAAATGTTCTTATATAAATTTAAAATGACACAAGTTGCTTTAATTATAAGTGTTTTTAATTTGCCTTATGTTAGATTTCCATGACATATTAGTTTATATATGTATATTAGTTGCTTTTTATATAGCCATGTGTATACATATATGTGTGTGTATATATGTGTATACATATAGATCTATCTACATACATAGAGACACATACTCATATATCTACACACACATATATATATGTTTATATATGTGTGTGTTCACACATATGTATCTATACATATATATATTGACACACATAAACACAAATCTACATATATATGTAAACACACATATATATAATATATATAATGCTCCTAATAATAAGTATAAATAGGGGTATTATAGGAAAAAATTGACAAAATTTAAAACTTGCTCTTATAATTAGGACCAAAACCAACTCCAAAATTTGCTCCTATAATTAGGGACGGAGGGAGTAATTTATTTAACTTCCTTATTTTTTCTTAAAAAAATCAATTATTTTTTATATTAAAAACCGGGAGAATATCATGAAAGCTGTGGAAGGTTGTAAATCGCCTATAAGCTTAGAACGTTATTACTTATATTAGTGGAAGGTTTCTCCTCTAAATAAAAGAATAAAAATACGAATATTCTTACCTTGATATATATGCTTATGAGGTTGGCTATAATGGATAGAATTTAAATTATATTGTATATGAAGGGTTGTGAGATTTGTCGAACGGATATCGATTAAAAAAAAATTGAATTATTAATAGGAAAATAAAAAATGTTACCAGGAAAGGTGGTGGGCTATATTTTATTTATATATATATATATATAAATTTTAGGAAAGGGGTTAAGTTTACCCACAATCCAAGGGCAGGGCGAGATCTCCCTTCTTTCTAGGTGATACCAATGTTGGACAGAGCGAGCCATCTATTACCCTCGGACATTTATCTAGACACTCAGGAGCTAAGATACATTCCCTAGCGTTTTGACCAACTCTAAGATCGATTTCCTCCCTTTAGTGAGAATTTATGACCCTTTTACTAGTTGAATAGGGGGTGGTGGGCTATATATATATATATATATATATATAGGTTTCCGTTTCAGTGAGGCTTTTTGGAAGGTGGTCACGGATTTGGCACTGTTGTATTTTTTGCAGTTTAGAGTGTAACGTAACCGGGACGAGATTTGTATGTCACAGTGGAAAGAAATAAGCCACAGTCGTAAAACATTGAGATAAGAGCGAATAACAAATGTGACCAAAGTGGAACCAACAACGTAACTACGTTTTCCCCTTTGTTCATCTATTAATAGTTGGCATTATTCATAATTTTTTAAATTTGATGGCTTCTCAGTTTGTAATTCGCTCCTAATTACTATATTTAGTAGCTGTTGTACGATGGACAGGTAACTATGGGTTGTGTGTAACCAGACAAACGTTTTATTAATAAAAAAGGATGTCAAAGGTTGATTTTTAGTGTCTTGCATGCTTTCAGGAATATGTATTTAATTAATTTTAGATGATAAGTTCCTGAATCGTCATTATTGGAATCCCTTTCAGCTCATCATATGGATTATTACTTGGATTTACATTTCTGATTGCTTCGGTGTTAATATGCATATAGATTCTCTCTCCCTCTTGCGCATTTCTCTCAAGTTGTTTCTGGTTGGAGAATATTGGTTGGATTCTTTGTGTTTGATTAAAATAATAAACATGCAGTGTATCTTCAAGTGATGCATATTTGTTTACCTTTATCAGTCTATTTGAGGAGATCGCTCAGGATTGGATTAATCATAAGCATATTTTTTAATATATATTAATTTTGTGAATTGTCACTATTTTTTAGATTAAAAAGGGGTTAAGGTGCAAAAATAGACATGTGCTTTTCTCCGAGGAGCGCCCAGTAGCAAATGTTTTTTTCAGGTTCCAAAGTAACTATGTGGTTACAAATTAGGTGCAAAAATAACGTTTGACCGTTAAATTTGACTTTTGACCGTTAAGTTTGACTTTTTTTTGCTAACTGGACAATGACGTGACTTTTTTCAGTATCCTTTTAGTACCGGTTAATACCTGAAATATTTTTTCAAGATCCTAAAATAATTTTTCAAAATTATGAAATATTTTTTTCAGTATCCTTTTAGTACCGATCAATACCTGAAATATTTTTTCAAGATCCTAAAATAATTTTTCAAAATTATGAAATATTTTTTTTTGTCCCAATCAGTATCCTGAAAATACTTTTTAGTACCAATCAGATAAATATTTTTTTAGTATCCTTTTAGTACCGATCAATACCGAAATATTTTTCAAGATCCTAAAATTATTTTTGCACATTTGAAATGTCATGTCATCGTCCAGTCAGCAAAAAGTCAAATTTAACGGTCAAAAGTCAAACTTAACGGTCAAACGCTATTTTTGCACCTAATTTGTAACCACATTGTTACTTTTGCATCTGAAAAAAACATTTTCTATTGGGCGCTCCTCGAAAAAAAGTACATGTCTATTTTTACACATTAACCCGATTAAAAAGAAGTGAAATGCGCGTGATGTGATGGAGCAGTAGGTGACAAGTTTAATATGGAGGTAAGAGGAAGTCAGCGGTTCTCACTCGCAACTCGTGAAATTCGGCTGTTCCTCACTTTATTAAGCCCACCCACCAACATCCTCCCTTTCACATTTTCATCCTAATTAACGGATCCAATTTTAGTGCCTATTCTTATAATAGACACTATTTGCTAATCTAATTTGAATTGTTCATATTTGATTGTTTTAAAATGGTGATTTTATAATAAATAAAAAAATCATTTTTTGAAAAAATATTGATTTAGAGATTTTTTGAATTTTAGATTTTCTACCATTATTATTTTTTTAAAAATAGAAAGAAAAAAAAAATCTTATCTAGACCATCTAGATGAGATCTGGATGGTCCAGAGGAGATAGACAAATGGTGTCTATCCTTGGGATAGGCACTGAAATTGAATTCCTAATTAACTCACTCCTACCGCTTTACTAACATACATTGAGAGTAAGTGGTAAGGGACTTACTCTCTATTAATCACGTCCTCAATTCGAGGTGTGAGAATAAAAAAAATGGTGTTAGGAGTTCTTTCCTACGACCGTGGGCCCGACTCAAGGCGAATCCATATTAATTGGAACCAAAAGTTTCGATGAACTAGATGGACAAAAAAAGGAAAAGTCACTCCCACCACTTTTATTTATTACCCTATTTTATGTTTTTTTATTGCTTGTCTTACTTTTAAAATTGAGACCATCCTGCTTTTTAAGGTTACTGATTCAGAAAAATCATTAAAAACTTGCTGTTAAAAGTTGAAGTACAAATTTGTTTCGAAAATTTACAAATAAGAGCAATATGTTACACTAGAAGTTTTTTTAGATTCAATTTTACTGTTTCCGCAAAAATATTAAAAAGGAGCAATGTTGCCCTTTATCCTATTAAAGGTTAAACATTAATTTTTTAATTATATGGGGCAAAATTGCAACAATTTGAAACTTCTGATCTAACATTAAACCTGAATATTACTCCTAAAGCAACTTTGCATATTAACCCTTAAAAGAATATGAATTCGGGTACCAATATATTTTTCATACGAAATCCTATGAAGTACCCTTATTTTTTTATGTATAAGAACATATCAGATTTTTCGAACTAAGTATAAAATTGCCAAACGTAAACTTTTCACTGTTCTTTTTAGTAAAAATGGGAAAATTAATTACGCGACTTCATATAATATACTTATATCTCACTTAGGACCCGTTTGTTACAAAGAATTGGTGGGGAGGGAAATGAAGATTTGAAAGATGAAGGAAGATGGTTTGAGTTGTTTGATAGGAAGAAAATGAAGAGGTGGTAGTTGGTAAAGAATTAAGAAATGTCTATTTTACCCTTAAAAGAAATTAATTCAAAATAAAAAAGGAAAATATTTTTTTGCTAAAATATATTATTGTTAAGTTCGAACTTTTGAAAAAAAAAAAATTTGCCAAATTTGAACTTTCCCGCCAAATTCGAACTTCCCACCAAGTTTGAATTTCAGGGGTAAATCTGTCAAAAAACCACTTTCCTAGGAAGATGACAGTTTTCTTTACATTTTTGGATGGAAACCATCTTCCTTCAAATAAGGGAAGATGAGTACTCACTGGAAGATGCTGACTGGACTTTTTTTCTACCAAATACCAAAATCCATGGGAAGATTGAGATCTTCCCTTTCTCTCTCTACCAATTCTTTATAACAAACGGGTCCTTAGAGGAGGACTCTGTTTGTTTTTTTTTTTTAAAACAAACAAAAAAACTGACATATATTGGATGGTTATATATATATATATATATATATGCGCGCGCGCTGGTGGCGCGGGGGATTCCGAAACTTTGATTTAAACAGTAATATAATAAATATTTTGAGATAGAAATACCTCCTCCACTTTCACTTAATTGGCATCAGGTACGTACGTAAAAGGTAAAACACTAACATGCATTTATCTCCAACTTGATATGCATTATATTATATTCTCTACAACATGCCATGGAATTAAATAAAAACCAAAAAGCAACCCCCTCCCATTATAAGTTGAAATGCCTCTTCACTTTTGACTTTTCCAATTTTCAAGGGTCGCTTCTCTTTACACGTCCAAATCATTACTATACAAGGGCGGACCTAGGTATATAATTGGGGGTAAGTGCCCCCAAAAATTTGAGATTTTTCTGAAAAAAAAAAAAAATCAAGTTAATGGATTTTGAATTAATAACTTGAATATAATTTTTTCAAATTTTCATTAGCATTAGCATTATTTATCTACTTCCTTAAATTAATACATGTTTGAATGATTATCCACCCTTAAATTAAATGTCCACCGTTAATATATCAATATTGCACTTCGTATTTGATAGCATTGATAATAAGACAATTATAATAAAATTCCAAAACATAAGGCCTAGAAGGATGACATTGTAATTATTTTTATTATAATATAATATACTTTTTTTTATTAAAATATATGTACTTGAACTTATTAAGTGTACACTCTTCATTGTAATTTATGTAGCTGCATTTCTAACAGTATGTAGCCTTACTTTTCTAAATGACAAGTTTGTAAAATAATTTCTTCTTTTTTTTTTGTGTGGTAAAAACAGGGCCTTCAACCCAATCACATTACTGGATCAAGAATACACCTTGGGTACGTAACACCCATCGAGTCCTGATGCAATTGTCTAGTAACAGTAAAGGGAGGATCATCAAAAATAACATATGAATCCTCCTGTACAAAACTACCTCTAGCCAGTATATCAGCACAGTAATTGCTTTCCCTATATACATGCTCAAATCTAACAGATGCCAAATCTTTCATAACCTCAAATACTTCTGAAAATAAATGGTTCTCAGCAACCTCAGTATCCTGCAATACCTGTAGCAGCTTCACAGCAGTAACCGAGTCACTTTCAACAACGATGTGATTAAATAATTTCCTCTTTTATTACATCATCAATATTCACTTGATTTCATTTTTTTTATATATATTTTTTTCTTGTTTATATTCTTTTGTTTTTTAATGCATTTAAAACTTTCCTTAAAAAAAAAATTTCAGGGACGCTGCCCCCGAACCCCCGAATCCCCCACCAATTGTGCCCCCTCCCATAATTTTCTGGGTCCGCCACTATTACTATATATATATATCATATCCTCATTTTATCCCCACCAATCTCGCTTATATATATATCTACCATTAAGTCTACAAAATTAATGTATAAAAAGGTGCATTCGCTGTAATAATAGTAAGGATTATAGCAAAAAGGATTAACAGAGAGGGACGTGGCTTTGGTCCGACGCATAGGACACTCCGCTGCTCAAAAAACACCTAATAATTTATCGCATGCGGTACACACACCGCATGCGGTATAAATTATTAGGCAAAAAAAACTCAGCGGAGCGTCCGATGCATCGGACCAAAGCCGCTTCCAACAGAGAGCAGTAGAGAGAGAAGCGGTAATACTCAAAGTGTAGTATTTATATACGCGTAGTTGCATGCAATACGTATGCACGAGCTGAGTTTAGTATAACACAAAGCATAACATCAGTAGAAACCTAATCATGTAGTAGTTTGCTTAATATAATTAACACTAACTAACTGTATTTATCCACTTTCATTTGTGATTTTAATAATACGCATGACAACGTTGTAAAGCTCTAATTAAACAAAAAGGCACACTTGCATGGCATGTTTCAAACTTCAACTACGTACAGCAGCCTATTGAAGTGTTGCTACCAGAACAATACTGCTAGCTGCTTCAGAATCCGCCAAAAGGTCCCCCTGTACGTATTTATCCAATTAGGATTCTCTTTCTCTCTCTCTCTCTCTTCATAACATGGAAAAGCACGTATATGCAAACATGTGCATATAATTTATCTCTCCGTTTACAGCTTTAATTAGATGGTGTAAGTTGACAATTTTCTAGTTTGAATAATTTAGGAATTCTCAGAACAGTTTGTTGTTTGACACCAAATGCTTATAACGGTCCATCGTCATCTTCAAGAATATAGCACATGCTTTTAGTAACGATCTTCTTCCCTTCCTACTTCCTCCATATTCTGTTTCCTTAGGCACGAAGCAAAGACCCCGACTTAGCCTCAATGATCTCTAATACTTTAAGATTGTTTGGGATTACTTTTGAACCTCAATTTCTTTTTTCTTTTTTTCATTTAAATCGAGACACATATTGACCTCTTATATTGTAAATCATGGTTGAAAAGTTTTTAAAGGCCCCATTCGCTGTTTCAAACAAACACATAATTAATTAGGTAGCCAAAGTGAAAAATTCGAAATTACAAGAACCGATGAATGGCACTATGTGTGAGTGAGGAAGAGCATAATGGGTGAAACTCACAACAAATTCTTTTGGACTAGTACCTGACAAAACAACCTACATAGTAAACTTTGCTAAGTGGATTCTTATGGCCCAAAGTTGTAAAGATATTTTGTTTTGTTTTGCTTTGCTAGACACAAGTCCTCCTATTAGAAGTAATCATATTTGAAATATTGTTAGACATTAAATGTGGATACCTTTTTCATGAAGAATTCGAACTTTGATTCGCTACGTTATAAGTAGCCAGCCTCTTCTATTAGACTCAACTATATTGATAAGATACCACTCTGATTCTATTTATAAATCCACTTTCACAGTGAAATTATAAATAACATCAGAGTAGTATTAGGATTGCTTTCAGGATCTTGGGCCGAAAAGTCGAAGCTAGGCCCATATTAATATTCATGTAGTAGTTTGTTAAAAAAGGGGAACACCATCTCTACTTTGCGTCCGCATGGCAGCGTAAAAATTCCTAAATTCCTACACTGGAGCTTTCTCAAGGACTCTATCGAGCCACATATGCTAGGAAAGGTGTCAGCAGGTTAAGGCGCCATGTGTTCAGCCTTTTTTTTAACACCCTCCTTATTCTGCCTCTCCAAATGCTCATGCCCAACCAACAATCCAAGTCTTCGTTCCCGCAGAGAATCATACGCCCCCGGTTGTCGGTTCGCTGCTCATTTGTTGAAAATTCAGTTATCGTCGTGTCAGACCACAGTTGAAGAGTGATCGAGGGAAGCCAACTATCAAATGAGGACGATCGTCTCGCGATTGATTCATTCCAGAACCTCCATTTCCAAACTCAAGTAGGTTTCCATCCTCTAGCATCTGGTTATAGAATTTTCGTCGCATTCTATTTTCGGGCTATCTTGGTGGCTCATTACTGTTTCTTAATGCCGTTCAATTCGATGTCTGCTTGATGGGTTTAGGGAAGGAGTGGATATACCAATGGATTTTGATAATTTGCGGACTTTTTTGTTTTTTTGTTGGGGGGGGGGGGGTTGAAATTGTTTGTGCAATTTTACAAATCTACGTTGAGTGGGTAGAGGTTTGTCGGTGTAAAGTAAGTGTATTCTGAACCTATCAGTGAATTCCATGGAATGGAAACTACAGCTAATTCGGTGGGAGTGTATTGCTTGATTGGGGTTTGGGTCACTACTTTCATGATTTGTGTCTGGAAAATACTTACATTTCTTGATATATTTGCAACCAACTTTCCTTTTGTAATAAGACATTAAACTGTGTTTACCTGGAATTATGATGAAGTGCAATTACTATAGCCAAGAATGGGAGATATCTCTGCACAGACTCTAATAAGGTTGACGAGCCCTTCAAAGTCGAGGAAGCTGAGACCATAAATACACCTCCACCTCCAACAGAGAAGGTACTCTACTTTGATAATGATATCTAAATATTTGCTTTTGTACTCATTCTGTATGCATTATTTTTTAACATTGCGTTTTAACCTGTATGCATATTCTAGCTGCTTGTGTTGGGCGGCAATGGATTTGTTGGCTCGCACATTTGCAGAGAAGCCTTAGATCGCGGTTTGTCTGTTGCAAGTCTAAGCAGGTTCGACACTTCTTAATATGTTTATTTTTTTAAAGAAAGAAATCAGAGACACGATTCACAAGCAAAGGACAAGAGAATATGAGAATGACCGAATGAATTATTAGCACCGGCCCTGGTGCTGTATATATAACGGAAAGAATGGTAACGGATTGTACAGAATTTGTTACATAGAAATATGTGCCAGACACGTGGCATTCTTATCAGCTAGCACATCATCTACTACTGTATATACACAGGATAAATGCTAATTACAATTATGCAGGACCTAATCATATATTAGTTCTAACATTTAATGATATCAGTCTATCAAACTAAGTATTGGCATTTGGTACTTGGTAGTTTTTAATTGCTGCACAATGGATATCTAATAATTAGGGGATATTGGTGCGAAGTTGTTGATGATGCTATAGTTTGTTGTAAGCTACTAGGACTCTAGTAGTATGCTAGTAGCGAGAGTTTTGAGTAGTATGCAGGAGAATATAGGTTCAAACTTATTGTTAGTGTTACTAAAAAAAACCTGTTTGTTTTAACCATTTGTGTAGGTTTTGATGCCTCCTTTACAGTTACCTTACTCATGCTTCATTCTGTCTATTACTCCAGGTCTGGTAGGTCATCTCTGCATGATTCCTGGGCTAACAATGTCACCTGGCATCAAGGTCTGCTTTCTTGTATGACAATTTTCCTTGAAGACAACATCGATGTGGGATTCTGTGATGTCTCTAAATAAATCTGTCATACTGTAACCAGGGAACCTTCTTTCGACTGATTCCTGGAAGGAAGCTCTGAATGGGGTCACTGCTGTTGTAAGTTACATTTGTTTGAAATAATGTTTGGCATATATTTGGCTGGATGGAAGCCAGGGTATAAAAGAAAGATTCATGCTAATCTATTATCATTTTAAAGTTCATCAATCATTCATTTTCTTCTTTCAATTATCTAAACTCCCTCCATCCGCCCCTCTTCTCTCTGAGGTTCATCACGGTGTATATTTAAAAACTCAGTTTTCTTTTGTTATTGTGTGCTGTTGCCTTTGGTTTTTTACTCATTTGATTCGGTAAGAATCCCCAGTAACGCATTCATCCAAATTGTGTTTATTTTCTAAGATTTCATGTGTTGGTGGCTTTGGCTCCAAGTCATACATGTACAAAATTAACGGGACTGCTAACATCAATGCAGTTAGAGCAGCTTCAGAACAAGGTAATTAAACATTGAGGTCTTTCTTGTCCCCTTGTTTTCTCTCAGATGGGTCTCGGCTAAGCTTTTGCTTCTCAACTTGATTAAAGCAAAACATGAACTGTTGTCTTCTATTTAACTTATTGGACAATATTGAACTTGGATTGTCATAGTAGATTTGATAATGTCTATAGACTATTTACGGAAACTCTCTTCCCTTTCTTTCAGTTAGAAATATATGCTTGTTATGCTTTGTTGGGAGAAGATTATTTTCTTTTTACAGTTTTAGTATATCCTTTCTAACCATGATTTTCCTATTCTCTGTTAGACTTCTTGTACTCCAGTCATGCTTTTTTGTGTTATACTGTTTTGCTTGTTTTTGTTGATTTGAATAGTACATCGGGCTTCATTACTATATAGTATATACTGAATTTCCAGCTGTGGACATTCTTGCTTCTACTATTCTATATAGATATAATGGATTAACTGCAAATCCTCTTCAGATGTACTATGTCACATGCTGTTGTTTGCTGCAGGTGTCAAAAGATTTATCTACATCTCTGCTGCTGACTTTGGTGTAGCAAATTTCTTACTGCAGGGTTATTATGAAGGAAAGGTAATTTTTGTAATTTGTAAATATTGAGAACATAATGAGAGTAAGGAATCGTGAGTGTGGATTTTTTCTGCAGAACCATATTGCAAAGTACTAAGACTCTCTGTTAGGGTTCCTAGCGTACTCAATAGAGGAGTATTGATTTTTCCCCCCCTAGTCTTGAATAGTTGAATGCAAGTCTATTAGAATTTACAGTTTAAAAATATGCAGATTCCCGTGGTTGGCCCTTTTTCTGCATTGATGCCTTTAATTATCGTTATTTTTTCGGATTATAATGTTTCAAGTACTCTTTCTTTACATGGGCCGAACATATTTACCATATGCACACGTGATACTGAACTTTTCCTATTTTTTACTGTGTCTTATATTGATGTAGAGAGCTACAGAAACCGAGATTCTGACCAGATTCCCTTATGGAGGTTAGTGTTCTGTCCGTTGAAACTATCCTTGGGATGTTCTATACCATTAATGATCAATGCAGTGGATATTTCTTATGTAGACTTAGAAAACCTAGCCATCTCATAACTTGATAATAGGGGCACATTAAATTCTAAACCACCCCCCCACAAAAAAAAAAAATCGTCCCTCTCTTTTTTAAGATTGGGACGAGCAAAGCAGGGCATGAAAGTTAAATTTTAATGTAGCTGAGAACCGTGGAGGAAAGCTACTGGTGGTTCCTATTGTGGCTCCGTGTTCATGTGTAATGAAACTTTTTAAATCTTTTGCAGGGGTCATTCTGAGACCAGGATTCATTTATGGTACCCGAAGTGTTGGGAGTATGAAGATACCCCTAGGTGCAATTGGTTCGCCAATGGAGATGGTAATTTTTATGTGCTTCTCTAAGTCAGCATAGTACCCCAACCCCCTTCTTTTCTTCTTGTTTTATTATTTGTTGGTATGATATGATTCTGGTAGCTTAACGCTTATTAAATGAAACTAATGTAGATTCTGCAACATGCGGGGCCATTGAATCGGATCCCACTTGTGGGGCCTTTGTTCACTCCTCCCGTCAACGTTACTGTGGTGGCCAACGTTGCTGTAAGAGCTGCTACTGATCCTGTTTTTCCCCCTGGGATCATCGATGTTCAAGGAATCCAACGTTATAATCAACATAAATCTAAGTGAATTTGTTTTGTTTTCCATCTACTTTTTTCTTGATGAATAGAATGTAATACGGGGAAATTCCCCTTCCAGCTGTTGACTGTTATTATTTGACCCGAATAATATTAGCCTACGCCATGTTATCACCGATTGAATAATATTTACATGTAACAATTGTGTTACGTTTCAAGGTTTTTCATTTAACCGTCAAAATGTCTTATAGCAGAATGTTTAGCACAAGTGCTTCAGTTTAGTTATTCATTTTTTTGGACTAGAACCTAAGTAAATCATTATTGCAATTCTTTGTTTGTCTTGATAAAATAATTTTTATGTTAACGAAATCACTTCACTACCATAATTGTGGTCATTATTTGAATTTTAGGATCTAAATCTAAAAGTACAAATGATGGACACGTAATATGAAGGGTCTGCGAAGCTGTTGTGTCGTGCATGATTTTTGTTCGTTTCTTGTCAGATGGTATAGAATTAAGAAAAATATCAGCATCAGCTTTGGAAGAGATCGTGTCCGGCACGATGTCGTCTGTTGAAAGTTCATTTCTAGCGACTAGGCCCTAAGTTCCATTTGCGCTTACTCCTTACTGTAATGCAGAGCCTCCTGTTCTTCCGTCAGAATCATCTAAACTATGCATGAAGTGATGAAAGAAAATCTTGAACTTCTATACACTTTTTCTTAGACACTCATGTCACTGTAGAACTTGATGTATACGTTACAAAACTTTCCTAGGCTCTTATTCTTTTTTTTATACACAGGCAAAAATTTACAAGCATGTCACCGTAAGTACTGCTCAAGACAATCTTTCAATTTTTGGAAAGTCACAGGTTTTGATACAAATGAGTCCATACCATTTGCATAACACTCTTCAGCACTCTCTGACAATGCATTTGCTGTCATCTGCATCATTAACATGCAAAAAATAAAGTCAATGATCATTCACTATTTCTAAGATTCCGTTAGTGCAAGAAGCAAATCCTTCCAATCCTACAAGTCACTTTCTACGAATAGCTGCTCACCGCAATAATGGGGATGTGGTTCGACTTGGTGGCAGATAAACAGGATGAAGCTGGTAGATTTAGCTCAATTCCAGCTTCTCTTGCAGCATCCCAGTTACCAGTTTCTTCAAAAGAACGAATCAATCTTGTTGCTTGTAGACCATTCATAACTGGCATGCACACATCCTGCAAAATGCAAGCAAGTGAGACAAAATTATGCAGAACATGACCCAAATGATTATGAACGTGAAGATCAATATCCTGAAGGAAGCAAGAGACTTTCTCAAACATTAAAAGCAATAGAACAAGTGAAAATGCACAAGAAGGGTGTATGAGATTGCACCATGAGAATTAGGTCATAGCTCTGGCGCTGAACGGCACATACAGCTTCCACTCCGTTATTCACAACATCTATGCTATGACCTAATTGCTTCATCATTGACTGTGTCACCATGACATTGATCTTGTTATCCTCCACGAGAAGGATATTGGGCTTTAAATCTGGTTTTGCTACTTCTAAAGTACTGCTGCTAGCGACGCATTGCGAGGTAATCTCTGCTCTTTCTTGACTCTGATATGCTTGTTCTCTTGACATTGTTGCTATAGCTGTCCGATCTTGATCTAACTCCCTGTGATATGAAGAATCTGCACTACCATTTCGTGATTTGTTTCTTCTATCTACATTTTCATTCTCTATCTCTGGGCTGTGACTCGATGAGCATGCAGATTCAGATATGTCCGGGCCATCAGTTATTGAGGATGCAACCTCATCTGAAGTTATTTCTTTTGCTTTGACATTATTAGAGGAAATTGAGTTGGAATTCTCTGAAAACCTATTGAATTTACGCGAGGTTGCACACCCAATTTCTTGAGGTAATAATTTTTGGGCCCTGCTAGATCCATGAGAGGAGAATGGAGAGCCCAAAGACGGCGGCTGAAATTGGAAAAAGCCCTCTGCATTATCATCAGACGCATGATGATCATCATCCTCTGTATCTGAGGGCTCATCAGAATGATCACAAATAGTTGAAACCTTATATGGCAATATGAAGGTAAATGTAGAACCACATTGTTCTTTGCTAGTCACAGTAAGACGACCACCCATTAACTCAACCTATTATTGCAAGGGCAATGAAAAGAACACTGTGAAGATCAAATGAAACATAACTTCCATTGATTTAGAAGGAGAAACACAGAACTTACCAGTTGTTTGCATATTGCTAGTCCCAGCCCTGTCCCACCATACTTTCTTGCATGGCCTGCACTGACTTGCATGTACCTTTTAAATAAAGTAGGTACAGCCTTCTCTGTCACGTTAGAAATTGAAGCCAAAAAAAACAAATTAGACACGTCTCATGATTAACCATTCTGTGTTCATACTTTTGTAGAGAAGATTGAAAAGAAACCTGGTATTCCAATTCCTGTGTCATAAACATCACAACGTATCCACACTGTTGTTTCAGTTGATTGAGGTTGTTCCTCAGTACCTCCATTCATTAAGCATTCACTTTTAACCGGAGATCTACCTTCATCACTCAAAGCTTGATTTTGGTTACTGCTATTTTGAGATGTTGAGAGACACTTCTTCTCTTCTACTCCATTCCCTGAAATGCTAGACTGATCTGCATTTGTCTTCTGGAGGCTTACTTCTGCTTTAGCAAAAGATGGCTCTGGCACAACATAAAGATTTATACCAACCTTGCCTTCATGAGTAAACTTGGTACCGTTGCTGCAAAGAATGAAAACTTTGAATGCAAAGTAGCAGAGACACGAATCTGACAATTTCACAAAAGCTTAATACCTGACTAAATTTGTGAGGATTTGCCGAACCCTTAAAACATCTCCAATGACCTGCAATAGCCAGTAGTTTAGCACCAAATCTAGAAGGAAGTATTTGACAGAAAAGCATGGAGTTATAAATATGTTCCCACCTCAGTTGGTACATCATCTGCTACATGTCCTTCTAAGGTTAATATTTTCTGCAGTGAAGCTGCAGCAGTCTGGAGTACATGCTTTACTACCTCTCTTGGCCGGAATTTGGTTGCTTCTAACTTCATTACTCCTACATAGAGAAGATTAAATGATCAGTACCTAACTTACAAGTTTATCTCTAATTAAAAGTATATTGGTATTTACATGATTGTATGGTTTAGATACCAGATGGGTCATGGATGATAAAGGATAGTGTTCAAACCTGACTCAACCTTGGAAAGATCAAGTATGTCATTTATAAGTTGAAGAACCAAATCTCCTGAAGATAGCATGACATCCAAGAGTTGTTTTTGCTCGCGGTCAAGTTTTGTCCTCGAGAGAATCTCAGCCATGCTAACAACCCCAGACAATGGGGATCTTATCTCATGAGACATGGTTGCCAACATTTGTTTTGCTCTCATAGTCTCCTCTATTCGAAGGTTTAAGAAAAAATGGATAAGATTTCTTGCTGCCATAGCAGAAAGGAATAAAATTCTCAACTAATGCTTGACTAAGTGGTTATTTATACCTGTAATGTGGATGGTTTTATTCAGTTCTGTTTCCTTGGCTTTCTGAACCGCAATTTCTTCCCGGATCTTCATCATCCTCTCTCTTTTTCTCACCTGCAGTTTGCCCATAAAATTAATTTCCTTCTTAGCATACAAAAGGACGAAAGTGTGACTAAATGAAAACTTCACTTACCTGATCTGTGACATCCATTCCCATGTAGTTTATTCCTAGGGTCTCCCCTGTCTTGCTGAAGACAGGTTCTACATAAATCAAGAATGTCTTTGAACCAAATAATTCTGTCTCGAAAGTAATTTCCCTTTTTGCAGGCAAGCCTTTTTCTAGAACTTCTCTCTTAAAATCTTGAGATTCTTTAACACCAGATCCTGTAAAAATTTCAACATCTGTTTTTCCAATGATATCCTGAAAAATATTAGTGAATTTATAAAGTTCAGATATTGTAGCAGAAACTCCTCGTGGAAATAAAAGGCATTTAAAAGAGGAAACAGAGTTTCATTTTGAAGAACAAGTTAAAATTTTGAAAGAAAACAAATACAGTGCAATAACTAAAAACATTTCTCATATAACCTTGAAATAAGATCTTCAACAGCAATTCATTACCTCCTCGTGCAAACTTGGAAAATGATTATAGATAAATCGATATCGCAACTCTTTGTCCTGGAAAATCTCAACAAAAACAAAAAGGTCAACATCTTCATGAATTTTGATGTCACATGCTATAAGGATCATTCTATAAGCTGTTCAACATACTTGTGCCTTGCTTGGTACTAATTGTAATTTACCTGATGACCAATAACCACAGGTGCATTCTGGAGTACAAAATGCAAGAAATTATCTGCCCTTTTCAGAATCTGGGACAGTTCTTCTACAGGTAAGGACTGCTTCTCAAGATTCTTTATACTTTCTTGCAACTTCTCTGCTAGTATCTGCTCTCTTTGGACACTTGCCTCCAACATTTTTTCCAAATCCAACGCCTTCTGTCTCCAATGTACACTTGTATCACACTCAGCATCTATTTCAATTCTCTTGTTCTGAACAACAACATCACATTTTTTCCTTCTCGGTACATCTTGCCATAAATCATAAATTTCATCCAAGATAGAAACTGGACGTTTGTCCCCATATGTTTCTTCCTCGAACCGAAGCTCCTCCAGTATCTGCAACTTCCTCAGCTCAACCTCATGCCTTTGTTTGCTTAAGTTGTCAAGTTCTTCTCTGAGAAGTTGCAAGGCATTGGCTTGCTTATACTCCAAGTGTTTCAAAAGGTGTGAAAGTTGAGAAGAACCTTTATCTGTATAATTTGTGAGCTCCATGAGACGCTTGAAATCAACTATAGTTGATTCCATCATTATAATCTCTTCCAACATATCTTGGTCCTTTCCAGGTTTTTCTATATTAAATTTTTTGCCAACATCAGTTCCAATATCTTCAGGCCACATCGAATGGAGGACTTCGATGTCCATGTCCTCGGTATAGTCATTCTCCATCTCACAAACCATGGTAGCCCACTGTTTGTATCCAATTCCCAAGCCAGTCTGATTTTTTATTTTATAATGTACAACTTGAAATTTCTTGATCTCTGGCTTAACTCAATAAGGCCTTTTACATCCACACGATGATTCTGTCTGAACACAGCTGGGAGAGAAGTCAAAGCACTTCTTCCTGTTGCAATATGTTTGGCCATGATTAGTCAAGTTAGGCACTGCATCAAAAAATAATTTCGTACAGATTGTATTATGTAATTAGTGTATATGTAATAGATACTAGCAAGCAGAAAAGAAAAAGAAAAAGAAACTGAAGTAGAAGTAGAAGTAGAATGCATAATTTGGAGAACACAGAGAGCAAAGAAGAGGAGCTTGATTATCAGTAGCTCTAAAGCATGAAATAGTTGCAATTTCAATGATCAGTCTCATCCTATATCAGCAACTGTATGATATATATATTAAGAGATGAATTGGCTTCTTCATCTTCATAAAAAGTAAAAAAATGATGAAACTAGGAGGCAATTAAGAGATTAAAAAAGCTCAGGAAATTGCAGAGCTGAGATAGAAACGAATTTGATGTTTGAAGAAACACTTGCAAAGTGGAAAACAAAGTTAATTAAAAGAAAGTTATCATAAGAAGCAGGATAGCCTGAGCGAATAATAAGTGAATCCCATTTGCCCAAAAAATCTATAATTACGAAATGAAGAGCTCAAAAGTAAGCTAACCATTTTTTTGCTTTTGGATTCAATGAAAGCCAGAGAGAGAGAGAATGAGCAAGACAGAGCCAGAAAGAAGGAGAATTGAGGTTGACAAAGTCCAAAAAGATTTAGGAATAGATCTGGGGAATCTGTTCAAGAGTCAGACCTCAAAAGCCTTCAATGATACATCATAAAACGAAGCTAGACACTTGACAGAGAGAGAGGGTACGTTTTAAGTAGATGACAGCATGTGCCAGGGAAAGGAAAAAAGAATAAAAATGAAGAGAGAAGAAAAGCCAAGAAGAAGGCAGAGGCCATGTGCATAGGGAGGTCAAAAACCATAGAAAATTAGTGAGGGATGACCATATTTGTTTTTGGCTTTCTTGAATGAAGTCATCTTTTCTATTTATAAGAGACAACGACGTTTAGAGCTCGCTCCCTTCAAACTTAGATTTCGATCAAACCATCGTCTTATAATGTTTCCTTGCTGAGAAGCACTACTGTTCCTCTCTCAGCGGATCTATGGGCAGGCATGCTCATCCCTCAAAATGTGAGGGAATCCATTTTTTTTTTTAATATATTCTTATTTACTTGATTAAATTGCATGTTGTGAAGTATTTTCGGCATCCATGAACCAAATCAATTAATTTATAGTATATCCAGCGTTCAAAAATATTTATCATTACCACCCAAAAGTTTAAAATATTTTTCCAGCAATATCTTAAAAAACATCAAGTTTCTTATATTTGTCATATAAAGTTATTAAGTCACGTATGATGATGTGTCCTATTTTTTTTATATAAGTTTATAATTAAATGATAATAATTTAAAAATAGAACACATGATAACATGTGATTAAAGAACTTAGGGAAATGAACATAAGAAACTTGATCTAAGTATTTTCTTACTCTAAAACATTTTTTTAAGGGTTAAGGTGTAAAAATACACGTGTTTTTCTCTGAGGAGCACCCTGTAGCAAGTTCTTTTTTTAGGTACAGAAGTGACTATGTGGTTACAAATTAGGTGTAAAAATACCGTTTGACCGTTAAGTTTGACTTATTTTACTGACTGGACGATGACGTGACATTTTAAATGTACAAAAATAGATATGTGGTTTATCAAGAAGAACGCCCAACACCAATTTTTTTTAAAGTACTGACCGGTAAAAAGTATTTTCAAGATACTAAAAATAAAATTATTAAGTTTTAAAAAAAAATTGGTGTTGGGCGTTCTTCTTGACAAACCACATATGTATTTTTGCACCTTTAAAATGCCACGTCATCGTTCAGTCAGCAAAAGAAGTCAAAGTTAACGGTCAAGCTAATATTTTGCACCTAATTTGTAATCACGTGTGTACTTTTGCACCTAAAAAAACACTTACTACTGGGTGCTCATCAAAGAAAAGCACATGTGTATTTTTTCACATTAACCCTTTTTTTAATAGCATCAAATATCTCTAATTAATTTAATTAATTAATTTTTAATATATCCAGCACCATGGAGTATTTTTTTTTTCCAATAGCACTTACTAACTACCTAAAATACTGGTGCTGGATGCATTAAAAATTAATTAATTAAAGATATTAGATTGACTAAAAAATACTTTAAATTGTTAGAAATAATTTAATTCAAATAAAAATATAAAAATATAAAAGTGATTTCCTCTCTCTCTCTCTTCTCAGAAACAGATTCATTCATCGTAGAAAGAGAAAAATGGATTATTACGAGGTTTTTAAATTCCCGCCTTTTCTCAGGGTGACGTATGTACGTGGCGATGAGGCGCGTTCAATGACGCGCTACATGCTAGAGAGTCACGTCACCGATCTCTCACCTCTTAAGTGTGTGTGTTTTAAGCTTAACCATATTTTAGTGATGCGTGTATTGACAACCATGAGCCCTACCTTCAAATTAAGTACTCCAATAAAATTAAGTACTCCAATAATAGTCAGGTGTGTGATACGGGTTGGATCTAGATTAGTTAGGATGAAGCTCTGGGGATACCAGATGGGCAACAAAAAAAGAAAAGTATTTTGGTAATATATATTTTTACTAAATCCTTAAAATAGTGCTGGTAAAAAAAGAAGACATTATATAACATCTTTTGTAATTTTGTGTAAACACAAGTTTTCAGGAAATGTTAGATGAAGTTTAAAGTATATATATATATATATATATATATATATATATATATATAACACAAATTGATATAAATTTGAAGAAAAAATTACAAATTTTTAACAAACCAATCTGATTACAAGTGATACGATATTTTCAATTAATTTATATATTTATCGTGTTATTATTTTAATAATTTATCATTTATTTCAGTTAAAGAAAATTTCATGTGCACCCAGTGTCATTTCGTCAAGGTCTATATTAATAATAGGGTTTAATGTTTCGCTTTTCTTGTAGAAACATTTTTTTGTTACACTCACATAAAAGTAAGTGGGTCCCACTAATATTTCTCTCTCTTCTTTTTATAATAGGACTCACCCACTATTATGTGATTGTGATATTATTGAAAAAAATTGGTATTTTCTTCCACAAAGCCTTATGGCGTTCTTATTTTTGCTTCAAGACAAACCCTTGTCCACTTAGCAATATGCATCTTTTTGACTTTTCACAAAATTGCCATTGTTATAAATAGCAGTGCAAATGTCAAGACATGCCTCCTCCCTCAAGTTCTTCTTCAATATGGTGTTGAGGGTTACGGAGCGGATGATCTACTTCTCTTAAAAACATCGAGAGGAGGTAGTCACCACTAACAATTCCTCTTGTCCTTTTTTTGTTGCAAGAAGCTTCAACATCTCATTCTTACTTCCTACGGCACCAGATATACATGGTTCAACGTCCATAGATGTTCTGCCAAATGGTTCTTCACACGAAAAACTCCGGCGGTCATTTCTTTGGGACAATACTTGCATCTAAGCTTTTTGTCCCTGGAACTTCAATGCATGCTTCCATGCGGATCTAACTTATTTCCGAGGAGCATTTCTAGCCAATCTCTTCCCCCAGTAGTGTTACCACAGAAGCGGGGAGTGCTACTACTATCATGTCCTTGATGAAGCCATGTGATTTCAAACTATATTTAATCAAAATTAACATATTTCATCACGATCACTCTAACAAATTTCAATCGGCAATCAACAATCATAATTTATAACCCAATTAACAATTTAACATATTTCACTCTAATTTAACAAATTTCAATCGACAATCTTTTCGGGATGCAAATGATCAATAGTTCAATACAACATTTTGAAGCAAAGAAGAGGATGAATGGATGACATACGGTCGAGAGAAGAAAAAGAATGCCCACCGCCAGGCCCAGCTGACCCGTACGAGCGTCTCACTCTCCGGACCAGCCAGCGGCCCGAGGCGTCGCGCCGTCGCGTCAGGTCCAACCGACCGGCGTCTCGCCGTCTCCGGAACGTCGAAGCAAGGTCAGCGACGTCAAGCCTCCAAGTCGATCGAGCTCTCAGTCCAGTGGAAATCGCGGAATATAGAGTGGAAATAGGGTTTTAATTTGGGGGCAATAGGATATTACAGATATACCCTTCTAGAGAAAATTTCAAAACGATTCGGACGTACGTTTCGGCCGTTTCGGCCGTTTGAGACGACGTTGCTAAGTTCGGCGCCGTTCTCGTCTCAACGTCCGTTTTGAGGCGTTTTCCCAGTAAACGCAAAACGACCGATTAACGTTCGAAACGGCGTTTTAACAACCTTGCCCATCCCTAATCGATTGCACCGGGCACGTCAAGGAATTCAAGTGGAGGGTTTCCTCATCCTTCTCGAGAATCATCCCGACTTACGCTTTGCTCCATAATACGATAGGATCGTTGATCAGGCGTATAGATGGCATGGAATACCGACATGAGCGGCAAAAGACGAGAACACTCGGATTATTCGAAAAATGGATGCGGGAGGAGCGAGAGAAGAGGCCTTAAAAATTAATTAATTAAAGATATTAGATTGACTAAAAAATACTTTAAATTGTTTCAACCGATGGCGGCGGCGCGAGTTCCAATTGGCTCAAGTTAGGCAAGGATCGGGAGAAGCCTTGAGCAAATACCTAGATCGCTTCAACAATGTAGCATTGCGGATCGGATGAAGGAAGAGGTAAACTTGCATTGTATAATAGCCGCTTGGAAAATTGGTATTGGGCGTTCTTCTTGACAAACCACATATGTACTTTTGCACCTTTAAAATGCCATGTCATCGTCCAATCAGCAAAAGAAGTCAAACTAAACGGTCAAACGGTATTTTTGCACCTAATTTGTAACCACGTGTGTACTTTTGCACCTAAAAAAACACTTGCTACTGGGTGCTCTTCAAAGAAAAGCACATGTGTATTTTTGCACCTTAACCCTTTTTTTAATAGCATCAAATATCTCTAATTAATTTAATTAATTAATTTTTAATATATCCAGCACCATGGAGTATTTTTTTTTCCAATAGCACTTACTGACTACCTAAAATACTGGTGCTGGATGCATTAAAAATTAATTAATTAAAGATATTAGATTGACTAAAAAATACTTTAAATTGTTAGAAATAATTTAATTCAAATAAAAATATAAAAGTGATTTCCTCTCTCTCTCTCTTCTCAGAAACAGATTCATTCATCGTAGAAAGAGAATTACGAGGTTTTTAAATTCCCGCCTTTTCTCAGGGTGACGTATGTACGTGGCGATGAGGCGCGTTCAATGACGCGCTACATGCTAGAGAGTCACGTCACCGATCTCTCACCTCTTAAGTGTGTGTGTTTTAAGCTTAACCATATTTTAGTGATGCGTGTATTGACAACCATGAGCCCTACCTTCAAATTAAGTACTCCAATAATAGTCAGGTGTATGATACGGGTTGGATCTGGATTAGTTAGGATGAAGCTCTGGGATACCGGATGAGCAACAAAAAAAAAAGTACTCCGGTAATATATATTTTTAATAAATCCTTAAAATAGTGCTGGTGAAAAAAGAAGACATTATATAACATCTTTTGTAATTTTGTGTAAACACAAGTTTTCAGGAAATGTTAGATGAAGTTTAGAGTCTATATATATATATATATATATATATATATATAACACAAATTGATATAAATTTGAAGAAAAAATTACAAATTTTTAACAAACCAATCTGATTACAAGTGATACGATATTTTCAATTAATTTATATATTTATCGTGTTATTATTTTAATAATTTATCATTTATTTCAGTTAAAGAAAATTTCATGTGCACCCAGTGTCATTTCGTCAAGGTCTATATTAATAATAGGGTTTAATGTTTCTGCTTTTACTGTAGAAACATTTTTTTTGTTACACTCACATAAAAAGTAAGTGGGTCCCACTAATATTTTCTCTCTCTCTTCTTTTTATAATAGGACTCACCCACTATTATGTGACTGTGATAGAAAAATGTTTTTACAGTAAAAACAAAAGTATTAAACCCTTAATAATAACGGCTAATTAGCTTAATTGATTCCTACAAATTGATGGCGATAAATAGTTTTTAATCAAAACATTTGTTTCATCCAAACGTGTTTCTTAATAACAGGTTAATCTAAATTAAAGAAATTATTGCCATGTCAAAACATGGTTTAATTAATTATTAAGTTTAATTACCATGCACGTTCTACGTGTAGCAATTAAGAGCACGCAAGTATAATTATTATGTGTTCATCTTACGCTTTTGTAAGTCAATGTTGTTGACCGTAACAAGTATTAGCAACCGCCTTAAGGAAGATAATAAAAAATAATAATTAAATTTAATTAAAAAAATTTACCGTAGTCGCTTTCTTAACTCTTCACTCATTGACCATAAACAACATATCTGGTAATTAGGGAACATTGCTCATGAATCAATAGACATACTTGAAAAACAATTTAAGCGCAGCTGTCCCTCTCAAAAATAAAAATAAATAAATAATGATATATCAGTTTTGTGGATAGGCACCGAAACGTGGTCCGTATAAACATATGGGAGAGACAAAAGACATCAATTTGTGCAAAATTATACCACTTTTGAGTCTTTAATATAAAATCTAATTTATATATAATTTTTATTATTAACTAGATTTTAAATTAAAGGGTAAATGAGCAAAAATATACATGTGCTTTACCCTCAAGAGCGCCCAGCACCATATGTTTTTTTTTGGAGTAAAAGTATACATGTGGTTATATTTTAGGAGCAAAAGTCACACTCTCTCTGAACAGGAAAACATTGACTGTTAACAAGGAAGATTTTGACTAACCATGCTGATTTGGAGGCTAACTTGGTAGCAGCTGGAGGGGAAAAAAACAGAGATATACCGTTGGATCCTTAAAGTATAATCCGACGACGCAGCGTGGCTGATCTGTTTTAGCCGTTGGAGACGCGAGGAGAAGAAGTGCACTTGCTATATACCTCTGTCCCCCACCCTCCAGCTGCTGCCAAGTCAGCCTCCAAATCGGCATGGTTCGTCAAAATCTTTCTTGTTAACCGTCAATGTTTTCCTATTCAGAGAGAATGTGACTTTTGCTCCTAAAATGTAACCACATGTATATTTTTGCTTCAAAAAAAAAACATATGGTGTTGAGCGCTCTCATAACACATATGTATTTTTGCTTCCTTACCCTAATTAAAAAGTGAAGGAAGCATGAGTGCATCAGTTTTTTTCCCTTGCCAGAATGATAGTACATTAGTTATTAGTACTCCCACTTGTCCTATGCTTTTGTTTAAATGCAGCTGAACTACGAAACCATGTTTCTGGGCAGTCCATTTGTTGGTTATCTCGAGGCATATATGGCATTATTTAAATATGCTTCATGTGATTGCTTTATAATTGAAATGCCACATATATAAATATATATATATATATTGGTATTAATTAATAATTAATATGGAATGCCACCAATTATTAACAATCCACGATCATGAATACCACTAGCGGCTTCAGCCACTCAAGTGTTGCCATTAAAAATAGGGTTAAGGTGCAAAAATAGACATGTGTTTTTTTCCAAGGAGCGCCCAGTAGCAAATGCTTTTTTTAGGTGCAAAAGTAACTATGTGGTTACAAATTAGGTGCAAAAATAGCGTTTGACCGTTAAGTTTGACTTTTGATCATTAAATTTGACTTTTTTTGCTGACTAGATGATGACATGACATTTCAAATATTTTTTCAGTATCCTTTTAGTACCGGTCAATACCTGAAATATTTTTTCATGATCCTAAAATAATTTTTCAAAATTATGAAATATTTTTTTTGTACCAATCAGTATCCTGAAAATACTTTTAGTACCGATCAGACTCTAAATATTTTTTCAGTATCCTTTTAGTATCGATCAATACCTGAAATATTTTTTCAAGATCCTAAAATTATTTTTGCACCTTTGAAATGTCACGTCATCGTCCAGTCAGCAAAAAAAGTCAAACTTAACGGTCAAAAGTCAAACTTAACGATCAAACGCTATATTTGCATCTAATTTGTAACCACATAGTTGCTTTTGCACCTGAAAAAAACATTTGCTACTGGACGCTCCTCGGAAAAAAGCACATGTCTATTTTTGCACCTTAACCCTTAAAAATACTTTATCATTTTCGTGAATTTGATAATAAGATCCATTTCCCATGGGAATGGATCGATCCAAAAATCCGCTACACTTCATGCCTCTAAACTTTCTTACAAATATTACTACTCATTTCTAATAATGAATTCATACTCTATAAGTATACAAATATATGTATTCAGAATTTTTTTTAAACATATACTTTTAATTCATTTTTCTCAAAATTTTTATCACCCATCAATGATATTACGGTTGTATTGTGAGTGAAAGCTCTTTTAAGATTGAAAGTTTGCGAGTTTAATTCTACTTTGTAACATTAAATTATTAGTTTTTGTGTCATTGTAATTACTATATATATACACACACACACATGCACTCAGATATACATGTAAACATATAAAATCTAAAATAAATTTTCATTCGTACATTGGCTAAGCTCGTATGGGGACTCTTAACTTCATCCCTTTGATCACTTTACTAAACTGCTGCTAATGGGTATGTGTTTATTTCCAGATAATCAATAATGAGAAAGCCGTACGTGCACAAAATGATGATTTTTCCCATTTTATGCACACTATTGCCGTATATATGCTTAAAATGAGGGGCTGGGCCTATTTGGAATCAACTTAAAGCGGATTTATAGTAAAAAAAAGCTTAAAAAAAGTTCAGTGAAAAAAAGTCAATAATTAAGTGTTTGGGTTAAGCTTTAAGTTCACTAGACTTTAAATTAAAAAGTTCATAAAAGCCAGTCCTCGCCACTTCTACCACTATCAATCCAAACATGCATAAATCATTATTTGTAACCTGACTTTTTTCCTACTGGACTTTTACAAAAGTCAGATAACTTTTAAGTCACACTCCTACGCCAATCCAAATAGGCCCAATGATATTGCTGCATCTTAAATTATGAAGCATGCCAGCTTCAACGTGCCTCCTCCATGCAACTGTCAAGTATGGTTTTTTTATTATTGAGGAGTGAATTTAAAATGCGGACATCAGGGCTCAGATAGTCACGATTGGTATCAAAGTGGAATAATTATTAAAGAAAAAAAAGAGAGAGAGAATATTCCTGTAATACTATAAATAATCATTCAATTTAAAGTTAGATTAGGTGTAACACAAAAGGAAACCAGCGTTTCAGTATATATTATATATTAGAACGTTAAAATCAAGTTGAAGTTGATCACACTGAGTGGATGCCTAATTTAAGTGGAAGATTGATGTTGAAGACATATTTAATACTACCTCAATCCTTAATATTTCTGGTCTATAATATATAACACTTTAATTATTGTTTTTTTGGTAAACAGGAAACCCCACCACCTGGTATCCGACGCTTTTCTTTGAACTTTTGATCTTCTCAACTAAGCCAGGTATCCGAGCAATTGACTAATTCAAATTCAAGGAGCAAGAGTACTTCATTTAACGGGGTATATCCTCTCCTGACAAGTGCGATTCTTGTTATTCAAACTTTTGGGACACTTTAATTAATTCATGAGAATGATAATTAACTCATTAAATATATGTCATAATAAGTTGAAAAATTTTCTCTTACCCTTATTGAAAAATGTGTTTAGATATTTAATGAGCGAGCAAAATTAAAAATAAATATTAATTAAAAAGATAAAAATGAATGACTTATACTCCCTCTGGTCCTTATTATAAGGCACCAACTAACAAGTTTATTTGGTTCTTTTTATAAGGCACTTGCTTGTTCCCAATGAGCATTAATTATTTTTTTCCATGTCTACCCCTAATTAATAAAGGTAGTGGGTGATAATAATAATTAATACTCCCTCCGGTCCTAATTATAAGACAACATTTGGGGTTGGTTTTGGTCGTAATTATAGAACAACTTTTTAGTTTTTGTCATTTTCTTCCTAAAATACCCCTATTTTATTCTCTCAAGTGTGTTTGGCTTTTTGTGAATATATGTATGTGAGTTGCAATACAAACACGCGCGCGCGCGCACGTGTGTGTGTCTATAAACATATGTATGTATGTATGTATGTATGTATGTATGTATGTATGTATGTATGTATGTATGTGTGTGTGTGTGTGTCTATATATGTGTGTCTGTGTATATATGTATGTATATGTGTGTGTACATATCTATATCTGTGTTTGTGTGTGTCAATATATATGTGTGTATGTGTGCGCGCGCGTAAGGACAGACACAGGTGGGGGGCTAGGGGTGGCCCCCACCCCCCTAATTTTTTTTTTTATAAATAAACATGGTTTGCTTTCATATATATACACTGAAGGTTTGTTTGGTTTCATATAATTCAAGGACACAGGTTTGCAGTGTTAGCTTACAATAAATTTTGAGAATCAATAAGGTACTTAAAATAACTTCTTTTCATTAAATTTCCTTCATAAAATTTGTTATATATAATTTTATCTTTCTAATGATACTACTTTTACATTGATTAGAGAATATATTAGGGTTGGTATTTTAAATAAGTTTTGAGTTTTGTTAACATATAGATATGAGAATATTGATGATGACTGATATTTAATTTTAATCGGTCCAATTATAGATGAGTTCAACAGTATGAAAACACGTAAGAGTCAAGTGAAATAAACTTCATTTCTGTAATATATTTCTTTCAACTTTTTGTATATTAGGTCTTTCCATCTTTATCGTATTTTAAGTATTTTTATTCATGACGTAGCATTTTTTATTTTCGCCCCCCGTAAATAAAATTCCTGAGTTCGTCCCTCTGTGTGTGTGTGTGTCTATGTGTGTGTGTCTATGTGTGTGTACACACACACATGTGTATAGATATATATGTGTGTAGATATAGAATCTATTATCATTATCCACAAATATATAAAATATATATGTGTGTGTGTGTTTTATGTCATTTTAAATTTATATAAGGGCATTTTAGGAAAATGAGTAAAATTAACTACTTTAACTCCTCTCCTTAATTTCTCCAAAATCGGTTAAATATGTCTTATAATTAGGACCGGAGGGAGTATAATATTAGAATTTAGTGCAATTAGAAAGGGTAATATTGAAAATTCCTTAGATTCTATGACAACTTTATTGACTTTAACTACTTTTATTGGTTTGTGAGAAAAGTTAGTTGGTGCCTTATAATAAGGACCAGAGGGAGTATTCTAGATGAAACTATTCTTCTAAAAGTGCCTTACATTATAAAGAGTATATAAGATGCACTTTTTTTTTTTGCTCAGAATATAAGATGCACTTGATACTTTAATGTTTTCGTTAAAATGAGTGTTATATTATAAGGACGCGAACTAGTATTGTATTATCATGTGCCGACGCAAAAGACAAAAATGCCCAGCTATATCCAAAGACAAAAGGTACGAAGGGACAGATATGAATAAAAAAAAGATGTAGTAGCAAGAGAGTGGCCGGGGAAGGGGTTGTAGGGGAAAAAGATCGAGCAAAAGATGAAAGGGAAGGAAAACAGAATCCCTGAACCCCGCCAACAACTTGTTCCATTTCATCTTCATCTTCTTTCTTCCATTTTCATGCAACCCCTCTTCCACTATCACAGAATTTATAGCTGTGAGTTTCATAGATTGTTTATAAGTGTGATGTGCTCTTCCTATAGATTTTAATAATAATATGTTTGCGATGCAGAATATTCCATCCTAAATTCTTGTTAGTACCACAAACATGTCCTCCACCTGCCCATGAATATGAGTGGACAACACCACTCCGGGTTTTCTTCCTTCTTTCCTTATTTACGTCGTCCTCTTCTCTACCTTAATGCTCGTTTTGCTCCTTTATTATTATGTATGTGGGATCCATCTGTTGTTTGATTGTTCACAAAAACAGACAAAAACTCAACTGAATGGGCTTCATCTATATCTAATTCTCATGGCCCCTCCACTATCTCTCTTGTATCCTTTCTCCTATTTCCTCTAAAACCATTTCAACTCACTGCCTCTAATCATTTTAGTTCACGTGCTCTCTCTTTAATTTGAATCTGTGCTCCTTTTCCTACTCCCTCCTTGTTCCTCGATGTCCTCTTCTTTGTGAATTCACATGCTGGGCCCAAGCAACTCGACCATTATTGTTTGAGCAATCAAAGCCCAAGACGTCTCAAGTGTCACTTCCACTTTTTGATCCATTCTAAAACACTATTCTCTTCTCACTTGTCTTTCCTTTCTTGCTCCCCACCCCTCCCACGAGTATTGAATCAGATTCAAATGTTTAGTGTACTTGGGCCAAACATTTTTTCCGGAGGTCTAAGATAAGGTGATCTATTTTTATTTTTTTTGCTCGGAAAGGGAACTTGTATTACTAACCATCAGAGTTCAACAAAGCAACAGATACATCGAATAACTGATACAAGTAAAAGCTATCAGCAGCACACTAAACATAGCTAACTAGAAAAGCAAGAAAAACAACACCAGGACTTAAAAATCCCCTGTTATAGCGCTGGAAGTGACAGAGTCATCCTCAACTATATTCGCCTCCTGAATATCCAAGGTTAAAATAGACAGCAAGGAAGGTGTTAGTTGAAAAACCCACCCAATCGGGCATATCTCCTTATAAGCATTCACTGCAAGAAGATCAGCAGCTCAATTACCCATTCGAGGGATGAAAGATAAAGAAAACCCAACTTTGTTAGAGAAGAGACAAATAATATCATGAATGATGCTCCTACTCCTCCATTCACATAAAATAGATGATTTAGCATTCACATAAGTCACCAGAGTAAGACAATCAGATTCGAACACCACATTATCATGCCCCAAGTCAACTGCTAGTATGAGGGCCTTCTTAAGAGCTAGTGCTTCTATCATGAAGGCTGATATGGATTTGATCTTGTCCACGTAGCCCTACCTGAAAGAGCCATAGCTATCACGGCATATCACACCAATTGCAACAGCCTCCTTCCCTTGGTTTGATCAGACCACCAAAGAGCAAGACCCCCACTTCTACCCACAGGTTCCACAAGCCATTCCTCAGAGAAGCCACACCTTCGTCTTATTTTCCTCACATACTTGGCCTTTTGCTTTGTTTCAGACCAGAACACCATCAAGGATTTTTTTACAAAAGCATTCTTCCTTTGAATTCCTGGTTGTCAAGGCTACCCCCAGGCCTTGACAGTTCCAGGATAGAATATTCATGGTGAACCGGTGGTTGGTCCCATCCAACCACCGGCGTTAGGTACAGATGCAGAAGATTATGCCTCTGTAACTTCAATCTCACCAGAAACCCAGCTTGACGGAAAATCAACTTCAGTTGCCGCCGTGAGATCCATAACGACATGTTGACTATCGCTTACCCTGTTGCGGATGGAGGATTTAACTGCTCGACAACTTTTCCAACATCCTCGCAGAGGTAGAACATTCGCAGACCGAGCCTTTGGGATAATTATCAGAACATCAAATGTCAATTTGCGTTGTCTTTTTAATTTAGGTGGGCCCAGATCCAACTCATACTGCCTTTTAAGATGGATACTCTGCAAAGATAAAGACATTGCTGATATGGGTGAAAGCCCACTTTAGGGAGTAACTTGAACCTCATCGGACTTAGGATCAATTGGGAACTCCACCCGGTATGGGGTGCTCTCATTTCTATCTATTGGGATTTCCAATGGTGTCTCAATTGGGCTAGAAATGAGAGGCAGATTTAAAGATGGGCCCAACACTTCCCTACCATAAGCAGGCCCATCCTCTGATAGATTCCTAGGAGGATCCATTTGTGATACAAGGGCATCACGTGAAAAGCCAACTTCATCTGCATTAATTGCCAGACACCCCTTGAAGTCAACAGTTGTAGTAGAGACTGAGCCTCTCGCCGAAAGCATTTGATTCGTAGCAATCTGCTGACAACACACAATCTTTGTGCCAGGTTGATCGCTCATCTGACCAACATCCAACCTCGGACTCGAAATGCTTCCCTTTGTCTCCTCCATCTCCATCGACCAACTCCAGCAAGGCTTGTTCAGATTTCTGGGTTTCTCAATATACCGGGCTTCAATCCAATCATCTTCACATACATCCACAAACTCCTCCAGAGTGCGGACCGCTGGGGTACAGAGCTAGCTACCAAACCCCGAGTTATCTCCCTTGCTAGTCTCTTGAGATGCTAATCTTGTGCAACCACGGATGTCATGACGATACACCCACATTTATAGCAAAAATTCTGCAATCTCTTGTACTTGATCGATACTCATGCCGTATCCTTTTGCTCTCTCGGCACAAAAAAACCAAAGATTAATGGTTCCTCAGTAGAGATAATAGATCTCACACGCATAAAGCCCTTCCCTAATCTTCCTTCTATAAATGGTTTTTCAAACATTATTGATTTCCCCATTGAGTCACCAATGATTTTCGCATTACTGTTATTGAAGGTTTCTAACGGGAGACCGTGAAACTGGACCCAAAATGGAACTTCATTAAATTTCACATCTTTGATAACCATGCAATCCTCCCAGACCTGGAGGTTCAGGAAGTGCCTTAGTATCAACCACGGCCTTCCCTTCAGAATGCGGATGAAGTCCTTAGCCTCCTTAAAATGAAAGAGGAAAGTGAGTTGGTTTTTGGTTCATATCGTGGACTTCTAGGTCCTCATCCAAATGCCAACCCTTCTTAATCATCGAAACAACAGTAGGAATGTTCAACTTCTTACTAATCAAAATTTTGCCTACAAGCGTATTACCCTTCCTTAACTCCTTACGGTCAATAGACAAAACCACGTGCTTTTTACTTCAGGGACGACTACTTTGCTCCAACTCCATTCCTCCACAAGCCTCCAAACACCCTACACACCCACACATAAAAGAACTCTCAGTAGATAGAAAGGAAAGAAAGAAGATATGATCTTTGTTCTAATAACGACAACCTGACTGGGGTACTAGAGACCCACCGACCCTCACACATAAGAGAGAAAACTCCCACTCAAAGAGAGAAAAATATGGTTTTGGACTTCAAAACCATGTGGGGTTTAGACTTCAGACCTCAAGAATAACAATTTACATGTACCTAGATCCCACAAGATAAGGTGATCTATTGAGTTTGTAGATTTTTGTTTTGTATGATGGAGAGACTTGGTCATTTAATTAAGAGGGAGTGCACAAGGGGATGTTGGAAGCTTTTAAAATATCAATGCATGATCTTGAATTATCTTATTTATATTTTGCGGACAATCTTTTACTTTTTGCAAAGACATCATCAAAGCAGATGGAGATTATTAAGGAAACTTAGGAGATTCTGCATTGTTTTCGGACATAAAATCAATATTCACATGTCTAAGGCGTTATTCTCTAGAAATGTACATTTTAATAGAGATATTGCTCTTAGTAACAAGCTAGATATTGGAGTAGCGACAAATCAAGGAAAATACTTAAGAGTTATGTTGATACACTCTAGAGTAACCAAGGAGACATTTGGGCATATTACCCATAAGGTTAGATCTAGATTATCTTCCTAGAAGGGTAAATACCTAACTATGGCAAGTCGAGCTTTGCTTATCAAGGCTGTTATTTCAGTATTACCCTTATATCAAATGCAATCCTCCCTTCTACCTAAGGGGGTGATACAGGAAATAGAAAAAATAAGTAAGACTTTCTCATGGTGCCAAGATGAAAATGGCAAGAAGATACATTTGATAGTTTGGTAGAAAATCTTGAGAATTGAAGTAAAAAGGTAGATGGGTTGCGAATTAGGAATTTAGAGCATTAGAATAAGACTTTTTTTATGAAGTTGTGCTGGGGTTTGATAACCAACTCAGATGCTTTATGGGTGAAGTGTCTAAGAACACGATATGACTGTGGTGAAGATCGTGTTCCACGAGTGGAGAAAAAGAAGTATAATTCTCTTACTTGACAAGCTATTACTGGAGTTGGGAGAAGTTTTTACAAGGTATCAGAAGAAAAATAAATGATGGCAAAACTACAAGATTTTGGTGAGATCTTTGGACGCCTCTTAGCAGACCTTTGATTGAATATGTAATGTCAAATGGTCATAAGATTAAGCCGTATGAAATGGTGGGTAGTTTTACTACTTTGAGTGGTGCTTAGGATGTTGTAAGATGGAAGAAATGTTTACCAAACTGGGTTATTAACAAAATGGTTAGGTTACAACCCTCTACTGGATCCCAATCAGACACAGTCATTTAGCGTAATTCACCTTATGGGAACTTTACAGTAAAATCAGCATATAAACTCTTATGTGTACCAAAGACCTACGAGTCATCATTGGGAATGTGGGGATTTTGGCACTCGAATGTGCTTGAAAAAATTAAGTTATTTATTTTGCGAGTAACCCATGAGAGATTAATAACTAATTCCTTGAGAGTGAGAGTTGGGCTTTCAAATGAGGGAGTGTGTGCTGGGTTGTTCAAGTGAGGAAACAATATTACATATCTTGAGAGATTTGCTGGAATGGCTTCGATGGAAAGCGACAGGAATATATTGTGTTTTTGTGTGTTAATCCTAATAAATATTTTGTTTTTTTTTTTTTGTATGATTTGTAGGAATGACTTCGATGGAATGCAATAGGAAATCTAGGAAAGTGGACATGGACCGAAATATTTGCACATGTTTGCTGGTTACTGTGGAAAGCAAGATGCATTCAGTTGTTTGAAGGTAAATCAGCTACTCCATAGGAGGTGTTTTATCAGTGCCAACATCACTTGAGGGAAGAAATTGTGGCTGGGAGATGGAAACATCAGTTGCTTGCAGAGACAACAAAGGTAGAGGTCAAATGGAAGAAGCCAAATCCGGTGATAAGTTTGGCTAGATGTGGATGTGTCAATAAGAAAGCATAACCAGGAAACAGTTGGAGGCTTGATTAGAGATAACAATAGAAGTTGGGTAACAGGTTTTATGAATAATATTGGCGCCTATCAGGTGGTGATTGCGAAGGTATTGGCAATTAAGATGGGACTTGAGGTTTGTCAACTTTATAAATTCCCAAGAATACTGGTTTTCTCCGATTCTTTGAAGGCGATAAATATTTTGTTGAGAGATAGTATATTAGAACATCCTTTCAAAGCTGAAATAGAGGACACACATGAGCTATTGTATGCAGATTGATAGGTTGTTTTGTCCCATGCAGTTGGCTAAAGAGGCTAATGTAGAAGATATGCAGTTATAGATTATCCCGGTGGTATATTCAAGATGTAGAATTCGGTTCATATTTGACAAAATGCTTGTTAAGGTGAATTTAGATTCTTATTCTAGGGGGTGTGTATTTTGAATTTTAAAATGCTTGTTAAGGTGAATTTAGATTCTTATTCTAGGGGGTGTCTATTTTGAATTTTAAAATTACGCTTGTCATATGTATAAAAAAATGTTTAATGTACTTGTTGTATTGAAAACTGGTGCACCGCATTAATTTTTAAAAATATTTATATTCCTTTTATTCTTGAAACAATATTTTAGAGAAAAATTACACTGTATAACTGTTGGAAATTATACTTTAGGGGCAAGTCATTGTACTTTAGATATTTATATTATTTAAAGTATTCTCCTTTAGTTATCATTTCATTTGCATGTTTATAGTGATAACTGATCCTTGGATTTATCTTATAGATTATCCTAAATGTCCCAGGTCGGTCATCTCCGCGAGAGCGAAGATGAAATAAGACCAGTATGACTTTGATGAGTATGGAGATACAAGTCAAAGTCACAGGCACTTGTAAGAGTACAAAGTGCTGGACCGACCCACTATGAGAAAGCTGCATGGAATAAGTCATAAGCTTTTCTCATGTATAACCGCATCACAACGCCCGTTGACCTGAGATCATCATGGATTCCTACATGATGAGTCATTGATCTTTGACCTAGTCAAAAGTCACCTTTGATCGGGTGATGATAAAGGCTATGATCGGGATCAGTGATTTTCATGTAGAGGAATGTGAATGGTCAAGATAGAATTTGTCCCTCACATTTGTAGAGAGATAATACTGGGCCCCTCGATGAGTCAGTCTGAGAAATGTATGATCATACTACGATGGAAAGGAGTTTCCAGTTCAATTAGACTACTCAAGAATCGAGAAAGTAATGGTTAAGAACAGGGAGTTGACATTATCCATGCCTCATCCTTAACCAAATTATCGCGTGACAAATGGGACGTGACATTTTTGTATGATAGATTGTATAGTATCATCGATCGCCATATGAATTGGGTAGTCGCAATGCCTTGCTAGAGGCCGCTTGCGACTTGTGGGCTGGTACAGTATTGGCCCACTACCAATCTCATGTAGGCCTGCAGGGTCGCACACAATAATAGTCAAACACGAGCAAAAGTGTCCAGATTCATTGAACCTTGGATATGTCTAAGATTTAATGAATAATGTATTTAGTCTAATATATATATATATATATATATATATATATATATGAAATTAATATAATAATAATATTATATTATTATATAATATTTGTTTTTATTTAATTTATTTGATAAATTAAATATTTAAAACAAATAGAGATATTGTATCTCAGATTTAATTTTCGAATAAATATATCATATATTTTATTTAATTTAAATTGAGATATAGTATCTCAGATTTAATTAAAAAGATAGATATCATTTCTTGGATTTAATTTATAGAGATAAATTAAATCAGAAGGCTTTTAATTCGAATTAAATAAATAGATTATATTAGATCTATCAGATAGATTTAATTAATATATTTTTTAATCTATATTTAAAATTTGAATTTCAAAATTAATGAGGATTAATTTTGAATATATAATACGTTTGCCAGGTTTAGAAAAACCTACGGGACTTTTGTTAAGCATATTAGAAAGACGCGAGAAACCCTAGAGAAAATAGAGAGACGCGACTCGAGAGAATACTGAAGGCGCTAGCACGCTGCCTTCTTCTGTGTTCGAGGTTATTCGTGTGGATACCAGTAGAGGAAGGCGATTCGAAGAGTCGACTTCTGCTGATCGAGAAGGTAGCCCACCAGTCCAAATAGTTTGACATAGGTACGATTCAAATTCTTTTAACCTTGATTTAAACGCTATTCATGGATCCTCCTATTCCTATGAGATTCGTAAGTTTTTAATTCCGCTGCGTGTACAGATCCCAACAACAACCCCATACTTGGAGTGCATGAGACACGTAAGGCCATCCCAATTCCCAACACATAGAACAGACGATCCCATGATTACAAATTGAAAATAGAAATTGCTCTTTCGTTATATTTACAGGCTATTTTCAACATGTTTTATTGAAAACTAATAAAAATCTTAAATTTCATTAATTATATTTACTTAAGTATTTTGATGGTGGATTATTTATAAATAATCCTATAAATATTTTTTTTGATTTTAAGGTACGATCTAATCTGTGATCCCCAAAGACCCAACAACCCAAATTTCGTCGTTAAGTTTATTCTTATTTATTATATATACATATAATAAATTTAAAAAGGTGACTTGTACTGAAAGAAAATTTATTTCTTTAACCAACGAATTTTACTTGAGGGGTAAAAGATAAAGGGGACAAGCAACGAGGAGAAGAAGGATCTTTCTTCAAGAATATTCCACCGGCAAGAGAATAACTTCACTGCTGAGGCACATTCGTCGGCTTTGTTAACTAGAGTTTATTATTAACCAGGCTGTAACTCATGGGGTGATTTTGGAGGGAGATTGAGGAATCATGAATTTCATATTTTCAATCCCCATAAAAAGAACACAGTTTGATCCCAACTTAAATAATGATTCTCAAATAATTTTAATTTGTTGTATGCTAGGGTGGAGTCAATAATTGTAATTAGGGGATAAAAATTATAGAATAAGACTCAAATGTTTATGAAATTACATTTTATTCCCATAAACATTTCAATATCTACATTTTAGTCTCTCAACAAAACTTTAGTGAGGACTAAAGTGAAAAAATTAATTTTTTTATAAAGCTGAAATATAATTTCTTAAACATCTAGGTTATATTTTATAATTCTAGAAGGTCTTCTAGTTCTATGATGATAATTGTTCGTCAATAAATTATCACCCAAAAAAATTAGGCAAAAGAAGAGTAAGAAAAAGCTCTTATGGTTCATCATTATCTTCTTCTCCATTCAAGACCAATCAAACTCACCAATTAAATTTTAAATATCTTAAGAATTATCGAAGAACTAAATTCCAATGCATATATACATTTTTTCTCGAATATTACAATAATAACAAAATAAAAACATGAATATATATTTTTTAAATTAACAAAATACTATTGTTAGGAAAAAAAAGATATTACTCTTTATACATAATCTTACCTTTTTTATCATCTGTAAATATATTAATTCATGACTACAAAAGATAACCGAGTAAAATTGAATCATCTGGATTTGATTTATAAAATTAATATCCATCATAATCTATCAAATTTAAAAGACGATATTATTACATAGAATACTTTTTTTAACTTTTTCAATATCGGAATCATATATGGAACCCAAGAGAAGATCGTGGAGTCTACTCAAGATAATTGGAGAGATCTGAACGTTCTCCGCAAAGATTATTCGATCATTGGATTGATACACGTGTTAGATTCACATACGTCAGAGAGCCCTCCACAGTACCCATTTTTTTTTGGAAAGAAAGCAACTTTCATCACCATTACCATATATATGTATAGGGTAGATATGGAAAAGATTTAGATGAACACTTTTTGATTTACTCTTTAATTAATATCACACTTCTTCTACTCGGTGTTTTAATCGGGAAAGGGAAAAGGAAAACAAGAAATCGCAACAACCGCAATGGACTCGGAGATTATTTATTCCTTTATATATATTTGAAGTCACGAAGAATCAGAAGAGATAGTGGCAACTCTATCTCCTCTAAGCTGATCATCACACGACCAAGGATAAACAAACAAAAACCCTAATTTTTGTTGTGGGAAGCCCTGTTTGCTGTGCATGTAATTTAATCGATGAACACCCGTAGGATTGAAGGAATATCATCGATCATCAACGCGGGGTAGTATAGATGCTTGTCTCTGGAGTATCGTGGGATCTGAATTGGTGCCTGCAATTAATATTCTCGGCTTTTGTTGTAGCTGTTGGATTGCATACATTGGTCAAGAAGACGGCCTCGAAGTACTTTGAAGTCGACGCCAATTTCGAGGGGGAAAGACTGACTGATCGAATTCCAATGCCGGACACTCTCAGGGACGATTCTACTTGTGTTGTCTGCGGCAACACTGGCTCAAAAAGGTGCTCGCGCTGTAAAGCAGTAAGATACTGGTGCGTCCATTAAATTGTCACTGTGAATGATTGGTTTCTTGTTATTTTTGTTTCTTATGGGATCACGGATTGTGATTTCTAGTGTCTGAGTAATTCAGAGGGTTTTCCTTGTTATTGATTTCTGTTAATTTGATGCCGCAACTTCAACGTTGACCCGTGAAGTTGGCGCGTTATATTGGTTTTCAATCTGACAAGTTGATTTTTGTATGTGTTCATCAGCTCACTGGCATGCCAACATTCACACTGGAAATCTGGGCATATGTCAAAATGCAAGAATGTTCATTTATCCAATGGAAATAATTTGACTCAAACTGGGGCAACTAACCGTGGGTCTAAAGCGTCTGCGGCTGGGGGTAAAAATTTATCTTCGATAGCACTGGTACCTGCTTCCGGCACTTCCAGTTCTAAGCCTATCAAGCATCCCAAAAGTGTAATTTTCTTTATATACCTCGATGAAAAATACGTTGCACTTTGCTTACTTGGTTGAATCTTGTGCGTTTTCTGGCATACTGAAATCTGAGTGTTTGACCCTTTTTTCTCCTTTCAGGTTCTTTTTCCGTATGATGAGTTTGTTCAGTTTTTTAATTGGGACAATCCGGGATTTTCTCCTTGCGGACTCTTGAATTGTGGAAATAGGTTTCTTTTTTAACCCAACTAAGCTTTGCTACATGCGATTATTTGATTGCCATAAGAACATTCAGTGACAAAATTATATTTGTTGTGAATCTGTGCAGCTGCTTTGCTAATGTGGTTCTCCAATGTCTCTCATTCACAAAGCCACTCGTTGCCTACTTGTTGGAAAAAGGCCACCGCCAAGAATGTAATGTCATTAACAAGACATTTTGCTTCTTATTGGTTCTGTGACTTTTCCTCATGCCCATATTTGTTACTACTTTTTCAGGCAGTTTTAATGATTGGTGCTTTCTATGTGAGTTTCAAGACCACCTTGAACGAGTAAGGCAAAGTTCACAGGCCTTTTCTCCAATGCATATTCTCTCTGGCTTGCATAATATTGGTGGCGGTTTCGATTATGGAAGACAAGAGGACGCTCATGAGCTCATGAGGTTTATTTGCTACTACAGCTGTTCTCGACCTTCTGCAGTGAACTCCATATTGCCTGTGTTTAGAAGGACTTTATATGATTAATGATTTAATAAAGTAAAGGTTTCTAATATTCTTGCAGGTTTGCCATTGATACAATGCAATCTGTTTGCCTTGATGAATTTGGTGGAGAAAGAGCTGTCCCTTCTAACCTTCAAGAGACTACCCTGATTCAACACATTTTTGGTGGTCACCTTCAATCTCAGGTTATACTTCTAATCAGTAAGAAAATCTGCATTGTTATGTTGAGTGAATTCCTTTGTTATTTCTTTATGTGTGCTCAATGAGAATTAGAGACTAAACGATCACTTTGATAGATGATTATAAATTGAAGATGCTCTGATTCTCTCTGAACTCTCTTATGCACATGAAGGAGTTCAGAAGAGAATCAGAGACACAATATTCCAGTAGAATTCTCTTTAGCCTAGCTTGAGGTTGACATAAATGTAGTTTCAGATATGTTGATCCTCTTCAGATGAGAACAAATGTTTATGTTGAAATGGTCCTTGGTGAGAGAAATTGGTTCAGAGTTTGACTGTAGCGCTGTCGGCATGGTGGTTTAGTTGTGGGCGTATACCATTCTTCCATGAGTTAAAAGCTTGTTGAGCTTAATGTTCTACATGCGATTGTTGTTTCTTAAGTATACCAACACAATTGTTTCTGCTCTTTCCGATTATTTATATTCCTGCTTCTCTTTATTTTTTCCAAATGTGACCAATAGATCATCCCTAAAATTTTGAGAGACAGTTTCATTAAAGCACTCAGTTTTCACCATTTTAATGGAATAAAGTAGTATTCTCTTCTACTTAGCTAGTAATACATTCTATGACAAACTTTATGAAGGAGTTAGAAGGCACTTTACTTAGCTTTTAAGCTAACATTGGTCTGGAAAGAATTGCACTGGGATTGTGAAAGATTATTTTTCTGCTTTCTGGCTGGGTTGTCATTTGGGTAAATACAAGATGTCATGGGATCTGGCTTTGTGAGCTTTTCGAGTTATGGTTTCCTGATACATCCATGATTTTGCTTTTTGGGCTGCTTAAATTTTTCATTCCTTTCTTTGCTGTCAAATTAATTTTTGTTATTTTGCTTTTGACATGGATGGAGCTGTGAATTCAACATTTTTTTTTTTTCCAAAACAGGTCATTTGCACCAAGTGCGATAAGGTTTCAAATCAATATGAAAACATGATGGACTTAACAGTTGAAATTCACGGTGATGCTGCCTCCCTGGAGGAATGTTTAGATCAGTTTACTGTCAAGGAGTGGCTTGATGGGGAAAATATGTACAAGTGTGATGGGTAAGGTTGCCTTCCTTTTGAGAAGATACTGATGCCTTAAAATGGTTGGCTATCTTGTCATATAATGTTTACCTTGTTTCAACTGTTGTTGATGACGACATCAGCAACATAGAAACCATTTTCCCCCTTCGCTTTAAGTTGATTCATGTTTAGATGTTAATGGGGTTATATATTGAATGTAAGAACCACACGAGGATTTTATATGAGGATCATTAGGTTGGACATTTAATCTTTCGGGGGTTTCCTGTGGGAAGGCTGGCTGCTTTCTCTTTGTTAACTTAAAATGGGGTTCTTTAAGGGGGGAAGTTGCTGTGAACTGTGAACCATTAAGAATTACTGCTTGCTGAGACGACTCAGTAGTTTTGCTAGGCCTCTCAGAAGAATAACAGTAGCACCAAGCATTTGAAACTTATCTTGCATCTAAAAATTAAAAACATTACATTACATTTTTTCAAATCTCAAAAATGTTTTTTTTTTGGGATAAAAGAAGAAATATTTTTATAGGGAGGAAATGCAAATTACTGGAAAGATGGGAGATTTTCATAAGCAAAGATGCAAAGAAATAACATAACAAAAGCAAACAGCGTCAAAATATTATTCCCATTAATTCCTTTCTATATCTGTTGGGAGGCTGCTTTAAAAGAGGCCATGGACTGAACACCAAAGAAAGGCCAAATAAACAGAAGCAGTGGGAAAGATAGTGTAGTTCATTTATCTTATAACTGAGGTTACTGATGTTGTTGGACCTTGAGGCTCTTTGGAACTTAGTATGGTCCTACCGTTTACAAGTCTTGCTGCTTTTTGCAGGTGTAATGACTATGTTAAGGCATGGAAACGGCTTACAGTGAAAAGTGCTCCAAATATTCTCACAATAGCCTTGAAAAGATTTCAGGTTTGAGCAATTTGATCCTTTTCTAGAGAAATAAGAGTTTGAATATGTTTTGAATTTTGCCTTGTACCTTTCCCCTACCATTTCCATCCCCCATTCCCCTTAAGAATAAGGTTATTATTTTAGTTTTGTACATGTGCAGAGTGGGAGATTTGGAAAACTCAACAAGAGAATAACCTTCCCTGAGACTTTAAACCTTACTCCTTACATGAGTGAAGCAGGAGATGGATCTGATGTCTATAAACTATATGCTGTTGTCGTTCATCTCGATATGATGAATGCCTCATTTTTTGGCCATTATATATGCTACATCAAGGATTTTCGTGGAAATTGGTATAGGATTGATGATTGTAAAGTAAGATTTCTGTGTCTTCCCTTGCAATTTCATATTTTCATCTTTAATCACCAAGTACATAACTTTTAAGTTTCAGCATCCTCATCTGGTTTGCCATTTTTTCAGGTTGTGAGTGTAGAATTGGAGGAGGTACTTTCTCAGGGAGCTTACATGCTGTTATACAGCAGGTACTGATATAATTTTGTGCTAAGGCTCTCTCTTTGTCACTCTCTAATCCATACCGTCACAGGCTCACTTATATTGTGACTGCCTTGGTAAAATCCCCTTAGAACTTTAGCTAGGTTTTCGTTAGAAAGAAAGCATTGGCCCTTGTTTTAAAAGGTAGCCACATAGTAGTTTCTTTCATTATGCTCACTTAAGGCAGATACGTTACCTCATTAAGGTAGCGGTTATATCTGTTTATCGCACTTAATGAAAAGAAATAGTAAGAAAAATAGAATGAAGAAAGTAAATTTGAACATGATAAATGGTTATTCTGTCTATTTTTGAGAAGAAAGAAGAATATTATTATGTGAGGATTTCAAGGATGTAATAAACACGGTAAAATTATAACCAGATGAGGCCAAAATAGCCAGGATGGTGTTAGATGCCTGATTGTAAAATGCCCAGGCAGGCCCGTTCTTAGAATGCTGGCTTTTCTAATGTATTACCTAAAGAAGATTGAGCTCTGGTCCTTGGGTGCAAGGCTTTATTTATTTATTTATTTTTATAATTCACTGTCCTAGTTGAGACTTGGTCCCATATTCAGCTGTCGATCATCTGCATTGATTGTTTGAGATAAGGGTGTTTACATGTAAATTCATGTGCTTGTCATGCATGGAGGACATATAGGGCAAGGGGCATATAGCTTTTCGGACTGTGATTTTTGGGTTAAAATATATATATATATATCTGATTGAAGCTACAAGTTTTAATTTGTATTTGGACAGGATGAGCGCCCGGCCTTCTGGCGAGCAAAGAGACAAAGTGGAAGTGAAGCCTGGCTTGATTGAGCAACCAGAACGCATCTCAAGTATGGAGACTGTGACTTGCAGTAGCAGTTTGAAGGTTTCAGCATCAGATAATAGTCCAGATTTGAAGGCTTCTGGATCCGATAATGATTCCTTAACTGGAAAGAATTTTATGGATGTGGACATGATTGATGTTGAGTCAACTTCTGATTTTGTTAGTGATGCTTCTGGAAGCGCCGTTGAATCACTGCATTTGCTTGCTTCTCAAGCTGTCAAAGATTTGGAGAATATAGATATGGTCCAAACAGATCCATGTTCATCTGCCTCTAAAGAGACTTCAGGCTGCATGAAAGAGCAAGATGATATTATTCATACGGACAATTCTGATCCTTCTCCAGGTTTGCCAAACGGCTTTTCTTGCCTTGATAAGAATTCTTGTGTCTTAAGGGATCATCAAAACGGCCAAGACTCAAGCGGGTTGGGGGATGCTAAATTCAAGTCGAATTATGGGAACGGATATTCCATTGCAAGTGAGAATGGGATCCCAGTTGAGGATGCTCGTACGATATTTTCTGGCAACAGTTCATTGCCCACGGAAACATCCTCGGCTAAGATGCATCAGTTGAAGCGAGCATCACCACTCTGCAGCTCTTAAACTGCAAATATCATCAGGAGGGAATAAATTTAACAGTAACGTAGGTATAGTTAGATTTGTTATTTGTTAATATATCATTTGATTATCCCACCATCGGAAAGATGTGGTGAGTTGGGAAATTATTTTTATCTGGGGTTTCATTATTTGCAGGAACCTTGGATCCTATCCGCAACATTTTTATTTTTAGATGGACTCTCTAATTTTATTGTAGTGACAGAATTCAACTCCTTTAACGTGCTGCTCACTCTAATTTTTTAGTAATAAAAAAGTTCGTTTCTTTTTTACTGCTTTTGGTCACACAACAGGGTCATCTTTAAATTTAGATTGGTGCTTTTCGTCTGGCTCTTTCGTTCTGCAGAAGACGGGTAAACACATCCTATCTAATTTTATTCTGAATTATATTTCTTTTTAGCTATGCACAGGATACAGAAATTAGAAGTTGTTATTTTTCTTGCATTTAAACCATGATGACAGAATTTCAAACAAAAAAAGTGGCATATAAAGTCTGTCTAAATGTACCAAAGAATATTAAAAAGAAATTAAGAAAAGCATACATAATACTTTGAGAGAAGTTGTACAACGTACTACTCACAAATTGTACATCTTTATAAAATTTATATTTTATATTGGTAAATTGATATTGGACGAATTACTGAGAAGTTCCAAGGAAGGAGTTAATTATTATGAAGTTCCAATAACAATAACAATGGAGGAGCAAACAATAACAAGTTTCGATATAAGAAATAAAAACACCTCACTTGTTATTGAAACTTCTTAATGAATACTTTTTCTGATCCTTATTATAAGGCACCAACTAACTTTTCTCATAAATCAATAAAAACAGTTAAAGTCAATAAAGTTGTCATATAATTTAAGTAATTTTCAATATTACCTCTAATAATTGCACTAAACTCTAATATTATATTAATTATTACTCTCACCCACTACCCTCATTAATTAATGGATAAATGGAAAAAGATAATTAATGCTCATTGGAAACAAGCAAGTGCCTTATAAAAAAGACCAAATAAACTTGTTAGTTGATGTTTTATAGTAAGGACCAGATGGAGTACTACTCTGGTCCTCTTTATATGTCTAAATTAACTAACTCTCATATACCAAAGAGAATTAGTTAACTCATTAATATGAGCAAAATTTCCTATTTTGTTTTTATTTATGATTGGTCTCAAGAATTAACATGAATACAGTCTTTTTGTTTATTGCAATTAATAGGGATTTTTTTTTTAAAACATTTAATTACTCTAAAATTGGACTTATAATAATGACAAAAACTTTTTATCACAATGAACTTATAAATAGGATCAGAGTGGTAATGACGAGTCTATATTGAAGTTCTTGTCAAATAGTGATGGTGCACGATCAAGAATTGTTTGGTGGGAAAAAAAGAAGATAAGAAATTGGTTGAGGGTAGATGAGGCTTGAAAAATAGACGAGATATTTGAAATTGACCTGTAGGGCCACTGAGGGCCTCGCTTAAACGGGCCGGCCCTGGAGGGCCTCGGGCCAGCCCTGGAGGGCCTCGGGCCAGCCCTGCAGGCCCTTTACACTGTAGCTTTTTCATTTTTTCATTTTTTAATTTATATGTATTTTGTCTTTTTTATAGAGTTATTTATCTATTTGACTACAAATACATAATAATTATACTCTAATTTTATGATTTGGTTTATTATTTGTTGCAAATAAAATTACTCTTATGTTTAACAGATTAAATTATTTGTTACAATAATAGTCATCGTACTAATGTCGCTTAGTGGTATGTTTCTTATGTTTTATGTGAGTTATTTGTGAACATAGTTTGCTTTTGATTATGAATTAGTGACTGTGCTTATTTGTTGGATGGTTTGTGATGTAATTTACTAATTATATTTCCTTAAAAAAATAGGAAAATTAATTAAAATTTGGAATAGTAATTTCAGCCAGGCCGACCGACTCTGGTGCTCTTGGGTGGGCTTTGAAAACAGTGTTTTTCTTACCTGCCCTAGAGGGCGGCCTGTAGGCCACGGCCTTCACGGCCACCAAGGCCTACCTGATTCCCAGCTCTAGTTGAGGGTATGATTGAGTTGGCGTTGAAAAAACACGTTTACGCAAGTCGAGACAAAACTCCTATCACAAACTCACCTCGTATATCATAAATCACATTAGGAAAATAACTTTCACCTTAATCCAAATAGACACCGAGATTTAGTTTGCCCGACTTTGTTTTACATGATGTACTCTCTCTGATCCTTATTATAAGGTACCAACTAACTTTTCTTACAAACCAACAAAAGCAGTTAAAGTCAATAAAGTTGTCATAGAATTTAAATAATTTCTATACTACCCCTACTAATTGCACTAAACTCTAATATTATATATTAATTATTACTCTCACCCATTATCTTTATTAATTAGGGACAGACATGGAAAAAATAATTAATATTCAATATCTTATAAAAAGTATCAAATAAACTTATTAGTTGGCGCCTTATAGTAAAGACCAGAAGGAGTATCTGTTATGTTGGTTTTGTCGTATCATGTTTTCTTCGTGAGGGATGGTTTGGTTGAGTTGTCCTTTGCGGTTACTTTTTACCCTATTTTTGCTTACGAACATATATTGCTTTACATTATTTAAAGTATTTGACAATATTAGTTTAAAGGGTAAAGGGTTTTTCTAGCTATGGGAGATAAGTTATCTTCAGTAATCCCCAAAACTAATATCGTTTTGGATTAATGAATGGTGTTTCTGTAATTTTGCACCCTTCATTAATTCACTTAAAATTACAGAAACACCATTTCATTAATTCAAAACGACGTAGTTTTAGATACACTTATCTCCAGTGACATCTAAAACTTTTTAAAACTTATTTATAACCATTGTACTTTTTAAAACTTATTTATAAAAATATTGTTGATTTTATTTATTATTTATATTTAATAAAAACATAAAATATTTGGAATCTCCGTGCAGTGGAGGGGATTTTTTTTTTTTCTAGTTTTGATATAAAAAAATACATGCGGGGATTAAACAACGGTGGAAGGTCAAAATAATGTTGGATGCCTAGAAAATAGTGTTGCCACTGATTTCTCTCCACTTATTTATTTAATTATTAGATTGAGATTTATTCAGTAAAATATTATTTTCATTTAATATTTAATATTACAATAATATTTTTAATATAGTATAAAATATCAGTTAATAAAAGCTAATCTAATGGTAAAAAAAAATTAAGTGGAAAGGAAGTAGAGAGAGGTTAATAAAAACATTCAATTTTTTTTAAAAATTACATTTTTTTCGTTCTGAAAAAAATGGTGGATGGTTTGTCATTGACTTTGATAACTGCTGTTCTTTTTAATTATGGTGTAAGAAACAAAGACAGAATAGAAGAATTGAGACCCGATGCAAAATAGTCTCACATTAACAAAATTTTCCAAAGTATCATAGTTCGAAACATAATTTTATGTTACCAAGTCAAATAGCATATCAGGAAAAAAAAAAGTCAAATAGGATGCACATTCAGGTTGAAAAAAAATAATAGACACATTAAAATAAAAAATAATACTCCACAAAAGAAACACGGGGGCGTGACGTGAGCATTCAAGTGCATTTAAACAAAAAAATTAAAAGTTCGAGCAATTGACATGACACCACAAAATATGAGCTACAGGATATCTTGAGCTTTGAGGATTGATTCCACAGTGTTGTTGCTATTCACAACAAAAATATTCTAACTCTAATTCCATAAAATTAAAGGGGCATTGGTGCCACAATTTTTTTAAAATTAATAGAAATATTTTTGTAGTATAATTTGTATTATAAAATTGTTCTTATAATTAAGACAGAATGAATAGTTTTTTTGGATAACATTCTGATATATGCTTTCCTAGAGTTATTAGGGGGGGGGGGGGGGGACAATACTATCCTAATTTATTCACGGTTGAATTGTGCATGATATATACTACCTCCGATCCTAATTATAAGACTTAATTGACTTTTTTTGGAGAGATTAAAAAAGCTAAATAAATTACTTAATCATTTCATATGTTGTGTATACTTAGATTATATATTAGTTTATTAGTCAAACCAATTAATTTGAAAAAAATAATAAAAATACTCGAAAGTAATTCAATTAGATTATTTAATTTCTCCAAAAATGTCAACTAAGGCTTATAATTATGATCGAATGGAGTATATTATATACCATACAAATGTAACCATAATTACCTAGCTCCATAAATCGTTGTTACTAGAAACCCATCAAAGTTACAATGTCACAAATTGCTTAAAGATCTCCTATTACTAACTTTATTATCTAAAGATACCTGAAGTTTGTTTAAGGATCCAGTCATAACATATTTTTAGCCTGTACAACTCTTCTTAATAGGTCATGTTGTTCAAGATACATTGCAAGCTCAAAGACCGGACCTGCTTTCCATACAATTATGATACTTTTAGTATCAGTTAGTACCTTGAAATATTTTTTCAAGATCCTAAAATAATTTTTCAATAGCAGTCCGTATCCTAAAGTATTTGTGAGTACCTTAAAATATTTTTTCAAGCTCCTAAAATAATTTTTCAAGATCATAAAGTATTTTTCAAGATCCTGAAGTATTTTTCTAGTACCGGTCAATATCCTAAAATATTTTTTTAATACCCCTTAATACCCTAAAATATATATATATATTTTTTTTGAAAAGAATCTACTTCATTGTTTTGAGCCAAAACGACGTAACTTTAAAGAAAAAGAGGGCAAGAGACGCTTGGAGCAGTGAAGGAAAACCGGATCCTCAAAGACCAGGGTCCTTGAGTTATAAGTTTCGTTAAAAGGAAACTTTTTTGGGGTAAATTTTCCTATCCATATCAAATTACAGAGGTAACTGACTCAGCTTGAGTAATTAAAGGAATGAATTATTCGGATTCGCAATGTAAGAAAAGCAAAAGGGCCAAAAGCTGGGCCGATTTATAAAAGGAGGGGTAGCATCATGTGTGAAACGGGTCGGAGCGGAGCCTTGGGTGTGTTCTAACTGGGCGTGTGACTTGGGAGCATCATCCCACAAAGCAGGCACACGAGGCGGAGCAAAAGCAAAAGAAACAAGAAGAACCTCAGCTTAATTAGCGGCTTTTTCTGCTCTCCCAGCAATATTTTAATCTTAACCCCAAATGGGTTTTGTTTATTATGCTTAGCTTGTGGATGGGACTTTGGAGCATTGACTTTTAGTTGGTGAAGCTGTGTGTGTTGTGTTGTGTTGCAGAAGCAAAAGACAAAGATTCCTCTACGAGGAAGAGGTTGCTTTTGCTTTGGGGAGGGTCAGCTAACACACACACACAAATGACAAACCCCTCTTTGACATAGGCGAGAGAGAGAGCGACTTTGAAACTGTGTTTACTTTCTCTTTCTTTTATGCAGTTTTGCGACGATTAAAGCGATTACATGTGCCAGCGCTTTGTCTCTCTTTGGTGTCAAACCCCGCGAATCCAAAGCTCCAATCTTTTGATACCAGAGTCAACCATTTCATTTCTCTCCCTCCGATCACTATCTCTCTCTCTATATATATATTCACACACACATATATAATACCACCCACCCGTGTACCCTAGAGCTAGCTACCCGCGAAGTTTCCTACCTCACTTCCTACTTGTTGTTTGTTGTGTTCGCTTTCCCTTTTTTTTCCCTTTTTTCGGATCTTCTTGCCCTTCCCCTTTTAAATACCACACCTCTTCAATCTTAACCATACATCCTCTGCCCTATTCGTTGACACTTGCTACCTCTCTCTCTCTCTCTAAGCGCCTGCTTCTGCTCTTTCTCAGGTACATTTCTCTTTATTTTTTCTATGTTCTTCTGTCTTGCTAGTTTCTAGGTTTTGCTTGTGTAGGCTTTAAACCTTCCGATCAAGTTTTTGTGTTTGTTTGTTTGTGGGTGGGTTACTTTTACTTCGACTTTACCATTGTAAAATCTGATCATTCTTTCAGTTAGATGTGGTGCAAGGGTGTTTGATTTGACTGCAATCGGATCCTTTTGTAAAAGAGGGGTTTGCTATGTGTCTTTAGTTCCCTGCCATCTTCTGGCCGCCGATTTCAAGCGAACACTTATTGATGGTGTCCTTGTTCCTTGGGTTTTGGGGACGATTAGGAATTTGTTCGCATCTAAAGTCCCAAGTTTGCCTGTTTTTTTTCCTCCGAGGGTTTTCTCCTTTCTGTTTTGTATCAGTTCCCGAAATCTGCTGCTTTAATCATTTGCCAAGTCCATGATTTTGCCTCAGACCGCATTTTATTTTACTTCAATCGCGACTTTCTTTTATTTTGTGCTGACAAATTCTGGCTTCAATTGGAAGCATTATTTCAGTTCCATTTCCCCCCTTATAATTGATGCAGAGACTCTTACAAAGAAGAAAAATTGCTAACATCTTGGTCACTTCGTTTTTGTAGTAACTTCATGTCAATGGGACTTAACAATTGGCAAAGTAAAAGGACAAGCTTGAAGAGAAAGTCACCTGAAAATGGAGATTCTCTAATCTCCAACAGTTCTTCCCTAGATGACCTTAATGAAGACCTCTTTGAAAGGGTGCTCTCATGGCTGCCAACTTCTACATTCTTTCGCCTCAGCACCGTCTGCAAAAGATGGAAATCGGCTGCAGATTCCGCGAGTTTCAAGCTGGCCTGCTCTCGGATTCCTTCTCGGGATCCTTGGTTCTTGATGGTTGCTCCCAACCTCAAGCAATCCATCATCTTTGACTCTGCTGAAAGCTCTTGGAAAAGACTCAACAATCCTCCGCCTCTGCAGGAAGATTCTAACCAAACTTGCATGCCAGTGGCCGCCTCCGGTGGCCTGATTTGTTACCGCGAATTGTCTGGAAACTTCATTGTATGCAATCCTGTGACCGGTTCTCGCCGGCACCTTCCTCCACTGCATGTAGCCCAACAAAATCAACAACCCCTTAATGCCATTGTGATGAGTTCATCTGTCTCCTCTGCCTACAAGATAGTGTTAGTCTTCGGCGAACTTCCATTTCTCTCTTTCATTTCCTACAACTCAAACAGTGGCCGCTGGGAAGCTGAGACTGCACTGAGGAGAAAGATTGATGACAATTCTATGGAATATGATTCAAGCGATGACAATGTTGTGTACTTCCTAAGTAAAGCTGGAAATGTGGTGGCAAGTAACATGCAGAGAAGCCCTACTAAGCAATACTCATCAGTTATTACAAACAAAGACGGCGATGATATAATCTACTTCCTTAGCTCCTCAGGGACAGTAGTATCATGCAATTTGACAAGCAAGTGTTTCTCTGAGTATCCAAGGTTGTTGCCTGCATTCTGTGAGTACTCCATTGATGTCGTGGAGTGTAACGGTGAGATGCTGGTAGTCCTATTGTCAGAGTTCTTGGAAACCGCGAGTCTTCGGGTTTGGAGATATGATGAGGCCGGGCGATGCTGGCACCAGATTGCAGCCATGCCTGCAGCAATGTCACACGAGTGGTATGGTAAGAAGGCAGATATAAACTGCGTCGGGGTGAATGATCAGATATTTATATGCTTGAATTCGCCAGAGCTATGTACTTATGCTGTGTGTGATTTGAGGACTAAAGAATGGATTGAATTGCCACAGTGTTGCATTAAAGGCCATGAAATGGAGTTCATGTCTGCCTTCTCGTTCGAGCCGAGGATAGAGGCATCTGTGTGATTGGGACTGTCCTGCCTTTGTTGTTAATGTTAGCTCATTTTTTTGGGTTTTACCTTTGAGGTTTTTACACGAGTCAGTATTGAAGCAAAATAGCTAGTTGAGATTTGTATGAAACTAACCCAGTGACTACTGATAGGTAACTGAGATATTGTGATTGTCTTCATTGATCTGTTAGAGATGTACGTTGCTTCTGTGATTATTATTGTTAAAATTATTACTATTATTTATTAATGAATGGTGATGTCCTTGACAATTCTTTCTCCTTTATTTTTTCTGGGGTTTTCGTCTATGAACGAGTGAATCGTTTAGGCTTGACTTTGTGGGATGGATTGGATTGGTGAGGATGGGTCGCCTTATATATAATTTTTCATTGAAGAATTTTCTAATCTATTGAGTTGAGTAAAGAGAAAGCTTACTTAAAATTAAGGTGAATTGATCTGCAGGGTGTAATCTATAGTGTGTTGTACATAATAATTATATAAAGTGTAAATTCAGGATATGTCAAAATAATTGAATAATTAAAACAGTAGTTTTACTTTTTCTTCCACTTTTCTACTTGACGCACGCTACTAACCATTCCATCTTGACGGCTATTTAACTATTAATATTGTGCTAATTCTTTGAAGTATAATTTTGACATATTTAATTAATTAACGGTCAAAATTAACTACGATAATGGTCGGACCAAATTACTCTATTTTTTACACTTTCGTAGTGAAATTGCCTATCGCTGGAAACTTTCAAAATAATTGCCCTTTTACCTGATCTTTTTATATACAAGTTATAATAAGGAATTTTAAATGGATTCAATGCGATATGATATAAGTATATAACCGTCTCTTATTTTATATTTTAACAATTTATTATCTTCTGAATGAGGACTTATACTTTATGTGCGTATTTAAAAAGAATTAATCACAAATGAATAAATAAATATTTAATATGTAAAATATTAAAATGAAGACATATAATTAATAAATGAAAAAGGACAAAAAGGGACAAAAAGGGCTAAGAATATACAGGTATATTAGGTTTATAAATGAAAAACTCGGGCCTAATAATTATTACTTTTATTTTCAATTATAAAACATTTGGAAAAAAAATTCTAGGTCGGAGAGGTTTGTAGTAAGGGCTGTTGATACTTGATTCATTTTTACTTATATCATTTTAAATTTATATAAGGACATTTTTGAAAAATGAGTAAAATTAACTATTTTAACTCTTTTTTTCAATCTCTCTAAAATCGGTTAAATATGTCTTATAATTAGAACGGGGGAGGGGGAGTAGTTTATAATTAAAAATAAATATCCCGCAACAGCGTGTAGGAGGGGAGTTGCTCAGCGAGGCGTGTTTGGAGACCGGCTTGGTTTCCCCCTGGACAAGAAAATCGATTTCCGAAGGATATATAAACCAACCCAAGCAACGACGCTTCCCAAATTTCTTATTTGATACTAGAAGAAGAAAAATGGAATCGGAGGATTCGGTGAAACTGAAATTGGAGGAATTGCAGAGACTTTTGGGGAAGAAGCAAAAGTTCGAGGACGCTGTCTTCTCTCTCAAATCCCTCCTTCAACAGAATTATCCTTCCGCTTCTCCTTCTCTCCGCAAATCCGTACGCTTACTTTCTCTTTCATTCGTTCTTGTTCTTTTTGTTTTTTGCTCACTTATGTCATTCTATTAGATTTGTATCGCTAGTACGTTTCCCTTTTTAATTTAACAGCATATCTCTTTTCTGTTCTTGTTTTTCAAATTCTATTGTTTTTGTTAGTAATACCTGATTTCCTGTTTGTTTGGATTCATTACTATTATTGTTATATATTAGTGGACACCATTGCCGAAGAATTTAACCGAGTAATTAACTTTGATGTCCGCAGTTTTATACAGCTATCTGCCGAGTTGCTACTGTATTGAAGACCAGGTATACCGCACCGGGTTTCTGGAATGCTGGGCTGGGGCTTTTTGAGCAGGCTGAATTGCTTGTTTCTGATCCGTCTGAGAAGGAACACTTTAAGGGTTGCATTTCTCAGGCGAGGGAAGAGTTGCATCTAGAGGATAATCCGACACAAGCTGCACAATCAGCTCAAAATCCTGTGAATGGAGGTGATCCTCTTTCACATTCTAGAAAGATTAAACGATTTAGCTCTCTTCTTTCCCTGTGACCTGGTATCGTGTTTTCTGGGGATTTAGGTTATCTTTTTGAGGGACACCTTACTGTAGATCCAGAGCCACCTCAGCCTCAATGGCTGGTGCAATCAAACCTCTTGACAACAGCTGCTACGCTATTTGATGCTGAATCATCTCAAGGTTTAGCGGCAGATGATACTTCACAGGAAAATGCTGCAAATATGCTTCAGGATCTTCTAAATAGATTAGAAGATGCCGTGCCACTGGTATTCATCTCAAATCTTCTCTGTTTCTGTTAACTGTTGATTATTTAGCTCCAATTCTGTACTCAGATATCAAAGTGGCTTTCCATTTCTAGATACGGTTTCCTCAGTCAAATAAATTGTATGCTGTGGGGCGTATTCATTGTTCAGATTTGGAGCTTAAGCAGTCCAAACTATTCTGCCTTGACTTAAGATCAATGATAAGTAATTTGTAGCTCAACTTGGAAGACAAGTGCTCTGAGTTGACTGTGAACAGGTTGCCTAGCACAGCCCCCACAATCCCATTCTATTTGTTCCATCATAAGCAACCTAAGCATCTGTCAATGTCATTTTACCAGATTCATATTTCATAGTGTTGCTTATTGTCTGTGTCTTTTTAGACCATTTATGCCAAAGAGTAGATTCAGATACGGTCCCTAGTATGTTTACTATGAAGTTTTCAATCAAAAGTAACTAGTGTTTTATGATTTTCTACTTAAAACATGGCAAGCATATAAGTTTAATTAGGGAATTGAACGCTTGTCTGTAACAACCATACACTTGTGTTATTTTTGTAAAATTTAACAATTGACATGTTTCAATCGGAGAACCCAATTAACCTTTTACTAAATTTAAATAACTTGCTTCATGTTGCCTGTCTCTGTTCCTATTACTAATGAAAGGCACTTCTATTGTTGCACTTTGCATTACTTCATTAAGTGGAAACACTGTAATTTCTTCTTGTTTAGATGCTGAGTGATGGTCCAGCCCTTCCAAAAGTCCCTCCTGCTAGCAAAGAAGTTGTGGCAAAACTTCCGGTCATTACTCTTACAGAGGAAATTCTGGCTAAGCTAGGGAAAGATGCAGAGTGTGCAATTTGCAAGGAAAACTTGGCTCCAAATGACAAAATGCAGGAGTTGCCATGCAAGCACAAATTCCACCCAGCTTGTCTAAAGCCATGGCTGGTATATTTGGGAACTTGCCCTGATATGTTGTAAACATTTTGGAACATGCAATTTTTGGTCTCCCTTCTCAAAGCAACTTTTTGGTCTTTGTTAAAATTATCATCTCTATGTTGCAGGATGAGCATAATTCATGCCCTATTTGTCGGTATGAGCTACAAACTGATGACCACGCTTATGAGAACTGGAAGGAACGTGAGAAGGAAGCAGAAGAAGAGAGGAAGGGTGCTGAAAATGCTATTCGTGGCGGCGAATATATGTATGTTTAGATGCTTATCTATTCCATGTATGGTCAGCAATTTTTCATGAACTAATAATAAATACAAAAAAATGTACTTCCGAATTGATCTCGTCCCTTAATAATTTGAATTTGTTGAGTAATAATTGAACTCTTCAATTCAATAAAATACTCTTTTAGAATTTTCAATAATCGATTTTTATTACAAAAAATAATTCTAACTTAGTTTATGAATTATGACATAAATTATATTTCCATGAATATGGATATAAGAAAGAATCAAAAGGGATCTACATGTGAATTCTACGTTACTGAAGATAGAGTCACACCCTTACAAGTTTCTCAGGTGTCTACTTATGTTGGCTTTTTCTTGATATTCTGAGTCCATTTAATTGTATTTCGACTGGATCCGGTTGCTGTATACCGAAGTTGACGGAGACATGAACGTCTCTGTTTTTGGTCCTAACCAATTGTTCGGGTCCTGCGATATACACCCTCTCTACACACATAGGCGGATGTTTTGGGAGAGGTTCTTCTCCAGATCCAGTATCGTATGGGTGGTGAAAGAACAAGAGAGGGGAGTATGGTGGTCCCCACATGTTAGGGAGGGCTTATTATACCCCCTCTTTACCTATACTCCAGGTAATCTGAACCTACTTTTTCCTGAACATACCAATTGGTCACCGAGGAGAATCAGACGCCAAAATAATTTTAAAAAAAATCCTACAACTGTCATACCCGCAACATGGGCGATTCTTTTGTTTATAGCGAAAGCTTCGATGCAAATCTTAAAGGAAGCCAAGAAATTCTCTCATCATATAGCTGTTGGATGGCTATACTCCTCCCTTTCAGATTTGTTTAGATTACGACTCTTCAGAAATCAGAATAATTATTTTCAATTTATAATTCGTAGAACATGGCTATGTCACATAGGAATCAAGTATCCTGACAACAAAAAATAATAAGGAATCAAGTACCAAGTACCAACCATTCTATTAACGAGGCCGTCCCTCAGACACGTGTTCGGGCACATCTCAGATGAACAATTATAAATAAAATTACTCGTTTTCTCAGAAAAATGAAAGTCACGTGGGGGCAAAATGCAAGCACAATGCTCCATAGAACAAACGTGTTAATTTGATGTCCCTAGCACCATCTTCACACAAACAAGCAACTTTGATGTGTAGCTGATCTGACGATAAATTCCAACCCATCAAATCCATAGATGCTGCCTTCTCAACACAAACATTGCCTCAATAAAGAATAATTTCAATCTAATAAAGCATCAAGAACAAATTTGAAAACACACCTACTGTCTTTAAGCTCGGTACTAAAGATACAAACCACATTAACTTATATTACTAAATGGCAAACATTCTTGACATCCACGTTCACATTGCTTGAGAAAAATACTAAGGCAGTTCCCAACTGGACCAACTTGAGTGTGCAAGGTGATTATATAAAATTGGATGCTCTCTATGTATCCTCAGAAACCAAAGTGATCAAGCCTGCAACACAATCCTATTCACATATAGAAGCAACTCACATGACCACAACCAACAATTTGCCGTGAACCTTGAGCCAACAGGAACCTTTATCCTAAATCAACCACCCACCCTTCCTCTACTCTGCCTGTATGAAGGCCTTTGTGCACTTTGAGGTAATTCATGAGGGTCCAAATTTCTATCCCTTCCAATTGCAGGTCCCATTGCATCATTCCTACGACCTCCTCCTCTGCGGTTCTGTTTCCCCCTCATATGACGGTAAGGCCTGGATCCATTATACCTCTTTTCCTCAAAGACCAACGGCTGGACCCCTTGCAGATCAGGCTCTGGAACATATCCCATGGGCCGTTTGGAAGCATCCATCTTTCTAAATGTGATAGATATCCTAATAGATATTGGAAGAAAATGGAATTTGAGTCAAATCAACAGGAAAATCGTTGAGGGAGGAGCAGTAGGAGAAATAAAATTTCATTAAGTACCTTCTAGAAAAGACTGCAGGCACACAATGCTTAGCTACATCAGCTCCATTTCCATTCAACACAAGCACAGATCTGGAGGAAAAATACTACTATAAGATTTTCACTTCTCCATTGTAGCCATTAGTCGATTTAAAAATCAATGCAAAAATCTCTTGCCAAGTTAATATAATTGACAAAATAAATTATATGAAGTGAAAGGAAAAAATACAGACAGAATACTTACCCCACGGGCAGAGGAATAGCAACTGAACCATCAAATTCCCCAGGACCCACAATCTTTAAGTTGGATCCAAAGACTATATTGCACTCACTAAGAAATGATACAGTACAAAATGGTCGAACAAAATCATGATTGTCTATGTGTGGAGGTATACAGTCGCCTTCTTCATAAATATTAACGATGCAACTATCTGGCACACAAGTAGGAGGAAGTACATGCCACCTGATCAGCCTTCGAATGATGACCTTGAAAAGGTCAGGAAAAGGATCTACCACCGCATTATGAAGAATTCCAGGTGGGTTACCATCTCTATCCTGTAAGGAGAATATTAGAAAGTGAGAGTTCCACCCCCCTATCAAACCCGTCAGTGATCATAACAGAGTCACTCAAGTACTAAAATTACTCCATTTCCCCAAACAAAAAAACATGCGCAGCAAATTTTAAAGGAGGCTAAGAAATAGACTAACTGTTGCATAATTGTAACAGCACCCAAATTGGATAGTTTGGCGTCCCTTGCCTCTCATCCACTTTTGAGGAGCAGAATATGTCCGATCTGCAAGAATTTAAAAGAATGAACATCATGTAGTCCCTCAGCAATAATACCTCACATTGTACTTATCTAATAATCAATGCAGTATAGCCAACTAGGGAAAAAGGGAATTGCTTTTCTTTTCAGTCTTCTAGATGGTAGTTAGCATAGGCAACCCATGATCCAAAAACTCAATATATATCCATAATACAAACAAATGATCATTGATTAGTTCCCAACTCATTGACTGCGCAAGTTGTTGGGACCCCAAAAATTCCAGGAAAAAATAATCACGTCTACATGATTTATTACTTATCATTGAGATAATAGATGTAATCTACAACAGAAAATTATTTCCTGGTTTCTTCACCATTCTTTACCTCACTCTGAGCACATATTTCAATAATCAGAATTTTCCTCTCATGATAGCAAGTATGAATTTGTTTACTTTACTTATAGCTAGAAAAGACTGCAAAACAAGGAATGTATTTTGACAAGATTCACACTCATTTACTATAACAAAAATATTCCCCAAAACGGGAACTATTTAGCCTCATTCAAGATTCATAACCACTGCAATCTTAGAGTACAAAAGTGTGATCTTTAAACCTTAAATGAACATGTCATGCGTACATGCGTTGCAATCTTGTAATGCATACATTCCTTTCCTTTCACATGTGTAAAATCAGATGATAAAGGCAGCAAAAATTCCTGCAGAATATAATTGAATATAGGGAAGTCCTTCTGCGTCAATTTAGAATGCAAAGCCTATCGCCAGGAGAAGAACAATATAGTGATTATATTCAAATCAAGGCCTTGTCATCCATATTGAAATTGGCTTTCTGCTATTCCTGTTTTTTAACAGCAATCGCCAAACGTTCAACTAAACAGTTATCTATGCACCATAAATTTTAGACAACATGCTACCAAAATTAATTTTTTCAGTGTACAAGCATGGTGAGACAACAAACCTTTCAGTTCTCCCTTTTTCCCCATCTCTTGCAGTGAAGCAACATAATTGACTATCCTTTTCTGTTCAGCAGCACTAAAAATACCCGTATGGAGTTCAAGCCCTTCAAGGATGTTGACAAGTTTTCCATGAACCCTCTCAAAGCACATGTAGTCTTTCTTACGCCGGACATTCATGAACCTAAGGTACTCTCGCTGCTCCCAAGACAACTTAGGCTTCTCAGGGCCTTTTGTTATCGTTCCATCCGAAGGACTTGCATTAACCGGCAGCTTGTCTTGCTCTTCTTCACCAAACTCATCCTCCTGCGCCATGTCCGCCCAAGACATACGTGGGCTTGGGGTCTCCAACAGAGGGGATTCGTAATTGGCTTCACTCACAGATATTTCGGTCACTGGTTCAGACCACCCAGATGCTTCGCCCGAATAAATTGCTTCTGCCTCATCTTTCCAACTCCCAAGAGAATTGGTATCGCAGTTATCGTAATGGTTGTCACACGTCTCATGCGATTGCGTATTATTAGCAGCAGAAGCATTCGAATCGTCATCAAATCGCTCTCTTGGAGCATCTCCATGAAGCTCTACAAGATTATCAAGAGAGGAATATACCTATCAGTAAACTATCAACACTATATAACGCATGCAGCAGATAATTACCAGAGAAATAACAATGAAAGAACCTGCCAAGTTTCAAAATTGGTATTCGATTATTCCGCTCAAATATGACAAAACAATCCCACAAGAAGAGACCAAGAGCCGATACAAAAACGAAAAAGGAAAAGTAAAGCAGTTTACCTGGGTCAATGGAACGGATGCGATCAGAGAGAATTACAGAGCAGTGACGGCAGAGACCTTTAGAGAGGAAGGGAAGCCAGGTTGTGAAGAACTCGGAGGCGATTCGGAGCTCGGAAGGCTGGTAATTGAGAAGGAATGGGTCGTCGGATCTGGAACGCTGCCCGTCCATGGCTGAGTCGACTCAGATGCCGGAACCGAATTCTGCTCCTGGTCCGCCTGCGAAACAGTTCCAGTTCCAGTTCTATTCTTTTTTCTCGTTGATTCTAATTAATGTTTGGCTTTGGCTATATATAGATGAGAGATTTTTTTTTTTTTCATATAGGTTATCCTTCTCTTTTCAGGATTCCTTTGGTACAGTTCAAACGATCAAACTTCAAAACTACCACAGATTAAACAACCCTAGGAATACTTTTAGTTTTTAATCAATAAAAAAACAGTTTTAATTGTTTTATATTTTTATAACAGCGCAATTAGGGCGAGGGACCCTTTCATCATAATCAATGTTAATATTATCAATGTTTTATATAAAATATAAATTTAATGGGTTAGGATAAAAAAGATTTACGCTATTTGTAGGCTATCCATTATAGCTCATAATTATAGTATATTTAATTTTTATAAAATAATAATTATAATCATGTACCTTTTTGAACGATTATAATCATGTACCTAAGTTCTCTTATTTTCCGCTTTCTATTTTTTTTTTAATTTCATATCCACCATTAGATTAAAAGAATAAATGGTTTGGATGCAATCTTTTATAAATTTATTACTATAAATATAAATAAATGAAAATTCATAATTATAATACAGAAAAAATAAGTAAATTTTGATTAAAAAATATTATAAGAATAATTTTATAAAATATTAGATATAAATAATATATTTTATGATCTAATGATAAAGATGGGATTATAAAAAGATAATGAGAAAAATAAAAATAAAAGCATCCCTCCTACCCTGGGATTCGAAATTGGCTTAGGTCCGCTGCGCCTTTCATCCGCTGCGGACCGTTGCCTTGAAACTGTGCTGTTTTGGCATAGTTTCAACCCCCTATCCCTTTATTTAAAAAAAATAAAAAAAATCAGTCACCGGGTAGTAAAAAGATAATTCAGGATACTAAATACTACTACAAAAATACTTCAAGATCTTGGAAAAATATTTCAGGGTACTGACTGGTATTAAAAGGATACTTTAGGATATTGAAAAATAATTAATGATCTTAAAAAAGTTATTTTTGGATCTTAAAAAATAATTTAAGTACTAACTGCTACTAAAAATATGCTTTAAGATAGGTTTTTTCAAGATAATAAAATAATTTTTTAAGATCATGAATAATTTTTTCAGTATCAATCAGTATCTTGAAGTATCTTTTTAGTAACAGTGAGTACACTGAAATATTTCTTCAAGATCTTAAAATAATTTTTCAAGATCATGAATAATCTTTTTAGTATCAGTTAGTACCCTGAAGTATCCTTTTAATACCAGTCAGTATCCTTAAATATTTTTTCAGTACCCTAAAATATTTTTTCAAGATCCTGAAATAATTTTTCAAGATCATAAAGTAGTTTTTCAATAGTATTCAGTATCCTAAATTATCTTTTTATTACCGGACAATATCTGTTTTTTTTATTTAAGGGATAGGGGGTTGAAACTTTGCCAAAACGGCACAATTTCAAGGCAGCGGTCAGCGGACCTAAGCCAATTCCCTAGGATTCAAGTGTTCAAACTTCCATGTAAAAAAAAAAATGGTACACCACCAAACGCTTAGGTCAGTTAGTAAGGGGCTGTCCTAACTTAACCATAGGTCTTGAGTTCAAGACATGGGGATGCAGCATGCGTGAGTGATAGTGGCTTCCCCAAAAAGGGCCAACCTGGTCTCGGTTCGAATTACCCTAGTGCCTGAAAGATGGTCTGCCTTAAAACACCGGATTCATTATGGGGCAAAAAAAAGGACCACACAAATCATCAACGGATACTGATTTATTGACTGCGGTTAGTGTAGATTTGGAGTGCACATTTAATATAGTTTCCTATTCTATTCGAATTGATTTGGAATAAATTGAGTTTCCTATTCAGAGTGATTTTTTATTATATTTAAATTGAGTCCATTAAGTGCGCTGATTATTTGATCTTGCCTATTCTTATTTTGTATGATTGCTCCATTTTGTGTATCCAATTCATGAACTTCCAAGCTGATTTTTGGCTCAAATGCATCTATTCCTAAGTTATTTGGGTGAGATTTTCCCATTTTCAATATGTGATTTTGCCGATTGTTTTTCTTTATTCTTTGTAACTAGCATTGTAGACTATTGCACAACTTATTTTGATTATTCTGAACGGATTTAATTCTGTTTTTGATAGATATACTTTTATAATTAAATGGATATTAATAGTATATAATTAAATAATTAAAATATAAAAAAGCACAACAATTTGATTTAAATATTTTTTTAAACTCTAAATAATTGAAATTAAATCCATCAACATTCATAATTTTTCATGTTTAACAAAGAAATTTCTATAATATTTACATATAATCTAAGAATACATAATATATTATATGATTAAGTAATTTATTTAGCTTCCTTAATTTCTTATAAAAAAACTAATTTTATTTTATATTTAATATCAAAAGAAGTATACAAATGAACCGAAAGATTAGAGTAACCATACGGAAGAAAGTAGAAGGACATAGAGTTAGTTACATATAAGACACCACTAAGTATCAAGCACCGACTTACAAAAAAGCTTACAAGACAAAACATGACTACTGCTACCAAATTAAAGCCTCTAACGACTTGCAGAATAAAAGGATATGAATCATGACATCCAACTGCTATCAACTCGAATGAAACCATAACTAGAGATATATTGTAGGTGTCAGATTCAAGCAAGACTGCTTGCTGAGCCAAATACTGCTTGCATGTGACATCCCTTTAACCCTCCCAATCCATGTTTGTAATAATGAAGCTTCTACAGTTAACCTTAATGTCTAATTACGAACACACATAGTTTTGAAGACTTGACGGCAAGGCAAGAGCAAGTAGCACACCCTTTGAAAAGATCCCAACCCTGCAGAATTAGAGCTCGTAACAATGGTATATATGCACATGTACAGTACTCCGAAACTGCACTTGGTCGTGTTACCGTGCCAATAAAGAGAATCCAAAACTGGCAATAGACTGATGAAAACTACTATGCATAAAAGGAAGTTATGACTTATGGGTGATTGTCCAGTTCTTAGATCACCCCAACATTATTGACCCTTATTCAGTTTCATTGAATCTTTTGGCAGGGTTTCTCTTGTGGGATAACCCATTAAAACCTTATGACTTGAGTTTTTGAAGTATGTTTACGTAAATCGATATAAAATTCATCTTACATATTTATATTGTAAATTATATGTTGGAAAAACAGCTTCTACTACTAATCCAAACAAACGCTAAAGTGGTTGGCATCATGTTATGACCACCAATACTCACTCTCAGCACGTCGTGGATCATCTAAGATAACATGGCCGGCCTCTTCCTTTTTTTATACAACATAACCTCCCTAATCTGGTCACACTCATCCTCAAGTTGAATTTGCAGGACTCTAGGAAAGTCCCTTTAAAATATTGTACAAGTTTTAAAGTAGGAAACATGTCAACCAAATTTCTGAGATTAATGCAAGATAAAATCCACTTTGGACGAGTTGACATATCAAGTTACCATTTACGCGTGATGATGATGCTCGCTCTTTTGTTGTCTGTCATAATCATTCTTAATGGCTAGTATTATTATATTGATGGTTTTAAGTACGTCTCAAGTTTTATTCATCGCATCAAAATCCTCTTCCCATCAAAATGATGTATTTGTTGGATTTGGTCATAAATCTCAATCTCCTTTGTCCCTATATGTGAGGGAAGTTTATAACAAGTGGTAATTTTAATATAAATAATTTAACAGCGGTATTTTAAAGAAATCAAGACATTTTTTTTTTATAAGTAATCAGTTTTTTAATCTATTCAAATTAATTAAATATATAATTATATTAAACACAGAATGTAATATCAAAATTGCAAAAAAAATGATAGATTCTTCATTTTTGTTGATCTTTGCTTTTGGTTTCTGCCTTCAGCAACACTTCTTGCTATGAGATTCTGTCGTACGTGCTCGTTAAACGTTGATGAGCACCGGGCTTCCTTCTTTCTCCATCCGTCCACAAACTAATCTGGCTTTCTTTCTCATTCAATGCTCAGCTTTGATCATCTCATCTGATGTCCAGTTTAAGATTTGTGGCTGCCTCTCATATCATAACATAAGTGCATCTTCTAAGATTCAAACTCCAAATTTAAATGGTCTAACGAGACATTACACCACTAAATCAACTCTCTTTATCGATACTTTATTAATAATGAGTTTGAGATTTAAATTTGTGTTATCCTCCTTATTGAGATCCTTCCCATCTCACCCACCAAGTTGTTGGTGTAAGATTTGTTTTTTTAATTCTGCTCTTTTCTCCCTCATTTTCAAAACCCCAAGTTTTTTTCATCCCTGGTTGTAATCTCTATATCTCAAACTTTTTTTCTCTTTCTAATCCTAATTGGATTCCTATACATAAAGCAAGGCAGAAGGCGGGTTCCTAACAGGTCTCTCTCTCCCCAATTGTATAAGCCTGGAAACTAGTTTAGTACAGAGAAGAAGAGAAAGTGACGAAGGGTGAAAATGTGAAATCAAGACTTTTGTTGGTTATTTTGTAATTTTACAGTGTCAGATTTTTCTCATAAAATATCCTGAATTATAAAATTTATCCAAAAAAGAGCAAACTCGCGGATCCGCTGGGCCATCGTGGCAAAATCTTCTACATATGTTTACGCCTGTCTCTTCCACCCTCCATGAAAATTGAAATCCGTTTTCTGGCCACCAAGAGAATTCGTAATTACCACCTGCTCATCCCATCACAAAAATGTGAAAATAAATTCATTCTTCAACATTTTTTTGGGACTGCGTCTTCAAACATTCAAACTAGTTAACTAGCGAGCCAGTGGTTACACAGTCATGGAGCTAGCCATCTCCTCTTCCTCCGTCGCAGGCTTAGATGCCAGACGCACATTCTCTTTGAAGAAGACCAAGGATCTATTGAGCTTTAGTAGATTAAGATACCCGCATGTGATTTCGGATAAATACTTACACTTCCACACATCGTCTCATACTCCGAGTCCTAAAATGATGGCATCGGCAACAAAGATGGTTTCCAATACGTATGGAGGCAGAGATAGCAATATCAGATTCAATAACAAGATTATAAAGCTGGATTCCTGTTTGGTGATTCCGCCCACACCTAATCGTGGCAAGCCTCGTGCTATTATCAAATTCTTGGGCGGAGCTTTCATTGGCGCTGTTCCTGAAGTAACCTACGGGTATTTTCTTTTGTCCATTATACCGTAGATTCATTGCTGTTTACTAGCTTCAGTTCTGACATTGGCGCGGTGATTTCATTGTTTAATTCACTTGTTGCAGCTATTTAATCGAGTATCTGGCAAAGGAAGGTTTTCTAGTTGTTTTGGTGCCTTACAATGTGACCTTTGACCATGCGCAAGCTACCAAACAAGTACATGAAAGGTTCCAGGCTTGCTTCGATACAATCCTGACTTCTGGTTTGCCTGAAGCCAATTTGTCACCTGCCCAGCTCGGGGACCTTCCGCTTTTCTCCGTCGGCCACAGGTAAGTGAGTGAGTTATTGAGCAACAATCTTATTGCAATCTGTGGCTAGAAAATAATTTATTTATTGTATTGAATCTGTAGCAACGGTGCGCTTCTTCAGCTACTCATTGGGAGCTATTTTTCTGAGAAGATACCCAAGGTGTTCCCCCCTCTTCTGCAGCACCAAGATCACGTTTTATCTCCTTCTGTGCACAATTTGATTTCCAGCCTTTTTCTGAAAATAGTATTGTATACGTATTCTACTACATGTGTTTTGTTTTGCGGAAGCATAACGCCAAATTATGAAGTTTTTTACTATTTCAAAATAACTTCTAGAGTTAATAGAAATTCAAGGAGCATGACGAAAAGGTATATGTCTTTTGTGGAAGGCTAATGTCATAATCTCATACAACAACAGGCCAGCTACAGAAGCAGTTCCTTACTTTGAGCAGGTATTAATACTAATACTCATTGAATGCTGAATGATGAATTTACTAAAGGGTTTTTGTATGCTACCTTTAGAACGAATTCTCTCTGTTGTAATGAATTAGTTCTATCGAGTGTTAGTAAATTGTAGGTGATTGGTTTCCAAGACATGAACTTTTTCTACATCATTAAACATAAACAGTATTCTATTCCTGTATTCACAATTATCTTCTGAACCGAATATTTTCTTTAGAAATATTTATTGGTTTGGATTGGCTTCTTGGAGATTCTGATCTTTTCCTCGAGATTTTATACAAATTTATTGACTCAGGATGGAAATAATTTTAAGCATTTTAAAAACTTTTAATGTATATGTTGGAAAAAGGCCTGAATGTACTTTTGTATTTGTTTTTTTAAAATATATTTGACTTTTAGAAATTATTGTCTATCCAATTCCATTTTAAGATAACTCCTTAGTCTTTTCTAATGCCATATATGAACATTGGCATGTAAACTCAATATATCTACTTTCCCATTTTAGGACCGACAAGTGTAGCATTCATACTTATCATAAAGTTCAGTTCACATACCAAAAACTTACAAGCAATCTAGATAGAATATCTAGTTGGTTAAGGACAATCAATAATGTCTAATTGGTTAAGGACTATCAGTGATGTTGGTAATTGTAATGGAGTTTATAGTTTCCCTATATAAACCCTATTCTGTATAGCATTAGACGTACTGTAGTAAATTGCTTTATGCACTCACTTCGTATGGCTGTTTGATAGAGAAGCTGTGGTGCAAAGGCCTTCTAATGTTAATAATCAATTTTTTGATAAAATTGGGCTTTTTTGTGTTGAGTTTCTTGTCTAAATTGTGTTCTGAATGTTTGCTTGAACTGTTCTGCAGTTGGGTCCTGTCGTCAGTCAGATGATGCCGGCCGTGGTAGCAACTCCTGCGTATGCAATGGCTAGAAATGCAACAGGTAGCTCATTAGCTTGCTTATGATGGTCTGCATTGCAGAGGTGTAGTGTAATTGTGTAAGCTTTATATTTCTCAACTTGTAAGCTTATATCTTACTCTTTTGGGCATTAAAATTTAAACACATCACTTTTATCACCTTATGACCCCACTAATTTGTCATTTCACTGGTCACTGAAGTTGATGAGAGAAGAAAAATAACTAGAAATATATGTACAATATTGTAATCATGTTTGCTCCAACTCTGAAAAGGCTGAAGTGGCATGGTAAGGCTCTTGAGAATAGTTGTTCATCGAGTAAATCTCCGAGGGGATGGACTCACCTCACTTTGTTGGCTGGGTAGACAATAGACATTCCATCACCTTGCTTAAGATGGGGTATCAATTGCCAAAGCTAGAAGAAGCTTGTCAAGGTCACCCCGGTGCCTTGCTTTGGAATTTCTAACCAGTTAAACATGGCTAAGCCATTTTATCCCCAAGTTCCTTGATTAGGACAAAAGTCATCAGCACTACGTTAAACCCAAAATTGTTGTCCATCTCTTGTAATAATTTAGTGCGCGCGCGTGCGCTTACACACACACACACACACATATGCATATGTTTTGAACTTGTGTATGTTTGATAAATGTACTGGTCACCCTGTATGCAGGAGATGCATGGAAGACAATGTTGAATGCTGTTGGATCAATTGTACAAGAAACTGAGCGGGAGGTTCTAACTTCATTGACTAAATTTGTTGATCAGTTGCCATCAGTAATGAATGAGGTGTGTGTTAATTGCATATTTTGGTGATCATGTTAATGTTGTGATATTGATTTCAACGCCTACAAATGTTTTTTATGTACTGTTCAGACCTTCACAGAATACCGTAGCAGTCCTTGATGAGTCCATTCTAGATTGTTATGCTTCTTGTGGATGCTTGTAAAGTAATTCCTTATATATATAAATAAATTATGGCAACCAATGTGACATTGACTTATAGACATATTTGGAGTTTCAATTTGAGAATGACTGTTTATTGCTGCCAGGTAACGCAAGGGGTATCAGAGTTTAAGCCAACTCCATCTGAAAACCGTGAGTGCTTCAAGAGTTCATACAATGTTGAACACACATTGCTGGTTTGTATGTTGCCTTATATTTTAGGACATTGTTAAAGTTTGAATGCCATTTATAAGATATTTTATGTGCATCTATTAATCTCTCCAGGTGAAATTCAGTTCTGACACGATTGATGAGACAGATATACTTGAAGAAACATTGAGGCCCCGTGTGGATTCATTGGGTGGTACACTAGAAAAAGTACAATTAAGTGGTAACCACATCACACCCTGCATACAGGTAAAAGTCCGTTATGCCCTCCTTCCAGTACAAAATTATGTTCCATTGCGGTGGTACTCTTCCTTTTTGGTGGGATCTGCATCCTTTTTGGGTTTTCATGACAGAGAATTCCTTCAGGCTGAAGCATCTCTATAGATTTTTGTAAAGGAAGCGTTAAGATTAAGTTGTCTGAAAAAAGCAGAATCAAAAGGGGAAAAAAGTTTTACTGATTTACTTTTTATTTTTGTGGAAGAATAAAACTTTTCCTCTATCATTATTCTTTTATTTAGACAATTAAAGCTTCTCCTCAAACTTTTGTTGTTTGAATGGACATTCTGTGAAATTGTGGCTTGACGATGGATTTCTAGGAATTCATGTAATCCTGTGTTCTTGCTTTTTTGTTCCATGACTGGTTCTGGTTGTGCTGGGCGATCAGGATCCAAAATGGCAAGTGGGTGACTTGTATACTCCAGCAGATGCTATTGCTCAAGGCCTCAAGTCTCTTTCTCTGTATGAAACTAAAATCCTCGCCAGAACTATAAGTGACTGGTTCAGGCGTTTTGAAAGTTGAAATGACAGGGAAGACTCGTTTGCTTCAGCAACGGTATACCACTCATAGGAAACTGATATCCAAATATTACAGGTTTTCGTGTTATGCATTCAAATTGTAAGATTAAAACGAGTATCAAATTTGCAGTCATAGTGCATATATTTAAGGATTATATAAAAGGGTTAAGGTATAAAAATATACATGTGGTTTTTTAAAAAATGTGCTCAATACCAAGTGTTTTCATTTTGTGCAATAATGACTATGTGATTACAAAAGTGAAGCAAAAGTCACATATTCCGTTAAAGTGATTGTGGGCCTCAACAACATAAAATAATGGAATATATGATTATTATTCTATTTTTGTAATAACATAATCACTTTTGCACATAAAAAAAAACATTTGGTGTTGAATGAACTTCTGAAAAAATCACATGTGTATTTTTGTGCCTTAACCACTATATAAATTGTGTCATTGTTCTTGTATCCTACCTGCATGCCAAGTTTTATTTTTAATTAGAGTTAATTTAATTAAATGCGCACACAAAAATATGTTAAGGCCGGCCTCGGGCCTTAAATGTCGTTTAAGCATGGCAAATAGTGCTGTCACTGACTCAGTGAGGTAGTTGTTGACAACACGTCAAATTAAATGATATAATATCAGTTATTCATTATTACGTTGTACGGTTTTTCTGGTATTTATTATATGAAAACTTGTGCTGCGGAAAACAACATTGATGTTCAAGAGGAGGAGGGTGGGTAGGCGTAGCAGTGAAGAAAGCGGGCAAGGATGATGCAGGTTTATGAGAAAAGAGACAACCTTCCTCTGTTGAAACAAAAAAACTTAAATGAAAACCTGGTGAACCCTCCTCAACACATTAATATAAACTTATAACCAGTATGAAAGTCAAACTTGGAGACATCTTCCTTGGACCATCCCTTAGTTTTGCCTACCCGTAGTGTTGCCATTTAATTCAGTTTGACCAAACTGTAAATTGTGATGAATAATGTAATTATATTTGTGACTACTAGAATAAATGTGACACGAAGAAGCCGTTGAAGGGGATTTAAATCTAAACGGTGGAAAGGAGGAGGCGTTCACATAAAGGTGTTCACATCGGTATCCCTTCCTCCTAGGTGATATCTATGTTGGGCAAGGTGAGCCGTCTATTACCCTCAGGCGTTAACCTAGGCACCTAAGAGTTAGGATGCCTCCTTCAGCGCGTTGACCAACTTTTAGGATCGAATCCCTCCCTTTGGTGAAAGTGTCCGACCCATTTGCCAGTTAAGCCCAAGGACGAGGGGTATAAAGGGTTGGTTTTTGATTGGTGGCAAGTTGGCATTTGACACCATGGTTAAAGAAAGGAGCTTGGTGGGTATGGTTGGATCAGATTCTAGAAACTTGTTGGTATCTCTTTCTTTTGTCTTGTTGGCTTGCAAGTTCTCATGTTGATCTTAACTGAGAAATTTGGGTGAGCAGTTTGAAGGGGTCGTTGTCTAGAGTTAGTGCACAGCAGAAGCGCGAGGAAGTTTGGTAGTGTGTTGGTGGCAGATAAGAACATGGAAAATAATGGTCCCACTTGTCCCCATCCCCTATTTTTATACCGAAAGTGACCTTACATTTTGTAGGTAGGCCAAGTGTGCCTCACCTTTCATTAAATTTTCATCTTACCCACCTTCCCCACACGCAGCTAAATCAATTAAATTCGGCTCTTACCAAAAGGGCAAAAAAAAAAAAAAAAAAACCACAAAAGAATAATGGAATTGGTGAGTTTGTGATAATCTAAACGGCTTAATTGGGACCACAATTGAATTGCATCTAAATATTATTACAGACAATCATTTTCTAATAAGCTAATAAATGTTTATCTAGTTATTAAAAAGTTGAGTTATGAATTTAAATCTTATTATTGTTATGAGCATGGTAGTAAAAACGTAGATTTTACCTGAAAACGGAAGGAGAATGAAAAATCGTAAAACGTAAAATCGTAACGTAGTAAAAACGTAAAAACACAAAAGCGTTTGGAAAATTAGTAAAATCGTTTAAATGAAAAAAAATCGTAAAAACGTAAAATCGTAATGATAAAACGAGTTTTTAATTACCATACTTATGAGTGTTTTGTTGATGCTCAATTGATAAGTTCCTTTGAAATTGTTTTTTTGTGTCTAAAGACTTGCTGTAGTTCTATTAAACCCCAAAACACAACTCACCTATATTTTTTTTATTTGAAAAACACTCATTAATATGATAGTGTTAGCTTACTGAGAGGTTTAGGGCTTGAGCGTTGACATGCAACTATAGTATTACCTCTGGTCCTAAATATATTGTATTATAAACTATATCTTATATTTAGAACATAGGAGTATTAAATAAATACATGTTACAGTTACTTTATTTGTTTATAATAAGTTGTTTGAGTTCGCATTTAGAAATCAAGTTAATGTAAGGCGAGACAAAACTTTTATCCCATATTTACCTTATATATCGTAAATCACTTAAAAAAAGCAGTATACTGCTAATTCAAGGTTTGATTATATATAAACATCACCCAGCAAACATCTGGAGTTCTGAACCATTTGTTGTAGGCATTCTTTGCAAAATTTCTATCCTAGTGAATTAGTGAAAGACGTATATTGATATTAGTCCCTTTGCAATTTGGGTGGGAAGAAGATTAGCCGCCTGATTATGAGTGGTCACATCATGTCCGTCACTCCCTTTGCAGGCGGTGGATCCACTAAATATGCCTTCTCTTTTGTTTTCTTCAGAGTTAAGTAGCAAATTTATATCAAAAATTTTCGCTGGAAATCAATGTTATCCTGAAAGTTCTTCGTGTTTCAATGTTGCCGATTTCTGTCAACGTTTTTTTTAACAGAATAAGACGACATTACTACGTTTTGAAACTTCGGGGACAACGGTTAGACAATAAAAACTTTCAGGGTAAAATTATTCCTGAACCTATACTTATGACAAAGATTTGCTACTTAACCCTTTTCTTTATTAGATATTATTTCATTGATGATATTCATGAAACTCTTTATAAAATTTAATAAATTACCCATCACACGTTTAAAAAAAATATATTTATCTTTTTTACTCTGAACTCCCTCACCCCTAAAAAAGACATTCTTCATATCTCCTCCCTTAATTAACTATATCAATCAAAAGATTATTTTTAAAAAATTGGATGATCAGGCCAGATGGTGAGTAAGTTTTGTGTCATAAAGATCATCAAGCCAGCAATTTAATATATCATACGATGTATAAGGACATGTTTGGCTTGAAGGGAGGGAACAGAGACTAATGTTTTGGGCTAATATTACCCAAAACATTAGTCTTCATTTCCTCCCCTCATACCAAACACACCCTAAGTTTAAGCAAAGCACCCTTTTTTATTTGAAACATCACTAAAATCATGGCTAAACTTCTTAGTAGGAGCATTACAATAGCGTACTAAGGCAAAAGCAATAACGTTATGGATTTTAGGGACAGATTTGAAGCAAATATTCTAATGTGGATCCTTCACTGAAGGATTTCAATAAATATTGAGTTTGAACTAGTCTTAAAATTGGTGGATAAACCAATCCAATTAATGAATAAGATCAACAGCATGATATTCAATAATGAGCTTCTTACAACCTTTGGAAACTAAGCACCCTAATCATATATACCTACGATAATGGACATAAATATATATTATTATTTACAACCTTAAAAATGAAAGCTATGGTTTAATATATATTGCACACAAATAAATTATAAGTTTTTGTTTTTTTTTATAGCCCTTTGGCCACTTAGCGTTAGGATACGAGGATGCCTTTCCCTTGAGTCTTTTTGAAGGTGGTGTGATTTAGATTCAGTTCACTCATTTTAAAGTCTAGCTGGTTCACCATTGTCAAAAAAAAAAAAAAAAATCTCTATATAAAAAAAAATTATACCATTATAATCGAAATAGCCCAAGACCCACATTAGTTAGTTAAACCTGAAAAAAAAAAATAACAGAGTTTAGTTAGTGAAACAAACAATTCAAAATGCTGGCCAGAAAAAAAAAAAGTTCTAAGAATTTTAGGTTAAGGAGAAGGAATACCTATAAAATTTTACAAAAAGTGTAGCCAACACCATATACATTTTTTAGGTACAAAAATACTCACCAACTTTTAAAATGTGTGCACAAATGCCTAAAATACCACCGTTACATGTGCATATGTGAAAAGTGGGTGTGCCCAACTATAAAAAGTAATGACATTACCTCTAATATAACCCAGGTTATTAAATTTAGACCAGATTAGCCGGTTCATCCTAAAAAGAGGTGAGTTGGTCAATAAACCGGTCCGGTCCGGACATTAACTCAATTCACTTTTCCCCCCTTGAAAAATTGATTTTTCCCAATTTTCTTAATAATTTCATGTTAATAACCCTAAAATATTCACCTTTTTACCGGTTTGACTTTAGAATAGCTCCGATTTAACCCACTTATGCTTAACTCAATACTCCGACCACTTCAGTGACCAGTTTAAGTTTAATAACCTTGAATTTAAGGATGCTGACATTTTTACTCCAATTTTAAATATTTATGAATATTTTTACACTTCCAAAATATATGTGATTGTGAATGCACTTTGGCTAAAAATTCATAATTAGTTTTTGGGAAAATTCTAAATAAATACCGTTTGAAATTGTAAAACCCCCAGAAGTTTTCTGAATTTGTAAAAAGACTGAGAGGTACAAAGGACCTAGGAGGGATATGTAAATTCGGGTGAAATTAATTTTTTACCTTTAGTTTTAAATAAAATAAAATACCCTCCAACCCCCTGCCGCCGGCCACCGGCCGGAGACCACCGCCGCCGCCCGAGGCGGGCCCCGATGGTGGCCTCCGGCGGTGGTGGTCGCCAGCGGCTGGCCGACTGTGGTTGCCAGCGGCGGGGTTGGAGGGTATTTTTTTTTTATTTATTTAAAACAAAAGGCAAAAGGTAATTTCACCCGAATTTGCATATCCCTCGTAGGTCCTTTCTACCTATCAGTCTTTTTACAAATTCAGAAGATTTCTGGAGGTTTTACAATTTCAATTTTCCCTTATTTTTTTACATTTATCCAAAAACAACAATTTATGGTACAGTAATAATCTCCGCGCGGTTACCCTCCTCCGAAAAGGACACAAGATGCAGGGAGGTTATTGCTCCATGAGAGTGGGGTTCACTTCACAGTTCACAGCATGAGAGACTTCATATATGAATGCTCCTAATTAATGATGTTATTCAATGATCACTGCCACTGCACTGATATTTGGCAATGAAGCGGATGGCGTGTGACAGAGACGGAGAAATCGGGTCCAAGTAAATGGTGGGAGGGGTAATTAGGGTTATCTTCGGGTGCATGCAAAAGGGGATGGATCCATTCGTGGTTTTGGTTTTAGACCGAAACAGAGACGAGAAGCAATCAAAGAGAGCAAGTGGATGAATGTGGGCGTCTGCGATTCGCCCAGCGGCTTCTTTTCTCCCTTTAATTTAAATTTTTATCTGAAAGGGGCAACTGCACCTGCTGCTTCTCCCATTGGCTCAACTTGGCTGCTATGCTTTGGTGTTTTCTCGCACCAGAGTGAAGGAGAAAGCCCATAATATCCATCCATCTTTGATGTTATCCACTGCTTACTCAACCACAAGAGGCCTGTTTCTCTTCCTCTCTCTCTCCACTTCCCTTTCCTCCTTATCTCTCTCACTGTTTTTTTTGTTTTTTTTTTTTTTGCGGTTTTAGGATTCTTTTGAACTTTATCTTTCATACCCTTCTATTCAACCCCAACCCCATGTTTGAACTTTATCCTGACAAAAAGGATTATTGGTGTAATCACATCTTTGGTTGAAGACCTTCCACGGTAAATCTTGGAGGATACCAATATGAACTTCTTGTAGGGAAAGATAAAGAAATGAGCATGGAAGTTTAGCTAAGCTCATTGGCTATTCTTTGATATAATTTTAGTTTTAGGCTTCATCATCACATATAAAAGAGAGTATTTTTTGGTTTACTCTACACCTCTCATAAGATCAGATCAGCTATTGTTATTTTAGTAAAGTAGTAAAATCCCGATCTTCCTCCAAATATGATGAGAATACTAATCTAGATGTGAAGTTTTGGATCCTATGACGTCTATAGATATTAAAATAAATAAACACACTGATTGAGTAAAAGAACAAATCTTTTGATCAGCAAGCTATATTATATACGGGGATATCATATAGGATGTATGAAGAGGTTGAATTTGCATTTTTGTAGTCATACCCATAATAAATCATAATGTCATGGCTTCGCAATGTAGTGGAGTTCAGAAGCCACATCAAGAGGACAATAACATTTTGAAGTCTTCTTTCAGGCGACTGGACCAATAGCACTTTCTGAAAAAAACTAATGTCATAACTCATTAATCTGGCCGGGGGCAATTTGCATCAGTGTTACTAAAATAAAAACATTTAAATAATTGGTATGCTATTTAAATATTCGGGTTTAGATGCTTCAGCCTCTTAGCTAATTGTTCTGTTAGTCTATGGCTAATCATGATATCCTTCTCTCTCTCTCATCTTGTGTTTTCCTTCTGCAGTCATGCACTTGAACTTAAAAGTTTGGAGGGAAAATTTTTCATTTTTTCATTTCTAGTTCTAGTTTTAGCTTAGGAATTGCCCCTCTGCTTGCTGGGTAGAGTTGTGTATAGACCTCACATGGTGGGAGGTTTGTGCACCGGCAGCCTTTAGTTCTAGTTTAGCTATGTTGTCTTTTAATGCTTCATCTCTCCTCACATGTTTTGTTAGTGAGTACGTAACCTTGAGACAATTTGTGCCAGATAGCTATGTTTAGTAGAAGTTTTTCTTGTTTTCATTGGTAACACTAAATGCAATTATGTTTCTCCATATGTATATTCTCCCTTCCTTAAATTATGTTTCTCCATATGTATATTCTCCCTTCCTTTCCCTTGATACATATAGTAGTAATATCGGCCCTTTCCTATGTCTGTTTGGGATCATCCTGCCTTTTAGACCATTGTTGCTGGATGTAAATTATGGTTAATTCTATGTCTCTGTCTTCGCAATGTAAATAATGGAACTTAAAAGTTATACAAGGGAAAGTAGGAGCTAGCGCATGGATTAGAGAGACACAGGAGAGGCATGGCAAGGAGGGTATGGAGTGTTTCTGTCTTGTATTTCAAAAGGTCCAAGTTCTCTGTTCCCTGAACCGATCCTAATACTATTCAACCTGTTAAAACGGGGAAAATGGTGTTTTACTAGCATACATAATAAAAAAGACAAGGTTTAACAGTCATGGAGATTCTTCTGTCATTCTCTATAGGCTCTTGATGACGTTTTGGAATCTTTGGTCCCATAGTACTTGCAGGCAAGATACCACTGAATTGAAATGCCAATAATTGTTCAATGCCATAAATACCCTCTGTTTTTCCTTACAGTCTCTCCTGTTATATCTTAATGTTATAGCAATTATAGGCTGCGTTTTCAATCCCATCTTCATTTATTCAGTAAGGAAACTAAGCACTTTTTTCTTGGGTTATGGTATTTTTGAATTGATTAGGTGAGTGTTAATTTTTCAGAGCACAGAGGAAAATTCATAATTCTAGTTAATTAATAGGCAAATCATAAATTCAACTTGTTTCGTGCAAGCTCTCTTTGCGGTTTTTGCTTTTCATCCATGAGTATATCTATCGTCTGTAGACATGATACTATTGTATACATACATGGAAGACTATCGACACAACCAAGAAGACCCTATGCAAAACTAGACTTCCCAAAATTTGAGAACGGAGATCCGCGAGGCTGGGTTCTTAAGGCGGAGAAATTTTTCAACTATTATCACACACCAGAAGAGGAAAAAGTCGATGTTGCAGCAGTGTACCTTGAGGGAGATGCACTCGATTTGTTCTCTTGGCTCTCCTCACAGCGAACAAAGTGCATTATTGGGAGGATTTGGTCAATTGATTAGGTTCCACTACAATCAAAGAGTGACAGCTCGACAACCGCTTAATTTTTCAGTCTCTCCTGTTATATCTTAATGTTATAGCAATTATAGGCTGCGTTTTCAATCCCATCTTCATTTATTCAGTAAGGAAACTAAGCACTTTTTCTTGGGTTATGGTATTTTTGAATTGATTAGGTGAGTGTTAATTTTTCAGAGCACAGAGGAAAATTCATAATTCTAGTTAATTAATAGGCAAATCATAAATTCAACTTGTTTCGTGCAAGCTCTCTTTGCGGTTTTTGCTTTTCATCCATGAGTATATCTATCGTCTGTAGACATGATACTATTGTATACATACATGGAAGACTTATGATTATGTACAAAAAATAGAATTAAGAAAGTGTGTAAAACCTATTAAGAAATTAGTGAATGAAAATCCTTACACCTGTACCTTTCAGCTTCTTAGATATATCAAAGACTGCAAAGGATAATTTTTTCCCTCATCATAATGCCCCTTAATATTGGCACCGCGAATTTGTTTGGCCGCTGTTGTGTGACGTGTCTTATACACTCTGCCTATTACTATGGCCTATTCTGCCAATAATTCCATCCTTAATTATTGGCTACTATGGCCACTTTCATCAAACTATAGACTGATTCCCTTGCTTTTACATTTCATATTTGCTCATTTGTTGATTAGTCCTATTATATTCCTGCCACTCAGTCAACAATGTTTGATTTCTTACTGATTATGTTCCAAGCAATCATGAATGACCTCTTTCGCCCCTATCTGCGGATCCGCACTACGGCAGAATCCGGATATTCATTCTCCCTTTCACCGTAAACGGACGTTTGATTTACAAATCTCGATTGGTCATCCCAAACCAATCCCGCCTATCATAATGCCCCTTAATATTGGCACCGCGAATTTGTTTGGCCGCTGTTGTATGTTTGTGTAATTTGTGTTTTTCTCTTTGATAGTTGATATATATATATATATATTGCTACTTGTTGAAGAAATGAACCAATAAGGCGTTTCACTGAAGAGGCAAGATTTGTATTATAGATGTAAGAAGGAGACGCCATATAAGGCCACTACTTAGAAGAATCCATTTAAAGCGGGTAATAAAAATGGTAACAAAAGTAGTTTGCCAAAACAAGGAAAAAACAAATATTTTGAAAGCCCTAGGCTGTCCCCAACTATTTATAACACCCATGAGGCCATCCAAGAAGACCAGGACTTCTCTGTATCAGCATCTGCCTCTGCTTTTTGTACTTTGTCTCAGAATTATAGGAGAAAACTTATGATTCCACCAACCCTTCACCTCTTCTCTCAATTCTACTTGCACCAAAGGTGATAAAAAACCATATAACAGGGTTGAGGAATCCCTCGTTTTCAAGGAAAGAAACAGAGGGAATGGAATTAGATAAACTCTGCAACCTTGAAGAAGAGCCCCATCTCTCTGGTGCTTACATTCGTAACCTAGTGAAGCAGCTAACCACCTCAAAAACAAAAGACTCCATGAACCCTAGAAACCCAGATTGTACTGTTGCTGGTGATACTTCCCAAGCTCATAAGTTAACCAAACAAGATAGAGTTTTAGATGGCCATCAGCCAAAGCAACCCACGCAACCCCGACAACATAAGAAACAGGTCAGGAGGAGACTGCACACAAGTAGGCCTTACCAGGAAAGGCTTCTGAATATGGCAGAGGCTAGAAGGGAGATTGTCACTGCCCTGAAATTTCACAGAGCTGCTATGAAACAAGCTAATGAGCAGCAACAGCAGCACGAAGCTCAGCAACAGCCATCAGTATCCCTCCAGCCTCTGCAGCACCAAAGTTTTGAGCAAGATGGAAGAGTCAAGTCTAGGAGAAATCCTGGATCATATCCATCATGCACAACCAATTTCTCAAATTACATGGATGCTTTTTCTTATTCATCGTTGTCTCATCCTCTTCCATCATTTTCAAATTCTTATACCTGCCCTGGTGGTTCTCCAATTGCTCCAACCCTTGTGCCCGAAACCCCAAATGTCATGCTTCCGAATCAGACTTTGGGCTTGAATCTCAATGTTCATGATTTCGCCAATTTAAATGCTGCCCTATACCTTGACAACATCAACACATCATCACACTCGTATTTGTCTCCCTCACCATCTATTGCAACTGATCAGGAAACTCCTTCAGCTGCAATCTCACAGGGAGAGGAGACTGCTGCAGTGGCCCATACAATTGATTCCCGTGCTGCAGTCCAGGCTATCGGGGGCCTGCATACAGCTGTGGACGATGAGGGGTTGGCAGAGATCCGATCAGTAGGAGAGCAATATCAAATGGAATGGAATGACACTATGAATTTGGTCACATCAGCATGGTGGTTTAGGTTTTTGAAGAGCATGGAGCATGGAACAACTGATGATAAGCCTGAAGATGATGCATACCATATTTTTGAGGAAGCATTGGACTTCCCAGCGTGGTTGAATGCAAATGAAAGCTGCTTAGAACAGTGCTCACAGGATTACTTCCAAGATCCCACCTTGCCTTGGTAAGTTTGACCGCAAGTATTAGAATTTTATTAATAAATTTCATTAGGAAAGTCTTTCTTTTTTCTTTTGGTTTCACATGCTATGGAAAAAGGAAGAAGAAAGTTTGTAGTTTGTTGCTAGTCTTTTTGTAACATAGCAAGAGACATTGTACTGGGTCTCAACTCTCATCTTTCTGTATAATATTTGTCTGGCTAATAATTTGCTGTGCATTTTGTTTTTTCTTGGGATATTTGGTGTTACCCATCGCCTTTCAAAACGCTAATCTTACACATGCGTCTAGGCTATTCTACTGGCTCATTGGTCAATGTTCTCAAGTTGTTATCAGGTATCAATATCATGAAAGCATATTTGGGATTGTTGGGGGTCTCTTTTGTTTATGTTCAAACACTTCAAAAAGCTGTTCGTAAAAAGTAGCTTGTTCCCGGTGAAATCATTTGATCAGTGATATATGGACGCCATTGTTTTATTTTCAGAAGTTAAAAGCCATCGGATTTCCTTGAATTTTTTTTTCTTGCCCCTCTCATAATGTAAAAAATTACATCTGTTGCCATTTACATAAGAAACTTATGGTATCCAAAAAAATAGAATGAAAAGAAACTTGCTTTTATTTACCAGTTTGATCAAACGCTAGTTTTTTTTTTTGGACTGGAAACAACACATCTGGGAAAAAAAGTTGTCTTGTTATTCAAAAATTAGCCCGTGTTGTCTGAACAGACTGATTAATGAGTCTGACTTTGGTAGGAACATTGATTAAATGAGAATTTCTTGCAGTATCAATTTCAAGTGGGAATAGTTAAACTCTGTTTTTAGCTCGAGAACAGAGTCAATTCATAGCAGAGGTTCTCTTACTTGGTCCAATTACCATTCATCTAATCATCTTTGAATCATATCTTATCATGTTCAAATAATTTTTTATTCAGTGTAATTCAAGCAATTCTTTATTTCTACAGTTAAACTGTGATGCTAGGCTCTGTTGAATTTTGATGATGGAGTGTACAGTGTTTCCGTGTCAGATAGCTTATGGGCTTTTCTTGTTAAAGCTGCTTCATGTTGACAAAACCCAGAATTGCTCTCTCTCTCTCTCTACACCTTCTGAAATTGCTTTTCTTTGTGAACTTCCTGGACAAGTCCATTTTGGAGATAACTATCCTCTGGCTTTATGCGACACGTTGTTTAATAATAATTTCAATTAAGAGAAAAATTAGATGAAGGGGAACAAAAATAAGATAAAAATTGGAGAAATTGTTTTATTTACACTTGTTTAATCCCACTAATCCTTTTACATGACTTTTTCACATCCCCTGTTTCTTTTTGGTATTTTCATGACTCTATAAAACAGCATGGACATTGGAGACATTGAAGGTATTATGGATGAGGAGTGGTTAGCGTGACAAGGATTTGATTAGTTTTGGTTAAATCAAACCTTTTGGTATCTGTCCCCCCCCCCCCCACCCCCCTCCTTAGTGGATTTGATTGATACTGTAATCCCATTTTCATCATCTTCTTTTTCTTCCTTTTTTTAAATAAAAGAAGGCTTGCAATATATCTAAAAGGGCAGGCCACAAATAAATGAGACGAATGTTGTTTTTCGCCCCATTGTGATCTCTCTGTTTTATTTTATACTCACTTTTTATGCTAACAGTATTGGGAAAATGAAGAGAGTAAAAAAAAAAAAAAAGGAAAGAAAAAAGAAAGAAGAGATAAGCACGGAGGTTGCAGTTGTGATGGGTCATCTCATTGATTTCAGGCATTACTTTTATTACTCACCCACTCAGGACCACACCATTAAAATCATCTCAACCAGACAACAAAACGGTGAGAAGGCAACACAACAAAGGAAAATATGAGAGACTAATGCTGGGAAATACTATTCTATAATTTATAGTTAATATTCATTTTAAAAAAATAGACTGACAATATCTATAATGCTGCAATTATTATTTTTAAAGATACTGAATTTTATGGGATTTATTTAAGAAAAGTATGAGAAAGTTTTGGAAATGTCAATTCTAAACGTAATGATAATTTTCTTAAAACTTGACAGGAATCCAAACGACAACATTGCTATCAACAAACAGTTTTGATTTTTTACAGATTAATTTTCCTGAAATGCCAAAGAAATGAGGGAGCCGTCTCTTGAAGTCAGGAATGTTGAAGACTTTCAACGTTCCCATTACTCTTCCAAGTATTCGTGTTCACAAGCGGCCTAAGTTTGAAATTGTCAAGCGGTTGGCAAAAATAAAAAAGAAAAGAAATTTTCAAGCGAGTTTCACCTCCCAAAAAAAAAAAAAAGTCAAGCGAGCTAAGCAAATAAGCATCCCCAACAACATTAATGACGAAATTGCAATAAATTTTATACTATTATAAAGTCAAACATTATAAATATTCTTTCCCTCCTATTATGGAAAAAAAATTAGGTGACAAAAGAGATATATATATATAAAATTTATTTTCCAAAATTGATCTTATTTATATTTTAAAGAGGGTGTGAGTGTAAGAGAGAAAGGGAAAATAGCTAATTAATTCCATGAGAACAACTAATAATTAACGAGGCAAAAATGAAAAATGATACTCCCTCCTATCCTTTCTATGTTACAATTTTTTGAGTGGGTCTTGTCATTTTCAAGAGTTATATTTTGGAGATGTGTAAAATTTTAAGCACCCTATTTATTTACATCAAATTCTTTATATCTATTAAGAATATCAATTAATTATTATTATTAGGATATCATTTAGTATTTATTAGGATTAGATATGAATATTATATTTTAGGAATATATCTTTATGTTGTTATAATTTGATTTGATTTGATTAGGATAAATTTTAGGGTTAGAGTTAGTCTATTATTGCCTATATAAAAGCCTCCTTATACTCTATTTTATTTTTTTTTTTTGATTGTCCAAAGTGGGGAGGGGGTGCGGGCTCGAGCCCGGACAGAGGTGGTGCCAGCTCCTAGAGCTGGCACTAATGCCATGTGAGCTACTAAGCTCACGGCCACTCTATTTTATTTTTAAAGATTAATAATATTAGTATTTTCCATGTATTTCAATATAATCGTTCAATCTCAGCCATATCTATTATGTCAAATTCTTCAATCATATATGCCATGTGCTCTAATTTTTTTCATGAGTTTGTAATCAAATTATACTATCTCATTTGCACTATGAATGAAATCTTATATTTAGAATCGGACGTAGTGATATTTCAAAAATATGATACTCCTTCCTGTCGTAATTATATGACCACTTTGACGTGATCCTAATTTTAGGAGTGGAGGTGGTCACTTGATATAATGGATATAAAGATCTTAGGTTTGAGTATTTTCCAAATTTTAATACAAGCTACTCTTAATTGATTATACGTCTCAGCATTAATTACTTTATACAAATTATTATTTCATCTATTTTCTCACTCATCCTGTCCTTATTTGCCCTTATAGGTAAATAAGGGTAAATTTTTAATTAATGTAATTCGGTTATTTAATATTTATAGGTTATAAAAAATAGAGGCAGTACTATAAATTTAAGAGACAGTATCTCATGGAGTATATATATTAAGTGAAACTAGTTGGAAAATTAGAGGAAACAACAATCAATTTTATTACAGAATCAGTGAAATACAAATTACACTTATTTCTTTTGTTAAAAAACCAATAAGGATTGATGAAGGCGATGAAGTTGGACACAGCTTATTTTTATTCCTGTGGTTATATATCCAACAAGATTATATATATTCTGGTGTTGGGTGCAGCCTCTTGTTGTGTTGTGTTATATTCATATGTAGTCTTGGCTGCTATAGGGACTGAAAGCTTCAGAGAACCAATCGGTCTTCCTCAAATGGCTCCAACCCATCTCTTGGCAAATCTCGTCACTGTGGTTTATGCTGAAAGTTGAAATGCAGTGTCGTTTATAGAACCGAGTTGTTCTTTTCATGACTTGTATTTCTTCACTCGTCTGTTCTATCATTTTCTTCACACTTGGGAGCTTAAATTTCTCATCCGCTAATCTAGCCAGCCACTTGCATCTTAATTCTGCTGTCTGAAGGTTTGACACACTTTCAACGTACCCCACAAACGCCATGTTTGGAATCATTGGGTGGATCGTTCCTCTGTTCAACAAAATCAAGTTAACAAAATAAATTCACAAACTTTATCAAAACTGTTTGATGTTTTTCCTCTAAGAAACTTTACCTATACAAGGGCATGATCCCTGAGGAGTCCACGATTAAGCTTTGAAATGGGTCAGGAAGAAGAGACTGGATCTTCTTTTTGCCGTCAAAACCAGTGGCAAGAACCACCACGTCGGCCTCCAATCTGGTTTTGTCTTCAAATTCAAGCCCTCCACTCCAGAACCACCATTTGGAAGCCATCTTGAATTGTATGTTTCCTTTGTCTGCTTCAGAGAAGAAGTTCTCAGGCAAGATGGCCATTTGGCATGAAGCGTAGTCCTCCACAAATGGGTGCTCTGGTTTCAGACCGTATTTTTCTAAGGGAAGCTTCCAACTCAAGTATGATTCTATGAACTTGGAGATGGCTTTTCTCTGTCAATAATGGTGAAGAAACACCATAACATGTTAGGCTGCTCTGTTCTGTAATATGATTGAAGTAAACGCAGAGGATTTGAAAGTAAAGTGTAGTAGTACCATTGGGGATGAGAGAAGACAGAGAAGGGCTCTGAACAAGGTTTGATTAGGCCTTTCCTGGAGAAACTGAGAAGATCTTGTTGAATAAAATAGGAAAAATGGTAATCCCCATATCCAGTAAGATGGAACCGTCCAGTGCAGAGTCCTTATCACCATCGTGCAAGGTTTCCCTTCTTTGCATCCTTCAACAAATCCAACCAATTATTATTTATTTATTTTTTTAAAAAAACAGCTATCCGATTATAGCATATAAATATTCATGATACTAGTCTGAGTCCAACGTTTTAAAAATAAGAACTAGGTACACAAAAGGTCAACAAGTCAGGTGATGACATGAAATTAAAGCATCCATTATTTTTGCGATCATGCATCTTGGTATTTGCTTAGTTTGACCACTCTGCTTTCAGACTCAGTGTAACAACCATGGGATATGGAGTCTTGTCTTAGTATTTGTGTTATTGGAGTAAATATTTGATGTATTTCTATTCTCATTACGTAATATAAAATATAAAGGGCAGCTTAGTACGGAGAGGTTCTTTCTAGGATTTATACCCTTGACCTCTTGATCATATAGCAACAACCTTTATCTTTATCTTTATCTTGTTACCTAATTACATATATAAATATATATATACCTGCGTTTGCCTCTGCGCACTCCATAGCTAAATCAATGGCAGACTTCTTGTAGCCAACAACTGCAACTTTCTTTCCTCTGAAAAGTTCTTGAGCCTCTTCTTTGTCAAGCTTAGAGTAATCCATAGTATGCAACACCTTCCCTTTGAATATCTCTGCACCTTTGTTTGGTGGGTACTCTGGCATCCTTGGTACGTCTCCATACTTCCCAATGCACACCACCAAAAACTCAAACGCATACCACTGTTCCCAAACAAACACGAAACACATCAATATATACACTCAGTAAAATCATTGTTAATTAACAAATCATGCATGGTTATATATATGGTTCATTCATATATATATTGAAGTGAAAATATATGATGTATATATGTAGGACCTGAAGAGTGTTAAGCTGAGTATTGTGGACAGCAATCTCCCAAACAGGACGGCCAGTGAGGAGGCTGCCGAGTTCAGATTTTTCGGTGTGGTCACCAACATAGCGAATTTCCACCACCTTGGAATTGAACTTGACAAGCTTCAACACGTCAAAGTGCGAAGCGTAGTTGTGCAGGTATTCAAGAATCTCAAGGTAGGAAGGAAAGGAAGAGTTATTTCTTTGAGGCCAGGGGAAGTCTGAGAATTCAAAGTCACAGCGAGGAGTTTGAAGCTTTGTGGAACGATATGAACAGTGTTTCCAAACACCACCAATAGAACTAGTCGCTTCAAACACCATTGGGTTGTAATGAGATAGCTGTTTGGCTGCAGCAATACCACTAATTCCAGCCCCAATGATCCCAACTTTGGATTCAACAATAACATTCTGGCTCTGATGCATGGCCATGATCGATGATATGGGTTTTTGCTAATATATTATAACTCTCTAGAGCCTATACGTTGCACACACAATAATTTAGGAAACTTGAGCGTTTGTGGTAGGAACTAACACAGTTTCATGAAGCTATTTATAGAGGCACGTCCATGTCTTTTTCATCTTAATTTCATGAACTAGCTATTATTTTTATAATTAATTTAGTGGTGGTGGTAGGTTTAATATTTAAAGTTTTTTCCAATGATCTTCTTTGTAATTAAGCTATAACGACGTTAGAACTGATTGCGCGTTTTTTTTATATATATATATTTAATTTGTATTTATATGACCAATCATCATCTTCATCTATATTTTCTAATTAAGTTTCCTGAATATTTAAGCAGTTTATTGTGATTGATGGTTTGCAAGATTCTGTGGATCCATGCAAGTTTCACGTAAAAATATATATGTAACATAGTAAACCCTAAACACATATATTTCTGATAATAGAAGGAAGGGTTGACTTGTTATAATATTTCATTCTTACTTTCACGATCGTGTTTCATGCATAATTTCACAGGGTCTTGCATAAAATGATAAAGAAGATCACAGGGAAATAACCTATGGAAATATTTAATGTGGGTCAATCAGAATTATGGACATGTTTGAATGAGCCGTGTTCCCATTGTGTTCCCATTACGTACACACATATTTCGTAATTTATAGAGTACAGTCAAGGTCAATGAACATGGGATCTTTATTCAAAGGCCTCACCTCACTTAGGGATGCACATGATATTTGGGTAATAACCTTAAAATAAAGTTGTATGTAGTTATAGCTGGGTTAAGATATTAGTATTACTCTCTCCTGTCTTTGTTTTTTCACAAAGAGATTAAGTAAATTAAGTAAATTACTTAATTATAGTGTATGTTGTGTATCATTAGATTATATATTAATTTATAAGTTAGTCAAAATAATAAATCTAAATACTTTAATATAACTTATTTAGCTTTCTTAATTTTTCATAAAAAAATCAGTTGGCTCATATATTAAAGACCGAATGTAATATATATTATATTACTAGTTGGATTGAGCCAAATAAGCAAAATGATTTTTCCTCAGGGGGTTTGAATTATTTTATTTTAAATAATTTTATGTTATACTAGTTAAGCATCTAAGAGGAGTTTTGTATTATATTGTAAAATACAAAATAGCTTTTCTAAGTGATTATAGGGTTTGGCAAGCGCTTAACTAGAGAACTAAGGTCGAGAGTTAATTAAGACAATTAAAGGAAATACTCCATAATTTTACAGAAACTTAAATGAATTGTATGTAAGATTTATTTAACATTTTTATTAATTTTCGGGTCTGTAAATTAGCACAGTAATTAATTATTATTTGAGAAGAAATTACGTAGATTATTCAGAGAAAATAATGCTAAAGACGACGATTGTGATCCCTGAACATAACAGATGGTTTCCATCCACGTTAGTCTAAGGCTGGCTTGTTAATGATTAATTTGGCAAACTGGTTCACATGCATAGTTCGTCTAATTATTACGCAATTATCCTCTAAGACTCATGACCAAGACCTAATTAATTAATGATTAATTATATATTCGGTATTTAAGCAGAAGATACGTAACTAGATAGATACATGCATTATGCAGACACATGGCAGATTTTGCCCAATAATGCCACGTGACCAAAGTCTATATTGACTCTGATCGTACTCTACAAAATTTCCAGGGCAACATGTTAATTATTAACGTATTAGTATTACTTTCCTTGATTGAAAGCATTTTCTGAGAAGAAACGCTTATACGAAATTTTCATTTTTTTTTTTTACTGTATTACTCTACAAAATTTCTTGGGCAACATATATGTTAATTAACGTATCAGTATTACTTTCCTTGTATTTTGTTTGAAATAGCCTTCACCAGAGAAATGGTTAGAGCTATTAGCCTATTACCACTACAAGAAAAAACGTTTCTACCAACAGACAAAATCCATTGCAAATTAAAGAAAATTCGTTGTAAATTGGTTTTGTAACGGAATTTGCGACGTAAAAAATTTCGTAAATAAAAAAGGCGTTGCAAACATATTTGCAGCAGTAGATTTTGTAACATCCGTTCCAATTTGTGACGAAAAATTTATCTATTGCAAATTGTAACCGAAAATCAATCTGTTGCAAGTTGCAATTAGTTGCAACGGAATTATAATTCCGTTAGAAATTCAAAAATTAGAAGAAAAAAATAAAATAATCTGTCGAAAATAATTTAGTTAGTTACTCGCTCCTCTCTCTATGTACAAGATACAATTTTTCTACTATCTCTCACTCCTTTTATTAAATATTTGCGTTTATGAAAGAAAAATATTTAATACTTCATCTGGTCTTTAATATAACACATAGTTACCTAATTGATTAGATTAAAAAAAGTTACTTAATATGACATCTATTTTCTAAAACACCCTAGTCGTTTTGTTTAATTCCCTCATTCCCTTTCATCTTTGATTATTGTTGAGGAAGTATTAATAGAGAAAATTTAAAAAGATTGACAAATATGTAAACTATGTCTTATATTTAAGATCAAGATTAACTTCTCAAATATGTCTTGTTTTAAGGACCGGGAGAGTACTTCACAAAACCATCAAATATTTCCTTTGGTCATTCATACAAGACCTAGTTGACTAATTTGGAAAAATTAATAAAGCTAAATAAATTACTTAATTAACCTGTGTTATGAATCATTAGATCGTATACGGGTTTATAAGTCAAACAAATTAGTTTAAAAAAATGATAAATGCAAGTAATTTAAAGTAATTGGTTCTCTAAAAGTTTTCACCAATGATATGTTTGAGGGATGAGGCTTATGTAATGTTTTCTGAGTGATTATGTTCATGGATAAAAACATGACAATTATTATTTTCTCCACTAATGCAATCAGTGAGTGGCTTTAACTCTTGAATATAAATTTTTGCAATAGTTAACTTATTGCACTCTGTTTCTCATGTTTCTCACCAGTGGCCCATTCTCTAGTTTACTTATGTTTATGGTCTCTATCATTTTTTAGGTAAGAAGTTATTAGAAGATAATACATGGCATCTAGACAAACAGAATCATCATCAAGAAATGTTAAGAGAAGAAAATGTGCAAAGTTTTATCGAGAAATGAATGGAGTAGCAACAATTGCATATTTACATTACATGAAACATTTAATGAAGCAAGATAACTGATTTAATTATTCTGATGGATGGAACTGAATTCGAGAAACCTTAAACACTCCAGGTGAAAGTTACAAAATGTTTAGGATGAAATCAAATGTTGTATTAGAACTTGAAAACATATTGGTGAGTAAGGGTTGGTTACATCCATCTAGGGAATTGACATCATTGAGGCACTTTCTATGTTTCTTTGGACATGTGCACATAGTGAGACAAATAGAATGTCCAAAATAGATTTGGAAAATCAGAAGAGATGATTAATAGAAATTTTAGTGAAGTACTAGACAATTTATGTTCACTGGCAAAGGAAATTGTGAGGCCTCCAGATTTTCAGTTTGAAGAAGTTCCATCACAAATTAGAGGTGATAGTAGATATTGGCCTTATTTTCAAAGATGCATATATAGGTGCTATAGATGGATCACATATTCCTGTCATTCCTCCTACTAATGATCAAATTCGTTTTATAGGTAGAAAATGATACCCAACACATAATGTCATGTTAGTTTGCAACTTTGACATGATCGATATTCACTTTTGCTGTTGTTGGTTGGCCTAGTACAGCACATGATGCACGTATTCTTTCATCTGTGCTTGAGGAAATGAAAAGTGTGTTCCCTCATCCTCCTGAAAGTACAATTTATTATTTTTCTATATAAACTATTTTAGTTTTATATTTATTTAATTGAAATTTTATATGAACTAATAATAAATCTTTTAATTTTTTAGGGAAGTATTATGTAGTAGATACTGGATATTCTAACATAAAAGGGTATTTAGCACGCACCATTTAAAGGAGAAAGGTATCACATTCCTGATTTTAGAGGATGCAGTCAACCACAAGGATTACAAGAAGTTTTCAATCATGCACATTCCTCACTAAGAAATGTCATTGAGAGAACGATTGGAGTTTGGAAGAACAAGTGACATATCTTACGTGATATGAAGCCATTTTCGTTAATCAAGTAGGAGAAAATTATTATTGCAACAATAGCCCTTCATAACTTCATTAGAAAGTCTAGTGTTGATGATGAAGAGTTTGACAAGTGTGATCTTAATCCTGATTATATTCCTAAGGGTCAATAAGAATGTGACATTGATGAAGAAATGAGTATCCATAGTCCTAGAAGAACTGAAGATAATGGTTATATGAATAGAGTTCGAAATCAAATAGCATCAATATTAATGGAAAATAGAAATAGGTGATTTCATATGAATGAAATATTGGTTGACAATTTGTAAGACCACTGATGATTTCTTGATTGTGCTCCACGGTTGGAAAGTCTATTCTCGTAGTATTTTTATTTTGTAAATATATGATAGTTTAAAGGTTATTTTATAATATATCTTTTAAGTTCATTTTTATTAGAAAAAGTGCTTATGACAAAAATTTTGCCAAACAGCTTATTTTTAATTTTAGCTTTTAAGTATCTTTTAAATTGAAAAATTTATATAATCACCAAACGACTTTTAGCTTTTTTAAAAAGATTTTTTTTTTTTTTAACTTTAGCTTAAAAGTAGCTTCTAGCTTAAAAATAAGAGGATCTAAAAGGGCACTTAAATTGAAATATTGAAGTGAAAAATCACTTGATGCAATGCAAGTATTAATTACTCTATCGGGTTCTAATTATAAAATTAAGTTGAATTTTTTGGAGAGATTAAAGAAGTTGATTAAATCACTTTAAAGTATTTTTATTTTATTTTTCTAAATTAATTAGTTTAATTAATAAAATAATATATAATTTAAAGATACACAACATATGATATGATTAAATAACTTATTTAACTTCTTTAATCTCTTTAAAAAAAAGTCAACTCAGTTTTATAACTAGGACTAGAGGTAGTATTAAAGTTTGTATATTTTACCCACAAGTTACTTTTTTGTCCTTTTGACTTCATTTGTTGACAAGTTAATAGTAATACACCCGTTATTAAAGGGTTGACTTGGTTTAGTCAACTTTCTCATTTGCATTATTGTTAAAGCCTAAGTCAGCACTGTCAGATTCTGACTTTCAAATGAAAGGTCTGTTTTCCGTTTTTACGTACCAACCATTTTTTAAAAGTTAGACTGAGTCTCTGGTTTAAGCCGAACCAAACTACCATTTCAGTCACCATTCTTCTCATTTTAAAATCAAATCCAACTTCAGTCTCAAAAAGTAAAATAAAAAAAAACCCCCGACTTCTCCTGATTTTATGATTACTAAACAAAGTTTTAATAGAACTTATTAGGATTGGTTTTCGGATGTGTGTTATTAACACAAATACAAACACAAAGAGAGAAATCAATTCCAAAATACGAACACTAGCTTTACTGGAAGAGTGAGTTCTTTGAATTTTTAAAGTAAAATCACTCTTCACTTGTGTGAATCTCCCCTGTACGAGACTCATAACAGTATGGCTGTGAGTTGTGACATCCAAGCTTGTTCACTTCTTTTTCATTTTTAACCTGAATTACCTAAATTTTGAATGATTTAGATTAAAAATTTAAAAATGCTAAGTTTTAATGAATTTGATACATACTTCATACACTCATCCTATTTATGTGGTAGAGAGAGATAAATTATTTTTGTCATTTTTATAAATCATATTACTAAATTTTTTATAGGAAGATACATTTTTACCTTTTCTTTATTATTTTGTTGACTTTTTTTGGTGTAATATTGTGTTCACGTTATTATCATGACATGACATGCCACATAGATTAAATAAGAATAGAGTTAAAAAGTTATTGAATTTTATGTGAAAGTTAATAAAGTTTAAGGTTTTGTTCTCACTTATGTGAAACATGCTGAAAGTGACTTATTTATAAGATCATATGGGTAAATATATAAGTAAGTAAATAAATCTAAAATAGGAAAAATGAAAAAGAAGACAAACAGGATTTGATTTAAAAAGAAGACAAAAAGAAGGCAATGCAGTCACTCATTGATTACCAGTGAGCCCCTCGTCGGAACTGATGAGAGGTTGAGGAATTCATCCACCCAAGAAGGATTTTGATGGCCACCAGCGGCAGTAGCAGCAACGTTGGTGGCAGCATTAATTGGCGACAAACTTGCAAGGGAAAGCATCTTGTGATGAGAAGAAAAATCAGGCCAATTTGGCGTCATGTTTGGGATCTTGGGAGGCAATTGTGCCATGATAATAATCACACAGAACAAAAACAAAACACAAAGCGTGCGCACGTGTGCGCCAAAGAAAGAAACAGAAGAGAGAATCAAACCCTAATGGGAAGGAATCACTCTAGATTCTAATTTAATTACAGAGAATATAAAAAATATGATTAAGGGCAATTTAGTCTTTCTATTTTAATGTTTCAATTTCTGGTCTTTCAAAAAAATTACCATTTTTATGATTCTTCTTAATAAATATTATTTTTCTTAGGTCCTTTATTATAATTTTCCTTTTTTTTCCCTTAATTTTTTCATTAATTAAAAAAATTGAAAATGAAAACCCTCTTTAAAAACGCCTGACCTACAATCCATTCCTACCCTACTAGCTGATATATAGTATTGATTATTGAAGCAACTAGTACTGTACTATCTGTTTGGAAGAACTAACAAATCGGTCATCTTTAAATTATAATCAATACGTGTTAAGATTGGTCGTCGAGATGCATTTAATTTCAACAAGATTGGGATTCTAAATCATCTTCCTTCCCAAGCCGGCAACTTTGAACTCACTCTCCAACAGTTAATAGGTTCATTTACGTTTGATCACTCTGCTTTCAAACTTCTCAAACATAATACGTAAACAAAATCAATCACAAGTAAATAGACAGAGATTTAAAAGACCCACTAATTAAGAATAACCATTACAAGTATATCAATGCAACCAGTCTATGATTAACATTGAAAATCTTATGCAACAAAAAGAGACACAGAGAAACACAAGTAGAGAGGCACACTATAATAAGCCCTTTTATAACAGCAGTAAACAATTTCAAGACGGCAAAACAAGATTTAAAAGACCCACTAATTAAGAATAACCATTACTAATCATCAACGCAAACTTTCTTAATTGATCATCACTGATATAATAGTAATCCTTTGAACTTTGCATCTCTCACTCAAGGAGCTTGAGAAAGAGTCACGGGGTATCTTTCAATGCAGTTGAGAAAGAGTCACAGGGTATCTTTCGATGCAGTTAAGCCATGGATTGGTAGAAGGCCTCTTTTGACGACGCATAGAACGCCAAACTATACTGTTGCACTTGAAACCAGACCCAAAAGCCAATTGCCAAACACGGTCTCCTCTTTTAACCCTCTCTTTAGCTTCCAAATAAGCAAGTTCATACCAAATACTGCTGCTAGATGTGTTGCCAAAACGATGCAGAGTCATTCTTGAGGCCTCTATGTTCTTGTCACTAAGTTCCAGGTTCCTCTGAAGCTCATCAAGAATGGTCTTACTCGCAGCATGAACACAGAAATGTTCAAAGGCAAGTTTGTAGTCTGGTATGTAAGGTTTCTGTGGAGATGGTGAATTGCCTCCTGCAGATTTGGCGCCAAACAGGTGCCTCCATATCAGAGTGGCGAAGAAGAGAAGCTGCTCTGAAAATGGTAGAACCAGAGGTCCTAGTGTGGTGATGTTGGTTTTAAGAGCATCACCACCTATTTCGATTAGGTCCTTGCTCACCTTAAGACCTTTGAATTTTTGTTCATCTTCTTCTTGGTACACACACCTGTTTTTGTATATTTGGAAAATGAGTTTGCAAGATATTGGATTGAAAATAAGAAATGGGGAGGATCCAAATCTAGCTATTAACTTGTGGTGCATTGATGTTGACAGGTCCACATGAAAACTGCCATACTTATTATCATTAACTAGACCATGTGTTTTTGCTCAGAGACATCAGACATGCTAGAGGAATTTTTCTGAATCTATATTGATTTTCTTTTTTTTTCAACCTTATCAACCAGAGGGATCTATGACATGGTACAAATTCAGGAACCCAACAACCATGGTAGGACCAATTGGAAGCTAATAAATTCACATAGCACATAAATACAAAGGAAAAGAAAAGGGTTAGTTTTGTTGTTGTTGAGAAATTAGTTCTGATGTGAGCCAAAGTGAAACTTCACTACCTATTTACTCCTCTAGTTTCTTGGCTAACAAGGGGTCGAATTTTTCAACTCTAAGTAATTTCTTCGGCACAGTTAAGAATCCTGTTCTCCACCCTTGACTCGCTAGCTACTACTCAACCAACTTGCGTATTATGAGTTATGACCTCTTAATAGTTCTCACTTCCCACACTCAAGTGTCACATCGAAATAAAGTTCCTTCACGAAGCTGGAAACGAATGGATGATGTCAAACATAAATTTGACGTTAACCCTTACCAGATTATAGATATCGTACTATCCATCTTAAAGATCCATCCTAAAAGATCAAAGACGTATATGCATGGACTAATGAATAAGAAAACTTGAAAAAGCAAAGATTATTAAAACTAATAAAGGAGTTGCATCATATATAGTTTGAGCAAAGCTAGCTAACCTGAAGCTTCGGTCATCGGCACCTTTATGAGTACGAACAATATGTTCAAGACTGTATTTGGCACGCCTATAATCACGGCGACGGTTGGAGAGAAGAACAGCAGAACAACCCATACGAAAGAAACAGTTAGGAATGAGCATAGATCTCTCCTTCCCCTGATACCAATTGAATCCTACCATTTCAGTGCTCACCACCACTGCATAGTTGTTTGGGTTCGATTGAAGCATGTCTCTTGCTAAATCTATGGCGATAATCCCAGCACTACAGCCCATTCCTCCAAGGTTATAACTCAGAATATTCCCTCTCATCTTGTAGTGGTTTATGATCATGGCTGAGAGTGACGGTGTTGGGTTGAAGATACTGCAGTTCACTACTAAAACACCCACGTCCTTGGGACGAACCTTAGTTTTCTCAAACAGTTCGTCAAGTGCTCCGAACATAATCATAGATGCTTCAGCTCGTCCTTCTTTCATTGTTGCACAGTTTTCACTGGAAGCTATCACTGCCTTTGGGATATATGTCTCGTCCCCGATGCCGGACGACATTAATATCCTCTTCTGAAACGCCAAGCTATCCTCGTCAAACTTGCCTGATTTTCTTGCCAGCTCAATGAACTGCTCCCTTGAAACCTGCATGAATATATACAAATATATTTCAACAAAGACTCTGAGTATGTAAGGGGCATAAGTCCAGAACCACGCCCGAAAGCTAGCTGTTGGAGTTAGGGAACCAAGGCTTTATAAGGCGCCTTTTTCAAGGTATAATCCACCTGATGTGGGAGTCGTTACAGAGTATAACATAATTATGAAGTAACTTAGTTTTTAATTTAGTTAAAAGTTGAAACCTTGAGGTCGTCGTTGGGCTGAAAGCATGCAAAATCGATGAGGTAAATGGAGCGAGGCTTGGACATGAAGTAAACAGACAAGGTGAAGACGAAGACGCCGAAGAAGGCGAGGACGGTGGCGAGGTCGTAGTAGGCGTCTTGCCAGAGCTTCTTCCATAGTTCTTCTTTGCTGAGGCTGCCAACCTCGGCGCTGAACACCAGAAGAAGCACTGGTATGGTGACCAAGTAAATCCCATGGTTTATGAGATAGTGGTAACCCAACTTGACGTATTTGAGGTTGACGGACTGAAGGAAGTCCGGCAGCCGCCGCCTCACCCTGACGGAGAAGGTCAAGGAGCCGGCATTGGGGCCAGAGGATTCAATCCCGCGGTTGACAATCTCTGTGGAAAAAAGATCACGTTCATTATTGGCCATGGTGTGATTGCTGTAGTATGATCACCACAAAACAATCACTGATAAAAGTGGTTCGAGGGATAAAGGAGATCATGTGCGTGTGTATATAGAGGAGAGTAGGTGAAGATAGTGAATGCAAAGCACCTAACTGAAGTTGAGCGTAGTTGAGACTTTTCAACGCCATTTAATTCCTTCATTGAATGTAAGTGGGTGACGCAGTTTGGAGTTCATGAGAGGAAGAGGGAGATGAAGAGTGGAGCATGTTCCCTTTCCTTGATTTTTTCCTAATAATTAATACTTATAGGCATCAACTAGTAAGTTTATTTGTTTCTTTTTATAAGACACTTGCTTGTTCTCAAGAAACATTAATTACTTTTTTCGCCCATAATTAATAGGGGTAGTGAGTGAGAAAAATAATTAATATAATATTAGAGTTTAATGCAATTAGTATGAGTAATATTAGAAATCATTTAAATTCTAGGACAACTTTATTGATTTTAACTGTTTTTTATTGGTTTGTGTGATTAGTTAATTGATGTCTTATAATAAAGACTTGGAGGGAGTAATTTTTTAAGAAAAAATATTTTTGTGAACATTTATATCGACCCATCTGTGTCTCTCGTGAATAATGAATAGTCACAACTCACACGTCTAGGGGACCCCACTGGCTGGTTTTCCTTGGTTATTAAAGATTACAGTTAGGCTACCATCTCTCTTTAATCTTATATACCTGTTTATCGGTTGGTCCATACTTTTTTCCCATCATCTTTTACATGTTATCAACTAACCTCTTCAATTCCACAAATCTGACTCAAGTCAGCTCTCTCTCTCACTCCCTTATCTGAACAAATAGAACAACGGTGTTCGAATATTTTATGTCACTTCCGTAACACAATCATTTGAACCGGTTAATCAAATAACAAAGAGGCTAGTAGTAAGATATGATGTTCAAAATTTGTATATATGATGTACTCTTTAAAATTGGACATAATGATACAGAAGATTGTAATTCATGTTTCTGATAGGAAAACAAGAATAAAAGACTGAATGTTGTTGGTCCGAGAGATCTTCCAAAATTTGTCATGACACATTTCCCTCTCCATTACTCCTCTCGCTCGGCATATTTCTCTTTTGTGGAATTATATAATTGGTGTGGGTTCCTCACATTGTACTGAGTTCAATAAATGAGTTATACTATTCATTTCTCATGATATTCTGCAAGAGCACAATAGGCAATTGATAACTAAACCACAACCCCTCACAAGAGTGGCCTCTAAAATAATGCATCTGGAAATTGAAAGTAGGGTGTCGGTTTGTTCAGTGTATCAGCGAGCTGTCCTGTTTTGAATTTTAAGATTTTGGTATGGGTACTTCACTTTCTAAGAGATCAAGATGAGCAAGCATAAGACCAGAATACAGATCCCCACAAACCAAATTTCCCTCCCAAGTTGAAGGCAAGTAGTCCAGGTTCATAAGCCCCAAAAATGTTAATGCATGTGACTAGCAATTCACATAAAGCTTTTTCCTTGTGAAGTTAACAGTCCATGGTCCATGGACCACATTTACACGTCGCATGGAAAAGGCAAGTCACACACGTGACCTGCCTAGAACAGTCCCTTCTCCCCTGTTCATCCATTTCATGATCTAAAGGGAGCACCTAAGCCGAAAGCAATAGAAATGTCCAGAAGAATTCTCTATGAAAAATGGAAACACATATAGATACACCCCAAGATTCAACCTCAGAAAACAAATCAACCCCAGTCATCAAGTTATAGTTCCAGTTGTGGCCTACATAAATCCAAAGAGAGATGTTTTGGTACTGAAACAACCCCTACTTAAGCCCGTTTTTAATTATTTCGTCACATGAAGGTGAGTTTTAGACCATGATTTGGCAAAAAACGAGTGAAATGTGGATATAATTCTGGCATGCAATTTGCTGATTTGGTATAAGAGTGTCTAATCTATGAAAAGGAAATTGAAAGTTGAAGCCAACACTTAACTTTTAATAGGAGTGGGTTAGGCAGGTGAGATATTATGGTTTCCGGGCTACTTTGACAGTGAAATACAATCGGCATAGGAGGAAAGTAAACGTGTTCCATAATGAACATCATGGCAGACAGATATGAGTCAACTTGTCATAAGTGAGGCAGAACCAAATTAACTATATGATAAGACAGGAAAAAGACATAACCAACAGGCTTTCTAGCCACTAAAGCATGAGGTCTTAAATTTGAATCGTGTAAATGCAGTATTGGAAGAGCTAACTCCAATTAATTGAGCCTAACAATACTCAAATACAAGTGAGTCAGGTAATTATATCAAAAGGATAAGACTTAATAATCCTTAGTTTTACGAGCAAATATATTAAGGATACGATTTCAAGGCCATTTACTTTTCCTGTCGTGATGACTCATCTCAAACATGAACAGATCTAATTTCTCAGATCTAACCACAAAATAAAAACGTTCAGGAAAAGAAAGAAACATAAATGGGTGCAGGGAAAAGTACTATTAAGTAAAAATATTTGATGCAGGGAATCTCGTGATTGTCTGCCAAAAAAGAATTACTTGTAACACCAATTATAAGGTTTGAAGTTGAACAAAGAAATGGCTGCTGCTCTAGACAGAATTTTGCTTAACTTGTCCTGTTTGATGTCGTAAATTATTCCCCTTGAGTACATTATCCCCCCTCTGAAAAACAAATGATGCATTCATCAAAAACAGAGATACATATGTTGATTAGCAGTAAAAAAAAACCAGCAGCTTCTTAAATAGTGAAAGCAACATTGTTAAGATTGATTAGCCCATATCTAAATCCTTGGCTTGCAAACAATTGAGAGGACAATGTCCTTGATATGTAAACTGTGAAAAATGTAAAAATATTACTAATTAGGTAATTAGGGAAATAATGGCACAAAGCTACTTCTATGAGGTCATAATTAGTTAGGAAGTTAGAGTTAGATAATTAGTTAGTTAGTTGTTGGTTAGTTGTTAATGAGTATTAAGATTGGGTCTTAAGGTGTTGCCTATATAAGGCATACAACTCTTCATTCATTCATTGTATCTCCATGCTTTTATGTTGAATGAATAAGAGCATCACCAGATTTTCTCTTCCCTTCCCCTCTATTTCTCTCTTCTCTCTCGTCTGTTATACTTCTGTTCTACTCCTCTTAATTCTATTCTCTTCCTCTCTTCTCTTTCTCTTCCCAAATCTTCTAATTTCTCTTCTACTCCTCATAATTCTATTCTCTTCCTCTCTTTTCTTTCTCTTCCCAAATCTTCTAATTTCTCTGCACTTACCTAACAATCCTCAACTAGCTAATCCGTACATCTTCAAATTATGATCACACAGGAATATCTTAAGACAATCTGATTTGTCGTCAACAAGCCTAAGACAATATGATTTGAGATCCACTATCTTCTTCACTATATCATTTAAGAGTTTAACAAAGAAGGCTAAGGAATCTCATTTAGGACAGCAACAATACAGTTTAACAACAAAAACTAAATTCCCGCTTTGACATTCAATACCCTTCGCTTATGCTAATTTATACTCTCTCTGATTCTTATTATAAGGCATTAACTAACAATCCTCACAAACCAAGAAAAACAGTTAAAGTCAATAAAGTTGTCCCACAATTTAAGTAATTTCCAGTATTATCCCTATTAATTGCACTAAACTCTAATATCATATTAATTATTACTCTCACCCACTACCCTTATTAATTATGGACATACATGAAAAAAAATAATTAATACTCTTTGAGAACAAGTAAGTGCCTTATAAAAAAAAGATCAAATATACTTTGTTAGTTGGTACCTTATAATAAGGACATGTAGTATCATATAACTGATTAAAGCACACTAATCACACACTTGGCATTTTTCAAGGACTTCACAAACGACCAAAAAAAAAAACTAGGAAATTGTTGCCTGTCCCTTACATTTTTCAAGGGCTTGAGGGCCATTACAGCATTGAAAACGGTTGTCCGACAAATTGTGACCTCTAAATTAAGGTAGAAATGACTATTTGACACAAAACTCAACAACAAAAAGTGTATAAATGAGTTTAAAATAATCATATCCGCACACAAATTATTATAGGCCCCATCTATACCAAATTGCCAAGCCTCACTCGTGAAATATAAATAAATCAAGTACAATTCGACACATTTTTTTTTTTTTGATAACAAAATTTTAGGAATGGTGATTTATGATGATAAGTTGATAACATAACCGGTGATTTATGATGATAAGTTGATAACATAACCGTTCTCTTCCTAATGGGCCGATGCCCAGGAATAGAACTAGGTCTTTTCACTCCCCTCTTAACATTCTAGATAGAATACCTCAAATTTTCTGATGCTTCTAGATAGAATACCTCAAATTTTCTGATGCTTTTCTGCCTTTTGATCTCCAATTAAATCTTCAGCCACACTTTTAATTACCGTGGTTTCTTTATTTTCTGATATATCAACCAAATTTGTATCTATAATTACTCCACAAGTTAAAATATCATAAATCTTGAAAGTGAATAATAAGGTTATTATTCATTACATAATTAACCGAAGAGAAAGGCCAATGAGTACATCCGAAAGTATAAATTTACATTCTCGAGCCAAATTAATTAGTTAACATAATAAGTGACTGTGGAAAAATTTTAAAATGATCATGACCTCAAATAACAGTTTTAAAAATTTTGGTATACACTGGAAACCTCTTCAACATCCATATCAGAGTTGTCCAAAAGTAAAGCATCCTCATAATCCATGGTTTCCTGTTGCTCTAATTCTACATGCAAGTTCTCCTCCTCGTCAGAATCACTCTGGAGCAAACAATTATCATCAGTATCAGACATGTCACTGAATGTCTCTATCTTCTTCTTCCTTCCTCTGTAACCAGCAAGACTCAGTACTTTTTCCTTCCAAAGGACCAAAGGGCATTTCTCAATAAGCTCCGAACCTTGATAAGCTTCGGTTAAGAATACACTAAACCTCTTACCCCTCTCCGAGACATAGAAGATGCCACAGTGCTTCAGAAGAAGTCTCATAAGCTTTTGAGGCATCACTAGTTCTCGTCGGAAGTGAGTGAGGTGATCAGTTACTAACCTCTTCTCTAAAGTAAAACTAAGTAGTTCGTGCATAATAGCAACAGCCCTCTTATCGAATTCTAGTGTCCCAGCTATCAGGCCCCGAGCATCCGCATAAGGAGATAAATAAGACCTTTTCTGAAAATGATCAATTTTGCCACCATATCTATATACCTTTTTATACTCTGGAGGAAATTTCAAGGGGAATGCGAGTGAGAGCATACCCGGTTTGTGAGAATCGTTCTCAGTTATTCCTGTTATCTTCTTCTCCAACTCTGTAATTGCCCAAGAAGGGTTCCAAGATACAAGCTCCAAAAACTCCGTTTCATCTACAGACTTGACCACCCTAAAATGCTGAGGATACTTGTGTACCCAATTGATCCTGAAATCCAGCGGCAAGCCTATATCTCGCCGGAAATGAGCAATCTTATCCAATGGAAGCCGTTTATCAACTGACATCATCAGCATTCTCATAACGTACTCAGCTGCTTTATCTGCTTGCTGCTCAATAATCTTCTCTTCCTCTTTCATTAAGTCTTCGGCTTTCTCAGTCATCCCACACCATAATACCCCATTATGATCCTTGTACAGCTCAAATAACTTGGGTGATTTCTGAATGAAATCGGAAATCCTGTAGGGCTTGGGTAAATTAATCTGCTGCCGGTATTGTGCGAGCGACCGAACGGGGATGATCATCTCTGGCTCTTTTTTAAGAGTCTCCATTAAAAAGAGCACCTTCGACGCTATCTTCCACTTCTCGATCACAATTTCAAGGTCATGAACCCTCTTCTTCCGGCTTCTGTCTTGTACTCGTCTGCTGGTCGTCATACATCGACTCGGATACTGCGACCACCAAAATCGAAAGGATAGTAATTTCCGGTTATACCACCGCCTTATTCCCCAACAAAAACATGAGCCATCACCAAAGATCGGAACAGGATATAAGCTTCTGGCTACATTTAACTGATTCGTCCGAAAAACTAAAGGGGGTGAAACGGCCATTTGAGAATAAAAAACATAAAAGGGAAGCTATGTAATAGGAATCATGGGAAGGAGATCAACTGGAACCTTTGAGGAATGAGAAACATCAAAGTCCCAGTATAGGAGCGAGCGCGCCATCAAACGTTGCATTCCAAGTGCTCGTGGAAATGCGACTGAGAAATGAGAACCCAGCGGAAAGGCGCGAAACTCCGTTCTGAAATCTCGATGCCGCGCCCGAATTGGATGGGCCTTCAATGGTCCCAATTTCGAAGTTCTTTCACCGACACAGTCGGCCTCAGATTTTTTTCACGGGGTTTTCGGGCCTGGGCCTCATATTGGTTTACTTATATCAGGCCTCTTAAAATATAAAAACCCTAAGAAAAGATATAAAAAAGTTCCCTTTGGGACCTCCTATAAAATTGGAATGATACATGAAAGATTACTATGGCCCTTGCCCAAGGATGACACGCACAAATCGATATAAAAAGGCTTGGAATAAATCCTATTGATACCTTCTATTTGCTTTTTTTTAAGTATTTAGATATGCATCTTTATATCAAAAAAAAAAGATATGCATCTTGAATTTCACCTTGAATTATTTATTATAACTCACATATGCTTTTGGAAATAATCTTATTTGATGCACGATAGAATACTAAATGTGAACACTTTTTTTTTTATGGGGGATTTGAATAGTTGTTTGACCCGTTGAGAGAGATTAACTCCTAATTTGTACTTAGCAGGGAATTATCGAATTTGGATAAATCGAATTTGGATAAAAACAATTACGGCAAGTTGTTGTTGGATATTTGGATAACGAATTATTGGCCTGTTTAGTGAGAGCTTTAAGTAGCTTAAAGTGAGAAAAAAAAAAAAAGGGAAAATCCATACCAGGGTCCTTTTAATCCAAAAAATCCCAATTAAAGCCTCAAGACTCTGACATTCCCAGAAGAGGCCCTAGGGCCTAAATTGACATTGAATTATAAAGGGAAATGACGAAAAAACCAGCTCACTCTAAAAAAAAAGGAACGGGCAACATTTCAAAATTCCCATCTCAAAATCATCCTCGCTCGCAGGCTCGCTCGACTCTCATCCCTGTGCCGTCTTCTCTGTGCTCGACGCAAACTCACCGTCTTCTCTATGCTCCGTCGCCGTCGTCGTGTGTGTCGCCGTCGTGGTTCTCCTGTAGGTAACATTTTGGGGATTAGGTTTTTTCGTACTTTTTTTAAGAAAAGTACATGTAGCAAATCGGGCTTCTGAAAAAATTACACAACTGACATATAATGTCTATGTTTATCGCTCTGGATCGGTATCATTCTTCCTTTTTCAGGATTCTTGCTGGTTATTTTGTTGGTTGATTTGTTAATTGGCGTTTAGCTTCACTTACTCTTTATTGTTGGATTCGCATTGGTTTGTTGTTTTAAATCTAGACTACTACGCAGCTTCATATATTCTTACAATCGATTCTCTGAACAAGACATAACAAGTATATATTTTCTAATAACAAGGTGTCATGAATTGTATGGTGGTTCGTTGTATTATTATTGAACAACCATATTATTCTTTATCAAGCACATGTGAAATATATATTATGAGGCTTTAGAACTATGATTGACCAGCTTTACCTTGGTAAGGCTTTGATAAAACTAATTTGTTGGTGGATACTGGATAATTGTGCTTTTGTCTATTCAATAATGTTAATGATGGCTTAGATCCTCAGTCTTCTGCACAATCTATTTCTAGTTTTTATATTTTGGCTCTCGACATGCATCTTTTCAGTTAATAGATATTAGCATTGTGGGGAAGATTTGAAATTGAGTGATCCAGCATTATCTTCTCTCATTCTTTTGGTTCTAAATTCTAACCTTGACTCTAACTCTTGATTCTTGAAGACTGATTTATATTATTATTAATTTTTTTTACAGGCTGCAGATTCACAAATAGTATCCGATTATGTCCGCTACTTCCTTCACCAACACACATTAGTGAATCCAGCTCCTATTTATACTAATGAAAAATTATGAATTTTGAAATAGCGTTTTGTTTTTTGGGTTATGGATGAACAAACATAATTCAACTTAGTTTCTTTGGAGGCTCCTTTCCTCTATGGCCTATTTGATTTTCTTATTACATGAAGTGTATTCTTGGAGTCTTTAGCTTTTTTGTTGTAATGTAATGTATTTTCCATGCGCTGTTCCTCAGGCTTATATGCTCTCAATGTTAGTGCTTTTATTGATTGTGCAGTATTGTTTCCTGATGTTAATCCTTTGCCTATTGCAATTTTGTATTGGTCTAGCCTTATTCTTCTCATTGGTAATTTCGTTTTTTGTACAGAATACAGCTTGGACAACCTGCTACTGTCAAAGTGACTGCGAACCTTGTCCGCCTTCTATCCTATAACAACAAGGTTCAATTTTAAGATTTTTTTAATTTGAACTTGTGAACCTTACTTTAGTTTAGTGCACTGCTACAAATCTGGTTTTTGTGCTAAATTTCTGTCCATACCATTGAACATTGGATACAAAACCTCAATCTAATTTGTTTGTCACTATAGCAAATGATGTTGAATTCTGAATTATGTTTGCTGAAATCACTTGTATTGTATTGCACATGAAGTTGGTTTCTGAGGTGGTTTTTTTTTTTCATCTGACATTAGAAGTTTGATGGCTGATTTGAGTATAACCTGTCTGTCTAATTTATTTCAGGCACTCTTGTGGGGTTCATGTGCTTATCTAGTTACAAATGTGGGATGGCTCAAAGCAAGGTGAGGATGGGCACACAATGCCATTTTAATAGGGTTTGCTCTAAGCTTATATTTCTTGCTAAATTTCAATGTATCATCTTTATAATTATCAAACAGGCAGAAGAATTAGTTGCAGCTTTGGTAGCTAGCAAGGGATTAACCTGCACAAACTGATAATGATGCAGTGAGCTTTTGATTGCTATTCTTTTAATTGATTGCAATTATTTTTCTTTCATGATTTGTGGTTGAACTTGAATGAGCTTGCTTGATCATTTCATACAGAGATTATTCGGTATTTGTATAGGGTATTAGATTTATAAGCTTGTACCGAATGCTAGAATTTGACTCTTTTAAAGTGAAGTTTACAAAATAATATAGTGAGTGACGTGAAACCGAGTAATCATTGATTTAAAGTGGAGCTATTATCATTGGTTCAGTGAAGTCATGTATGCATGCCAAAAGGATTTTCTTTCTTGTGCTAGAATTTGGCATGCATAAAATACAGGGTGCAAACCAGACCGTACAAGCATTTGGCTTTGTTAGGTAATTAATTGGAAATCTAAGCATTCTGTAAGCACTCGTTCTTATGGGAAAAAATTGACAAAAGTTTTACTGGTGACTTTGTTAGGTAATTAATGGAATTGATTGGACTCTGACCTTTGCTTGTTGAATCATCATTGTCATAAAACTGTCATGCTTTTGGTTTTATCAAGGTTGTTCTTGTTATTGTAAGTGCTTAACTTCTTCGGATAAAGAAGTCAACATTTGGCTTTGCCTTGTTGGGGAAAGAAAAAGAAAAAAAGCTTATTGTTTAAAATATATTAGTTCTACTTTGACTAAAGAATATAGTCATTTAATCATGATTTTTGTTTAATGGAGTTTTCCTTTCTGTATTGTAGTTGCGTTAACATGGAAATAATAACTCTTGAATTTTGAACGATTAAAGCAAATTCTTTGGTTGAACGATTATATAAGTATGTTGTTAAGAACTTTGTTTATTTTTCTTAGGTATAAAAGAAGCAATATACAAACCTTTTTCTCTCACGATTCAATAAGAGAAACCCTTCTTTCATTCCTTCTCTCTCGTATTAAGTAAATAATAGTTTGGTATCCTACCATGAATATTTCTTCTGTATGTTTATCTGTACGTTGCCCTTACAATATCTTGTGTTTTATCAATGTCATGAGATTATGGGAGAGGCGTCACTTGACTGGGATTGTTCCTTCCATCTTCCTTTGTGGGTTTCCGAAACTGAGAAAGCTTCCATTGAGTAAGAAGGCTTTAGTATAAGAAGAAACAAGAACATGTTGAAATCGACTCTATGGATGAAATTTTGTGATTTGAAGGTAGGCTTCTTGTGGTGGCTGGTCACCCATCCTCACAACAACCATCGCCAAAAAGTGTTGTTTTTGATTGAGGACTACCACAAGTAGAAGAAGAGACATTAGGGGGCATATTGTTAGGACACATTGTAATTGACCACAAATATGTATTTATGTACATAGGCTAACTTGTTTTTTTAAGTGTACCTAAATTTCAGTGGTTGTATGACAGATTTTATTACAACAATTGTGCAGAACACTTGAGTTCATATGTAGGACAAAGTTTTGTAAATTTTATGGTGTAGGTGACATGAAATTTTAATATGAATGAGAGTGACAATTGTTTCCTGCATGCATCTCTGGTCATTGTTAGTTGTGTGTGCAGAAGCAGGAAAATGGGATATAATAAGGTACTCGTTTATCAACATTATCAGCCCCCATTAACAACTACATCAGCCCCTATTAACAACCATATCAGAAAAATCTGACAACATGATCAGCCCCTACTGACAACATGATTAGCCCCCACTAACAACATGATTAGCCCCTACTAACAACATGATCAGCCCGACTGACAACATGATCAGCCCAAACTAACAACATCATCAGCCCTGACTGACAACATCATCAGCCCCCTTTAATATCAACATCAGAAAAAAAAAAAAAGAACAACCATATCAGAGAAAAAATGCACAACTATATCAACCCCAATTAACAACCATATCAGAAAAATCTGACAACATGATCAGCCCCTACTGACAACATGATCAGCCCCACTAACAACATGATCAGCCCCGACTGACAACATGATCAGCCCAAACTAACAACATCATCAGCCCCGACTGACAACATCATCAGCCCCATTTAATATCAACATAAAAAAAAAAAGAACAACCATATCAGAAAAAATGCACAACTATATCAACCCCAATTAACAACCATATCAGAAAAATCTGACAACGTCATCAGCCCCCACTGACAACATCATCAGCCCCCACTAACAACATGGTCAGCAACCATTAACAACAACATCAGCCCCCATTAACAATCATATGAGTCATTTAACAACCAAATCATAGCCCCTTAACATATATTTGTCAACGTCATTTACAGTTGTCTTACAATATGAAAATGTGTACATAAATGACACTTGGATACAATTGTGACTTAATTGCTGCACATGCATGTGGGCAAGGTAGTCCACTCATTTGCCATGCTAAACAAGAGCATTCTTTTGCAACCAAATCAACAACAATATCATTTCAACGTTTTGAAATTCATTCATTCCCCCTAACAAATAGACCTCCCTTTGTTTCCATGACAAAAAACAAAGCAACCTTCAGCGTTTTAACATTTAACTCGTATTAACAACTATATCAGTCATTTTAACAACTATATCAGTCATATTAACAACTAAAACTGTATGTATTAACAACTATCCACTTTCAGCGTTTTTGAACCAAATGTAGCTTCATCCCATTAACCTATTACACCTTTCCCTCTGTTTTCATGTCAAAAAACAGAGCAACATATTTTTCCACCTCACCCACCAATGATTAAAGACCAACTAGAATGGTGATAATGATATCTTGAGCAAAATCTTAGTATTTCTTGCCTATTTTCTATCTCATAATAACATAAATTTGGCCAAGCTCAAAGATTTCACCCACCCAACCTTCTAACTGAAAAAAAAAAACCTTCACGAACAGCAAATTTAAATCTGTAGAGTTCAGCACGCAGTTGATGATTGGGAATATAAACGTTCTCTCCTCGCTGAGTTGAGCAAATATAAAGGTTCAGGATTGTGACTTTAGTTCTCTCCCTCGCGTTCGCGTCGTACGTGCCATTCCTCTCTTCTTCTTCTTCGTCTGGCGCCAAAAATGACTGATCGTGTGTTTACATTTTGGGTGAAAGACTTCTGCTTTTTTAATAAGGGTATTACTGACTTTTCATTTTATAACTTCATCCCCATCAGGGCCCTGGGGCCTTTTCTGGATTTGGCAGAGTCTTGGGGCCTTAATTGGGATTTCTGAATTTAAAAGGGCCCTGGTACGGATTTTCCCAAAAAAAAAATCCTAAAAATCAGTTAAGAAAAAAGCTTCAAGGGTAGGGTAATTTTTCCAAAAAGTTCTCAATTTTTTGACGTGGGCCCCGCCAATTTTATCACCGTCAATCCAAACACAAATTATATTTATAATCTAATTTTTTTCCTACCGGGCTTCTCAAAATGTTAGATAGAAAATAAATCACCGCTCCCACCGCTAACCCAAATAAGTCCTGTATAGTTGAGTATATCAAGTGTCTAATGTGTTATGCCGCTTTAGAAGTGTAACCACACATTCTAGAAGGGAAGGGGGAAAAACACGTTCCCTATTGTGATGTCAAAAAGAAGACCACGACGATCAAATCACGCTTCCAACTTTTCCTTCTGTCTTGTGTTTTCCTTCTTTTCGGGAAGAATGAAGCTTTTATTCTTTATAATTTATCCCCATAATTTAAAACTTTCATGAACAAGTTCAAACATTAGTCCACGAGGTTGCTGACTGGACAACGAGAAAGCCACTTAATTCAGCAAACAGACATTATACTTGTTTAAAATAACAATTATATTCTTTTAAAGTAACTTTCCAATCATAATTTACGTATACGAGGTAATTTAAGCAAATCATAATCTCAAACAAGAACATAGTCCATTACATCAGCTTCTAAGAGTTATCTTAAAATGGCTGCCGTGGCTCATACACACAACACACACATAAGTTCACTGCTAGTACATGTCCTTCGAGTTCTCTCTTCCCTTTAGAAACATGTCCGGCAACTGCACGAACCAGTATAATGGGACCATTAATTAGCTAGTCGCTCGTCAGATTTTGGCCAGCTGGGTCAAAGGAATGAAAGTCAAATGTCTTGCTCTTGTCATCCAATCAGCAGCCACGTGGACCAAATTTTAGACATGCCAGCAACTTAGGCCAAAAGTAAGATCCAGCCATGGATTTGAGTTGAATTAGTTCATCCCTCTTGTCCTTATTATAAAACATCAACTAATAATTCTCACAAACCAATAAAAACAGTTAAAGTCTTATACCATTTTTTGTGGAAGCGTGATATATTGAGTGTAACCGATTATACTAAAAAATCACAATAGTTTCTAGACGTAATTTAATAATAAATCACAACTATTATATCTAATTACAGCTAATAAATAAAAGGCAAGACAATAATAAAAGAAGCAAGACAACAATAAGAGAAATACCATAATATAATTTCACTTCAACAATTCACAAGTGAAACACTATAAGAGAGAAAATATTACAAAATGCATGTCCTACAATTTAAGTAGCTTTCAATATTACCCCTATTAATTACATTAAATTATAATATTATAATTATTATTCTCATTCACTACCCTTATTAATCAAAGACATATATGGAATGATGTAATTAATGTTCCTTGGGAGGAGCAAGTAAGTACCTTATAAAAAGAACCAGATACACTTGTTAATTAGTGTATTATAATAAAGATTAGAGGGAGTATATTTTTCAGTTTCATAGTCGTATAATTTTCAAGTAAAAATATGGCACAGTACAAATTAATGTGATTTTAGGACAATGTGGCACGTTTCTTTTTGAAGCAAAAGAGTAACTCGCATGAAAAATGGCTGAAGCAATGATGAAAATGAAAGCAAGAGAGTGAGATGCAGATATATTATGAGGTGAAAGCTTTGAATAAGCTTAATTGCATTTGTTTGACGAAGATTTAGGTGGATTATAAAGGAAAGTCGGCGGGAGAAAATAGACATAAGGAACACACGTGTCACGTGGAGATGAACCCATCTTCATCCTTGGTAATTTTCAAGGATATTGAATGAATGGCTTTCGGCTTCCATAATCATAAGCCAGATGTTGACACTACACAACCTCAAATGTAGACCTCATCGATCTATCTATTTACTCAATGGATCTCATCACGACCATTTCAAATCTGGTCGGTATTATATCACCCATTAAGATACAAAAATACCATTAAATTTTAAAATGATAAATAAGAATGTCGAGTTTTAATAATGGTAAAATAACTTATTTAGAATTTTGAAATGTGGTAAAACTTAAGAAATTACTTAAATACCCTTAGTTTTTATTTTAATTTAAAATTTCTCAACCCTTTTGCCAACGCCAATGACTGGAGTCGACAGCGGTCACCAGAGTTCTGCTTGTCTCATATGCTTTCTTGAATTTCTTTAGTCAAAATTGTTAATATAAATATTTGAGTTGTTACATTAATATAGATAATAAAGTTGTAAATAAGGTTCATCGGAGCTTTGATGGTCTCATATATATTTTGTTAATTTATCAAACAAAAGTCATCAATATAGATACTTGAGTGGTTAATATGAATACTAAAGTTATAAATTTATGATACAGCTAGAGCTCCGATCGACCTTATGTACAACTTTAGTATCTATATCAATAACTCGAGTATCTATATTAACAACTTTTGCTTGAGAAATTTAAAAAATATATGAGACCGTTGGAGCTCCAATGAACCTTATTTACAACTTTATTATCTACATTAACAACTCAAGTATTTATATTATATTAACAACTCAAGTATCTATATTAACGATTTTTTCTTGAGAAATTTATAAAAAGCATATAAGACCGTCAAAGCTCCAGTGAACCATATTTACAACTTTAATTTATTACCTACATTAACAACTTAAGTATCTATATTAACAACTCAAGTATTTATAGTAATGACTTTGGTTTCAGAAATTCAAAAAATATATATTAGGTTGTGCTAGCTCTGGTAAACCATATTTACAACTTTATTATCTATATTAACAACTCAAAATGTCTATATTAACGACTTTTGTTTGAGAAATTCAAAAAAAAAAATTTAAGCCACCAGAGCTTCGCCTAGCGATCGCCGGCAAGGTCACCATAGCTCCGACGAAAGCCACCACCCTACGCCGAAGCTTTGGTGATCGGCAAGGAGGTTGAGGATTTTATATTGAAATAAAAACTAAGAGTATTTAGATAATTCTTAAATTTTGCAACATTTCAAAATTTTAAATAAGTCTTTGTGGAATTATTAAAATTCAATGTACCTTTTTTTTTTTTACCAAGTTTGATAATATTTTATGCCCCTTTTCCTTTAATCTATTATTTCTATCTTACCGTAGCTTCGATCCTATCTATTTTTACCCTCATGCAATGCCATGGTGCTCTTTTGGTAAAAATGACTTGTATAACCATCAAAGCCTAACACAACTAGATCTCTTAAACATGATGTCTTAAGTTCGAATCAATCCGTATGTTATGGAAAAGATTTGTTGGGAGGAATAAAACTCACTTTAGTAATCTCTACGTATTAGGGGAGTAATCTCTAACTATCAGTTCAAAGATATTGTCTTCAATATATATAGATAACTATGTGTATTCATCTTTAGGAGTCCCAAGGAGTTTTACAAGAGAAGTCATGTTTATAAGTTGAAGGAGTTCTCACATCTAATAAGTTAGTCTTTTCAAATACGATTTTTTAACCGATAAGAGGCTACGAATAATGCCGTTTAGTGAAGACAATGGAAGATGAATATGTTGTTGTCAGAATGGAATAGGAACTTTGACTGCCTGTGTTATGTGTAATGAAATGGAGAAATTTGAAAGCACGGGCGTGATTTTGGGATTTGGTTAGGCTTGAAATGGACCCCTCAGAAGAGCCGATCGAGCTAGGTCGAGGGTTGAAGGGGAAGATCACTGTTTTGTCCCATCGAGTCAACACCCGCTGGGAATATGGATTTAATGGTCTCCACGCTCCACTCAAATTAATTTATATCTTTTCCCCACATGATCTAATTTACCAAAATCCCAATGTAAAATGAGTGATAAATACTGTAGCGATTGCGGCTACTCCCAAAGATTTTTTTTTTTTTTTTTTGCATGTGCAGATCAGAACGAGCGAATCGATCATATGATGGATCATGTTGCCGAAAAAATATAAGAAATAATAATGATGGATAAGTTTTAGGTACATGACGTAAAGCCCTGTTTGTTTATTATGGTACGAGGCTGAGAGTGACAGCTTCAAATTTAACTGATCTCCATATCAGATCTTTGATTTCAACACATTATATTACTTTTACTCACGTTGTAGTTACCAACTGATACACTATCTGTGATATATATTAGTATAATAATGTGATTAGATTCGTACTATGATTCATCTGATGATAAACACTATCAGCATTAACATATTACGCCCGTATATATACCTGGAGCTGTACGTCACTTATGATCACGATTGAGCACAATAATTCGGAGTATATATTGTGATTGTTTGCTGGTTTAAGAGAAAGTTTTGTGAAATGAATTGTCCTTTTAATAATTAGAGTGGGTTCATGTGTGTGTTTGTACGAAAGACAAAATAAATCATGTTATCTAGTACTTCTTCCGGTTTTAAATATAACATAGAATTGATTTTTTTTTTTTTAAAGATTAAGGGTGTGCATGGTAATGCTCCTAGAATGAGTGTTTTCTTAACTTCTGTTCTCAGGAACAAAATTGGATAGGAATTGTGTTTGGTAAATCCGGTTTTTTTTTTTGTTCCCGGAATGAACCGGTTTCTTTTTTGTTCTGGGGAATAAAAAAAAGAAGCAGGAAATTTCTGCTTCTCTATTTCAGGGCACAAAGCCATAATCTATTTTTCCCCTTCTTTCTGCCCCTTCTCTCGATCGTGACATTGACGAAGCGAAAAAATTTCAATCACCCTAAGCAACGGATCAACTACCCTTCCCACCGCCATCGCCACCCCTATCGCCGCCGCCCCCACTGCCGCCCCCACCACTGCGGCTACCACCACCACCACCGCCACCATCACATAAATAATTTTTTGAATATAAAAATTACATAAATAAAAATAAAATGTGTTAACAAACGTAATTCTGATTCTCGGAGTAAAAATAAAATGAGTTAACAAACGTAATTCTGATTCTCAGAACTTTTCTCAGGCACAGAATAAAAAAAAAAACTGTTTCATCTCAGAATCAGTGCTGGGGAACAGAATGGTTCTCATGCACACCCTAAGGAAGTTAAATAAGTTAATTTGATTATATTATATGTTGTGTATCCTTAAATTATTATACATCAATTTATTACAGTCAAACTAATAGTTTGGAGGGAAAAAAGTACTCTAAAATAATTTAATTAGTTTTCTTAATTTCTCCAAAAAAAAAACAACTTTGCCTTATATTGAGGACCATATGGAGTATTTATGAATATTGTCACTGTTTTTTTTTTTTGGATAAAAGTGACAATACATTCAAATGAATTCATGAATTATAATCTTGCCGGTCTGATTAAGTTAAGAATATAATATAGCAAACAAAGGTGAAAGAAAATCTATAGAGAAATTTTATAGAGATGACGTGGAGGATATTAATCTCCTCACAGGAGACAGGTTCTCTAATCTCACTTTTGCTGGCATTCACCCATATAATAACCCTCCTTAATTATTGTTAGGCACTTGGATGTATAATATTGTTTTTGATTCAAGAAATGCTTTTTATTCGTGATGGCCACTCTAGCTAACCAACCCACTGATTAAAGAATGTCAGTCGAATCAGATGAACCGATCAATCAAATTGTCATCTGATGGACTCTTTAATTAACATTTAAAATCTTAACTCCTCGAGTTTATTTATGTCTAAAATGGATGGTATGTCTCTATATTTTAATAAAAATCTAAATCATTCTGTCCATTGAAGAATAATCAAAACTTATGATTTGAAATCATATAAAGCAAAACAATTCATTGCATAAGTACAAGAACGCGGTGTATAACCAATACAACTAAAAGAGATTTTTTAAAAAGATTTGGTCAAGGGTTTCTAATCTTTAAAGTTGGGAGTGTCAAAGGTTTTCGCTTTTTAAATAAGTATGTTTTTCAGGATTTAAACTTATGTTTTCCTCTTTTTAAGATAAACCATTAGTTTAAAAGAGAATTTTATGAAAGAAAAGTTTAAAAAAAAAAAAAAAAACAGACGGAAGAAGAGAAAAAAATCTAGGGGAGAGGCGGGGTCCTATACCCATATCCTAGGCAACGAGCCGAAAAACGAAAGGAAGCTAAATATCCAAACGTGATGATTAAAGAGGGACCTACCTCGTTTATTTCAAAACATGACCAACCTCATGTTACGACGCGTGCCCACTACTTACTTCACCCTCATCCTCACATCAACGACATTATATTGTGACGCATCATCTCCTCCCCCACAACTTGTATATAAATACGCATCACAATTCACCCTCTTCAATCGTCAGCCAATAACTATAACATTCATTGGCATGCATGGTGAGAAGCTACCATTAATGGCTTCTCCGAATTCTGTGACAACTGAGATGAGTGATCGTGATCGTGATCAGTGTTTAAAGTACAAAGGCGTGAGGAAGCGAAAATGGGGGAAATGGGTATCTGAAATCAGACTACCCAACAGCCGCGAACGCATATGGCTTGGTTCTTATGATTCAGCAGAAAAAGCTGCTCGAGCTTTTGATGCTGCACTCTTTTGTCTACGTGGCGATCGTGCCAATTTCAACTTCCCTGACACTCCTTTCCTTTTTCATCTTCCTCATCATCCTCAACCGCTCACCCATCATGAGATTCAGCTTCTTGCTTCTTCCTTCGCCAATCAGCTCCACCACCAGCACCAGCCGCCACCGGAGCCACCCCATGAAACAGAACCATCTGCAGAATTTCATTCTGTAAGTCCTGTGTCAGTGTCCGAGACCGGTTCTAGTTCTTGTACTTCATTTTCCTCTTGTATGCAAGTGGACATCGAGGAGCACGGTGGTGACAGCACCATAGATTGGTCATTTTTGAACTCGCTAGATTACGATGACCTAGGTGCCGCCATTGACTGTGGACTCTATTCTGAGTTAGATTACTTCCAGTTTGGTGAGTCGACGACGTCGTGCGAGTTATCTCTCATACCCCAAGACGTGCCCTTCGACTACAATAATGCCCAAGAGAATCAATACGAAGATGCTTATTCTCACAATTCATTCCTTTGGAACTTCGGATATGATTGTTCATAGCTTGGTTCGCGCACTTAAAACACAGATCTCTCTCGTGATCACTTTGCCAATATTAAGGTGGATGAACTTTTACAGCCTAGCTAGGGTTGATGCAGTATACAGAATATATTTATATGTTAAATGTATAACTAGTACCGTCCCTCCTAGACGTTAATGTGTAGTACATATTTATCGACGATTATTGTGTTAATGTGTATGTTTTTCTTTAGTCTGTTTGCAATATATCTTCAGTGAGTTTATACTTGTCAATCGATCTTCTAAACAAATCCAAAGAGGAACAACTTTCCATTTTGTTACTAATTAGGCATATACTAACTCCAGTCTTAAATATAAGACAAAATTTATTATGCAATTTACACTATAAACTTTGTCGACTAAAGGGAGTACTACCTTCTCTCTCTAATATAAAAGCTAGTTGGGGCATGGGGTTGGATATAGTCCTCAATATAAAACATTAATCTACTTTGACTCCACATATTTATCGTTTTTTTAACTACTCTCTTCAATCTATAATATAAGGTACTTCAACTATATCATGGATAACAAGAAATCACAATTAAGTCATTTAATATGTTCTAAAATGTAATTTTTTTCCACTTTTATCTTTTTTGATAAATGTGTTTAATTGCATTGAGAATGTTATTTTAGAGAGAAATGTAAGATATAAAGAGTGGGTAAAGTTTGAAAGTAAGTATTAATCATAAGGGAAAAACAAGAAAAAGAGCATCTCTTCCTAGACCATGTCTTCCTTCTAGTTGGAAAGTGGGTAAACGGGAGGCGACTTATATTCTAGGCTATGTCCTCCTTCTAAAAGTGTCATATATTATGAACCGGAGGGAATATCTCTATTTATTACACATGTAAAGGGACCTTATATTAAGATGTGGCTTCAATGCAAATCATTTAAAATGGTATCCAACATACATTTTTGACAAATAATTAACTTAGCCGATTTTTTTTAAACTACCTAAATTAATTATGTCTGTCTCATATTAAGAATGAGAAGCAGCGACATTTGATACATTTATCAAGTATAACTCTAAAAGCATATGATCGACTTGACAACCTTTTTTTCTGATTCATTACAATTTTTTAACAATTACTTGATTGATCAATACTATCATTATATTAGATATTATGATTATTTATATACATGTTATATAAAAAGAATCATGCAAAGGAAGAAGGGAATTATATGATTGTTATGTTATGAACTCTACCTCAAGGAGCCTCACAGATGTGATATGGTTAATAAGTTTAAGAATCTCTCCTTTTTTTTTAATTTACTAGTCTTTTGGTATTGAACTCTTCAAAAATCATCTAATAAAATATTTATATTATGACTGTTTATAAAATTTTTATGAATTTTATGATGTACACAAAATCAAAGAGATAAGGATACGAAGAAGATCCAAGAAATTGAGTTGCAATGGTAACTTATCGTTTAATTGATAGTTTGAATAATATGATCCATGAAAAGGCTTTGATATATTTAATTCCAAGTTGCATTGCACGGCTATCACGTTTTATGGGAGACTGAGGAAATACAGCTATAAAACCAAATTTGCATGGATGAAGGATGGTGGTGAATTCTTTTTCTTATGCTTTATAATTATATTAAGTCCTCCCATTTGTAAGGGGAAGTACTTGGACTGGGTTATAACAAATCACAGTGTTTTTTTTTTAGTTTTATACTATAATCAGTCTTCTTTTTAAAAAAAAAAAAAAAGAACTAGTTAGACTTTAACTGAATTTGCGCGTGGGTAACCAGCTATACAAGCATATTTGACCGTTTCTATCTGTTCAGTTATTATAATTTTCAATCATGATTTCCAAACCATGACTACTTCAGGCATATTATCAAACATGCCTTCCAACACACATTTTAAGACTTTAACTAATGGATAAAGATGTATGGAATGGAACAATCACTAAACATTGACTTGATTAAGATTTTATAACATAACATAGGAGATGTCCCAATTGATTCAAAGGGTACGATGTTGTGAGCAAATCAGGACAACAAGAGGGAAATCATTGCATTGGCAGATTCAGGGCCATCATTATTCACACTGGGTATGATGGTGTCTGGAGATATCAGTTTCACAAAGTCTTTCAGTTCTGTGAAGCTGCAATGCTCACTGTACGGCACTTCGTATCTGATCAATCAACAATCATCCCAAATCAGTCCAACCAAAATACTTGTTCTCTTGTATTGCAACTACCAACTAACTGGATAGTCCGTGAAAATTAAGGTGAAGACATACAAGTTTCTCTTTAAAAGTTGGGTTAAGTAGCAAATTTGCTCCGAAAGTTTTCGCTGATGAGCAATGTTGTTCTGACAGTTTTTTTTGTCTCAAAATTACCCCAGAAGTTTCAAAACATAGCAATATTGTCCTATTCCGTTAAAAAACTAACGTTGACCGTTAACTTTTTAACGGAAATGGGCAACATTGCTACGTTTTAAAACTTTCGAGGCAATATTGAAACAAAAAAACTTTCAGGGCAACATTGCTCCTAAGCCTATACTTCCAAAGCGAATTTGCTACTTAACCCTTAAAAGTTTAATAAAGTAGTATAAATAACAACAAAACCTTATTTTACTAGATGAGGTCGACTATATGAATCATACGACACAACTGGGCTCAATCAAAAACTAAATCTGTGGATAAATTGTTAAAAAAGAGGTCTCACTCAATAATCTCATTGAGCATTCTCACTCAATAAACCCTAAAGCCTAAAGCTGAAAAGAGAAAAAGCAACAAGGAAGGAGATCAAAGCAGTGAATGAAACATCACCTTATAATGGTACCCTGCTGCCACCTCCTCCCTGGAGACTTCTTTTTACCTTTGCCGAACGTCCAACCCGTGGGAGAGAAAGCCACAATCAGACTGAACCGACCCTAATCAAAATACGAATCTAAGACTTTAACCACAACTTTGATTTCAGTCTTCAAGAGAAAAATAGCTTTTGGTGTATTAGTGCCAAGCAGCTACAACGGCTGGCAACCACGCAGAGTTTTTTGAACTTTGAAGTTTGCACTTTGCAGCCAAGATATTTAATGATGAAGATGTAAAAAAACAGACTGACTATTGGCTTAGTGTAAGAGTGTGTCTTCAAAAATAAACCACAGATTAAAACAAACCCCAAATGACTACATGCATAATCTAGAGTCTAGACACGCAGATAAGCACGCTACAACAAAAAGCAGCCCTCACCGCATATTGACTGGATAGGTGCTTAAGTCTTTTGAAACTTGCAAGCGTCCACATAGGGGCAACATGAATGTTGCTCTCATGTTCATTTGAAGTAAACCACTGCATGTCTTCCTCCTCCAATCCCAAACATTTCAAAAGCCGCAACTTTGCAGCATTCACGTATACCTTTTTGCGAAGCACCCGAGCAACCTCCAAGAAAAGCCTTTCTTTCCCTAAGTGGGAAAAAAAAACATTTCATTTGAAATCTTTACTTTTCTTCCACTTTATTCTTGCAGTTTGGACTAGGTAATGACAGAATCAGAAATTTAAAAAAAAAATAATAATAATAATAAACTGACATTTGCGAATTAATTGTCAAACTGCATCTTATGTCAAGCAACTGTGAAATAGCAAAAATCACTGATGTGAAGTATGTCACATGTAGTGTTCATATTCAGATAGATTGCTGAGAGGTAAACCCTACCAATTGTATAACTCCCAATCAGAAACAGAGTCCGAGGATTAAAAGTCTCTGCTTGAATGGCATCAATAACAAATTGTATTACAGCCTCCTGTTTGGGAAAGTCATACTGCAATGAAACAGCATGAGATACAAAACGATTAGGATTTATATTTCGTACATACAGAGCAGAGATGTAAACAAACTACGTGAATAAAACATAAGATATAGAAGTATTGAATAGCTTGGCAATTGCCCCTTTCTCTTATTTAAGGAACACGTTTAATTTCATAAATAAGATTCTAATAAAGATTCAGGAAAAGTTGTCTTAAACCAAAATTATTTCTATTTGACACTATCTGAGGAAGCTTGGGTGCGAACAATCAGTCAGCCAAGTTATTTGAAAGAGAAGATTTCACCATTCGGATATAGAATTACCTGTGGGTTACAGTAAGTTGTATCAAGAATTAATGTATGAATAGGACACATCTGCAGAAAAGAACTGGTTGCTATTTCTTGACTAAATCGAAAGTCCCCTGTATGGAGCACAGCCTACATACACGTACAATATCTAGTCAATGAAAAAATAACAATGGGGTAACCGGCAAAAATAAGTTCACAAGGAAGTCAATCCAGGCCAGACCTTACCACTAGGAGGTTGAAAGAGTATGATCACAGAACCCGGACAGTGATTGGCATCCAAAAAAGTCACATCAATACCAGCTATGTTGCTTGTTTCATTTAGAGGCAAAACATGTAATTTCTCAAATGGAATCCCAATGTTCATATTTACAAGTTTAGCCGTGACAGAGGAGCAGTAGATCTTTCCATGATTGAAGGACTTGGTGAGACCTTGATAATCTGCATACAAAAATGTGAAGCAACAGCTAGGGCGTAAAATGGATTGATTAGACTGACAATACGAAGCTTTTTGGGAAGCCTAGGAGGGTAGAAGCTCAATACAAGGAACTCCTTTTTTATTATTTTTCTGCAATCTCAAATCAGGAACATGCAACTACAACGACAAAAAATCTCAACCTCAATAATTTTTCTCTCACTGGGGGAATGGGCTTGAGTAGATACAAAAGTTGGCAGTAAACATAATGCACGCTTAGAAGTATTAAACGTGCTTCTATATTTCAGAGAAGCATGAAAACTACGTTTTCTTTGTTCATACCAAATAATGAAACAAATGTCTGTCTTGGTGCGGTAACCACTTCATGAACATGTATTCCATCAATATGGATATACCATTTTCTAGCAAAGCCAGGTACTATTGAATCTAAATACCAAAGCCACTACTGTGCTAGCCTATTCGATGGATAATGGAGATCTGTGCTAAATATGATTAGGAAATCTGTCTCTGGTGTAAAAAAAGATCTAAGACCCAAAAATGAAATTTCAGAATATGATTGAGATATATGTTAAAATACTCTGTTACAAAAAAAGGAACTACTATGATTGAGATATATGGAGAAAAGAACATGGAAATGGATAGCTGCAATGGAAAATTTATAGATGAAAAGTGAAAATGAATGCAACGAGCAGAAGCAAACTTACGGTCCAAGTGGAAGTGTGTGAGAAACCAATGACAACAGTCTCCTCTGAGATATTTGAAAGCATCCTGTAAATATCCAAATGTAGTTGCGAGGCAATCAGAAGTCAGAACCACATCATGAAATTACTGGGAAAAGCTTAGCATTTTAATGGAAAATCAGAAGTTCCAGATTTAAACCCTCATCATAGGTATTTGTCCATGAATTCATACTATGTTCTCATCTTATCCTTTACTTGTCTTTTTTAATTTAGATGCCTGCATTCATCAACACTGTTTTCCTTCCTCTAAATTGGTGATAATTCAGAGCAGGAGGGAGCAGAATCATATAAGTACATTATGATTGGCATGTATGTGTAGCACTTCAGTTTAAGCTGTCAGCCCTATAATTAATGAGCATTTGTTTGACAGGAAATGATAAATGCATTGCCATGTGCATTAATGGAAAACTACCCATTTTCAGTTAGTCAAATTTCTAAAGCAGAAAAAAATAAGTTGAAGCTCCGCCGACAGACAGCACATATCTAAAGTCCTAAAGGCTTTCATCAAGGAAATAGACCGTAACACAAAACAAATAAATGCTGCAATTCAGTGTTTACCACCCGGAAAGGCGTTCCTGGTATGCAACACCATGAGGGAATATCACGAGACCTCTTATTTGTTGATGGCTTTTTTGCCTTATGCTTACGACCTGAATGCAAACTGTTGTTCTTTATTCCATGCTGTTCAGCAGGAGCGGCAGTAACTTTCTTCCTATTAGTAGCAGAGCCGGGGAAATAATCAGTAATTAATTTGTTTGCAGCTGCTTTGCTAATTTCATCAACTTTTCTTTCTGATTGATCATTTTGCAATTTAACTCTCTGGGTTCTAATCCTTCTAGGCTCTACAAGGCCTTCGTCTTGTTTCTCATCAGAAGAGGCAATCCCTTTTCTAAATTCGCTCAAAGCATGCACAAGTTTTTTCCTGGGACCAATTGCTGTAATGCCCATGCTTAAGAGATCCTTCAGATATAGAAAAAAGAGAAAGATAATCAAGTTATAAAACATTCTTCGACATAAAAGTAATTAAACAGAGTAACAGAAAGTGGCAATGTAGTGTTTCATACCACTTCTTTCAGGAGACAAAAAACCTGAAGTGAACAATTTCTTATTACCAACACACATTTTTTAGGTTTCCAAGACAAAGTTGCCGATGAGTACTGCCTCAATGTCATTCTAAGTCAAGGAGTTGGACAGCAACAGATTGAGCTTTCTACCTGGAGTGTGGAGGGAGAAAGACAAATTTTACGTTTCATTCTCTGAAGGATATTGGTCTTTGTGTGATTCTCTCAAGTTTCAGGTAAAATTACAATTTCTCACCGGCAAGTAGATTTATAAATGTAGTACAATATCGGGATGCTATCTTTTCCTAAAGCAAAGTAAAACCAACTTTTGAAACACATGAAACTCTAATTAAAAAGAAAAAGCACATACACATAAACTCAATGAGACATAAGTGATGAAAATATACTGATGGTACGAGATCATGCTACAAAACATAGCTCACCTCTTCTGTCAGCCACTGCAAAGTGTCCCAATCAACTTCTTCCTTCACGAAAACATCTTCGTATTTTGATAAACCCATATTGTGCAGCCAATCAACAACAGGAGAGATAGTGGCAGCCTTTGGCACATGTTGAGGACCCATCTCATCCTCCGGAAGGGTAACCTGCAAGAGATTACTGTGGCATTAACTCGTGATAATTTAGATAATTTTTGTTATAGTACCATCACTCATCGCATGACTATGCAGCCTAATACACTATTAAATAAGCTACTGGAAAGTTTTTGACCACCGAGGGGAGATATATAGCAAAAATATAAAACGCTTGTATACTTCTCAATCAATGGAAAGCAATACTAAACCGCACAAAATTGTAAGACGATTACATTATCGGACGTTAAACCTTAAAACGGATTAATAATCTAGTTCGGCGATAATGTAATCCAGGATGCTTCTAAATCGAAATTACAATCGACGAATTATGGAAAAGAGAGGAAGTGCGTAGCAGGAAAAGAAAATGAGGAACTTACATCCTGAGCTTTACTTTCCCCTTCGTCAATACAATTATTAGTATGAATATTTCGCTGTTCGTCGGTCATATCAGAAATGTCGATTCCACAGAGAGGACATTGAACCAGTCCTCCGACGCTATTAGCATGGAAACCATCCCGATCCTGATGAGGAAATGCCACAGCCCCAAAGCTATCAACTTCGTCAAATTCAGAACCAAAATTCAGCAACAGATGAAGCTCCGAAGCAGCCTCAAAATCTTTATTCACATTTGCGTTGGAAGATTCTCCATGCCCGCCGTTGAAACTTTCCATTCGAGGTGCCAACAACTTCGATTCTATTGAATTGCGAAAGTAACCCTCCTTTAATTTCCATTTCTTCTTGCCATCGGGTTCAGAAGAACATGCCCCGCACCCGTCAGAAACTGAACCTTCTTCTGCCCGATCTTCTGGTTCAGGGTCACCCTCGTTTTGGCCGCAATCTATGGTTGACGGAATGAAATCCAAACTACAGTTTTCATCGCCTCTACAAACCCCTCCATCAAGTAAAGGAGTATCGCAAGTGTAACCCAATGTATCATTGGATTCGCAAGTGGTGTTTTGTTTAGATGATAACGAATTTTGAGATTCAAAGCGAGAATTTTGAGTGGGCGAAGGGACCACATTTTCCTTACCGAGGTAGCTGGAAGAAACACAGCGTTTGGGCCTCTTTGGTTGGGGACGATTAAGATTGGAAGAATTAAGGGGTCCTTGAGAGAAAAATGAGTTGTGGGAAACCGTTGTCTGAGTAAGAGGAATCTGGAAATCATCAATGTTGTCGTCCAACAGCGAGAAGATGGGAGAGTCGAGCTGAGATTGGAGAGCAGAATCCAGCTGAGGCTGCCTCTGACTGCGATCCAAATTGAAGACGGAGCTCATCCTGTGGCGACTCTCTGGAGGGACGAATTTGAGTGCAGCAGTGGTACTGGTACATGGAACGCCTTGAGCTTTGCGCGGTGGAGCGAAGCCCTTTTCAAATTTTCAGATTTTATGACGGTGCGCGTAAAAATGGAGGGAAATTATCAGCGTGCAAGGCTGGTCGCCTTTTTTCTTTTTTTTTTAAAGATTCCTTTCAAGTCCCAAAATCAATAAAATGTTAAAAAAAAAAAGGAAAATTCAAATGTCAAAAAAATTCTAAAGAGTTATTAATCTCACGGATGAAATGTTAATCCCATAGAGTTGTTAATGAAACTATGTTGACATCTGAATTTCTTTTAGGATTTTTTTTATCTTTTATTAGTCCCTTAGGACCTAAAAAGAATTTTCCCTTTTTTTAATAAAGATTATAAAGTTGATTTAAAATTTTAAAAATAAATAGGTAATTTTCAAGAAGATAGTTTGCCCTATTCAGTAAAAATATTTTACAATAAAATTTGAGAAAATGGAAAAAAGTCACCCATTAAAAATTTCTTTGGTGAGAGGTATCGAATGAAATTTTATACATGAAAAGTAGGGATGATCATGGACCGGGCTAGACCGGGTTGGAGGGTAACCCGAGGTCTAGCCCGATTTTACCTCGGGCTGGAAAATTCAGCCCGAGGTCCGGCCCAGCCGTACCACCGGCCCGAGCTCGGGCCGACCGGACCGATCGCTGACTGCTTGACCATCCAGCGAGTCCAGTTTTTTTTTTAGATTTTTTTCCAATATTTTTTTCCTTTTTTTTTTTTGCCTTCTTGGGAGACAATATTTTAGCTCTAGTTTCACTTGATTTCCAAAAGTAATAAAAAGTGACTTAATGAAAAGTGATTTCTATAAATTAAAAAGCATATTAAGATGTTCAGACTCCAGTGAGTGACTCAGTGTAGTAGTGATTTTTTTTTTTTTTTAAAAAAGAGAGCTCGGGTCAGACCGGACCAGTCCAGGGGTTTTAAGTCCCTGGACCGAGGTCCAATCCAACCCGAGCTGTTTGTCCGGTCGGTCCGGTCAAATTGTCCTGGACCAATTTTGGTCCAGGACAATTCGGGTTGGGTCAGACCGGACCGGGCCGGACCAACCAGACCACGGGTTTTTTGATCAACCCTAATGAAAAGTATTGGTACTTTAATTTAAGTCATTCTTATTGATAAATTTAAGTAGGATATTTATCCTCAGTTTCCCCATGTAAGATTTTCATTTTCGTAGTCAGCAATTTATACAAATGTCAGCCTTGTTGAAGCATTAATCAGATTGGGTTAGAGCGCTTTTTAGAGTTACAAGTGTGCAGTTCAGTATCATTTGAGCCTTAGGGATGAGTCCTGACATTCTATTCTCAAAATGTATACTTCCATTCCATCCAATCGGGATAGGTCTTATAGAAAGAGCTAATCCATCACATCTTGATGAACTAAGATTTGAATTCTCATTGTGTGGAGTGTTTATATTTAATACTTGATAATGTCTTGAGTATTTGCCTTTGAGTATACTTACGCTTAAAAAAAATGTATATTTCAAGTCTTGTTGGGATTTTGATGAATCAAGAATCATCCTATTCATCTTTAATTTATTCTTTTTGTTTAAAGTATTTGTGGATCCTCTCTTTGCTTCATTTGTATTGTCTATCTAGAAAACTAAATTGTTTTCAATCATGGTGGCTTCGTTATGAATCTCACATCATGAGGCTTCACAAAATACAATTGTGGTGTGGTTTTAAGTTATTGGACTCTCACTCCTCATATCCTGGTATTCTGGAACTAAGCTCTCGTTGTGGATTGTAGTTTACAACGAATGTGTTTTCATCGGGAGCCTGACAATGTGATTTAAGTTAAGAAGTCTTCATTTCTAATAAGTTGATTGTTTGATATTGAGCGCCTTCTTCGTACTAATTTTCACAACAGCCTCCTAATCCAAAAACCCTAGAGCAGGCTGTGATTTGTGTCAGTTCTGATGGACCAGACATTTGAAGGTGGCTTCAACATCACATTCCAACGTTTTAGTCTATATTTATGCTTTTTTTTTTGTTAAGTATCAATTTTACCCCTGAAGTACACGCCCAGGAGTAATGTTGTCTTCGAAGTCTTTGGAGGCTCAATGTTGCCCCAGAAGTCTACAAACATAGCAATGTTGCCTCTCCGTTACAACCCTAACAGTCAAACATTAGTTGACCATTAGGGCTGTTAACGGAGAGACAACATTGCTCCTGGGCATATACTTCAGGGGCAAAATTGATACTTAACTTTATAAATAAAGTATAAGCAATCACAAAGAAGATTGATCGATATCATATCCAAAAAAGTGGAGTAAAGATACCAAGTATTGAATTACTGATGTCAAACAGTACAAATTATTAGAATGATATATAGCTAATACCACACCTCTTACATAATATGGATCAGTTTGAGCTTTATATATATATATATATATATATCTATATTTTGATGAGATTGGTATTTCTTGCTAGAAATTTCACATGTTGACTGATTATATTAATTATGATGTTTCCATTTTTTTTTTTAAATTTCTAAATATCACATGGAATTTAATTTGAAAAGTTAGACTTTCCGATGTGGAAGCACTCAAAAACTTTGGATAACCCATGAGGTATTCTATCTATAACACATATCACCCGAATAGCTTCAAGGTATTCAATCTAGAATACTAAAGAACAAGCCATGCTCGCTAAAGAAATTGAATAATTTTTCTTTATTTGACTCTAAATTCAAAATAACATGAGAGGGATATTTATAACCCAATAAAACTAACTCTAATTAGGACTCTCAATAAATAATATTCCAATCCTAATGAAGGATATGTTGCGGAAGCGTGATATATAGAGCGCAATCGATCCAAAAATATGCAAAGATTCATAATCAGTAGCAGACTTCCCATACCATTGTTCCAACGGTGTCTTACCACCAATAGCAGCAGATGATAGACGATTAATGAGATGACTTGCATATGTTATTGTCTCAGCTCAAAATTCTTTGCCCAAGCCAGCATTGGACAACATACACCGAACCTTCTCCAGCAAAGTCTGGTTCATGCGTTCTGCCACCCCATTCTGTTGTGGTGTATTTCTGACGGTGAAGTGTTTGACGATGCCATCATCCTCACAAACCTTCTGGAAAAGATTACTCTTGTATTCTCCACTGTTATCTGTGTGAAGACATTTGATCCTCCTGCATGTTTGTGTTTCTATCATCGCCTTCCATTTGAGAAAGATTCTCAAAACTTCATCTTTGGTCTTCATTGTATACACCCAAACTCTTCAGGAGAAATCATCAACAAATGTTACAAAATAATGTTTTTCTCCCAATGAATGAGTTTTGGAAGGACCCCAAACATCAAAGTGTACATAGTCCAAAATACCTTTTGTATTATGGATAGTTGTACTGAACTTAACCCTTGTCTGTTTCCCCTTTACGCAATGCTCACAAAACTCCATGCTGCAATGCTTCAGTCCTTTCAACAATCCTTTATCTGACAGAGCCTTCAAGGATTTTCCTCCAGCATGATGCCACAACCTGGTTGGTTTTGCATCCTTCTCACTATTGGATGTCACTGCTGCTATTCCAATAACTGTACTACCATGATAGTGGTGCGTATTATTGTTCTTCTGAATATCCTTCACCACCACCAGTGCACCGGAAAATATATTCATTGCTCCATTTTCTGCAGTGATCTCGAAGCCTTTTGATTGAACCAATGCCATATGCGATAAGATAAGAGTTATTTGCTGTGTGGACAACTCCACACTCTGCTTCTTCAAAGTCAGTGAACCGGTCTACACATATGATGGCTACAGGCTGAGTCCAACAACCATACATCCGACGGTTTTGGCGACGTCGTTGCAGCTAGTGAGAAATCTGAATTCTCATCATCACAGTCAGCTACATTTGAGTTCATAACAGCCTTCCCATTGTTAGGTTTGGCCTTGTTTTTCAGCTTCGGACAGTCCTTCTTCCAGTGGCCTTTTTCTCGACAAAAAGCACATTCATCTTTGTTGGGTCTGGACCTCGATTTGGATCGCCCTTTCTTTGACCTCGTCCGATCTTCAGTACGTCCTCTAACGACTAGTGATTCAGCTTCTCCACCCTTTTGTTTCTCTTTCTTTCTTTGTTCATAGCTGTATAAGGCATAACAAACTTCTCTGAGAGAAACTTCCTCCTTACAGTGAAGTAGCGTAGTCTCCAGGTGCTCGTACTCATCGAAAAGTGATCCCAACAACATCAGGACCAGATCTTCATCTTCAAAGGTCACGTCCATATTCTACAAATTTGTCACCAACTTATTGAAGCTAGTGATATGCTCATTTGTTGTGGTACCAGGAACATAAGTGAAGTGAAATAGTCTTTTCTTCATATGGAGTTTATTCTGACTGCTTTTCTTCAAGAACTTGTCCTCCAATGCCTTCCACAGTTTATATGCAGAAGTTTCCTTTGTGTGTGGATACTTCTGCTCTCTTGAAAGATACGATTGAATAGTACCACAAGCAACACGATTATGACCCTCCAATCTTCCTCCTCCACGTTATCTGGTTTCCTCTCTTCAATAGCAAAGTCTAGTCCTTGTTGCAAAAGGACATTCAGAACCTCGCTCTACCACATCCCAAAATGTCCTGATCCGTTAAAGATTTCAACTGCAAACTTCGCATTGGACACTATTCTTGTCAAAAGCGAAGATGTCAACGACGAATTTGATGAAGATTCTCCATCCTTTTTGTCCGCCATTTGTGCTCCAAATATTATTTAACAGCTGCCAATACAAAAGCCTGAAAGTAATTCTTTTCTGATATGGAAGCTCAGACTAAGCTGCAACCACAGAGCATACTCAGACAGAACCTCGGCTCTGATACCAATTGTTGCGGAAGTGGGATATATAAAGCGTAACTGATTATAATAAAAAATCACAATACTAGAAAACAAAGTTTCTAGACGTAATTTAATAATATAATAAATTACAACTACTATATCTAATTGCAGCTACTAAATAATAAGCAAGACAACAATAAGAGAAATACCAGAATCTAATTTCACTCCAACAATTTACAAGTGAAATACTACAAGAGAGGAAGATATGCAAATGCCTTAAGAGGCTATTTGAGGGGATGAAATGATAAAGGGATGGGAGGCCCCTATTTATATGACAATCACAAGTGAAATACTATAAGTGAGAAAGAAATCTAAATTGCCTTAATGTCTTGCCATAATCAACAAATATCCACCTTGGCAAGATCCCTACATTCTCAAGTTTTCCTAATTACAAATTCTAATTGTAACTTCTATTCAAAATACAATGTTCAACAAATGTTAATAAGATCCAAACAATGTTGAAATTTAATAGAAGTCACTACTTTCATTAGTGAGATATATAAAAGCGTAACTGATTATACTAAAAAATCACAATACTATAAAATAAAGTTTTTAGACGTAATTTAATAATATAATAAATCACAATTACTATATCTAACTGCAACTACTAAATAATAAGCAAGACAACAGGATATGGTGAAGATATTTAGCAAATATTTTAATTAGATTATTTGAATAATCTAATTGTTGAAAAATGATTTATGGGGTCAATGAATATTAGATATTGGAAAATAGGTTTTTTTTTTTGGGTTAAGTATCAGTTTTGTCCTTAAAATACCCTCGAAGTTTTTTGGGAGCAATGTTGTCTCGAAAGTATAAAAAGTAGCAATATTGCCCCTCAAAAACTACGTTTGTAGACTTCCGGAGCAACATTGAACCTCCAAAAACTTTGAGGGCAACATTACTCTTGAGTGTGTAGTTTAGAGGCAAAATTAATACTTACCCTTTTTTTTTTAACAATACAAAAGCAGACACTAATAACCTGAATTATAACAAGAGTGATCGAACACACGATTTTATTTTAGTTTGTATTTATGCCGATTATGCTGTTCTCTCTCTATATCATTGTCTCCCACCTACATCATGCTAATCGCTGTTGCACATTGGGCGTTTATATCTATTTTCAATTTTCAATTTTTTGGGACCGAGTTTTGTGCAGCCTCATTTATGCCCGTCCATGCTTGCAAAGTGACGGTCTCCAGTTGATGCAGTAGAGATAGATGATGTCAATTGGGAACCACACTTTTGACAAAAATCAAATAAATGAATTACAATATTCATACTTGTGAATTAAATAACATGGTTTTAAAAAAACAACAACAATTCCCAATTGCAGGCTCACCACCACTCAAAGTGTCTTTACTGTTTTTCCTGTGGCGATTGACAGCTTCGTTGACTACTGTGCCTCCCTTAACCTCTCCTCTACTTTTGTTTCTTTTTGCCTAGGCTTGAATTCTGAACCGTCCATGTCTCCGTCCATTACTTCCGATGAAATTGGCCAATCCTCTTATAACCACACAACCTCAGACCTCTCCATTTCTAACTATGAAATCATTCAGATGAAGCCACTTACCTGCATTTGTGTTCTTTCTTTTTCTTCCTGGTTCTTTAAGTCCCAACATCAAGTCATTACTGAGTTTTAAGCCTAAGTTCTCTCACCTTTTGGATTATATATTACTGTCTCAATAAGTATTATTATAAAAGCTAAAACTAAAAATCCCCAGTAATATCATCAGCCACAGAGTTCTGATTTGTGAAAGCAGGCAGAGCGGGAAGGGGCTGGCTAGGAAAGGGACTAAACTAAAGCATTTGTGACTCAAAACACGAGGGATTGCCAGCTGCTCTCATATTTCCTCATATTGGCATCTTTCAATGTAAAGTGTGGTCCTGTTACTTGTCGATGCAACCTCATGAACTGTATAAACTTGATAAACACGCAACTCTTTACAATAAGAACTTGTGTGACACTACATTAGAATGTGAACCAGGGCGTGACTCATGACACGTGTAATAGGAAATATAAAAATTAGACACTGCATGTTGTTAATCTCATCTTTTTCCCCCCAAGATAATGAAGTTGACTGTAATAGGCTTGGCCAGTGATGTTTATTAGCCACACATGGAACAGCTTAATAGGGTAAATATTCAAATAGGAAACTTCCCTAGTTCCACTTGGAGCGCGTAAGAAAACATTGGCTCATTCACGAAACAGAACAATCAAAATTTAATGATGAAAGGAACACCAATCCGTCTACGCTTCAAATTATCACGATCACGACCTGTATTTGGATCCTGACCAGGCTATCATATCAACTTTGACAGTGCCTGTGTTAATTTTTGACAAGTCTTTGGATAATCAATTCTTTTTTTTTTGAATTCCATGTCCTAATGGCCAATCAACCATTCCCACTACTTGGGAGTACCCCATACCACTGGCCATGCGCTTTGGTTGGATAATCAATTCTGATTCCATGTCCAAGCACCAACTTTTTTTTTTTTTAATAAATAAATTTTAGGAGAGGAGTTGGACTCACCCACAGTCTAAGAATAAGGTGCTTGAAACCCACCTCGTAAAGAATTCAGGACTAAGAGTACACATGTCTCCACTTTAACCTGAGTTACAGTTATTTTGTAGATCCTAAGATGTCTTCCCAGTACCTTGATCAATCAACTGAGGATCGAACCCTCTCTCTCTTACTTCAAGCACCAACTTGTTGCTCGCAATTGCCGCTAAAAAAATTGAATAAACCCGATTACTACTCGGTATTCTTTTTGTATTTACCACTGGGCCCAAAATTGTAATTGTAGGAGTCAGTGCCTTGAATGAATTGTGGCAATCTTTTTTTTTTTTGCGGGAACAAGCAGTAGTGATGTTCAAGTAATTAGATAATGATTGACATTTTTAAATTTGTCTTCTGTTTACGAAGTCTGGATCATGATCACAAACAAAAATGCCTCGCAATGCGGGATTGCTTTTTCTTGTCATTTGAACGTGCCTGAGAGCTTGGCTCACCGCAGCAGGGGAAATTTAATATTTATCCCTTTATTTTTATTGGTCCTGAAAACTTTGTAATTACTCTGCAACGGCCAAGTGTGAAGTGATTCACCGATTCAAATTCAAATCAAGTGTTCATCATCAGACCATCATGGACCTGACCGACACGGCTCTCGCTGAACCGCTCACCAGATTAGCCTAGCTCCATAGTCTCCAAAATCGTGGTATTGGTACATTTGATTGCCCTTACTTTAAGAATTCGTCCCGAAGTGGAAACTTTTGAAACCCTTGGCTCTCGCCAACTTTCAACTTCATTGCGGTGTGGACTTGCGACTCACCAGCTAATGCCTTTTACGGTGAAGCCCACGCTCTCACATGCGTTGCAAAAGCAGAGATATAAAGCAGTAAAAGTTACCAAGGTAGCAGTCTTTCGCGTAAATACACAGAAAACGCAGAGTCAGAGCGCAACATTCAAAAAAATTCGCTTTCTTAATGTCTTTTACCATGTAGTACAAACCTAGCGACTTCAAAATCCATTATTTGTCTTCAAGCCTTTGAATTTTCACCAATATATATCTCTTCGCTGTTTCTGTTCTTTCTCCCTTTCACTCAAGATTCTATTTACCCATTCCTTGCTGTCTCTTTCTTTTTTCTTTTTCGTTTTTGGGGTTGTCTTGATTACATTACGTGATCCTGCGTTTGTCCAATCATTCATTTCTGTGTTCTTCTCAAGAAAAATTTCCCGCTCAATGATGTAATTAATTATTGAAGCGTTGAATGTGTCATTGCCTGCGAATGATCGGCAACTCGGTTCATGACTTCTATATGTCTTTTTTTCCCGACTTGAAGTTTGAATATATTTCGTTGTGTTAATTATTTTTCGTTTTAATTCTGCTGCCGCGTAATTAAAAATTTCACAATTTTAGTGGCCGTTATGGGGGGTGGTGGTAGAGTTGAAGTTGTAAGTAGCAAGGGATGCTCTGGACTGTTTTCACCTTCATCGCATTTATTCAGGGGTTTGCATCTGCAACCTTTGGAGCCAATGACTCCTGTTTCATCTTTTCACGGTTCAGAACCAGTGGAAGGCCAATCAAGTGCTCCTTTTTCTGGTCTTGTTATATGCGTAACCGGTCTATCTAAAGGTATGTTTGTTTTTTATCATCCATGCTTCCAATTTGCTTATTACTTCTCCTATGTTGATATCTCAATGGTGCCTTGTATGCAATTATTTTCTTCTCTTGGGATACTGTTTCATATAGAAGAGTATAGCAGCCAGTCACTCCATGGTCATTAGCAAAAATCTGATTTTGTTTTTTTTACTTGACATGTCATTTTTGTTTTTTGTACTGCTCCTCTCCTTTTCCGTTGGTTCATGGCAGAGATGAAAATAGGAATTGGTAATTGATAAGATATAGGGACTGGAGAAAAATCTGAATTACTCTCATCCATATGAACATGCCTATTTATATACATTGGGAGACTCTGGTATTCATTACAGAATAATTTAATCATTAGGACTGATTCCTAAAATCAAGCTAGCACCAATTATAGGATACTTACATTGAACTTAGAATGTTCTCTAACAGTTGCTTCAAGTTGGAGCAACACGCCCTGTGGAGATGACCTTTTCTTGAATCTTTTCTCGAACAAAATGGCAGAATTTAAGCTATGAACTAGATTAAGTTAGAAAAAGTTGAGGGGTAGATATGGATGAATTGAGGCTATCACTATCTAGTATCTACCATATGTGTTCGTCGTTTAATTTCTTCAATTTTCTATGTTTGATTTGCATGAACACGTGAATCTAGAAGTCAAAAGAAGTTGAGAGGAGTACACTCATAATTATCTCAATAGTTGATGATATACGTTCAGTATGTCATGGCATCTTATGCTCTTCCAGTGTTTTTGTTTTTGCATAAAGACCTGCATATAGAAAAGAGATCAAGAGGGTCTACTTGAGTTGATAGTACATATTTTCCCTTACAGCCCCCCTCCCTGGTGTCTGTGAAGTGTGAACAGATGTAGAATTATTCTTTATTTTATTGTTCTCTGGAATTTTGTTGTTACAGAAGCAAGGAAACAGGTCATGGAGGCAACGGAGAGATTAGGTGGCCAATATAGCCCCCATTTGCATCCTCAATGTACCCATTTGGTGGTTCAGATATCCTTTCTTAATAATGAGATTATTTGAATTTTCTTACATAATAATTGGAGTGACAAAACCCCCTCCCAGGTCTTAAGCTTGACTTTGTTTAATTTTAGTTGTTCTGTGTTTAGAAATACCTGATTATGTTATGCTTTGAGCTTCATGGTCTCTTGCCTTGATTTGTCCCAGCACTGATCTTCCTCTAGTATTCTGTGTTTCTTGATCGATCCAATCCTGGCATGAAATCTTTAACACTTGTTACAGCTTCGGTGGGCGCAAGTTTGAGCATGCACTGAAGCACGGTGCAAGAAATGGTCTTTTTATTGTCACACTGGGTTGGTTTGTCAATAGTGTTAGAAAAAATGGTCAGTAGAGCTCTTTTTGTTTAATTTTGTTTAACTCCTTTGGTAAATGATACGCTCCCTGTTCTATGGTACCAGGCAAGATGGGAACTTCATCAAATTTTCACATGTTCATCATTTTATTACCTTGTGTAGAAGTTGGCACAGTAAAGATCAATGTATCTGGTGCTTTTGAGAATTGTTATTTTCAAATATTTCATTACAATCAGTGGTTTCTTGACTCTGTTACTCATATAGAGGATAAGTCTTTACTGCTGTTTTGATGCATTAAGAGTTTTATTTTAAATTTGAGGAATTAATTATTTTTTTGGCCCATGGGAAATGTATTTAAGAGCAATTATCTGTGGTAATATATTTTTTCACTTGACCTAAATATTGTTAAGAAGGTGCTTCCAGATTTGGTCTATGAATGAAGAAGTCTTTGGTTCCGAATTTTGAAGAATGATGATGACTTTGTTTCCTGTAACATTTTTAACGATGTCAATAACCAAATGATACTGATTTAATGAGGAAGCTTTAAGAATTTAATTGATACTTATCAGTAATCCCTATGACCTGAATTTCTTGTTTTTTTTTTTTTCATCTGCTGCAGTGAGGTTGAGTGAATCACTTTACAGCGTGAAGAATTATGGCAATAACAGTACGAACTTGGATGATTATAAACTGCTTTCCGGGTATACAAATGCTGAAAATTCTTGTCTTCCTGTAAGATTTCATGAAACAAAGCAAAATGATAGAGCTGAAGAATTTCAAAGATTTTCTGAACGTGAGTTTAGCAAGAACTTGGATTTTCCTTTATCTGGTTGCTCTATATATGTTGATTCAGACATCTCACCTGAATTGCGAACTAAGGTATACATATGTGCTCTGACAAGAAATATTTGCATTCTCTTGAAATTCTCGTGCATGAAGTTTTCATTGTACTAGGTTCATGTGAACAAGTCAGTTTCTATCAGATTGACTTTGCTGCATGAATTTAGGTGGTTTATGATTTCAGTGCTCTAGATTTATTGATTCAGATGCTTTGCATGTTTGATAGGTCATCGAGACTGCTTCCAGAGAAGGTGCCAGTTTGATGGAACAGTGGTTTGTTGGTTGTAATGCAAGTCATGTAGTCACCGAAGGGGCATCAATCCAAAGATATCTTGGATATTCTAGTAACTTTGTTACAGTAAGTGCTGTTTATTTATGCGAAAATTGAGACATGTTGTGGGGGCACAGAACCTTTTGATGCCTTAGACTCTGTGGTTGTCTCAATATATTGCTTATCTAACCCTATGGATGGCCTTGTTGTGTTGTTATACGGTATAGAGGGTCTCTATGGTATTATTTATATTCACAATGAAATTCTTGATACATGATATGTCTCAGCCACTGTGGATTCTAAAAACAGCTCAGGAGAAACAAGTGCAAAGGCTTGTTCACATGTCTGCTGATTTGGTGAGGCAAGTGGGTTTGATGCTTGAGGACATTCATAATGGCATTACAGGGGAGGTATTTCGTCACTCTATACCTCTTATTTTTTAAAAGTAAATTATTGTGTAAAATATTTATGATTGATCGTTTGATGGTTTAACATTAGGCTACCTAGAGTGAAGTGGCAATCTCTTCTAGGCACTTTTATGGCTGCTAATGATATTGGCAGAAAGCAATGTACCATTTATGACATATTGGTCATAGTTGAGCTTTTAGGACCAGTAAAGATGTTGTAAGTGGAATCACTAATCAAGGAATATTCTTTAGGTCAATAACTCCAGAATCGTCAAGGATAGTTTTGCTTTGTGTATTAAGTATTAACCACTTCATTGAGTCAAACTTTAGGTTTTGTTGTTACTGAAATGTCACATCAATCATACTTTTTTCTTCATGCCGGTACTAAACGTTGTAGTTTTTTCTCCCTTTTAAGTTTGTCAACCCACTAATTTCATTTCATCGTTCTGTAATTGATAATCCCCTAGAGCCTATGCTTTTTATAACTCCATAGAAATTTGACATGTATTTTACTGACATATTAGGAATCACTTAAGCATAATCTCCCTGAAGATCTTCAGGGCGTTAAAAGTAAAGGAAGTTACATAGAACGGCAGCAAGTTGCGAACTCTGCAAAAATAGCTGTCAGAAATCGCCGTGGTCGTCGAATGCAGGCAAGTCTTTTATTGCTTGTTTCTTCTCAAACGGGTAAATTACCAGCTATGTCCTCTGAAAGTACAAATTCTTTTACCCTTTTATTTCCAGTCCCCACTGTACTTACTAATTTCATGCTTAAGGTTCTGCAACTTAAATTTGATCTGCTACCCTTTTACACTCCTATCTGCTACCTTTTTTGAATAACTTGTGGGAGGCGAGTTCATATTCTTCTGCAGCATGTATACTGTTTCTTTGTTGGTTTGTCAGAGCTAGCAGAAGGTGGTGGGCTCTTCTTTTCAATAATATTAAAGTAGAGTTTTCCTTCTTCCAGACTTGTCAGACTCCAATGCGTCCTATAACACCTAACAACCTTCTGGATTCTATCTGCTGGTCAATATCTGAACCAACTTCCACAGCTTCCATTTACACCGACTCTTTCAGCGTTGAAGATGCTAGTGAAAATCACTTTTCAACCTTTGGTGATGCAAAGGGGGCCGTCAAAGATTTAGAAGCTTCATTTTCAAACTCTACTAGACCTCTAAGAGAAAGGTTGTTGACTCTATCTGTTGTTTGCTCTTATTCAGTTAAGATGACGAGCAAATGAGATTTTCCCTTCTGTTTCCAAGTTTTTTTTTGCTCAAAGCTGTTTCCAAGTTCATTGTTAACAAATGTCTTCATATTATGCAGTACAAAATAAGTCTATCATTTATGTTGTTTCTGATTTTTATATTCATCAGTGAAAGTTTGGCTTACCATATCTCATGAATTTTCTGTCTTTTGCAGTGAAAAATCTGAACTGATATTTAAAAACCATTTTCTTACCATTCTCTTTCCAATTGATCGATTTGCCGAGATGGGTCCTTCATCAAGAACATTTTTCAGCCACAACGGCTTTACATGCCTTCAGGTGTTGGCTCATATATATGCATTTTATCAGGTACACGATTTATTCTTTTGAGACTTCTCTTGCCTTCCTGGCCTTTATTATTGCTGAAGCATCCATTGAAGTGAATTTGCAGGCTCTTCTTTTCTGCTTGAACAGAAATATTCTTAAATGGATCTGTCATAACTGATTTGTTCCTACGAGCTATATACTTGATCTAGAACCTGTTCTCAAAGAAGACTGTTTCTATTTAATTCAGTATATTTCTTATGGTCTCATGGATCTGAGTAGTTATGAGGTGTTGTATTATGCTGTGGCAGGAGAATATGTTGGGGCATGAAATAGAAGCTGCAATTCATACAGATTCAAGACATGCGGATAGGCTTCGATCAGTGTTTAGCAGCAAAGAAACAGAAGAATGTGGTTTTTTGATGTTCAAAAGGGTTGAGTTCTTGGGTAGTCGCACGAGTTTTGAAATGTTGAAACGTGTGACAGGGGACAACAACTCTAATGTCTACGAACTATTGCTCAGAGCCTAACACCATTCCAACTCCTACTTTGGACTTTTATTATTGAATGGTGTCCTGTCCTGTTCTCTTCAGCGTAACCAAATGTATATGAGCGAATAAAATAATTTAATCAAAAGCAAAATAGCGAGAAGTGCGCAAAAAGGCCTGGTTTGGCATTCCTCTGATGCTTTAATATGTAATTAAGAGTTTATTTGTTTGCTAATACGTTTCTAATACCCATGTAGAAGCAACTAGGATGAGTCCGAACATGACTTAAAATTTAGTAAGAAAAAAAGAAATTTTGTTATATTACAATATAGATACTATGAGATGGTTGTGGGCTTGTGGCATTCTAAATGTGCTTTAGTCTAAGGAGCGTTCAGGCAGCAAGTGATTTTTTAAGGTATAAAAGTAACTATGTGGTTATAAATTAAGTGTAAAAATACTGTTTGACTTTGACAGTTAAATTTAACTTTTTTTTTTTTTTTTGCTGATTGAGCGATAACGTGGCTTTCAAAAGTGTAAAAATATACATGTGGTTTGACCAAGAGAGTGTTTAACACCAAGTGCTTTTTTTTAGATGCAAAAATATCGTTTAACCGTTAGTTTGACTTTTTTTGCTGACGAGACGATAACGTGGCTTTCAAAGCAATTGTGTGGAAAAAAACATGTTGACTTGTCGCAAGTCTGAGTTGGGAAGAATTAATATCATCATCTCTATCTCTTTGTTCGCCCCTGTAACAACACTATATTTGAAAATCACAACCTGTCTAATGCGGATATATCACCCTTCGCCTTGCTAAAAATGCCATCGACGACTACCGACATATCCTCCCACCAGAAATCAGAGACATTGCCTAGACTAGTGTTCTCAATGCCATTGTTGCCTCCAATCCATTAAAATTAACCTATCACGGTGTTAGGTGGAGTGAGTACGCATTAGACGACGTGTACCCGTCGTTGCCTCAAAAATAGCCTCATGAAACTCATACAGCTAAAGTTGCGTGTGGATGAAAAATACATCCACATTGAACATGTTGTGATTTTCAGGTATAGTGTTGTTCTAGGGGCGAACAAAGGGATAGGGATGGTGATATTAATTCTTCCCAGCTCAGAATTGCGACCAGTTGACATGTTTTTTTTCCACACAGTTGCTTTGAAAGCCATGTTATCGTCCAGTTAGAAAAAAAAAAATTAAACTAACATTCAAACGGTATTTTTACACCTAAAAAAACACTTAGTGTTGGACACTCTTTTGGCCAAACTATATGTGTATTTTTGCACCTTTGAAAGTCACATCATCATCCAGTGAGAAAAAAAAAAGTTAAATTTAATAGTCAAATGGTATTTTTGCACTTAATTTGTAACCACGTAGTCATTTTTGCACCTCTAAAAAGCATTTGCTACTGGGCGCTTCTCTGACCAAAACACATACATTTTTACACCTTAATCCTTTAAATTATATATCTTTAATGATTGCACCTTGTTCCTAAAGTCAAAATAATATCTTCCATTTGGTTTATCAATCAATTAATAAATAATATAAAGTTTGCAAACTTGTATCTGTTGTGGAGATGCTAGTGGTTCACACTTCTTGGATCTGTTGATGTAACAATTAAATAAGAAGTTAATAAAAAATAATTCTGTGTATATGTAATATATAAAAGAAGTAAATATATTACAAGTATGATTATCATTATAATAACACAAGTCCACAATATATGAAGTTTTAAATAAAATAATACTCCTCCTATCCTTTTTATAAAAGCTTAAAATTTGAATTGCCCTAGTTTTTTTTATAAGAGCCCGACAATTTTTATTTTTGAAAATTTAGCGAGTCTCTTTTTCACTTTTGCCCCTCATTAATTAAGAGATTGACAATATTTATATTTGCTCTATTTCTCTCACTTATTTTTAATATTATTTCTCTCACTTACTTCTAATATAAATAAAGGCATACTTGGAAAGGAAAGTTTATTTTAAGCATATATATTATTTTTAACTTATTTTAACCGTTTTCTTAAACCACGTAATTCAGTTATTGAATTCTTATGAATAGAATCGGAGGAGGAGTACTATATATATATGGTCTAAAAATATAATATCAGGCTTTTTGGGGATCAATTCTTTTATAATATTTTTTCCGCCAAGGTCCAATTTTCTAAAAACCATTCTAGATTCCGGCCAAACCCAACTCAATTATAAAAATGGTTCTGATCTAAACCAAGCTCTCAGCAAGAGCTATCCACGGTTGGATCAAACCGTCTTTTCCGAGCTTTTAAACTTATACTGTACTTTGATAATGTTATGTCAATGAATCCATTGAAGTCCGTAAATAAATATTAACAAGGCAAGCTTTAGTTGCTGATAGACTTTCAAATGGTAAACATATTTATCTAATTTAATTAGAATAAGAAAATCAGTTAATACAAATGAGTATTTTCTAAAATACTATAATTATCTTCCTTAATCTCTCAATCTTCCTTTCTTAATTACTATTGAGGGAACATCAATGGTAAAATAGAGATAAACGAGTAAAAGATAGACCAATATGAAAAAAAATGCATTGTACATAAAAACAAGATCAACTCTCTGATTTCTACTTTGTTTAGGTTAAAAGGTGACTAGCATAGTTTCAACAGATGGGACAGCAATTCTTTAGCAACCAAACTGTATGGCGTCAGCTGGCGAATTTTCAGCTGAGCATTAAATCTAAGCGTTGAGAGCAAAGAAAAAAGCAACCTTTGTTCGTTAAGAGTCCTGCACTCGTCGTGTACGAGTATTCGCAGTGCGTACTGAAAATTGGCAAAAGTGAATTGTTTTATCATGTAATTGAATTCTATCAGTTACATCTGAATCAATAAGAAACAAAAGGGATTTAAAAGAAGAAAAGAAAAAAGAAAATTAAGGTACAAAATTAACAGAAGGAAAATGATCACATGACATCACTAACGTATATAGTCCCTGCTGCTGACTAATGTAACCAGATGCCGTGGTTAAAACCTTAATGATACACTTCTGCTACTACAGACCTGTCCTTCTTTCTAATGTTTTCCACGTTCCTTTTCTCTACTCTCGACATTTTTTTTCCTTCCCCTTTTTCTTCAGGCTTGGACATCGCCATTTCCTCCCAATGTACAGATACAAGAATGACTACAATGTACCACGACTTCTTGGATTTTTACCGTGTCAAAAACTTGTATACCTCTGCTGTCATTTTTGTTTATACCACTACTCGAAGCAGGCCTGGCTGTGGTTCCTTGTAGTCTAGACCCTCTTCTTCAAGTAGATAACGCTGTACAGCTACTGGAAGTCTCGCAGGAGTGCGGGAACCCCGGGTATGATGACCAGTGCCGACACATATATAAACCTGCAAGCGCTGGTCGGCAGCTCTAGCGGTGCTTCTTAGCACACTCAATTCATGTTTTAGCACATGAATGGCTTCACTAACATGTAGTCCATGTAGGTCTATCATTCTTTCATGTCCTCTTCCGTTCCCCTGCATCTCTGGAGAAACTGGATTCCTGAACATTCAACATTTGCAGGTCAGACACAACCCATCCCTTAAAATGACACCTGGTAATGTGGAAAACTCTAGCTCATACAATGATTATGTACTGTTGACCATGTAATCATTCCAGATGGCAACTATTCAGCAGATTGTACAAGCTGTATACACTGGGGAACGGGGAAAATGAAGCAGCAGAAGAGTATAGCAGCACGTTCTTGAAAGCTGGCTGTCAACACTCTTTATAATAAAAAATTTATTGACAGCAAAAAGAAACAAGCAAAAGGTAAAGGTATGCTTAAATGGAAAACTTGAAAAGCGTTGATCCAACTTGTAAAAATTCAATCTTGCCAATTTATATACAGCTTGCGAAGGAGCAGTAAAATATGTTATATCAACGAGGCCCTGGACAAGTTCTTTATTTTAACCAACAGGAAAAAGAGCTAAGTGAGAGCAATTGAAAATGACAAACCTCTGCCGGTAAATAGATTCTTGAGCCTTTCCATGAGCTGCTTTCATGTGCATGTTGTGCAGTTGCCCTTTAACACTCAGTTCCTTTGCTAAAGCCTTATTTCCTATGAGGTATGCTTGCCGTGCCTGATTTTAAATGATCACTAATTAGCTCAAATTACAGAAATATCTGTTAGAAAAATCCTCCAATTGACAGTTGCAGAAATTTCTCCCATTGCATATGAAAGCAGACACAAGAACAGATTGTTCTGATAGGAACGTGCCTGCCTCTCAGCAATTGTTCCCTGACTTTCTAATGTTGTTGTCTCATAATCACTCAACAGCTTTGAGATGAAACCCTCCCTCCCTATAGTTCTTATTCCAACTTGATTACCCAAAAATAATGAAAATTGAATAATACTATTGACTCACTCAATGGAGGGAAAGATGGGAGAGAATTTTCGGGAATGTGTGTCAGAATAAGCAACCCAAGAAGGTCATAGCCAAGAGCATCACATTATGAGATATCATGCACTATCCATATTAGAATTGGAGACCCACCTGCTCAAAATATGTATTACGCAACCGTGCATGATCACGAGCCTCCTCCCGCAGTTCAGAATACATATTTGCTGCCATCCAATGTATGATCAAATGTAGAGTGTAAAAGGAATTCATTGCAGAATAGAAGCATACAACATAAATATTTACCAACTGCATCACCAGTTTCAAGCCAAACAGGAGCTGCTCGAGTTGAACCGCGGGTTGTCAGCCTATCACCAAAGCTCGCTCTTCCCTGACCGCCATTATATGCATGAGCTAGAGCATGAGAACTTCTACTTGAGCCAATAGTGGCATCACCAGAATCATGTTTATCATACTTCCAAATACCAGAGTCCTGGGAAGCCAATTTCCTGACAGCAGAAGCAAAGTCAATAGCACCTCTAGAAGGAATTGAAGAGCTGGACTTAAATAGAAGCATGTCCTTGTCAGATGATCCATAAGGATTGCCGCTTTGTTGAACATTATCTGCAGAATATTTAACGGAAGCATTGTGGCCATCAGGTGAAGTAAGTGCAGGGAAGTCCATTGCACTCAGGTTGGGAGCTGAAACAGTCTTTGAATTCAGATTCTGATTGAAAGTGCCATCAACTTGAAGCTACAAAGGCACATTATATAAATAAGATTTTGCCTCAAGAAGAATATCAATGAAATCAAGACAATGAAAATGGCAAGGACATCCACAGAAAGAAGAATCAAACAAAGGGATGTTTGCAAAACTAGATCAACCGCCATGAAACAATGACAGAACCAAAAAAAAAAAAAAATCATTGATAACATGAAGCACAGAACTAAGTTGTGGAGAGAATTGGTCAAAAACTGATATTTAGAGTTGAAAACAAAAAATAATAGTCTGCCTAAAATCACATCTGAATCATCTCATTTTACGGGAAACTAGCCCTTCCCAGCCCAAAGTTAGTTGTTGCTCTACGAGGTTACAATCCATAACATAAAACTTAATATTGCACCTACCATATTACAGGCATGCATTTCCAACCAAAAATTGCAAGCCAAAGCTAGAAGACAGAGGTTGTGGGTGAAAACATAAAAAAACAAAAGTAAATTTTCACAGATCGCATAAAAAGCAGCTCACAAAAACCCCAGTCAGACCCAAATTCAGTTACCAATAAAAGGTCAGTCTTACCTCCAACTGAGTAAGCATCTCAATGGTCAGATTCAAATCGCATCCATTAGCAAAGTAAACTTCCGCAAGGCTTTCTGAAGCAAAACCAGGGAACTGAGCAGCCAAAAACTCCAAAGGGTTCATATCAGTATCATCCACTATAGCTTGTTCACTCAAAAGATCATTCAAGAATCCATGTCCAGAGTTATCATCATAAGTAAGCCCCTCTCGACCACTGCCAAAATGCTGGTTGGTACTCCCAATTTGCATATCCCAACGCTTTGTTAATGTGTTCAGAAAATTTGCTGAAGATGGGTCCTCCCTATAGGTTGAATTGGAAAATCTTAATTTATCAGCAAAGCTATTGCCATTAAGGTGGAATTGAGACAATTCCTGCTGCTCATTTAATAGATATCTACTTCCATTAGAAGAAGGAAACCTTGGTGCTTCTTGATCATCATGTATAGACAAGCCTGCTAAAGAGAGATTGTTAAGACCTTGGGGATCATCCTCTCCCATGACCTTAAAGTCAGGGGTGATATCATCAGGGAGCTGACAACGCCAGTATTGATGGACCTCATCATCAGAATTGTTTGAAATGGATGACTCTGATCGATCTAAAACTGCTTTCCCAAGAGCTCCAGCAGTAGGAAACCTTGCCGTTGCATCTACAGAGCTGGTACTTCCAGATGACACTGATCTGAGGGCAAAAGGAACAAATTCCGCAGCATTTGGATTCAAAGTAGTTACCTTGTTTGGGGAGCTTAGCTTAGTTTCTGGTTGGGATCCTTTCTGGATTAAGCTCATCATTAACTAAAATATGAACAAAATTTACAACAACATAGATAGAATCTAAATAGTAACACCACAAGTCCAGTCAGCTTCAACCAAACCCTGCAAAATGGTTCAATATGATCACACTCATTGATCAGCCGGCTTCCATGAGTAAAGGGGGGTAAACAATTTCAGTACAAGTTTTTTAAGTGTGTACTAGACAAGCGAATTTAGTTTCAGTTAGAACAAAACAATCATAAAAAGGTTCACCACATTGACAAAATAGCATAGTAGTGGAGGGTATAAAAAGACGCAAAGTTAGGGTGATTATCACAGTAATCAACCGTAGATTAGTTTTCAATACAGTAACTTCTTAGACCTGGTCTGCATACTTATATGAATTAATTCGAACAAAAGATGCACCATAGATGAGTTGTACACAATTTTTAGTAAAACGAATACAAAAAAGCTTTCAAAAATATTGACCGATTTTAGAACTAGACAAAACTGTAAGACATGGTGAAAACCCTAAAAATTGCTGAATGGTTCAAAATCCTCAAAGCAGGATTCTTTTTTCCGATAAGGATTAAAGAATAACCGGATTTCTTGAATGGTGCGAAGAAAGCCCATTAAAACCGAAAGGATGTCCATGAAATTCAATCCCAAATTCCACAAACATCAAACAAATAAAAACACGACAGAATCGTAAGACAAAAATAGCAATCGGTGAAAGGACAATCACAACTAAACAGAACCTCCCATAGTCCCATTACCGTAGCCGTAAACTTAAAGAGATCTTGCACAATTCAACGCCCAATAATATTCAACAGAAAGAATTAAGGAGACCCAGGAAAAATAATCAAACAGGATAAAAACAGAGAATCAATGAAAAATTGAGCAAGACAGAATGAAGATCTAAAATTTATGGAGGTATACCCTTCCGAATCGAATCAAAGGGATCCATCTGCAGGATTGCTTGAGATCAGAAGGTGCGAGAGGGAGAGAAGATGAGATAAAGTGGAGCGGGTATACTCTTTTTATTTTATCGGGAATCGAGCTAAGAACTCTCGCTCTAGTATAACTATCTCAGTTAGCAGGGCCTGCTAGTTCTTCTATCTGTTTCTCTTTCCTCCCTCCTCCTCTTTCTTTTTTCTCTCTCTTTGGTTTTTGGTGGAAACCCTCTTAGGCTCTTAGCTAATACCAACACCACCACCACAAAAATACTAAAAACAAGACACCCAACTTTCGCCACTCGATTTGACCTCTCTCTCTGTACCCTCACTCTCTCTCTCTACAATTATCTCTCTCTCTCTCGGTATCTTGAGTTTCACCCTCTTAACTGTACAGGGCTTCGTAATTAATTATTCTGCATGATTGGGATTTGGGAAGAAAAATGTCACCACTCCGCAAATCCTATTTTATTATTCTATTATTATATTTTCCTTCGGCTGCGGCTTGACCTTTTGATAAACAAAAGGGAAAATCACACTCTGCCCCAAGGATAAAAAAAATTACAAAAAAATTTGGGTTAAGGTGCAAAAATAGACATGTACTTTTTTCAAAAGAGCCCCAGTAGCAAATACTTTTTTTAGGTGTAAAAGTAGACACGTGGTTACAAAAGTGGAGCAAAAATATCGTTTGACCGTTAGTTGACTTTTTCGAATTGAAAACGATGACGTGGATGTTGATCTTTATAAATTACTGATTCATTTCGATACATTTCAAAAATTTCAATTTAGTCCCTCTATAAACTTTTAAAATTTTCATTTAAGTCCTGGTCAAAACACCTTCTTCTTCCTCGGGTATACCCAGATTAGGTGATCCTTCTTCCTCGGAGGTGCAAAAGTTCAAGATACACTGAAACCAAAAGTTATGAGATTTGTCCACATCGCAACAAATATAATAACAGATCTTGAATTTTTCAGTGTATTTTCCAGTGTATCTTTTGGATTCAAAACATTAAAAAAGGAAGAAGATGAACCCAAATCGCAACAAATATAATAACAGATCTTGAATTTTTCACCCTCCATTTTACAGCCAGAAATCATGCCTATTAGTAAGTATATATTGCATTAACATAAATTTGGTGCACATGAAAAATTATCTCACAATATATCTCAGATCATGCCTTCATACAAGAGCCAATGACTAATTCCAGAGAAGCATCACAATAAGAGAAGTAGGAGCCAATAAATTTTGGAGTAAGGAGAAGACAAAGTCAGGATGCAGATGAACACTCACGTAATTCAAATGAGAACGAGTATTCGATTAAGCCAAACAGCCTCCTTCAAACCACATAGAACCGGATTGCCAGGCAGGCACTTCTCTGATGGAACGAACGAAGATTTGGGAAAGACTTGCGGCTGCTTTTCCATTATCCTCCTTCATTTTTAAACAATTCCAAACAAGAACTTTGGCTCTTCGCATTCCCCAGGATTTCAGATCGGGACGAACAAGCCCAGGGTGCTTCTAGTTACTGGGTCTTCGCCCAAGCCTTGTGAAAATCCAGCAGGGGATCATTATTTGTTCATCGATCTGGGTGGGGTGGGGTGGGGTGGGGTGGGGTGGGTGGGGCGTTCATCGCTAGGCGTTCGAAGATCTGGACCGCCACCCTCCCAATCTCAATCTGAAACCCCCGCCCCCCAACCATCTGGATCCACCCCCTCCTCGATCTGGAACCCCGTTCAGTAATTATACAAATCGATCGCAAAACAGAAATCGATCGCAGAGCACGGCAAATCGAACGCCGGTGGTTCTCTTGGCCTCCTCAACGCGGCGAGCACCACCCCTCGGGTTTTTGGCGGTTGAGTTCGACACACCTCGTGGGCGTAGGGGAAGGGTGGGTTCAGTCGACGCCATGCGAGGGGTTCGGTTGAAGGAGGGAAGGGTTATTTCGAAGGAAGGGGTTCGGTTGAAGGAAGATGGATCGTCGGCGGTGGCTTCTTGTTTCCAAATTCAAGTCGAAGGCCAGAAAGAAGGGAAGAAGAAAGAAAGGAGTTGATGATACGGAAGGGAAGAGAGAGGAGTGACAGGTGGAAAAAAAAAAAGAGAAAGAAGGGAAGAAGAAGTTGATATGGAAGAGAGAGGAGTGACAGGTGGCTTAATTTTAATGGAAAAGTCAGATCCCACTGCCACGTCAGCGTCAGATAACGGTCAACTAACGGTCAATGCTAATTTTGCTCCACTTTTGTAACCACGTGTCTACTTTTGCACCTAAAAAAAGTATTTGCTACTGGGCGCTCTTTTGAAAAAAGTACATGTCTATTTTTGCACCTTAACCCAAAAAATTTCAAAACATATTCCCCTGTCAAAAAACTCCCTAGGACTACAGGGTGTGGCTCCCATCCTCTTCCCTTCCCATCCACTTCCCATCCTCTTCCTCATTTCAGCCGTTGGATTGAAATCTGAACGGTTCAAATTCAATTTTTATAAAAATATTATTTTTATATTAAAAAAATATTAAATTATTAAAAAAATATAAAAATAATACTTTTATATAATATTAGATCTGAATGGTTAAGATTTCAATCCAACGGCTGAAATGAGGAAGAGGATGGGAAGGGAAGAGGACCGTAGCCAACCCAAGGACTACATTGATATTAATTCTGAATGTGAAATTACATTCTTACCACCATTGATTAAGTTATATGATTAGATATAGATACTTGTCAATTGTCACATACATCAACATCTACATTTGTCAAAATATGCACATATACTTAATAAAATAGGCACATAAACTTATCAGAATAGAAAGTTAAACTTGTCATTTTATAAGTTGTCAAAGATAGTACTACCTCTGGTTCTAATTATAAAACTTAGTTGACTTTTTTTGGAAAAATTAAGGAAGCTAAATAAGTTATTTAATCATTTCATATGTTGTGTATATTTAAATTATATATTAGTTTATTAGTCAAACCAATTAGTTTGAAGAAAAAAATAAAAATACTCGAAAATAATTTAATTAGCTTCCTTAATCTCTCCAAAAAAATTAACTAGGTCTTATAATTAGGACCGGAGGGAGTAGATATATATGTCAAAGTAGTCACATAAACTTGTCAAATTACGCACATCAACTTGTTACAATAGGTAAATAAACTTATTATTTTATAAGTTGTCGAAGTAAGTATATAAACTTGTCAAATGAGGTATATAAACTAGTCAAAGTGGGTACATAAACTTGTCAAGATAAGCACATACACTTGTCATTTTATAAGTTGTGAAAGTAAACATATAAACTTGTCAAAGTAATCACACACTTACCAATTTATAACTTGTTAATATAGCCACATAAACTTATTACAATCGACAAGTAAACTTATCCTTTTATAAATTGTCAAAGACTGCATATAAACTTATCAAAATAGTTATATAAACTTGTCATTTTATAAGTTTATTTAAACTTCGCAACAAAATGGTTTAGGATTTATGTGCCTATTTTGATAAGTATATGTGCATGTTTTGATAAATGTATATGTCAATTTAGGTTAAATAAACCAGCTCTTGTTAATAAATACATATGCCTATTTTGACAGTGCATAAAATAGTGATTGACAAGTATCTATACCTAATCATATAAGTTAATTAATGGGGGTAAGAAGGTAATTCCACGTTCAAAATTACTCAATATTAATGTAGTCCTAGGGAGCTTTTGATAGGAGAATTTGGTTTGGGGTTTTTTTATAATTTTTTATTTTTCTGGGACTTGAGTGTGATTTTCCCCAAACAAAATTTAAGATCCAGACTTTAGGCCCAGAATAGAAGACTGAACCTGATCCCAAAAAAAAAAACTGAGGTGAGCTGGTAGGATAAGATTGTGCCGTGTGGTTAGTAAATTAGGAGTTTATACTTTATCGTACCAAAAAAGAATTAGGAATTTAAGATTTAAACTTACTTGTATATTGAAACAAAATAAGAGTTTTATGACTTTTAGATTTTTATGAATTTCTAAATAAATTATAATATGTACAACGCATAAATTAATGTAAATTATACAAGTAATATAATATTGTTTCTTGTTTCCCATCCAATTTTTTTTACTGATATCACGTCACTTTGTTTTTATTCGTAATTTTTATAAGAGACAAACTGTGCTTTTCAATTCCATTATAATTTGGTAATCTTTTATAGTCTGATAGTGTTTGGTGGAGGTAAAACCGAGAGCAGAAATTGGAATTGCCGAAAGCTACAAAATATTTGAAAAATGTGTAATGCGAGAAGGGAGGTCGATGGTTTAGTTGAATGAAATAATTAATGGAGTTGACATAAATGGTAAGTGATTTATATCGCTTAAATAAAGTTTCAAGTTCGAATCTTGTGAATGTGAATGCAGAAAAAGTCCGCTGGGAGACTCTTCTACCATAGTCAAGTGCGCAACGCGAATCGGATCCGAATTAGTCAGAACAAAACTTTAAATATTGGATGGGCAACCAAAAAAAAAAAATGACCGAAATAAGGCCATGTCGCCCCCCTCCCCCAAGCCCCGTTGGGCAAATGATTTTTTTTTTTAATGTAATGAAGATAATAATGAAATAAAAATAAATATGAAAAACTAATGAATATTGTGTATGTGATAATAAAAAAAATTGCCACGAACTTCTACCTCACGTCACCCCACACAATTCCTCCTGCGGAATATGTTGTGGATATCTTACCTCAAGTAGCCTAAATGGGGTGTGGGCTTGTGTGATGGGTTTTAAATTGTTAAAATAAAAAAATAAACAAAAAAAATTACAATATTTTTCTATCCACTATCGAGTAGTGTCATAAATTATCCAGATTTCTAAAATTCTACATGTCAGAGGAAAAAATCGGAAAATTTTTAACAACAGGAAAAACAATTTTGACAACAATATTTTCATAGGCAAATTTTAATAATTGGAAAATTTATTTTGACAACGGGATTTTTTTGATATTGGAATTCCGTAATTAATAACAAAAAAACATATAGGGACTTTTTTGATAGAGGATTTAGGGTTAGGACTTTTTTTAATATTTTTTCTCTTTTTTGGGACCTCATTGATATTTTCACTTGTATTTTGCTTTTCCTTTGCTGGTTGATTCAAGGGTGAGTATTCATATTTCGCTTTTACCTTATTATGTGTTGAGGCTCTGTTGGCAAATTTTTTGAAGCCCTTAATCTTGAACTTTAAGGAGTTTTCTTTCTCTGAGGTTGCCTTGGCGATGTAACTAGGCTGGTGATTTCCTGTGTTTTGGGTATACTCGTCGAACTAGATGATGAATAAAGTCTCTCTAAGTGTTCATAAAAGATTGGTAAAATCATGAATCTACGTTTAGTACCGAGGTCGTGTCATTTTTTAATATAGAAGTTCTCTCTCACCAAAGACAGTTGAGACACTAATTTATGCATAAAATTGGATATCTTTATATGCTTTTGATTCGTGTGACCAACTAAAAAGACTTCAAATTGATAACCTTAATGACACTATTATTGTAGAACAAGGTAATATCTATTCTTTTTGGTTTATTTCATTTATTATTTATTAAATAATTACAATTTTAGTTATATTCCTTGTGCTTTTTGCAGTTGAATTGGCATCTTTAAGCATGTAACATGAAGAGTAAGCACTAGACTACTAATCAAATGGTGCTGCTTTGATTTCCAAAATAAGAACAATGGTTAGTTTTCTTGTTCTTTCATTAAGTTTAATCTTTACAGTTGTCTGAAAGTAGTCGTATCAAACATGAAGATTGTATCTGAATCCATCCTTATTTTCCTTGCTTTCTTCATTCTTCTTCAAGCTTGGTAGCTTCTACTGATATAGGTAAATGGTAACAAAATAATTTTTAGTTTAAATTTGATGCCCCACAATCTTGCATTTGTTGGTGTTCTTTATGTGCAAGTCATGCTTATGTGGGTGTATTTCTATTATATTTTCCTCTGAACCAAATAGTTTTGGTAATTATATTGAACTTGAACGTTTATAGGTTACGTAAGCATAGATTGTGGGGCAGAGGAGGCCTACATTGAAGGCAACAACGAAATTTGGTACCAAACAGATTTGGCCATTTAGGCCTACAATGAAATATATCATTCCTTTTAATTCATTGTAAATATTTGTATGGACTAATTTGATACAATATGATATTGGATAAATTATACTCCCTCCGCTCTTAATTATAAGACCTGATTGACTTTTTTGAAGAGATCATGGGTAGAAAAAAGGCTTTTAAGACCGGATAAAAGATGAATTATAAGACCAGACCTGCGTCAGGTCTTGTTCCAGGCGGTATTAAAAGTCTAACTTTTAAGACTGGACTCGAACCGGTCTTAAAGAGTTTCTTTTAGACCGGACATTTTAAACATTTGGTCTTAAAAGTGTTTCAAAATAATAATAAAAAGAAGAAAAAACTTAAATGAAACAACCGGTCCCAAATCACCAGATCTGACAACATTTTGAATGTCCCTCCGTCATCAATGACTGATAATCAAAAGAAGATTGGAAGCAACACCAACCAGAAAAACAAAAAAGAAGAGAAGATTGGAAGCAACACCAACAAGAAAAACAAAAAAGATGAATACAAAGTCCAGAAATAACAAAACATAACAAGAAATAGAAATCATTCACCATGGAAATCGAATTTGAATCAATATAAAATCAGAGGTGAAATTGTAGTCCAGATCTACAAAAAAATCACAAGCTTAAAGCAACCAAATCTGAGGAGGATCCTCTTGTCGATGCTGGCAAAGTTTCAAGCAACCAAAATCAAAGTCCAGATCTGAGCAGGAGCGGTTAAGGTAGGAGCAAACAAACTTAAGCAAGAAGAGATATGTGTTTGATTTTAAGCCGGATCTGTGCGAAGGCGGTGTGGGAGGAGCCATAGATCGAAGAGGAAGGAGCCACCGTCGTCCAGAATCCTCGGCGATGCGCTTGCGCCGTTGCTGAGAATTGGAGTTGATGTCATCGCAAAACCCTCGAAGCATCTCACTGCCAACGTTGCCAAGGATTTGATTGTGTGGCTCTTAGGATGACTTACGAAGATTGCGAGTAGGTTAGAGGAAGATGATGTCATTCTTGCTGAGGATTTGACCCGTGAGGCTCTTGGGACACTCGTTGAATCTATAACTAAACAAATGTTATATCACCAAGAAGACAAGCACGCTCACGGACTCAACAAGTTTAGCGAATTTAACTTTTTTTTAAACACTTTTAAGACCGGTTGTTTGTAAAAACCGGTCTTAAAAGTATATTTTTAAGACCGGATCCTTTAAATCCGGTCTTAAAAGTGTTCTATATATTTATGAAACTGTCACCGTCATACTTTTAAGACCGAATCTTTTATAATCTGGTTTTAAAAGTCTTATATATATTTACGAAATTGTCACCAGTCATACTTTTAAGACCAAATCTTTTATAATCTGGTCTTAAAAGTGTTCTATATATTTGTTGGAAGTTAAGATTTAATTAGTTAGCATATACGATTATATTGTCCTATTATCTTAATTAAGTTGTTAGAGATATTTTAGGAATTAAGTTAACAGATCATGGGTTTTTGAATTTCGTAACTAAATTCCTTATTGTAATCATCTTAATTAAGTTATTAGAGAGATTTTAGGAATTAAGTTAGCATTTTTTGAATTTCGTAATTAAAATTCTGATTGTAATCATCTTAATTAAGTTGTTAGATAAATTTTAGGAATTAAGTTAGCAGATCATGGTTTTTTGAATTTCGTAATTATATTCCTGATTGTAATCATCTTAATTTAGTTGTTAGAGAGATTTTAAGAATTTTTTCGTAATTATATTCTTGATTGTAAGAATCTTAATTAAGTTGTTAGAGAGATTTTGGGAATTAAGTTAGCAGAAGATCATGGTTTTTTGAATTTCGTAATTATATTCCTGATTGTAATCCCTAGATTATAGGAACTGCATAGGTCAGAAGATTATTTACTTATTAGCATCTGTATATAATTCCAATTAAGTAAAGGAATAAATCATGACATTCTCGGACTCATCTCTGATTAGCGTCTTCTCAGTGTTTTTTAAGACCGGATATTTTATAGCCGTCTTATGTTTTATATATTGAAATTGTCACCGGTCATACTTTTAAGACCGGATCTTTTATAATCCGGTCTTAAAAGTGTTCTATATATTTATGAAAATGTCACCGGTCATATTTTTAAGATCGGATCCTTTATAATCCGGTCAAAAAAATTCTTTATATTTACAAAACTGCCACCGGTCATACTTTTAAGACCTGATTCTCTATAATCCGGTCTAAATGAGGCGGTCTTAAAGCTCTTTTTTGCTCTAGTGGATTGAATAAGCTAATTAAATTACTTTAGAGTATTTTTATTGTTTTCTTCAAACTAATTAGTTTAACTAATAAATTAATATATAATCTAAGGATACACAACATATGAAATGATTAAATAACTTATTTAGCTTCTTTAATCTCTCCAAAGAAAGTTAACTAGGCCTTATAATTAGGACTTGAGGTAGTATATTTGTACTAGACTAAAGAAAACACAACAAAAAATTCAATATAGGAAAAAAAGAGAAAGAAATGGAACCTTTTTCCGAAATTTCCCGATCCTGAGCATTTCCAATCTTGACGGGACAAAAAATTATTGGGATTGGGATCAAGAATGAAAATTGGTTCCAAACCCTTATTGGGAACGGGATTTGCAGATCTCGTCCCATCTTGAGAACACTCCTAATTTTACTTATGTGCCAAATGGGCCTAACAACATATATAACAATTAACCAGCATGTCTCCCTATATGAGTGAATTTTGTTCTCACACAAGGTATACATATAATATTGAATTATTGGTATGACTAATTTTTATTAAGAAAAATAACAAAAAATGTTACTTGAACTTCAAAATTATGTTGCCCAAAAGAGTAATGAGATTAGTAATCACAGTAACACAATTGACAACTCATTTTAGTGGAAAAGCACCTATTTAAAATTTTGAAATTCAAGTGCTATTTTGTTGGGATTTTTCCTTTTCATTATGGATTAGTTTACCTTGCTGGGGAAAAAAGAAAAAAAGAAAAATAAATATCATCTAAATTAAAATTTAGAAAGGACACATAGATTATAAGGGATGAATCTAAAATTTTGAAATGTTATTTATTAATTCAAATGGTATTTATCTGTCTTTTTTCTTAAAAGATCGCTTTACCTGGTTTTAGCTTATTGATGATGGTTTTGTAGTTTTGTAATTTTGATGACGTGACCCCACTGAATGTGAATGGGGAGCAGTGGATGACAACTGCCGCGCTAAAGTATGTTTGTGGCGGGAGGGGACGATGTTTTGTGATAAAACCCTGATTATGCTTACTGTAAAGTATAGGGACGTGCCTGTTGAGGGGTATGAGGACGTTTTTAAGAAAAGAGTTGGGGAATAATCATAAATAAGGGAATTATGTGACCCCACACACATAAAAAGAATAAAAAAAGAATGAATGTTTCCATGGATGTTTCTTTATTTCCTCTTTATTAAATGTCTCCTCCATTGGATTAAAGTTTTAATGGTCAATATTTAATGTTATATTAATATTTTTATATAATATTAAATTTCAACCATTAAAATTTAATCAAATGATGGAGATATTCAACTCCTTACACAGTTATAAGTTATAACCCATCATGGGTCCTGACCAATAACATAGAAGAATCAAATAAGTTGAGGGGGGTGAGGCACTTTCACATCATGGTAGTGAAAACGTAGATTTTACCTTAAAACGGAAGGAGGATAAAAAATCGTAATAAAAAAAATCGTAAAAACATAAAAGCGTTTGAAAAATTAGTAAAATCGTTTTAATGAAAAAAATTGTAAAAACGTAAAATCGCAGTGATAAAATGAGTTTTTAACTACCATGTTCCACGTGGCTAATGGGTGGGCAGCACCAACCATGCCATGATCTACAACGCACCAAATCAGCCCCTCTTACACATGGCGGAGTGTCCCTACTAACCCTTCTCTCCATTTAACATACTCCCTCCGGTCCTAATTATAAGAGCTATTTACCAGAATTTGGAGAGATTAAGGAGATAAGTTAAATTGGTTAATCATAATTATTTTCCAAAAATACCCTTGTTTAATATGGAATCAAGGCGTTAAGCATAAACTACCGCAAAATTAGGAAACCAGGAATCTCCAGCGTGAGTGCCATTAAAGGAAAAAAAAATGTTTAAAACATTTCTTAATTTTGACACACACACACACACATATATATATATAAATGCTCCTAATAATAAGTATAAATAGGGGTATTATAGGAAAAAAATGACAAAAATTAAAACTTGCTCTTATAATTAGGACTAAAATCAACTTCAAAATGTTCTCCTATAATTAGGACTGGAGGGAGTATCAATTATTAGATCATGTTTTAATATGTCAGATTTAATGTTATGTATTAAATAGTATTATTATATAAAATATAATAAAAATCTATAATTAGAATATTGTTGTAAGACATTAAATCACATTTATTAAAACATAATCTAATAATTAAGACATTAAGTAGAGAAAAAAAAGTCAGTGGAGAGACTTCTTCCTCCACCCAAACCTCACGTGAAGGGTGGCTGCTGTGCCCCCACGCCCCCAACCCATTCTCCGGTCCTCGTTTCTTTATCTTTTTGTCACCCCCACTTTTCTATATTCCCCCCCTCCCATCCTAGATATTTTATAAGCCTTTTTTCTTTTTGGCTTGAATGTTAGTAGTTTTATTTTTTATTTTTAAATATAGGAACTTAATTCGCTTAAAGTGAGACCGTGGATATCAGGATGCTAAGATGCAAGTAACATTTGCAATGATCGTATGTGTAAATAAGTTGAAGTGACCTCTGAGTGAAAGATAAAAAAAATAAAAAAATTTGATGATGGTTTGGACTTTGGACACGTTCATAGAAAACAATTGGATATATCGGTAAAAATGATATATCAAATAGTATAATCATTTTAAAAGAACAGAGACAATATTTGATGAGGTTAAAGAGTGTGATCTTTTGGTTAGTACTTAGTAATATATAAAGATCTTGTTTTTGCCCATATAGTGGGAGAAGACTTTAACATTGTTACTGTTTTTGTATAGGAACTTAATTCCACTTCATCACCCAAAATTATAAATATATTTTTAAATTATCCATATTTGTTGTATATTAAAAAGGATTTTTACCGTCGGTTTGCCGTGAATCACTAAAGAGGGTGTTATAAGGATACCAACCCATTTTTAAAATTTAATAAATAGACATATTAACTATTTTTTAATATTTATAAATTAATTATAAAGATATTATATTATGGACTCAAAACAGTACCTTTTTTCCATGAAGAAAGCCAAATTGGCGAACGTGGATTAGCCGTGGGAGATACCATTCTGGTTCTATTTATAAGTCTTTTTTGACTAAAAAAAATTGGTTCGGTTTATAAGTCTATTTTGACCAAATAAATGAGATTTTGACAATTTTACCTATATTATTGTACCAATAAGAATAGAGAGAGAATAAAGAATTGAAAGGTATCATTCTCATCCTATTTATAAGTTCAGTTTGACCAAAAAAATTTGGTCCTATTTATAAGTCCAGTTTCATGTAATAAATGAGATTGTAACAATTTTACCCATATTAATTATACCCATGAAGATAGAGAGAGAATAAACAATTGAAAAGCATCCAATCATAAATGAGGGCAAAATTGAAAATTTACCCCCATAATCATTGTGTCAACTACCTCTCCTTGGTATGTGAGATTTGGTCAAATTGGACTTATAAATAGGATCAGAGTGGTACCCATTAATAAATGAGTGTAAAATTGAAAATTTATCTCATAATCATTGAGTTACCTACCTCTTTTTAATATGTGTGATTTAGTAAAAAATGACTTATAAATAATATTAGAGTGATAACTCACAGCAAAACCTTACAAACTACAATATGAATAACTAGTTGATATTTCACGCACTCACGTGAATAGATGTGGACACAAACTGAACTCATTCTGACCACATTGATGCGATACTTCAAAATGATTTTGCAAATCTTAAGATTGTTTGCACCGCACAGTGTGCATCTGCGTATCTTATACACTAATCATATCAACTTTAGTGAAATCCCAATTATAATTCACACGAGCCATACAAATGTGACCTCTCAGCTACACTGTACTACTACTGTCCCATCCACAGCCCACGGATACTAGCCTTTGGACTCACAGGCCACAAACAACAGCAAATCCTCCAAGCAATGGGCCACAACATCTATTCCTGTCATCGATAAATACTTTTTTATATCAGGATACATGAGTTAAAATCCTTCGTCTTTGGTTTCAACTGGCGAAGGGGTCAGACTTCCTCACCTCAAGGGAGGGGGTTCGATCCTTGAGTTGGTCAAGGCGCTGGGGAGGTATCTAGGGGTCTAGGAAGCCGTGGAAACGCGAATAGATGTGGAGACATGTGTACTCTCTGTCCAGTATACCATGTGGATTAGGCTCCAAGCGCCCTGTCATTGGATCATGGGTGAGCCCAACCCCTTTCCTAAAATTCTTTTATAAAAAAAAAGGATACATGAGTTAAAACCGCATATTATGTATTGCATCTGGTCTTTAATATAAGAGTTAATTGATTTTTTTTTAGAGATTAAGAAAATGAAATAAGTTACATTAAGATATTTATATTTATCATTTTTCTCTAAATTTATTTGCTTGACTTATAAAGTGATATATAATCTAATGATATTTAACACATGCTATAATTAAATAACTTATTTAGTTTCCTTAATTTTTCTGAAAAAAGTCAATCTTTTATATTAAAGACTAAGGAGTATTTTTATTGTGTCACCTTGATAAATAGGATATGATTGTGAGAGAGTAAGACCTAATAATTCTTCACAGGAAAGAGGTCTTATTGAGAGATGTAGGATTTGTCTTGGGTCAATGGGCTAGCTTTCTTCAGAAATTAGACCTAAAATGATACACACACCATTCAGGGATTCACTGAGTTGGCTTAAATTTTTTCCAATTGTAGAGGCTATGAGAATTAAGAAGAGGTAGATATGTGTCTTAAACTCTAACATCTTCTAGTAAATAGGTAATTTTTACAGGGTTTTTGATTTTGTTAGATAGTGTTCTTATATCAGAAGAAGGTAGACCTTGTGGTGAGAGGGAAGATGAAAGACGAACAAGCTCAAGGTTTGTGGTTGTATCACTCATGACTAACAGATTCTCCTTACTCACTGTTGTCTATAATCTTCTCCCATTTGTCTCATGAGATGGCTCTGATACCATGGGAGGTGGAGTTTTTCCAAATTCCAATAACTTTGTTGTGTTGGATAATATATTAATGAAGATGACATTGAAAACACCAATAAAGTCATTAGGACCAAGAAAATTTCCTACGGATAGGATGATAGTTAATTCATAAGACTGAGAAATCACAGATTTAGTAAACTCAAACTAGAATGCTTCAAGATCCTAGTTTGAGTAAGGCCTCATTCATTCATTCATTTCGCAAGGCCACTTTAGGACAGTTTAACTTAAGTATGTGATCTCACAACATCACTCATGGATCATTGGTCAAATTCTTTCTGGTGCACAACATTCCCATAGAAGAGGCAAGCACATAGTATACTTAAATCTCTGGAAACAAAAGTAAGAGATTATAAACTCAAGATTTCAAGAGAAAGAAAGAGCTTAGGAAAGAACTCATATTGCACTTCTTACTATTATGAGAAACAATACAACTCAATCTACTTCGGAGAAAGGCTCTTCCTTATATAGACGCCTTAGCTTAAAACAAGACAACAATCAAATTATTGTATGGTACAAACAGCTGCACCCATTTTTTACAACCTACAGACATGTAGCAAGACACATAAAAAACTCAGACTGAAAGTAGAATTTAGTGACATACAACTCATAGTAACTCTGGAAAGTAACTTAGTGGCAAATATATAGTATCTTACAGACCTATGACATATGAAAAACATGACTTAATAGCTCCCTGCTCATAAAGTATTCCAGGATAGGCACATCTTTAAGTGACCCCCTTTTTTAACATTTGCAAATAGGTTTGTGATCATCATTAGATGAGACATTAGAGTAATCTTCATCATATATTAGATCAATCAAGGTACTTGTGTTCTACTTGGAGAATCATAAGATCCATACCAAGCTGACACCCAACTCTAAGGAAGTTGTTCCAGTCAAACCACTCAGAGGACTATCCAGAGAATTGCTCACAAAAAGATCCATGGAAGTGCACCTACTTCACTGATCCACCATATGATGAAGATTATGAGATCATGAGCACATGACTATTTTTATTTTGTTTAACAACAAAGACAAACTTATGTTGAAAAAATTATTTCAATGACAATTTTAAATTAAATTAAGGATTAAGGGACGATTTTGCCCTATAAATTTTCACAGGAGAAATTTTGCCATGAAAGTTTTAATAAGGGGGCAATTTTTCATAGCCATTGTCTCAGTTAGTTTTGAATATTAGTTGATCAAATATGCAAAGTTAACAATCCACATATTATCAATGTCATTTTTTTTAAAGATGTAAATTGGCCTTGGAAGTCTATTTGTCATCCACTATTTTTTTCCAAAGTTAAACTTAAAACTTTTGGGGAAAATTTGTACCTTAGCGAAAATGACATGTAGACTGCTAGACTAACATATTTGATTAACTAACGATCAAAATTAATGGAGATAATGACAATGACAAAATTGCTGCCTTTATGAAACTTTCAGGGCAATATTATCTCTGAAAAAAAATTCAAAGTAAAATTGTCTTTTAATTTGATGAAAACTTCTAAAACAAAATTCACCCTTAATCCTTAAATTAAAAGCTTCTTATTTCAGAAAAACTACGTCTACACTCGTGTTTTTAGACAATGTGATCAGGCTTGCTCACTGACGTGTTCATTAAAAAATAAAGAATGCAGAGATATTTTACTTGTAATGTCAGTGATGTCCCTTGATCATTCTTCCTTTTTGCAACATAGTGGTACTGTCTTTAATTTTTTCTTTTAAAGAACTCCATGATCATATTTAACTTTTCATATTAAAGAGAGAGAAACTCTCCTCCCCTTCTCTCCCTTCCCATCAAACAAAGTCTAAATAAAATAATATACTCGTAAGCTAGCTTCATTGTTTAAGAACCAAGAGTAGAGAGAAAGCTGTGTTTGAGCAAAAAAAGAGAGAAAGCTGTGGAACGTGTGATGGCGTGTGAAAGCACAACGCGACAACGAGGGTGGCACTACAAATCCACGCGCATACGCGATAAAATAAGAAGAGTATGGAAACCCGTTGAAAAGTCTAGAATTTTGTAAGGCGGCGCGTTATTGGAACAATTTTTTATTCGGATTTACCGAAATAACCTTATTTCACGTGTACCTGGAACCACCTGGCCCAGTCCCTCTCTGTCTTTATGCGCATCCAGCTGGCTTATTTTGTTGGTACTACTATCTTCATATCATGTGCAATTACCCGCGCGTGATCGCAGTCGAATGCCGACACATTCGCCCTCCACTGATCCTCCACCTCTTTACAGATACGAAACCAACAGCTACCTGCACCTGTCTCGTCACACTCTACTTCGCGCCTTCTCCCTTCACGCGCATGACTTGACGCCAAACAACGTACGAAGTACTGAGTATTTTCTCGTATGTCCAAACAGCAACATTTAAAAAGAAAAAAGCTGCTCAGATGTGAATGTGGTATTACATATTCATGACTAGCCCTAAATCGATAGTGTTGAAAATAAATTAGTTATTTTAATTTTAAAGTTTAAATTTTGAATTATTGTTATTTTAAATTTTTTAGGAATTTTAAATAAGTAAGCATTATTAGGGTTGTTTCCTACTTCCTAACTATAAGTTGTTGATTTATGATTGTTTCCTACTTTATTGCTGCTCGTTGTTAATTTTCCATCTATATAAATATACCTCATTTAAAAGGAATAAGGTGTAGATGAATAAAGGAATTCTTTATTGGGGTTTAATTTTCAACAGACAGGGGTAATGAATTAAGGGTTAATGAGTTATATAGAAGTCAAACAAAGCAAACTAAGGACAAGACACATTGATGAGGAAGTAAATTTCAACACGCTAGGCTGAGATAGTTGCTAATTGTAATATCTCAAATTTCAATATTGAAGTTTAGAGTTAAGTAAGATTTAATTGTAAAGAGGTGAAATTTGAATATTTGAGACATAGAAATACTAAAGACAATGATTGGAAATTATATCTGTAGGATTTTTTAAGAGTTTTAGAATTTACGAATTTTTGAGAAGCAAATGATAACATTTTTTAGTGATTCTTTTTACATTAAAAAGTAAACATTTTAATTTTTCTATAGAGTATTAATTTGTAATTTTTAGAAATATGTACAATTAGATATGAATTTTTCAATTCACAAAATTTTGAATAAACATTGAACTGATCAAACTGGTTGAACGACCGGTTAGGTTACCAATTCATCGACTTTCTGATAAAACCGGTTGTTCCAATTCGATTTTAATAACCATGAACAAAACTGATTTTAAATATGCTTGTGATTGGATAAAATGGGTCTTAGATGGATCTTGGATCCTCTAATATTTCATCGGTAGGGGAATACTATTATATTTTTATTTTTTGTCATCAACTTCTAGAACAAATTTACAAGTTTATATTTTTCTTTAAAAGGTGAAAAATAAAAATACAGTATTTAAATTTTAAAACTTCAAAATTACTAAAATATTTCTCACTGGATTAGGGTAAAAAAGTAATAATGAAATATATATAAGTGGTAAATATGTGATAAAATATTGTCTCAGTTGAACAAAAAAATTTATTTTAAACTATATATACCTTAATTAAAGGAGCAACACTAACAATTTGAAGTTGTGAGTGGGATAATTTTGCAATTGACCTTCCACTTAAAGATAAGCTTTTTTAAGACACTAGTTTGCTTATTTGAAATAACGATTATAGTATTTAAAAACAGTTTTTCAATTACAATTTACGGTTATAAGATAAATATTAAGATGAGTTTTATTCCGATTTACATGAATAACCACTTTTGGGGGTCACTAACGTGATCCCAGACAAATACTAAAAGGTCAAAGGCTTGCCTTATCTTTCTTTTTTTCCCCTGCAAGAGAGAGTTTAAGTGAGTTAGTTTCTAGAACTTCTTCGTATCTAAACTTATCCTCAGGTTTACAAAAATGCTTACATTATATTAGAACATAGACCACTCATAGAGAAGATCTTCACATCAACAGTGAGATTTGAACTCACAATTTATGAATTATGAAGCATGTCCTTATTAACTAGACCAACTTTTGTTGGCTTTTTCTAAGCTCATGTATTTAAAACAATCATATTTTAAGTCTATGAATAATAAATGTGAGTAGCTCTCTCTTGGGATTACACCCCTTATGAGGCACAAGCTTTAATTTATCTTGATCGCTGTTTATAAACTCTAGCTACCAATTAGTCTCTCTTGTCCTGAACACTTTTGTAGTGTAAATTACACTATAAAAGTGTTCTTATAATTAAGACCGAATGTAATATTATTTTAAAAACCAGTGTCATGTTTTATTTCAAACAAGACTTCAATATTTTTGTCATAGCACGATTCAGTCGAATATATGCTAAATTTTGGTAATAAACCATCAAACTTTTCATCATCCTTAACGTCACATATTTACTTCTTTTTGGATTATAATTTTAATTCGTTTATACATTGAAAAATATAGCTAATTTAGCCTATATACAAATATTCAGGATGACCTCTCCCAAAAAGGACTGTAGCCTGTAATAAGCCGGCAAGGTGCGAGGGACGTTCGGAGAAATCTGGTACTCCTCCCCCCACAGTAAAATTCCAAATACCCGCAAGCAAACGTGGCACAATGCCTGTAAATCATTAGATCAACGGCAATGATTGTAGGTACAGAGATCCTAATGTTGAGATTGGCGCAGTAAAAGAGATACCTACCGCCAATGATTGGAAAAGGAAACCTTCTCTAGTAACTTTACACTAATAAAACGAGGGACAAATATGAAAGATTTGGCCCTTATATAATCTGACCCGACTCACTTCCGCGTTAGGCACTCCTTATGCGCGAGAGAGATACTAGAGGTTGTGATATGGAGGAGATCCACGCGTCCAAGAGATAACAATAAGGAAGGAGCTTTTATCGCCGGAGAAATCGAACGGCGGAGTAATCGTAGGGAGCCAGTGAAGGCTCTGAGATATGTACTGTATGCTATTTGGGTTTCTGCTTTTTGGCGGCGAGAAAGCACAAGAAACTGGGTGGGAAAAGGAGCGATAATCTCTCCCGAAATTATATCTCATCCCCATTTTGGATTGGCACAAATTAAGAGTGATTTCAGCACCTCCATTAAAGAAAGCTCTTAAATCCGTTTCCTTTCTTACATATATCTCTATTTTTTGAAATTCAGCCCCCTTTCTAAAACGTTATTACAAATTTGTTTCGCAATCAATTCATTTCCAAGTTTGAATCCAACTATTTCAACCAAAAAGGTTGGTCTCTGCCGAGCCAAACGAAGCGTCGTGAGCCAGAAAACAGAAAGTGCCGACATGGCTACTGCTACTACTACAGTTTTGAAGGAATCAAAGTCGTTATCCTCGGTGGATGCTCAAACGGCAGCGAAGGCATTTGTCGGAGAAGTGGTTGAAGCTGTATCGGTGAAGTGCTGTTGCTGTGGATTAATGGAGGAATGCACGCCAGCGTACATCAGTCGGGTGCGAGAGAGATACCAAGGTGGTTGGATTTGTGGGCTGTGCGCCGAGGCTGTCAAAGACGAGTCACTGAGATCGGAAATGGATATAACCACGGAAGAAGCGCTCAGGCGTCACATGAAGTTTTGCCAGCAATTTAGATCTTCAAGCCCTCCCAATAATCCCACCGAGGATTTGATTCTGGCAATGAAACAGCTCCTGCTTCGGAGTTTGGATTCTCCAAGGAAGGAAAAGCTGACGTGTCGTCCGTTGGGTAGATCTCAGAGTTGCTACTCGTCCTTGCCGGGCACTACTCACCCAGAAGCCCACACTGAGTGAGCGCCATTAATATGGTGAAGGTAGAACTAGCAGTTTAGTGGGTCTGCATAATCAAAGGCTTAAACTTACTAAATCACTAAACTTGGTCTTCGCAGTACTGTCTTGTGTTGTTGTCGTTTAGGTGTCTTTAGTATTTAGCACTAGCACTTTATTTAGGGGTTGGTTTTCTAGGATCCTGATTTAGGCCACTGGTCGTATGTTTTTATCGGAAATATGCGATTGAAAGGATGACGGTTGGACAAGTCTTCCTTCCTTGACTTCAATCGAAGTTGGTTTTCTATGTGTTTAATTGTTTATCAATAATAAATAAATGTGGTTTAGTTATGTTTTGGTCCCAAAGCGGATAACTAACTATGAAAGCCCCTTCCTTTCGTCTTTTGTTGTTCTTGCGGTTTTTAACCTTATTGCAGGGGATCATTACATCGAGCTTAGAAAGATTCTGATTAGATTATACGAACAGAGAAGTCGATACGATGTAGGAGGAGGAGGAAGGCTCGTGAGAAAATATCTGAAACATGAGGTGTGAGTGCAATGGGGAAATTTTGTTTTAATAGGGAACTGTGAGAGGTGGGGTCCATGTGTATAATGAATTTTTCATAAAAACGAGGACTTTATGGCCCCACTGCCTGCAATTTGGAAAGTACTAGACCCCTCCTGATAGGAACACCCTGTCCGTGAAATCTTATCCTCTGCTTATCATGTGTTGTATTGCTAACTCCCTAGGATACTTGATAGGGTGTGATCCCAAACGTGTTCATTTGAATTCATATGCTGTTATTGCATTAACCCGGGGCTTGCTATGCTCCTGAAGTCGCAGGAATGGCTTCTGTTTGCTTCATACGTTGTTGTCAGGATCTTAAAGCAGGAACCTTTCTGTTGTGTTTTTGCAGGAGGGGGGAATGAAAGCATTCTGACATAGGAAGGAATAAGCTTTTTAGCATGGGGAGCGTAAAGGAATGTAATTAGCACTAACCTCTGACGTGTGTGTTTATCTTCCTAGCTACTCTTGATTTGATGGTTTATCTTTCTATTTACCTGAGATATCTCAGTAACAACAATATGTGTGTGTGTGTGAGATTGTGACTGCGTCCTGTTAGCATGTCTCAGTCTGATTAGCAAATGTATTTTATAGTGGTCTTGCACTGCTAACAATACAAACATAATTCCAAGTAACAAGCGCCAAACTGTGATTGTGGGGTTCTAACTAATTATCGGCCTCCCTTGTTGGTCTGAGTTGCTTGGAGCATAGAGAAAATGGCCGCAGAGAAATGTATAGTTAACTGCAGCAATTTGTCTGTGCCAAAAACGAGAATTTAAATAGAAATTTCGTCAAACTGACATTTCTCTATTACTCCCTCCGTCCCTAATTATATAGGAGCAATTTAACCGATTTTGGGAGAATTAAGGAGAGGAGTTAAATTGGTTAATTTTACTCATTTTTCTAAAATGTCCTTATATAAATTTAAAATGACACAAGTTGCCCTAATTATAAGTGTTTCTAATTTGTCTTATGTTAGATATCCATGACATATTAGTTTATTTATGTATATTAGTTGCTTTTTATATAACCATGTGTATACATATATGTGTATTCATATAGATCTATCTACATACATAGAGACACACACCCATATATCTACACACACACACATATATCTACACATACACAGAGATATATATGTGTGTGTGTGTGTGTCACACATATATATCTACACATATATATATTGACACACATAAACACAAATATACATATATATGTAAACACACATATATATAATGCTCCTAATAATAAGTATAAATAGGGGTATTATAGGAAAAAATTGACAAAAGTTAAAACTTGCTCTTATAATTAGGACCAAAACCAACTCCAAAATTTGCTCCTATAATTAGGGACGGAGGGAGTATATCACATGATACTCACTCTATTCTTAAATCTAAGATATAGTTAATTTTTTTTGAAGAGATTAAGGAGATTAAATGGGCTTCTTAATCAGTTATAAATTAGGCAACACAGTTTGAAGAAAAAAACGATAAATATAAATATTTTAAAGTAATTTAATTAGCTTCTTTAATTTTCCCAAAAGATTAACTTTGTCTTATATATAGGACCGGAAGGAGTAATTCAATGAAATGGGAAGTTTTCGAACTAAAAAAAAAGGAGCTGAATTGCATATTAACTGCAAATTTTTTCATTCACTAGCAATAAGAGCCGGGAAATCGGGCCGAGCCGATTGGGTCACCCCGTTTAAGCCTGGCCCTTTAAGAGCCGTGCTTGAAAATTAAAGGAGCTAAATGAAAGCTTAAAAGGGCTAGCTCTGTAGGTCCTTGGGCCAACCCGTTAGGCATTTTTTTTTTTAAAAAAAAATTACCTAGGTTGCCTAGCTAGACTTGGAGAGTTGAGAAGTAAGAACCCTAAAAATTTCAATCTCGGTCTCTCTTTCCTTTTTTCCTTCGACAATCTTACTTGATTACAGACTTGAAGCATAATCAAATATCTTTGAAATTGATGATAGTGGCGAAAAAGATGACAATGATAGTCGTCGTACTAATGTTACTTAGTGGTATGCTTATTATGTTTTATGTGAGTTATTTGTGGATAACAGTTTGCTTTTGATTACGAATTAGTGAGTGTGTTTATTTGTTGGATGATTCGTGTTGTTTGGATATTAATGTTGACAATATTTATTTGATAAATTAGAACTTTAATTGTTGTAATTTACTAATTATATTTCTTTGAAAAAAAAGAAGAAAAAATAATTAAAATTTGGAATAGTAACTTTCAGGCCCTATGCCTTGATTCCCAGCTCTACTGGTAATGTTGTTTCGAAAGTTTTTTTATAGTTTAATGTTCTCCCTTACCATTAAAAATCCTAATAGTTAAATTAGTTTTTATGATTGAAATAACATTACTATGTTTTGAAATTTTTAGGTAATATTTAATCTAACAAAATTTTCAGGGCAAGATCACTTTTAAGCGAAATGGTTTGAAACAAATTTATACATTAATCCTTAAAAAGGGAAATGAATAATTTCAACGACAACTGCGTGGTACCTGTGTGCTTGGTTATACTTCTTGAAACTATGCCCAAACCATAATTTCAAGGCTAAAACCATGGAGTTGGCTTACATTCTATGCAACAATTCGTTCGCTGCTACCAAACAGTGGCGCTAATTGATAAGTGCATATTTTATAATTAAATAAGTATCAATTCTGAGATATATATTGGATTAAATTTATTACTATTGTATACTTATTTAATTATCTTTTATATACTTTCTCATCATTGAGTCAAACTTAGGATCAAAGAATCAATTGACATAATATCTACTTATTTCCTATTATATTTTACAGGAAATATTACTGATTTGGAAAGAAGTAGAAAAAGCAATTAAGAGGATATGCAATTAGTCAATCTCGGTGGTGCCAAGAAAGAAAAATAGAAACAAAATCAATTGCGTAATCTGGTGGAGTAAATTACAAGATATGAGATATCTTTTTAATAAGAAAAGGAGAATCAATGACCCACGGCCTAAGTTATATGTAGGCTATATATATGAAGAGAGGAAAGAAGAAGAGGAGGACGAGGCAATTGAAGAAAGAAAGAAGGACGCAAGAACAATTCTGATTTTCATCTCTTTTATTTTATTTTGTTAACATAGTCATGCTTGGCTAGTCTTCTTTAGTAGTTAGGGCAAGGATGAACCCTATGCGAATTTGAGTATTTGTTTGACTTCTCTACTGAACGTTATTTACCATGATTGAATGAATTATCTTTGCTTAAAGCTTTCTTAAAGATTGATCACCTTTTAGATTGTTCATAGGTTGGTGTATGACAATAGAGATGTTGGTGCATTTAACTAGAACCGTTAATTCATCGTAGAGTTGCATGACCTAGACATAGGCTTACGAGTTTATGCGATATCATAATTCTGGTTTATATAATCTTTCCAAACAATACTAAGACATTAGGTTGTTTTCAAAGATAACGGACTAAGGTAGCGTCAAGACATTGGGACTTAGTCTAATTTTAGAGAATTGATCGTCAATCATGGGAATAATAATCAATTAGGGATTTAATTCAAATACTTAGAGGAACATAGGGGAATTCTATGCCCTAGTTGCGTTTTTCTCTATCAATTTTCTTTTCTTTTAATTAAATTCAATCTAGTTTTCTCAACTTAAACGAAATTGTGAAATTAATGGCTAACTAAAGTTTGTGATACTAAGTCCTCGTAGGAACGATACTTTTCTTATCACTTTATTACTTGATACGGCCCGTATACTTGCGGAGTTATAGGCTTTATAGTTTTGCCCTATCACTAATCACACACACTGATCCTTTGTTAAAAAAAAAAAAAAAACCCAGGCACTGTCGGGTAGTAAAAAGATAATTTGTGATACTGAATCGTATTGAAAAAAGCCTTCATGATCTTGAAAAATTATTTTAGGATCTTAAAAAAATATTTTAGAGTACAGACTGGTACTAAAAGGATATTTCAGGATACTAAAAAAAATAATTCATGATCTTAAAAAATTATTTTAGGATCCAGAAAAAATATCCTAAAGTATATTTTTAGTAGTAGTCAGTACCTAAATTATTTTTTCAAAATCCAAGAATAATTTTTTAAGGTACTTTCAGTATTCTGAAGTATCTTTTTAGTATACTCTGAAATATTTTTTCAAAATCCTAAAATAATTTTTCAAAATCATGAAGGACTTTTTCAATACGATTCAGTATCTTGAATTATCTTTTTACTACCGGTTCCTGAATTTTTTTTAAAAGAACCAGTGTGTGATTACCGTCAAAACGGCACCGGTAGCAGCGGACGAATTGCTGCATAGGATTAAGCCAACTCCTAAAACCATGGGTTTCCATGAAGCTAAATTTTTCAAGTACTTTTTTTAATAAAAAAAAAAAATGTGGAAAACCATGATTTTATAAATATACACACATGTGACTTATTAATCAATTTTATAAATAATAAATTACTTTTGCGCACGTGTATATTATTGAAATCTCTTAATTATTTTGCAAATGAAAAAATTGATAGTTACAACACGAGCAAAGTTTGATTCAATTAGTAAGTGATTGATTCATAACTCATAATGTCGTGAGTTTAGATGAATGCCAATGTGAGGGTATTGTTTAGGCCTTGGGGTAATCTGTAAGTACTCTCGTTGACCCCAACACATACCTTAACTCTTGTAAGCCATAAGATCTAGCCTCATCTAGAATTACATGCACAAAAGAAGTGATACACCAGCCATTTAAACACTCTCACCTTATTGTAGTTGGAAGTGTAGTGAAGCGGTGTGCATGAATCCCAAGAGTCTAGTGTGCCCAGTGGCGGAGCCATGATTTAATATTTGTGGGTGCACAATTAGTGGTGGGGTTCGGGGGCAGCGCCCCCGAAATTTTTTTTTTTTGAGGAGGATAAAAGGCAACTCACTCATTCGTAAAGTTTAGGACCAGAAATGGGGTTCAATTGAAAAGCATTTCCAAGGAAATAGATTTAAACAAAACAATATACTCTAATCCTATGGCATACAGGTACCCAGATGTTACACAATCAAATTCCAAAACAACATGCAAGGAAAAATTATTATGGTTTGTCATATGTGATAGGATATTAAAAAGTCAAATATCAATGAAGGAGCAAATAAGCATAACAAATGCTATAACTTAAAAATCCGTTTTGGTGAAACCTTGATAGAATGTCATCCCACTTTTACATGACATCCTCCAGCTTCCTGGTTTAGGATGTATAAACTTAGCTTGAAACCCCATGAATTAATTTGTCAAGCAGAACGCCATTAATTTTGCAAGTCTCCACTAAAAGAGGACAGTCAGGTGGACTTTATATCAAAAAGTTTCTTAATTACAATGTAAATTCACTAGGCAGTTTCTTGAAGCAAAGAAAATTCATTAAGATTTATAGTCCACACAAACCTCAGATGTAGTTTTCTCACAGAAATGAAGGTTAATGAGCTTAGCAGCCTTTTCATTATGCACGATTGAAGAAAAAATATATTCTCATGGCAAGTTGCCAAGCTCAAATTACCATACCCAAAGAAAAGGGGGCTAATTAATGGGAACTTAAATTTAGTTTCAATCAGAAATTAAATCAGAAAAAATATTTTTTTACAGACAATCAGACAAAATGTTTTTGTGCTTCAACATATTATACATTTTCAGGTTTTACATGAACACATAGCAATGGAGAAGAAATCACTCAAAATCATGCCTTTCAGTCAGAATATTCAATAATACAAACAAGTAACAACCCTTAAAGAGTACCAACTAAGGATGCATCAAAACATGGGAATTGTTCGCCTGATCTCAACTTCTCAATAAATTTAAAAAAGGGGAAAAACCAAAAAGGAGAATGCTACAAGTAAGATGGTACCTTATCATAACAAAATACATTTTCTCACAGAATATGTCTTGCAATTATGGGATCTGATACAACAACAAATGCTTTTGGCCCGAACGCAAGTTTATACATAGCCCCATGTTGCCATGTTTAACAATATTACCAGAGGATAGACAAAAGTAGAACTGAGCAGATTCAAACAAAAATAAAATCAAATGGATTTTTGGGGGGTGGGGTGGGGAAGAGCAGAGATATATAGATAACAATATTAATTTAAATGGCAAAAAATGTTTTACCAGAGGATTGAGCCGGTCTTGCTGTGCGACAATTAAGCTGTTGAGAGGGGATCTGGAACGGAGAGAGACGGCGGACGAGAGTGGAGAGCGTGGCTGCACGATTTGGAGACGAGAAGGGAGAGTGAGAGGACGATGAGATATCGATGAAAATGAAAGGGAGAGTGAGAGAACGATGAGATATCGATGAAATGAAAGGGGGAAAAAATATAACAGGAATAGGAGAGGTTCGAACCGGCGACCTGTGGCTAAGTACGAAGACCATTAACCAACTATGTCACCCATCCATGTTGTCTTTAAATTCTTTTAAATTATATATATTTTCTCAAATTTTGTGGGTGCACTTGCCCACACAGGCACTAGTGTGGCTCCGCCCTTGAGTGCGCCCACCCGAGCTTGGCAAAAAATCGTCCAGCCCAGTCAAGAAAAATTGGGCACGATTGGGTTGGGCATTTTTGCGGGTAGAGTCAGGCATCAGGTAGCGTATGCTGCCCTACCCCTACCCGATAAGTATATATATTATTATATTTGATATAAATATTTTTTTATATATATTTACTAATACTCTAATATATCAATTGATTATTTGGCCATTAGTCCATTATATTACTAATGATGCCTTGTATTTAATGAACCATGGATGTTATTTAATTCTTCACATATGTGTATTGGTAGTCCTTTTAATTTCAAGACTCAAGTTGTAGACTTATTTTAGAATATTCTAAAGTGTATAATTATGGATTACATTTGAAGTTTACAATATTATTTATTAGGTATGATTGAAACTGTTTTTTTTCACCTAATGTGTGGCAGGGTATCACCATTTTGGCAGGAAAGCCTGCCTTATCCAACTCATTATTGCCTAGCCCAAAAATGTTAGAGTTTCTATTGAGCAGGGTTGAATATCAGGCTGCATTTTACTGCCCAATAATTCTTCGGGTAAGGCATTAGGCAGGGATCTCGCCCTACCCTGCCCTATCCACGCTCACCCCTAGTGCAGTGACACACTTTTTATTTTTTTTACCAAGTATAGTGGCACACCTTCAAGGTTTCACCTTATCAAAATTTCCTTTTTTATTTCACTGACCCTATTTTACTTGAAATATATATTTTAAAATCACTTTCACCACTCGTTCTTGAGCAGGAAGAAGAGATCTAATGCAATATTTCACGTAAAAGTTATTTTTATTGTCTAGTATAGAGTACGCTTGTGCGATTATACACACAAACACTTAAGACTCAGAATATTTTAAAAAGACTCTCTGTTGCTAGATCAACTCAAAGGAAGTACAAACAGTCTATACTTGATTCTTTCCCTATAACATTGACATGGATATGATTTTGGGTTAAGGAGCAAATTGGCCAATGAACTATTAGGCTAGGAGCATCTGGCAAAAAAAAAGTTTTGAGGGTACCAATAATACCAACAAACAATTGAAATTTGTTAAAAACCACAATGTTGTTAGATTCTCAGTTAACTTTCGTTTAAGTTTTAAATGATGACTGCCAGGTGGCTGAAGAAGTCCAGCTGGCCTTATTTTACTTCATATGCTCGAAGTATACTAGCCAAAACTATACCCTCTGCTTCTGGGACCACACCAGCTCTGGTAAAATAAATCGGTATACATCGTGTCCATTCGCCGAACTTGTTCTTGGGGTGGGCCCTCACAAAGATCCAGGGATTCTGGCCATCCTTGCTCAGGACGAAGTGGGTGGGCTAGAGGTGAAGAGGAAATCCGACGGACAATGGGTCGAAGTCAACCCCGTACCCGATGCCTACATCATAAATCTAGGGGATGTTCTTCAGGTGTGGACAAATGGCGAATATGAGAGCGTCGAGCACAGAGTTGTGGTTAATTCCATGAGGGAGAGGTTCTTTATTCCGTTCTTTCTAAATCCTTCATATTACACGATGGTGGCGCCATTGGAGGAGCTTACCCAGGAGCAAAACACAGTGAATTATAGGGCTTACAATTGGGGAAAGTTTGCCCTAACTAGGAAGCGGAGTAATTTCATGAAGTTGCAGGTTGAGAATATTCAGATTCAACATTTCAAGAATATTCCATCCCAGCATGATATACCGGATTCTCCTAGAGTTTTCGAATGAGCATGAAATGACAGTCACTCATTGTTGTTGATATGCGGTTTGCGATAAATGTATCTCTTTACTATCTTGTTTTAATTTTTCTAGGCCCAATGTGTAGCAGAATTGTGAGATGCACAAATATCTGTAGGCATTTTAGGAGAAGTGGTTTTGTAACACCCCATGTTTGAAATGCGGAAATTTTTTTTTTTTTTCAAACAAACAATCAGAGTGGAGAAATAGAGCGAAAGAGCATTTGGATTCTTAGCCAAAACAGCAACCATTGTGTAACATTGTATAGAGTACAGTAGTCCTAATGTTTAGAAAACAGAAAAGCGGAAAGGAATGCGTAAAGCGATAAAGATAGAAACAGTCTTCGGTGCATGCCTACTCCGGTACTTGCCTCGATCCACGATCCGTGGTCCTCCGACTCGAAGCTACAGCTGAGATTCAATTCAACGTATTGAATCTCAGGTAACGGTTAACCTCATACCCAAACAATACAGTATACAGACAATAGATATTTCTAGAGCTAATACAACAAAGATATCACTACAAAAGCATATAGCGAGATGCATGATCATTATGCCGACAAACATAAGCAATAAGCAATATGAAAGCCCCACAATGTAAAACAACAATAACAGCCTGCACTATTCTCCAGTGCCACGATAATTAGTCGTGTCCTCAGCGCTAGGAAAACAAAACGGTGTTATCAAAACCATAACCCGTATAACTGTCTGTATAACGGTCTACGAACATATCATTGACATATAAGTATTTAAGAAGCACAAGATTAGTGTTACAGTACGCGTCCGTACCTTCGTTGATGTACGTAAGTGTTTCTGGCGGAAACTTTGTACTTTCTGACGGAAAAGCAAATGATTTGTCCGACAATGGCACGTTGGACAGCGTAAAGGCAGCAAATTAGGATTCCTGACTTCCTCTACAAGTAATATCACTTTTATTAGTGATTTGATACTACAACTGGCATTTTAGGTAAAAATTACCATTTTGCCCCTATATCCCTACTTGGCGGAATTTCGCCAGCGCTTCCGCTACATAGGCTATTTTCTTCCCAAAATTTCGCCAGAACTTCGACGCATTTATGATTCTTGAAAATAAAGACTAAAATAGCCCTCCCATATGATACCCAATCATACTTGAAATTTAAAGGCTATTACTACCCCTAATTTTGAAAGAGTTATAAAAACTACAACTTTTCAAATGACTCGATCCCTACTATGTTTACACCTCTGCATATTTTTTCAACGCAAACAAGGATCTAAAACATTTGTAGGAATCTTGTCACCTACTTTCTAAATCTAACTAACAATTCTACTAACTACTAAACTAAAAACTAAAGACTAAAGCCCGAAAGACTTACCCGTTGAAGACTTCGGCAGAGCTTCCGCCCGAACTTCTCTCTCTTCTTTCTCTCCCTAGCAATTTCGGCCAAGGAGCTCAAAGAAGAATGATGTGCAGAATTTGAAGGAGGGGGGGGTATTTATAGGGTTTTGATAAGGCTTTGTTTGGCATTTTGGGTTATAAAAACCCATTTTCCCGATCGGCACCGATTCGCGTGATTTCTGAGAATTCACAAAATTCTGGATTTACAACTCAAGACATGTTCTCACTTAGTAGAAATGTCCAAGTTAACCTAAATTTTGATTCCATATAGGTCTCCAACAGTCCACTTGAAGTTCCTCGAAAACGTGTCCGAACGCGTCCGGTGTCGGAATTGTTTTGGAGATATCAATCTCTTCGAAATAATTCACGATTCCAAATATGTCAAAATAAATTCAAACCCATTCCTAAATATTGAGTTAGAATTTATTTTCCTCTTTTCCAAAAATATGCCTATATGCATTTTTCCCTATTTTGTTTTATTAGGAAAATGCACAAACTACCTCTAATTAACTTCCTAAGAGGTCACTTAAAGGTAAAAACTCACTGATCAATATTTTACCTTGACCTTGAAATTCCTATTTCTAGATCTCTAGATAGGATCCGTTTCCTAATTTAAATATTACTATTCACACTTTTTACTTTAATTAATTATATTAATATAATAATATGCAACTTGATAAATATATATATAAAAATTTTTTTTTTCTTTCACCAACAAAGATGTCGGCAGCCCCCTTGTGAATATATATATATTATATATTTTTTTTTAATTAATTATTTAATTATTTACTTATTTAATTTTCCAAAAATTTCACAAGAATACCTAATTGGTCAATTCTTGTATTTAGGCTTAAAAATACCTAAACTCAAATATTTTTCACAAAAATTTCCAATTAATTAGTAAATATATTTTTACTAATATTCAACTAATTTCCACTAATTTTTGAGCTTCCCATAATTATTACCGAATTTCCTTTGCATATGCTTAAGTAATTAGCCCAATATTACTTAATTACTTAATTATCATAACTTGATAATTTTCTTAATTACAATGTCTCATTATCTTCATATTCTTGCATTAACCTTGGTATTTTCATACCTCCAACATTATTCCATAATTACAAGGGTATTTTGGTCTTTTTACTACCTTTTGAACATTCTTATACAATTTTCCCAAGTTCATATTTTATTAAATTACCATAATTATGGATAATATACTCTCCTAATTCACTTGGTCATTTTACGCCTTTTGGTATTTTTCCCATAATTTCCTAAGTTGATTACCCTTTAGGGGCATTTTGGTCATTTTGGCTCTTTGGCCCTTAAATTCCCTAATTTCTTGTAGAAATTCTACTTAGAAAATAGACTGTATTTACACAATACCGGAGATTGAAATTTCACTTATCAGAAATATCCAACTTTTATTTATAATATGCCGATAAATATCCCAGTATTACATTTCTCCCCTTACACAAAATTTCGCCCTCGAAATTTAATCTATACTAACTAAACTTCGGGCCATGAACTCTGGGTACTTCTCCTTCATGTCACTCTCGGTTTCCCATGTTGCCTCTTCGGGTGTTAAACCCTTCCAGACCACCTTCACTATCAGAATAGTCTTGTTCCTGAGCCGTTTCTCCTTATGATCGATGATCTGCTCCGGCTCGACTATGAAGGTATTATCATGCCGTACTTCAACATCCTCGTACTCGATGACATGATCATGGTCGTTGGTATTTCTTCAATTGTGACACGTGAAAGACATCGTGGAGATTACTCAGGTTTGGGGTAAGGCTAACTGATAAGCTACTTCTCCGCGCTTAGCCAAAATTTCGAATGGTCCAACATACCGTGACCGAGTTTCTTCCTCTTGAGCGCCCGCCGACACCGATTCCACGGAGATAACTTTAGAAATACATGGTCGCCGACATAAAACGTTAGAGGTCTCCTCCTTTTGTCGCATAGCTCTTCTCCGTCTACTATGTCTTGCTAGGAGTCTCTTCTTGATCGCGCGATCCGCTCGGAGGTTTGCTCAAGCATATCCGGCCCAAGTAATTGCTTTTCGACGAATCTGTCCAGCACAATGGTGATTGACACTTCCGCCCATACAATGCCTCGAACGGGGCCATTTGTATACTAGCATGATAACCGTTGTTATATGCAAACTCGCTAGCGAAAGATGTTGATCCCAACTTCCCTTGAAATCCAGGGCACATGCTCGCAAAGATATCCTCCAAATACTCGTATGGTTCTTTCAGATTGACCGTCGGTTTGTGGGTGATAAGCCGAACCGAACCTTAGCTTAGTCCCCATACCTTCATGTAATGCTTGCCGAACGGGATTTGAATCGTGTATCACGATCAGAGACAATGCTCTTAGGAACACCATGTAATCTCACTATCTCTTTGATATAAATCTCCGCCAATCGTTCGGAGAATAGTGGATACGATGGGAATAAAGTGTGCGACTTGGTTAATCTGTCAACAACTACCCAAATTGTGTCATGATTTCGATTTTGGGCAGACCTACCACAAAATCCATGGTTATGTTCTCCCATTTCCATTCCGGCGACTCTAGTCCTTGCAAAAGACCAGGGGTCGACGGTGTTCAATCTTTACTTTCGACGGGTCAAGCATTTGGCCACGTATTCTGCTACGTCTTTCTTCATTCCGGGCCACCAAAGTTCGGATTTCATACTCTGGTACATCTTGACCATGCCTGGATGTAGAGTGTACTTACTCTTATGAGCCTCATCCATTATCGTCCGCCTTAATTCATCCACTGGCGGTATGTAAACTCGCTGTTTATACCTGACCAAACCACTAAGTGATAGGTCATAGTCTTGGGTCTCACCTCGAGAAATCTTCTCACGAGTCTCGATAGCCCAATCATCTTGCTTCTGAGCTTTTTCCACTTCATCTCTCAGATCATACTCCCCTTGACTTGCAAGAAGTGTAGCAAGATAGGCATCAGCTGGTGCATGCTGACCCATGCAGATTTGGTTGGATAGATTCAGGTCTCGAAATCTTCCGGCGAAGCCGCTCTTGTATCATCATATATGATACTGCACCGTCTTTCTACTAAGAGCATCAAGAACAACGTTTGCTTTACCCGGATGATACTTGATTTCCGTGGTATAATCTTTAATCGCTCCATCCAACGACGTTGTCTCATGTTGAGTTCTCGTTGATCGAACAAGTATTTCGTGACTCTTGTGGTCACAATACACTTCTACGGTTACACCGTACAAGTAATGCCTCCATATCTTCAAAGCGAACACGATAGCCGCCACTCTAGATCGTGTAGGATAGTTTAACTCGTGAGGTTTCAATGACGAGAGGCATAGGCCACCACCACCGCCCCGCCGCATTAGGACACATCCCAATCCTTGCCCACCGGCATCACCTGTAGACAACATAGGTCTCATTTGGATCGGGATAATCAATACCGGTGCCGTAGTCAACCTCTCCTCGGACTCAAAGCTCTCCTCACAATCATCTCCCCATATAAAGGGTTGATTCTTCCTCGTAAGCTTTGTCAATGGTAGGGCAAGACGCGAGAAATCCCGTATAAATCGCGGTAGTATCCCGCCAGACCAAGAAAACTACGGATCTCCGTCGCGCCTCTCGGCCGTTTCCAGTCCAGAACCGCTTCCACTTTGCTAGGATCAACTGCAACTCCGTCGCTAGATATAACATGGCCCAGAAATTTCACTTCCAGCAGGCCAAAATTCGCATTTGCTCGCCTTAGCATATAGTTGCTTTTCCACGAGTATGCTCAACACCTTTCGCAGATGTTCTTCGTGCTCTTCTTTACTCTTAGAGTAGATCAAAATGTCATCAATGAACACCACCACAAACTGGTCTAGGTGTTGTCGGAAGATACGGTTCATATAATCCATGAATACCGCAGGTGCATTTGTCAATCCGAAGGGCATCACAAGGAATTCATAATGCCCATATCTGGTTCTGAAAGCTGTCTTGGGAACATCGCCATCCTTAACTCGCAACTGATGGTATCCCGAACGCAAATCAATCTTTGAAAAGACTCTCGTTAGGAGCCATACGATACGGCGCCTTTGATATTGATCTGTGCCAGGCATCAAGTCAATGTTGAACTCCACTTCTCGGATAGGAGGTAACTCGGTAAGATCCTCCGGAAATACATCAGAAAATCATTCACCACAGAATGTCACGAAGTGAAAGGTCGGCTTCGACTTTGATCGAAAAGAATACCATGAAAGCATGACATCCTTGCTTCACGCACCGATCGCCTTACGTAGCGGAGAGAAAGTTCAGCTTACTTCAACCTTGTCTCCGGCAAATGATATCTCCTTTTTGCCACAATCGATCATCGCACCGTTGGCCGTTAACCAATTCGGACCGAATATGACGTCGATGCGGTGAAGAGGTAGACGGATAAGATCCACTTTAGAAACTCGTCCATCCACGTCGCCAGTACAATTCATACATGCATCAGAAGCTAAAGACTTTACACCCAACGGTGTAGATACAACAAGATCAAATGGCAATCTACAAGCATGCAATCCTAAACGACTTGCACAATCATAGGAAATAAACGAGTGACTAGCACCCGAGTCATACAATGCTTCAAGTAGATTTCCATTGAGATAGATGGTACCTTGAACCATCTCTGGGGACTTTTGGCCTCTCGTGTTTGTCAATGCAAAGATTCGCCGGTGTTACGAGGTCTCGCCTCTGCAGCCTTCTCGGGGCAATCCCGCTAATGTGTCCGTGCTTCTGACATTTGAAACAGACTTGTTTCCCATCGCAGTTGGCTCCTGGATGGTACTTCTTGCATTTAGGACACGTCCTGGGATCCCTACTGCCCGGGTAATTTTGTTGCCCCGTTGGTGGTCTCTTGTTTCCACCCCGGTTGTTGTTCCAAGGTGCCTTCCTCTCTCGTGAGGAACCTCCGCGGTTGGAACCACCGCGACTTGCATTATTTCCGTCCCGGCCGGGATTTGCGCAATTCCTTCAAGTTGCGCTCTGTCATCCCGCAGATTCCACCGCTTTGGCCATCTTCGAAATTGCCGAGACACTAACCTTGCCCTTATATCATATTTCAGCCGGTTACACAGTCGGTTAGCCTTCCAAATTTCTCATTCTTGTAGATTTTCGTGTATGATGAATACCGCGACAGGTTGGTAAAACGGGCGAAGTAGTCGTCGAAAGACTCCTCAGCTCCTTGCTTGATCTCGCAGAATTCTTCTTCTTTAATTACCTGTGTCGATGGAGGAAAATACTGTTCATTGAATCGCCAAGGAACATCTCCCACGTAACAGATCGGGCAGTTGTGGAAACGCTCTTCCACCATCTCGTGAGCATCTCCTCAAGTTTATAAATTGCTAGCCGGGCCATCCGATTTCCGTGGCATTCCATGACTTCAAAATCTTCTCAAGACTCGAAGCCAATCCTCGCCTAGTTCACTCCTCCCTCGAAACCGGTGGTTTCAACTTGCGTAACCGGTTTACCCAGTTTTCGTAGTCCTTTCTCTTTGTCCGTGCCTCGTGGTGATTGGGATCTCCGCACCCTCTGTGCTCTTCATCATTGTCATTGTCATCATTGTCATCATATTCTTCTTCATCATTGTGGTTATTTTCTTCTTCATTTTCTCGCTCCTCTTCATGTTGTCGTGCTTCCAGTTGCCTTTGTGCCTCCCGGTCCTATTGGTTCCGTCTTGCCAGAGAGTATCAATCGAACTCTTTGTTCCCGTAGAGTTCTACGCATTTCTTCAATTTCATCACGTCCGGTTGATTCGGTTCATTGTTTCTTCATCCCGAGGCCGTCGCCTCCTCCTCTACCTCGGCCTCGACCACGGCCTCGGCCTCTTGGTGCACCGGCACTCTTAGTATCGCCATGTGTTATTCTTTTCCTTTAAATAATTATGACAAAATATGTAAACATTAGAAATGGCACAACAATTTGCACACCAAACATATATTCACATATATTCATTTCATAAGGTTAATACATATTGGTCATTCTAATCCTAATACAAGTCTTACGGTACAATCTCCCTATTCAAACGTATTTACAATATTCCAAAGTACTTGGAGATACAACCCAAACTTCCTAGTTTCTACAATCCACAGCTTCCTTGTACTGATGCTTTTCCTTTCACATGTACAGATGAACCATACTCTTCAGTATCGCAGATAGATACGAACACTCGAATAGGCCCGTCGTCCTAACAGCTTTATTGATAATTCCGCCCAGACGTTGGGTTTGAGGAAGTAGTACAGGTGGATCTAATCCAGTCCCCGCCGAGTGACTACTGTAGACGTTTTGGTGAGTTTTGACAAGGCTTAGGAACACGTATTTCTCTTTGGTAGTGGTGGTGTAGTCCTCAGATCACGATAATATGACCCTAACCGCTGTTAGTGCCGCATTGTCATTCAGGATATAACGGTAATCGTCAAAGTTGGCCTCCGCATCGTCTAGGTTTTGGATTTCGTGGTAATCGAAATTGTCCCCTACCGAGGAATGGGTTGACCTGGCAGGCTCCCCGGCTCGGGTTGGTCTTCGAGCTCTGCTCCTCCAGCTTGTTCAACGTAGAAATTTGGATTGATAAGGAGGTTGTGATAGTATCCTAAGACGGGGTTTTCGTCTCCGTCCATCTCTACACATTACACCAATGGTCGTATCGCACTCATTTTCAAAAAGTGCTCAAAGTCAAAAGGCTTAAGAACCTAACTCCGTTATCCGAACGTAATGGCCGTGTAAGTGTCTACCATGGGGCCTCACCGGGTTAGCAGTGACTTATGGCACACCCACGTAGACTAGCATTGCCTTCGGCACCAAACTGTCCGTGGTAACATAGTTAAACACTTGCCAGAAAAATTGCTCTGATACCATAAAATGTAACACCCCATGTTTGAAATGCGGAAATTTTTTTTTTTTCAAACAAACAATCAGAGTGGAGAAATAGAGCGAAAGAGCATTTGGATTCTTAGCCAAAACAAAGAACCATTGTGTAACATTGTATAGAGTACAAGAGTCCTAATGTTTAGAAAACGAGAAGCTTAAAGGAATGCGTAAAGCGATAAAGATAGAAACAGTCTTCACCGCATGCCTACTCCGGTACTTGCCTCGATCCACGATCCGTGGTCCTCCGCACTGAAGCTACAAATGAGATTCAATTCAACGTATTGAATCTCGTGTAACGGTTAACCTCATACCCAAACAATACAAAGATACGTGACAATGATATTTCTAGAGCTAATACAACAAGATATCACTACAAAAGCATATAGCAGATGCATGATCATTATGCCGACAAACATAAGCAATAAGCAATATGAAAGCCCCACAATGTAAAACAACAATAACAACTGCACTATTCTCCGGTGCCACGATAATTAGTCGTGTCCTCGCTAGGAAAACAAAACGGTGTTATCAAAACTATAACCCGTATAACTGTGTCGTATAACGGTCTCACGAACATATCATTGACATATAAGTATTTAAGAAGCACAAGATTAGTGTTACAGTACGCGTCCGTACCTTCGTTGATGTACGTAAGTGTTTCATGCGAAACTTTGTACTTCTCGACGGAAAACAATGATTTGTCCGACAATGACACGTTGACAGTCGTAAAGGCAGCAAATTAGGATTCCTGACTTCCTCTACAAGTAATATCACTTTTATTAGTGATTTGATACTACAACTGGCATTTTAGGTAAAAATTACCATTTTGCCCCTATATCCCTACTTGGCGGAATTTCGCGTCGCTTCCGCTACATAGGCTATTTTCTTCCCAAAATTTCGCGTAACTTCGACGCATTTATGATTCTTGAAAAATAAAGACTAAAATAGCCCTCCCATATGATACCCAATCATACTTGAAATTTAAAGGCTATTACTACCCCTAATTTTGAAAGAGTTATAAAACTACAACTTTTCAGCGACTCGATCCCTACTATGTTTACACCTCTGCATATTTTTTCAACGCAAACAAGGATCTAAAACATTTGTAGGAATCTTGTCACCTACTTTCTAAATCTAACTAACAATTCTACTAACTACTAAACTAAAAACTAAAGACTAAAGCCCGAAAGACTTACCCGTTGAAGACTTCTAGAGCTTCCGCCTGAACTTCTCTCTCTTCTTTCTCTCCCTAGCAATTTCGGCCAAGGAGCTCAAAGAAGAATGATGTGCAGAATTTGAAGGAGGGGGGGTATTTATAGGGTTTTGATAAGGCTTTGTTTGGCATTTTGGGTTATAAAAAACCCATTTTCCCCGATCGGTACCCGATTCGCGTGTTTTCGGAGAATTCATAAAATTCTGGATTTACAACTCTGAAGATATGTTCTCACTTAGTAGAAATGTCCAAGTTAACCTAAATTTTGATTCCATATAGGTCTCCAACAGTCCAGTTGAAGTTCCTCAAAACGTGTCCGAACGCGTCCGCTTGTTTGAATTCGTTTTTCGGAGATATCAATCTCTTGAAATAATTCACCGATTCCAAATATGTCAAAATAAATTCAAACCCATTCCTAAATATTGAGTTAGAATTTATTTTCCTCTTTTCCAAAAATATGCCTATATGCATTTTTCCTATTTTGTTTTATTAGGAAAATGCACAAACGGCCTCTAATTAACTTCCTAAGAGGTCACTTAAAGGTAAAAACTCACTGATCAATATTTTACCTTGACCTTGAAATTCCTATTTCTAGATCTCTAGATAGGATCCGTTTCCTAATTTAAATATTACTATTCACACTTTTTACTTTAATTAATTATATTAATATAATAATATGCAACTTGATAAATATATATATAATAATTTTTTTTTTCTTCTTTCACCAACAAAGATGTCGGCAGCCCCCTTGTGAATATATATATATTATATTTTTTTTTATTTAATTAATTATTTAATTATTTACTTATTTAATTTTCCAAAAATTTCACAAGAATACCTAATTGGTCAATTCTTGTATTTAGGCTTAAAAATACCTAAACTCAAATATTTTTCACAAAAATTTCCAATTAATTAGTAAATATATTTTTACTAATATTCAACTAATTTCCACTAATTTTTGAGCTTCCCATAATTATTACTTGAATTTCCTTTGCATATGCTTAAGTAATTAGCCCAATATTACTTAATTACTTAATTATCATAACTTGATAATTTTCTTAATTACAATGTCTCATTATCTTCATATTCTTGCATTAACCTTGGTATTATCATACCTCCAACATTATTCCATAATTACAAGGGTATTTTGGTCTTTTTACTACCTTTTGAACATTCTTATACAATTTTCCCAAGTTCATATTTTATTAAATTACCATAATTATGGATAATATACTCTCCTAATTCACTTGGTCATTTTACTGCCTTTTGGTATTTTTCCCATAATTTCCTAAGTTGATTACCCTTTCAGGGGCATTTTGGTCATTTTGGCTCTTTGGCCCTTAAATTCCCTAATTTCTTGTAGAAATTCTACTTAGAAAATAGACTGTATTTACACAATACCGGAGATTGAAATTTCACTTATCAGAAATATCCAACTTTTATTTATAATATGCCAGATAAATATCCGGGTATTACAGGTTTGCTCTCATATAGTTTTGACCTGAACACAATAAGAATCCAACTATTCCTTCATCTACTCTGCCATTCCTTTGTTCTGTTTTTGTTTGTTTTTATTGGGAGCCTTTTATGGCCTTCCTTTAATATTTTATGAGAAGAGTGAAGTGAATCTTTGAAGCCTTGAAAAGGCTCCCAACTCCCTTAGACTAGGCCTCTAACTCACCTATGAATATCGCTAAGTTCACCCTTCTCTGCTTCTTTGTTTTTTCTCAGCTATGTCACTCTCGATTTTCTTTCTTTTTCCTCAGCTATGTGACAATAGCTTTGAGTTTTTGTCGTTCTCTTCGTCTTTTGGTTGGTCCACTTCGAGCATATGAAGTAAAATAAGGTCGCTGGACTTCTTCAGCCACCTGGCAGTCATCATTTAAAACTTAAACGGAAGTTAGTTGAGAATCTAACGACATTGTGTTTTTTTAACAAATTTCAATTGTTTGTTGGTATTATTGGTACCCTTAAAACTTTTTTGTGTCAGATGCTCCTAGCTTAATAGTTCGTTGACAAATTTGCTCATTAACCCTATAATTTTTTGGGAAAATATCAGTGAGGTCCCAAAGAAAAGAAAAAATATTAAAAAAATTTCAACCCCAAATCTTCTATCAATTACGGAAATATCACAGGGACTTTTTGGATATTAATTACGGAATTCCAATATCAAAAAAGTCCATTTGTTAAAATAGTTTTTCATGTTATCAAAATAGTTTTTCACGTTGTCAAAACGGTTTTTCCTATTGTCAAAAATTTCCCAGGTTTCTAAAATTCTACATGTCGGAGGAAGAATTTGGAAAATTTTTGACAACAGGAAAAACCATTTTGACAACAATATTTTCATAGGAAAATTTCAACAACAGGAAAAATTATTTTAACAACATGAAAAATCATTCTGACAATAAGAATTTTTTGATATTAGAATTCCGTAATTAATATAAAAAAATCCTTAAAAAATTTTTTGATAGGGGATTTAAGGTTGAGATTTTTTTTATTCCTTAGGACCTTATTGAAATTTACCCATGTTGGCCCCAAAAAGGGCGCATGATACCTTAGTTAACACACTCGCGTTGCTGGACTGCGGGTCCGTTTTCGATTTTCGAATTCCCAAAATAACCTTGACGCAGCGAGGCAATCAAGGCCAGAATGTGAGCTAGGTTCTCACAAGTAGATTGAACCCATCCCAGAATTAGGCATTCCCAGAGGGCCTTTCACCAACTGGTCTCTGTTGAGATTAGACAATTAGATAGCTAAACGAATCTTCTCTCCAAACAGGGGAAACTGGTGAAAATGACCTCTTTGTTCGAATCGTGTCCATGATCTTCTTGATCCCTGAAACCCAATCCCCACGATTTCGAGGAAAAAGTTCAGACCTCCAGACGCAAAATTGTTCGTCGCAATCGCCCACAACAACGAAGTTTCAGAACAGATCAGTAATCTCTTCCGAAAATGATGCACATGACCTTCTATTGGGGCTACAAAGTCACCCTCCTGATCGACTCGTGGAAGACTCGTTCATGGACGAGTTACGTCCTGAGTTTACTCGCTTGCCTGCTCGTCTCTGCTTTCTACCAATACCTGGAGAATCGCAGAATTCGCTTGAAGCTAATTTTATCCAGCAAGCCGTCTCAGACGCCGCAGATCAGGACCCCTCTTCTACAATCGAATCTCGACGGAGAAAAAGCCAGGTTGGGAGTGAAACTCGCAGGAGCGATTCTGTTTGGGGTGAACTCGGCCATCGGATATTTGCTGATGTTGGCGATCATGTCGTTCAACGGAGGCGTCTTTATTGCGATCGTGGTAGGCCTTGCCATCGGCTACTTCTTTTTCAGGAGTGAAGGAGAGGATGTTTCAGTTGTTGTTGACAATTCTTGCGCCTGTTCTTAGTTTTGAGAATGCCAAGGCTTGAGGAAGATCGACTGTGTTTTGGATTTCCTCATACAGAATGACTGATTATAGTATTTATTATATATCCTATTTCATGTTCTTGTGAATTCTGTATCTGGTATTCAGGGTGACTTTTGTGCTGTATATTTCTATATCTATCATAATCTGTTTTATACTGCACAGTTTAATCTGGAGTCAAGTTTGTTTTTTTAGTGGCGTCTTGTTTCTATTGCTTGAGGGGCTTTATACTTTATAGTGGTCGCAGTAAAAATGTCGTTGACCTATTTGTAGATGCCACAACTGAACTGTCATGTAATCCTCCCAAGAACGAATATTGTTTCCAAGGAGATCAGAAGTTCCCATGTGGTCAACTGACAGGACTGTCAAAAAGACCAGCAATTTTAACTTTCAGTTCTTACTTGGCGTTTTATGAAGTAACCCACAAGTTCTATAGGACTGTATTGGACTTTGTCGGAATTCTTTAAGTAGAGATATGTAGTGAAGCATTAAGATTCTATGGCCACACAAAAATATCATGCATCTTTGAATCATTGTACTTCATGTTCTCGAGACACATATAGGCCAGCCATTGTGGTCTCATATACAATCGATGTTTGGGTGGGACAAGGACAATGCTGCAAACTGCAAGCTGCAGAAAGCACTAAGGTAAATGTGTTATTCTCGTCAAAAGATGCATTAGTTAAAACAGTTCGGCTTTTCTTGCAGAGTAGGCAGGGCCTCGATTCAATGCATTGGTTGGGTTGGGAGAAATCAGAGAGGGCACCCGTGGTACTCTATTAAGTAGAAGTTTCAACTGTATTCAACAACTTCAAATTCGAATTCTTACCACACGGCTCTTTGCGGAATAATTATAGATTTTACTTGTAAAAAGAATATAAAAAGAATTAGAATCAAGCAGCACCTCAGGATTTCACATGGATGCACTTCACCAATCTTTGAGAACTAAATACACAGCTAATCCAGAAAGAAATGACTAGTGATTTGCAATGCTTCTGCATTGCCTTTAGCCTATTAAACTTACAAAAACCAGCGAAAATCTGAAAAAATGGATTAAAGAACTACAAATAGATGTCCATAAGAACCACTAGAAACAGTTAAGAGGTGAGTCGCTCCGAGAATTGACGCTTTTCTTTTCTCTTATTTTTATCTCTCATGACAGCAAACCCACGTGAGATTGTAGATTGTTGATTCAAATTAAAACAGCAGTAGCTTGAAGAAGCGAAGTAATTGGAGATTTAAATCTTGCCAGTCACAGGATAGAAGCAAGACACAAACTCATATACACAATAAAGTAGGCGGTGAGGTGAAGCAAGCAAAGATGGATGCCCTGATATTGAAGAGAATCTAATGCAGACAGTTTGAGAAAAACACATGGGACACTGAGTGTTGGTTTAATGGTTTTCTTTTGTCCAAAAAAAAAAAGTTTAATGGTTTTCTCTCATGGAGAAACATCAACTAGTGGTTGAGTAGTTCCTGACAAGTGACAATGACAATATTCTCAAATCAATTAGTGCTTCTTACATCATATATTTTTGGCAGCATGCTGAAGGCATGCGGTAGGTTTATCTCAATAATCAATCAATTAACATGACTTGAAAATGATAGTGGTTTAGTGCCGACAGTTCCCTGTAGTTGTTCTGTCATACAAATGCAAATAACTTCCCATGGAGTCACTATTCCCCTGCTTTCTTTCACGCTAAGACAAGTAGGATGCCTATTACAAGCTTGATAGTCTTATTACAAGCTTGATAGTAGTATTTGATAGTCTTATTTCACATCAATCTACAATTGCTTTGTGCATATCTGAACTTTTTGGTCCAGCTGGAGATCTGAACTTACATTCAGCTTAAGAACTATTAAGTCGATAGACAAGCATAAAAAAATTTGTTATCTATCAAATTATAATGCATATAAATTAGTAATATTGAGTCATGCTGTTAGTTGATTCTGCCATCTTGATTGATGGCCACATACACAAAGGGTTCAATGAATGCATCATCAAAGTGCTGAAGTGGCTCCAAAATGTTGATCACATCGCTCATAGTGGGCCTAGGCTGTGGGTGGTGGCTCAAGCACTTGTAAGCCAAGGCAGCAACTTTATGAGCTCCTTTGATAGGAAATCGTCCTTCAAGTCTAGGGTCTATGAACTGATGAAGCTTTCTCTGATCTCTCAATAAAGGCCTTGCCCATTCCACAAGGCCCTGCTCTCTACTTGGCCTGTTCTTATCCATTATCCTTCTTCCTGTTATCAGCTGTAATAGCACCACTCCATAGCTATACACATCGCTCTTCGTTGTTAAGTGACCTGTCATTATGTACTCTGGTGCTGCATAGCCCTGGGTTCCTATTATTCTTGTTGTTACATGTGTGTCTTCTCCTTGAGGTCCATCTTTTGCAAATCCAAAGTCTGACAATTTAGCTGTATAGTCCTGGACTTGTTAAGAAAACAATAAAAGATCAATCTTGTGGTTTATTACCTTACTGGTAAGATCATTCTTTGAGAAGACAGACTAACAACATACCGAGTCTAATAAGATATTTGAAGTTTTGAAATCTCTACATATTACAGGTTTGTCTGCTTCATGAAGGAAGGCTAGGCCCTTGGCTGCTCCCAACGCAATCTTTATCCTGGTTGACCATGGCAAGGCTGCAGTGTATCCTACAAATAATTTTGCCAAAGGAAGCGAGGCGTCGGGATATTACGCATCAGGACTCTATATTTTGTTTATGCCATTAAGAGTGACTAGAAAGAAGAAAATATTAAGAAAAGTAACATACTTCTGAAAAGTTGGCACTCCAAGCTTCCTCTTGGGATGTATTCATACACTAAAAGCCTGTGTTCCTCCTCATAACAGTACCCAAGCAACTTAACAAGATTTGGATGTTTTAGCTGTCCTAGGAAGATTATCTCTGCCTGGAAAAAGCAAACATGTTCATAGAAATTGATAAGCGACTGATAAAGAAATGGGAAAAAAGAAAAGTAAGGCTATTCATTTCAGAAAACTAACCAGCCATTCCCTATGACCTTGCATACCATCCAAGTTTAGTCTTTTCACAGCCACAGATTGAGCTTTAAAACCAGGTTTAATCTTGTCATCAACAAATCCCTTGAACACAGGTCCAAACCCACCTTCACCTATCATATTACTCCAAGAGAAATTATGTGTTGCTTCTCTTAGCTCTTCAAGGGTAAATGGATAAAGCTTTTGACCAACAAGGGAGATAGAAAGATCATCAATGGCCTGACCAGAGCTAGAAATGCTGATATCAGAGAGGCTTAGTCTCTGAAAAGAACCTTGCTTTGAGATCTTCTTTTTGGCTTCCTTCAATGGGCATTTAGTCTTGTAACAACTGAACATTAAGATAATAGATCTCCATGTAAGCTTCTTATGAATCATGATATTCACCGTTTACAAACAAAAACCTCTGCTTTTGAATGTGAATGAGGAAGACGACATAAATGACAATGTAAAATGAGTGAAATTAGAGAAATTTATAGCCCCACTTTCGCTAAACTACCCTCAAAGAGATTCCTTGACTTCTAGACACTTTGATTATGGATACAAGAGTTCAAACATATACAGACATCATTTGTTTTATTTTATTCTCCGTCTCATGATTTTTATATTCATAATCTAATTATCGGGTGATTAGTTAATGAGAAGTCAAACAACTTGCCCACCCCGTGACTCGAATCGAATGTAATATTAGCAGCAGAATTCACTCTTAGTATACACATTTTGTTTCTGTTTGTTTCGAAGTTGATGTACATGCCCCGCGAAGGTTGCAAAATAAACTAATAAAGCTGTCTGGTAATTGCGATCCAATAATTCAAATATTCCTTTGCTGTCTTTTGAACATGTTCCTTGTTCCAACAAAAATAAAACAAAGAGTTTCAACAAAAGAAAACTAATGTGATCGCTGATAAGGTTCGGTTGAAAATATCGGCTTTTTTTTGGTTGGTAATGTTCCAAAGAATAATTGTTGTCGACATGTCAAAATCAGATAATATCACAATAACAACTGGACAACCAGATTGTTGCTTTCAAATTGGCTTAAAAAACGCTGCTTCTAGAACTTCTGCTACCAAAGGCTACTCAGAACGAGACTTCTCTCCTAACACTTCCCCGTGTAATGGTATCATAATGAATAAAAGAAACAATCAAACCGGCCGAGAATTCAATGAGAATGAGTGGAAAGAAAAATGCATCGACGCAATTAATTAATAATATAAGAAAAATTAAAGTTGGAATTTGTTGAGAAAGTCAAATAGAAAGGGTGAACTAATCAATCTAACCCACAACCACTTTGACCCCTCATGAAAATATGCCCAGCTTTGCAGCTTCCATGTCACACAACACATTTGATTACTGCAAACTTGATTGTCTACGTTGGCTATGAAACGTGCATTAGGTTTAAGTGTGCGTTTGTTTTAGTTTTTTAGAAATGTTTTTATAAGGTAAGTCTGTGAAATGGGTTGTATTAATGCTTGTTTAGGATTACGTTTAGATTTTTAAAAGTGTTTATTTATGTAAATCGAGACAACTTTTCTTACATACTTACCTTACCTTGTACACTATAAATCAAAATTGGAAATATACTTTTAAAGATTCTAATTGTGATTCCAAACAACCACTTAACTTACACAAAAGTACTTAAAAAATGTTTTTTCTGGTTTTCCAAGGACTGAAAAATGAACAAATTGAAGTAGGTGAAGTGATAGAGTTGAAACTAAAAGGCATATACCCGAATGCTTACCTAGAAGCAAAAACAGAACCGAAGTTGAGCGTCGATGATTGAATGATTAGAAAAAGAAGGAGAAAGTGATAACAGTTTGGAACTGGTGATTGCTGATACGCCTACTCAAATAAGGGAGTGTTTGGTCAAAATCCATTCATTTGCTCTGCAAGTTAGTACGCTTCATGATCCTTACACCATTGAATTTGACTCCGATTATGACACTTGTGGCAGAGTAATAGTTACTTACAAGACGACCGTCTCGTACAAGTGCATGCGCATTAAGCCAGGAATGTAATGTCCAGTAAGAGTTTATCTAAGAACTGGGCCGGCCCATTTATGCTTAGGGTTGGTTTAGCCCAAAAATATTAACTATAATCCCTAGTTTCGAAACAGAAAAAATGACCCAAATCCATGCTTAGGCCCAAGTCCTTAGTATATGACCAACCTAAGATCTTAACCCAATTTGCCTTCCATATTTATTATTTTTTCCAAAAAAATTTACCTAACTTATAAAATGACGCATAATCTAATGTTACACTTGAATATTAATTAGAAGAGAAAACATGAGTGTAATAGATATTGTATAATGTACTCCCTCTTGTCCTAATTATAAGGTTAAGTTGATTTTTTGGAGATATTAAAAATGTTAATTAAATTATTTTAAAGTATTTGTATTTTTTTTTTCTAAATTAATTAAATTAACTAATAAATTAATATAAGTTGCGTTACTTATAAAGTATATTGTTTCTACTTGTGACCTTCACTATCTATGAAGTATAGTTAAGATCATTTAGGTTTGAATCACCTTACAAACACATTTATGTTAAAACCAGATGTAACTTTTTTTTTTTGTCCATCCGGTATCCAGAGCTTCACCCTGACTAATCCGAATCCAACCCAGGTCGCATACCTGGCTATGGTGGCGAGTCTCCCAACGGGGCTTTTCTGCATTCACAAGGCTCGAATTCAAAACTTTACTTAAACAACACAAACCACTTACCACTTATATCAACCCCGACCACCAGATGTAACTTTACATGCATGGTATATACTGATTTTTAAAAAGGAGGAGATGCATATGCCGAGAGAATCAGAGGAGGCAGCATCCAAATGCAGGGGAGGTGCGTCCTTTGCTGTTTGTTGTCTTCTCTGTTTCGTCCTTTTCCTCTTTCCCTTCCCTTTACCTCGTGTATATTAATCTTCATAATAATTCTCAATTTTAATTCTAAGCAATGGCTAATACAGCTGAAAGCTTTTACATATTGGAACATGGTAAGATCTCGTAATAATTACGGAAGCTCTGGCTTTTCTGGTTGGAATGAGCTGTAGCAAATAGCAATAGATTCATTTGAGATTCAACGATGGGCGACGACAGTCCAAATGTGGTCGTAAAGCGTGACGCAGACAGAGAGAGAAAGTGGCAGTGCCTTCGGGGCAATGCTTATCTACTCTATTTCTGAACGTAAGGAAGTGTATTTTCCCAAGACCGCTCTTTTATATATATATATAATAATACTCTCACATATAAAAAGAAGTATTCTTCTGCGTCTGTCTTTTCCAACTTTGACCGAAGCTCGCTGTGGATGAAGCAGCCTCTCCAGCTTTCGGCGCTCTTTTCTTTAATCCTTCCCTCCTTCCACTTCCTTCTCCTCATTACCCTCTTTCTCACTCTCTCTCTATCCCTCTGCTTCTTCCTTGTTTGTGTTGCTTCCTTCCAGCTCCCATTTTTTATATAAAATCCATTTTCTCGAACATCGCCCTCATCTTTTTTGTTTTGTTTTTTCTTTCTTTCCTTTTTTTGGGTCTGTTTTGCTATGAGAATTAGAATACTATATCTTCCTCTTCACCCAACAGCTGAACTCGCTTTCTGCCTTCACTCTTCGCCAATCCGCCAAATCTAGCTCCCCTATATCCGGCTTCCCACCTCTGAAAAAGTTACCACTTCGCTGCTTTCCCCTCTCCTTTTCTCAGGTATCTCCTTCTGTTTTTTTTTTGTTACATTCCTACTTCTCTTTCTGGATCTTTTTCATTCCTTCGTTATTTCTGCTGCTTTTGGTTTTTTCCTATTTTCTTTTGTTGTTTGAGGAGATCTCCGCAATTGAGACTGTATATGCAGATCAGGATGCAAGCTCCTGCTTCTTTCCTTTCTGCTTTCTGGGTTTTTGAATTTGATTCTTGTAGCATTTTCGTCTCTATTCCCTGACGGCTTTAAAAATTGGATGGGCTGATTGTACTCTGAATGCCCATGCTTGTTCCTATGCCGAAATTTCTTGATTTCTACTGCAGAGACCAACGTAAAATAGATTCTAGTGTACGGTTTCTGTGTCGATTGTAACGCGAAGCGAACCAATGAAAAAACAGAGTATTGCTCGCTTGCATTGATTACTCTTTGACGCCTAAGCAATCTATAACTTGATTATTCTGGATAAAACGAAAAAGAGCATGCGGTGGCACGCAATGACGCAGCGAAACAATGGTCCGTGTAGAGATACATAGCAGAGTTCCGTGCCTTTTCTTTTTTACTTATTTTTTTAAGTTTCTCGATTGTCCATTAAATCTTGCATTTTGGCTATTTAGCTTGCTCGGGATTTTCTGTTTGACCTTCACTTTAAATTCAATGGGAAAAAAGATATTTAGGCTCAAGCTACATGTATATTAGTTTTAACATGCTCCCGCTCCTCTTTGCTCCTAAGTCTCTTTTGTTTTATTCAGTTGTCTCTCTGTGGACTAAATATATTAGCCATGCATAATCTATTAGTACATTGGGAGTGGATATTTGTTGTCTTTGCTAACTACTCAAACTGTCCCAATACTCTTGTTAGGTGAGTTCAAATCCCACCATTGTAAGCATGGATTACATCATGGCATTGAAAGACAGTCTGATTTCTGGTGGAGCTTGACTTGTGCTTCTTTGCTTTTTTTTTTTTTTTGGTAACAGATAATATGGGCTTACTCTGCAGCAGAAACCGTAGATATAATGATGCTGATACCGAAGAAAATGCACAGGTTCATTATGCTTTAGTTGATATGCCATTCTAGGGTTCTTGCACAAGTTTCCTTGTTAGCTGATGCTTGTAGTGTTCCTACTTCTTTATTTATTAACTCTGAAGGGCTCCATGTGCCTAATCTGGTTGATATGACATGCATTCACAGGCTGCTGAAATTGAAAAGAGAATAGAGCAAGAAACGAAGGCTGAAAAGCATATTCAGAAACTTCTACTACTTGGTACATGTTACTTGGACAGTGCCTTTTATTTTTGTTGGGTGTACTTCATGTGCATTTCTAAAGTTGAAACTTGTTAATTTTAGTATTTATGGAAATTTTAAAATCAAGTATCACATGAGGGCTGATGGTTTTTGTGGTTTGTTGGAATGACACATATAATTTGGTGGTAGTGTCTGCTGGCTAGTAAAATGCTTCCCAAAAAAATGGTGAATATCTTGATGTTATTATTCTGATATAGTTGATTTTTTTATAAGTGGTCTTTTCCTAGGCATTATTGCTATGCTCCCTTGAACGAATCTCATGTGTTATTGTTGCTTGACGGCTTTCTTCCTTTTGTTATATCTATTCTAAACTGATTTAAATCAACCTCTGTGGTTTAGGTGCTGGAGAGTCAGGGAAGTCTACAATCTTTAAACAGGCAAGAAATTGCAGGATTCTGTGCTTAGCATGATATTTATTTGAGGATTTGTTGATATTTATTATCTGTTTATGATATGCAGATAAAACTCTTGTTTCAAACTGGTTTTGATGAGGCAGAGCTCAAGAGCTATACACCAGTCATTCATGCAAACGTGTATCAGACAATAAAAGTACGCAATATTTGAAAGGGTGTGTTGATTATTTTTCTGACAATATGCCTAGTTTATGGAGTCAAATGTCTGCTGGCTGGCATTAGAATGCATGTGAGACGAGTTTTAATGGACTAGCTGAGAAAACTGCCATTCTGATTATAATATGATGTGATTGAACAGATACTTCATGATGGATCTAAAGAATTGGCTCAGAATGAAGCTGAGTCTTCAAAGTATGTGATATCAAATGAAAACAAGGTAGGTTACTCTAATTAATTTATGCCCTAATATGGTCTAGCCATCTGCTGGACTGAAAACATCTGATAATATCATGGTGTGTTATCTTGTCATGCAAATATATCATGAGAAAATAAAACTAATCAGTAATTGACCATGAACCCTTTTTCTACTTTTTTCAAATTTCTGTGCCGAAGATTCTTCTATATTCATAGAGCTTGGTATTCTGAAGACTCTTCCTTCTAATTTCGGATAGCTTGATATTTCTGGCAGGATATTGGGGAGAAACTATCCGAAATAGGAGGCAGGTTGGATTACCCACGTCTCACCAAGGAACTTGCACAGGAAATAGAGACTTTATGGAAAGATGCTGCAATTCAGGTGGCCTGGATGGCATAGTTTGGCTGCCTTTCTCTTTTTTCTCTATCCTTTCTTGCCTCCTGCCTTTTTTTTGTGTGTTGGTTTTTTTTTTTTTTTTTGGGGGTTTGACGTTAATTACTCAGTATTTATGTTCCATGCATTTTACTTGTAACTGTAGGAAACATATGTCCGTGGTAATGAGCTCCAAGTTCCAGATTGTGCCAATTATTTCATGGAAAATTTGCAGAGATTGTCTGATGCTGATTATGTTCCAACAAAGGTATCTAAACTGTGTGTTCCTTTTCCCCCCTTTTAGTTTGAATGCTGTTTGAAAGTAAGTTTCTAATTTCGGTTTGATTTACAACTACAGGAGGATGTTCTGTATGCAAGAGTTCGTACCACTGGCGTTGTGGAGATTCAGTTCAGGTGAATATGCTTCATCTGACATGAGTTGTCATAATGAAAGTCTGAAATAATGCATAAAGATGCATATGAGTGTTCCCGTTTTATGTTTCTGTTCTGAATTTGCTGAGCGAAAAGATAGAGTGGCTAGTAGCAGTGCTTATTAATTCATACTTCGCCTTTTCAAAATGGGGGCTTATATAACCTTGGGCTTAAGGATTAAAAGTCTTTATAGTCTGCCTAGAAACCTAGTAACACCATGGATACTACTTTTCCTTGAGGAGTAAATTTTACAACAGCCCCCTAAGGGGTATAAGAAACTAGGTGTATGTGTATTTACGTACTAAACACAATTTCTTTCCTTGTGAATGATTACATGGAGGTTAGGCAATCACAAAGTTTGGTTCTATGATTGAGCTTAAAATTCTCGCTCCCAAGTATATGCCCTAGAGATCTTGTGTTCCTGTCTGATCCTGTGTATAAATGACACCTTTCCTCCATCCATCTGTATGTTTTATCATTGTACTGACTTCATATTTTGTTGCTGTAATTGGTCCTTGTTGCTTGTAGTTATGCCCGCATTTCATTTATGTTCTGTTATAATCTTGCCTATCAACCATTTCAACTGTCTCAATTTCAACTCAACAATCAAAATGCAACCTAAATTGGTTACTGATGCTTTCTTAACGTTGTTTGATTATGCTTCTCCAAAGGATCTTATACATATATCCAGGTAGTAAGGTTAAATTATTCTCGTTACTGAGTGTATTTCTCTGTCAAGCTGCCTTCTGTCATGCTACGGAGCATTAACAGTTTCCTGACCTATTCATCATGATTTCCTACCCAGAATATACTGACTAGATGAGCATATCTTTGATTTCTGACAGTCCAGTTGGAGAAAACAAGAAAAGTGGTGAGGTATATAGGCTTTTTGATGTTGGAGGCCAGAGAAATGAGAGGAGAAAATGGATTCATTTGTTTGAAGGAGTTACTGCCGTAATATTCTGTGCTGCTATAAGCGAGTAAGCTGACCTTCCATTTGATTATGTATTTATTATGGATTGCTTGGCACTTGTTGGCTGTTTTAAATCTGTTCGTTTCCAAAGTAAGATTGTAAGATTTAGTAGAACTTTCTTAAATAGTTCCCCTGACTGGAACCCAAATTACAATAAAATAGTGTTTTGGAGACATTTATAGTATAGTGGAAGGCTAAGCTTAATTTGCACCAGGTTAATCAATGAGTAGGCTAATAGTTCTGTCCTTTCAATCTTACTGGCAATTATCATTATGGTTTGTGTAAAGTTGAAGTGTTGACCTCTCATTTGCTTTCCAGGTACGATCAAACACTTTTTGAGGATGAACACAAGAACAGAATGATGGAGACTAAGGAACTTTTTGAGTGGGTATTAAAGCAACCGTGTTTTGAGGTATTTTTCATGCTCTATTTATAATGTCTGTGGGGAACTCTTATTTTACTTTTTTCCTTGCCTAGGTTCCTTTATATGATACTTGCTGTTGAGAGCTTTATATCTTTTGACAACTAGCATTCATAAAGTGGGTTCCCATCTTCATAATGATGTCTTTTTTGCTCCTGTGCAGAAAACATCCTTCATGCTATTTTTAAATAAGTTTGACATATTTGAGAAGAAGATCCTTAAGGTAAGACTAGTCTGAACATTGTACACTTTCATTGCGGAAGCTGTAATCATGTCTGTCTACTGACTCTAGTCTTGCATTATGCAGGTCCCACTGAATGTATGCGAATGGTTCAAAGATTACCAGCCAGTGTCCTCTGGTAAACAAGAGGTCGAGCATGCATACGAGTAAGCAACTTTTTCCAAGTGATGTCAATTAAAAGCATAGTTGACTTTGGCTATTGAAAACCCTCCAAACTCTAGACGTCATACTTTTCTAAAACTTTGTACGTTGAGTTGATGCTGAAAGCCTGAAGTCTGCTGTTAAGTAACTTCGTAGAAATTTAAAGAGAATATGAAACAATAAGCTTGATGTTTCATGATTTCATGGTTGTAGAACTAAACAAGTTAGATAATAACTTATGGTTGCAGGTTTGTGAAGAAAAAATTCGAGGAATTGTATTTTCAGAGCACAGCACCTGATCGTGTGGATCGCGTCTTCAAAATATATCGGACCACAGCCCTGGATCAGAAGCTTGTGAAGAAGACTTTCAAGCTTGTGGACGAGTCATTGAGGCGGAGGAATCTGTTTGAAGCGGGGTTATTATGACCGAGATAAAATGCATCAGGGATGAAGTAATCCTCTTACAGTGGAAGAGCTCGTCAGATTTTGGGTACATTAGGGGAGAGGTATACTAAATATTTTAATCCAATTTGTTGATTTTTAAGGCCAGGTAATTAATGTTGTTCAATGGGGGTATATTTGGTGGTCAAATTAGTCGAACTGAAGCTTCTCAGAAACGACATGTTGATTTGAATTTTGATTATCTTTCCATGGAAACCCACTAATGATGTATTTCAAATTCCATGCCTGTTAATGGGTTTTTCCCAAATTACATTGAATACGCTCTATTAATCTAGAGAATTGTCTTCCGTCTGAAATTTCACTGCTGGGAACGAGTTATTCACATGCTTGACCAGAACATGTGCTTAGTGTTTCTTCCCCACTAAGAAAGGTGAGAGATATGAGCAGGAACATGTATGGGAACTCAAGAAACATGAATGAATGAAAACTGAAAAGGCCTTTCTATCTATATGCTTGGTGCTTCTGGTTCTCAACTTCACTAATTGAAGTCACCCGTTTCTTTATTTAGCTTGTTTCGAGGTTTACGCTAGTTTGTGATCCCACGAATGGTTGCAATTGAAAATAAAGCATAATTCGACAGAATAGTACATGTAAATAATAAAATAACTTAGCAAGGGATGCATTCAAAGGTAGTTAGCTTAATCATTCAAAATATGAACATAATGCTTGACAATCATGTTAAGTTGTTAACCAAAAAGTATAAAAGGTTAAAGTAGAACATTTTTTATTGACACCACCTTAATTATATAGTAAGTTTTAATCAATATATCATGCTACATTATTTGTGAGTCATGATAAAGGCAACTTATTTCATACCCAATAACACACAAGGAAATGTATCTGATTTATAAAAAAAATTGTAAGAAATGGAAAGCAGAGAAGAGGGGGCTATGTTGTTTGTTCAGTTGTTCTAGACAAGTGTTTGTTGGCTTTTATTTTCTTAAAAAATGTTTGTGTATTACTTACTACATAAAACTTTGAGAAATCCTTTGAAAACAACTTTAACAATGTTCTGAATATTCATAGTATCAAATAGGTGTTAATGTCTGATTCGTCATTCTCAAAATTAAAAAGAAATAACAGAATTGTCCCTCAGAGTTTAATTTTCACTTTGACAAAGTTAATTGTGAAAACCTTATTTGAACTTGTGAAACTTTTATCAAATCTTGTGAAACCCTTATTAGATCTTATGGATTTTGATTTACAACTTGTAAAATTCTTTAATGAAGTTGTAAAATTCTTTTGAGAATTTGTGAAAATGTTGCTCGAAGTTGTGAAGTCTTTATCAAAATTTGTGAAACACTTATTAGATCTTGTGAATCAAAATTCGCAACCTGTGAAATTCTTTAAGGAAATTGTGAAATTCTTTCGAGAGCTGTGAAAACGTTACCCGTACTTGTGAAACATTTATTAGAACTTGTGAAACCCTAATCAAAATTTGCAATTTGTGAAATTATTTAAGGAAGTTGTGAAATTCTTTTGAGAACTTGTGAAAACCTTATCCGAACTTATGAAACCCTTATCAGATCTTGTGGATTTTGATTTACAACTCGTAAAATTCTTATGAAAAATTGCGAAAGTCTTATTTAAACTTATGAAAATTTTTATTAGACCTTGTGAAATCACATTTTCCTTTTATTTAATTTTTAAACTTAGAGGGACAATTTTGTCATTTGTTTTTATTTTGAAAAGGACGGGAATCAAACCCTAACTTCTCTAAATTATTATGAATATTTAGAATACTTTTTGTTTTTTGACATTTTTAAAATTCTTTTTAAAGGATTTTTCCTTAAACTTTTCATATGCACTTATCTAGCTGCTAAAATCACTGAAACCAAACTCCCCAAGTCTTCTGTTAATTTTTTTTTTTTTTTTTACGTGATGTTGGATCTGGATTCCGTTTAAAAAAAAAAATGAGGAATGTATATGCTGCCCCCTTTTATGTGTTTGTCAGATAAACACTTTAAAATGTTAAAACAAACATGCCTCAGTCAGAAAAGGGTCAAACTCTTTTGGTAGGACTTGAATTATCACTGTCTCTGTCAAACAACTCTGCTACTTGTCAGTGTACGTCCGACTCCGACACGACATTTTCGATACGTTCCCGATACAGTATGCCGATACGTTACTTAAAAAAATACTAATATTTTCGATACGTTCCGATACGTCTTACTGTCTTAGCGTTAAATAATATTTTTAGCTTAAAGAAAGTATTTCAGTTTAGTCCCTCCACAAACGTTTTAAAACTTTTAGTTTAGTCCTTGACTAAACTACTGCATTTTGACAGTAGAGTTTAGGTTAGGAATTAAATGGTTTAGAACTCAGAAAGCAGGGACACGACTGGACTCCACAGACTCGAGAGCATGCAGCGCTGCAACAATACGGGAGTTGGAGTTCGGACGAAGAGAGAGAGAGAGGAGGAGGAGACCACCACCTTCAGCACCGTTGGTCTCTCTCTCTCTCTCTCTCTCTCTCTCTCTCACCATTGTCTCTTTGTCTGTCAGCACCGACTCACATCCTCTGTTTTTCCTCACCATAGCCAGCCAATTTCACTACCATTATGTCAACAATCCTTCAGTTTAAATCTCAGCTCTCGTATTGCCGTATGTGGTACCACTGCTATTCCTTGTTAGTTTAAATCTCAGCTCCCGTTAAAATCTTTATCTATATTTTGTCGGCAAAAAATCTCAGCTACAAATTGAAGGGCTTAAATCTCATCTCCCGATTCACGATTTTTCGTGTTATATGTGTGTCCGTGTCGTATGTGTGTCGGGTACATTTAAATCAAAAAATTTCACGTGTTCGTGCTACATAGGTGTACGTAGTCGAGTCATCCCATGCTTGCAGACAAGTGTTGAAGATTATGAGAAATCTGAAAAATGAAGAAGCAGATGGTCTGAGTCGTGTCTGAGAATACTGTCTTGTCCTATAGAGTTATTCCGCAACCACCAGTAAAGAAGAAGCGGTACTGCCTAGGATTAAACAGACTATTCTTGACTAAATCAAGGTTGCAGAACTGGCGGAAGATAAAGTAACTGAGCAAACGATTACCAATGTTTTCTAGTTCTCTCTTTAAAATGGTGCCACAATTGGGGTATTTATAGATAATGAATCAACGCCTTGAAGTGGTGACTCTTGAACATTACACATCTTCAATTAAAAAGTCATAACTATTTGTTAAATTTATAAACCATGTTGATTCACGAACCAACACAAATCCTTTAATTTATAAGAACATGACTTCTCAAAATGCATATCTTCATTTAAACATATTCCATATTATTGGAAAGACTATTTCTTTGACACACCCATATGCAATATTTACAACAATCCCCCACATGTGTCAAAGAAAACACCATTAGTTGAGTTACACCCATGGATATAACCATTGTATCTGGTGGTCCTTAGAATTATGAACAAGACCTAGACCAATAACACTTAGCACACAAAGATGTCAGTGAAGCATACTTCTATGAACTAACAAATCTTGGTGTGTACTAGAGGCATTAAGGGTCACATTATATCCTAACATTTACGCTGTTAACAACAGTTTTGCGAGTTATGACGACCTTGAGCGTGCCTGGTGCATAACGAATGCTCTAGAGATTTCGCCATGATCTCATAGGATTGGCCACACTCCTCATTCGTAGAGGTGATTTCATGTAAGTGAACCTGCATTGAGCACACCATCTTGTAAGACTATGAAATCATTAAGAGCTTTGTTCAACCTAAAAAACATGCATTCTAGCACTCTCCCATTGCCATAGGAAGGGACGAATCATATTTTTCGTGCTAATCAGAACTGACGAACGACTTGTTCTTATCCATTGAACCTTCTTCATGGAATCACCGATCACAAAGGTTGCGTTGCCATCGTTGTCAATTATAAGTTGGCTTTAGTCCCATTCCCCTCGACTAATTTATTTCATCCAACATGGTTTTGTTAACGGCCGATAGGTCTATTATTGACCTCACCAAATCGATTGAGATAACTCCAACACAAATCTTAAACTAGCTTATCACATTATATCTCAAACGATTTTTATTTCATCATTGTCTTTTTTCAATGGCTATTGCTATCTGGCAATCATAGATTGTCGACACTAAGTGTTAGTTTCTTGTCAAAATATTTGCTAAGAGATTTTTAATATTCTCAGCACTCCATCTATTTCCAGAGTAATCAACTCTGACTCACATTATACTTTAAAATTGTCACCACTGAAAGTCAATGATAACCCGTAGATTTTCACACATATAGACTGGATCTTAGTTAATATATGTGTACATACATCAATACAACGGGAATCCACTACATGATGCCAATATTATTTATGGCATCATCTCTTAACTATTTCTTTCTCTTTATGAGAGCTTACATATGCTCAATCTCTACATATCATTTGCTATGTTATGAGATTAACAATCATCAATGCTACAAATTCTCAACAATTTGTGCATACATTGATCGAGCTTTAGAATCATCTCAAGTAGTATCATAAGAATTATTTACATTATGATTCTCAAAACCAATATTCAGAAACATTTTATAATTTATCATCATTATTATTTTATGATCTTCAACACCCAAAATCATATTCAATTCTCTCATGCTTTTAAGCACATAACATGATATTTTTGACCATGCAAGTCATCCACACATTAAATTAAATATTTCATGCTATCATGCATGCTTATATCAAGAGAAATTAATAATATTATGAAAATTAAAGCACCTAAATTCTACACTAGATAAATGATTAAAATTTCATACCACGGTCATATGCTTGTTTCAAATCACAAAATATTTGATAATTCACAAAATTTGCTTTCAGTAGCAAATGACAAAGCATTCGTTTAATTAATCATGACGCATGGCAATTTAATAATTTTCAATATATTTTCATCTACCAAAATAAAATAATAATTTTTAAGGTACCATATCTTAGATACCCCACATTTTCAAATATTTTGTAATCAATTAAATTCTAATTAAATTAGAATTTCACATAATATATTTATAAAGATTCCCACTTTATAAAACGACATAATCATGTGGCTGTCTATTACAACAAAAGGTCATGCCAATTGAATCTTTCATTCTAATTAAATGAGAATGCCTCAAATATTATCATTTGTTTCACATAACAAAATTTGCTTTTCACAGAAAAAGACAAAGCCTCAATTTAATTAATTTCCTTTTTTCAAAATAATATATATTTTATATATTAATATTCTGTCCTCACACAAAATTTTCCACATAAATTTCTAAATATTTAATTTCTACAATTACAAACAAAATAATAAAATAACAAGCATGAATCCAATAATGATCTCATTATTATCAAAATTTCATCTTCGTAAGATGACTAATTTAATTCAAAATATTAACTAATAAAAACAATAAAATCTCCCGATGAAACCAAGGGCCTAAGATATATATTATCTTCACTTTATTAATTTAATATTCATCAAATCCTGATTAAAATAAGTTCTACACTTCTACCGGTCACATTATGATTCAGTCAAAGAGAGATATGATTTATTAACTACCCTTATTGCGGTTTGATCACGGTGGATAAATATAACTCTTTCTTCTTCATGGAAGAATCTGCGGTTACCAATAGACTTATGCATCCTTCATCAAAACGTTGCAAAGACTATCCCTTTTCTTTGATCAAACTCACAGACTTCTTTTCTGCCTCTTGCATATGTTTGTAAGGATCACAACGCTCTCAAAATCTCTTTACCATAGAGATTAAAATGAGTCCGGTTGAAGGGGAAATTGGGTATCTATATATCCATGACAGTAATGATCATGTTCTGCCTTTATTTTAATATGTTTTTTTAGATATAGTAAGACCCAATTCTCACTCCCTCCATTCTCAAGTATCATCGGACCAACAAATTTTTCTGCCTGAGACATAGCCATATCTGCTTAGCCTATCATCAAATACGGCCCTTCAACAGCATGTCCTCGGAGCATTCCTGTTCACTGAGAACACCCACGAGGACGTACCTAGGCTAGCCAAATATAAGGTTCCATCCTTAAAACATGGAACACACGATACACAAGAAACATAATGACGTCGTAGATATACGTTATGGAATCAAATTTTCTGCCCTCCGTCAATTTGAAGACACCAGAGAAAGAAATTCACCAATAAGGACTTGTACAAACATATCCTGCGATACCACATCCAGTCATGTCGAATTACAAGTAAATGGCATATATTGGCACCACCGGATCATGGTGCAAACCGTTCACTTCTGATTATTTTAAATGATAAAAGAAAGTAAGTGAAAGGATAGACAAAGATTCCAACTTCGCCATTGTTGGACATCGTTGGCCCGGAGGGACAATGCAAAATGAATAACTTCAGCCGAGACGGCGCCAATGAAATTGCATAAATATACTAAATAACTTGACTTCCAAAACGCAATTCTATTTCCACATAAGAAAATCAAATATGTAAAAAGCAGAGACTGACACTAAAACTTATCTGATACGCTCCAAACATCAGTGAGAGTTAACTCTATAGATTATTGTAGATTATGAGCAATCTGAAAAATGAAGAAGTAGATGGTCTGTGTTGTGTACGAGAACACTGTCCTATAGAGTTATTCCACAACCACCGGTAACTACAAAAAAAAACCTATTTTGTCGCGGTTAAAAAAAACCGTTACAAAACAACAAATTGTAACGGTTTTATCCCATAACCGCCACTAAATAGTAACGGAAGCCATGACGGTATGGACCTCGGCTACCTTTGTAGCGGTTCACTCAAAATAAACCGCAATGATTTGGCGCCACTTTGGCGCGCAATGGCGGAATTGTTGTCACCGTGATTTTGTAACGGTTTCTTGAGTAGAACCGCAATGATTTGGCGCCACTTTGGCGCGCAATGGCGGGAATTGTTGTCACCGTGATTTTGTAACGGTTTCTTGAGTATAACCGCTTACAAAAGTGGCGCCAACATTGGCGCCAACTTTGTTGCGGTGATTTTATAGCGGTTCCATCACAAAAACCGCTACAAATAAACGAAACGTCACAATTTTGTCACGGTGTCCGGGAAGAGTGACCGTGGACAGCGTCAAAATCTATATTTTGTAGCGGTTTCGGGGAACCGCTACAAATTTTCACACTATAAATAACGTTCATCAACTATAACTACTAAAGGAATTACTAAATCTTCGACTTGTAACCGAATGAACTATCTCGCTTGGTCGCCCAAGGAATGCAGATATCGTAGCTCGATCTCTTATATCGGGTGATGAGGGTCATGGATATTTGCCTCTCTCATCCTTGCGAGGCAATTCGTTCACCACAAGCCAAGGTTTGCTCATTTCTTTGGCGTGAATACTTCTACTCTTCGAGAAGAGTCCAACAGCGATCGGAGATTGGGTTCCATTGTAGCCACCTTTGTCTCACGAAAATATCTCTCGATGAAAATGACTCACCCAGTTTTTCGTGGGAGATCGGCGGCTACATTGAGTCCCAATCCCCACTGACATGTTGGACTATTCTTGGTTACTTCATTATGTGTCATTTATTACGTGGACAGCTTTTAAAAAATTAAAGAAAAGAAATAAATGAATTGAAGGTTTGGTTTTTTAAATATTTGTACCAAACTAATTAGTTTGATTCATAAAATTTTTGAATCAAACTAATTAGTTTGGAATTTTTTTTTGAAAAAATCATTCTCAGAAGGGTTCACAACAAAACCGCGACAAAATGTGGTCATATTGTAGCGGTTTCTATGCAACCGCTACAGAATTTCAAGGGTCAGCTATTTTGTAGCGGTTTTTGTAGCGGTTATTACACAACCGCTACATAATTTTAACGGTCAGATATTTTGTAGCGGTTTATGTGGCGGTGATGGATGAACCGTTACAAAATTTCAAATTTTGTAACGGTTTATGAGGTTAACCGCTACAAAATGTTCGGTTTTTAAACAAGAAATCCTCATTTTCAAAGTCACACTTCCAACGGTTTGAGTTTTCACCGTTTTTACCTTTCACCCTCTTTAAACTTTTACTTTTAAACTTCTACCTTTCAACATCATGGTTTCTGGAGGAGAGAAGGGAAAGGGAAAAGCAGTGTCCCTTTCAAAACCGGTTTAAGGGGGTAGTAGTAGGGGCGGAGGCCGACGAGAGGCGTGGGCCCAACATATACCACCGCCATCTCAGGAGCCGAACGAGTTTGCCAATCTCTTCGCCGATGAAGAAATTCCAAATGTGGGACCGTAGGGGGAGATCAAGAAGCAAGTTTGTCGTTGAACGACTTAGACGACGAGAATGCGGAGATCCAGATCGACATTCCCTAGTGGAGGTGGAGCGCCTTCATGGACCAGAAACCCAATGGGACCACGGAACCCCGACCGGCGTCTTCGCGTTCAGTGGATTTACACAGTGGATGTCGAAGGTATATCTAATTGGTTTTTTTGGAGAAATTAATATAAATTTTGTAGGTTTAATTCAATTTTTTCTAATATTGCAGATAAACATGGGAACATCAGTTTAGCGGAGTTCTGCAGGTAGTCAATATTGTTTCATTACATTTTACATGTTAATAGTTATCAGCTTTAGTTTATTTCTTTCATTATTTATTTCTTTATTTATTAATTTTTAATAATGAATTTATGATACAGAAAAAGTTTAAACTTCGCGAACAACACAAAAGGTACGTTATGATGAAGGTGGGGGAAGGGTGGAAGAGTCGGAGGAATCGTCTCTACAATCTGATGAATGGAGATGGCACTATTCCTCTGCAGCAGCTGATCGAGAGAGTCCCAGACGGCGTGGACCCAGATCAGTGGGCGGCTTTCGTCCAATATAGGAGAGGTGCTGACGGGCAGGTACATTTTATTAAATTAATTATAATTTAATTACATATGGTTTAAATTAATTAATAGTTTCACTTAAGTGATAATTTAAATTTAGTTTAAATTAAGTTTTGTTTCCTCCTCCGATCAGGCTTTGTCGCAGAGAAACACAAGAAGCAGTGGCACAGCAGAGGGTCCATCACACGGCAGGGACCAAGACGTTTGTTGTGACCGGACGCCACCTCTCAGCACAGAGGAGATAATAGTAAGTTACAAAAACATTGAAAAATATAATGAATGTTGTATATTAAAATTGATCGTCAATTATTTTATTAATGATTGTTCATGAACGCCGTGGGTCGTGCCCGGATTGAGAAGACCGAGGCGAGCTACAAGCGTCGCACTCCGAGTCACAGGGGCTGCGTGAATCCCTTGCCCCACCGAAAGCTGCAGTGGGCCCGGTCGAGCATCCCGGCCGTGTTAGGGCATGGGCCTTGGCGCCGTGCCTAGCATGGTGTACCCAAGCATGGCTCCTCCTCTGGGTCCACCGGACCCTCCAGGCTCGAGAAGGCCACCACCGGAGGCTTTTGATGAGATTATTGCCGAGAAGGTCGCCGAGCGGGTTGCTGCACATGAGGCTGCACGGAGGGCCGACGAGGAGGCCGAGAGATGCGCAGAGGGCCGACGAGGAGGCTGCATAGGCGCATGCAGAGAGCATCGCCGTTGGTACGATCATCATGTGGAGAGCCGGATCGTCGCATCGGGCCCCGGCGCGACTATTACCCGACCAGCGGTTTCCGGATCCCGAGCCTCCCCCTCCGTTCATCTTTGAGGAATCCCCCACGTGTACCAACCCCCGAGACCCCCCTAGGACAGGACTTGATGATCATGTTCCTGATAGTTAGTTTTTATTTTGAAAACTTCAGTCATTCTCGTACGCTTGGATATTAGTTTAATTTGGTTTAAATATTTGGTTTGTTTAAGATGTGCTTTAGTTATATATTTGTTACCGTTAAATTTGATACGTTATTTCAAAACCTATAACTCATTTAACTAAATTTTAATCGAAAACCCTAAAACTTTTAATACAAAATTTTAATCCTTGTTTAACGTGTGCTTTAGTTATATATTTTAATTATAATCCAAAATAATTTCCTAAAATTTTATTTCAAAACACTAAAAATTAAATTAAATTTTGTAGCGGTTCTAATGAGGAAACCGCAACAAATTTGAAATTTGAAAAAGGGCGCCCTATTTTGTCGCGGTTGGATAACCGCTACAAGATTCAACAGGCATCATTTTGTAGCGGTTCTGATGAAGATAACCGCGACAAATTGTACTCAGTAGCGGTTGTAGTCGCGGTTTTATAACCGTTACAAAATTGTTCGTTGTAATTGCAACGGTTGTTGTAGCGGTTATGTAACCGCTACAAAACATTCGATGCATGTTTAAAGATCCCAAGTTCTGCGTTGAATGTAATTAAACATTGTATCCACATTTATCTTCTATCCTAGATTTGTTTGTTACATATGGATAAGTCATGGATCAAGCGGCACGTAGTTCTCCCCGTATATTTAGCGGGATTGAACACTTTCTTAGATTTCGCCTTCTCTCACGCATGCATTAATGGGAAGATCGTGTGTCCTTGTGTGCGATGTAAGTTTAAGAAGTGGCAAACACGAGATTCGCTTTGGAACATCTTCTTGTAAAGCCTTTCCCAGAAGCATATACATTCTGGGCGGTTCATGGGGAGCAACGTGGTATGGGATATGGGCTCCATCTTCCTCGAACCTCACAAGTAGGAAATCAAGTACATCAAGATGATCCGGTTAATGAAGCTGTCCGTGATGCTTTTGGTGTTCAAGACGACAACTTCACAGCAGAGGTGCAGGGTCACCGATAAGGCAATGTCGATGTTCCCGGAATTACTTCGAGATGCTTTCCCAGACGCTGACATTCCCTCATCCTTCTACGAGGCGAAGAAGATAATCAACGATTAGGCTTGAACTACCAAAAATAGATGCCCGCCCAAACGACTGTATGCTTTATTGGGGAGAGGACGATCGGAGGGAGACTTGTAAGAAGTGTCACACTTCGAGGTTCAAGACTGTTCGGAAAGGGAAGAAGCAGAAGAAGAAACCGGCGAAGATTCTAAGGTACTTTCCTTTAAAACCTCGCCTGCAAAGATTGTTTATGTCGTCTAAGACAAATTTCAAAGATATGAGGTGGCATGAAGATGATAAGAATGAAGATGGTAAACTCAGCATCCACGTGATGTCAAGCGTGGAAAGCGTTCGACTCGGTCTTTCCGCATTTCGCGGCGGACCCTAGAAATGTCCGTCTTGCTTTGGCGACCGACGGTTTTAATCCATTTGGGAATGTTAGCACAAGCTACAAGATATGGCCGCTATGTTGATACCCTACAACTTGCCCCGTGGATGTGCATGAAACAAAGCTCCTTCATTATGTCCATGATCATTCCAGGAAAAAGGCACCGGAAATGACATCGATGTGTATCTCCACCGCCGATCAAGGAGTTGGTGGAGTTGTGGAATGTAGGTGTGGAGACGCACGACGCGCACGAGAAGACACTTTTCAACTTGCGTGCGGCCTTGATTTGGACGATAAGCGACTTTCCCGGCCTCGAGACATTATCTCGGTGGAATGTGCATACCGGCCTTGCGTGCCCACCTGCAATTTTGACTCTGACTCAGTGCGCCTTCCCCACAGTCGTAAGTGGTGCTTCATGGGTCATCGGAGGTTTCTCGATGGTACGCACAGGTTTAGGTTGCAACGCAATCGTTTTAATGGGCAACAGGAAAAAAGAGGACCCCCTCGGAATTTATCTGGTGAAGAAATCATAGAGCAGCTTCAGGATGTTGATGTTGAGTTTGGGAAAAAGAACGATCCGGCAAGGGCCGGAACAAAGACTGCCAGGGCTTCAGGTTCTACGCCCCACAATGGCGAAAGGTGAGCGTCTTCTTCGCTCTTCCGTATTGGAAAGATAATTTGCTCCGACACGCCTGGATGTCATGCACATTGAAAAGAATGTGTGCGACAATGTGTTGTACACGATTCTCAACGAACTGTGCAAGTCCAAAGATCATCTCGCAGCCAGAAAGATCTACGGGAGATGGGCGTTCGTGGAGACGCGTGGCCGGATGAGCATGACAGATTTCAACCGGCAAGGTTCACCCTGACAAAACCGAATAAGGAAATCTTTCTCGCTACCTTGAAGAAAATAAAGGTTCCTGACGGGTATTCAAGCAACATATCACGATGTATTGACTTGCAGGCTCGAAAGGTTACAGGGCTGAAGAGTCATGACTCACATGTGCTTATGCAATGCTTACTTCGCCGGCCATGAAAATACGCCGCCTCTCGACGTGTCTCGTTTTGGTCGAGCTTTGTACTTTCTTTCTAAGCCGTGTTCGAAGGTTTTGATAGTGGAGGAGCTCGACCACTGCAGGAGAAAATCATTCTTACGCTGTGTCATTTGGAGATGATCTTTCCTCCGTCATTTTTCACGGTCATGGTTCACCCGACAAGACACCTTGTTCACGAAACAAAGCTTGCGGCCCGATTCAGATCGATGGATGTATCCCGTTGAGAGGTACTTGTTGAAAAATAATTACTTTACCATTACTCCCTAGTCGCACGTTTAACCATTGATCCGGCTATTATTTTTATGGTTCTACTTTATAGGTTTCTTGGGAAACTTAAATCTTACGTGAGGAATAAGGCGTGGCACGAAGGTTCAATAGCGTAAGGTTATATCGGGATGAGGTCTTGTATTTTTGTTCCAGTACTTCGATGACATTGAAACGTCATTCAACCGACCGCCTCGTGTAGACGATTGTCCCGAGCCCGAGCCGGAGCGAGACAACAGAGTTGTTAATCCCTCGTGTTGGTAAACCGGTTGGCGGGAGTGAGAAATTCAAACTCACGGCACTTGAGAAGTTCCAAGCACATAGACATGTCTTGATTAATCGCACAAAAGTTGAACCGTACCTTCGGTAAGGATTTCATACAAATATATATATATCGTATCCTATATATTTCCTTACATTTTATACATACTCACATTTCATTGCATGTTCAATTGCAGGGAATTCGGGAGTTATGTGAAGCGTGAACCGAGGATTCGTACACGTACATCCTCCGAAATTGATAGAAAGGTGCACAGAGAATTCCCGAGTTGGTTTAGGAGGAGAATAATGAACGACCACAACCCGCACTCACCAGAGCGGTGGCGGCAACATGCGGTTCGGTGACGTCCGTATTATGGAAAGCCGCTTGATGTGGTCGGGATAAGTTACACAGCCTATTCACCGTGACGTTGTTCAAGTGTTTGTGGGCGAATACCACAACGTCCGGGGGACTCACGACAGACGACTTAGGCATCACATCGGTGAATTTCTCCCGCCTATACACGGTGGTCGATCCAGAAGATGACGAGCCGTATATTCTTGCCTCGAGAGGCCCATCGGGTTTATTATGTCGTCGATGAGAGGCACAATGATTGGAATATGGTGGTTCACTTAAAGCCTCGGGACCTTTACGATATGGGCGATGGTGATAAGGTCGCCTACGATTGTGAGCCGTTGCAGCCCTCGGCTTCGAAGACTTCATCCCAGACGGCGATGACAATTTACCTATAGTTCGATACGTTTTTAAATTTACGCTTTATGAAATTGAAACATTTAACTAAAGTTTTAATTATATTGTGTTCAAACGTATTCAACTCACGCGTAACATTTTATGTAAACTTTCTTTGTAGGGATGTCGAAGAAGATTGAGAGGAAAAATTAATGCCTATCTTTGTAATATGAAATCTTTTTAATATTAAGTTTTTTTTTAAAAAAAAAAAAACCTCAGAAATTACTTTGTAGCGGTTATATAACCGCTACAAACACTTAAAAAAAATCCGAAATTAATTAGGAAAAAAAACCCCTTTAAGTTTTTTTTTCAAAAAAAAAAACTCAGAAATTACTTTGTAGCGGTTATATAACCGCTACAAACCCTTAAAAACCGCGACAAGATCAACCGCTACAATAACCGCTACAAAAACCCTCAAAACCGCTACTAAATATAACAACCGCTACAAAAAAGTGAGACACCAACCGCTACAAAATGATACGCAGACACCACCATAAATACCCCACCCAACCTCATTTAATACGCCTCAACTTCTTTTCTACCCACGTTTTCTCTCAGTCATCTCAAATATTTTTACGTTTCAGAACATTGTGAGTTTGAACGGGGTAAGTACCGTGTAACTAGATCAATTCTAATGTTTCTCATACTAATTTATAGTTCGATACTAATTAAACTTTGTTATTTTGCAGTTGAACGAGATATATCTTTCAACTTTCCCTATTCTTTCATATACATTATTCAATTGATTTGTACATATAAGTTTTAAATATTCAGTATTGTTTTAACCACCTCATTTCTTAGCACTTATTCTACTTACATAATCTTATTATTTTGTTTTTATACATGCACCTTATATATTTAAATTTCATAATTTACTACCTTTTATTTTTGTTAAAAAGATATATTAATAATAATTACTGAATTACGCCGATAAATAATAATTTTTTTTAAACCGTAATGAATTTGTAGCGGTTGCAATAACCGCTACAACATTTCAAATAAAATGGCATTATGAATTTTTTTTAAACCGTAATGAATTTGTAAGCGGTTGCAATAACCGCTACACAATTTCAAATAAAATTGTAGCGTTTATAGTAGCGGTTTGCAACCGCTACAAATATTCAAAAGCACATGTGGCGGGACTATTTGTAGCGGTTGTAAACCGCTACAAATATTCAGATGGCGGCAAATTTTTTTTGGCGAAAAATGGCGGGAATGTTTGTAGCGGTTAGTAACCGCGACAAAATTATCAACACATTATTTTGTAGCGGTTATGAAACCGTTACGGAACCGCTACAATATGATTTGTAACTTTACGGACCGTGACTAATGTCTCGAAACACACGTCACCCCGCTGATTTAGTGACGGTTTTCTTGAACCGCAACGATGTTGTAGCGGTTTATGTGTATGTAGTATCGGTTTTTAAACCGTTACAAATCGGCTTGCCACGAAGGCGATTTTGTCGCGGTTCCTCTAACCGCTACAAATGTCGTTTGTCACGTCAAAAACCGTTACAAATAGGTCATTTTAACCGCTACTAATTGTCGTTTTTTTTGTAGTGGTACTCCCCAGGATCAGAGGCGGATCTACATATTGGACTTGCCCCCCCTTAAATTTGTCACTTAGTTAATTTTTTTTAAGGATGTATTTAGTGCCCCTTGAATTTGCCTCTTCCAATTTTTTTTTTTTTTTTAAGATGTATTTGATAGCATTGATAATAGGCAATTATGATGGAATTCTAAAAAATAAGGTCTAGAATGATGACATTGTAATTATTTTTATTGTAATATACTTTTGTTATTAAAATATATGTATTTGAACTTATTGAGTGCCCACTCTTCATTGTAATTTATGTAGTTGCATTTCTAACAATACTTAGCTTTGCTTTTTTAAACGACAGGTTTGTAAAATAATTGTCTCTCTTATTACAGCATCAACATTCATTTGATTTTATGAATATTTTTTTCTTTTCTTATTTATATTCTTTTGTTTTTTAATGCATTTAAAATTTTCGGGGGCGCTGCCTCTAAACCCCCGAATCCTCCCCGCCACTGGTGCCCCCCTATATAATTTTCTGGATCTACCCCTTTCCAAGATTAAACAAACCCTTTTTGACTAAATCAAGGCTGCAAACTGGTGGAAGATAAAGTAATTGATGAAGAAATTACCAATGTTTTCTAGTTCTTTCCTTAAAATGGTGCCACAATTGGGTATTTATAGATAATGAATCAACGCCTTGAAGTGGTGACTCTTAAACATTACATCTCTTCAATTAAAAAGTCATAACTATCTGTTAAATTCATAAACCAACACATCCCTTAATTTATAAAAACATGACTTCTCAAAACGCACCTCTTCATTTAAACATATTCCATAATATTGGAAAGACTCTTTCTTTGACACACCATATGTAATATTTACAACAAGCACTTTCAACCATTTTCTAAATAATTATCTAATTATGGTAAATTCAAATATTGTCCAATTTAATTAGGCTAGCTCTTTTAAAAGGAGTAAATATACGTTTCGATTAGTTTTTAGAGAATAACTTTTATAATTTATGAGATAAATATGTTAAAAGAATTTTGTCTCGATTTGCAAAAAATGACTTCTAAAACCAGTTTAAGTATTATCTAAACTCTCCCTAAGTCATATAAATACTTTTTTTTTTTTTGGCATTTAAACAGATTTAAATTAAAGATCTCGTGTTTAACAGGGGGAGCAAAATTTAGGTGGAAAGCCCCATAGTATATATATTTTTATTTTGGGCCCACATTTATAATTTGAGAAACTGAAAATGGGAGGGGAGTTAGGGCCCCACACAGCAAATTCCTGCGCATTGGATTAGCCAGAAAAAGCACCAAACATTGTTTTGTTTGGTCAGATAGGTTGCTGGTTGCTGGCCGCAACAAATCTGAAAACCTAATTCCTTGCCTCATATGCTGTAACACCAACATCTGTTTTAATTCCACAAGTTTCTTCTTTTACATCCACTCATATCCACAATGGCACAATCACATATGGGTAAATATTTTGTTAAGAAAAAGTTGTTAAAAGTTTCACTTTTTAAAGAAGTTAAAAATTTTCCTAATCAAATGATTCCCTTTCCAACCTAGATTTAATTATCTTTAATCTCTTCTCCAGTCTCTCTCATTTAACGAGAGATATTTACAGAAAAAAAATATTTAATGATGTAGGCGTTCTGTGATAAGGGTACAATGTGACTTTATATTTTGGATTATAGGAACTCTTTACAAAGGTGATTTATATTAGAGGCGGGTAGGTATTAAATATCAACAAAACTTGTGATTTTTTAAATAAATTATTTTTAAAAGCATGTTGAGCTAGATATTCATTTCCTATGAGAAAAAGTAGGGGCAAGGCTATTAAAAGATCGGGTATGTCATCAAAAGCCTTGTAATCTAGTAGCATGGACACTCCCTTATTAGTGGGAGGTTGTGGGTTCCATTCCCCTTATTGTAATACAAGTCATTAGCGCCTATCCTTTTAATTTTTTAAAAAACATCAGGTATGTCTTGAGTTTTGAACTGGTGGCAGATGTTTTTAATTACCAAGCCCTAACACAAAACTCAGTTTCAGCGTATGCGTGACCGTCTGAGTGTTGCAGCTTATGATCGCACGTCCATGAATTTCAACAAAAAGGTAGTTACGTGGATATTAGAAGTATTCTGATATGTAGAATGTGTACACGAGTCAGTTGGTTAGAAGTTAGTCAAAGAGTCAAACCACCCTCAGTAAGTGATGAGCTGTGCTACCTCATGTTATTCAATCAATTCTCTGGTTTTCTTAGCAACGTAACCATGCAATACGTTCGCCGTATTAATATAGCAATATATACAGAAACTAAGGGAATTAATTAAAGACGGTTAATGCAATTAATATATGTTGGAAGCTGAATTGCTGAACATAGACACAATGAAATCTAAATCCATATACTGGTGATGAGAAGAGAAAAGACGTGTGGTGTATCCTTGTTTTCCTCAGAATCGGCAAAAATATAGCTACCTCATTTACCGGTATATAGTTGACGGATCTTTTACCACCGCATGTTAATAATTGTTCTTGTTTATGTATATATAGTATTCGGTAAATTAGGTCTAACAAAAAAAAAATCTCATTCTCCAATTAGAGCCATTCCTCTCCACCTCACAATCACACCCTCTTTCCTTTCTTCTATATATGAGAACTTAATTATTTGTTCTCATTGTACGTAGTACATTAATTGTGATTTAGATTATTGAATTGAAAAATTCATTGTGGGGTCAATGGGTATACGTAGAGAATCACTGGCCATAATCTTGATATGGCTCGCTGTGTTTGATGGATGTTCAAACGTTGTCGTCAATGGCGAATTTAATTATAAAGAAGCTCTCACAAAGTCCCTCATTTTTCTAGAGGCACAACGTTCAGGGAAGCTCCCTCCCAATAACAGAGTGCCCTGGAGAGGAGACTCTGCACTTGACGACGGAAAACTCGCCAATGTACGTATAATATATATACAAGTTTCTTTTAACAACATGATCAAATCGATTATTATATATAGATATTTATATATGATCATTTCATCAGATAATTTATTAATTATTATGCATGCATTCATGGATATTATATTATATTTGTAGGTGGACCTTTCTGGAGGATACTATGATGCTGGGGATAACGTCAAATATGGTTTGCCGTTGGCTTTCACAGTCACCACTCTTTCATGGGCTGCAGTTTATTTCAAGGACGAGATTCGTGGTGCCAATGAATTGAATCATGTTCGTGACGCCATTAAATGGGGCACCGATTATCTTCTCAAATGTTCTTCCCGACGCAATCGCTTATATGTGCAGGTGAATCTTCTAACTAGCTAGTACTACTGCTTCACACACACACACACATATATATGCTTATGTGTTTTTGTTTGTTTAATTTGATGAAGGTGGGGGACCCAGACGAGGATCACCATTGTTGGGTTAGACCAGAGAAAATGAAGACAAAGAGAACAGTTTTGCATATAGGTGATGGGACGCCAGGAACAGAGATTGCAGCTGAAACTGCAGCAGCTTTGGCATCTTCTTCTATTGTTTTTAGGAGTGTCGATCGTGCTTATGCTCGCCGTCTCCTCAACAAGGCCAAACTGGTACGTACCATTCAAATATTTTGGCAACTTTGGAATTAAACCTATATATACATAATCACTGATATATCCATTTTGTAACAATTCTTTGATCTTCTTACTGATCGATGCGCAGATGTTCAAAATGGCAAAATCCCAAAAGGGAACTTATGACGGAGAATGTCCTTTCTACTGCTCTTTTTCCGGTTACAATGTAATATTAATTTGTTCTCAGATTTCTCGGTATATATATCTTTCATTAATTAATTTGAATATCTAATGTGAAATCTCTAGCGGGGATGATTCTGCAGGATGAGTTGTTGTGGGCAGCAACATGGCTTTTTATTGCAACCAAGAAGCCTATGTATTTGAAATACGTTCAAGAGGAAGCCATCAGTGCTTATGTGAATGAGTTTAGTTGGGATCTCAAATACGCTGGAGCTCAAGTTCTTCTCACTAGGGTTTGATTCTTATATCTGAAAAACTATTCCTCTCTAATAACTTAGTTTCTGACATATTATAATTACCTAACTGATGATCTCTGAATAAATTGGTCAGCTACTTTATGAAGGAGTACCGAAACTGGAAACATTCAAATATCAAGCCGATAGTTTCATATGCTCCGTCCATCCTGAGAGTCCCTACAATCAGATTAAATTAACTCCAGGTTAATATATATATAAAACTCTTTTTATGCATTAATTAATTAATTAATGTTGTGGTATATTTAACTATTCAATTTATATATAGGTGGCGTGCTTCACTTGAGGGATGGAGCCAACACGCAATATGTGACCGGCACGGCAATGATATTCATCTTCTACGGCGATATTCTGGAAGAACACAAACAAACTGTCACTTGTGGAACTAAAAAATTCACCTCAACTGACCTCTTCGGATTCGCCAAAAGCCAAGTATTTAATGAATCACCCTCAGATCTGGACTACTTAGCAGGGAAACCAGGTCCGTTTAATTACTAAAATATATACAGAGACTAAACGTTATGTTTTGGATATTAATTGCAGATGGATTACATTCTGGGGAAGAACCCAGAGGGAAGATCTATAATGGTAGGGTTTGGGAACAACCCACCAAAGCAAGCACACCACAGAGGAGCGTCGGTGCCGATGTCGTCGGCGAACGAGGAGGTGTCGTGTCCGGATAGCTTCGCCAAATGGTTACAACGCGAAGGACCAAACCCTAATGAGCTCACCGGAGCCGTACTTGGAGGTCCCGACAAAAACGACCACTTTGACGACAAACGTACCGATTCCTCAGCCACTGAGCCATGCACCTACGTCAACTCTCTCGCCGTTGGCCCCCTCGCCAAGCTCTCATCTATCCATAATAAATAATTTATTGAAGGGAAAACACACACACACACTATATGATCGATGATGATGATGTATCTAGTAGCTAGCTAGATCCCAGATTTGCATTGTACGCATTGAATTGTTCATTACGTGTTTGTCTCTCAAATTGTACAAGGGGGCAGTTATATATTTAATTACCTTCATGACTTCACGTAATTAAGCCCCGCAAGTTTTGAATGAACCTGGTCATATATTTACATCACATGCAATTTGCGCGCAAGAATTATATTCTCATGTTCGTACGTACGTAGTTACAATTTGGTAGATTCATTGTATTGTTTTGGCCGAGCCACTGAAATTAACTTAGCTCTGACTTGGGAAATTTGTGTACGGAGAATAATGAGTATTATATATAATATATATCTGTTTCAAATATTCATTTGGATAATATATATATTAAGCAACGCCTCTGGTACGTGTTCTGTATGTCCAAGTCATAGTCAATGCCGGTGTTTGAAGGGAAAGTGGACCAATAAATATATATGGTTGCCTTTGTCCGGAAAATTGCCGCATGAGGCGATAAGGCCAACATATATAAATGATCCAACAACGTCCAACGTTAGCTGTACCAATTGAATATATAATTAATATTGCCACATTTTTATATTAACGTGTGATTGATATGCCATCTCGTTAGATGTGGCTTTTGGAGTTTATGACTTATTTCAATTGAGTTTATGAGGTTTTTTTTTTCATTTGGATGAAAACTATGGGCAACCGAACTTATAGGTGAAAAGGAGTTTATTTGAAAAGTTTGGTTTGTTGGTTTTTGAAAGCTCCTTATTTACTATTTCAATTAGATGCTACTTTCATGGAAGCTGGAAATGGGAATATTACTGTAGATGAAGAGTTCATCGACTGATTCTGCTGAGGAATCTTCAACTCAAATAAATTATCCATATTCAATTAAAATGAATCAAATTCGTGCCACAATTAGATACCAAATTCTCATATTCGTGACACAATTAGATACCAAATTGTATCGGACATAAATTCCTAGTTACTTATATATTACTGTTCATATGATCAAATTATGTATTTTTAGTATTGCCAAATTTTGTAATTTAGCATTTTTAATATTTTTGATAATTCTAATTTTTTTCTTATAATTATCTTAAAAGTCACTTATTCATAAATCATTCTAACAAGTTTTAATTTTACAAAAGCGATTTATGCAACAACCATTCCAAACATAAATCACATTCACAATCAAACTTTTACATAAGTCATTTTGCTCACCAATGTCCCAAACAAATAATTTAGTGAGATGGATAAGGGAAAGAGGAGGTTGATAAAGATGAGATAAGTGGGAAAAGCACGTGATTGGAATGAAAAGACGAGGATGCCCCCCATGCTCTTGTGTTGGCCACAAGAAACGAAGGAGACGAGTCGGGAGCACGTGTTCCGCAACAAAAAGTTGTCAACGTCTCACCCTCCCTGGGCCCCACCAACATCACTACCCTCTATTTCCCGATAAGCTTTATCTCCACGTGGTTCTCCCATCATCACTGCTCTCAGCCACATATCTCATTCCCTGCTGCCCACAAATAACATTTTTAGATAAATAAATAAATATACAGTTGATTGAAAAGTTTATCGACCAATATTTTTAGTAAATTTCTATCCAGATATCTAATGAACTAAGTTATATTACTAACAAATACATTTGAAATCAATAAATATATTAAAATTTAATTATTTTCTTATCTTAATTAAATATTTGTATTGAGTGTTTGATACAAACAATGATGATATATTCAATTATGTAGAAGGTAACAAGTGATTGTTAAGAATTTTTTTTTTTTTAATACAATGCAGTGTATAAAAGCGTAATCAAGTATAATTGGACTAAAAATATCAATACATTTAACACAATATCTACTTTTCATCGAATAATAAAAAAACATACTAAGATGGGTACTCGATGTGTTTGCATGAATTAAAATTATTTCAATAAAAGAATAAACTAATAAAATCAAAACATTGACTAATGAAGTCAAGGGAAGCTAATAGGTTGGCCAAGTGGTTGTATGAGAAAAGCGGGAACAGGCGATCACGGCTCATGCACACGTATTTTTTTAACGTCCAGTGGATGAGGATAAGACCTTCCACATAATTCCACAGCCAAACAATAAATATAAATTCGTTGCCATTATCCTGTTCCTCTCTTTCATCCCTATCTCCATTTAGTACAATAATAATAAAAAAATAATATAATAAATAAACAACGAAACAGATAAATAAAGACCACCATTTCCCTTGTACTTTGGTTCTGTGTGCTTCCCCCAAATCCATTGTCTTTCACACTTGTCTGCCTCTTTCGTTCTCTCTATCTCTCTGCTTTATCACAACGTTTCTTCTTCATCCGTTGTGCCTTGTGTGTTGTCTCTTAGCTATCTTCTGGAAGTATTCTACTAGATGACTGCCGTTGAATTTTGTTTGGTTAACATGCGGATCGACCCTTCTGGATCGAAGTGCGTGGGCACATGCGCACCGGCGTTCTTCCAGTCGCCGGAGGATCGAAAGCTGTGCACCAGGATCGGTGGAAATTCCGCGGTGCCAGCTGAGTTTTCGGATGATCTGTACAGTACGTCGTCGTCTTCAACTTCTTCGATCGGGAGAAACAGCGATTTGTCCTCAGAAAGGTCTACTGGGGATGAGGATTGCGGTGAAAATGAGGCTCAAAGCGCGTATAAAGGACCTTTGGATATGATGGAATCGTTAGAAGAGATGTTGCCAATCAGGTATCATGATTTTCCAACTGATCCTTCTCAGATCCCTTTTTTTTTTTTTGAACAATCTCAGATCCCTATTGACTCACTAATTTTTGTTTTTTATTTTTTGAAAATAAAATTCAAATACCCTAGTTCAAGTACACGTCTTCTCTGTTTTCTGCGCTTGCTATATAAATAATACACCCTTCATCATTCACCCCTTCCCTAAGTCGGATTTATACTTGAAAAAAGGAACAGATTATGTAAATTTGGTCTAGTTTGCCATGTTTTACAATGATGTATTAGAATTTTAGGCAAGTTTCCTCATGAGATAAAGTTGGTTGTAGCAATAGATGGTTCTCGAGATGATAATATTCATATTCAATAGTTTGATAAAATAGTGAAATGTATATTGGGTTTGAGCTCGACCAATTGTCTCATGTATAGAATAAATTTTTCACAGGAGAGGGATCTCAAATTTTTACAATGGCAAATCCAAGTCCTTCACGAGCCTTGCAGAAGCTTCCTTTTCACCATCTGTCAATGACATTGCTAAACCAGAGAATGCCTACACTAGGAGACGCAGAAACTTAATGGCCTCCAATCACGTTTGGGACAAGAATCGAAGTTTCCCTTTAAGAAGCAATATTGGGGGCATTTCTAAGAGATCAATCGGCCATAGTCGAAGCACTCTGGCTCTTGCTGTCGCCATGAACAACTGTGACAGTAGCAGTAGTACAAGCGAGGATTCGATTTCAAGGTCACCTCCACCACTTCTTCCGCCGCTGCATCCAAGAAGTAGGGTACCTGCATCTACGAGGGCAAGTGCGTCTCCTTCGATTGTTCAAAACTTCTCTGCTTCTCGATCATTCTCCTTGGCTGATCTACATCATTGTGCCACTGCTGCGAAATTGGATATGTCGAGTTCCCCTCTCAGCAGTGAAGCAGCTCTTAGTAAACTGATCTGACGAATGAATTCTTGTGTGCTTGAACTTCCCAGAACGACTTACTTCGGTGCTAGTTGATTCAACGCAACGTCGTATAGAGGAACCATACAAATGAAGATCATCGCTTCTGATCTTCTGGTTTAACTATGGTACCGACATGGAAGGCCCTGTGGCATAGTCTGCACTAACCCCTTCCCTTTTTCATCATTAATCTTTAATTGTAAAAATAATATGTTGTACACTCATTTACCGATTTTGTGTCATTCATAGATCACAATCATAGTGGTAAAGAGCTTTTACTTGAGGATTTGAATTTGAATGGAATTGATTGTATGGATATTCGGCGACCTTTACCTGTCAATTTTGCGGTGTGTTTGGATTGAAGGAGGGAGGAGAGAAATTTTTCTTATCTCATTCTGACTAAATTGTCCATGATTTTTTTTTAAATATTCCATAATTACCCTCTCCACAAAAAAACCCTTTTTCAATATTCTATAATGACCCGGCAAGAAGACTAGGTATCGGCCTTATCGCCGCCGTCACACCCCTACATACGCCGGAGTACTACAAGTGCTCAGGCCAAAATCGGTAACCTTCAAATTCCCATCCTTGTCAAGAAGGAGATTCTTCAGGGGTAAAGGCCACGACTGGCAGAAATCAATGGTGAAGATCAATTGCTGGAAATAGACTCGTGCGACATCTTTCTTCAGGCGGCCTCAGAGCTTGCCGCCGCAAACGAGCTTTATAGCAATGTGGATCTTGGATTTACTCGCCATAACCTCATAAAGGTAAACGATGTTGGGATGCTCAACTATCTTCATCATAGAAATCTCCTTCTTGATTTGCTCCATCATGCCCCCTTTGATCACTTTTCCTTGCCGACCACCTTCAGAGCCACGGTTAGTCGATGAGGAATTTTTGGATTTTTTAAGGGCAATTTGGTCAAAATCTCACCTTTTCTCCCCTCCCTTCCCTCAAACCAAACACACTAAACACACTGTTAAAGTTTGTTATAAAACAGTGAAACTTTCTTGCGGTTTCCATTACAGAAAACTTGGTCAAAAATTGGGGTCAAGACTTCAACGGTTCTTTGAGAACAATCCGACGGAATCGACCAGCCAGTTTTTTATTAAATGACATGACTTCCTGGGCAAGGAACTACCTTTTTTCTTCAACTTGTTCAAAATATCCTTGCTGCGTAGATAGTAAGGTTCTGTCAACTGGAGTGTTAGACCGGTTCAGATACGTTGTTGAGCCAAGTCTTAGCTAATCTTACAAATAAATGTCAAATTGAGCAGTTAGTGTTTCCGCATTTCTCAGCCATCTGTGAATTGATAAATCGAAATAAAGTACTTCATTAATATGCCCCAAAACAAGCGAGGAAACACATGAAGAAATGCTACTGATTAGAACTAAGATTTGACGAACTTATAGCACCGCCATCAAATTGCTACAAGGTGCCAAAAGACAACAACGTAGTAGGATAATAATATAGCAAGATCAGTATTTACATCAATGAATGAAATAATACTTCATTCCTTTTGCCTAGCCCTAGGCCCGTTAAAAAATACATTTACATCATTACATTCTGATTCCCTAATAAGCTAAGGAGGAGCGACCTAAAAATACAAGGAAGCTTTAATCCCTAAGCTTCCACCTACCCCTTAATTACAACTTTCTGGATAAAACTAATGAGAAATTGTAGACTGAACCTATGCAACAACTTTTCCCGAATTGATTGGTGAATATCTTGATTGGCAAATCTATTGGGATTATCAACATCTGATGGCAGCTAAGCTTGCAACCCATGTGAAGGGAAACTTGTGTTTCCAACGTGCAGAACACAGCGGTCAAGACCCGGAGATGCAATATATTAAGCTGACTTAGCTTTAAAAACTATCTTGAAGCTGCAATCGAACAATCACTTCTAGTGTGCAACAAGAAACTGGGCGCAAGGATATTCGGACAAAAATGGTGGGTGATCAATATCATCAGGATCTATTGCAGATATTGCCATATCTATGTCTTCAGCAGAAAACGGAATGCTGCAATAAAAAATTGAGATTAAGACATGCCAAAAGCAACATTACAACAAAAAATGAAGCTAATGCTTATTTCATTCTCCATGTATTGGCCATCAAATCGTCAAAGAAAATGTATCATGGATTCATGAAATTATTGAGCTGCCCTATACTTAACTAAACACAAGTCTCTGCTGAAGGCTCTAATAAGCGTTAAAGCTCTACTCTTCAATTTGAGGGAGAATCTAGGCAATCAGCTAAAAGCTAGCTGCCTTTTCTAGAATTTTGAACCTTTGTATTTAATTTGCATTTAGATTTTAATGTTTTCCAGTTTTGATTCCGATATTGCTACAGGATTTTTATTTCATTTTCTCGGGGTAGACCTCTGCATTCGATGCCCATACAGGTGTTGGTGTTTATTGAGCAGTAATCATTGTATCACGAGCTTTTCAAAATAAAAACTTGCAGCGGCATTTAGATTGTAATTTTATTGACAGGAAAAAGCATATGCTTTAAATAGGGTATGATCATCATTTAGAGATCCACCGATTCCATTTTTGGTTGATCCTAATAAGAAATATCAGTAGGAAAGAATAGTCCATCCTTTCCACTAGAATGTGCCGCTGAAAAAAGAAACCATTTCAGGCTAGAATTTGTGTAGGAGGATTGCAGTTTCGGCAAGTTGTCCGCATTGTAAATCAAAGCATCTATGTGGCAAACACAACTCTATTATGGTTCATAGACTGCATCATACATAAAACGAGAACGAGAACTTTTGTTCACAGTTTGACACAACTGTGAACAACCAAAATTATAAACAGAATAAGAGCTTTTTACAGTAAAACTTGCCAAGAAAAGACTAGTCAATACCATCAGCAAACAAGAAAAACTAGTTCATCCTATAGGTTCATTCAACAATCAGGTCTTGAATCTGAAAACAAATGATGGATTGCAAGAGAGAAAATCAGATTACCTCAGATCATCATCCAACAAGAATGAGTTTGAAGTCAGGTTTTGATTGTCCTTGCTCACAATTTCCCTCATTTCACTAACTACCTGTTCACGCATGGATGACTAGGAGATTTGAGCAAACTAGCACCATATTTTCTTAGAAAGAATAACAATTAAAAACACTACTTGCCTCATTGGATACACTCTGCGTTCCATACTTGTCATCCCAGTACATAGTACTGATGCGATATATTTGCCTCACAGTCAATGCCTGTTAAAGAAGTGCGCTGAACTTATAACTTAAGCTTCCTTTTTCATTCAAATATTGAGACAAATTCCACTCAAAAAATTGCTCGCATGGTATGTTATGCCCTATTGCTGAGGTAATACGAAGATCCTATGACTGAGGACCAAGCATAATCCTACTAAAATAATACCATGAAGGTCTTTACTGTTCCTCGTATATTCCTAAAACAGCTAAATTGCTGGCATAGTATGTACAGAACAATCAGATAAAACGCAATAAAAAAGATGATAATTGAATAGCTAAGCATGCTATGCCGACAATAAAATAACCCTCTCATTTTTTGAAACAAAACTATTAATCTCACCTACAAATAAATATCAAATATATTTGGGTAAATATTGGAATTCAAATATAACAAGTGTTATAAATATCACAACTTCCTCACTCAAATCTCGAGGAGGGATGTTGCCCATATTTTAAATCACTAGAAAGAAAAGTTAAATCATGATGGCCCATTCTTATCATTTTAACCATAAAAATATAATTAAATATTATTCTATAATATTTATGAATGATGGGCTAATCTTTAGGATCAATTAGTGGTTTGAGATTGTGATTAATACATACGATAACCATACCGGACAAAGATCCTGTCGAATCTCCTCCAAGGATTTCTTTCTCTTCTGATGAATTACCTGTGAAATTCAAACAGATGAGAGCATAAATAAGACATGCGGTTCTATTTGAAAGTATTAGGCATCCTAATAGATTAAAGTATTGCTTATACCAGAAACCCAACAGCCTGTCTTATATAGTTTAGCTCATGCCAGGATGTTCCTGCATACTGTATTTAACTAAAAAAAATTAGTCACGTCATAAGCTCCAACCATGAAAAATTATGGGCAAGTAAATTCCATTTACCTCCTCCTTTGCATTAGCTATCCACTTCTCCAGTTCAGCTAGACCAGATTTCACATACTCCCCATTTGAGAATGTACAACATTCACGCCGCAAGAGAAGGCTACAAAAGATAGGTAGAATAATGTATAGGATTATAACATTAAATCAAAGAAAGTTAAATGTCAAGGGTAATGGAAGTGTTAGGAAGTAGTTAATATCAAAGAACAGTTTCAATCCTATTATGGGCTCGTAGTTCTGTTTTGGAGTATGGTTTTAACTTATATTAGCTTGTATCAGGGAGATTGCATTGGACCGATTAGTCAATCCCAGATTCCAAATATCATATCTCTCTGCCTCTCTCTTTCTTTACCATCATCAGATCAATAAACCAAGCTATCATATAGGCAATTTGATGCAACAAAAAACCATGTCAAGTAATCAAGTTTTTTACCTGTTGAAAAGTGTAATATTGATGAAAGAGAAAACTTGAGTAACTAGTTTACGCACAAAGAAGGATGGTACCTGAGCACACGATTTCAAAGTAGCACAATTAAATTAGATTGGCATAAAAAATTATGATCAAATAGCAATCATGATATTTCAACTGCACTAATTTCAGAATAAATAAGGTATCTCATATGGTATCTAATCAATAAATATGATCACATACTTTCAATAAATATGGTATCTAATTCAACTGCACTAATTTCAGAATAAATTATGATCACATACTTTCAATAAATATGGTATCTAATCATATCATATGGTTTCATAGCCAACCACCAGAATGTACAAATAAAGGGAAATTTCCATATAGCCCTTATTTTCTGCCTTAGACTCAGCAGTTCTATACAACTTCAACTTTCAAAGTTCAAAAGAAAATAAGATAACATTTGAAAAGCCAGAAGCCATGTGATCATGAATCAGAAAGTTTTACAAACTTTTACCAGTATACTACTCCGATGGATTTAAGGAGTTGCTGCTGATTTTCTTTTTTCTTTTCCAGAACCAACAAGAGAGATGACAAAATAGGCTCTAGGAGGATGATGCCATTACAAAGTGGAATCACAGTAAAAGGAAAGATAACTTCTTTTGCAAGGAGTACGCAGGTCCATCTGTTTTCTTTGTATGAAAAACTTCTATGGAAATGTAAAATTGAGGCATTGTCAAGTTTAGTGCATTATGCAGCAAGGTAACAAGTTTCACCAGTCATAAAAAAGCATCATCAAATGAGGAAGGATTGGGGGATAACCAAGCTGCCTTCTTGGTGTAGCATGGCATTCTGAGATAAAAAAGGCTGAAATAAAAGTCTCCTGAAGCTTTTACAAATTGAGGTGTACTCTAAAAGGAAGACAAACATACATGATTCCCACGTAGTCGGCTCATGAGTGAATCCAAAAATTTGATGATGTTGTCCCACTGACCACCAGGAGATTGCTGAGGAAGTCCACTAGGAGACCGGGATGATTTTCCCCCATGCACACGTGCTGTTTTTGGTGCCTATCAAGTGCCCCATAGGGCCCAGGGAATTTCACATCAAATTATAAATTTATACAGTGAGAAACCAAGTAACAAAGTAATCTTTCAATTATGTAACAACAATATGAGTCTTAAACTTTCAACTTCTTCATTAGATTGCATGTACAAATGAATAAATAAAATAAAGGCCTATCTACATATTGGAAAAATGATAGACTACCACATCTCAAGTGCATGAAACAATTTCTCCTGGGTAACTTTCATGAAACAAATTCAAAAGCAACGTCAGCTATCAGCAATAGGTTGCACTTAATCATCATGACCAATATGGTCAACTTAACTAAGAATGGAGAACGAATGATTCATCATTCTCCAAATATGTTATTTAGTACTGGTCAAGGTTTGCCAAGAATAGGAGCAATCACCTGGATGCACGAGCTCAAAAGTGGAGAAAGCTCCTTTTTCAAATTATCGCGTATCAGGCCAAAAATCTTCTCTACACAAGCGGTTAATTGTTGTTTGAAAAGTATAGCTGGATATCTAGCCTCTACATGTGACATACCATCATCATATCCAATGAATTTTAGTGGAGATTTCAGTCCCTGATAAAAGCATTAAAATTAAAATCAACAAGAGACAGAAAAGGAGAGTAGCCCAGAGTGGGGTGAGGATTTTAAAAAATCACAAAGTACAAACATGCTTATACATCAATAAACTCCAGTTTATAAATATTTACACAGGTAACAATAAAATAATAATAATATTTAAAATAGACAACAAGTGCTGATGGAACAAAATCTAAAAAACCAACAAGCTAAGACCTAACATTCATTCCAAGTTAAACTAGTGAATTTCCCAGCTCCCATACTACCTAGAAATTTTGATCTCAATTGAAAGCTATGATGAAGAAGTCAGAATAATAATACCGCTATCAGAAGTCACCCATGTAGCCATAGAAAAAATATTGCTCTCAGAGAAAATATATATGGCAATGTTTAACTTAATAACTCACATGCCCAATTCGGCTCGTCAAGCCAGAAGATCCAGTGTAGCGCTGGGCAGTAGCAGCTAGAAAGCCATTTGATCGTAGGTTCCTCTGTAGGAGGCACAAAAGTGCAGAGGTATTGGACAGCCAATATGGCAAGAGAGAATCATCATCTCTATCCTGAAGGAGGTGCATATCCAATGAATAAAACCAAAAACAACAAAAGGGCCCAGTGTAAAGGACTATAAACTAAATCTATTGTTTACTATGCCAAAGCACTAGTCACAACTCACAACAATGAGCATGAGCTAAGTTACAATAAGAAAGGGAGGGAACTTTGAAAACAAGTAATGATATATGATTTACCTTCAAGGCTTCATTAATTCCCTCAATTATGTAATCAAAAATGGCTGTTCGCTCAGATTCAAAGGCATGCCAATGAAGAAGACACTTGTATATGATGCATGCTGCCAATGGTTTACCATTTTTGAACCCCAAATCTTCCTTGATACATCTAGAGAGGAATTCATAGTTATCCTGCATATGTACATGTTAACCAGAAGTGCACAAATTATGTGGCAGAAAACCACCTGTATATAATCTTGGACTGTCAAGAATAAACTCAATTCCTTCATTAGAATCTTAGAAGGATACAGGCATTTCATCTTGGTTTTCCACTAGTTTATGATTGTGCTACTGTAGCCAAATAAAAACTAAAACCTTTTCCTCTAAAGTTTTTACATGGATATTCTAGTCATGCTCAGGTCTCAGTATCCTATGTCATGTAAAAGGATGGTGGCTAAAACTACCAGAGCGAAATATGCATAGTGAACAGTCAGGCATGCTAGGGGAAATGGAAGGGTGAAAGCTATGCTTTATTTGTTTTTAGAAAAATTTTAAAAAAAGTCATCAAGAGGATGAGTGTCATTGCATGTAACCACAATGTCGCAAAAAATATGTAACTGAATTATAGAATCAAGACACAAGTGCAACAAGGGAGCTACCTGGTGTCTCTCTGCAGTTAACTTAGATCTACGAGAGTCTGACAAGCCAAGGGGAAATGGGGCAATAAGTTTTGTGGGTGTGGGTGACTCCTGCTTCAAATAAGAGCACATGACGACAATTACAGTTACAAATGACCATTATTTTGAACAGAGCTATAAAGAAGTGGTAGGTAGCTTACAAATATAGGCTTTCTTTCTGTTCGTTCTGTACGGGGAGCCATTGAATTCGAGTATTTCTGTTTCAGAAGGCAAAGGGAGGTAATTAACCATGTAACTATACAACAGTTCTTAACACATCCAGAGCATAGACTTGAGATTTAAATAAATAAAACCATCTATCTAACAAGTAAGAATGAGGAACCCAAAGATAAGGATGTAGGGAATTAAGCTAAATTAAATCTATAAAAATGTCTCTAGTTGGGCGTGGATATATTCATTGTATAAAACTTACTTCTGAGAATGACTTTGCCATAGCTGGTCGGCTACTCTTAGGAGATGGATTCAAGGCTTTCTGACGGAGAACATGATTTTCATCCTCTAAAGTTGATAACTTCTCCTCAAGACTGCATTCAAATACACGTAAAAAAATGAGTCATAGTTAAGTATAATGCTGCAAAATAATAAAATCCTATAAGAACACAAATCCAGATTCTAACAAATGCAACGAGACACACCAATAGAAAGAAAAGAAATGGAGATAGCACCTTTTCAAATTTTGCTGGAATTGAGAACATTTCTGCTCAACCTCCCTCAATTTCTCAATGGTTTCATTAGTAACTTTATGAGCCTTCATAAGCTCAAGCTCTAAAGCAGCATTCTTCTTTTCAAAGGCATCCAAAGAACTCTAGAAAAGTAAAACAAGACATCTAATTTAATAAATGAGAAGACAAACAGACAAAAAACTTAGTAATTGATGAAACTTCCCTACTCAAATATTTCTTCTAATGCAATCATGAGTACCATGTGAACATGGCACTAGTATTCCCAAAGATAAACTATCTCAGATTTCCTAACAAACTAAAATGCGATAGACAGAGCCAGATAGCATTAAGGTTCATGATGGCCTTCTTCACACAAAGGAATGCAATTATTATAATAATGCCTGCAATGTTGCACATAAGTAGGAATTGTTCAATCCTTCACATGAGCAATATCTAAAATAATGCATGTGATTTCTATGGCATGAATAACCAATATAAATGAATATAATAATTCTATACTAGTAACACCTTTAGCGTAGCATTTACTTTCCGCAGTTCATCCATTGCAGCTAGATCCCTTTGTAAAGCTGATTTCTCCTTTACTGACAATTCCAATTGATTTTGAAGCATAGCATTCTTGTTACACTCATTAATTGTTTCTAATTTAGCAGCATCCAATTCAAGATTTAGCGCTTCTACCATCTTTTGAAGTTTTGACATCTCCACTAGTTTAGCCTCTTCACTAGAAACCTGCAAAACAGTGGACAGTACACAATGAAAACTTCTGTAATATCACCAGAAAAAATCTATCTTACAAGTCACAGCTTATTCACAAGTTTTGCAGAAGAGGGAACTAGAGTAGAAAATATAACTAACAACAAGCAACATAGTAATTGCACACAAGGAGTGTTGACAACCAATAGCAATGTAAAATATGGTATCTTGACATATGAAAATTTTGATCTATGTAAATAAAGAAATTATTACCACTAGTTCTCCAAACAACTCCAAATAAAAACAAGGTCACTTAAAACGTTTGACAGGGCAGAGAATGCTGACTTCAGTAAGAGTGAAACATTTTGGAGAATTAACTAAGCAGCTGAAGAACATGACTCAAAACACATTTGACATAAGCAGAGTTTGCATGAAAATATCACTACTCAGAAATACCCTTAATCTTTTTTCAAGATGTAATCGCCATGTGAGATCTTCCAATTGCTTCTCAAGTTTATTCTTAGCCACACGCAAGGCACCGGCTTCATTAGCCTCCTGCAAATGCATAATCAGTAAGTTTGAACACCAAAATTTTGATACGAGGACTGCAGGAGAAACAAAGTCCTCACTTGCTTCAATCTACGAAGCTCTCTTTTTGCTTGCTTACGCCGCCATAGACATTGTATTGCCACAATTGAAGCTTGACGATGTTGGAAAACTGACCGAATTTTGTACATCTTCCAACAAGCCTATAAAATCAATTTCACTTATGTAATAGATTGCATCATACACACACAAAAAAATCAAATAAAAACGGTGAGGATTTGAAATTAATTGCATAGAAAACACAATGTTAAAAAACCGAGGCAGTGAACTAAAAAAGACCGAGGTCATGAACTAAAAAAGAGCTTTTCAATCCCTTTGGAAATATGATCAATAAAATTAACTGCATATGGATTTGATAACTGGAATCATATGTGAATTTAATCATGTTTGTTGAAAAAGAAAATGAAGAAGTCATGGCTTCTAAAAGTTATAGATCCTGGCAGAGGCAAGAAATCATCTTGCAGTTAAAAAATACCTGAATAACAGTAGCAGCTCTGTGTTCTTTTCCATGAACGAACCTTTGGCGAGTTGTGAAACCACGAATAAAGGATTGTATGCTTATAGAAGAAGAATATAGTTTCATGTATGATTGCTTCATTAACCACATACGAATATATTTCTGAATGAAAACAGCAGCAGCTGTCTCCCGTTTAGCAGCATACATCTTTCGAGCAAGACATCCTACAATAACAATATTAATGAGCACCAAACCGAAGCAACTACAAAATGACAAACCCTGAATGTCATATGCTTATCATAACAAACATAAACTACCAGCTATGAGGTACACACCACCCAACCTTGCATTAATTCAGGATGGACTCTGAAAAACTTCCACATTTTTTTACATCCTCAAAGTTACAAGTCCTCATTTTGTATAAGGGCAATTAAAAGTTGTAAAAGTAAAGGCATAGCATAAACCAAAATATTGGCAGAGTGCAAGGATAATCAGGAGCCAAATTTACAGCAAGATAGGATGGAAGTAGTGACATATGACATAAGCTTGCAAAAACAAAGGGTTTTTATGGGGAAAAAAGGAACGCAGTGATGAAAAACTATTTAACACAATAGTCAACTTAAGGGGTAGAAAACAGATGAAAAGAACTAACCCCTGCAGTATGCCTGAATAGAAAATGCAGCAGCTCGGATGGAGATAAATTCCCTGTGTGTAACAAATGTTCTCAGACGGCGCTGAATACACTTTGCAGCATTGTCCAACACTTCTGCACGCCGGGAATCTAAAATGCCAATTTGACCAGCCCTGAGAAATACTTTGGTCCTACCCAACTGAATCAGAAAAAGAAAAGCAAAATAAAATTAATCATTAGAGCAATAGCCATGTTTACAGACTCCAAGTTTGTTAATGAACATAAGCTCAATGCACCATTACCAAAAAGCATACCTGAAAATTCTCAAGCTTTAGCTTCTGTAAGATTTTTGCAGTGGTGGTTTTTTCATCACAACTGATAACAAACATTATGGATGAGATAAGTATGAAAATTTGAAGAGTAAGGAAAGCAAAGCCCTCCTGCAGGGCAACACACAAATAAAAATACTTGAACAAATGTATGACAGTACTTACACACTCAAAAATTCTTTACGACCATAGGACAAGTATTTAATGCAGAAAAACAAACACAAATTTTTCTAATAATTAGGATCTTTTCATACTTACTGATAATTATTCATAACAAGATATCATAATACACAAGCAAATTGACATAAAACCATCTCAACTTTTTGGTTGTCCTTCTCATTCAAATTTTGGTTCAGCAAATTATAACTAACAAGATCATAATTATCTGAACCAACCGTTCATAAAACCAGACAATATTGACTGATCTTCTTCCTAGAACTGCATGAGATCAGCTAAATCACCAAGCAATTCTCCAGTTTAGGTGTGAATTGAGGAACCAGCAATAGGTTTTCCAAAACAGCTTAAAGACAGCCAGTGAACTCATTAAGAATAAAGAAGGAGCGCATGGTGAAGACTCCATCCATCAACCTCATGGAATAACGCCACCATTACTATAACTACGATAAAAATATTAATAATATAAATGGTTTAAATTTACATGCTTATATTTTGAGCTACTATTTTAAAAATATAAATAACATTATTACTAAATAAAAATTATTATCATTAAAGGTTTTAACTGCGAAGCTACTAAAGTATGATCTTATGTTGATGTAGTTTGATAAATTTCACGGAATTTAATTGAAACTGTGAATGCTTACATTCTGGTTAAGCCTACTTCTTCAACCTGAGTCCAAACTTCCACCATGACCCTCACCTTTTATCATTTTTATTTTGGAAACAATAATCCTAACAGAAATGTTTTCAACGTATATAAGGAATACAAGAGTTAAAGACCTGTGATTCTGAACTTTTAGTAAACTGACCTGCCATCCATAAATTCAGGAGCTATCAACCCAAAGCGATCAACAAACTCTGAGTAAGTCCTACGAGTGGGGTAGCCTGCAAGACTAATTCGAACAGCCTCAAGAACACCCTGAAAAAATAAATAAAAACATAAAATATAAGTGCTTAACGAAGCTCAATCCTTTTAGGAAGTAAACCTAGCATATATGCACAATGGAACTTGCATTATGCCAACTTATTTCCATGAAAATTCAAATGAGGGCCACAACACTAAGTATACACGAACAGATTTGGATGCAATTCATTTCATTTTTCTTCTTTTCAGCATAGTGTTATCATTGCTGCCAAAAAATAAAAAACCTTATCCTCATTTTGATTTGAAAACCACAAAAAAAAAAAAAAAAGATTCACCACAGCTTCATCTACTCCACCGGATTGTGCAAAACATTTGTTAAACTAAGCAAATACTAAGGCCCCATTTGGTACAAGGAATTGGTGGGGAGGGAAAGGAACTTTGGCAAGTTCCTCTGTTTGGTACATATTTTGCATAAATCTTCTCGGGAACCCAAGTTCCCGGGCCCACCAATTTTCCCTTATATGTGGGAAGATCAGATCCCACTAAAATTGGTGGGATCTCAAATTCCCATGTCACTGTTCACATTTTTGGACAGATTTACCCCTGTTCAAACTTGGTGGGAAAATTTGAAATTGGCGGAAAAACAAAATTACACGAGTTCGAATATTTTTTTTAAATATATTTTAGCAAAAATAATATTTTTCTTTTTTATTTTGAATTAATTTCTTTTGAAGGTAAAATAGACATTTCCTAATTCTTTACCAATTACCACCCCTTCATTTTCTTCCTACCAAACAACTCATCTTTTTTCAAACCATCTTCCCTCATCTTTCAAATCTTTCTTTCGCTTCTCTAAGTTTCTTTCCCTCCTCAAATTTTCCTTGTACCAAACGGGCCCTAAGAGTTTCAAACAGACAATTCAACCAGACCATGTCAAACCTTTGCAATTTGTAAACTGTATTTATAATTTTTAAATATACTACCATGGATTATACTGAAGGAACAAGTTTTCTGTCATGGAAAAAAGTTTAAGAAAAAATATTATATAAGGGTATTTTAGAGCTATTTATCTCAATCCGATGCAGCATTGCCAAGACAAGAAACTGATAATGACTCATTAGCTTCGAGTACCTTGCAAGATGCAACTCTTAGGAAAAGTCAACCAGAAAATTTTTCACAATAAAGAACATGGTCTAACAACAATTGCAATCACTGACAAAAATAAATAAATAAATAAAATAAGGCAGCAACCAATGAAGTCAAAGTTTAATAAATAACATTGAAGAAATCCATGTCTCTGAGATAACAACTCAGACAAAGGGAAGCTAGAATAATTGAGCTACTGACCCCACAGCGTAATTGATGTATCACACTTGAATTCTCAAAGCTTTGCGGCCGATTCAAAGAATTTGGCTTCACACATCGTATATAATGAGGCTCTGTCGAGTTAAGAGTCTCCATCAATGCTTGAAGTTGTTGCTAAGGTTCCAATGAAAAATAAAAAGAAAAGGTCAAAAAGAGAGAAAGAGTAATCACATACTTCATTCTACCATAGTCCTTTTTTACTTGGTTGATTCTGCCATAAATTTTTAACATAACAGTGGGCCATCTTATCTAACCCCATGATATCCTTTGAGTGGTATAATAACAAGAGACATATAGCACAGTCTACAGCTCCATTCCCCTTTCAAAGAACATAAAAGAGGTTCCACAATTCATAATAGATGCCATTTGTAGCTAGTGACATTCATCCTCGAGCAAAACGGTAGCCAAGAACAAAAATATTACCTCAACCAACAGCAAAAAAGAGATCTTTATATCATTGAGGAAACAGATAGTGACACAAACTTACAATGATGGGAAAAGTAACAATGTATTTTAAAGCCAAACTCACCAGGCTCTGTTGGATTTGAGAGGAAAATGAAAGAAAATCTTGAAAACTATTCTATAATAGAAAAACTTAAGTCACTTTGTGTATGAAAATTTCTCGAGAAAAATTTCATGATTTAGGTGCAAAGATAGTCCATGGTAAGCTTTGATGATGATGCTGGCCCATAGTAGTTGACAATGACAATGACCAAGTGAGCATATAGATAGGCTACAGTACAAGTGGGAATGCTTTCCTTTACTCAGTTTTTAGGGGAAAAAATCATTTATCAGTTGAAATAAAATTCTATTGGGGGGGAATTTTCTATGAAAAAAACAGAACCTATAAAACTACGCTCATCTTTAATATTATTCATTCATTTGGAACTGATTATGATTTCAGCAGAATCAACTGAACTGATCCTCAGTTAGAAAAAGGAAGGGGATGAGAGAGAGAGAGAGAGAGAGAATCAAAAAGATAGGCATAGATCCCCACACCTTAAATCTGGAGGCTACTGAAGAAAATTTGTATGACGACCTAGAAGAAGATTCCTCTGGAAGCTGAGGGAAAAGCTCACCCACAAAGGGGCATTTGGAAGAAGACAATAGATTGCAATGTTCAACAACAACATAGTCACGATTTTTGTCCAAAAAACTATCTGTATGGTAAGTAACCTGCATAAAAATAGCAGATCATGGAAAAAGTTGCAGCATGTAAAATCTTCATGTATTGAAGAGGCAAAAATGCTGTAAAACGAACTCACCTTTCCAGCATAATGAGAGATGGTAAAATCAGTTTCTGAGAACTTTTCTTTTGCCAACCTTGGGTGGCACCGGCAATGCTGAAACAACTTGGTTGAGAATGTCTGATGGGTCGATTTTGGAAACATGCTGCAGAGACAGGAAATATAATCCTATTGTTAATTTGCTGGAGTGCATTAGATAAATAAATGAAGAACCAAACTATTCATATTCATAATGTCATATAAAAGATCTCAAATTGTACCAAGCTTCATCCAACAGTGCAATGATACCAATGGGTCTCTGCAAATGACAGCAAAGATCAGCCCAAAAGAAACCAAATTAATGGCAAACATAAAAACGGATTACAATCTTAAGAGCAAATGACAGCAAAGATCATTCCAAAAGGAACCAAATTAATGGCAAACATACAAACAGAATACAATCTTAAGATGTTATATTACTTTATTTAGACATGATAGCAGATATATGATTCATGACTTGAGGCTCAGAAAGCAGGATAAGACAATAACAGGGTTTTGATGCATTGTTGACTGCATGACTAGCAGGCTTCCTAAAAGAAATCCTCATTTACGTACTTCGATATCTCTGGCCTGCTTTAATATTCAACACAACTATAGCTTTTACAATATTTTTCAGCCACAATTATGAGAGAAATGTATTCTCATCTTACCAATATGCACAAACAGGAAGACAATCATGCATTAAACTATATGGAACATAGAAGTACAGATTATATATATATCGACCTAAAAAAGAATAGGAAAAAAAAACAAATAAACCTTTTCAATTAAGTCTAAAACGTCTTGGTTGTCAATAAACTCAATGTAACTCCAGTTAATTTCTTCTTTACTGTACTCCTCTTGCTCCATCTTGAATACATGCTGCAACAAGTAAGGTGACAGATAATTATATACACAAAATGTAAACAGAATTATAAGTACAATTTACAAACTGAATTTGCTTCATACAGCATAATGAATAACACACTTCCATACCTCGTTAAAATGTTGCTGGAGCTTTTCATTTGCAAAGTTGATACAGAATTGCTCAAAACTGTTGGAAGAAAACATTGTGGGATTAAGTGGAGATCATATAGAGAAAAATTAACAATTTCCTTCAACAGGAGAAGCATAAATAAATAAAAAAAAAATCTAAACTGGATATACCATGAAAAGAAATCAACAAAAAACAGATTATAGTAAACAAAGTCTGAGCAAACGACACTAAGTGGGATTTTCAACAGACAAAACCCAATTTAACCCATACATTAGAATGCCCCATAAAGAAAGACGCAGATTTAAACCACTCCAGGAAAAGGAAAAAATCAGACTCTGAACAATATGACAAGAACAAATGCCTGATCAACTGATCAGAACATCTCGGCTACAGATGCAGAGTTGAACCATACGTTTCATTTCTTCACAGTCCACATGAGAAAAAGAACGCTCCCGCTCAAAGTCACTAGCATATAATTGATGGCTTACCTGTTATCCTTAAAGCACTCAAAACCATATATATCCAAAACTCCAATTTGTATCCGGGAATTTTTATCTTGACCAACAGACTTGTTGACTTTTTCAACTAGCCTGACAAAACAAAAACAATAGTATAGCCATCTTAATTAATGCATATTGAATATGACCATTGATTCTCCATTGAACATAAAAATACCAGTCAAACAGGCGTGCATAAATAGTTTTAGCCAAAGTATCCCGACCAGCAACAGCTGCATTGCAATCAAGAGCTTTCACAATACTTCCTTCATGGGTTTGTATTGAGCGAGTACACAATGTTGCTAACAGTAGATTGACATCACACCTATAATAGGAAAAAAAGTATAGCCATCAAATTCAGCAGACAAAAAAAAAATAAAGATCTAACAATGACGATCATCATCATCATCATAATACAATCTATTCCTCAACCAATCAAACAGATTGTGACACACCTGTGTGTCACACATAAACACTATAACTCACCAGTTTTTGTGGTTCAGCAACCTCACTCAATCTTAAAAAATCTGACATTGCATGGGACCAAACAGAGAGACCAATTCAGCTAATTCTGATACAACTGCTATGTCACTATCTTAATTTCCGTGACTTAATACCTGTACTATTTAACTTTGCCATGTTAATAGCGGTTTAGGGATTGAGTTATATCCAAATCCACATTATTATTCATATTACACGTTCACATTAGTATCTGGCCCCTATGTATAACCAGGGCTCACACTAACTACTTTAATTACCCTTAACAGCTTATTACAAACAAAATAACGAAAAACAACACTTATTATTAAGCTGCCTCATAACATGATTTTAAAAGAAACAAACCAAGTCTTGTTATACTGGCATCAACAAAGTGTGCAGGAAAAGTTAATGAATGTATATTTATACATATATGTGCGTGAATGAGGGAAATGAAATATAATTCAGCTATACTAAGTTTTATATAAAGAAAAACAAGAATTCAGATAAACTACCCACATGAAGAGATCTGCTGCCATCTGCAAATGAAACCTTGACTTCTCATCCTTTATTACTGATGAGTCATGTTCTTTTCCAGGAGAAAATTCAATGTTCCCCAAATGTAAAATTCCAGCTAATGTGCAAAATATGGCTTCCTGATAATAAGAATGTAGGATAACGACGAGTAAAACACAGCCCATCAACAATTTTTATCTCGTACAGAAAAAGCGACACAGATGGGTAATAATGGATAACCGTATTACACCTGATCCTCATGGCATATACCAACTATATCCATTGCCCTCCTTGTCTTCATGTATTCTTCAGCACTGTTTACTCCTTCCAATTCATATGTTTTACTTTGATTTAAATAGTGAAAGTGGCTTGGATGTCCTAACTTATACTTCTCAGCATCCTGAACAAAAGTGCATTACAATCATAAGGTATAACTCTTAATCATTCACTGCGACCCCCCATCAAAAAATTAAAAAATGGGTTAACGTGCACGGCAAAATGCTGCAACACAAGAACTGAAGAACCATTAATAAAAACAGATAGATGCAACATAAGACTTTGAATACCCTTTCAGATGAACACAACTGATAAAAGCAGTGATAGTTTCTTTCAGGATCCGTTATCTGCACTACTCGTGACCTTTCCAATAAGTAAGTTCGAATAGCGGCACCAGATATTCTACCATTTGAATCGAACTGAATCTCAACAAATTTCCCAAAGCGACTGCAACGGAAAAAACACAGATTTGGTGAATGCAACACCAAACTCACAGTTTGTGACTGACATTTCATTCAACTATGTACTACAGCAATGATAGTTTCAATGGAATAGTATTACAGACATGGCTAATGTATGTCATTGCTATGTGTGGCAAGTTTAAGATAATATGAGATAACAGCATAAGATGGCCAAAAATTACAAGACAATTTTTTCCTCAGATTCTATGGGGAAAACTGATAACCTATTAGGTAACAAAATAAGAAACTCACATAAGAGGCAACAAGCAGGTTGATTGGAATAAATAGGCAAGCAAGAAAAGGAGCAAAAACTCACCTTGAATTATCATTCCAGACAGTCCTTGCATTACCAAAAGCCTCCAAGAGGGGATTGGACTGAACGCATCAGAAAGTGGAATCAGTATCTATTATACCCAAATTAAAAAATAAAATGTGATTTGATTGGATTCATTACTATCATACTTCAAGGACTTGTTGCTCAACTGTCCTATCATCACCAGCAGCACGTCCACCGACAAAGGTAAGATACTGCATAATCAATTTTGTTGTCTCAGTTTTCCCTGCACCACTTTCACCACTGACCAAAATAGACTGGCTTTGACCTTCATCCATCATTGCTCTATATCATGACCAACAGAAGCTCGCTAATTCACATTTCACAACATGAAATAGGGCATGGAAAGAATAATAAAAATAAAAAAAAATAAATACGTCACAATAAACATATAATATAAACACATCACGCTAACCTATAAGAAGCGTCAGCAACAGCAAATACATGTGGACTAAGCTCACCAAATGGAGCTCCTTTATACTGCTCCATCATATGGATATCATACAGATGAGGAAGCTTTGTGAATGGATTTACAGCTATCAAAATGCTCCCTGTATATGTCTATCGAAGACGAGCAATTCAGGATAAAATCATAAAACAGCATAGAACATGAACCATTTTAAAAATCCTATTAAGATACAGCATGACAATCCAAAAAAATTTATATTGATGAATTATTATTTATGACAACCGCATGTCCCATACAATGTTAGCCTACTTGACCTAGCTTGTTGCATGAAATAGCCACAAATGAAACTGAAGCATGAAACACTGAATTATTTATTAATTTATTCGGCAGAATAAGATTTGTCCATCAAGACATGCCATTAAGTCCTCATTAACATAGGCCTTAACATTAGGCAAAATGTGCAAATCAAAGAATTTATGGAAGTGACAAGATCTAAATTGCTGGTTGGCTCATTAAAAAATTGATAATGATAATATCAACTATAAAGTAAAATTAGATACAAGACCTTTAATTAAAAAATAACATTTAAATAAAAAATAACTCTCAATTTATTTTGGACCTCTTTTTTTCATGACTTCTCTCATGCGGTTAGCTGTGCGGCAACTACTATGTAGTTCACGAATCCCAAATGCCCCACTTGGTTCCCAAGCACTATCATTCATTTCAAGTCTACAACCATGTTTTTGTTTTTTCAGTCTCATGTATCTTCTTTCAGAATATATTGACAAAGTTCAGTTACATAAATCGTCATCATGATAATGCCTGTGGCTAAGCTTGGTTGACCAGCGTTGGAGTAATAAATCACTACGAATAAAAAACATCAGGGATCGATCATCATGTAGCAGACTCACATATATGTCATTCAGGGCATATCTTCTTTGAAGATTATACAGAACTCCCGGCTCATTCAAGTAAGCCAGCCTCGTCATATCCTCCACTCCCCCATGCTCCTCTTCATCTGCATCCCTGGGGAAGAGTTTCTCCGGTAGTGCAGAAACCTACACACCACACCTCCCAAAACCAGAAAGTTGAGAATGTATCCACAATTATTCATTATTATGTAAAATATCACATTAACGAGCTCCTCACCTTCTTCCCAGAAGCAGTGACAAGTTGGGCTTGCTTTCCAGCAAAGCCGGTGACCTCAGCGGCCACCCATGCCAAATCCCTGTCTTCAACCCAAACTTTGGAGCCATGACGGAAATTCATCTTGTGTTCCCGTAACAAAAAATGAGCGGGGAGCCAGACAATTTAGGTATCGTGTAGCCAGTAACAGAGACCAGAAGTGAGGAATTCAAAATTGAAAAACCCTAGAGAGAGAGAGATGAGGTGAGAGTTTGTGTTCCCGCCCTACAAGAGGGTAGAGTAAGAATCAAAAATGGCGAAAGAGTATTTATTTCGTATGGGACACGTCACCACCGTACTCCAAGTGAGATTGATCTTGGAAGGCAACTTTTCACCGGTTTCACCCAGGTCCGCGACTGTTACTCCATTTTCAGCCTTGATTTTACTCTTGTTTAGTGGGAGCACCGGGACCGATTCTATTATCCCCAAAATCAACGTTACAATGTCGTAACGGACGCCATCCATTACTATTTTTTCTTTTACTATACTTCCTGGTTAAAATCTCTGATTCCGAAGAAGAAAATCTAATTAAATTACACCTCATTCCTTTTAGTGAATATAATATTAGTTGATCTTAGTCATAAATAGTATATCACTCTGATTCTATTTATAAGTCTATTTTGACCAAAAAAATTTGGTTTGTTTCCTTTCAAAGTAATAAATGAGATTGTGACAATTTTACCTATATTAATTATACCAATAAAAATAGATAGAAGAAAAAATTGAAAAATATTCATTCATAAATAAGGATAAATTTGAAAATTCCCCCTATTCATTGAGTTAACTATCTCTCATTGATATGTGTAATTTAGTTAAAAAGTGGTAAAATTTAGTTTTGATATTTATTAATATTTTGGGAGAATCCCATATAAAGACAATTAAAATAGGAAAATTCTATATAAGGTTGATAAACTCAACAAATCTTAAATTGAGTCAATGACCTAAACTAGAATATTTAAATGTTGATTATTTTATGATAATACCCCTCATCCATAGTCTAAAAAAAGAGAAGGTCTCGAGAGATTAGATTAGCCCTAGTGAAAGCTTTTTGGCCCTAGCGGAGAGAGAGAAGCAGACGTAGCTGTTGCCAGAGATTGGCCGAAATCTGAAGCTCGATGTGGTTTATCGCATCGAAGGCTACAATGGTTGCAATGACGCCAACGAAGGATTTGGTCCGTAATTAGATTCTTCCACTAACATTGCATTTCCCTTGGAGCGGATAATAAGATCAATTGGAACTAATTGGATTGGTGATTTCGAATTTTCTATGCGGATGATAGAATACATATACCCAATAAACTGGGTGGGATATCAAACACTACTATATCGGGCAGCCAAGAAAAAATAATTGGAATGATGATTGGATATGGAGGTAATTTTGTCCAAATTCTAAATTCCTAATTATGTCACGTAACCTAATTTATAATTTGTTAAGTTTAGTAATCTAAATTAGAATTTGAATAATTCAACTATCTTTATAAGGGCTTCTCCCTAATATTTTCCTAATTTCTTCTTTCAACAATAATCAAGTAGGAAAATGAAGGAATTAAAGAATATGACTAAGATATTCTAAAAAATACCTGTTGTATTAACCAATTTTCTTAATTTAATCAAATTATGTGTCGAGGAGTATCTGATTGGCAGCAAAAAGTACAGGAACACTATTCATCCTGGCTATTATGTTTTTTGTTTGTCTATCTGGTATCTAGAGCTTTGCCCTGACTAATTTGAATCCGACTTGCGTTGCGCACCTGGCTATGGTGGGAGAGTCTCTCCGAACGGGGCTTTTTTACATTCACAATGCTTGAATTTGAGACTTTACTTAAGTGACACAAGCCGCTTACCACTTGTGCCAACCCCAACCCCATTGGTATTATGTTTTAATAAGTCATGGTTGATGAGATTGCGCCTTGGTCCATATTTATTCCGTTTCCGAATGATGGGGGTTAACGGGCCACATCTTCAAAATAAATAAATACTCCAATTATTACTATAGTAATAGCAGTTACTCAGTCACGTATACTAATACCGCGGGAGACAAAAGATGCTAAAATCAGCGTCTCCGTTACGTCTGGGAGGCCATCCTGGAGTTCATATAATAATAATTGTAGTAGTAATACTTTGAGATGAGACGGAGAAGTACGTCGCTTCATCGTTTTGGAGTTCAATTTCCGCAATCCTGTAAATTTCATTTCACGATTCATCTGCTTTTTCCAGGAGCTCAGTCACGAAATTCACTTGCAAGCAACAACTGACAAGTACATGAAAGTAATTTCTAACTTAATGCGCATTAAATGCGTATATTTAATGATTCAATAGTCTCGCATTTCCCAAAATAGATCTTCTAACCTGCAGATAAATTGATTTTCCTATTATTCACGTCTGTTTGGCTAAGTTCTTGTGGGTTGTTAGAATTCATCTGATAAATGGCTATCAAACATCTTTCTACAATATGGTTGTTCGATTTGTTTTAGCAGATCAAAGTCCATAAAGAAAATTTGATATTATTACTTTGAATCAAAAAAATGTGGGACTATTATGAAACATGACCGAATGATGAGGAATATTGACCAACCCCGAATTAGTTGAGTAATAATGTTTCAAGTTCGAACCTGTAAGTTGAAAAAACTAACTAAACTAACGAGACATTTCTCATGATTAAGAACTTAACCGGTTCAAATCCAAACTAATCAGTAATAATGGATATTGGATTTAGAGGGATAGAGAGAGAAAATACAGAATGTGGAGAGATGTGGCAAATACAAATTTCATTTTCACATGTAATCAAGAGATAATGTAATACTACAAGTTATCCGCGTCTCCCCTTTCCTGGCCATCATTCAAATACAAATCCAAGGAAATCAAACAGAAACTCCAAATAGAGAATCTACAGAGAAAAAATTAAATCAAAGTAAAATTTGCCGAAGATAAAATCAATCAAATTTCAGTCACAGTGTAATCACAAAGCCAAAGCAAAAATCAAAGCAACCAGAGTTGCAGTGGCAGAAAGCCATATGCCACCAAGTTGAGACCAATCATTAGCCCCACTGCACTTATCATTAGCTCCACTGAAGCAGCCAGGTTTTGTTAGTTTAGCCACCCCATCCTCAAACGCAAAGGTGCTGTTAGGTTTGCCATTGCTGAACAGCACACACCAGAAGTAAGGAGATCCTCCATCAGTACCTGTCACGGCGGCTCCCAGTTGAGTGTGATTCTTGCTGTAAAGTATATCCAAGCTCCTCTGGTTTTTTATTAGGATTTCTGAAAATGCCTCAGGTGCATGCACATATTTAGTCTGGCAACCTAGGAAACGGCCGGTGATAGTGGCGAGTGTCGATGCCTTAACACCGCAATTAGGTGCAAAGGTTTCAGCGAACTGAGATTCTGGAGGCTTCTTGGCATCAGCTCCTCCCACAGCACCACAGTCACCTTGGTATGCCTTTATGTATTGTAGGGCAAGACAGGCAAGCCCCGGGTTATCGTACAAGCTTGAGGACTTGTGAGCAGTTCTGTTTTCGTTTATTGCAGCTACCAACTTGTCTGCTGGGTTATCAGTTACTTTAACTGCAAAGTTCAGTTTCTTATGTCAAATTGGAGATTCAAGAAAACACAGAAAGGACTTTAAATGGAAATGATCTTTATATGAACCACAATTCCGAGTACCCAGAAGGTCATAATGGAAAAAGAATATTCCCTCTGGTCCTTATTATAAGGCATCAACTACCATTTCTCGCGGACCAAGGAATGGAAGTTGAGTCATTAATTAGGTCCAAAATTAATAAATATTTCCAACTTTACCCCTACTTTAATGATGTAGGTTTAAATAAGTTAGTTAAAAATGAGGGCATAATGGAAAAATAGTAATGAATGAGTTAGTTAAAGCAAGTTGATGCCTTATAATAAGGACCAAAAAATGCTAGTGGTTGGTGTCTTATAATAAGAACCAGAGGGAGTAATTCGCATCAGTTCTCCTTTTAATAAATCATACAGCTGATGGAGATAACTAATTCGATTTTGAAATGAGAATATACGGTTAAAAGATCATATGACAAGAATGTGTTTGACATAAAACCACAACCTCAAACAAGCAAGAACTAAACGTGTAATTTTATTGGCTATTTATGATCAGTTCAAAGGAATCCACTGAACATAGGTTTTAGTCTGAAGAGACCAAGAAAAAAGTTTCAAAGAAGCAGCTAATGTTTCTTTCCTTTTTTATTTCTCCACTCTACCACCCCTAACTCTCATCTTTGTAAAGCAAAACGCAAGCCAAGCTGATCTAATACAAATATGTTGGCTGGGGCTTTGGCTGGTTTATTAAACGAGCTCGAACTTGCACTCAAGCTTGGCTTGCTGATGAAAGGAGCCTATACAAGTTCTTGGATTTCAGCTCACTATTTTAGGAATTTTAAGTAGCTTGAACTTAATCCTATATACCTACATTCTTAACACTGCGCCCATATAGAACATTATGGGTCAAATAGTCACTACAAGTAAAATCACGATATTTGCTCAAGCATTGCTGTCCAAAAGCAGATACAGTCCATGGTGTAAAAGAAAAATAGATCTATGCAGGAACATTGGAGGATCTGAAGTGCAGGATTAGCAGGAAGTACAGGGATCTTAGTAAATTACATACAGGAAAGTCAGAATTTGAAATGAAGTTAATTCGTCTAAATAACTAGATTAAATCCTTCGAGCTCATAGATACTAGTAAAAAGGCTATCAGGTCAATGTTTACTTGACGTTTTCATCTCTCATTTCTTTACTCAACTAAAAGTGAAAGCTGAAAACGGATTGTCCGTGTTACACACAAAAAAGAAAGGCCTTAGACTGGATGCTACATTAAAGTGTACCACAAGATCCAAAACGAGGGCCAATAAAATGCACTCAAATCCATGCTCTGATAAGAGAATGGCCACCAAGCAGATCCTGGGTCAAACCTAACTATCGCCCTCCCAACTCCAAAGATATATAGAGCTAATGAATATTTAAGCTGATATTATTTGTTGTCTGATTAAGAGTGACAAAGATCTAAACATTATTTGGTTCAAAGTAACAGTCACAGAAAAAACCAGAATGGGAAAAGATCCAAAGAAGTCTACTTGTTTTTCCTTTGTCCGTTTTTCCACCTCGATACTATAAGATCCAATGCGGATGATCTTCTCTGCGATCAATTTCTTCAGGAACGAAGAGCATTCAACAGGAATAGCAAAACATCTTGAAAGAAAGAACTTTTACTGTGAGATCAGCCGCACACAAGAACTCTAATCTAATTGAGATCTAGCATGAGAATAGCTTCAACATCAAACACTAACATGATGAAGTCTCATTTCACTCTAACCATTGATTGATACACACAGCAAGACGCGGCCCTGAGTGAGAGGAGCTATCTTTGAAAGCATTGAAAAAGACAAATCCAAGAAAAGAAGAAAGGATCTTGGGGCGTTTGGAAGCAGAAGAAAAACGAACAAGTAGTACTGAGATATAGTTCTTTATATGGAAAGTAAATGTTGACAACTTACTTTGAGAGTTAACAGCACCTGTAGCAGCTGCTTGAAGGAAGAGAAAGATGGCTAATAGAGACCAAAAAGTTTTCGCCATTGTGAAGACACAGAACAGAGAGGAGCAGGGGAGGAGAAGAGAATAGAGAGACGAGTGAGCGAGTGAAACGTCACCCTCAATCGGGTTGTCTTCTTGGATAAACTACATGGATGTTGCACCAACCGGATCCGGGTCGATTGACTTGCAGCAGAGACAGATCATCCATATGTTGGATCTGTCCAGTTTTTGAGTAGAATTTGAGGTTTAAGAAGTAAAATCTCATTTAACTGAATCTTCCTTTGAGGCAGACTGGCAGAGCATTGATTTGTTATATTTTCTCAGATAATTTCTATTTCCTAATACAGAAGCCTTTAACTAATTTATATTTGTAATAATTTAATTAATGGTGTTTAATTTTTTTTATGTTTATTCTTGTTTAATTTATAGACTGTCTCAATTTAAAAAATTTGTTAATTACATCTTAAACAGCCAAAAACATTTTAAAAATAGGGGGAAAAAAGAAATTTAAAATTCTAAAATTCTAAATCAGGTAATTTTCAAAAAATAAATTGTGAATTGCTTATCAAGTTTCATCATTCCCTTATCAATTCTTGGTAACAAGCCTGATATAAGATTTTGTAATTTCAAAGTTTTTTTATATGTTTTTCTTTTAAAAATACGAAGAGAGGATGTAATAATTGAAAAATTGATTAGGAATATATAAATTGGAAATGAATCTAATGGTTGGGATTTAAAATTTGATAATATTATTATTATTATATTAAATATAAAAATACATATAAATAAATATAAACTATTAATATTATATCTAAATTATTTTTTAAAATGATAAAAAAAATACCACTCGAACTTCAAAATCTCAAATCAGTGATTACATACTAAAATAAGTCATTTTAGTATGAAATCACTTATTTAAGATTTTGAAATTTAAGTGGTATTTTTCTTCTTCTCTTTTTTCCATTATTTTTTGTTATTTAAGATTACAGTATATTGTTGTAAAACGTCATATCCTAACCATTGAAGTTAATCCAATAGAAGAGAAAGTAAATTAAGAGGAAATGGAAAAGGAAGATCTATAGAGACACCCATAATTATATGATTATGTAAAAGTTCATAATCTTTATAAAAATTCATGAATTCTTCTTGTATTCAAAAATATAGATACGTTTTGTTATGGAATAAATATTAGGCCCATATCCCATATATGGCCCAACAAGGAGCATATTACATATCAGCCTGTCATAAAGGAGGATCCAATCATATCAATCATAGTAAAGAGGCCGATATGGTTGTTGGGATATGCCGGCCGAGGTTAATGAGACCGATATGATCCGATCTCGAATCAATCATATTAATGAGGCCGATACGATTCCACCTAAGGTACACTCTATAAATAGGAGTTAAACCCTAAAGGTACGAGATCATCTTCTAAGCTCTCTCTCAATTGCATATACCGCACACGAGCACACACACCACCCCCTTGGCCAAACGCTCCGTAATCCTCGAACTACGTGACTTTTATCCCTCCTCAGGGTACGCAGGCCCTAGGTATCGCACCTAGGTCAAGTCCCTGTGCTTTGTGATCTCTGATCCTCTTAGGTATCCAATCCATGGATGCTTGGGAGAGAGCTATTTGATCCTACATCGACATCCTAACCCATCTAAGGCTAGAGATTTATGTTCTATTACCCAACACGTTTTTTTATCAAGTAATAGTATATAATATATATTAAGCATCTAGACAATTCACAGTAGCACGTAGCCACGTAGAGAGGCTTTATTATTATTATTATTGGCATTTATACATTTATCTTCATGACGAAAGACCGATAATATAATTGAAAATTATTAACTATATTCAAGATGTAAAACATTTCTTGCTTAATATCATATTGGCTTGTATAAAAAAAAATAGACGAAAATAACATGACAATTTTGCTTTTAAATTTCTCTTTTTACTTATAGTATTTTTTCCTAAAATAGAGATAATTTAAACAAAATTAATAAATTACCAGCCACTTGTATCTTTTTTCCTCTTATCTGGACCACCTTAACAAGAAGTTCCAGACCAAATCCGGGGGCGGCGATAACTGAAGGACAACATCAACATCAGGGGCATCCTACCGACATAGAGGAATCGGGTCGGATATTCCTGTCGGCAGGGTCTCGCAGCACAGCTAGTACAGTAGTACCTAGTAGATACGTATGTAGAAACATTAAACTTGGCTCGTGGAAAATAAATTGAAGAGATTATTCTTATTATATATACATAATGTTTACAAAATAAATTATACTAGTGATATTTAACTTTGAAGCCCATTACAGTATTCTGATCCCATTACCAAGTGTGTGTTTGGTTAACAATGGCCAATGGGGAAGAAAAACGAGTACCCAGAATTGCGTTGAAAGTTGAAACAGAGTAACCGAACCAGAGTTGTGCGATGCCCAGAATTATGTTTGTTGCAATTGACGAATGCCCACTTCCAGCACGATGTAACTAATGACGCAACATAGAACCAGACCGAAGTCACGAGTGTAATCAGAACCAGCCGACACCCAATTAAAAATTTTCCACCGACCACCGATACGATGACATATGCCGACAAGTCAATTAAAATCCATCGACCAGTCAATTGAAATATGCCGACAAGTCAATTGAAATTCCACGACGCAACGACAACCAGATTCAGAAGGTATCGCACTAGAATAGCAATAGACCAGAACCGGAAATGCGAAACAGAGCCTTCTTGGGCCAGTCGATGCAATTAGAAGGGAACCCAGACGCTGAAATCAGGATGAGTCGACGCTATGCCCAGAGTCAACGAACAGAGTTAGCGGTCTAAGTTCTTGGTTTTCTTGATGACTCTTGATGAATTCTGATTACCCACTACATTCTGATTTCAGAAAGAGGTAATCGAACTATGTAGCCCAAAGTTGTTAAAACCAGACCCTATTTCTTGTTGAATTCTTGCTGCCCACACACTTTTGAATCCAGAAACACTAAGACATCAATGATGGGTAGCTAAACAGAGCCAAATTCCTCCTCTTTTTGAGTTTTCTTCTGTTTTTCCAAATCAGAATAGAGAGTGATTAGAACAGAAACAATGAAAGAGACAAGGATTGCTCTGATACCATTGATATACTTATTGAACAAGAATTGAGAAATAGGGTAGAAGAGACACAAGAAAGGGATTAGAAGAGAAGAAGAGAGTTAACTATAGCTCTCTGACAATGTATTCACACTCATAGCAAAACTGATCTGATTGATACAAAATGGAGGAGTAGGCTATTTATAACACTATAGCCTCTCACAAACCCTAACTAATGGCTTGATGACTAATTACCCTACTACTTACCTAGTTTACACTTAGGTCCCTAAGTTCATATTACACTTAGGTCCCTAAATGCATATTATTATCTTTATATGCATTTGGAAACTTAAATTGGGAAGGGAGTATTGATATGTAGACTATAAATGACTAATTAAGTTAGTTGGTTAGGAGTTAGTTACTAACCGAAGTTGGTTAGTTAGTTGGGGAATTACTTACTGCCTAAGGCTATATATATGCCTAGGCTATTGTATTATGATTCTATGCGTGTTATGGTGTTATGATGAATGAATGAGCACTATGATGTTACTTCCCTCTGTTTCTGTTCTCCCCTCTTCTCTTCTCAAATCCTACATTTCTATAATTTCTATAACAGGTCACCCAACAAAACCCAAGCACCAAATACTCTTAATATACAAGTTAATTCGGAGTTAAACTTGATCCAAAAAAAAAAAAAAAAATCTCAATCCATTTTATTTTTCATATTTATCATATTTCTCCAAACTCATTAATATTTATATTTAAGTCGGGAGGGAGCACCCTTTATCAATCTCATACCATCGCAAAGGCTAGGCGGGAATAGGCAGACTGCTTGGGGTTGAGGAGATCAAAAGGATCATCAAAATTGACGAAGCTAGGATTTGCATGAGTAACTACTAGAACTCTAGAATAAATATTATGTAATACATAAATATAGCTATGTAACTTACATGCCAAACATTAAACAATCGAGTCATCAACAATTACAATACAAGGGCATCACCAAATCTACCAAGGGGTGCCTTTAACTCAAAGCAAGTTGACACTGAACATTTTTTACGTGAGATCGAAATCATGAAGCTGACAAGCTGCTAAATATTCGCCTCAAACTGGAACAAGATGCCCGTAATCGACCCATGTTCATTGAGCTTATCTGCACGCCATAGTAAAGCAAACCACAAATTAATTTAAGGACAGTATAGATGTGAGCGATCAAATCCAGTGTCGAGGAACAAAAGGGTCATTAATCGCCCAAAATTACTAAATATCAGACCGCACAGTACTGATGGAATATAATGAGGTAGGCAATTATTCTCACCCTTGGACAAAACCGAACATCAAGAGTCTCCAGCATGCTGCATTTGGATATAGCAGCTTCAACCGCTTCCTCGCCAATGTTGCAAGACTGAAAACGCCACACGGTTACCCACCCAGCAGAAAAAAATTGAAGGGAAAAATATCAGGCTTCAATCTAGAATGAAAAATATAAAATCATGTATGCATCAATATATTAACATAGGAAGCAAAAATAAATACCTGAAGAAATAGACTACTTAATCTTGGACATTCAAGCTTCAAAGTTTCCAAAGACGAACAATTGCTGAATAGAGAAGTTAAAGGTCATTGCATGTCATATGAGAAGAGTACGACCAATTAAACATTTTTTAGAAAGACAGCCGTACCTTAAGTTAAGAAAACATAGGTTGAGACAAACAATATCAACCTCCTTCAAGTTAACCGACAGAGAAAGGTTTAAATATAATAAATGACAACAATGTGCCAAAGGTGGAATGAGAACTTTCCTAATGTTAGGACATCCCACGCAATTGAGGTTCTGCAGTAAACGACTGGGTTGCTCACTTGGGTCATGGACATCCTCATGCGAGATCATGCAAGAGATGTTTGCAGCAGGCAGCTCAGAAATCCGTTCACGACTATAACCCCAATTCAAATCACGCATATTCACACAGCCATTCAGGCTCAAGTGTGTGAGGTGTGTGCAGCATGCAAGAAGCTCCTCTATGGCAGACTGACATAAAGTTCCATATGACAAGTCCAACTCCTGAAGTGCTGGTAAAGCATCTCCCTTGTAAAGAGGCTCAAGTGACGAGTCAGTGAGATACTTGCATGCCTGCAACTTTAATACCTTCAAGAAATAACAGTAATATTGTCAGAAAAGATTAAGTGAAAAGCAAAGTAACAAAGGTCACAAACAACTGCATGTTCCATGGTTTAGGGACAAACAAAGAGCTGTAAAATATGCATACCATATTCAATTATAAGACACAAAAATGTAAGCTGGCAGGAAGAATAAAAAACAAATTTTCTTTGACACCAAAAGTAAATTAACACTTTGTTTGGAGTGAAACAAAATAGAGCAGTGGGATATATTACCCTTTTAAATGCATTAAAGAAAATGCATTAAGGCAACAACTTTTCCCCCACCAAATGGGGAGAACTAAACAAGATATTTTATTCTAGCATAATTAACTCATAGTATGCCTTTTTCTTTTGGGTGTTTTGTTTTACTCTCCTTTTTTTCTATTTTTTTCTTAAGGGGGGTTTGAACAGTAAGCACATGAATATCTATGGTAGTTCTTGCCTTTAATTGTGCACAAGACTCAAAAACAGGCTCCAAGTTCGTCAAGAAAGTATAAGACAAATCAAGAACAGTAAGATTTGGAAGCCAATGCAGAGAACAAAGTCCATCTGAACCAACTGATGGGCACGACATCAATATCAATGACTCTATCAGTGGGCATGAGGCAGTTGTTGCAGATAAGCATTCATCCAATAGTTGGCTGTACAACCAAACAGTAAATGTTAGTTTGCATGCAAGGAGGATAACTTGAGTAAAAACAAAAGCAACATAACCTGCAAAAGGAAGCATCTAGAGATATCAACAGGGGACAATTAATAGATGCTTCAGAAAGTACGCCACATCCTTTCAATTCAAGTGCGATCATATATGGTGCCTCAATGTCGAGTGAGTTTAATTTTGGACATATTCCTAAATTAAGAGATCGAAGACCAACCTGAGAAATAGGAGAAAAACATGTACTTAGTCTTTAGCTACTGCAGATTACACTACCATATATTAATTTATTGTTATGCAGTAGTAGCCCTGTAGACCCTCCCAAGCCTTTAGAACGAACATCAGATATCTCCCATACCACAGTATAAACTTACGTTGTAACAATGCAGACAATAAAGCAAAAATCCAGGGAGCTTCGTACAAGCTAAAGCTCATGCATGCAAATTAAATATTTATCCTCCTTTTCTAGTAGACAATCAGATCAAACAGACAAAGAATGCAATAATGTGTTATATAGAGCAAAATTTAATGCAATTCATGAAGAAATATCACTTACAGGACTAAACGATGCTCTTTCCAAATGATCACAGCCATCCAAATTTACTTTCTCAAGATTTGGGCAAGAGAGCTCAAGAGTGCTGATTGCCCGGCAACCAACAAGGGAAAGACTGACTAAAGAGGTACTGACAAATCTCACTGATGTCAAGCTCTAAATCCATTATAACACCAAGTTTGAGACAAAAATACAAAATAATAATCATAGTACTTAGACATTTCAATAATTAAATCATCAAACGAAATTCAAAACCAAATTTCTCACAAGCACAATAGTGAAAAAAGTTGAGAAACAAAATCTAAAGCACTTTCCATGAGTAACTAAAAGTTAGATAAATCCCAAAAAGGCTTCAAAATTAACACATCAATCAGGGAAAAGAAAAGGCAAATCTTCAGAAAATTAAAAGCTTTAATAGGAAAAATTCCCACTATTTTTCAGTAAGAACCCTCTTAAATGTAGAACATGACACTCTGACTCTAGGCACACAATTACAGACTTTCTGACAGGATCTTAAACATCAACTCCATTTGAAGGATGTTGATAGACCCAGCCCAGTTAAACTTAAAATTATCCAAAATAAATATTAATGATTCTCTACCAAAAAATATTAATGATTGAAAAATCACAAAGGGAAACTCAAAGGGTCTGATAGAAAACAAAAAATAATTCCCAATGGCACAATCACTTGATAAGCTGACTAAAACAAGGAGAATTTTTTTAAAAAGTTAACATCTACAAACTAGTGAAAGGATTGGGATATCTATGACCACACAAAGCTAGCGCAGTTCAAGCATAAGCAAATTTCAGTAAGCAATAAAGCAACTAAGATCAAATAGACTTATTCACAATTTCACATACCTCACAGTTATCAAGAACAAGGGAATTCAACATAGGGCAGCCTCCACCATCACTAAAAACGTTGCATATGGAATTTGTCAAAGATTCACACTCAGAGAGGTCCACCTCTTGTAAAGATTGGCATTGCAGAGCTAGTGCGGTCAAGCTCTCCTGCTTTTGTAATGCTAATTTCTGCATTGACACAATCAGCCCATCAAATTTCAACCATATCTGCATCAGCATGGCGAAAAAGAAAAGACAGAGCAAATGAATACTCGAAGTGAATTCGATGTTATGTTGATGCGGTGGAGCACAGGGCAATTAGAGACTTGTATAGAAGATAGCATTATGGTTCTTAAGTCCAAATCGGCGAATCTGTAGACAAAGACAATCCAACAACAGATATTAGAAAATATAAGATACATAAACAGGGAAGCACGTGAAAAGAAGCATCCAGTTAACAAGGGATGGGAGAAAAAACCAAAGAACTGAAAAATTTTCCAGACGATGAAGGAAAGATAGGGCAGAAGCATACTTGCGACAATGAACCAATCTGATATTCTGCAAACGTGGGAGATTCAAAGACACAGAAGTCAACAGGCTGCAATTATCAAGCTCCAAAACCTGCAGTGCCAGTGAAATCAATGCCCAAGAGTTCAGACATATTGTCACATATATAGTGATTAGTATGAACAGAAGGAAGTATAAGTGTAAGAGGTGTGAAATAGATTCTGTATTAGTTCTATAGTCTAGATTCAATATATGTATTTAGCATCTAACTAATAGTATCCATGGCCCTTTGATGTTGGGTAGCTGAGAAAATTGTTTTGCAGAAATCCTAAATGAATTAAGCTCCAAGAGAAGGGGCGGGGGATTTGCATTGTTGCACCAAATTTTTGAATTTCAGCCTTTGTAATGATATCCTTGAGGACAAGGATCAATTTGAGGGAGTATTGCCCCATGGGAAATTAGGAATGTGTTGGTAAAGGAACAATGAAGATAAGTGAAATAGGTTTGATATGGATACAGAACTGATTCTACGGTTTAAATTCGATAATTACAATCACCATGTATCACACTGATAACATCAATATCCAAGTCATATTCCATACCTCCAACATGTAACTATGAGCTATTGCAGCCATTGAGGCAGAAGTGATGCCCTCACAGCTGTGAATCTTGAGAACTGTCAACATGGGCAGTCTAACAGACTTCAAAGAGAAACAAATAAACCCATCAAACAAAGGCAAATCCAAACTATATACAGCCTAAGATTATTACATATCCTAAACCCACCTCCAAAGATATGTTTGGACAGTAGGACGCATCCAGAACACTAAGATTAGCACAATTCTGGGCTATTTCCCTCAGTGTTTCGTCACTGACACATGAACAGTTCGACATATCCAGAGACACTAACTGAGGACATGAAGTTGCAGCTGAGCGAATAACCGCGTCAGGAAGTTTGTGGCAAGACCCTATGTCAAGCTCACGCAACAGGGGGCAATTAACCACAGCCTGGGCCATGCTACTGCGCTTCAATGACATGGTTTCAAGCAGAGGGCACCTTGGAAAGATAGATTATCAAAAGTTAGCTCATTGGCAAGCATTTGACTAAGTTTAAGCCAACACTTCAAATCTTCTCACCTAACTGATATACGCATTACACGACATTTTGTTAATTGAAGATGGCACAATCTATCATGGTAAATACAGATTTCTTGTATTCCATTGCCAAGTGTAGCATCGTTTATGCTTAATTTTTTCAGCATAGTACAGTCAGCTAAAGCATGGAAAAAGTTGTCCAATATTGGTCCTCTTCCCAATATTAAAACCTCAAGATTTCTGAAAATGATGAAAACAAATCAGCGAGTCACAGATCAGTTGATTAACTCTGACCAAATAAATATCACAGAAAATCACTTACCTTAGTGAAGAGATAGCTTTCATAACAAGTGTGTGCATAGAAGGACCAGAAACGCTCAATGCAGTGGCATTTGGATAACGGCTACACATGTCCTCAACTGTAAATCCATATAAAGCTTCAAATAAGCACATTAACCCGTAAAAAAGGTACAGCCAAAGCATGCACTCCATACAGAATTTCTTAAACAATAAAAATGTCATTAGTTAAATTTTAAATGGCTTTCCTTTAAATAAAATTTGAATAAAAAAATTATCACAACATCGGTGTATTCAGGCTCACATTGCTGTACAGATATATTCCGATCTTCAAAATTCAAAAACTTCCAGAAGTCCTCATGAGCACTAGCAACACGCCATTGCCTACAAACTCTAGCAGCTTTGCAGAGATTGGGGTGATCCAAGAACGAAAAAACCTGAGCACATGGTAAAGAAAGAGAGAAGTAATAGATAGATTAAACAGGGGCAAACAATGTCGGTTTAGATTCCGTTACTCCATATTAAAAGAATATCAAATCCTTTTTTTTTTTTAAACTAGAAATAACAACACAAAGGTAATCCTTCTCCTCAAGCATACCATATGCAGTAAGTCGTCCGTAAGATCCATCCTGACCTCTAGATCTTCTTTTGAGATGTCATTGACATTTCCTTCACTGTCCTTCACAAGGCTAGAATCCAAGTTATTCTCCTCACTGGTATTCATCAATGCAAAAGCATCATAACATGAGTCATTATTATATCGAAGAGATGATCCTGGGATATTATCAAAATCTCCATAGTCAATAGATGTATTTGATTTCCCAGAATTTGAAGATGTTGAAGTTGCAAATTGACATTTACTGCAAAATACAGTCATTATCATCAGTTACAGGACTTATCTCGGTGTGGTGTGCTAGTTTCCATGTCAGACATGAATAGTATTTTTAATTAAACATTATTAGCCCCAAATATTTCTGAAGGAACATATTAAATTCCCGACTAAAGTTGCCTAGCCAGAGAAGATTACGTGAGGATTCTTCCAATGTCAAATGCAAATAATAATGTGATAAGGAAATTGCATTAAGGAGCCAAAAAGTCCACGTCTTCCTATAGTGTCCGTGTAGGAGGTATCAAAGGATCATATTTTAAAAAAATAAAACAAAAATTTAAAAAGGGGAAAAAAGCAAGCCCACATTCAGCCAACATTCATTATGAAGTAAATATCTAATTAGTACGCTAAGCATAGAGTAGTTTACAAAGAAACAATGAAATGTTAAGCACAAAGATTCCGGTAAGTATCCAAAATTCCAATCCTCCTCGTTCTCCACATTCTATTGTAGTTTGAGCAATAAACCAGGGCAACTTAATTTTGATGATCGTATAGCATACTAGAAGTCCTCGATTGTGATCGGATCAAACGCGGGAATATAACCATTAGTGCGTAAAACAAACAACTATAAGCGCGAAGATGTTTTCAATCTCGGGATAAAGCATAATAGTAAAAGGAAACTAATTTCAAGTTGTTTCAAATAAAAATGGCGGCGAAAGCCAACGTTCCATATTCAAAGTAAAGCTTGGGTGATATATGCGTGTTTGAACTTAGAAACTCACTCGAAGTAGGAGTGAAATTTGGCGCGCTTGTGGTGATAATCGCGACTATCCACCACGCCATTCTCCAAACCAGCGGCAACAGCTGCCGCAGCCGAACTACTCTCGCCCTCAGACAGCGCCGTGTTGGACCAAGAAGCAAAGCCACCCACCCGCACAGCCCTAACCATCTCCTCAAACACCCTGAATTGCTGGTCGGGCTCACGGTCAATCAACTCAGCGATTAAAGCCGCATCACTTTGGACTAAAGACTGCACATCATTTCCAACATCGTCGTCAGATAGACCATCATTTCCGAATACGCGCTCCTCCTCCATTGGGTTTGGACGATTATCTCCCTCTCTCATCACCTCGTCTTCTCCTTCGTTAAAGTGTGAATTGCATAAAAACTTCACGCACTTGGCGTCCGGAACGGAGAACTTCAAGAACCCCACGCGTCGATCCAACACATTTCTAGTAGAATTTGAAGCACTGAGGCCCGTTCCCTGGAAACCCTAATGCGTAAGGCGATTTTTGGAATTCGAAACAGAGATGCAGAGATCAAATTTCAGAGGGTGTAGGAAGGGTGCAGAAGAGAGGGATGGGTGACGGTTTAGCGAGGGAGAGAGTAACTCGAATGGATCTGATCGGATCTTGGGAGCTGCTTTCTTTGGATGTTTTTCCTGGTCGCTGGATATCTCTGAATGGGAAATTCGTACTACTCTCATGGAAATTGTGGGAAGTGAAGGGCTGCGAGACAATAACGACGACGTTTCGGGCGGTAATTTTTAACTTTATTATTATTCTTTTTTAAGTTTTTGTTATCATCGCGTGTGCATTTTGAATCTGCTACCTGGGGTGGGTTTCCTAACATTCCTGTCCCTTTCTAAAGATGATGTCTTAATTGGCGATGTGAAGACAGGATTTTTTTTTTTTTTTTTTTTGTGATTGTAAAAATCCTTGATATTTCTGATTTTCAATGCCATCCGTTTATTAATATCAAACGTAAAATGTGCGATGGAATATTCTAATTAATATTTATCCTTCAAGACTTGGGTAATTACTATGTCGATTACAGAATTAAACAAGACAACCTTTATCATTTCTTCGAACTCGCACCGAATAACTTATGGACTCCATGTCCAGACCAAATCAGTCAGCCGCTATCATTACGAATTTCAAGCTTTGCCCCCAAATCAATGTCCAATTTATATTTATATATATACATGAAAGAAAACTTACCAAAAATTAATTTTAATTTATTTTCAGAAAAATCGGTGAGTCTCTGTTTCGAAAATTTATTTTCGGCCTTATTTAAATACATAACAAATAAGGATTATTAAATTTATATATATATTTGGAATTTATATATATAAAAAAATTTGGTGGCGTGCAGGAGGAGAGGCAGGCAAAAACGTACAGAGTGAGCAGTGGATTGCGCAGGAGAGGGGTGGCAGGTCTCTTTCTTGCCCTCAACCCGTGTGCTCGCTTTGTATTGGACATCACCAACATTTTTATTCGCTTTGCAGACAAGCTCCATCATGAGCCCGCTTCAATCTCCCCCGTACACGTGGCTTTCTCCTAGGATTATCCCGAAAGCCCGTTACAGGCCCAATTAAATAAACAGTGCGTGATCGTGCCAGCCCACCGCCGCAAGCAAACAACAGTGCCGTTTTGTAGGAGAGACAAGTGTGGCGTGTTGGAAGAAACGGCGACAGAAGCCTTAATACGAGTTGAGTTTTTAATTGTGGGGCCCTCTGAGTTAGAATTTTGGGTTGCTCGAGAGGAAGGGGGGAAATTAAAAATATGATGAGGAATTAATTAGGGAAATTAAAGGGAGGGTTCCCGGAAGGAAGCAGGTGGGTCCGACGAAAGGAAGGTGAGGGGAGAGAAAAAAAGGCTGAGTCTTGACAAACAGGTAGTGGCTGGTTTATGAAATGGAAGACAGTCTTTAATATTCATGGTTGATGTGGTCAGCAAGAGATGGCCGACCGTTGACTTTGCCAGCTATTTTGTGGTAAAATTTGAATTATTTATTAAATTACTGGTACTTTTTCCTCGGGGGGGATGAAAGAAAGGACGAAGCAGAGAATGGAGAAAATGAGGAGGAAAGAAAGTGCGTGTTAATTAGGGACTTGAGTTTCATGGTATTTGAAGGCAACAGTGACAGGTGAAGTGATGAGGAGGAAACTTTTGGGAAGGCTAACCATAATGCAGGCTCGCATGTTACACTCTGCCATTACTGATTACATTGTTCCCCGCGCGTGATGTGCCGTGGCACGTACCATTCGATTTTGGAGGGGTACATTTGTATTGACTACGAGGGGTTTGTTTTGCCTATATTTGTCCATGTCAGTTGGACTTCCCTAGGGGTCCAAACTAGCCGCGTTGATTTTGTCCAAGTAATCTATAACTAGACCAAGGAAGATTAAGTGAGTGGTTGCTAACACTCAAACTGTGATTTTAAAAACTTTTTTTTAATAAGTTTAAATAAATTTTTTCTCACATATTTACTTCATAAATTATAAAAATTAATTCAAATGCTCACGTTCAATGCTCCATAACTTGAACATAATAATACTCATATAATTATTATACTACTAGAGTCTAAATAGGATTGACACAGCAAATCACCGAACACAAAAAAGATGATATAAGAGAAAAAAAATTGCCAGATAGTTCAATGACAAGGGTAAGGTTCCATTGAGGGAGGTAAATCATATTTATAGAGATTTAGGGAGACCAGATGGCTTGTAACAAGCTTTTTTTTCTAGTTTGTTGTAATCAGGACTAGACCCTTGTGTTCTGGTCCTCTTCTCATACTTCTTCAAGTTTCGACTTGCCTTATCTATTAAAAAAACAGAGATTTAGGGAGACCACTAATTATGAAGTTATGTGCACTCCTACTTGGTAATAATCCAGAAATTAATTCTTAATTAATTTTCTAATATATAATTACTAGTTTCTCAATTAACAAATTCATAATTAATTTTGATTTATTTTTAATTTTTTTGGTAAAAGATTTATTTTTTATTTGATAAAGTTACTTTTTTTTTATATAAAAAATGATGGCAAGTGTGCAACCACTCCGGGTACTGCAGTGACAAGGACGATCCTCCTAACAGTGATAGCTCCATACAAGGCGGATTACGAGTGGTTTTACCGCAGCTCGAACCTTAAACCTCTTAAGGGAATCCACCGCCACATCCCGCTGGACCAACCACATGTTGGTTTTGATAAAGTTACTTATTTCTTAATCAAATAGTCAAGCCCATTAAAGACAAACCTCAACCCAAAAGTCCAACACTAGACAAATAGAACGGGCCACATAGAAAGCTTGACCACAACTAGAGAGGCCTAAAATCAAGTGGTTGGATTGTTCTACGCTCAGATGAATAAAGCTGTGGGAGTCTTAACCTTGTTTGGGACTTAGGTTTTAAGAAGATTATTTTGGAGTCTGATACCAGTGTTCTAATCACCAATCTTTTAGACAGAGACTTCAACCCTGGGAGCCTGCTGTTTTCTCAGATTCAGGTTTTATTGGGCCGTGAGTGGAGTATATCTCTTTGCCATATCGCTCGGGAATGTAATCGGATTGTTGATGCGCTTGCCAAATTGGATTTGTCTAAGTCTGATATTTTGAGTGAATGCCCCATGCATCTTAGGGCTTGGGTAGATCAAGAGTGTTTGAGATTAATTTCCCCTTTAGTTTGATTATGTAATTTGTTTTAGGCCTTGTGCCTCCCTTTTATCAAAAATAAAAAAATAATAAATAATAAAGCTGTGGGAGTTGGTCAACAAACAAATAAATAAATAAATAAATCTGAGGGGCCTAATCTGTCTTTCCTCTTCTTGTTTTTTTGTTTTTTTTGTTTCCATAAGTATAAACTGCAACTCTGCACAAGCTTGAGGAAAAGAACAAAACATTCATTTAGTTCCTAATACAATAAAGAATTGATATTGATTGTAAATATAAGTAATTTATATATTTATCAATGTTTTCTTAATTCACCCCTATTGATGTTGTCTCAACTATAATCAAGACAGAGAAAGAAAGAAAGAATTTTAAAAAAATAACTATGATATTTTAAGAAATACACATTGACAAACTTAGCTAACTTTTATAATCTAATTAAATTAATCACTACAATAACAATAAGAGAGAACAGGCTAGCCACGAGGAGTAAGCCTATCAGTAGCAGATTGAGCCCCGCATTCAATAGCGGACGATAGGGACAGTCACCGGTATTTTATTTTATTTTTTATAATAAAAGAGGCTAAACGCCAGGATACAAAGCAAGACAATTACATAGAAAAGGGAATGACTCCTAAACAATCATGATCAACAAGAGCCCTCAAATGCAAAGGGTAATCACTAAAAATATCAGACTTGGCCAGACCCCATTTAGCCAACGCATCAGTCAATCTATTAAGTTCTCTGGGAATAAAGCAAATGGTGACCATCCAATTTCTAACAACCAATTCTTTAATTCTCAAAACCAGTAAGCTATCAGGCAAGGAGGTAACAGCATTTAAGCAGCTAACAAGTTCAGCTGCATAGATCAACCGGTATCATTTATTTAGTAAGAAAACAGAAGGGTAGAAGAGAGTAAAAGGCCGTAAGAGCCCAAGCCCATAGATCAAAGAGTACTAATATGATGAGTGGGGCTACTAGGTGCCAGGTCTATTACATCTTCATCAAACCCAAGCCCTATGAGCATAACCCCACAACCCATTCCAATTGAAGCCCATATTAAAATATATAAAAAAAGATACTCCCTCCAGTCTCTAATGTGAGACTTATTTAACTAATTTGATTAAATTAAGAAAAATAATTAAATTAAATAATATCATATATTTTTTCTAAAATATCATAATCATCTTTTTTAATTCCCTCTATTTCTCTCTTATTTGATTATCATTGAGGGATTATCATATGACTAAATTATGAACATACTGACCAATATATAAAATACGTGTTTTTTTTTGTTGCCCGTCCGGTTCACCAAGGCCCCGACTAATCCGGATCAGACCCACGTCGCGCACCTGACTTTGGTGGAAGAGTCTCCCAGCGGGGGTTTTTTACATTCACAAGGCTCAAACCCGAGACCTTGTTTAAGCGACACAGACCGCTTACAACTTGTGCGAAAATATGTGTTGTATTTAACATTAAAATCAATTTGTTAATTGGGCCTATACTAAAGAGCATAGGAGAAAGAATTAAAAAAAGGACAAAATTCTAGAGAAAGAAAAGCATAAAGCAGCAAGTGAGGACTGCTGATGAGTACTGGCAACAGGAAAATTGACATTAGCCTAATATTCTCCTTCCTTCTTCACTTCACAGTCTCGGTCGTTCACTACCAACAAAAAAAAAAAAAACTACTTTCACCGGCGACTTTGGAACGTGTGAACGTTCTTGTCTCCATTATGATTTGATGATACTCCCTCCAGTCCTAAGTTCTTGTCTCCATTATGATTTGATGATACTCTCTCCAGTACTAAGTAAGTATTTGAGTAACACCTAAACTGCCGTTTCAAAAGTTGAGACAAAATACTTCTCATATGCTTACTTAAGTTAATTCAAACATACACTGAATACAACACAAAGTTGATTTTCTTATAAAAAATATTAAGAAATCTAATTAAATTACTTTAAAATATTTATATTTATCATTTTTTATCTAAATTATTTTGTCAAACTTATAAATTGATATATAATCTAATAATACACAACATATGGTATAATTAAGTACTCCCTCCGTCCCTAATTATAAGAGCAAATTTTGGAGTTGGTTTTGGTCCTAATTATAAGAGCAAGTTTTAACTTTTGTCAATTTTTTCCTATAATACCCCTATTTATACTTATTATTAGGAGCATTATATATATGTGTGTTTACATATATATGTATATTTGTGTTTATGTGTGTCAATATATATTTGTAGATATATATGTGTGAACACACACACATATATAAACATATATGTGTGTGTGTAGATATATGGGTGTGTGTCTCTATGTATGTAGATAGATCTATATGTATACACTTATACACACACATATATGCTATATAAAAAGCAACTAATATACATATATAAACTAATATGTCATGGATATCTAACGTAAGGCAAATTAGAAACACTTATAATTAGGGCAACTTGTGTCATTTTAAATTTATATAAGGACATTTTAGGAAAATGAGTAAAATTAACTAATTTAACTCCTCTCATTAATTCTCCCAAAATCGGTTAAATTGCTCTTATAATTAGGGACGGAGGTAGTAACATATTTAGCTTCTTTAATATCTCAAAAAAAAAAAGTCAATTATATCTTATATATATTTAGAACTGAAAGAAGTATTACCTTAATTAGCTGCCTAGTTCTCCTCGGAGCTCTTGCAAGGAAAAGAACTTAATAACAGGTATATATCTATTATAATACAGGGAACTTATCCTAGCTAATCTAGTTTAGTAGACTCCTAGCTTGATTTTCCCCCTCTACTTCATCATATTACCAATAACTAGATAAATCCTTTTTCACTCACTAATGGTATAATCCATTAATTATCATCGAATTAAGATACAATCACTACTGTTAGCCAACTTAGCTTGTAGAAAAGTTGCTCCAAATTTGTCATCCTCTTTCAGCATATATATATATACCTCCAACTTGTGGCGCTAAACAAGAGAGATCAAGGCATTTTTCTTTCAGATAGTAATTAATACTTCCTTCGATCCTAATTATAAGATCTAGTTGACTTTTTTGGAGAGATTAAGGAAGCTAATTAAATTAGCTTAGAGTATTCTTATTTTTATTTTTTTCTTCAAACCAAATAGTTTGACTAATAAACTAATATATAACCTAAGAAAAAACAACATATATATGAAATGATTAAATAACTTTATTTAGCTTCCTTAATCTCTAAAAAAAAAAAATCAACTGGGTCTTATAGTAAGACTAAGCCATCACTGTTTCAAACAGCTTATATAAAAACACAATCTCCACTATCTGCAATTCCTGCTATAGTATAAAAACACATGCAAGTTCTTCAACGATGTGACGTCGTACTTACTATGTCGTTTTAACGTGAGGAAACATATGCATGTGGCACCAACTGAAATATCAATCATTATCCCGACTTTCCCAAGCTCAAGCTACAGTGTGATCGATTGGAAGCCATGAATTATTGCAGCAACACCATTCAAAGAGTATATTATTGCCTTAGCAGCAATCAGTGAGAAAATTGCGTGCACTGATCGAGCTTGCTTTGTCCATAATATTATTCCACGGTCCCTTCCGCGCCGAGATAAACAAATGAGCAGGGAGTTTAGTGCCAAAAGAGTGGGTAATTAGGCTATGTTTAGAAAATAGCTAGTATGAAATTATGATGGATAGAAAGCTGCCTCGGCAATAACAACAATTTGATGATGACTTGATGAAAAGTTGGATATTACGCCTTGAAGGGGGTGAAAACTAACCAGTATGCACTACAAAAAAAAAGGACTTTTAGTGGCGACTTTCCGCGGCGACAATTAAAGTCGCCGCCAAAAGTCAGACTTTCGGCGGCGACTTTTAATGTCGCCGCGGAAAGTCAGACTTTCGGCGGCGACTTTAATTGTCGCCGCCGAAAGTATGACTTTCGGTGGCGACAGTTAGTTGTCGCTGCCAAAAGGGCTTTTTGGTGGCGACTTTTTGTCGCCGCCAAAAGTCTAATTTAAAATTTTAGTTTTTTTAAATTGTACTACTTTCAGTGGCGACATTTATGTGTCGCCGCCAAAAGTGTGTTTTGGTGGCGACGTTTTGTCGTCGCCAAAAGTCTAATTTAAAATTTTTGTTTTTTTAAAAAAATTGTAATACATTCAGTGGCGACAGCTATTTGTCGCCGCCAAAAGGGTGTTTTGGTGGCGACGTTTTGTCGTCGCCAAAAGTTTACAATAAAATTTTCGCCGCCAAAATGGTGTTTTGGTGGCGACCTTATGTCGCTGCCAAAGGTATACTTTAAAATTTTCGTTTTTTTTTTAAATTGCAATACTTTCAGTGGCGACAGTTATTTATCGCGGCCAAAAGGATGTTTTGGTGGCGACTTTGTGTCGCCGCCAAAAGTCTAATTTAAAATTTTAGTTTTTTTTAAAAAAAAATTGTAATACTTTCAGTGGCGATAGTCGTTTGTCGCCGCCAAAAGGGTGTTTTAAAATTTTAGTTTTTTTTTTTAAATTGTACTACTTTCAGTGGCGACAGTTCTTAGTCGCTGCTAAAATGATGTTTTAGTGGCGACTTTGTGTCGCCGCAAAAAGTCTAATTTAAAATTTTAGTTTTTTTAAATTGTACTACTTTCAGTGGCGACATTTATTTGTCGCCGCCAAAAGGGTGTTTTGGTGGCGACTTTGTGTCGCCGCCAAAAGTCTAATTTAAAATTTTAGTTTTTTTTAAAAAAAATTGTAATACTTTCAGTGGCGACAGTCCTTTGTCGCCGCCAAAAGGGTGTTTTGGTGGCGACTTTGTGTCGCCGCCAAAAGTCTAATTTAAAATTTTAGTTTTTTTTTTTTAAATTGTAATACTTTTAGTGGCGACAGTTACTTGTCGCCGCCAAAAGGGTGTTTTGGAGGCGACTTTGTGTCGCCGCCAAAAGTCTAATTTAAAATTTTAGTTTTTTTTCTTTCAAAAAATTGTATTACTTTAAGTGGCGACAGTTATTTGTTGCCGCCAAAAGGGTGTTTTGCAATTTAAATTATGGGCAAATTTTCCTTTCCAAAATATCTACTTTTAGTTTCAATTTTTTGCAATTCAAATGGGCCTAAATGTTTAATTATGGGCAGGTATATTTCTATTTTAAATTTGTTTATAATATACTTGTGATGATTATTTGGGGACTATAACATTTACTTAATTTAGTGTTTTATATGCTCATTACAATTTTCTCTTGAATCGCCTCTTCCCTTTTTTCTCATTTTTCTCCATGGCCGAACCCTAGCTCATCGCTACCATCGTCAAATCCATCAATTTTCCAGTCACAAATGTCACCCCCATCGGAGCTTGTGAGATAAACAGAGTTTGCGAGATAATGTGTTGTGCATATATATGAACATTCAATGAGATGCTTTTTTGCAGGTTAACGTTCCAAAGAACAAAAGGACTTGCTGCAATTAGTCCGGATATGGTGGCCAGACAAAGTCCCTCTTCCACAAGAAGGTAAAGTCAATTTTCTGTTCCTGTGTTCCTTGTTTCTGTAACTAATTGTTGACGCATGCTAAATGTCCTTTTCTGGCACATAATTTTGCGATTCAAGTTGAGGTGAAGTGAACCAAAGGACAGCTGGTTGAAAGAGAATGGGTTATTAGATATTATGAGTCTAGCCTTAAAGATGTTAAGATGCAAGTTAAGTTGAGGTGAAGTGAACCAAAGGCAGCATTTGAAATGCTTGTTTAAACTTTAGAGATTCTTCTTTCAATGCTTATTTTTGCTACATCCTTCTAACAATCTGTGGGTTCAATTTATCCTCTCTTCCTATATAATAATGAAATTTCTTGAATGACCTGAATGTTGTTTGAAAGACATTGGTCTTATCTTATGTTTTGATATATTTAATTACTATTTTATATTGACTTTGTGCATGTTACTACTGATCATATTTGGAGTTTGACATGAGTTTGGTTAGTTTCCTCTAGTCATGTTATGTTTGCTAAAGTTACGTTGTGCACTCAATCGCAAATTTTGCAAATCAGGTATTTTTCTGGACTTTGTATGATAAATTGCTTTGTCTAAATCTAATCCTTAAAAGTTTACCTTTGCAGCCTGGATATTCACTTCGCACCGTCACAGGACATTTTGCATCTGTTATGTCACTATTTTATCTAAGGTGCACTCACTTACCAATATTAGAGGTAAATATGCTTATGTCAACCTACCTTGTCATTGTTCAATTCTAATTGATCATTTCTTTATTTTCTAATGTTCTCTGTACAGTGTCAATGTAATGCTTTTCGAGATTATGATTTTGCTTGATTTTTTTATCCGAGAGTTGAGCCTTTTTTTAGCATATAATTTTAATTATTGACAATTATAAATATGACAAGTAGTGTGTCAAGTTATTTTATTTAATGGCAAGTCTATCTTTGAAAGGATACAACAGTCATGTAGCTGGAAATGCTATTGTTAATCTCCTCGCCAAGCTTTCTACAATGAAGAGGTAGGTCTAATTAGATTTAGATCTATGGTACCTTGGGAGAATTTTATTTAAATTGCATTATTTTGATATATAGAAATTAAGTTAGATCAAATTGCATTTGTTTATTGAAGGTTTTATGAGCTGAACTTAAGTCGTCTAAAACTTGGCAAACCTGTTGTTGATTCCCTGTGCAAGCTTGCTGGGATACAAATTTAGCAGGATTGATGCTCAGAAGCACAACCTTTGGAACTGTGAGTGGAGTTGATTTCTTGCTATGTGCTCATATGATTGTTAGTTGTTTGATATACTTGAATACCTGCAAATTCTAGCATGCATATCTCATTGGCTCCTCTGATTGGAGAGGGATATTTTTTGCAAAAAGGGGCAATGCGATTAGCGAATCATTGTCGAGAGGACTCAAGAGCTTGTGAAACTTGATCATCATATTGTCACCACACCCAATTATGTTTTAAACACTAGTTTTAACTTGTTCTGTTCCTTGCTTGAGCTTAATCGGAAGGAAATCTTATTACGCCCGAGGTTTGTTGCCCATAACTTTGGACTCATCTTGCTAATATTCATAGAATGCACTTATATCACTTTGGCATTCCGTAGGCTAGAATGTAGCTTCTTTTGCAATTTCTTTACTAGTTTTATTTTATTGGCATGCAAACGTAGTGAATTCTGATATCTATAATAAACACAGGGAAGCAATTGTCTATCTTCTCTTATCATTAGTCCACAATGCTACTTGAAATTTTTGGTCCTTACAAAGTGTTAGCTTGGGTTTGCCGGAATTCTTCACATAATTGAGGCACTAGCAGGTAGGACCAAAACTTGTAGGACTATCTGGGTGTTAGTTCATTCTTGTGGAACTATTTTTGTTTGACGCTTATGTTGTTTATCAGAGAACAACTACCTGGAGGAGCTTAATCTCTCTGGTAATGCCGTTCCAAATGAACTTCACACTCTACAAGTTGACTTCTCAGCTGAAGTATGCCCACAATTAGAGACTTGCAAGGAGGATTTACCCATGATGGTAGATGATAGTGAAGAGCCCTTGAGTTCTTATAATCTTAATTTGGAGGACTCTGATTAATTGTTGTTGTCACTTGCATACACTTTTACTTGTTGGAATTTTTATAAGTCATCCATGTTTGAACTAAAATGTATCTATATTGTTAAATTACATTGAGTTGGTTGTTAGAAATTCGGTGCTACACAATTGCAAACTCATCATTGGAATTTTTATTTATTTATTTATTTTAAAAAATTTGACTTTCAGCGGCGACTTTTTGTGTCGCCACTGATACCTTTCATTTATTTTATTTTTTAAAAAAATTGACTTTCAGTGGCGACATTTGTCGCCGCTGATACATGTTTCAGTGGCGACTTTTTGAGTCGCCACTGATACATGTTTCAGTGGCGACAAATGTCGCCACTGATACCTTTCATTTATTTTTTTTTTTTTTAAAAAAATTGACTTTCAGTGGCGACTTTTGTCGCCGCTGATACATGTTTCAGTGGCGACTTTTTGTGTCGCCACTGATACATGTTTTGGTGGCGACTTTTGTCGCCGCTGAAAATACTATTAGCGGCGACAGTTTCTGTCGCCACTAATAGTCAGTATCCGCGGCGACAAAATTGTCGCCGCCAAAAAGGTTATCAGTGGCGACAATTGTCGCCACCAAAACCCTATTTTCAGTGGCGACAAAAAGTCGCCACTAAAAGTCTACTTTTGGCGGCGACATTAAAATGTCGCCGCCAAAATTATTCGCGACAACGGTATAGGTGGCGACTTTTTGTCGCCACTGAAACACTTTCAGTGGCGACTTTTTGACTTTTAGTGGCGACTTTTGTCGCCACCGAAAGTCGAATTTTTTGTAGTGATGGTGTGTCTAGCTGAGCCGAGCCGAGCCTTCATTTTATTACTCTCTTAGGCTTAACTCCTCATAATTAATCAAGTCTCTTTAGCCAATAAAATGGTTTTGAGGTATATGCACAGATGAGTCAATGACTTTCATGTGTATGTGAAAACTGACCATCAGTAACTATTATATTGATGTACGCTTTTAACATTTTGGGTTGAAAAATCAACCTACGCTTCCTTCTTTTCCTAGACTCGTAGTCCATCTCCAAATTAACAATATGATGGTATATAAGTGATAGCTTCGATCCAACATATTAAGTTTTAATTGATAGGGGAGAGGGTTTATTAATTATTATATTAGGTGGTTTAAGAAGGCATATATATATGTTTTGATTCGATTGAGTTTGATGAAGTTGACCTTAAATTCCTCAGCTCACAGTCTAAAAACACTCTGAATCACGATTATTCTAAAATAACAATATATTCCGGATAATGGTATCAAACAAAAACAACAAAATATTAAAACGGAAAAAAAACTCTAAAGTTTTATATGATTGATAATTTTTTATGGATTCAAATTTTGAGATCAATATTTAGAAGGATAACATTTTTTAGACACATGTGTGAATGTACTCTATCTTATACTAAATATGTGTTACTTCTAACTATCTTATCAAAATTAGATACAGAGGTAAATCATTAAGATGACATAAAATAAAAGTGATTTTATGTATTTAGCCATCCTTAAAAAGCATGAATAAGAAGTACGAATTCTCACACAAGAATAATTTTGGAAAAAGTAATTTAATGTACTTTTCGATCATTAATACAAGATTCAGTTGACTAATTTAGAAAGATCGGGAAAGTTAAATAAATTACTTAGTCATACTATATATTACTTGATATCTCTTGAAATACTTATGTGTATTATTAAATTATATACTCCATCTAGTCCTTAATATAAAATATATTTACCTAATTTGATTAGATTACGGAATTTAGTTAAGTTAGGTAATATAACATGTATTTTCTAAATTTTTATAGTCATCTTCCTTAGTTAAGTACTTCATTTTTACTCCTCCTTTATTATTGTTGAGGGAGTATCAATAGAAGTAATTAAATTAGGAAAATATTGACAAATATGAAAACTATGTCTTATATTTAAGACCAATATCATTTCTTTAAATATGTCTTATATCAAAGACCAGAAGAAACATTAGTTTATAAGTCAGACAAATTAATTTAAATTCAAATGATGAAATAAATATTTTAAAGTAATCTATTTAACCTTATAATCTCCTCAAAATAGTCAAATAACACTAGTACAAAAAATGCTTTTAAGACCGCCACATTTATACCGGAATATAAAGAATCAGGTCTAAAAAGTATGACCGGTGGCAGTTTCGTAAATATAAAAAAAATTAGACCAGATTATAGAGGATTAGGTCAAAAAAGTATAACCGATGGCAATTCAGTAAATATATAAAAAAACTTTTTAGACCGGATTATAGAGATGATGTTTAAAAAGTATGACCGGTGGCAGTTCCGTAAACATATAAAGAATTTTTTAGATCGAATTAAGTCTAAAATGTATGATCGGTGGCAATTCCATAAATACATAAAAACAATTTTAGACCGGACTTTTAAAATATGAGGTCTTAAAAAAACTTTTAGACTGGTTGTGTTTTTACAACCGGTTTTAAAAGTCCCCCCCCCTTTTTGTTAATTATACAAAGAAACTTTTAAGATTTAATATTTTAAAAGTTCAGTTTTAAAAATTTGACTTTTAAGATTGTCTATATTGAGACCAGTCCTAGATCCGGTCTTACAAGATATTTTTTGTCCGATCTTAAAAGTCTTTTTTATACTAGTGTAAGTCTTATATTAAAAATTGGAGGCATTACTTTCTCTTTCTATGCAAAGGGACTGATATAAAGAACCCCCGGCCAGTTTGTTCTATAATAATGTAGGTAATATATACGATGCATTATCTGTGAATAATGTAGAGGGTAAGGCTGTTACAATTTTTTTCTAGACAGTATCGATGCACTAACTTTAACACCTGCCTATGAAAAATTTAAAAAAATGTTGTCTCCGGAGTAAATCAATAGTATTACTATGAAGCAGTAATATTTAAAGATATATTAATGTAGAAGTGTGCTTATAATTCAGTGCCGGTGGTCAGAAAGTGAGTTTCAACTTTCAACTAGTCGTTATACTTTTCTGTTTAATTTGTCGTGGTGGAAAGGACTCTCAAACTCATCATCTATATATATATATGGGGTAAAACTCACAATCCTAGGCTTAATAAAGAGTTAAGAAAGTCAATGGGAGACCCACCTACTATAGCTAAGTGCGCGACCCGGGTCAGATTTGAATTAGTCAGGACAAAGCTCTAGATACCGGATAGGCAAACGAAAAAAAAGAGTTAAGAAAGTGTTTGGTGTGAATTGGATCATTCAGTCCCGGCTACATATATAATTTAATAAGTTAATTTTCATTCAAAATCTAATAATATGGTAAATATTTTGTGTGATGAAAAATAGGATTAAGATGCAAAAATACACACATGGTTTTTCTAAAAGTACGTCTAACACCAAGTACTTTTTTTATGTGCAAAAACAACTATATATGTGACTACAAAAATGAAGCAAAAGTCATATATATATTCCGTTATTTTATTTTGGTGGAGCCCACAATTATTTTGACGAAATAATTGAATAAGTGACTTTTGTAACCACAAAGTAAATTTTACACCTAAAAAAAATACATATTGTTAGACATAATATTTTAAAGGGAAAATTTCAAATAAATACCGTTTGAAATTGTAAAACTTCCAGAAGTCTTCCGAATTTGTAAAAAGACTGAGAAGTACAAAGGACCTATGAGGGATATGAAAATTCGGGTGAAATTATCCTTTTACCCTTAATTTTTAATAAAAAAAATACCTTCCAACCCCCGCCGCCGGCCACCACCGCCAGCCGCCGACGGTGGTGGTCGCCGGCGGCACCCACCATCACCGGCCCCCGATGGTGGCCTCCGGCGGGGGTGGCCAGCGGTGATCGGCCGGCGGCGGGGGGTTGGAGGGTTTTTTTTTTTTTTTGATTTATTTAAAACTAAGGGCAAAAGATAATTTCACCTGAATTTGCATATCCCTCATAGGTCCTTTGTACCTCTCAGTCTTTTTACAAATTCGGAAGACTTCTGGGGATTTTACAATTTCAAACGGTATTTATTTTGAATTTTCCCTATTTTAAAAACCACATATATATTTTTATACCATGACCAATGAGAAATATTTTATCCGGATGCATGCTCTCATGCAGTGTTATGGGCTAGCTAATTAAAAGTCTAAAAGTAATCATTGAGTATTGACTTAAAAAATAATTATACTCCTTCTTGTCTTTATTATAAGGTACCAACTAGCAAGTTTATTTTGTCCTTTTTATAAAGTACTTGTTTATTCCCAATGAGCATTAATTATTTTTTCCATGTCTACCCCTAATTAATAAAGGTAATGGGTGAGAGTAATAATTATAATATAATATTAGAGTTTAGTGTAATTAGTAGGGGTAATATTGAAAATTACTTAGATTTTAGGATAACTATATTGACTTTAACTACTTTTATTGGTTTGTGAGAAAAGTTAGTTGGTGTTTTGTAGTAAAGACAAATGGACTACTCTTCTAACGTATGGGCTCTCATGCACTGTAACTTTGGCATTTAGGTGTCGAGGTTATTTGTTCCTAACGTATGAAAAGCTTGCGTTTACATAGAACTTCACGTCCGTGATCCGTCTGACTATTATTGCTAAATTGAAATATTTGGACGTTACGTACGGGTCGTTCCTCGTTCCCATCGATCATCATATCGTATCTACGTACAATAATTCACTCTTATATAGGAGTATGTTTTTTATCCCCACCAGTTATTCCCAACGACGTGGGATCAAATCTACCACGTGATTTCACCACCTACGTACCCTCCTCCTGTTTTGTGTTGCCTTATATTTGCGTAGCTCAACTTTGATCCCATACATAATTTACTCCTTTCAATTCAGCCCTTCAAGGTAAAATCCAGATGACTTTTATAAAGAATATTAAATAAACTAAAAAAGTTATATTAAAATATGGGTCAAGTAGAAAATTTGCTTCAGAAGTTTCCACCGAGGAGCAATGTTATTCTAGAAGTTTTTCTTATCTCAATGTTACCCGCAATGACTGATCTTCTCAAGGACAATAGGGGCCATGCCCCCCCAAGAAAAAAAGTGTCACAGATATTTAATGTAAAATTGATTTTTTTTTTATATTTGGCCTCCCCATTTTTTTTAAATTAGTTAACGAGCATTTAGCTCCTCCCAAACATTTATCCTAAGGTCACTGCTACTCCGGAAGGTTCAAAACGTAGCAATGTTGGCATGTTGCCCATTTTCATTAAAAAGTTAACAGTTAACTTCGATTTTTTGAAGGTAAACATTAGTTTTTTAACGGAACAGGGCAACTTTGCTACGTTTTGAAATTTTCGGGGCAACATTAAGACAATTAAAACTTCTAGAGTAACATTGCTCCTGGGTCTGTACTTCTGGGGTGGATTTGCTACTTAACCCTTAAAATATTTATATTAATAATTTTTAGGCAAATTAATTATTAACATAACTTATAAACTACTAATATACAACTTAATAATATACCTCATATGTTATATATGATTAAATAATTTATTTATAGCTTCCTTAATATCTAAAAAGAGCCAATTGGCCCTTCGGAGGCGGTATTAATTCTCAATAATGCATGCATCACCACGTACGGTCACGTGACCATTTGCCTCCACTGGCTAAACTTAGGCCTTGGGTTATATATGTGTGTGTCTATATATACACACAAGCACACATAATTAAGCCTGAGATTGGGATGCAGATCAAACAGTACGTCAATGGACCCGCAGAGAAGTCAGGGACGGAAGAAGGAACCTTGCAGAGGAGCCTGGACACCTGAGGAAGACAAGAAATTGGTTCAAGTCATTGAGTTACATGGCCCTAAGAGGTGGAAGTTTATATCAGCCAAAGCAGGTATATCTGCACATATATTCCACAAACTGGATCATATATATTTGTTCTGTTCTCCTCTTAGTATTGTTCTTCATTATTCTATTTTTTGTTTTGCTTGATAAGAGCTGTCATATATACCGTACCACAGGTCTAAATCGATGTGGCAAGAGTTGCAGACTAAGATGGTTAAATTACCTTAGACCCAATATCAAGAGAGGCAATATATCAGACCAAGAAGAGGACTTAATAATCAGGCTCCACAAACTCCTAGGCAACAGGTATAATAATCTTGCACCATAATCGAATCCATTTTCTCCTGGCTCTCACTTTAGTGTGTGTGTATGTGTACTAGGTGGTCTTTGATAGCTGGAAGACTCCCAGGTCGAACTGATAATGAGATTAAGAATTACTGGAACTCTCATTTGAGCAAAAAGATAAGTCCGAGGAAACAAAACAAGAGAGGTTTTAAAAAAGATTATTCCACGGCGGAGAAAGCTACAGTAATTAGTAGCGATGAAGAACAGGGGCCTAAGGTGGTGGTGGAGAAATCGAAGCCTGGCTTCGTTGAAAACCATGATAAATTGTTCATTATTCCTTGTGACAGCGAAGGACCGCTAAATTTGGAGTGGGCGAGCAAGTTTCTTGAAATGGACGAAGCTAATTGGTTTGGATTTGCAGATCCGTGATCTCCATCATCAACTTTCCTAGTTTCCTTCTATTGTCAGTGTCAAAATTTATAAATGTTTCAGCGTTTGATGAGTGGTTTAGTTAGGGGATTATACCTTGGGTTACAAGCTACTATATCTCAGCGTTTGAATGATTCAGCGTTTGAATGATTAAGATGTATATCTCAGCTTCTGTGTGTCTTGTAATATTGAGGAAGAAAAGCCCTGTAATCAAATAGTTGGAATTAATAAATTGAGAATCTAGAACGTACGGTAAAACCTTGAAAATGCCTGGGCGCGTACAATAAGACAAAAGGAAATGTACAAGTAGTTAATGATAATAGATTCTCGTGAATTTCTGAAAAGGGATCCAAATGAGAAAAAGAGGGGTATACGTACACTTGTGTTTCTGGATATTCCCGAAAGGGAGGCAATAATAATGTGGGAAAATTCCGATTATAAGGGTTTGTCTCTGCCATATATCTCGTTCAGGAGGAGGACCCTCCAGGTATAAAGTACAAATTAAACAAGAGAGAGACCCGTGAAAAGGTAGCAAATATAAATGGTCCAAAAAGTAACCGTGAATATTGATGGATCATTTGAATATTTTATTTGGCAAATGATTTATTTTGGATTGGAACCCAACCTAGCCACCATTAAATAAATGTTATCACTTAATGCGCACTGGATATACATTGGGGGACACTTGATGATCACTACTACGGGAAAATTCATTTTAGGGCCCTTTTTAGAGGGAAAATTTTAAAAAATGCCTCAAAGATTCTGACAATCCTAGAAAAGGACAACTAAATCAGCCCTATTAACAACTATATCAATACCCTGTTAACAACTATATCAGCTCCGTTAATAACTCACGTAGATTCTGAAAAATCCCAGAAAAGGCCCTGAGACCTTTTCTGGGATTGTCATAATCTTGGGGCCTTTTTTTTTAAATTTTTCCTGTTAAAAGGGCCCTGAAATGAATTCCCCTATTACTATTGGGATTTTAATTCTTTTTTTTCCCAATGAACTAGGACTTTAATTCCTAGCCTGGTTGGGTTGTCTTCTGAGAAAGAATAGGGTTATCAAGTGAGATTATGGTCCTTCCCCTACTCCCCTTTTTGGAATATCGAACACTTATCATGGAATGGCCTTATATTTGAATTGAAATGCAGCAGTGTGATTGAATGCATTTTGACCCCCAAAAAAAGCTACGAGTAAAAGACAAGCAAGTGTATTGTCATGTGTCTGGTAATGATTGCATATAATTCAATAATTATACACTACTAAAAAAAAAAAAAAGCAGATGTAATGCTTCTTTTTACAATAACTTTAGCATTTAGAAAGCGCCATATAACCTATCACCACTAAAATAAGCTGTGGCGCTTAGGGAAGTGCCAAAACGTGTATATATATATATATATTTTTTTTTAAAAAAGAAAACCCTTCCTGTGACACTTTCTCAAGGAATCGCCACAAGAAGAGTGTATATTTTTGGGTTAAGGTGAAAAATAGACATATACTTTTGTCAAAAGAGCGTCCAGTAGCAAATATTTTTTTTAGGTGCAAAAGTAGACACGTGGTTACAAAAGTGGAGCAAAAATACCGTTTGACCGTTAGTTGACTTTTTCTGAACTGAAAATGATGACGTGGACGATGACGTGGATGTTAATATTTTATAAATTACAGTTCAGCCCCGGATACATTTCAAAAATTTCAATTTAGTCCCTCTATAAACTTTTAAAATTTTCATTTAAGTCCCTTCTTCTTCCTCGGTATACCCAGATTCCGGTGATCCTTCTTCTTCCTCGGAGGTGCACTTCTTGTTTGCAAAACCCAGAAGAAAAATATCATAAGAAGCTATGTCATCGTGAAAGAGAAGTCTCAACACTTCCAATTGATTTTTCCCTTCTCACAAAATCCAAATTTCAGGGTAAAAAACAAATCAAAAATACAAATTCCAACACTCATGAATGACAAAACTTAGCATCCAATCACACGATGGTTGCCTCTTCTAATAATCGACTAGAAGCTATGTCGGTCAAAAAACTAAAAATCAAAACCCAGAAAATTATCTTTATTTGGGAAAATTTCTATAACCGATTCAGTTCTTCCTAACCACTCCATATCTTCTTCAATCAAAAACCCAGAAATCACAACTCAGAAAGGAAAACACTGAAAACTTCATCATCTTCATTATGTGAGAAAACAGAGCATATGATAGATCAATCAGAGCAGTAATCAGAAACAGAGGAGAGAAAATTAGCAAGCATTAGATATATCCAAGCAATTAAGTGGAAGAAGACCTAGATCCATCGATGCTCGTAGCTGGTCGACGATAAAAAGGGGAAAGACGATAATGGCGACGAGCGAGATGACAGAATCGACCAAACCACGCCTTTGAACTAGATGACGAAATTGACCTCGAAGCTACAATAGAGAACGTGAATAGCCCACGCCGTCCATATGACATGATCTTAGCGTCGAAGAAGCCACATGACCCTAGGTTGGAAAATCTGAGGTGAGGGAAGTCAAGATCTGCGCAAGATGAAGAGTGGGTGAGAGAGCGATGGAGAAGGAGAAGAAGATTTTGAGGGCGGGGCTTGGATCGTCGGCGGTGGAGGGCGGTGAGAGGAAAGAGGGAAGACGAAGAAGCATTTGAGAGGAAAGAGGCAAGAGTGGAAGACGAAAGGGAAAAGGAAAAGGGTCAGAGAGGGAGAGGGAGAGGGCATAACAGGTGGCAGGACACATGGCAGTATTTTAATGGAGAAGTCAGATCTCACTGTCACGTCAGCATCAGATAACGGTCAACTAACGGTCAATGCTAATTTTGCTCCACTTTTGTAACCACGTGTCTACTTTTGCACCTAAAAAAAGTATTTCCTACTGGACGCTCTTTTGACAAAAGTACATGTATATTTTTGCACATTAACCCTATATTTTTATATATTAAATTTTTGCTTCTTGTGGCACTTTTCTATGTAAACGCCACATGAAGTAATTTTTAAATAATTTTTTCATATTTTTATTTCAGAACCCTATAATTACAGTCGACAACACACTTTAAACACAAATTTTCATATCCACAGCAAAATGAAGAAAAGCAAACCACAATCAAATAACTCCAAAATGATGCAAACAAATAACTAATTAACAAAATCACTAATAAATATATTTACAACAATTGTGAATGGAATACAACTAATTTCGGTTAAATAAACAATACAACAATAGGCAAGAAACAATAGTAGCTAGCTAGAGCATTGTCTGAGCACATATTCACATCATTCCTCAATAACTTCATTCACTTGATGGTCAGTCAAATTGTCACAACGTTGATCTTCATAATGCTACATATATACCATCATACACACACAAATTAAAATCACTAAAAATAATTATCAGACACTACTCAATTAAATTTAAAACACAATTTGAATTGTAACTAAAATGACTTACTTTTGGAGGAAGAACAAGCTACATGAGTAATTACGTCCTTCATGAATTTCATGATGTAATACACGCAATCGTTGTTATTTGGTTGGAAAGGGCATTGCAAGTCTGCAACAATATAATAAAATAGTTAACTTTTCAGTAAATTTATATATAAATACTCGTATCTTCTTCCACGCATAGCTATTGACAGGGTCAGCAGCTTTAGAATAGTTTAATGAGTCAAAGGCTTGATAGGTAGTCAATGCGCAAACAAAACAAATAGAAACTGATTACTTTTAGTTATTCAATCACACACGCAAATATTTACACATATACTCGTACACTTACCTATTGAACAACCGCAATACATCAGGACAGTTTTTTGGAAGACCTCCAATTAAAGAATCCACATAGTAAATGTGAGGACCTAAAGGTTCCACAAGATTAATAACAATAAATATCCAATATGCCCTAAAATATTTTAAAAATGATTCTTCAACAATCATGTGATGGTAAAAGTGACACCATAAAAAAGCATACATCGAATTAAAACACTACCACTAATAACTTACCTCACATTGTATGGCACTAGAAATAGCATATTAGGGGTTGCTTTCTTTCTAAAGTAATCTTTGAGATCATTAGATTGTTCATTCAAATATACTCTCCCCCCATGCTGCCCAACAAGATAAGGTTTGACATATAAGAATTGCACCATGTCTATGTCCAATAATGCGTCATGATACAAGTGCCTTCATAGAAAACTGTGAGATATGATTAGTTTTGATGATATCAAATATAGATGTCAAATATTAAGAGCAAAAGGTTTGCATAATATATTTATCTCTTACATTGACTAGTTGCTATATTTAATGTAGATTAGTCAAGCAAAGATTGCCTTTATAGAATACTGTTATATATGATTAGTTTTGATGATATCAAATATAGATGCTAAATATTAAGAGCAAAAGGTTTGTATAATATATTTATCTCATACATTGACCAATTGCTATATTTTAATGTAGGATAGTCAAACAAAGATTAGAAGATATCAAGTTGAATTATGAAGAATGATCAAGAAGAAGATTAAGAAAGAAGTTATTGAGTTGGATTGATCAAGAGGAAGAAGAAGAAAGAAATTGAAGATATTAGTTAAGAAATCAAGAAGTTATCAAAAGATTTTGCAGAATAATCAATAAGAAGAAGAGAGAGATTAAAGAAAGAAGAACTTGAAAAATATAATGGGAATATCAATATTCAAGTTCTTAGATTTGATATTGGAAGTCTCTATAATCAAATGTAAGTTGAAATGACTTAATTCGAAGATAAAATATGTCACCTAAAGCTATTTCATCTTCACTCTAGTGACTCTTTACTATTACTAGAGTTATAGAAGCATCACTTGAGTTATTATCAAGTTTCAGCATACTCTGATTAGCTCTATTTTCGTTCAGCATGTTAGAGGTTCAATAATTTGGTCATATATTTCAAACCACAAATTCGATTGAGGTGAAACTTTTTTCATATGAAACTAGACTCCTAGCTAGTACGACAAACTAACACCAAGATCAAGCTCAACGAAGTTCAGGTGAAAGAGATACGAGATTTGGAAGTTGACACTGGAATTTCTCACATCATTTCAGAATAGGAAACAATGTGATCAAAACCAAAAATTTGAATGGTAAATAATAATAATAATAATAATAATAATAATAATAATAATAATAGTGATAAACGATGATGATAAAGTACCTGATCCATATCACTACAAAAAAAATTGATTTTTGCTACGGATTTTTTCCGTAGCAAAAAACCCCGTAGCAAATTGCTACGGATTTTCAAAATCCGTAGAACAAATTGCTACGGATTTAAAATTCCGTAGCAAATTGCTACGGATTTAAAATTCCGTAGCAAACTTTGCTACGGAAGCCGTCTCATGATTCCAAACTCATGCCTTGGCCTTTGGTCTTGGATGGAGCTGACGACTCGAGATATGACGTCATCCCCTGCCCGGAGATTCAAGTCTCACTCAAGAATCTTGGAAGCATCATGGGACCTGGTGGGACAAAAATTTAACAATCTTGGGAAGCCGGAAAGTGGAAACAAATATACACAACTAGCCCCCATCCAAAGGGTCGTACCTCGCAACAACAATTATTCACTAACCCATCTCAACATCATCCTCCATATCATTCTCTCCACTCCTCTTTTCTCATCATCCAACACCGAATCACGCACCTTACAATAATTGGCTAGACGGTCATCGACAGGCGGATTTAGGGGGGCTAGGGGTGGCCCCCGCCCCCCTAAAATTACATAATTGGACCAAAAAGATTTGAAAATTATGCTTTAGCCACTTAAAACTTCAATCTTTTCATTTTAATCCCTATTTAAAAGTGTCATAAAGGGACTAAAATGCCTCACCTATGATTGTTGGGCTTTACCGCTATTGGGCCTAATGTAGGTCCATAACAAATATATTAAAAATATCCACTCTTATAAAAAATAAATAGTTAATTACTAATGCTCCATTAGATGTCTCGCACATTGAAATATATAGAGTCTGTCAAAATGGGCTGGACCCTATGGGTCAGCCCATTAAGCCCTATGTTCGACCCCCATATTTTTAGCCCCATATGATGGGTCATTTTTTGCCCTAAACCAAAATAAGCCCCACTCTTTTGGGTTATGTTGGAGCCAACCCGTGGCCACCAATCAACCCAATTTCCAACATTCGAAATTGTACAAATCCATCCGAAACTACACCTCCTCGCCTTCTTCAATCAATGAATTAGATTCGACCCACTTGCCACTAGCGTTCACTTCAGGTCCACTGCGCAAAAACAACACTGATCCTTTTTTTTTTAACAAATATTTCGGATACCGTAGATATTTAACGATCTTGACCGTCTTGAAAAATACTAACATGTACTTCATGATCTTGAAAAATTATTTTAGGATATTGAAAAAATATTTCGAGTCTTGACCGGTACTTAAAAATACTTCGGGATACCGGTAGTACTTGAAAATATACTTAATGATCTTGAAAAATTAGTTTTGGATACTAACAGGTACTTTATGATCTTGAAAAATTATTTTAGGATGTTGAAAAAATATTTCGTGGTGCGATCGATCTTGGAAAAAATACTTCGAGGATCTTTGATTGAGGATCTTGCGCAGACTGGAGAAAATACTTAATGATTTTGAAAAATTATTTCGAGATCTAAAATAATTTTTCAAGATCATTAAGTATTTTTAACCGTCTTATTTTTGTTTATCATGTGGGCTTTTGGCCCTAGCCCGCGGGCAAGGGCCTAACGGATCGAGGTGGCCCGTTTTGACAGCTCTAGAAATATACAAGAGTAAATACCCTTTTTGGTCTTTGACAAAAAACACGATCCCCATTTGGTCCCTGACAAAAAACCGACCCTTATTCGTCCTTTTTATGGACTAAAAATGACCTTTTGGAAATTTGTGAGGGATTAAAATGTCAACCAATTGAGTGTATTTTAAATTTGTGATGGACTAAGAGACTTTTTGTTGTTGTCAGGGATCAAAATAGGGATCATGTTTTTTGTTAAGGACAAAAAAGGTATTTACTCAATATAGAATTTTGCTTTATATCGTGAGGGCGGCTACAAGTGGCCATCCTACCTAGTCATTGTCAACAACCTTGGAAGCATTAATAGTACAAATGATAGTCCGAGAAGGAGAAAACCAATATGATGTTTTTCGTCACAATCAACTTTCTAAAAAAAAAGTTGGGTTCATCCACGGTCCAATGGTAAGGCGAAATCTCCCTTCCTACTAGGTGATACCGATGTTGGGCAGGGCGAACTGTCTATTACCCTCAGGCATTAACCTAGGCACCTAGGAGTTATGATGTCTCCCCCAGCGCCTTGACCAACTCCAGGATCAACTCCCTCCATTTGATGAGAGTGTATGACCCTTTGCCGTTGAGCCAAAAACAAGGGTAAAAAAAAGGACATTTTTTTTTTTGTAAAAGAGAGGCATATAGCCACTATATATTAGAGGAAATAAAAAGGGGATCAAGTCCATACAATCACTTAAAAACACTTTGTCTAAGATTGCTAGGGCAAATAGCTAAAGACAAAGATCTAGATAGCCCTTCCTTGGCTAGCCCATCAGCTAAAGCATTTTGGGTTCGAGGTATAAATTGAACCTTAACCTCCCAATCTTCTTGAATCAGACCACGTATCTGCAACAACACCATACTACACCTTGGCTCCTTCTCGCCCTGTACCAACTTATCAATTAATACTTTAGAATCAGATTCAATAATTATCCTTCTAAAGCCTTCATCCCTTGCTAACCTCAGGCCCCACAACATAGCCCACTCCTCCGCTTCATATGCACTACAAAGACCCAGCATCAGTGTATACCCCGATACCCAAGCACCTTCAGAATTCCTTATAACTCCTCCACAGCCTGCTCTACCCGATCCTGCAGACACCGCCCCATCAATATTCAGTTTCATCCATCCTATAGGTGGTGGCACCCATTTGATAGTACTCGCGGTAGAGGGGGCAAGCGCTCATTGGAGTATCCATATGTTCACAATATGACTTCCATGTTCTCTGGATAATGATTAAAGGGAAACGTGGTTTTTGAAAATTATCATTAAATACACAGTTATTCCGCCATATCCATAATAACCACGTGATTAAAAGACCTTCAATACACTCGCGATCACAAGATAGGGCCACCACCATTTCATTTATCCATGATGATTGAAACAAGCCCACTCAAGAAAAGGCCCAAGTTAAATCATGTTCAAATCCAACAATCTCACTTCAAATAAAAAGGGACCGAAGTAGTTTACCAAAAAAAAAGGGACCGAAGTATGTCCCAAAAAAATGACCGAAGTTAAATCCCTAAATGCGAGAATCACCAAAAAAATCCCAATGTGAGTTGGCATAGATGGTAAGGGATCCGAGATTAGGCCCTTGGGTCGTGGGTTCGATCCCTCTGCCGTCGTTGGGACTCCTTTGGTAGGCGATCTCGTAAGTCCCGGTAGATTTGCATCAACTGTTTAGACGATTTGATTTCTTTAAGTTGGAGGATAAATTTTTTGAGTAAAGGGTATGAAAATTATTTGACCCAAATTTTAAATATCTACTTGTGTCCTATAATAACTTTGATTAATAATTTATTAAGTTTATTTTGTAAATTTAGTAACTGAAATTAGAATTTGAATAATTCCACTTTTTTTTAATAGAATATTCCCAAATGTTTATTGATTTACTTCTTAGATTGACTTTCCAAAACCGAGTTTTTAAAATGACCTCCGTGAGGTCTCACTCATTTTTTACTATTATTTTCGTTTTTTTTATTTTCGTATTATCTTTTAATCTTTTTTAAAGGACCTCGCGAGGTAGTCGGACTACCTCGCGAGGTCCCAAACTTTAATTATTTTTTCTTTTTAATTTTGTATTATTATTTTGGGTTAAGGAGCAATTTTACACACGAGCTTTACCTCCGGGAGCGCCCAGCACCACGAGCTTTTTCGGAGCAAAAGTACACACGTGGTTACGTTTTGGGAGCGCTAGCACCATGGCGATTAGTTGACCGTTAGTCAACCGTTAAGTTCCATCATTTTTCGATTTTGTATTATTCTTTAATTTTTTTTTAAAGGACCTCGCGAGGTAGTGGGACTACCTTGTGAGATCCCCTGATTTTGTTTGTTTTTTTTTTAATTTTTTAAATGGAGTTTGGACTACTCACGAGGTCCTTGATTTTTTTTTTTTCGTTTTTTATTATCTTGTATTAGTTTTTAATCTTTTTTTAAATGGACCTCGCGAGATAGTCCAAGTACCTCGCGAGGTCCCACTGATTTTTAATTATTTTTTTCGGTTCTTTTTTTTAAAATTTTGTATTATTTTTTAATCTTCTTTTAAATGGACCTCGCGAGGTAGTCCAAGTACCTCGCGAGGTCCCTCATTTTTAATTGTATTTTTCGTTTCCTTTTTTTTTTTTTTAAAATTTTGTATTATTTTTTAATCTTCTTTTAAATGGAACTCGCGAGGTAGTCCAAGTACCTCGCGAGGTCCCATGATTTTAATTGTATTTTTCGTTTCCTTTTTTTTTTTTTTTAAATTTTGTATTAATTTTTTAATCTTCTTTTAAATGGACCTCGCGAGGTAGTTTGAGTACCTCGCGTGGTCCCCCTGATTTTTAATTATTTTTTTCGTTTCTTTTTTTTTTTAATTTTATATTATTTTTTTAATCTGTTTTTTTTTGACCTCACGAGGTAGTTTGAGTACCTCGCGAGGTCCCCCTGATTTTTAATTGTTTTTTCGTCTCCTTTTTTTTTTTTTAATTTTGTATTATTTTTAATTTTTTAATTTTTTTTTAGGACCTCGCGAGGTAGTCAGACTACCTCGCGAGGTCTCCTCATTTTTAATTTTTTCTTTTTCATTTTTTTGATTTTTTTAATCTTTTTTTATTTTGTATTATTTTTTTAATCTTCTTTAAATGGACCTCGCGAGGTAGTTTGAGTACCTCGCGAGGTCGGCTGATTTTGATTTTCTTTTTTTTTTTTTAATTTTCTATTATTTTTTTAATCTGTTTCTTTTTGACCTCGCGAGGTAGTGGGACTACCTCGCGAGGTCTCCCGCATTTTTTAATTTTTTTCTTTTTAATTTTTTTGATTTTTTTAATCTTTTTTTATTTTGTATTATTCTTTTAATCTTCTTCTAAATGGACCTCGCGAGGTAGTGTGAGTACCTCGCGAGGTCACTGATTTTGATTTTCTTTTTTTTTTTTTTTTAATTTACTATTATTTTTTAATCTGTTTCTTTTTGACCTCGCGAGGTAGTGGGACTACCTCGCGAGGTCTCCCGCATTTTTAATTTTTTTCTTTTTAATTTTTTGATTTTTTTAATCTTTTTTATTTTGTATTATTTTTTAATCTTCTTCTAAATGGACCTCGCGAGGTAGTGTGAGTACCTCGCGAGGTCAGCCTGATTTTTAATTTTCTTTTTTTTTTTAATTTTCTATTATTTTTTTAATCTGTTTCTTTTTGACCTCGCGAGGTAGTGGGACTACCTCGCGAGGTCTCCACATTTTTAATTTTTTTCTTTTTAATTTTTTGATTTTTTTAATCTTTTTTATTTTGTATTATTTTTTTAATCTTCTTCTAAATGGACCTCGCGAGGTAGTGTGAGTACCTCGCGAGGTCAGCCTGATTTTTGATTTTCTTTTTTTTTTTTTAATTTTCTATTATTTTTTTAATTTGTTTCTTTTTGACCTCGCGAGGTAGTGGGACTACCTCGCGAGGTCTCCGCATTTTTAATTTTTTTCTTTTTTAATCTTTTTTAATTTTGTATTATTTTTTTACTCTTCTTGTAAATTGACCTCGCGAGGTAGTTTGAGTACCTCGCGAGGTCAGCTGATTTTGATTTTCTTTTTTTTTTTTTAATTTTGTATTATTTTTTAATCTGTTTTTTTAGGACCTCGCGAGGTAGTCCGACTACCTCGCGAGGTCTCCTCATTTTTTAATTTTTTTGATTTTTTTAATCTTTTTTATTTTGTATTATTTTTTTAATCTTCTTGTAAATTGACCTCGCGAGGTAGTTTGAGTACCTCGCGAGGTCCGCTGATTTTTAATTAATTTTTCGTTTCTTTTTTTTTTTTTAATTTTCTATTATTTTTTAATCTTTTTCTTTTTGACCTCGCGAGGTAGTGGGACTACCTCGCGAGCTCTCCTCATTTTTTAATGTTTTTCTTTTTAATTTTTTTGATTTTTTTAATCTTTTTTATTTTGTATTATTTTTTAATCTTCTTCTAAATGGACCTCGCGAGGTAGTTTGAGTACCTCGCGAGGTCGGCTGATTTTGATTTTCTTTTTTTTTTTAATTTTCTATTATTTTTTAATCTGTTTCTTTTTGACCTCGCGAGGTAGTGGAACGAAGTTCAGGTGAAAGAGATACGAGATTTGGAAGTTGACACTGGAATTTCTCACATCATTTCAGAATAGGAAACAATGTGATCAAAACCAAAAATTTGAATGGTAAATAATAATAATAATAATAATAATAATAATAATAATAATAATAGTGATAAACGATGATGATAAAGTACCTGATCCATATCACTACAAAAAAATTGATTTTTGCTACGGATTTTTTCCGTAGCAAAAAACCCCGTAGCAATTTGCTACGGATTTTCAAAATCCGTAGCAAATTGCTACGGATTTTGAAAATCCGTAGCAAATTGCTACGGATTTAAAATTCCGTAGCAAACTTTGCTACGGAAGCCGTCTCATGATTCCAAACTCATGCCTTGGCCTTTGGTCTTGGATGGAGCTGACGACTCGAGATATGACGTCATCCCACCCCGGAGATTCAAGTCTCACTCAAGAATCTTGGAAGCATCATGGGACTCAGTGGGACAAAAATTTAACAATCTTGGGAAGGCGGAAAGTGAAACAAATATACACAACTAGCCCCCATCCAAAGGGTCGTACCTCGCAACAACAATTATTCACTAACCCATCTCAACATCATCCTCCATATCATTCTCTCCACTCCTCTTTTCTCATCATCCAACACTTGAATCACGCACCTTACAATAATTGGCTAGACGGTCATCGAGACGGGCGGATTTAGGGGGCTAGGGGTGGCCCCCGCCCTCCCTAAAATTACATAATTGGACCAAAAAGATTTGAAAATTATGCTTTAGCCACTTAAAAATTTCAATTTTTTCATTTTAATCCCTATTTAAAAGTGTCATAAAGGGACTAAAATGCCTCACCTATGATTGTTGGGCTTTACTGCTATTGGGCCTAATGTAGGTCCATAACAAATATATTAAAAATATCTGCCTCTTATAAAAAATAAATAGTTAATTACTAATGCTCCATTAGATGTCTCGCACATTGAAATATATAGAGCTGTCAAAATGGGCTGGACCCTATAGGCCACCCATTAAGCCCTATGTTCGACCCCCATATTTTTAGCCCCATATGATGGGTCATTTTTTGCCCTAAACCAAAATAAGCCCCACTCTTTTGGGTTATGTTAGGGCCAACCCGTGGGCCACCAATCAACCCAATTTCCAACATTCAGAAATTGTACAAATCCATCTGAAACTACACCTCCTCGCCTTCTTCAATCAATGAATTAGATTCAGTCCACTGCCACTAGCGTTCACTTCCGGTCCACTGCGCAAAAAACAACACTGATCCTTTTTTTTTTTAACAAATATTTCAGGATACTGTAGATATTTAACGATACTGACCGGTACTGAAAAAATACTAACATGTACTTCATGATCTTGAAAAATTATTTTAGGATATTGAAAAAATATTTCAGGAAAAATTATTTCAGATCTAAAATAATTTTTCAAGATCATTAAGTATTTTTTGGCCCGTGCGGGCTGTTTATCATGTGGGCTTTTTGGCCCTAGCCCGCGCGGGCAAGGGCCTAACGGATCGAGGTGGCCCGTTTTGACAGCTCTAGAAATATACAAGAGTAAATACCCTTTTTGGTCTTTGACAAAAAACGCGATCCCCATTTTGGTTCCTTACAAAAAAACCGACCCTTATTCGTCCTTTTTTATGGACTAAAAAAGGCCTTTTGGAAATTTGTGAGGGATTAAAATGTCAACCAATTGAGTGTATTTTAAATTTGTGATGGACTAAGAGACTTTTTGTTGTTGTCAGGGATCAAAATAGGGATCATGTTTTTTGTTAAGGACAAAAAGGTATTTACTCAATATAGAATTTTGCTTTATATCGTGAGGGCGGCGGCAAGTGGCCATCCTACCTAGTCATTGTCAACAACCTTGGAAGCATTAATAGTACAAATGATAGTCCGAGAAGGAGAAAACCAATATGATGTTTTTTCGTCACAATCAACTTTCTAAAAAAGTTGGGTTCATCCACGGTCCAATGGTAAGGCGAAATCTCCCTTCCTACTAGGTGATACCGATGTTGGGCGGGCGAACCGTCTATTACCCTCGGGCATTAACCTAGGCACCTAGGAGTTATGATGTCTCCCCAGCGCCTTGACCAACTCCGGGATCAACTCCTCCATTTGATGAGAGTGTATGACCCCTTTGCCGGTTGAGCCAAAAACAAGGGGTAAAAAAAAGGACATTTTTTTTTTTGTAAAAGAGAGGCATATAGCCACTATATATTAGAGGAAATAAAAAGGGGATCAAGTCCATACAATCACTTAAAAACACTTTGTCTAAGATTGCTAGGGCAAATAGCTAAAGACAAAGATCTAGATAGCCCTTCCTTGGCTAGCCCATCGCCTAAAGCATTTTGGGTTCGAGGTATAAATTGAACCTTAACCTCCCAGTCTTCTTGAATCAGACCACGTATACGCAACAACACCATACTACACCTTGGCTCATTCTCGCCTGTACCAACTTATCAATTAATACTTTAGAATCAGATTCAATAATTATCCTTCTAAAGCCTTCATCCCTTGCTAACCTCAGGCCCCACAACATAGCCCACTCCTCCGCTTCATATGCACTACAAAGACCCAGCATCTGTGTATACCCCGATACCCAAGCACCTTCAGAATTCCTTATAACTCCTCCACAGCCTGCTCTACCCGATCCTGCAAACACCGCCCCATCAATATTCAGTTTCATCCATCCTATAGGTGGTGGCACCCATTTGATAGTACTCACAGTAGAGGGGGGCAAACGCTCAGCTGGAGTATCCATATGTTCACAATATGACTTCCATGTTCTCTGGATAATGATTAAAGGGAAACGTGGTTTTGAAAATTATCATTAAATACACGGTTATTCCGCCATATCCATAATAACCACGTGATTAAAAGACCTTCAATACACTCGCAGATCACAAGATAGGGCCACCACCATTTCATTTATCCATGATGATTGAAACAAGCCCACTCAAGAAAAGGCCCAAGTTAAATCATGTTCAAATCCAACAATCTCACTTCAAATAAAAAAGGGACCGAAGTAGTTTACCAAAAAAAAAGGGACCGAAGTATGTCCCAAAAAATGACCGGAAGTTAAATCCCTAAATGCAGAATCGACCAAAAAAATCCCAATGTGAGTTGGCATAGATGGTAAGGGATCCAGGATTAGGCCCTTGGGTCGTGGGTTCGATCCCCTCTGCCGTCGTTGGGACTCCTTTGGTAGGCGATCTCGTAAGTCCCCAGTAGATTTGCATCAACTGTTTTAGACAGATTTGATTTCTTTAAGTTGGAGGATAAATTTTTTGAGTAAAGGGTATGAAAATTATTTGACCCAAATTTTAAATATCTACTTGTGTCCTATAATAACCTGATTAATAATTTATTAAGTTTATTTTGTAAATTTAGTAACTGAAATTAGAATTTGAATAATTCCACTGTTTTTTTTTAATAGAATATTCCCAAATGTTTATTGATTTACTTCTTAGATTCACTTTCCAAAACCAGTTTTTAAAATGACCTCCGTGAGGTCTCACTCATTTTTTACTATTATTTTCGTTTTTTTATTTTCGTATTATCTTTTAATCTTTTAAAGGACCTCGCGAGGTAGTCGGACTACCTCGCGAGGTCCCAGCTTTTTAATTATTTTTTCTTTTTTAATTTTGTATTATTATTTTGGGTTAAGGAGCAATTTTACACACGAGCTTTACCTCCAGGAGCGCCCAACACCACGTGCTTTTTTCTGGAGCAAAAGTACACACGTGGTTACGTTTTGGGAGCGCCTAGCACCACGGCAGTTAGTTGACCGTTAGTCAACCGTTAAGTTCCATCATTTTTTCGATTTTGTATTATTCTTTAATTTTTTTTTAAAGGACCTCGCGAGGTAGTGGGACTACCTTGTGAGATCCCCTGATTTTGTTTGTTTTTTTTTTAATTTTTTAAATGGAGTTTGGACTACTCACGAGGTCCTTGATTTTTTTTTTTTTCGTTTTTTATTATCTTGTATTAGTTTTTAATCTTTTTTTAAATGGACCTCGCGAGATAGTCCAAGTACCTCGCGAGGTCCCACTGATTTTTAATTATTTTTTTCGGTTCTTTTTTTAAAATTTTGTATTATTTTTTTAATCTTCTTTTAAATGGACCTCGCGAGGTAGTCCAAGTACCTCGCGAGGTCCCTCTGATTTTTAATTGTATTTTTCGTTTCCTTTTTTTTTTTTAAAATTTTGTATTATTTTTTTAATCTTCTTTTAAATGGAACTCGCGAGGTAGTCCAAGTACCTCGCGAGGTCCCACTGATTTTTAATTGTATTTTTCGTTTCCTTTTTTTTTTTTTAAATTTTGTATTAATTTTTTAATCTTCTTTTAAATGGACCTCGCGAGGTAGTTTGAGTACCTCGCGTGGTCCCCCGATTTTTAATTATTTTTTCGTTTCTTTTTTTTTTAATTTTATATTATTTTTTTAATCTGTTTTTGACCTCACGAGGTAGTTTGAGTACCTCGCGAGGTCCCCGATTTTTAATTGTTTTTTCGTCTCCTTTTTTCTTTTTTTTTTGTATTATTTTTTTAATCTGTTTTTTTGGACCTCGCGAGGTAGTCCGACTACCTCGCGAGGTCTCCCTCATTTTTTAATTTTTTTCTTTTTAATTTTGTTGATTTTTTTAATCTTTTTTTATTTTGTATTATTTTTTAAATCTTCTTCTAAATTGACCTCGCGAGGTAGTTTGAGTACCTCGCGAGGTCACCTGATTTTTGATTTTCTTTTTTTTTTTTTTAATTTTCTATTATTTTTTTAATTTGTTTCTTTTTGACCTCGCGAGGTAGTGGGACTACCTCGCGAGGTCTCCCGCATTTTTAATTTTTTTCTTTTTAATTTTTTGATTTTTTTAATCTTTTTTATTTTGTATTATTCTTTTTTTTTGATTTTCTTTTTTTTTTTTTAATTTACTATTATTTTTTTAATCTGTTTCTTTTTGACCTCGCGAGGTAGTGGGACTACCTCGCGAGGTCTCCACGCATTTTTAATTTTTTTCTTTTTAATTTTTTTGATTTTTTAATCTTTTTTATTTTGTATTATTTTTTTAATCTTCTTCTAAATGGACCTCGCGAGGTAGTGTGAGTACCTCGCGAGGTCACCCGATTTTTGATTTTCTTTTTTTTTTTAATTTTCTATTATTTTTTAATGTGTTTCTTTTTGACCTCGCGAGGTAGTGGGACTACCTCGCGAGGTCTCCCGCATTTTTAATTTTTTTCTTTTTAATTTTTTGATTTTTAATCTTTTTTTATTTTGTATTATTCTTTTAATCTTCTTCTAAATGGACCTCGCGAGGTAGTGTGAGTACCTCGCGAGGTCAGCCTGATTTTTGATTTTCTTTTTTTTTTTTTTTTTAATTTTCTATTATTTTTTTAATGTGTTTCTTTTGACCTCGCGAGGTAGTGGGACTACCTCGCGAGGTCTCCCGCATTTTTAATTTTTTTCTTTTTTAATCTTTTTTAATTTTGTATTATTTTTTACTCTTCTTGTAAATTGACCTCGCGAGGTAGTTTGAGTACCTCGCGAGGTCAGCCTGATTTTTAATTTTCTTTTTTTTTTTTTAATTTTCTATTATATTTTTAATCTGTTTTTTAGGACCTCGCGAGGTAGTCCGACTACCTCGCGAGGTCTCCTCATTTTTAATTTTTTGATTTTTTTAATCTTTTTTTATTTTGTATTATTTTTTTAATCTTCTTGTAAATTGACCTCGCGAGGTAGTTTGAGTACCTCGCGAGGTCCGCCTGATTTTTAATTGTTTTTTTCGTTTCCTTTTTTTTTAATTTTCTATTATTTTTTAATCTGTTTCTTTTGACCTCGCGAGGTAGTGGGACTACCTCGCGAGCTCTCCTCATTTTTAATGTTTTTCTTTTTAATTTTTTTGATTTTTTTAATCTTTTTTATTTTGTATTATTTTTAATCTTCTTCTAAATGGACCTCGCGAGGTAGTTTGAGTACCTCGCGAGGTCACCTGATTTTTGATTTTCTTTTTTTTTTTTTTTAATTTTCTATTATTTTTTAATCTGTTTCTTTTGACCTCGCGAGGTAGTGGAACGAAGTTCAGGTGAAAGAGATACGAGATTTGGAAGTTGACACTGGAATTTCTCACATCATTTCAGAATAGGAAACAATGTGATCAAAACCAAAAATTTGAATGGTAAATAATAATAATAATAATAATAATAATAATAGTGATAAACGATGATGATAAAGTACCTGATCCATATCACTACAAAAAAAATTGATTTTTGCTACGGATTTTTTCCGTAGCAAAAAACCCCGTAGCAATTTGCTACGGATTTTCAAAATCCGTAGCAAATTGCTACGGAATGAAATCCGTAGCAAATTGCTACGGATTTAAAATTCCGTAGCAAACTTTGCTACGGAAGCCGTCTCATGATTCCAAACTCATGCCTTGGCCTTTGGTCTTGGATGGAGCCGACGACTCGAGATATGACGTCATCCCCGCCCGGAGATTCAAGTCTCACTCAAGAATCTTGGAAGCATCATGGGACTCGGTGGGACAAAAATTTAACAATCTTGGGAAGGCGGAAAGTGGAAACAAATATACACAACTAGCCCCCATCCAAAGGGTCGTACCTCGCAACAACAATTATTCACTAACCCATCTCAACATCATCCTCCATATCATTCTCTCCACTCCTCTTTTCTCATCATCCAACACTGAATCACGCACCTTACAATAATTGGCTAGACGGTCATCAGACAGGGCGGATTTAGGGGGGTTAGAGGTGGCCCCCGCCCTCCCTAAAATTACATAATTGGACCAAAAAGATTTGAAAATTATGCTTTAGCCACTTAAAAATTTCAATTTTTTCATTTTAATCCCTATTTAAAAGTGTCATAAAGGGACTAAAATGCCTCACCTATGATTGTTGGGCTTTACTTGCTATTGGGCCTAATGTAGGTCCATAACAAATATATTAAAAATATCTCGCCTCTTATAAAAAATAAATAGTTAATTACTAATGCTCCATTAGATGTCTCGCACATTGAAATATATAGAGCTGTCAAAATGGGTTTGGACCCTATAGGCCAGCCCATTAAGCCATGTTTGACCCCCATATTTTTAGCCCCCATATGATGGGGTCATTTTTTGCCCTAACCCAAAATAAGCCCCACTCTTTTGGGTTATGTTAGGGCCAACCCGTGGGCCACCAATCAACCCAATTTCCAACATTCAGAAATTGTACAAATCCATCTGAAACTACACCTCCTCGCCTTCTTCAATCAATGAATTAGATTCACCCATCGCCACTAGCGTTCACTTCCGGTCCACTGCGCAAAAACAACACGATCCTTTTTTTTTTAACAAATATTTCGGGATACTGTAGATATTTAACGATCTTGACCAGATCTTGAAAAATACTAACATGTACTTCATGATCTTGAAAAATTATTTTAGGATATTGAAAAAATATTTGAGTCTTGTTGGTACTTAAAAATACTTCGGGATACCGACTGGTACTGAAAATATACTTAATGATCTTGAAAAATTATTTTAGGATACTAACGGGTACTTAATGATCTTGAAAAATTATTTTAGGATGTTGAAAAAAATATTTCAGGGTACTGACTGATACTGGAAAAAATACTTCAGGATGCTGATTGAGGATACTGGCCGGTACTGGAGAAAATACTTAATGATTTTGAAAAATTATTTCAGATCTAAAATAATTTTTCAAGATCATTAAGTATTTTTTGGCCCGTGCGGGCTGTTTATCATGTGGGCTTTTTGGCCCTAGCCCGCGCGGGCAAGGGCCTAACGGATCGAGGTGGCCCGTTTTGACAGCTCTAGAAATATACAAGAGTAAATACCCTTTTTGGTCTTTGACAAAAAACACGATCCCCATTTTGGTCCCTCACAAAAAAAACCGACCCTTATTCGTCCTTTTTTATGGACTAAAAATGGCCTTTTGGAAATTTGTGAGGGATTAAAATGTCAACCAATTGAGTGTATTTTAAATTTGTGATGGACTAAGAGACTTTTTGTTGTTGTCAGGGATCAAAATAGGGATCATGTTTTTTGTTAAGGACAAAAAAAGGTATTTACTCAATATAGAATTTTGCTTTATATCTGTGAGGGCGGCAGCAAGTGGCCATCCTACCTAGTCGCTGTCAACAACCTTGGAAGCATTAATAGTACAAATGATAGTCCGAGAAGGAGAAAACCAATATGATGTTTTTTTCGTCACAATCAACTTTCTAAAAAAAAAGTTGGGTTCATCCACGGTCCAATGGTAAGGCGAAATCTCCCTTCCTACTAGGTGATACCGATGTTGGGCGAAACTGTCTATTACCCTCGTGCATTAACCTAGGCACCTAGGAGTTATGATGTCTCCCCAGGCGCCTTGACCAACTCCGGGATCAACTCCTCCATTTGATGAGAGTGTATGACCCCTTTGCCGCTTGAGCCAAAAACAAGGGGTAAAAAAAAGGACATTTTTTTTTGTAAAAGAGAGGCATATAGCCACTATATATTAGAGGAAATAAAAAGGGGATCAAGTCCATACAATCACTTAAAAACACTTTGTCTAAGATTGCTAGGGCAAATAGCTAAAGACAAAGATCTAGATAGCCCTTCCTTGGCTAGCCCATCGCCTAAAGCATTTTGGGTTCGAGGTATAAATTGAACCTTAACCTCCCAATCTTCTTGAATCGGACCACGTATCCGCAACAACACCATACTACACCTTGGCTCATTCTCGCCTGTACCAACTTATCAATTAATACTTTAGAATCGATTCAATAATTATCCTTCTAAAGCCTTCATCCCTTGCTAACCTCAGCCCCACAACATAGCCCACTCCTCCGCTTCATATGCACTACAAAGACCCAAAGATCGGTGTATACCCCGATACCCAAGCACCTTCGAATTCCTTATAACTCCTCCACGACTGCTCTACCCGATCCTGCGCAGACACCGCCCCATCAATATTCAGTTTCATCCATCCTATAGGTGGTGGCACCCATTTGATAGTACTCACAGTAGAGGGGGGCAAACGCTCAGCTGGAGTATCCATATGTTCACAATATGACTTCCATGTTCTCTGGATAATGATTAAAGGGAAACGTGGTTTTTGAAAATTATCATTAAATACACGCTTATTCCGCCATATCCATAATAACCACGTGATTAAAAGACCTTCAATACACTCGCAGTCACAAGATAGGGCCACCACCATTTCATTTATCCATGATGATTGAAACAAGCCCACTCAAGAAAAGGCCCAAGTTAAATCATGTTCAAATCCAACAATCTCACTTCAAATAAAAAGGGACCGAAGTAGTTTACCAAAAAAAAGGGACCGAAGTATGTCCCAAAAAATGACCGAAGTTAAATCCCTAAATGCGAATCAGCCAAAAAAATCCCAATGTGAGTTGGCATAGATGGTAAGGGATCCAGGATTAGGCCCTTGGGTCGTGGGTTCGATCCCCTCTGCCGTCGTTGGGACTCCTTTGGTAGGCGATCTCGTAAGTCCCCAGTAGATTTGCATCAACTGTTTTAGACAGATTTGATTTCTTTAAGTTGGAGGATAAATTTTTTGAGTAAAGGGTATGAAAATTATTTGACCCAAATTTTAAATATCTACTTGTGTCCCCCTCGCGAGGTAGTCGGACTACCTCGCGAGGTCCCACTTTTTAATTATTTTTCTTTTTAATTTTGTATTATTATTTATGGGTTAAGGAGCAATTTTACACACGAGCTTTACCTCCGAGAGCGCCCAGCACCACGAGCTTTTTTTTGGAGCAAAAGTACACACGTGGTTACGTTTTGGGAGCGCCTAGCACCACGGCAGTTAGTTGACCGTTAGTCAACCGTTAAGTTCCATCATTTTTTCGATTTTGTATTATTCTTTAATTTTTTTTTAAAGGACCTCGCGAGGTAGTGGGACTACCTTGTGAGATCCCCTGATTTTGTTTGTTTTTTTTTTAATTTTTTAAATGGAGTTTGGACTACTCACGAGGTCCTTGATTTTTTTTTTTTTTCGTTTTTTATTATCTTGTATTAGTTTTTAATCTTTTTTTAAATGGACCTCGCGAGATAGTCCAAGTACCTCGCGAGGTCCCACTGATTTTTAATTATTTTTTCGGTTCTTTTTTTAAAATTTTGTATTATTTTTTTAATCTTCTTTTAAATGGACCTCGCGAGGTAGTCCAAGTACCTCGCGAGGTCCTCTGATTTTTAATTGTATTTTTCGTTTCCTTTTTTTTTTTTTTTAAAATTTTGTATTATTTTTTAATCTTCTTTTAAATGGAACTCGCGAGGTAGTCCAAGTACCTCGCGAGGTCCCACTGATTTTTAATTGTATTTTTCGTTTCCTTTTTTTTTTTTTTTTAAATTTTGTATTAATTTTTTAATCTTCTTTTAAATGGACCTCGCGAGGTAGTTTGAGTACCTCGCGTGGTCCCCCTGATTTTTAATTATTTTTTTCGTTTCTTTTTTTTTTAATTTTATATTATTTTTTTAATCTGTTTTTTTTTGACCTCACGAGGTAGTTTGAGTACCTCGCGAGGTCCCCCTGATTTTTAATTGTTTTTTTCGTCTCCTTTTTTTTTTTTAATTTTGTATTATTTTTTTAATCTGTTTTTTAGGACCTCGCGAGGTAGTCCGACTACCTCGCGAGGTCTCCCTCATTTTTAATTTTTTTCTTTTTAATTTTTTTGATTTTTTTAATCTTTTTTTATTTTGTATTATTTTTTTAATCTTCTTCTAAATGGACCTCGCGAGGTAGTTTGAGTACCTCGCGAGGTCAGCCTGATTTTTGATTTTCTTTTTTTTTTTTTAATTTTCTATTATTTTTTAATCTGTTTCTTTTTGACCTCGCGAGGTAGTGGGACTACCTCGCGAGGTCTCCCGCATTTTTTAATTTTTTTCTTTTTAATTTTTTGATTTTTTAATCTTTTTTATTTTGTATTATTCTTTTAATCTTCTTCTAAATGGACCTCGCGAGGTAGTGTGAGTACCTCGCGAGGTCACCGATTTTTGATTTTCTTTTTTTTTTTTAATTTACTATTATTTTTTAATCTGTTTCTTTTGACCTCGCGAGGTAGTGGGACTACCTCGCGTGGTACCTTGCATTTTTTAATTTTTTTAATTTTTTTCTTTTTAATTTTTTTGATTTTTTTAATCTTTTTTTATTTTGTATTATTCTTTTAATCTTCTTCTAAATGGACCTCGCGAGGTAGTGTGAGTACCTCGCGAGGTCACCTGATTTTTGATTTTCTTTTTTTTTTTAATTTTCTATTATTTTTTTAATGTGTTTCTTTTGACCTCGCGAGGTAGTGGGACTACCTCGCGAGGTCTCCCGCATTTTTAATTTTTTTCTTTTTTAATCTTTTTTAATTTTGTATTATTTTTTACTCTTCTTGTAAATTGACCTCGCGAGGTAGTTTGAGTACCTCGCGAGGTCAGCCTGATTTTTGATTTTCTTTTTTTTTTTTTAATTTTCTATTATTTTTTTAATCTGTTTTTTTTGGACCTCGCGAGGTAGTCCGACTACCTCGCGAGGTCTCCTCATTTTTAATTTTTTGATTTTTTTAATCTTTTTTATTTTGTATTATTTTTTTAATCTTCTTCTAAATTGACCTCGCGAGGTAGTTTGAGTACCTCGCGAGGTCCGCCTGATTTTTAATTAATTTTTCGTTTCTTTTTTTTTTTTAATTTTCTATTATTTTTTTAATCTGTTTCTTTTTGACCTCGCGAGGTAGTGGGACTACCTCGCGAGCTCTCCCTCATTTTTTAATGTTTTTCTTTTTAATTTTTTTGATTTTTTTAATCTTTTTTATTTTGTATTATTTTTTAATCTTCTTCTAAATGGACCTCGCGAGGTAGTTTGAGTACCTCGCGAGGTCAGCCTGATTTTTGATTTTCTTTTTTTTTTTTAATTTTCTATTATTTTTTTAATCTGTTTCTTTTTGACCTCGCGAGGTAGTGGAACGAAGTTCAGGTGAAAGAGATACGAGATTTGGAAGTTGACACTGGAATTTCTCACATCATTTCAGAATAGGAAACAATGTGATCAAAACCAAAAATTTGAATGGTAAATAATAATAATAATAATAATAATAATAATAATAATAATAATAGTGATAAACGATGATGATAAAGTACCTGATCCATATCACTACAAAAAAATTGATTTTTGCTACGGATTTTTTCCGTAGCAAAAAACCCCGTAGCAATTTGCTACGGATTTTCAAAATCCGTAGCAAATTGCTACGATTTAAAATTCCGTAGCAAATTGCTACGGATTTAAAATTCCGTAGCAAACTTTGCTACGGAAGCCGTCTCATGATTCCAAACTCATGCCTTGGCCTTTGGTCTTGGATGGAGCTGACGACTCGAGATATGACGTCATCCCCTGCCCGGAGATTCAAGTCTCACTCAAGAATCTTGGAAGCATCATGGGACTCGGTGGGACAAAAATTTAACAATCTTGGGAAGGCTGGAAAGTGGAAACAAATATACACAACTAGCCCCCATCCAAAGGGTCGTACCTCGCAACAACAATTATTCACTAACCCATCTCAACATCATCCTCCATATCATTCTCTCCACTCCTCTTTTCTCATCATCCAACACTTGAATCACGCACCTTACAATAATTGGCTAGACGGTCATCGAGACAGGCGGATTTAGGGGGGCTAGGGGTGGCCCCGCCTCCCTAAAATTACATAATTGGACCAAAAAGATTTGAAAATTATGCTTTAGCCACTTAAAAATTTCAATTTTTTCATTTTAATCCCTATTTAAAAGTGTCATAAAGGGACTAAAATGCCTCACCTATGATTGTTGGGCTTTACCGCTATTGGGCCTAATGTAGGTCCGTAACAAATATATTAAAAATATCTGCCTCTTATAAAAAATAAATAGTTAATTACTAATGCTCCATTAGATGTCTCGCACATTGAAATATATAGAGCTGTCAAAATGGGCTGGACCCTATAGGCCAGCCCATTAAGCCATGTTTGACCCCCATATTTTTAGCCCCCATATGATGGGGTCATTTTTTGCCCTAACCCAAAATAAGCCCCACTCTTTTGGGTTATGTTAGGGCCAACCCGTGGGCCACCAATCAACCCAATTTCCAACATTCAGAAATTGTACAAATCCATCTGAAACTACACCTCCTCGCCTTCTTCAATCAATGAATTAGATTCAGTCCACTGCCACTAGCGTTCACTTCTTTTAGGATACTAACGGGTACTTAATGATCTTGAAAACTTATTTTAGGATGTTGAAAAAATATTTCGAGTCTTGGCCGATCTCGGAAAAAATACTTCGGGATCTTTGATTGAGGATACTGGCCGGTACTGGAGAAAATACTTAATGATTTTGAAAAATTATTTCAGATCTAAAATAATTTTTCAAGATCATTAAGTATTTTTGGCCCGTCTTGTCGTTTATCATGTGGGCTTTTTGGCCCTAGCCCGCGCGGGCAAGGGCCTAACGGATCGAGGTGGCCCGTTTTGACAGCTCTAGAAATATACAAGAGTAAATACCCTTTTTGGTCTTTGACAAAAAACACGATCCCCATTTTGGTCCCTCACAAAAAAAACCGACCCTTATTCGTCCTTTTTTATGGACTAAAAATGGCCTTTTGGAAATTTGTGAGGGATTAAAATGTCAACCAATTGAGTGTATTTTAAATTTGTGATGGACTAAGAGACTTTTTGTTGTTGTCAGGGATCAAAATAGGGATCATGTTTTTTGTTAAGGACAAAAAAAGGTATTTACTCAATATAGAATTTTGCTTTATATCTGTGAGGGCGTGACAAGTGGCCATCCTACCTAGTCGTTTGTCAACAACCTTGGAAGCATTAATAGTACAAATGATAGTCCGAGAAGGAGAAAACCAATATGATGTTTTTTTCACACAATCAACTTTCTAAAAAAAAAGTTGGGTTCATCCACGGTCCAATGGTAAGGCGAAATCTCCCTTCCTACTAGGTGATACCGATGTTGGGCAGGGCGAACTGTCTATTACCCTCGTGGCATTAACCTAGGCACCTAGGAGTTATGATGTCTCCCCCAGCGCCTTGACCAACTCCAGGATCAACTCCCTCCATTTGATGAGAGTGTATGACCCCTTTGCCAGTTGAGCCAAAAACAAGGGGTAAAAAAAAAGGACATTTTTTTTTTTGTAAAAGAGAGGCATATAGCCACTATATATTAGAGGAAATAAAAAGGGGATCAAGTCCATACAATCACTTAAAAACACTTTGTCTAAGATTGCTAGGGCAAATAGCTAAAGACAAAGATCTAGATAGCCCTTCCTTGGCTAGCCCATCAACTAAAGCATTTTGGGTTCGAGGTATAAATTGAACCTTAACCTCCCAATCTTCTTGAATCAGACCACGTATCTGCAACAACACCATACTACACCTTGGCTCATTCTCGCCCTGTACCAACTTATCAATTAATACTTTAGAATCAGATTCAATAATTATCCTTCTAAAGCCTTCATCCCTTGCTAACCTCAGGCCCCACAACATAGCCCACTCCTCCGCTTCATATGCACTACAAAGACCCAAGATCGTGTATACCCCGATACCCAAGCACCTTCGAATTCCTTATAACTCCTCCACACCTGCTCTACCCGATCCTGCGAGACACCGCCCATCAATATTCAGTTTCATCCATCCTATAGGTGGTGGCACCCATTTGATAGTACTCACAGTAGAGGGGGGCAAACGCTCAGCTGGAGTATCCATATGTTCACAATATGACTTCCATGTTCTCTGGATAATGATTAAAGGGAAACGTGGTTTTTGAAAATTATCATTAAATACACAGTTATTCCGCCATATCCATAATAACCACGTGATTAAAAGACCTTCAATACACTCGCAGTCACAAGATAGGGCCACCACCATTTCATTTATCCATGATGATTGAAACAAGCCCACTCAAGAAAAGGCCCAAGTTAAATCATGTTCAAATCCAACAATCTCACTTCAAATAAAAAAGGGACCGAAGTAGTTTACCAAAAAAAAAAGGGACCGAAGTATGTCCCAAAAAAATGACCAGAAGTTAAATCCCTAAATGCAGAATCAGCCAAAAAAAAATCCCAATGTGAGTTGGCATAGATGGTAAGGGATCCAGGATTAGGCCCTTGGGTCGTGGGTTCGATCCCCTCTGCCGTCGTTGGGACTCCTTTGGTAGGCGATCTCGTAAGTCCCCAGTAGATTTGCATCAACTGTTTTAGACAGATTTGATTTCTTTAAGTTGGAGGATAAATTTTTTGAGTAAAGGGTATGAAAATTATTTGACCCAAATTTTAAATATCTACTTGTGTCCTATAATAACCTGATTAATAATTTATTAAGTTTATTTTGTAAATTTAGTAACTGAAATTAGAATTTGAATAATTCCACTGTTTTTTTTAATAGAATATTCCCAAATGTTTATTGATTTACTTCTTAGATTCAGCTTTCCAAAACCAGTTTTTAAAATGACCTCCGTGAGGTCTCACTCATTTTTTACTATTATTTTCGTTTTTTTATTTTCGTATTATCTTTTAATCTTTTTTTAAAAGGACCTCGCGAGGTAGTCGGACTACCTCGCGAGGTCCCAGCTTTTTAATTATTTTTTCTTTTTTAATTTTGTATTATTATTTTGGGTTAAGGAGCAATTTTACACACGAGCTTTACCTCCAGGAGCGCCCAACACCACGTGCTTTTTTCTGGAGCAAAAGTACACACGTGGTTACGTTTTGGGAGAGCCCAGCACCATGCATAGCTTAGTTGACCGTTAGTCAACCGTTAAGTTCCATCATTTTTTCGATTTTGTATTATTCTTTAATTTTTTTTTTTAAGGACCTCGCGAGGTAGTGGGACTACCTTGTGAGATCCCCTGATTTTGTTTGTTTTTTTTTTAATTTTTTAAATGGAGTTTGGACTACTCACGAGGTCCTTGATTTTTTTTTTTTTTTTTCGTTTTTTATTATCTTGTATTAGTTTTTAATCTTTTTTTAAATGGACCTCGCGAGATAGTCCAAGTACCTCGCGAGGTCCCACTGATTTTTAATTATTTTTTTCGGTTCTTTTTTTTAAAATTTTGTATTATTTTTTTAATCTTCTTTTAAATGGACCTCGCGAGGTAGTCCAAGTACCTCGCGAGGTCCCTCTGATTTTTAATTGTATTTTTCGTTTCCTTTTTTTTTTTTTTTAAAATTTTGTATTATTTTTTTAATCTTCTTTTAAATGGAACTCGCGAGGTAGTCCAAGTACCTCGCGAGGTCCCACTGATTTTTAATTGTATTTTTCGTTTCCTTTTTTTTTTTTTTTTTTAAATTTTGTATTAATTTTTAATCTTCTTTTAAATGGACCTCGCGAGGTAGTTTGAGTACCTCGCGTGGTCCCCCCGATTTTTAATTATTTTTTTCGTTTCTTTTTTTTTTTAATTTTATATTATTTTTTTAATCTGTTTTTTTGACCTCACGAGGTAGTTTGAGTACCTTGCGAGGTCCCCCTGATTTTTAATTATTTTTTTCGTTTCCTTTTTTTTTTTTAATTTTCTATTATTTTTTTAATCTGTTTTTTTTTAGGACCTCGCGAGGTAGTCCGACTACCTCGCGAGGTCTCCCTCATTTTTTAATTTTTTTCTTTTTAATTTTTTTGATTTTTTTAATCTTTTTTTATTTTGTATTATTTTTTTAATCTTCTTCTAAATGGACCTCGCGAGGTAGTTTGAGTACCTCGCGAGGTCAGCCTGATTTTTGATTTTCTTTTTTTTTTTTAATTTTCTATTATTTTTTTAATCTGTTTCTTTTGACCTCGCGAGGTAGTGGGACTACCTCGCGAGGTCTCCCGCATTTTTTAATTTTTTTCTTTTTAATTTTTTTGATTTTTTTAATCTTTTTTTATTTTGTATTATTTTTTTAATCTTCTTCTAAATGGACCTCGCGAGGTAGTGTGAGTACCTCGCGAGGTCAGCCTGATTTTTGATTTTCTTTTTTTTTTTTTAATTTACTATTATTTTTTTAATCTGTTTCTTTGACCTCGCGAGGTAGTGGGACTACCTCGCGAGGTCTCCCGCATTTTTAATTTTTTTCTTTTTAATTTTTTTGATTTTTTAATCTTTTTTATTTTGTATTATTTTTTAATCTTCTTCTAAATGGACCTCGCGAGGTAGTGTGAGTACCTCGCGAGGTCACCTGATTTTTGATTTTCTTTTTTTTTTTTAATTTTCTATTATTTTTTTAATGTGTTTCTTTTTGACCTCGCGAGGTAGTGGGACTACCTCGCGAGGTCTCCCGCATTTTTAATTTTTTTCTTTTTAATTTTTTTGATTTTTTAATCTTTTTTATTTTGTATTATTTTTTTAATCTTCTTCTAAATGGACCTCGCGAGGTAGTGTGAGTACCTCGCGAGGTCAGCCTGATTTTTGATTTTCTTTTTTTTTTTTAATTTTCTATTATTTTTTTAATGTGTTTCTTTTTGACCTCGCGAGGTAGTGGGACTACCTCGCGAGGTCTCCCGCATTTTTTAATTTTTTTCTTTTTTAATCTTTTTTAATTTTGTATTATTTTTTTACTCTTCTTGTAAATTGACCTCGCGAGGTAGTTTGAGTACCTCGCGAGGTCACCTGATTTTTGATTTTCTTTTTTTTTTTTTTAATTTTGTATTATTTTTTTAATCTGTTTTTTTTAGGACCTCGCGAGGTAGTCCGACTACCTCGCGAGGTCTCCCTCATTTTTTAATTTTTTTGATTTTTTTAATCTTTTTTTATTTTGTATTATTTTTTTAATCTTCTTGTAAATTGACCTCGCGAGGTAGTTTGAGTACCTCGCGAGGTCCGCCTGATTTTTAATTAATTTTTCGTTTCTTTTTTTTTTTTAATTTTCTATTATTTTTTAATGTTTTTTCTTGACCTCGCGAGGTAGTGGGACTACCTCGCGAGGTCTCCCTCATTTTTTAATTTTTTTCTTTTTAATTTTTTTGATTTTTTTAATCTTTTTTTATTTTGTATTATTTTTTTAATCTTCTTCTAAATGGACCTCGCGAGGTAGTTTGAGTACCTCGCGAGGTCAGCCTGATTTTTGATTTTTTTTTTTTTAATTTTCTATTATTTTTTTAATATGTTTTTTTTGACCTCGCGAGGTAGTGGGACTACCTCGCGAGGTCTCCCGCATTTTTTAATTTTTTTCTTTTTAATTTTTTTGATTTTTTTAATCTTTTTTTATTTTGTATTATTTTTTTAATCTTCTTTTAAATGGACCTCGCGAGGTAGTTTTAGTACCTCGCGAGGTCACCTGATTTTTGATTTTCTTTTTTTTTTTTTTTTAATTTTCTATTATTTTTTTAATTTGTTTCTTTTTGACCTCGCGAGGTAGTGGGACTACCTCGCGAGGTAGTGGGACTACCTCGCGAGGTCTCCCGCATTTTTTAATTTTTTTCTTTTTAATTTTTTTGATTTTTTTAATCTTTTTTGATTTTGTATTATTTTTTTAATCTTCTTCTAAATGGACCTCGCGACGTAGTTTGAGTACCTAGGTCCTTTGATTTTTAATTGTTTTTTTCGTTTCCTTTTTTTTTTTTTTTAATTTTCTATTATATTTTTAATCTGTTTTTTTTGGACCTCGCGAGGTAGTCGGACTACCTCGCGAGGTCTCCCTCATTTTTTCGATTTTGTATTATTCTTTAATGTTTTTTAAAGGACCTCGCGAGGTAGTTTGAGTACCTCGCGAGGTCCCCCTGATTTTGAATTATTTTTTTCGTTTCCTTTTTTTTTTAATTTTGTATTATTTTTTTAATCTGTTTTTTTAGGACCTCGCGAGGTAGTCGGACTACCTCGCGAGGTAGTCGGACTACCTCGCGAGGTCTCCCTCATTTTTTCGATTTTGTATTATTCTTTAATGTTTTTTAAAGGAGCTCGTGAGGTAGTGGGACTACCTCGCGAGGTCCTGTCTCATTTTTTAATTTTTTTCTTTTTAATTTTTTTTATTTTTTTAATCTTTTTACATTTTGTATTATTGTTTTAATCTTCTTTTAAATGGACCTAGCGAGGTAGTTTGAGTACCTCGCGAGGTCCCCCTGATTTTTAATTATTTTTTTTTGTTTCCTTTTTTTTTTTGAATTTTCTATTATGTTTTTAATCTGTTTATTTTGGGACCTCGCGAGGTAGTCTCAGTACCTCGCGAGGTCCCACTGATTTTTAATTGTTTTTTTCGTTTCCTTTTTTTTTTTTTTGTATTATTTTTTTAATCTTCTTTTAAATGGACCTCGCGAGGTAGTTTGAGTACCTCGCGAGGTCCCCCTGATTTTTAATTATTTTTTTCGTTTCCTTTTTTTTTTATTTTGTATTATTTTTTTAATCTGTTTTTTTAGGACCTCGCGAGGTAGTCGGACTACCTCGCGAGGTCTCCCTCATTTTTTCGATTTTGTATTATTGTTTAAATTTTTTTGAAGGACCTCGCGAGGTAGTCCGACTACCTCGCGAGGTCACCCTCATTTTTTAATTTTTTTCTTTTTAATTTTTTTGATTTTTTTAATCTTTTTACATTTTGTATTATTCTTTTAATCTTTTTTTAAAATGACCTCGCGAGGTAATGGAACTACCTCGTGAGGTCCCCTTATTTTGTTATTTTATTTTGGTTTTATTTTTTAAATGGAGTTCGAACTACCTCATGAGGTCCTTGATTTTTTTTTCTTCCTATTTTTCGTTTTTTATTATCTTGTATTATTTTTCAATTTCTTGTCTTTTCGTTTTTCTTTTCTTTTTTTATTTTTTAAATTTTATTTCAAAGGACCTCGTGAGGCAATGGGACAACCTTGCCCCTGATTTTTCTTTTTCTAAATTTTTTTTAAAAAAATGTACCTCGTGAGGTCATAGTGAATATTATTATTTTTCGTTGTTTTTATTTAAAATTATTTTTTTGGAATTTTTTCATTTTATATATATATCTTTTGAGTTTAATGTTTCTGTATTTGTTAAAGTAACTTTTTTTTTTATGGAGCACTCACATAAAAGTGAGTGGGAATCACTAATATTTTATAGGGTTAAGGTGCAATTTTACACATGAAGTTTACCCCCGGGAGCGCTCAGCACCACGAAGTTTTTTTAGGAGCAAAAGTACACACGACGTTACGTTTTGGGAGTAAAAATACCACGGACCGTTAAAAACTAACGGTCAACTCAAGGTCAACTAACGGCCCGTGGTATTTTTGCTCCCAAAACATAACGTCGTGTATAGTTTTGCTCTTGAAAAAACTTCGTGGTGCTGGGCGCTCCTGGGAGTAAACTTCATGTGTAAAATTGCACCTTAACCCTATTTTATATTTCATCTCTTTACAATGGGACTCACTCACTTTTCGACTACCTTGCAAGGTCACAGTAAATTTTTTATTTTTTATTTTTTACTTTTTACTTTTATATCAATTTTTTTTTAATTTTTTTTTAATTTTATATTTATTTTATGTTTTTTTAAATGTACCTCACTAGGTACCTCGCGAGGTCACAGTAAAATTATTTTTTGGATTTTTTAATTTTATATTATTTTTTATGTTTTGAAAAAATTACGTCGCGAGGTCCCACTGATTTTTTTTTTCGTTTTTTTATTTCTTATTTTACTTTTTTGAATTTTTTATTATTTTTTGTAAAGTACCTCGTGGACAACCTCATACGGTCTCACTGATTTTTTTTTCGTTTATTTTTTATTTAATTTTTTATTATGTTTTTAATTTTTTTAAAATGTACCTCGTGAGGTCACAGTGAAATTTTTTTGTTTTAGATTTTTTTCTTTTAATTATATATGTTTTTCCTATTTTTTTTTAAAAGTACTTATCTCAGACTACCTCGTGAGATTTATCCATTTTCAGGCATTTCGGAAATTAGGCGTTGCATTGTTCATGCTCTAAAATTCAAGATCAAATTAGAATGGAGAAAATGGAACCTTGAACTGGATTTATTTCAACGATCTAACTGAATGCTTCTTTTTTTCTTTTTCTTTTTCTTTTTTCCTTCGGCTTCTTCTCCCATTTTCCTGCTGCATTCCATTTCAATTGTGATTCCAAGAGTTTCATAAAAGAACAAGAATATACCCATGTCAACGTTGACCACTCCTCCTCCTAACACATTTTACGCTCGTGACGATGTTCCTCGCCTCCACAAAGCTTTGAAAAAAGGTTGCCTCTTTTTCCCTGTTTTTATTTTTCTTTTCATGTACAAAGATAAAAGTGCACAATCTAATGTATGATCATTTTCTTCGTCTTTGTGAAACGATACTGAAAGCCCTGTTTCATGCATAGTTCTGTTGAATGTTTGAAGAATACTCGTCATAACATAGTATATATTTTTGTCACCCACACCACACGTCTCCTCACAAGTTATATTCTCCAATGATATACGTGTATTTTCTTAACCCTGAAACGTTGGATGAGTTTTTTTTTTTCAAGTTGGAGAGTTCTACCAATGGTCATGTTAAATATTTTAGTGCAAAAGAATGATATAAACAAAACTAAGGAACTTTCAATATCAATCTTAATATGAAAAATAAAATTCATCATAATGAGTTACATTCTTCACAAGTGAATAGTGCAACTCGTTACTCATATTGTCGTTTCTGTAATGGTTCCCTCAATTCTCATAACAGGAATACGCTGCAAAACTTCAGTAGTTATAGAAATCCTTGCTCATAGAGATTCGGCGCAAAGAGACCTTATTCTTCAAGAATATGAAACGCATATTCTGAACCCCTTACCAAACGTATCAGTTCAGAACTTCATGGGAATCTCAAGGTGTGATATGTGTCCAAAGAAAAACTAATCCAGTTATATATTGTTTGCCTTTCATGATTGAAAAGAATGGAAAACAAGTAACTCATCTATGTTTTGACATCAGAAAGCAATACTTCTTTGGATGGATGAACCTGCCAATAGGGATGCTACGGTAGCAAGGCAAGCCTTGACTTCACCTCTTGTTGATTACCAAGCTATAACTGAAGTGATATGTTCTCGCTCTCCATCACAAATAAGGCGCTTTAAAGAAGTTTATCAGAAAGTATACCATACTCGCTTAGAGAGGGACATTGAAGACTATCTTTCTGGTGATCTCAAAAAGATGCTAGGGACTAATGAGAAGACTTTCATAAGGATTTTTAGTGACGAGCAGACACATTTGGTCGCTATTGCCAAAGCATATGAAAGAAACAATGGCCACTCACTGGAAAAGGTGTGCATGCAAATTCCTCAATGAGCTTGCTTAATCTTGTGCAATAGTAATGTAGTTCATCTTTATCATTTGTACACAATCCAATCCATCCATTTTTGTGCCCTTCAGGCTCTAAAGAAAGAAACAAGTGGCTATTTTGAAAGGGGCCTCTTCGCCATTCTTCGATGTGCTACTAATCCTGCACTGTACTTCGCTAAGGTATTTTCTCCTTCTTATAGTTTCATCTCTAGAAGCATTTTGCCTTCAAGAAAATTTCACTCATCAGTCATCAAATTCTGTTATAGATAGGTTTAATTGTCTCAGTTTTTTCCAGAAGTTCCTTATGCCATTCACATTGCAAAACTGTTTAAAATAAAGATGACCATTCTCTGATGTTAATTTGTGTGTTTTGTTTGGCAGGTTCTGAGGAAAGCGATGAAGGGTTTGGGAACTGACGATAGTAGATTAATAAGAGTAATTGTGACAAGAACCGAGATTGATATGGAGCAAATAAAAGAAGCATACCTCTCAAGATATGAGAAACCATTAGCCAATGCTGTTCGATCAGACACATCAGGCCATTATAAGGACTTTCTTCTATCTCTCATAGGCAGTGATGATATGGAGACAAGAGTCCTATGAACAATGGCATGTAAACCCAAACAATTCTTAGGTATATATATCTAGGAGCCGTTTTATTTTGACACGTGAATAAAAGTTGTTAGAGTCGGTAGTATGATATTAATCTACGGATGGTATAGTTGAATAATTAACTCGCATACTCATGGTCCATCTGTCCTTTATTTCCTTTGTGTTTATCTTTATGTGCATAATTTGTATCCTTACTAATAGTCTCTCTTCCCTTTCCTATCCATTAAAAGAAAAAGTAATTATGATTGTATCAATATAAAATATAAAAATTATAACAAATCACACTATTTATTTATCAAGAACAATATGATTGTTATGGTTGCAAGAAGAACATAGAGACCATAAAATCAAATTTGATAAAAAAATCTCTGGATTTTTTTTTTAAATTTTTTTGATAAAGATGCATGCGAAGACTAGATCTTGAACAATTGAACCATATGTTCCTAAAATTTGACAACCCTTCAAGGCTTCAATTGAAAATTTCCAAGGTTAAGGGCCTGTTTAGAGTCCCCATCTGGCAGCGTTTGAGCCAATAATTTTAGGGGGACTCAGTCCATAAGCAAACTCATTCTTTCTTGTTGGGTCAGTTTTTTCTCATCTGATTTTCTATCAAAAAGTGGCTTTTTATCAAAAGCTCCAAGTCCAAGCGTTGGGCTAGATGTCCAATAGCATCCAGCAGGAAAAAAACTTTTCATGAGTCCCACAAACATTCCTTTTAGGTGAAAATGGAAGAGAAGAGAGCACATGGATGATGTCGAAATTAAAGCATTAATCCAGATATTTTTTCGTTTCTTACTAATTCTATTTTTTAAAACTTAATTTATATAAAAAAAAATTTACAAGATATTTGATTTAAAATTGTCCTATCTCACCCAAAAAGTATTTGATTTCTAAAAATAAAAAAATGATTTTTAATTTCAATTTAGATAGGAATATTATTTAGTTAAAAATTTAATATTTTTATGCTTTATAATATATATTTTTTATGCCTATATTTACAATATATTAATTATTTCATATTTATTATAATTAAGTATTTTAGTATTTAATAAGATTCATGTCATTTTTTATCTCAACTCACTTTTCAATCGCTAACCCAAACACGTCTCAGATTTTTCAAAGAACGTGTTTGTACCAAAACAAACGTATTCTATCATTTCCCACTTCCTCTCCTGGGAATAGTACGCCTTTGTTTGGATTGGGAGAAAAGGGGAGAGGAAAGAAAAGTAAGAAGGAAAAGGTGGGAGAAAAAAGGGTTTTCCCAATTTGGATAGCTAGAAAACGGGAAGGGAAAGAAAAATTGAAAAGAAAATTGGGTGGGCTCTATGCCTCATTCCCCCACCCCAAAAAATTCTTCCCATAGGAGAGATTTTGAGCCAAAATTTTATTTCCTGGGCTCCCTCTCCCCTCCCATGCACTCGACCCGCTGCCGTCGTTGTGGATGCCATCTTCACCGCGGCCATCAGGTATCTTCCTTGTCTCATTTGTCCGGAGCCCTCAACTTGTTCTTCCTCTCACTCTTTTTTTTATTGTTCTTCTAAGTTTGAATTCAGTGAGGATTGATGTTTTGGTTCGAATACTAATTTTCACATCCTTAACAAATGCAGTTTTGTTTTGGTCATTCATTGCAACATTGTGGCTTGTGTCAAGGAATTCTTGGTGGCTTTTAATATTTCATTCTTTTCTTTTTTTCTCATTATTCACTAGTGTAAAAAAGAGCTTTAAGACCGCCTCATTTAGACTAGATTATAGAGAATCAGGTCTTAAAAGTATGACCTATAAGCGTTTCGTAAATATAAAGAAATTTTTGGACCGGATTATAAAGGATACGGTCTTAAAAATATGACTGGTGGCACTTTCGTAAATATATAGAACACTTTTAAGACCGGACTATAAAAGATCCGGTCTTAAAAATATACAACACTTTTAAGACCAGACTATAAAAGATTCAGTCTTAAAAGTATGACCGGTGACAATTTCGTAAATATATAGAATACTTTTAAGACCGGGCTATAAAATATCTGGTCTTAAAAGTATGACTGGTGACAATTTCGTAAATATTGTGAGAAGACGTTGATCAGAGATGAGTCAGAGAATGCAATGATTTATTCCTTCGCTTAATTGAAATTATATACAAATGATAATAAGTAAATAATCTTCTGACCTAGGCAGTTCCTATAATCTAGGGATTACAATCAGGAATATAATTACGAAATTCAAAAAACCATAATCTAAGAATATAATTAGGAAATTCATAAAACCATGATCTGCTAATTTAATTCCTAAAATCTCTCTAACATCTTAATTAAGATGATTACAATCAGGAATTCAATTACGAAATTCAAAAAACCATGATTTGCTAACTTAATTCCTAAAATCTCTCTAATTACTTAATTAAGATAATTGCACAATATAATCGTATACGCTAACTAATTAAATCTTAACTTCCAACAAATATATATAACACTTCTAAGACCGGATTATAAAAGATTCGGTCTTAAAAGTATGACCGGTGGCAATTTCGTAAATATATAGAAGACTTTTAAGACCGGATTATAAAAGATCCGGTCTTAAAAGTATGACCGGTGGCAATAATTAAGTGTTTCTTAGATGTTCATATATGTAATTAGAGATATGAGTATATTTTTTTTTGACTTTTTATATATTATATTTATTTAGATTTAAATTATATGTTGCTTTCTGAGATGTTTTTTGCACTCAATATCTCAAAGTAATTACTTTCCATAATACGGTATTACTGGACAAATGCAGAATTGAAAAATAATTAATTTGAGATACTGCGTGCAAAAAACATCTCAAAAAATAGCATATAATTTAAATCTAAATAAATACAATATATAAAAAAATAAAAAAATAAAAATGCTCATACCTCTAATTAGAGATATGAGTACCTAAGAAGCACACAATTATGTCCAAATAATGTGGACTCGACTATTTTCTTTCCTCTCATTTTCTCTCTTTCATCCAAACAGAGTGATAACATTTTCTTTCCACTTTTCTCTTCTCTTCTTTTTTTCTCCTCCCATTTTCTTTCCTTCCAACTTTTCTTCCCATCTTAATGGAGGTAGAGATTGAACATGAGAACAGTGGTCATAAAAAATGAAAACAGTTTAATAAATCTATTAATCTACTATGATTTTCCTTGTCATTTAAATACTAGTTTAAGGTCAGTGTAAAAATCATCAAATCAAAAATAAAAAAAATGTTATAAACTAGAATAATCCCCTAAACACAACATTCGAGGTGCTCAAGAAAATCTTGAATTTTTACTCCATTTTCACGAATATATATATATATATATATATATATATATATATATATATATATATATATATATATCGTTTGTTATATCACTTGACATAAGGTTATGTCAAGTCACTCTAAAACTACGTCGTTTTGGGGTTAAAGGAATTAATGAACTCTCAAAACGACGTAGTTTTGGGTCAGGGGAATTAATGAAGGATCTTTTAGTAAAATTCATATACTACCTCCGGTCCTAATTATAAGACACAATTGACTTTATTTGGAGAAATTAAGGAAGCTAAATAAGTTACTTAATCATTTTATATATTGTGTATCTTTAGATTATATATTAGTTTATTAGTCAAACTAATTATTTTGAAGAAAAAAATAAAAATACTCTAAAGTAATATAATTAGCTTCCTTAATTTCTTCAAAAAAGTCAACTATGTCTTATAATTAGGACCGAAGGGAGTAATAAATACTAAAACAAAAATACAAAAACACCCTTCATTAATTTCCTTAACATCCTAAACGACATAGTTTTGGGCTCACTTGACATAATCTTATGTCAAGTGACATGACAAACGATAAATCATATATATATATATATATAGGGAAAAACACTTCTCATGTTGTAGGAGAAGTGTTTTCTCATGTCACACATGAAATGGTGGGATCCACACACACACACACACACACACATATATATATATATATAATTTGCGTTATATATATATGTGGGTCCCACCATTTCATGTGTGTGTAGGAATCTTCTTCTTCTCATGCAACATGAGAAGTTTAAACCCCATATATATATATATATGGGAAAAACACTTCTCATGTTGTAGGAGAAGTGTTTTCTCATGTCACACACACATGAAATGGTGGAATCCACATATATATATATATAATTAGCATTATATATATGTGTGGGTCCCACTATTTCATGTGTGTGCAGGAATCTTCTTCTTCTCATGCAACATGTGAAGTTTAAACTCCATATATATATATATATATATATATATATATATATATATATAGGAAATAACCCTGGAGTGTTTCTGGAGTCACAAACGCATAGCAAAAGTCCTTGGACAGTTGGGTGACTCCGGAGAGATTGGTGCTTCACTAAATCTTCGCGGTATTCCTTCAACTTCAGAGGCTAAGCAACTCTTTGTGTTTAGTGCGGTAAGCCTTCAATGTCAATATTTTTTGTTCAACCGAAAACGGTTTAGTATGGTCATCGAATCGGGTGCTTATTCCAGTCCAACTCACAACTTTTGATTTGGGCAAAAATTTCCTCGGTATAAATCAATTGTTTTTCTTTCGCCTTAAACCTGAAGTGGCCTCCTCATATTATTATCTCCTTTATTACTTGTAGTTTCCAGGACTCGGCGAAGAATTTATGATTCAATGTCAGAGAAAGAAGATATTCGAGGGCCGAGGCCCAGATTCTTCTTCAAAGAAAGGAAAGGATCTGACAATTGACGGGTACCCTATTCAGGGTTTGTCCATTGGAGGCCAAGAAACCTGCATAATTTTCCCCTCACTTAATTTAGCTTTTGATATTGGTCAGCATTACAAGCCAAAAAAATATAATACAAGTGTTAATTATTTTACTTATGCAACTCATCAATGTTAACAATTACTAAAACAACTAAAAATTATAACTACTGCATATCATCACATACAACCTATATATAATAACATTTAATTTTATCTCATTTATTTTTCAGCATATAAAAATGAGAATAATTTTTTTCATATTTCATAATAAATTAAATATAAAAGACATTGAGCAAATTAAACTATTAACTACTAATAAAATTAGATTTGTAAGCTCAAAAATTTAAAAACTTATAGTGTATGAGAAGCTTGAATAGAATGAGCTGAAACTTCAAGCACAACACTTGAAAAAAATTAATAAAGGAAACAGAGAGAGACAAGGTTGCATGCATCTTTAAGAATAAAAAAAAAAGGTGGTTAAAAAGACAATGTGTTGTAGCTTTGAAATACTTACATGACGACTTGAAGCTATGAGGAGGAGGAAGAAATGGGACTAGAGCAAGTGAGGAGAAGGAAGGAGTGGGGTTGATGACGAAAAGATGATGTGGAGGAAATGTGAGAAGTGGGGACGGACGATGTGAGTGACAAAAAGAGGAGGAGGAGGAAATGTGTAGATCAATAGGTTAAAGGGATGGAGAAGCCAATTAGGAGAGAGAGCTATGGATGGTGAATAAGGGTTTTTGAAAAAAAAAAATACTCCATGCGCAACGCAAAGTGAATAGGACACTTCCTTAAATAAGCATCACAACTACTACTTCAGTATAAGAAAAACACTTTATGTGGCACTTGATCAAATAAGTGTCACGTAAGGCCCACAAGTAACTATGACGCTTACGTGAGAAAAAACCACAACATTCCAAATTTTTTAAAAATAAAATAAAAAAGAAGCTGTGACACTTCTTTGAAGAAGTGCATAATAAGACGTACGACACTATTTCCTATCTTTGTAGCAGTACAGTGAGAGGGACCCCGTGAAAAAGTAGCAAATGATTATCGGCAAATGATTACTTTTGGATTGGAACCCAACCCAACCCAACTACCATTAAATGTTACTACGTCATAATTATAGGAAAACTTTTATAGTGCAATTTGCACTATAAAAATATTTCTATAATTAGGACGGGAGGGAGTATCACTTAATGCGCACTGAATTATACAAGGTGGACACTCATTATCACCACTACTACTAGGACTTTAATTCCTAGACTGGCTGGGTTGTCTTCTGAGAAAGAATTGGGTTATCAAGTGAGATTATTGCTATTGTCCTTCCACTACTTCCCTTGTTGGAATATTCATGGAATGGCCATATTTGAATTGAAATGCGGCAGTGTTATTGAATGCATTTTGACCCCCAAAAAAACGCTAAAAGACAAGCAAGTGTATTGTCATTTGTTTGATAATTATTGCAAATGATTCAATAATTATACAATACTTTTCAGTGTTCAATATTTCTTTATTGCATGGTAACTTGATACAAAAAACTATAATAGATTATTGTATTATGCATAAATTGTAAATTGCGCTATTCATTCATCATGTTTACTTCTCTCACATCTAATGAAATATACATGTTCCTTGAGTTTACAGTATGGGCATGGTTCTTTTAAAATATTATTATTTCTGGGTTTCATTCCTGTTTCTCATTTCACACACCCCCGCAACTTCCTTGCACAAGCATTTTTTGTTTATAGTTTCTAAAAATTTTAATCTACCCTCTCTAAATAAGATTACTCTTTTGAGAGTTTGAAACTGCACAGTCAAGCTGTGTACCAAAAACGCTCTGTCACGTTTATGGAAGAAAGTGGAAACGTGAAGAATCTCAGCTTTTAACAGAGATGGAAGCTTGTCTACGGAGTACACAGGCAGGGTATTCAGCTGTCTCTTCATAGAGAGAGACTAAGAAGCTAAAGCTTCATTGTATTTCGACTGCATCTTCTGGGGTTCAAGTCTAAAGCTGAATTGGCTCAACTTTAGGGTTTAGTTGTGAGAATAGATGAGAAATTTCTGGGAATAAATTTTCCAAGCGGCTCCACAATTAAGATGCAAGGGAGGTTCATAATATCCCCAACTTTAGCTAAGTTATAGTTTCTTGTGGCATTCATCATACCTTTTCTTTTGTTTCATTCATTCCTGTACCAGGTTTGCTGGTACACGTTGTACTTTAGTCTTGTTAATGAACCATGTGCAATAATGAACAATAAATCCCCGAGTTTAATACTGAGATAAGACCAAAGTATTTATACAAGCAGTCTCAGATGGAGAGAACGTGTCTGATCTCTGAACCATAAATCCATATACTTTCTTTTCATTAATTTAGCGCGATTGATAGCAGAAATGATATTAATACCCATCCCAATAGGAAGTACCCAACCACTCTGGTTGGTCCCTCGTCCTCTGGCTCCTGTGTCATGAAACCAAACATCATTACATTATAGTTTATGTAATTTACTTCATATTTTACATTTATAAATGTGCGCCATAATCTGATCCCATATACAGTACTTATCCAGGTATATTACACATATTCAACATTATGCTGATAGGGAATTTCAAGTTTTAAAGTTACAGTTTTCAAAATCATAATTGAAGGGACAGAGAGAGGAAGAAATACCTGTGGAGGAGGAGTGTCTTGAGAAGTTTGTGTTACGTCAACCTCAAAGGGCCAAACATATTGTTCTGTATTCTCTGTTCTAGCCAAGCTCCAGTCATAAATTCTCCTCTCTTGTTTAGACGATAAAATTGAATATGATTCCTGTTATTCATTGAACACACCATACCAAATCATTGATGGTCACTGGAATCTATCGTGGTTTAAATATTTATGAATATAAATTTATACACTACTTACTGACTTTGAGATGTTCCAGTTTCTTGTTAAGCTCGTCTTCCTCCAACCCTTCCTTCTTCAATTCTTCAACCTTATTGTTATATGCTAATGCCACCTGTCGAATATCGATGAGTTGAAAACTCGAACAGAGGAAACCAAGGAACAGCAATTAATGAATCGTCCTCCTAACTTGTAACTACCTTTTCGTATGAACATCCTCTGGTAATGCCGAGTCTACCATAATGGTCAACATCTGTAATTGCTGCATTCCTAAACTAAAACTAATCAATGGATTGCAATTCTAACGAACAGTTGAAGAACAAAGAAGGAAATTCAATCAAATGATGAAGGAATTATATACGTATGCCACGGAGAGCCCTTTCGACGTTTAGGGCAGAAATCAGAGAGGAAGATTCTTCAGGAACTTCAATGGCAGTCTCGGAATCGGTTGGTGTGGCAGTGGTGTCAGTCGAGGAGGAATCATTGGCCGTGGAGCGTCTGATGCAAAATCTAAGGGGCTTGACGCTGAAGCTGACAAAAGTTGAGAATCCAAACTTGGGTGCCTGAGTTGGATGAACATTGTTGCCGGCGATGGACACCGTGGCGGTGGTGGACGACACAGCCATTGCCCTCTCTCTGCCTCAGTAAGCAACCTTCTATTCCAAGCCCTTCATCATTTATCCGTTCTGGGTCACCATAGTCCACACCCAAATGCCAAATACAACGCCCATGTCACCACATTTAGGCAGCATGATAAAAAGGTTGTATAATATATAAAATAAAACGGCTCTCACAGTCACCTGAGTCGTTGTAGTATAGTGGTGAGTATTCCCGCCTGTCACGCGGGTGACCCGGGTTCGATCCCCGGCAACGGCGATTTCCCTTTTTCGTTTTGTCAAAGCTGTAATTTAAACCAAAGTTTGGGCTTATTTGACAGACCTCGTTCGTCACTTGCCCTTCTGCCCGATAAGTTTATTTGGTTCAACACTTGGGCCTATTTTACTGGTTATAGAAGGCTCACTAGATTATCAGGGATAACAACAACAAAAAGTCTCACTATCACCAATCGAATTTTCAGTTATTATTATTAATCTACAAAGAAAAAAGGAAAAAATTAATCCAATGGTTAGCCAAGAGAAAATAGACCCCCCGTGTTTTAATTACATTCCATTATTAGTCGTGTTTGCATAATCCTAAACTTATGGGCTTCCTAAGAAAAAAGGTATGTTTTGCTTTTGTTCCTCAAAAAAAATAAATGAATTATACATATCTAATTAATTTTATTATAATTACAAACATTTGGTTTCCACTTTTATATTATATATATCGTACATCTTTTAAATATTAAGAAAAAACTTGATTTAATCTAATCTTAGAAGCTTGGGGTAATTAAATGACACGAGGCCCTTCTTTTCTTCTAACTGGACTGGTGATGACCATTATTCAAATATGCATACTTATAGGTTGAGTTAGCGTTCAAAAAGCACGTTCGTATAAATTAAGATAAAACTCATCTCACATACCTATCTCGTACACCGTAAATCATATTGAAAAAATAATTTATACCGTGAACCCTAACATACACAATCGCTTAGTCCACTTTAAGTTCACCCCCAGGCCCCATCCACTTGAACCTTGGATTTTTTTTCCCACTCTATTAGTTAGTACAGACTTGGTTTCAGTGCTAAGCATTGTGCTTAGCTCTTCCAACTTATTAGATCTGATTTGGACGGTCTAAAATAAATATACTTTTAATGGATATAAAATTTAAAATAAAAATATTCTCTTAAGTCTTAACTACTATTCTTTTAAAAAATGATTTTTTTATTTAAAAAATCATCATTTAAAAAAAAAAAACTCAAATCTAAACCATCTAAAATCAAGTATAGACGGCTCAAATCTAATGAATTAGGAGAGCTAAATACAATACTTAGCACTGAAATCAAGCCACGTCCCTTATCAGTCAAAAGAAGCATAAAAAAGGAAGCGCTTTGAATTAGTCCTTACTAACTTAGCCTGAATTATTATTTGATTATTAATTGAATTTGATGTTATTTAATTAATTATTGAGTCAGTTGAGTCTATTAGCTGAATAACAGGACCACTTAGTCAGTGGTGAGTCATGCTTGTCAGTTATGCGCATGTTTCCTGAGAATGTAGGGAGAGTCATTATTTCCGTTGTTAAAGCTAAGGCATGAGTGAATAACCTTATTTCATATTGGAGATTCTCCTCCTCTGCTTCTAGAATCTTTCATTAGTTAGATTCTTACTGTGAGAGTAGGAGAGAAAGTTATTACTAGCACTCCCTCCGGTCCTAATTATAGGACCTATTTACCAGAATTTGGAGAAATTAAGGAAAAAAAGTTAAATTGGTTAATTATATTTATTTTCCTAAAATACCTTGCTTGTCAATGGGTTACTTAGTATGAACTATGAAGTGATAAGACTTAATAGCATCCATACATGAGGACTAATCAATAAGGGTATTTTAGGAAGAAATTGTCAAAAATTAAAACTTGGTCCTATAATTAGGACCAAGACCAACTCCAAAATGTGTTCTTATAATTAGGACAGGAGGAAGTACTATCTTCTATTCCTAGTTTTTCTAAATTTACTTATGTGATATATCAAATTAAAGTCCTAGTTTGTACTTCCTTAAATCCTTTTTATAAATAACTTTTTTTATTCGGTCTTTTTATAAGCAACTTTTTTTTTTCTTTTGAAGTTGGTCTTTTTCATAAGCAACATTTTTTTGTGTCTCAAAATTTAAAATACATTTTCCTTTTCTACCCTATTAAATACACATTTTTATATTAATTATCCCTCACTCACCACTAATTCTCATTCATTTACTCATTGTTTACAAATTCTCTCACATATTTTATACCCATATTTTCTCTTATTTGTTACCCATTCTCTCTCACTTCCTCTGGTCCTAATTATAAGGCATTAACTAACAATTCACACAAATCAATAAAAATAGTTGAAGTCAATAAAGTTGTCCCAAAATTTAAGTAATTTCTAATATTACCCCTAATAATTGCACTAAACTCTAATATTATATTATTATTACTCTCTTCCACTACCCTTATTAATTATGGGCATACACAAAAAAATAATAATTAATGCTCATTGGAAATAAGCAAGTGCCCTATAAAAAGGTCCAAATACACTTGCTAGTTGATGCCTTATAATAAAGACCAAAGGAAGTATATGCTCTTTTGATAAATAGGGATACATTTTGAAGAAACATGACATTTTTGATATATTTATTGTTTTTAATAATATTAACATCCAATTTGTTTTATACAATAAAGATAAAAGTTGCTTATAAAAACAACATAGCAGTACCCACACCTGCACAGACATGGCCTTGTTACGGATTAACTCTTGGGTTTGTTTGGTTTGAGGGTAGTGGCGGATCTTAATGTATAAAAGGGGGGCCATGGCCCAAAAAAATATATATATTCAGATTTTTTTTTTAAAAATTATTATAATATAAAATTTAAATGTATTTTGTACATGCAAATATTTATTCCAAGGCAATGCCCCCAGAAAAAAGTTTGTTCATAAAATTTTTTAATTACTTAAAGAGTATACTTTTATTCATAAAGTTTGTTTTCAAGATCCGCCACTGTTTGAAGGGACCGGAGGGAAGAGAGGAGGATGAAGGGCTTTTGCCCCTCTCCCTTTGTTTGGCTTATCATATTATTTAGGAGGGTCCTCTCAAAAACTTCTCCACCCCCAAATCGGATGGATTTAGAGGGATTTATAAAATTTGGTGTGTTAATAGACAAAAATGTCCCTAGTCTTTTTTTTGTTATGCCAAAAATACCCAGGAGGCCCCCCTTTTAGGTTTAACTCGATGCTATTGATTCTAAATACTCAATGGTGGGAAATTATCAAACATAAAAGCTAGACACACCACCATGATCATTTCAATCCAAATCTAACAGATAATAGAGCCCTTAGAGTCCGAACGAGCTATGAGATTGTCTGTATCACGACCTGCTTGCAGCAAAATTTGAGAAATTTCAAAGCTTCGTTCCTGGTTCTCCAAGGCACAATCAATACAATCAGTCAATCACTGACCCTGCGGCTTCTATGAAGAGGCTTCTTCATCTAACAAAGCCATCCGTTTATATGAAGGATTGTTACACGACCTCCTTCTTGAACCCGAACATCATGTTATTACACAGAAAATAATTCCGTGGTTGAATGATAGAGTATGAGGTTAGGTGGCATGGTCATGGAATTTTACACACAGAAAAAGCCTCTGGTTTTCCCCTCCTTAGATTTTTGCAAGGTGATTCCATGTGAAAGAGAAAAGAAAAGTGCGGCATTTTTTCTTGTGCATAACTAGTGACATGTATAACTCCGTATTTCCTCGAGAAGTAGACAAGAAACGTCGAGTATTATTCTCAATTTGTCACCATCCTTTTTTATGTGGAGGTGATTAATTTGTCATGTGATAGGCTGTACTGTAATAAGGAGAATTAGTTATTTAAATTTTCCAAGTTAATTTTAAAAGTAAAACGCATATTACAGAAACTTCTTTTATATATTTGAGATTAAATTTTTATCTACCCAATTATTAGTTGACCGTTAAACATTTGTTTTGATTGAAATACATCTCTTTCAAAATTATGGTGTCATATGCATGCCAATGCTTAACTTCATGATTGATTCGTATAGTTTGATAAAATATTGCCTTGATTTTCAATATATATATATATGTGTGTGTTTTAAATGTTAATTTTCATTTAAGGAATCAAAATGTTATTTATACTTAAATGTTTTTTTATACATTTAACAAAGTTTGGAAAAAAAAAATCACTGATAACTTAAGTAAAGTTGTCCATGTGAAGATAATTTTCCTCCCCTCTTTCCCTGAATCAAATAAGATAACATTAAAATCTCTCTTTTAATATAAAGGTAAAGTTGTCAATGTGAAAAAAATTCTCCTCCTCTCCCCTTCTAAGTCAAAAAATGTAACATTAAAATCCCTCCCTTGCGTTTCCTTCTGATCAATCCAAACAAGGTAACATTAAAATCTCACCCTCCCCTTTCTTCCGTCAAACCAATCTCCTTTCCTCCATCAAACCAAACAGACCTTTGACTTCCATAGCTACAACTTCCATTTATATCTCGATAACTTGATTTAAATTTATTTATAAAAAAATAGTCGAAGTATCCCATTGCTATCCGCCTATCCCATTCAAATTTCCCACCTAGTTGACGCGCGCTGGCGCTGATGATTTGTACGCGCCGTATGTCCAAACTGTTTCACTCTCAAATGCGGTTTTCTGTTACATAACTGACGGGTATACTATTTGTTGTAACTGATATATGGTTGGTTAACTATCAACATACACAGTACAGAATGATAAACATTTTTCAATGTAGTTTAAATAACTTTCTTTAATTTAAATATCTATGCAGGTTCTTCTTCGAAGAAGCTCCAAGCTGGGCATGCCCACCACTACTTGAGGGTCATGCGGGGAACAAATTTTCTCAGATTTTTTTTTTTCTTTTCAGGATCTCATTTCCACCCTTAGATAAGAAAATGGACGGTTCATATTTAATATTTTCTAAAACGATGATGATAGTGTTTTATAAATTATTTTTTTATTAATTTTGTTTGTATTACAGGTACAAATTGTGTAGATCATGATTTAACAGTTTAAATTTATTTATTCATATTTAAAATAATATTTTTATAAAATATTAAATCTGAACCATCTATCTTTTTAAATCTAAAGATTATAAGAGAATCAGATGTTAAGCAGAAAATAAAATAAAAGGTGTAAACTATTCTAATTAGAGAGAATAATTAGGAGAAAAGATATTGAGAAATTGTGTATATTGATAATAGAGCAATAATGCTCATACAAAATGTATGATGTGATTATGTGATTAAGAGTAATGTTGAGAGTAGGGATCCCTTTATATAGACCAGGGCCCTTAACTAACCCTCTAACTAACTCTAACTAACCACTAACTAATCAATTGAACTATAATAACAACTAAGCCCTTGATATAATGGGCCTTAACCAACTCATTTAATCCCTTATATTCTAACAAAAGGATTATGAAAAAATCTAAACCCCGGACTGCCCATGGCATGGTGTTAGTTTGTCAGATCATGTGTGAGTAACTGCCTATAAAAGGGATGGAGCACGCTTCACAACATTTCGCTCATTACTCTGCACTATCACACTTGGCCGATCACCTCCTCAGGTTCTCTACGTCATTTGCTTCCCCAACTTGATTCCATTTTCGAACTCCACGAATCATAACCCATCAATATGGATCTTGACGAGCCTGAGCGCCAGGTCAAAAGAAAACTTTATGATGATAAGGTTAAGCCCAAATGGTTTACGGAGTATATCGACAACCATCTTAAATGGTCTCTTGCTCTCAACAGGTTTTGGAATCTTCTCTTCTTTTAAATCATTTCTTCAATCAATCTTTTATCCCTGTCACATCGATCGATCTTTTATACTCATTTAATTTGTTTCGTTTTCTCGTCAGTGAGCTCCGTACAGAGAAAATTTCGTATATGGAGATGAAGCTCTTAGACACCAAACAATTTGGGAAGGTTTGGTAGCTTCCTTCAATCTTCTAAACTTTAAATATATTTCTCTCAGATTAAGCAGAAGGATGCCAGAATTATCAACTCAGTTCTTGTTAAACAAAATTTAGGCGCTAGTGATTGATGGAAAGATGCTGTGTGCTGAAAAGGATGAATTCGTTTATCACGAATGCTTGATTCATCCCGCTCTCTTATGCCATCCACAGTAAGTTTCAGTTATATATTGATTTAAGCATATTCAATTATGCATAAGCGTTTTGATTTGTGCAGTCTCCCTGTCTTACAAATAGCAGCTTAATCGTCGGCAGGTGCATGTATTGGCCGTCAGATATGTATCGATCTGGTGTGATTATAAATTAATGAATGAACCAGATGCCATGAACACATGCAGTAGTACTTGAAAAGCCTATAAATATTTCAGAAAAATGTCCCGTGCTCGTAATTTTGAGCTGAAAAAGTACATGCTCTACCCTGTCTCTCGCATTTTTTCATTGAAATATATTGTGATAGGTTCGAGTTCAATAATCGTAGGCAATAGTATAAAACAATTCACCTAAGCACGAATGCAGTATCAGGTATTATCTTCATAATTTAGCGCAGGATTATTACGCTTCTTCGTGTATTGAATGGCTCTTTTAAGTCTTTTGACTTCGACGAAGTGGAAAGTGCTAACGTAATTGTTTGGTGTGGCAGCCCCAAAACTGTCTTTATAATGGGAGGTAGCGACGGATATGCTGCAAGAGAAGTACTAAAACACAAGTCACTGGAGAGAGTGGTCCTGTGTGATATAGAACACGTTACGACCGCACAACATTCACTCCTCAGCCGTCCATTTTCTAATCACAAGTGTTATTACGGTTGTTGAATAATTTTTTGATCAAGGTATTGAGAGTTCAAAATTGAACGTCACTCTGTTTCCCCCCCCCTTTTATCAGGAAGTGGTAACGTTCTGTCGAGAAAACCTAGAGGAAATTAAGGAAGCCTTTAATCATCAGAAACTTCACATTCAATTCAATGATATCAAGTAAACATCTCTTCTTTCATGCATGCTTCTAATTCTGTCCTATGCTTTAATTTCTTTATTCTTGACCATGCTTTGAAATAATTAGAGCCGGGAGGTTCGATCACCATTATTTTTTTTGCCAACAATATAATCATCCTTATTTATTACTGTAGTTAATTTATACTACAAAGTAACATCTATTGCTTCCAAAGAATTATTTACTTATAGTTTTTTATTTTCAAAATCCATGAGGCTAAAATTTATATAAAATTTGCATTGAAGGAAGGAATTAGAGAAGAAATCAGATGAGAAGTTTGATATTATTGTTGGAGACTTGGGAGACCCTGTTTATGGCGGACCTTGCTACCGACTCTATACTAAATCCTTCTATGAGGAAACACTCAAGCCTAAACTTAATGAGAAAGGCATTTTTGTGACTCAGGTAGGTTTTTAATTAGGAATGAGACCATTTATTAGGGGAGAATATATATATATATATATATATATATATATATATATATATATATATATATATATAATATAATATATATATAAAATTAACCCATGATAACGTTCAGTAAATTATCATCTCTTCAGGCTGGACCCGCTGGCATCTTCACCCACAAGGAGGTATTTACCTCCATCCACAATACAATCAAACAGGTTTTTAAACGTAAGATTCTATTTCGAAATAGCTAAGTCAACTGAACACAATACATTTTTTAGTTTCAGGCCTTCAATTAAAATCAATATATTGTTTCCCTTTATGTGGTCGGCTTCTTTTATACAGATGTGAAGGCATACACAACTCACGTACCATCTTTTGCTGATACTTGGGGATGGATTATGGTATGCATGAAGACAGTTTTTCTGTAATATAGTTCGAATTAGGTACAGGTTTAAAGCTAATCTGTGATTATTCATATTTATATAAATCTCTATACTTTTTTTTAGGCTTCAGATCACCATCAATTGTCGGTTGAAGATGGGCAAATGGACAAAAGAATTGAGGAAAGGATAGATGGGGAACTGCGCTATTTGAATGAAGCCTGGTTTATCTCCTCTGCCACCATGAATAAGATCGTCTCTCAATCGTGAGTTAATTTTTCTATCAAGTCACATTCAAAGTCAATTTCTCTACACATTGAAAATTTCATGCTCCAAATTTTTTATATACATGATGTTCCTTCCAATTTACAAACGAAATAGTAACTTGGAAGGCCATTGTATGTTGGTCTTTCTATGAAATTGTTATAGGAACAATTTGGTGATAAACATCACTATCCTTCGAATCAATGGATTTAATTTTAACACCAAAACGTGGTTGTTTTTTTAGGTTGCTGAATGAAACTCACGTATACACATAAGAGGATTAGATTCGTCCATGGACAAGGTATAGCGAATCAGGACTGAGGTCTTACACCACAAGTTGAAGGAGTGGCTGCACATAATAAAGGGATGGGAGGGTTGGATATGTGTTCAACAATTAGCATAAGAACAAAAACCAATGGAATCAATAAGCAATTTACTACTGTTTCATTCAATTAGTCTATAAAAATTGTTCGTTAGTTTTGCGAGGTTGCTTCGATGGTTTCTCAATGATAACCTTTTGACTAGTTTAGTGTTTAAAAAAGTTGTTGTTATAAATGCCATTTGTAGTTTGTAGTGTAGTAAATGATTTAAAAGATGGCCATCTTTCGTTTTCCCAAGTATAATGAAATTTCTGAGAAGAAATCCACCAAGCGGCTCCACAATTAAGATGCAAGGGAGGTTCATAAGATCCCCAACTTTAGCTAAGTTATAGATTCTCGTGGCATTCATCATACATTTTCTTTTGTTTCATTCATTCCTGTACCAGGTTTGCTGGTACACGTTGTACTTTAGTGCTTGTTAATGAACCATGTGCAATAATGAACAATAAATCCCCGAGTTTAATACTGAGGTAAGACCATAGTATTTAGGGAAAATAACACTCGGGTTCTAAGGAATATACAAAATATCAAAAAAGTCCCAATTCAAAATCACAAATAAAAAAAGTCCCTAGGGACTTTTTTTATATTAGTTGTATTGACAACATAAAGTTCTACATTCACAACAAAATTTAAAAACAGGGTCATTCACAACAGGAAAAGCTATATTCACAACATGAAATGCTATATTCACAACAAAATTTAAACACCTAGATTTTGTTTCAAACTCAAGTCCCTAAGCGTATAGAGACCATTCACAACAGAAAAAACTAGATTCACAACATGAAGTGTTATATTCACAACAAAATTTAAAAGTCCATAGGGACTTTTTTGATATTAGTTGTATTGAAAACAAGAAGTTGTATATTGACAACAAAATTTAAGAATCCGACCATTCACAAAAGAAAAAGCTAGATTCACAAGAGGAAGTGTTATATTCACAACAAAATTTAAAAACATGGATTTTGTTTCAAACTTAGATCTCTAATCGTACAAAGGTCATTCACAATAGAAAAAACTGTATTTACAACAGGAAGTGCTATATTGACTTGAGTTTCAAAATGGCTCCAGTAGGTCTTTAAATTTTGTTGTGAATATAGCACTTAGTGTTGTCAATATAGCTTTTTCTGTTGTGAATGACCTTTGTAAGCTTAGGGACATGAATTTGAAACAAAATCCAGGTTTTTAAATTTTGTTGTGAATATAGCACTTCTTTTTGGCTTTTTTTGTTGTGAATGATCAAGTTTTTAAATTTTGTTGTGAATATAGCACTTCCTGTTGTCAACACAACTAATATAAAAAAAGTCCTTAAGGACTTTTTTATATGTGATTTTAGGTTGGGTCTTTTTTAATATTTCGTAGGGTAAATGTACAAAAATACACATGTATTTTGCTCTCAGGAGCGCCTAACACCAAGTGCTTTTTTTAGATACAAAAGTGACTATACGGTTAGTAAATTGGTGCAAAAGTCACAGTATCATAAAACGTCTGTCAGTTTCCCTTAACTGTGCCAGCTAGATCTCGATGTAATTTAGTGATTCTTTGACCCTAGAAGACGTGGCAGGCGTGGGGGGAGTTTCTCCATTAACTCGAAACCCCAGATTTGCTCTCTCTCTGAAACTTTCTCAACCAAAAACATTTAATAGATCCATGCGAGCGGTTCACGGTCCTTCTACCAAATGGAGGCGTCTAGGTGTTGGATGGTGAGGTTGAGGGCACCGGAGATCGCCAAGTTGGCATCCCAAGCGGTAGATAACTAGCTGTCGGAGATGTTGAAGTGGGGAACAGAGAGGGAGTCCAGGAAGAGTGGGTGGGATAGGGGGCAGCGGCAACATCTTTGATTGCTTGACCGGAACCAACTTGCTTTTCTTGTATAGTGAAAAGTAAACATCATTCACTTTCACTCCAAAAATAAATAAACAAATATCCTCAATTACTCGAGTTTATTGGATAATTAGATGTTCTCTTAGATTGTGCATTGCGCAAAATGAAGATGTGAAAGGGAACAGAAGAGCTTTCTTTTGAAAAGAAGGAAAATTTTGTATTAGACAGGATAAAAATATTTTCTTTCACGTTTTTTCTTCCTGTAATCCCCTTATCATGGATGAAGATCAGCCTTAATTCAATTTTCAAACATTCAAATGTGTGCAAGTGACCAGGGCCAGGCCAATATTTCCTGCTCTGGCATTTGAGGTTGCTGCTATCACATTTTTACCTCACGCCACCACAAGTGAAAGCATTTTCTTGTTGCTCACGAAGATTAATTCATAAATTCAGTTGACAAGAATATATAGAACCCAAATCTCGGAAAATAATTGCCTTGAATCCCAAAAGACTCGTTAATGGGCAAATCTATATGGTTAAAAAGGTATTGTACTGTTCCTGCTTACCAAGAAAAAATGAAGGGAAAATTTCACGCAGGTCCCAAGAAACAAAAACAATTACAAAAAAGTCCCCTGAAATCACAAAATTACACAGAAGTCCTAAGGGACTTTTTTGATATTATTTGTATTAACAACAGGAAATGTCATATTTACAACAGGAAATGTCTATATTTACAACAACATTTAAACACCTGACCATTTACAACAGAAAAAACCATATTTACAACAGAAAATGACCATATTTACAACAACATTTAAACACCTGGATTTTGAACGTAGAGATGTCATTTACAACAGAAAAAAGGTTATATTTACAACAGTAAGTGCTGTATTTACAACAAAATTTAAAATCTTGGCATTTACAACAGAAAAAACCATATTTACAACAGGAAATGCCTATATTTACAACAACATTTAAACACCTGGATTTTGAACGTAGAGGGGTCATTTACAACAGAAAGAGACTAGATTTACAATAGGAAGTGCTGTATTTACAACAAAATTTAAAATCTGGCCATTTACAATAGAAAAAACCATATTTACAACAGGAAATGCATATATTTACAATAACATTTAAAAACCTGGATATTATTTCCATATAAATAATATAAAAAAAGTCCATTGGGACTTCTGTGTAATTTGATGATTTCAAGGGATTTTTTTATAATTATTTTTGTTCCTTGGGACTTACGCGTAATTTTCCCAAAAATGAACTGTTCCTGCTGTACCAAGAAAAAAAGAATTGTTCCAGAGAGAAGATGGAGAACACACTAGAGATCAAGAACCAATGGAAAAATAAACAAAACAACAAAGCTAATTTAATTTTTGCAACAACGGATGAACTGACATTGAGAAAAATGAGATTAGATAAAATTTGGATCATCCATGACTGTGAGAGAAACTTACACAAAAGAAAATCACTTATCTGATCAAACTGTCATCTATGGTGAATCATTCGAAGAAATGCATTGTATATCTTAAAAAGTCTAAGAACTATCACAGATTGAACTTCTAAGTAATTTTATGTCTAAAGCCATATGAGGAGAGGTTGAATTCCCATTACTAGAGATCAAGGTTGTTGCTGAGCATCCAAGAAGCCAGCATCAACAAGCACCTTCTCCCTCTTGGCCAATTCAACATCCTCATCCACCATCATCTTCACCAACTGCTCAAATCCCACCTTGGGCTTCCACCCAAGCACTTTCCTAGCCTTTCTTGTATCTCCCTTGAGATTGTCAACCTCTGCATGCCTAAAATTGGTTTTATCTTTAATCCTCTATTTCCCATATATTACAATCTAGTGTGTCCCACAATTTCATTCCCATCTCTGATAACAACGGCTACTTTAAGGTATACGATCAATCCCAACAATAACAAAAGCAAATGGGTTCGAAAGTTGAGTTCACGCCTCTTCCTTAAGACATTGAGGAAGGCAAGATCCAGTTATAAACATAGCCACAATGTCGTTGGTGGGAGATGGCACTTCAATTGGCCTTGATTGCATTGTTCATGCTTGGGATTGCCTACCATCTCAGGCAATCAAAGACGCTGTTGCTGCCCCCCATCCCACCCACTCTCTTCCTCGACTCCCTCTCTGTTCCCCCCACTTCAACATCTCCGACGGCTAGTTATCTGTCGCCTGGGATGCCAACTTGACCATCTCTGGTGCCCTCAACCTCAACATCCAACACCTAGACGCCTCCATATGGTATGAGGACCGTGAACCACTCGCATGGATCTGTTAAATGTTTTTGATTGAGAAGTTTCCGAGAGAGAGCAAATGAGAGCAAATATGGGGTTGTGGGTTAATGGAGTCTTCAACTCCCCCCACGCCTACCACGTCTTCCAGGGTTAAAGAATCACTAAGGGCCCGTTTGGTACAAGGAACTCAAGCAGGTTCCAAGGAACATAACAGAGTTCCCACTCTCAAAACCTGTTTGACGACATAGGTTCCAGTAAGGTGGACTTCCCGCCTTGCCCAATCTTCCCACAAACACGGGAAAATAGTGTTGGAAATTATGCCCAGGGGCAAGTCATTGTACTTTAAACGTTTGTTATTTAAAGTATTTCTCCGTTTAGTTATCATATCATTTGCATGTTATAGTGATAACTGTATCATTGGATGTATCTTATAGATTATCCTAAATGTCCCTGGTCAGTCATCTACACGGGAGCGGAGATGAAATAAGACCAGTATGACTTTGATAAGCATGGAGATACGAATCAAAGTCATGGGCACTTATAAGAGTACAAGGTGCTGGACCGACCCACTATGAGAAAGCTGCATGGATTTAGTCATAAGCTTATCTCATGTATAACTGCGTCACAACGCCCTTTGACCTGAGATCATCATGGATTCCTACATGAGAGTCGTTGATCTTTGACCTAGTCAAAAGTCACCTTTGGCTGGGTGATGATAAAGGCTTTGATCGGGATCAGTGATTTTCATGCAGAGGAATGTGAATGGTCAAGATGGAATTTGTCCCTCACATTTGTAAAGAGATAATACTGGGCCCCTCGATGAGTGAGTCTGAGAAATGTATGGCCATACTATGATGGAAAAAAGTTTCCATTTCAGTTATTAGACTGCTCAAGAATCGAGAAAGTAATGGTCAAGAACAGGAGGTTGACATTATTCATGCTTCATCCTTGACCAAATTATCGCGTGACAAAAGGAACGTGATATGGTCGTATGATAGGTTGTATCGTATCAACGATGTTTGCGACTTGTGGGCTGATATAATATTGGTTCGCTGCCAATCTCATATGGGCCTATAGAGTTGCACACAAGAATAGCCTAATACGAGCAATAGTGTCCAGATTCATTGAATTTTAGATATGTCTAAGATTTAATGAATACAACATTTAATCTAGGATGGATATATATATATATATATATATATATATATATATATATATATAATGTGATGGGCACAAGCCCAAAGGGAGAGCCCAATCCCCAAAAGCTAGCCTATGAGGAGGGAGAACCCAATGGACTTATAAACCTCACTTTAAGAGTTTGGCTTCTCGATGTGGGACTCATAACATAGTCACCCCCTCAAGAGCCGACGTCCTCGGCGGCTCCACTCCACGGCACTTCACTCGGCCTTCGGCCGGTCTGAACCCTCCGTGCACGACACTTCACTCGGCCTATCCGGTCAGAACCCTCCGTGGGTAGCCCTTTCCGTGAACATCAACTCTCAATGAAAGCACCAATGTGATGGGCACAAGCCCAAAGGGAGAACCCAATCCCCAAAAGCTAGCCTATGAGGAGAGAGAACCCAATGGACTTATAAACCTCACTCTAAGAGTTTAGCTCCCCGATGTGGGACTCATTATATATATATATATATATATATATATATATATATATATATATATAAATTAAATTCAAAAATAATAATATTATTATGTAGTATTTAATTTATTTGATAATTAAATAACTAAAATAAATAGAGACATCATATATCTGATTTAATTTAAATTGAGATATAGTATCTCAGATTTAATTAAATAGACAGATATCAAATCTCATATTTAATTTTTGAATAAGAGATATCATATATATGATTTAATTTAAATTGAGATATAGTATCTCAGATTTAATTAAATAGACAGATATCATATCTCAGATTTAATTCATAAAGATAAATTAAATCAGCAGGCTTTTAATTTGGATTAAATAAATAAATTAGATTAGATCTCGTTGATGATTTAATTAATATATTAATCCAAATTCGATTTTCAAGATTGATTTAGATTAATTTTGAATATTTTGATATGGCCCAATTAGGGTTTGAGAAACTCTATAAAATGAAGCTTTAGTCGTATTGAAATCTATGAGACAAGCCGCAAAAGAAATCCTAGAGAGAAAAGACGTGAGACGCAAAGTAAAAAGGCGCTAGCACGCTGCCGTACGTGTTGGAGAGTTGTTCGGTGTGGATACTGGTAGAGGGAGTGGATTCGTAGAATCGGCTCCTAGAGATTGATTGAGGAAGAAGGTGTTAGCCCACGAGTTCGCAAAGGACGCATACAAGTTCGTATAGGTACGGTTTTTTTAATGAACCCGATTTAAACGTTGTTGATAGATCCTCTTTGGGATTCGTAAAATTTTAATGGATGAAATCCTTCCGCTACGTGTACGGATCCCAACAAGTGCTATCCCTTCAAAATTGATGGGATTCTGAAATTGTTCCCAGGAGAGTGAATTGTGGGACAAAAAAGCCCCTCTAAAAATAAACCACATCTTCGACGAGCTTGAAGACGAAGGTCACGAAGAAAGTGTCGACAGTTGAAGCTGGAATTGAAGCAAAACTCATCAACAAAGGTGGAATCAAGGTAATATCAATGGGTTTGTTTTTTCCGTGAGCTTTGAAAATGGCCGATACCCTGTTTATTCCAATTGGGGAGTGAGGTAGAGTTACAATTTGGGAAGAATGTTGGGTGAATTTTCATGCGTTGTTAAGCTGTATATGTGTGGGTTGTTGGGTTATGGTGAAGAAGGAAATGGAAAGGACACAGAGATGAAATTTGGTTTTGTTGAGCCGATGCCCTTCTTATGAACGTCATTACCCTTGCTCACCTATTTACTGTACTGGTTATCATTTTGTACTGTGAGTTCGAACTTGATTGTTTCATTCGAACTTGAATGTGTTATTTTGCAACTTCAGTATGTGACCCTCTATTTCCTTCCATGTTCGTCATCCTTCTCACCTCCCGCAGTCGTTATGATCGTCGCGGTTTCAGATCCCTTCGAGGTCTCCAACAATTTTCTTTTTCCACCAAGATGCGATTTGGTTTGTCTTCATTTCTCTTCAATTCGCAAAACAAACAAAAAAAGTTATGTTACCTGCCTTTTCTTTTTGGGGGGCATTGTGAGAATTTTACCCAACCTTCCTACTTAACCAACACCCAATTCTTCTTACTAAACAATTTTTCTTCCCTCAACTTACTTATATTCCCATGTCTACCAAACAACTCAACTTTTTAAAGTTTCCTCTTAATCTTCCCTTCTTTAAATTCATTTCCTTCCTTAAATGTTCCCCGTACCAAACGGGCCCTAAATTACTCTGGGATCCAATTGGCACAGTTAAGGGAAACTAACAGACGTTTTATGATACTGTGACTTTTGCACCAATTTATTAATCACATAATCATTTTTACACCTAAAAAAAGCACTTGATGTTGGGTGCTCCTAAGGGATAAGCACATATATATTTTTGCATCTTTATCTATTTTGTATGTTGTTTGGGACCTGAGTGTTATTTTCCCAAGTATTTATACAAGCATTCTCAGATGGAGAGAACGTGTCTGAGCTCTGAACCATAAATCCATATATTTTCTGTTCATTAACTTAGTGCGATTGGTTGATAGCAGAAATGATATTAATACCCATCCCAATAGGAAGTACACAACCACTCTGGTTGGTCCCTCGTCCTCTGGCTCCTGTGTCATGAAACCAAACATCATTACATTATAGTTTATGTAATGGGGAAATCATTTCTGCTTCAATTGCAGAAAAACTTTTCTGCAGCACCAGAAACGACCCCATTTCGTTTTTTTTTTGGATGGAGAGTGAGACTGCGTTAATATTTGGTTCTTTCTTTGCCTTCGTCTTCACTCTAACACTATTACACCATGATGATTCGCTTTTGCTTTCTATGGCTGCTGCAGCTTCTTCCTCTAGTTGCTGCCCAAGACCCTTACAGATTCTTCACCTGAAACATCTCCTACGGCGATATCTACCCCCTTGGTTTTAATCTTTTTCCTTCTCCTTCTTCTTCTCCTTCTCGTTTCTTATCATATTATTGAGTTACTCCTCAGCTGATGTTCATTTTGTTCGTTGCTCATGATGATAGAGGCTATGGTTCAATTATTAATATAGACAGAACCATAACCTATGCATGCAACGTTAGGCTTCAAAAGTTCTCTGTTTCGTGACCCAAAAACAGAGGACATCAAAGTGGACTTTGATAGCACCAAAGGCACCAGCAGCTTTTGAAAGCCAAGAGAAGGTAAATAGAAGTAACTTCCAATCTGATCTTTGACTTGAAGAGTGTAGGTGACATTCTTCTCAGGAGGGATGGGACACGTGGTTCCATAGACTCCATCTTGATAAGAGTTTCTCCTTTGCTGAACACTGTTCCTGTTCAATCAATATATTAAAGTGGTGAGAAAATGATATGGTAGTAATTGATGAGGCTGGCGTGTGAGGTGGTTTGGTGGTGTTGGGTAGGTTTAACTCAATAATATGATAAGAAACTCAATACGAAGATTTCTCGCTAAGGCCACCCAAGGGATCGTCCTCAAGAAGGAAGGGATTTATGGGTCTTAGAAGAAGTCATTTTTGTTCCAAGAAAGCTGATAAAAGTGAAGGTTCTTCGGACACAGGAGGTGGTGGAAGAAGGTCTAGACTAGTGAATGAATCTACTTGAGTTAATATGACCTCCCAGGTGACGGAGTCTCTGTTTTAGTTTAGATTTTTTCCCCTACTTAAAAGTCTGAGATTACTAGATGTTTTCTTATTCTTTAACTTGTGAATCACTTTTGTTTTATTACAGGATATGTCGAACGATGGAAGCTCAAGTTCCTGATATGATAGAGGCATGGTTGGAGGTGCTGAATTCTTAGAGGAGTGGACCAAATATTTTGTTTTATTTTTTATTCCTTCGGTTTAAGGGGAGTATTGACAAGGTGGGAAAATGAAGGTCATTTCCTTATCCGTTCTCTGTTCTTTTCCCTCTAGTGGATTGAGATAAATTGAGCCGATGATGTGTGTTAGGATTTTGCTGTCAACTTCGATTCATCTTTGCTGAATTAGTACAAGGAGTTAGAGTGAAGAGAAAGGCAAAGAGAGAACCAAATATTAACGCAGTCTCACTCTCCATAAAAAAAAAAAAACGAAACAGGGTCGTTTCTGGTTTGCTGCAGAAAAGTTTTTCTGCAGTTGAAGCAGAAATGATTTCCCCGTAATGTAATTTACTTCATATTTTACATTTATAAATGTGCGCCATAATCTGATCCCATATACAGTACTTATCCTGGTATATTACACATATTCAACATTATGCTGATAGGGAATTTCAAGTTTTAAAGTTACAGTTTTCAAAATCATAATTGAAGGGACAGAGAGAGGAAGAAATACCTGTGGAGGAGGAGTGTCTTGAGTAGTTTGTGTTACGTCAACCTCAAAGGGCCAAACATATTGTTCTGTATTCTCTGTTCTAGCCAAGCTCCAGTCATAAATTCTCCTCTCTTGTTTAGACGATAAAATTGAATATGATTCCTGTTATTCATTGAACACACCATACCAAATCATTGATGGTCACTGGAATCTATCGTCGTTTAAATGTTTATGAATATAAATTTATACGCTACTTACTGACTTTGAGATGTTCCAGTTTCTTGTTAAGCTCGTCTTCCTCCAACCCTTCCTTCTTCAATTCTTCAACCTTATTGTTATATGCTAATGCCACCTGTCGAATATCGATGAGTTGAAAACTCGAACAGAGGAAACCAAGGAACAACAATTAATGAATCGTCCTCCTAACTTGTAACTACCTTTTCGAATGAACATCCTCTGGGAATACTGAATCTACCATAACGGTCAACATCTGTAATTGCTGCATTCCTAAACTATAACTAATCAATGGATTGCAATTCTAACGAACAGTTGAAGAAGAAAGAAGGAAATTCAATCAAATGGAAGAAGGAATTATATAAGTATGCCACGGAGAGCCCTTTCGACGTTTAGGGCATAAATCAGAGAGGAAGATTCTTCAGGAACTTCAATGGCAGTCTCGGTATCGGTTTGTTTGGCAATGGTGTCAAGCGATGAGGAATCATTGGCCGTGGAGCGTCTGATGCAAAATCTACGAGGCTTGACACTGAAGTTGACAAAAGTTGAGAATCCAAACTTGGATGCCTGAGTCGGATGAACATTGTTGCCAGCGATGGACACCGTGGCGGTGGTGGGCGACACATCCATTGCCTTCTCTCTGCCTCAGTAAGCAACCTTCTATTCCAGGCGTGTAATATCCCAAATTTTGAGATTTAAAAGAATATTTTGTGGGAAATTGAATTGGAAATTTAGTCTAAAATAATTATGGGAATTTAAGGTATATTTACCTATAAATTAAGGACAAATAATTAGGGAATAATTTCTGGCATAAATATTTTAGGAATAATATTTTAAGGCCGAAAGAAATTTAATTGAGAAAGAAAATCCTTAAATAGAATTAAGGACTTATTTCTAGTAACTATATAATATTTATTCAATATTGCAATTAAATAATTAATTCATTGCAATTAAATAATCCTTAAATCATTAATTCTTTTCCAGCCCAAACCATATATCTAACCCATCCATTTTCCTTAGTCATTTAACCCAAGAACAAAACCCACGCAGCCCATTATGCTCCATTCAAATAGCAAAACAATGATTATATATTAGCCATAACCTATATATCCGTTGAACACACGAAAATGCCAGAAAATCCTGATTGGCCTAAATCACGCTAGAAACTTCAGCACGTTACGAAAAACATAGAAGGACCAGAGATCACAGCGACGCTTTTCGGCCGTTGACTGAGCACGCAACAGCAACACCATAGCTCTCCATGCTTCTCGAGCCACACCCTCGTGGAATACCCATCGGTCTGTTCCATTCTTGCGTCGGACCAGACCCTCAGGTCCTTATATATCTACACCATTGCTCATCTTTATCCATTAACAGAAAACGCAGAGAGGAAGTGAGAGCCGAGAGGGAGAGTCCGAGAAAGAGCGAAACTGAGATAGAGAGATAGAGAGAGAGAGTCGACGAAGGAAGAGAGAAAGAATGGTGCAGGCTATGGATCATCCTTCTCTGCAATTTGCATCTGAAACAGAGGTCTTTGTTTCCTCGCGCTGGTCACATCCCACAACTGGAACTGAAGGTAACCTTCAGGTCCCTTTTCCTTTTTGACTCCCAGGGAGTGTTCCTAAGTTGAAGCTTAAGATGACATGGTTTTGCTTCTGCTTGTTGCTCTGTTTTATGTAGCTAAAACAGAGACGTTTTTGGCATGTTTCCTTATGTCTAAAATGACTAAATAGACACGCAAACCATTAGAGAATAAAAGAGGAAGGTTACTATAAATACATATATACATATAAGCCATTACATGAGAAAAGAAAAGAAAGAAAAGTTTCCAAGCTTATATATGTGTGTGTGCCGTGATCATTGAAGAAGAAAAGAATAAGAAACGTTGCTGATATACTACTGTATATACACAGAATCGCTGGTTTTGGAAGAAAAAAGAAGTTTTAGCTGTTGTGTTATCTATATATATATCATTGGAAACTATTTTGCTGATATATAGGTACTAATATATATATATATATATGGGCAAATGATTTGTCCAGGACCTAAGAGTTTTTCCTGTGACCAAAACTATATCGTTTTATATCTTGATTTGTGCGTAAAAATATTTTTCAAAAAAATTATCTTGATTAAACAATAAATTAATTAATTATCAGGATAGTTTTATATATAACTATTTTGGGTGTGTTTGAAATTTTAGAAACTTAAGATAAATTAAAAGTTAGGTTGGGTAATGTGATTTATATTTGAATTGATTTTTTTTTTTAATGTGACTCAGTGTCTTTTTTTATGAGGTCTTGAATTTCATCTTCTTTTATGATAAACTCTTTCTCTTTCAACGAAAAAAAAAACCAAAAACATGAAATTTTGATTTCTTGAAAAAAGAAATTCTTTAAAATTTCAATTAAAAAAAAAACGATCTAAACATCACAAAAAGTTACAAAGTGACTTTTGACTATTAAAATGAACGTTGGAGCCTTCAAATTTGATCCCAAACACACAACGGAAGCAGTAATCGGGTGGTTGATGTGTAATGGTGGCCAGCTATGGCACTGTCCACTTGTCACTAATTTAATTTCGCAATGTGTCACATCTCTATATGCGTGACATGTCGGCAACATACCCTGCCTCAGGCCCTCCTCCCTCCATTCTTCTGGGCCCCACTTGGATTTTCCACTTTTCTTTTTTCCATAAATGAGATTCACCGTGCAATCTCTCCTTTATTGGGCCTGTTTGATTCAAGGAACTTGGGAGAGGGAATGAGAACTTAATAGAGTTCCCTGTTAAAAACTCGTTTGGTTTGCCAAGTACTCAGGAATCCAAGAACCCAAATTCCCGGACCCACACCGGACTCACCACTCTTCCCTCATTTGTGGAAACTTGAGATTCCACCAAAATTGGTGGGATCTCAAGTTCCCACCAAAATTGGTGGGACGCCACTATTTACATTTTTGGATAAATTTGCCCCTAAAATTTAAACTTGGTGGAAAGTTCGAACTTGGCGAAATTTTTTTTTAACGCAAGTTCGAACTTAACAAAAATGTATTTTAGCAAAAAAAATATTTTTCTTTTTTATTTTGAATTAATTTCTTTTGAGGGTAAAATAGACTTTTTCTAATTCTTTTCCAACTACTATCCCTTCATTTTCTTCCAACCAAATAACTCAAGTCATCTTCCCTCATCTTTCAAATCTTCATTTCCCTCCTTAAAAGTTCCTTGAACCAAACGGGTCCTAAATATTTTCTTATGTTATTGGATGACAAAGATATTAAGTGCTAAGTTATTAGTTTTATCGTAAATTTTATTTTAAAAAAAAACAAAATATTTTAAGTACGTATACTCTTGTATTGGAAATAGATTAATGAAAAAATTTCAAATTTATATTACTTTTTTTCTCATAATTAATAAATTTAAATAAGGATGAAGTTGAGAAAATTCATGTAATATTCTATTTAATGACTTGTAATAAAGATCATCTACCCTTTTAGAAATGTGTATTTCCTTTTCTATTATTATTTAAAATAAATAGAAAAGAATAAAAACATCCTCTTTATAAATATGAGATTTTTTTTAATATATAAAAAACAGTCATTTTATCATCTCCTAAATATGGCTAATATCATTTCCCCATATATTTTCCCTTTTATTCAAATCCCTTTCCTTTGTACTACATACAGCCTAGCTAGTATAAATATATTACATACTCTATATATAAAAATAATATAAAATTTTATGTTATTTATAAGTCATAAATATTAAACCTTATCTCTGCATAATATTAAATCATAATTTATGTTTTATATGATTACTTGGTCATTTAAGCATTTCCATGTACGAATAAGTTTGTAAGTTAAATTATCGTCATACTATTTGTCTTCTATATAAGATTGCGTATCCCTTTATGATTTTTCCCATTTAAAAATTTTAAACCACTCATATAAATTTTGCTGGAATATTACTACTAAGTCCTTTGACCCATGTGAGAGAGAGAGATATATATATATATATATTACTAAAACTACTATGGACTAAAATGTAAGTTTGATCAAATTAAAGCAACGACTTGTATTCGAAACAGGCTTATTTGAGTGTGTTTGAATTGGTGTAACAACGTTGTTAAAAAAAAATTTGGTGTAACAACCAATCAAGTCTTAGATTTGATGTAAGTGTTGTTTATATAATTAATAATGTAAGATTAATTAGCGTGCCCCATGTGGAGGAAGCTTGTCAACATCACACTTTGAATATAAGAATAAATAAGAATTAACATTCCTAAAAGGAGAAAGGTTACTAAACAAATATTAATAATATATACTTGGGTTAAGGTGCAAAAATACACATGTGCTTTTGTCGGAGGAGCGTCCAGTAGCAAATGTTTTTTTTAGGTGCAAAAGTGACTATGTGGTTACAAAAGTGGAGCAAAATTACCATTGACCGTTAGTTGACCGTTATCTGACGCTGATGTGGCAGTGAGATCTGACTTCTCCATTAAAATATTGCCACCTGTTACTCCTTCTCTCTCTTCACAATTTCCCCCCCCCCTCTGACACTTTTCCCTTTCTCCTTCTTCGTCTTCCCTCTTTCCTCTCAAACGCCAACGGCGACGGCGGCATCCTCCACCAACAACGGCGGCGTCGTCCTCCCACTCTTGATTGTGCTTTTTTTTTTCTTTCTTTCCACCGTGATTCGAATCAAGCACGACAAATCGCATATTTTCTCGTTTGGATATGTTCACCATTTATCAACCTCGATCTCGTGTTCTTGCTCTATCTCTGCTAGATCTTGCCCGAATCAGCTCGTAATAGGTGTCTTTGGATCCGGTTTTCAGGGGTTTCTTGTTGATTTTGTTGGATTCGAATTGATTAATTGCTAACGTTCTTCTGATTTTGTTTGGATCTGATTTTTCTGATTGATCTCGTGCGATTTGGTAACATTGTAGAGTATTTTTTGTTGTTCTATTTCTGAATTGAATGATTGATCTCGTGCTATTTGGTATGGCTTTTGTCAATAGTATGGGTATACCAAGAGATGTTTAGGATGGGAAAATCTAATCGCGGAAGGAGATACAACACTCAGAAATTCGATTCCGGTGAGGCAAAGAGTGGCCGTTTGTTTATGGAGACTAGCCACCGGTGATCCTCTTCGTCTTGTTTCACAGAGATTTGGTCTGGGCATATCAACCTGCCATAAGCTAATTCTTGAGGTTTGTACGGCCAGTAAGTCTGTGCTGATGCGTAAGTACTTGCAATGGCAGGATGAACTCAAAATAAGGAAGTTCAAATCTGAATTTGAATCCATCTCAGGAATACCCAATGTGGTGGCGTCCATGTTCACCTCACATATCCCTATAGCAGCTCAGCTCCCAAGGTTAATATTACGGCTTATTATAACAAGAAGCACACACAGAGGAATCAGAAAAATTCATATTCAGTTACAGTTCAAGGTGTTGCTGATCCAAGAGGAGTTTTTACCGATGTTTCTATTGGTTGGCCTGGTTCGCCTCTCGGGAGGAAGAAGAAGGTCCCGGGTCAAAATGCAAGTTTTGACCAGGGACTTAAATGAAAATTTTAAAAGTTTATAGAGAGACAAAATTGATTTTTTTTGAAATGCATCCGGCCGAATCGTAATTTATAAAACATTAACATCCACGTCATCATTTTCAGTTCAGAAAAAGTCAACTAACGGTCAATGTGTACTTTTGCTCCACTTTTGTAACCACATAGTCACTTTTGCACCTAAAAAAAGCATTTGCTACTGGACACTCTTCGACAAAAGCACATGTGTATTTTTGCACCTTAACCCTATATACTTCATCTGTTCTTTATTATAAAACACTAACTAACAATTCACGCAAATCAATAAAAACAGTTAAAGTCAATAAAATTGTCATACAATTTAAGTAACTTCCATTATTAGCCCTACTAATTGCACTAAACTCTAATATTATATTAATTATCACCCTCACCCACTTCCTTTATTAATTATGGGCAAATATGGGGAAAAATAATTAATGCTGTTTAGGAACAACCAAGTGCCTTATAAAAAGGATCAAATACAATTATTAGTTGGTGCCTTATAATAAGGATCAGGGTACCTCAAAAAATTGTGAGTTTCTTACATAATTAATCCAATTATATGTTAAGTCATTACTTTTTAATAAAGAATTAAAAAGAATGTGAATGACTGACAAATTAATTTTTCCTAAAATTAAATATATAAAAAAAGGTCAAAAACCAGGTGAGGAGTTGAGGACGAGCAACAAAAATATCAAGAAAAAGGGGCAGATGTAATTTTAAAGAAATTGGGGGCCAGTTAGTGCAACTTTCCAAGTGTGGAAGAGATGGAGCATGCCAGGGTGTGTTGGTTTGACATGAGCGGCCTTAGCCAATAGGATTAGTTATGTGGCACACAGGGTTATGGTGGGCCCCACGCCTCCCAACTTGACACAAAGATCAGATTAGTTTTTATCATGATCATTATTAATAAGAGCAACAAATAAAATAAAAATTAGGAAAAAAGGAATGAAGAAAAGTAGTCGGGGAGAAAGAAGAATGGTATAGGATGGGAATGAAGGTTGCTTAGTCAACAAAAGCAACTTAGGCAAATCGCATGCTTAAGCAAAATTATTAGGAAAAAGTATAGAGATGGATCAAGTGGGAATGCTATTCATCAATGATAGCGATTTGATTTCAGATCCGCAATCTCCGATTGATTCTCAGGACTAATGCATGCTCGATCACAATTTCCAACAATCAATTGGAAAGGCGTAAAACGATGTATATATATCTAGCGATTTGATTTCAGTATATGGATTGTTCTTCAGCAAAACAAATGATGTAGTTTTTTATCGTCCTAAGAGTTTGATTTGATTTCATCTGATTTTAGACCCGCAATTTCTGATTGCCACTCTGTTTGTTTATATATATATATATATATATATATATATATATATATATATATATATATATATATATATTATATTTGGCTTGCCCTCACTAAACTAAACGATGTAGTTTTGGTTCACAGGAAAAACTCTTAGGTCCAGTCACTGGACAAATCATTTGCCCTATATATATATCAAGAATTGGAAACCCGGTTACTTTGCTAAATATATATATGGATTCAAAAATGGGTTATCCTACTGTTGTAAGTCGCTGCAATGGAAGAGAGAAATGAGTAAAATGGTTTATTTTATCTCTTAAATCTCTGCCGTTGGATGAGATCATGATCTAACGGCATTGAGAGGGGTAGGCAAAGGTAGGTAAAATAGGAGTAGGTAGAATAACCTATCCCTATATGTATATATTAAAATGTATTTTTATATTGTTAATATTATTTAAATTCCTAATTTAAAGGCTTAGGATAGGCCCGGAGAGTTTAAAATAATTATAGATAAATAATAATAATAATTGATAAATAATAATAATAATTATTATTATTAGTAATAATGGAATAAATAATTTAGGAAATTACTAATAAATAATAAATAGAAAAGGGAGTTATTAATTAATAGTAAATCGAAAGGATAATTAATATTTACAATGGTCTCCCTAAAATTTTTTAGTCCCCTCTTAATTTGCCCACTTCAAGCATTCTAAATTTATTATTAAAAATTTGTATTTTATTTTTATGAAATTATAAGTTATAATTTTATGTAGAGTTTTAAAAGAGTTATTAATGTTTAGTAAATTGGTTGTGGTAGATTGATTTTTGGCGTGTGTTTGAGCTCTTGGATTAGGAGCAGTGTGATAATAGTTAGCTTCGGCGAGAGGTAATCACTTTCCACTTGTTATGTGTATTAGTATGTTGTTTGTGAGTATTTTGTGAAATGATTATGAATATTTTAATAGAAATTTCCTTGTGGAACCTTATGATTTGAATTGTGAAATATATACATATATTTATTTATGTATCTTGGAAAATTCCTGTTGAGTTATTTATTATGATAATTATGGAAAGGGGTAAATTGGGAAGAGATGGAGTAGTTTATTCCACCACGTGGTGAGGTCTCCATTGGTGCACGATGGTTGGCTTGTTATTGTCCCACCTGTTCAATGAGGGACTTGCCTACTTGTTCAATGAGGGTTTACGACACCCCACTAGTTTAATGAGGGGAAAAGACCCATGGTCTGGGGTATGTGCTCTGAAGATTTTGGCTGAATCTCATCACATGAGCAGTGAGCTTTCGAGTAACCAGTAACATGGATGTAACTTAGCCTATGGGTCTAGTCGGAGGAAATAAGGCGGTTCAGTTGGATTAGTGGGAGGCATATTGAGAATTGTATTAATAAAAACTGGGATACAAAATTTTGATACAGAATTCATTATATGAAATTTTGTAATATGTATGTTGGTCAAATATATTTTTAATACTTTGTTATAAAAATTGTTCCACTTGGCACCTCACTAGCACATATTATTATTCATAATAAGTTGGATTGATGGTTACCACATTTTTCAGGTGATAGTTCCCATGCGGGTCCATCAGAGAAGACCTCAGAAGTTTAGGCTACTTCTGCCAGAAGTAGTGCTTCTGTCTTTTTGGTTTATGTTGGATGATTGTATATTGCCACGTTAGGGCTCATTTCTGCATACTCTGATTTATTTTGTATATTTTGGTAAATGATGAAGCATTACTTAGTCATTGACCAACCCTTAATTAGTCATTATGTTAAGTAAAATTGGAGGACGTTATAATTTGGTATCAGAGCATATGATTCTGATAACAGTCATGCATGCACTACATATAGTGGCAATATACAATATTCACACACACCTTCCCCTGATTCTGATTATCAGGAAAAAAAAACCAAAAAAGGCTCAGTATCACCAATCGAATTTTCAGTTATTATTATTAATCTACAAAAAAAAGGAAAAAATTAATCCAATGGTTTGCCAAGAGAAAATACACTCACAGAAAAGCTCCATTGGGAAACTCTCCCACCATAGCCAGATGCGCGACTAATAGGACCACTTTTATCATGAGAATCTGATGTTATTTAATAGGACCACTTAAAGCTTAATACGTCATGGCTATAATTGAATCAAGTCTGAAGTTCCCCGTCACTTTTATCAAAGGAAGTGCCTTGAATTAGTCTTTACTGACTTAGCTTGAATTATTAATTAATTATTAATTGAATCTGATGTTATTTAATTAATTATTGAGTCTGTTAGTTGACTAATAGGACCACTTAGTCACTGGTGAGTCATGTGAGTCAGTTATGCGCATGTTTCCAGGGAATGTAGGAAGAGTCATTATCTCCCTTGTGTTTCTGCATCTATAAATATCTTTACACTTAGCAGTGTTAAAGCTAAGGCATGAGTATCAATTTTTGTACAGCTAAAAAAAACAATGGATAAAACTAATTTAGAGAGAAGCAAAGTATTATGAGAGCGAGTGACCGGCGGCGGGGAGTGAACGGAGGAAGAGTGACGACGGGTGAGGGGAAAAGGGAAGGGGACGACAGAAGTGTCAAAGATAAGGGGGGAGACGCCTGAGGGTGGAAAGGTCTTTGAGTTTGGGCAATCCTATGCTCCGAAAAAGTCTGAAGCTGGTGTACCGAAGGTAGTCAACAACAACGTGAGGGGAGAGGCATCTGTTTTTTCGTATCGTGACAAGCTCTTGGCCCCTAGCGGTGCTGGTTTCCTTGTGAAACATGGTGAGACAGATGATATCATGAAGGGCTGGAAAGAATATTTCCACCAAATGAACGAGAAGGATGATCGGGCCAATCCGAAGATGTCCGAGGATGAAGAAAACCTGAAACAACAACGTCTAGAAGGGGAGACTGGGGCCTTGAAGTTCTCTGCTGACTAATACACCGCTTGGTGTCGGCCCTGGATGAATTCCCTCATTATCAAGGTCTTGGGTGCAAGTTTCCCTACTTATATCATTCACGATCAGATTAATCGCATATGGCGCCCAAAGGATCCGTTGAAACTAATCCCTTTGAGCAATGACTACTTTATTGTCTCTTTTTCCAACAAACAAGACCATGACTATGCCTTTCAGGAGGGCCCTTGGATGATAGAGGATCACTATCTGATAGTCCAGCGGTGGCGGCCAAATTTTAACCCGTGGAAGGCGGACCTCCAGCGCAACATTGCGGCCTGGATTAGATTTCCAGATGTGCCTTTTGAGTTTTATAATGTGGAATCACTGAGAAGAATCGGAAATATGGTTGGCAAAATGATTAAGATTGATCGATCTACCTCTATATATGACAAGGGGGTTTGCCCGTATTTGCGTTGAGATTGATCTGCAACAACCCCTACTTCCATCATATACAATCTTTGGCGAAGAAAGACCTATAGTGTATGAGGGCCTTCATCGGGTTTGTTTCACATGTGGAAAGTATGGTCACAGGAAGGACCAGTGTCCGTCAGCCAGCCAAAAGGATGAGGGGGATTTGAATGTTCCTAAGGAAGTGGTTGGCCAGGATGGGGGTGACGATAGGCATAATACTGGGGGTGAAAATGGTGTTAGACTGGAAACGGGAGTGGAGTCCGTTGGTGACGTTAGGGATGACGGTCGGATCAGGATGAAGAAGGGAGTATATTCCGGTGGGGGTTCCACCATCATTACCGGAGACAAGGATTTTGATGCATGCCCGTTTGGGAAAATTCAGATCTTGCGTCGTGAGTCTCGGGGTGCACCTTTCACGGCGGACTCCAAGCAATCTAAAAAAGTATCTTCGGGACATATTGTTGACCAGAGTATTAGGAAGGAAACTATGCCTCAAGATCACGTAAATGGGGGAGTAAATGGGGGAAAGGAATTAAAGCTGGAGGTTAATGCTACTAAAGGAGAAGTGGGCCAGGAAAGGATCTAGGTAAATCAGAATGGGTCAAAGTGGGGTCTAAAAGGAAAAACTCAAATAAAGGCAAATTGAAGGGAAAGGAGATTAAAAATCCTGCACGTGAGATTATTCCTTGTTTGGCGAATGTGGGCCACGGTAATTAGAAAAAACAAGGGCAGGAGGTGGGGTTATGTCAACCTTTGGACTCTAGCTCTATTCTTAGTATTTTGGCTCATTCGGATGCTTGTGGGTTAGGGGTTCCGTTGGTCTCTCATCCTGAATACTCATCATCGGCCATGGTTACCACCTCAACGGATGTACAGGGTAATGACTCTAGGACTGATTTTCCACGCCCGGGCTAACCGTAGAAGGAAAGCAAAAAGAGTTGATGCAATCAAGGATGATGAGGGCGGTTGGGTTTTTGATATTGTTCAAATCAAAGGTATGGCCACTACTTTTTTCTCCAATCTACTTACTGAAGATATCATGGAGCGGCTGCCTATTTTCTGCCCAATAACTTACCCTACTATTGAAGAGAGCATGTTGAGTTGGTGTAATAGAAATGTTTCGGACCCTGAAATCAAAAAAGCCATCTTTAGTATGGGTGCCCTCAAGTCACCAGGCCCTGATGGGCTAAATGCGCTCTTTTATCAGAATCAATGGAGTACGGTTTGTTTGTCTGTTGTCAATTATGTGAAAGCTTTATTTGCTAACCCGCAGGATATTCGAGACATTAATGGCACCTTAATGGTCCTCATCCCTAAAAAGGATCACCCAGAAACTATGGGAGACTTGAGACCAATCAGTCTGTGTAACGTCGTCTACAAAGCTATCACTAAAATTGTTGTGTCTCGGCTGAAGCCAATCCTCCCTCAAGTGATAGCCCCTAACCAATGCAGCTTTGTTCCGGGGAGACATAGTAGTGATAACATCATCGTTGCCCAGGAAGTTATCCATTCTATGCGGAGCATGAAAAAGAAGAAGGGCTTTCTGGCCATCAAAATTGACCTTGAAAAAGCCTATGATCGGGTAAACTGGAATTTCTTATGTCAATGCTTGCAGGAGCTTCATATTCTAGATTCACTTCGGGAAATCATTTCTCAATGTGTCTCTTCTCCACATATGCAACTCCTCTGGAATGGGGATAAAGCCGAGGAATTCCGCCCATCTAGGGGTGTGCGACAAGGAGATCCCTTATCGCCCTATCTGTTTGTCATTTGCATGGAGAAATTGGCCCATCTTATTCAAGCAGCGACTCAGGCTGGGGATTGGAAACCAATTCGCCTCACTAGAACTGGCCCCCCATCTCCCATCTCTTTTTTGGTGATGATATTCTTCTCTTTGCGGAAGCTTCTATGGACCAGGTTCTTATTATTAATGATTGCCTTAAGGTGTTTTGTGAAGCTTCGGGACTGAAGGTCAATCATCATAAAACAAGGGTCTATTTCTCTAAGAATGTAAACCACATACAAAGAAGTGATATCTGTGCCTCGTTAGGTTTCTCTATCACAAGTGACTTGGGTAAGTACTTAGGTGTGCCGCTTCACATAAAAGGGTTACCAAAGACTCCTATAAGTACGTGGTGGACAAGGTTAAGACTAGACTTTCCAGGTGGAAAGCATCGTCCCTATCTTCTGCCGGGCGATCCACCCTCATCTCCTCTGTCACCACAGCAATTCCTGGATATGTTATGCAAACCTCGCTCCTCCCCCGGAGCACTTGTGAAACCTTGGATTGGTGTAATAGACAGTTTCTTTGGGGGAGTTCTACGGAGCAGAAAAAAATTCCTTTAGTGGCGTGGGATGCAGTTTGTAAACCCAAAGTGAGTGGCGGCCTGGGTATTCGTCATGCGAAGTACCAAAACCATGCCTTCCTCATGAAAGTTGGATGGCGGTTGTCTACTAGAAAAGATGACATGTGGGCTCAAGTTGTTTGCAACAAGTATAACTGTGGATCTGATTTGCTTCCAAAAATTGACTTGAGTAAGTCTGGTTCGAATTTATGGAGTGGGATCAAGAAAACCTGGGGCAACGTTCAAGATGGTTCTGAAGTTATGGAGAATGGTCAGCAGAGGTGGAAGGGGAATAAGAATGAAGCCTTTTCTGTTCACTCAGCGTACAACTATCTCCTTAATGATGTGCACCGACCGGACCCTATTTGGGCGAAACTCTGGAAGCTCAAAGTCCCCGAACGTTGCAAAATGTTCGCTTGGTTGGTCATCCATAAGCGGCTGTTAACAAATGCTTCAAGAGTTAAGCGAGGATTGTCTACGGATGCTAGTTGCCCTGTGTGTAAGAACGATTGTGAGACCTTGCAACACCTGCTAAGGGACTGCCCAGAGACGCTTGCTTTCTGGCAGCGGATGGTTCCGTCAAGTCTCTAACACAGGTTCACTTCTTTGCCTTTTGAGTCCTGGTTCCGATGGAATATTGGATTTAGGGGAAACAACGAGAATCTGGAAGAATGGCGCCACCACTTCATCATCGCATGCTGGTGGCTTTGGCGGCGCCGAAACGCTGCTGTGTTCGAAGGCAAGAGACTATTGAATTTATCTCTGCAAAGTCATGTCTTCGCTACTATTAATAGCCTCCAGGATGCTCGAAGCAAATTGGGAATGACGGAAGCCAGGAAGTCATCTTGCGCTGCTCAACGGCTAAAGTGGATGCCCCCGCCGGCAGGGTGGGTTAAGACTAACACTGACGGGGCGTTTTCTCAGCTTGCTCCTGGTGTAGCGAGTGGTGGAGTGATTCGCGATGAGCATAGCAAGATCCTGAAGGCATTCATGTTTAGAGGTAATGAGGGTGACAGCCTCTCCGTCGAGCTGTGGGGCTGTCATGGGCTCAAGCTGTCTTGGGACTTGGGATTCAGGCATGTAATACTTGAAACAGATTCTACGGAAGCCGTGGACCTGGTGAAGAACGTGATTAATGAGGCTCACGCTGATCGGCATCTCATCACGGAGATTAAAAGTTTGATCAATCGAGAATGAAAGGTTGAAGTTCTCCACGTTAGGCGTTGGGAAAATTCAGTCGCTGATCACTTGGCTAAACGAAGCTTATCGTCTCTGTCAGGCTTCCACATCATCCCCAGCGCTGATATGGAGCTTCAGAGGCTGCTTGTAATGGATATGACGTAGTGTTATGTTTTGGATGCATTGTTTATCAAAAAAAAAAAAAAAAGCTAAGGCATGAGTGAATAACTTTATTTCAGAATATTGGAGATTCTCCAATTGGCTTCTATGATCTTTCATTAGTGAGATTCTTACCGTGAGAGAGAAGAGGGAGTACAAGAGAAAGTTATTAATTACTCGGATCCTTATTATAAAGCACCAACTAACAATTGTATTTGGTCATTTTATAAGACATTATCTTATTTGCAAAGTGCATTGATTATTATTTTTTTCTATGTATGCTTATAATTAATAAAGGTAGTGGGTGAGAGTAACAATTAATACTCCCTCCGGTCCTAATTATAGAAGCTATTTAACCGATTTTAGAGGGATCAAAGAGATGAGTTAAATTAGTTAATTTTACTCATTTTCCTAAAATGCCCTTATATAAATTTAAAATGACATAAGTAAAAGTGAATTATAATCCCACCACATACTCTCCAACCAATTTTCCTTCTCACACGCTTTCTAATTGAAATAATGATATTACTATATAAACATATGTGTGTGTGTGTATAGGTATACATATAGATCTATCTACACACACTCATATATTTACACACACACACACACACATATATCTACACACACAGAGATATATATGTGTGTGTGGGTGGGTGGGTGGGTGTGTGCACACACACACACACAAACACAGATATACATATATATGTACACAAACATATATACATACACACACACACACACACACATATATATAAATAATGCTCCTAATAATAAGTATAGATAGAGGTATTATAGGAAAAAATTGACAAAAGTTAAAACTTGCTCTTATAATTAGGATCAAAACCAACTCCAAAATGTGTTTCTATAATTAGGACCGGAAGGAGTATGATATTAGAGTTTAGTTCAATTAGTAGGGGTAATTAATAATGGAAGTTACTTAAATTTTAAGACAACTTTATTGACTTTAACTGTTTTTTATTTTTGTGGGAATTGTTCGTTGATGTCTTATAATAAGGACCAGAGGATTACTATCTTCTATTCCAAGTTTTCCTAAATTTACTTACCTGATAGTTATCAAAGTCCTAATTAGTACTCTCTTCAATCCTTTTTATAAGTAACTTTCTCTCTCTTATCAACGTTGTAATACCCTAAAATTCATAATCATTATATTGATAAATAATACCTATTGGAAATAGGTGAATATATGGTCTCAAAGACCTTGTGGAGAATTTATCTTATTTTTGGGGTAATCACTCTTGAAAATAGAATAATTTACATTTAGGTCCCTAAAACATTTGGAAGTTTGCAAATAGGTCCCTAAACGCATTTACGGGTTATAAAATACCCTGTGAAAATTATAAAGAGGCAAGAAAATATTTATTTGAAATAGGGAATAATATTGTCCTTAATTTAGGTAATTTATTAAATTATTACCTTGGAAAAATAAAGGGGGGAAAAGTTAAAAAGTATTATAATGACCAAAATGCCCCCGTGAATTTTAATATAATGCATGTGACATAAAATACTAATGTCAGTGCAATTGTTGTGAGGAAATGAGTTATTCTAATTGAGAAAATTAGTAACAATTAGTGGGTAATTAATTAAATAATTACTGGCTAATTATTTGGGTTTAAACAAAGGAAAATCCAAGGATAATTATGTAAAACCCTATAATTAGTGGTTTATGGCTAGAATTAGCATAAAATATATTTTATAATTAATTGGAAAATATGAAGAAAAATATATGAGATTGAGTAATTTTAAGCCTAAAAACAAGTATGGACCAATAGGGAAATTTTGTAAAAAATTATATAAAATAATTATTTTATATAATATTATTTAATTAAATAATTATTTAAAAATGAAAAAAAAGGGCAGGTTTGACCGAATTTTGGGGAGAAAATATGGATAAGAATGAAGATAAAATATCATGATATTTGTTGATGCAAGTTGGAATAGAATAATAAATAATTTATGTAAAAAGCAAATAGGATAAATGACCACGGATATTAATTAAATCCTATCTAGAAAAACATGGACAAGATTTCTAAAGTCAGAGAAGAATATTAATGAGTAAATTTTTATCTCGGACTAGACTATTTCAGAAGTCATTTCCGTGATCGGTAGAATACTTAGGTAATAAGACGAAATAGGGTAATCTGTGAAAAAGGCAGATAGTCACGAATTGGAGTTTGAAGAAAATAAATTATAACTTAACATCTAGGGATGAGTTGATAATTATCTGGACATATTTGGAATCAATGAATTTTTGTCCAGAGATTGATGATTCCGGAAATTTCTTCCATAACCAACGCGTTTTTCCGTAAAACTTCAGCAAGACCGTTGAAACCCTGAATGGGATCAAAAATTAGGTTAACTTAGACATTTCTAATAAGTAAGAAAAGGTCTTCAAAGTTGTGATTCTGAATCTTTGAGATTTGGTAAGATTACGCGATTCGGGTACCGATCGGGAACTTTATCGGTATAAAACTTCTTGAGGAAGTAAGTGACAACATCAAAGGACATGGGTGACATCATGAGGATGATGTCATATGGAGGAAAGAGAAAAGGATGGATGGTTGAGATCTTGCCACTTCATCAAAATGCAATCCGACGGTCCATAATCCGTCTGACAAAGCATGAATAGTAACCCAGAATTTCCCTATAAATACCCATTGCCTCTCATTTGGAAATTCACACCATTCCTCTTGAGCCAAGGCCGAATTGGAGGAGCATATCAGGGAGGAGGAGTCCAGGGAAATTCGCAGCGAAGCTCTGGGTAAGTTTTTCGGTCTTTAGTCTTAAGCTTTCGGTAGTTAGAGTAGAAATGCTAGCTTAGTCTTTAATCTTTCAAGTAAGTTTAGATATCATGTTTTAGGGATAAATATGATATTTATTTCAAGAATATGTTGGAGGAAGAGATATGTCAAAATTTTGAAAGATTAGAGTCAAAGTAACGAAGCTCTGGCGAAATTACGGCGATTAGGGGAATAGGGGCAAAATGGTAATTTGTACCTAAAATGCCTGTTATGATGTCAAATATTGATAAACGTGATATTATCATTATAGGATATCAGTAATCCTGTTCCGCCGTCGTTCCGCTGTTTTTCCGCTGTCTGACGTGCCGCTGTCGGACGTTCCGCTGTTTTCCGTCAAAAGTGCAGTTTTCCGTCAAACGTACCAGAAGTACCGTATATTGTCAACGGAGGTACGTTCGCGTACTGTAACACTAATCCTGTGCTGCTCATATACATATATGTGATAGATGCGTTCACGGATAGAGACTCTGTTAGGGTCACCGAGTATACATACAGCTTTACACGGGTTATAGTCATAATAATGTCATTTGAGTTTTCCTAGCGCTGAGGACACGACTGTACATTATGGCACGGATGTTGCAAACCAGGCATAACCTTGCATGGTATTGTAGTTGTTATCACATGATCATACGATGTGACTGGATTGATCATTGCTGTTATGTCATGAATATCTGTTGTCTATATACTGAGGCACCAGTAGACGGAGCCATAGAGAGGAACCAAGGGGCAGAGTCGTAAAAATGCACCGATCGAGGCAAGGTCCGGAAGAATATCATCAGAGCCTATTGACAGGCATGGGTCTAATGAAGTTATTTCGAATGGTTTGGTGCCGAAGGCAAGGCTAGTCTACGTGGGTGTGCCATTGAGTCGCCCTATAAGTCGGTGAGGCCCTCATGGTAGACACTTACCTGGCCATTCTGTTCGGTTAACGGAGTTAGGTTCATTGCCCCAAGTCTGGTCAAGGCTTGGTCTAGGTTGTATAGTTACTTTTTGTGAAATATAATTGTACAAAGCTCTGTATATTGTATCACATGATTATTCCTTCGGGAAATTTTTAATATATCAGCATACGCTCGGCATCGTCATATGTCGGGGTATTTTTTTATCTGTTACTCATATATTGTCCAAATTTTAAGTGCAATGCTCTCCGTTTCCGCAGTACTCTGATGTAGCACCTCAAGTTCTGTTGACTTTTTCTAAAAACAAGTGTCATCCAGCACAATTTGTGGTATGGAATTTGGGGTGTTACAAACGTCCTAATTAGTACTCCATTCAATCCTTCTTATAAGCAACTTTCTTTCTTTAGGGGTTGGTCTTTTTTATAAGAAACTTTCTCTTTGTCTCAAAATTTAAAATATTTTTTTCCTTTTCTACCCTATTAAATACACATCCTTATATTAATTATCCCTCACTCACCACTAATTCTCATTCATTTACTCATTCATTGCACATATTTTATACTCATACTTTCAACATATTTGTTAATCATTTTCTCTTCTATGTTCTTTTCATAAATAGGGATATATTTAGAAGAAATAAGACATTTTTGACATATTTATTATTTTTAAAAATATTAACCATCAGTTTGTTTTATGCAATAAGTATGAAAGTTGCTTATAAAAATAATATAGCAGTACTCATACTTGCACAGTCATGGCCTTATTACGGATTAACTCTTAACTTCCATGGTTAAACTTCCATATATATATCCGATCAAAAAAAAAAAAAAACTTCCACATATATATATCTGGATAACTTGATTTAAGTATTTTAAAAAAAAATAGTAGAAGCATCCCATTGCCATCCGCCTACGGCCTATCCCATTCAAATTTCCCAGCTAGTTTACGCGCGCTAGCGCTGCTGATTTGTACGCGCCGTATCTCCAAACCGTTTCACTCTCAAATGCGTTTTTCTGTTACATAACTGACGGGTATACTCTCTGTTGTAACTGATATACGGTTGGTTAACCATCTACATACACAGTACGTACGACAGAATGATAAACATTTCTTTTTTAAAGCTCGATGTAGTTTAAATAACTTTTTTAAAATTTAAATATCTATACAGGTTCTTCTTCTAAGAAGCTTGAAGCTGGGCATGGCCCACCACTACTTGAGGGTCATGCGGATGGCATAGTGTTAGTTTGTCAGATCATGTGTGAGTAACTGCCTATAAAAGGGATGGAGCACGCTTCACAACATTTCGCTCACTACTCTGCACCAACACACTTGGCCGATCACCTCCTCAGGTTCTCTGATCTACATCATTTGCTTCCCCAACTTGATTCCATTTTCAAACTCAACGAATCATAACCCATCAAAATGGCTCGGGTCAAAAGAAAATTACTTGATGATGATAAGCGGCCCAAATGGTATACGGAATATCTCGACAACGATCGTAAATGGTCTCTTGCTCTCAACAGGTTTTGGAATCTTCACTTCTTTTAAATCATTTCTCCAATCATTCTTTTATCCCTGTCACATCGATCGATCTTTTGCACTCATTTAATTTTTTTCGTTTTCTCGTCAGGGAGCTCCTTACAAAGACTTATTCTTCGTATCTGGAGATACAGCTCTTAGACACCAAACATTTTGGGAAGGTTTGGTAGCTTCCTTCAATCTTCTAAACTTTAAATATATTTCTTTCAGATTAAGCAGAAGGATGCCAGAATTATCAACTCAGTTCTTGTTAAACAAAATTTAGGTGCTAGTGGTTGATGGAAAGATGCGGTGTGCTGAAATGGATGAATTCGTTTATCACGAATGCTTGATTCATCCCGCTCTCTTATGCCATCCACAGTAAGTTTCAGTTATATATTGATTTAAGCATATTCAATTATGCATAAGCGTTTTGATTTGTGCAGTCTCCCTGTCTTACAAATAGCAGCTTAGTCGTCGGCAGGTGCATGTATTGGCCGTCAGATATGTATCGATCTGGTGTGATTATAAATTAATGAATGAACCAGATGCCATGAACACATGCAGTAGTACTTGAAAAGCCTATAAATATTTCAGAAAAATGTCCCGTGCTCGTAATTTTGAGCTGAAAAAGTACATGCTCCACTCTGTCTCTCTCGCATTTTTTCATTGTAATATATTGTGATAGGTTCGAGTTCAATAATCATAGGCAACAGTATAAAACAATTCACCTAAGCACGAATGCAGTATCAGGTATTATCTTCATAATTTCGCGTCCAAATTACAAATTTAGCGCAGGATTATTACGCTTCTTCGTGTATTGAATGGCTCTTTTAAGTATTTTGACTACGACGAAGTGGAAAATGCTTACGTCATTGTTTGGCGTGGCAGCCCCAAAACTGTCTTTATAATGGGAGGTAGCGACGGATACGCTGCGAGAGAAGTACTAAAACACAAGTCACTGGAGAGAGTGGTCCTGTGTGATATTGAAAAGGTTACGACCGCACAACATTCACTCCTCAGCCGTCCATTTTCTAATCACAAGGGTTATTACGGTTGTTGAATATTTTTTTGATCGACATATTGAGAGTTCAAAATTGAACGTCACTCTGTTTTTTTTTTCCCTTTTTTGCAGGAAGTGGTAACGTTCTGTCGAGAATACTGCGTAGAGGAAAATGAGGAAGCCTTTAATCATCAGAAGCTTCAAATTCACTTCAATGATATCAAGTAAACATCCCTTCTTTCATGCATGCTTCTAATTCTGTCCTATGCTTTAATTTCTTTATTCTTGACCATGCTTTGAAATAATTAGAGCCGGGAGGTTCGATCACCATTATTTTTTTTGCCAACAATATAATCATCCTTATTTATTCCTGTACGTAGTTAATATATACTAAAAAGTAACATCCATTGCTTCCAAAGAATTACTTACTTGTAGTTTTTTATTTTCAAAATCCATGAGGCTAAAATTTATATAAAATTTGCATTGAAGGGATGAATTAGAGAAATCAAATGAGAAGTTTGATATTATTGTTGGAGACTTGGCAGACCCTTTTGAAGCAACATCTTGGTACCAACTCCATATTGAATCCTTCTATGAGGAAATACTCAAGCCTAGACTTAGCGAGAAAGGCATTTTTGTGACTCAGGTAGGTTTTTTTATTAGGAATGAGACCATTTATTAGGGGAGAAGATATATATAATAACATTCAGTAAATTATCGTCTCTTCAGGCTGGGCCCGCTGGCATCTCCACCCACAAGGAGGTATTTACCTCCATCCACAATACAATCAAGCAGGTCTTTAAATGTAGGATTCTATTTCAAACCTTTTGCTCCGCTGTTCAGATTATTTCGATAACTCAATAAATAGTTAAGTCAACAGAACACAAGAATACGTTTTTTGGTTTCAAGCCTTCAATTAAAATCTATATATTTTTCCCCTTTACATGGTCTGCTTCTTTTATACAGATGTGAAGGCATACACAGCTCACGTACCATCTTATACTGATACTTGGGGATGGGTTATGGTATGCATGAAGATAGTTTTACTCTAATATAGTTGGGATTAGCTACAGGTTTAAAGCTAAGCTATGATTATTCATTTTTGTATGAATCTCTATACTTTCTCTTAGGCTTCGGATCACCATCCATTATCGGTTGAAGATGGGGAAATGGACAAAAGAATTGAGGAAAGGATAGATGGGGAACTGCGCTATCTGAATGAAGCCTGTTTTATCTCCTCTGCGACCATGAATAAGACCGTCTCTCAATCGTGAGTTAATTTTTCTATCAAGTCACATTCAAAGTCAATTTCTCTACACATTGAAAATTTCATGCTCTGAATTTTTTATATACCTGATGTTGCTTCCAATTTACAAACGAAGCAGTAACTTGGAAGGCGATTGTATGTTGGTCCTTCTAAGAAGTTGTTATAGGAACAATTTGGTGATAAAATCACCATCGTCTAAATCAATGGATTTTAACACCAAAACGGGGTTGTTTTTTCAGGTTGCTAAATGAAACTTACGTATACACATAAGAGGATTAGATTCGTCCATGGACAAGGTATAGCGAATCAAGACTAAGGTCTTACACCACAAGTTGAAGGAGTGGCTGCACATAATAAAGGGATGGGAGGGTTGGATATGTGTTCAACAATTAGCATAAGAACAAAAACCAATGGAATCAATAAGCAATTTACTACTGTTTCATTCAATTAGTCTATAAAAATTGTTCGTTAGTTTTGCGAGGTCGCTTCGATGGTTTCTCAATGATAACCTTTTGACTAGTTTAGTGTTTATAAAAGTTGTTGTTATAAATGGCATTTGTAGTTTGTAGTGTAGTAAATGATTTAAAAGATGGCCATCTTTCGTTTTCCTAAGTATAATGAAATTGTAAAAAAATTCTCATAAATGAGATTAATCAAATGGTAAAACGCATTGAAAGTGTAGTAAATAATATTAGTATGTGGTACATAATTTAAAACACGATTCTTTTACTTGCATTATATATTGTTTTACATTATATTATTAAAGGTTTTGGTGACTCAATGGTCATCGGTCCCAACAAATTGTTGTTGAAAATACTATCAAGATAGAAATATCACTAAGATAAGAATATGTGTAACTAATATGCATAATCTTATAAACATACAATACTTCTGCACATAAAGAAAACCAGTAGAAACTTACAAGACTGCCGAATATGGTAATGAACTATGAAGAAATCCGGGTCCAACGTATGTTGTTTCCTTAAGACAATTTTACTCCCTCAACACTACAAAAAAACGACAATTAGTAGCGGTTAAAATGACCTATTTGTAGCGGTTTTAGGCGCAACTAATGACATTTGTCGCGGTTTAACAAACCGCTACAAAATCAACTGTGGCAAGCTGATTTGTAGCGGTTAAAAAAAACCGATACTACATGCATATAAACCGCTACTACATATGTTGCGGTTGATAATAACCGTCACTAAATGAGATGGGCTGGCGACTATTTTGAGAGCTTAGTCACGGTTCCCCACCGCTACAAAATTTACTTGTAGCGGTTACATAACCGCTACAAATCAATCTTTTGAAAATTTTTGCCGCCATTAATTTTTATTATTTTGAATATTTGTCGCGGTTTATAACCGCTACAAATTGTCCCGCCATTTTTTTTGCAAGAAAACAAATTTTCCGCCATGTGAACATTTGTAGCGGTTTGTAACCACTACAAATGTTCCCGCCATTTTTTTGCAAATATTTGTAACGGTTCGAAACTGCTACTATGACGGCTACAAAATTATCCCGCCATTTTCTCCAGGCAAATATTTGAAACTTAGTAGCGGTTAAAAGAACCGCTACAAATTCATGACTGTTAAAAAAATAAAACTATTATTTATCAACGTAATTAAGTAATTATTAATAGTTTATCTTTTTTAATAAAAATAAATGGTATTAAAATATGAAATTTAAATATATAAGGTGCTTGTATAGAAGCAAAATAATAAGAATATGTAAGATATAATAAGAGCTAATAATGAAACAATTAAAATAATACTGAATGTTTTAAAAATATGTGTACAAGTCATTGAATAATGTATTTGGAAGAATAAGGAAAGTTGAAAAATATATCCCGTTCAACTGCAAAATAACAAACATTAATTAGTATGAGAAACATTAGAATTGATCCGATTACACGACACTTACCCCATTCAAACAGTTAACCGCTATGTTCCGAAACGTAAAAATATTTGAGAAGACGGAGAGAAAACATGGGTGGAAAAGAAATTGTTGCATATTAAATGAGGTTGGGTGGGGGTATTTATGGTGGTGTTTGCGCAACATTTTGTAGCAGTTGGGGTCGCACTTTTTGTAGCGGTTATTATTATTAGTAGCGGTTTGTTGGCGTGTTTGTAGCGGTTAATGTAGCGGTTGTTTTTTGTCGCGGTTCTACAGTATTTGTAGCGGTTATATAACCGCTACAAATTATGTTCTTGATTTTTTTTAAAAAAAAAAACTTAATAAAAAAATGGAAATTACAGCATAGGCATTAAGTGTTTCTCTCAATCTTCTTCGCCATCCCTACAAAGAAAGTTTGCATAAAATGTTACGCGTGAGGTGAATACGTTTGAACACAACTAAAACTTTAGTTAAATGTTTCTATTTCATAAAGCGTAAATTAAAAAATGTACCGAACTATAGGTAAATTGTCATCGCCGTCTGGAATGAAGCCTTCGAAGCTGGTGGGCTGGAACGGCTTACAATCGTAGGCGACGTTATCACCATTGCCCATGTCGTAAAGGTCCTGAGGCTTTAAGTGAACCACCATATTCCAATCCTTGTGCCTCTCATCGGCGACATAATAAACCTGATGGACCTCTGAGGCAAGAATATACGGCTCGTCATCTTCAGACTGACCACTGTGAATAGGCTGGGAGAAATTCACAGATGTGATGCCTAAGTCGTCAGTCGTGAGTCCCCTGGACGTTGTGGTATTCGCCCACAAACACTTGAACAACGTCACAGTGAAAAGGCCTGTGTAACTTATCCTGACCACATCAAGCAGCTTTCCATAATACAAGACGTCACCGAACCGCATGTTTCCGTCACTGCTGCTCGCATAACTCCTCGTCCCAAACGTGCCATATACAACAGAGTTTTGGGTCAGCAATCCCTGATCTCGTGCGACGGTGCAAAACTTAAAACCATTGACATTGTATGCCGTAAATCTTAGGGCGTGGTCAAGCGGGCCTAGCGCGAGCTCGATTTCGGTGAGTGCGGGTTGTGGTCGTTCATTATTCTCCTCCTAAACCAACCCTGGAATTCTCTGTGGACCTTTCTATCAATTTCGGAGGATGTCTGTGTACGGATCCTCGCTTCACGCTTTACATAACTCCTGAATTCCCTGCAATTAAACATGCAATGAAATGTGAGTATGTATAAAATGTAAGGAAATATATAGGATATATATATGTGTGTGTGTGTGTGTGTGTGTGTGAAATCCTTACTGAAGGTACGATTCAACTTTGGTGCAATTAATCAATTTGTAACGGTTATATCCTGACCGCCGCAGAAACCGCTACAATTATGCCTCGTTCTTCGTGATATTTTGTAGCGGTTACGTAACCGCTACAAAATAACTGACCCTTGAAATTCTGTAGCGGTTAACTAGTAACCGCTATAATATGTCCACATAATGTAGCGGTTATGATCAATAACCACTACAAAATGAATTTTTTCCAAAAAAAATTCCAAACTAATTAGTTTGCTTCATAAATAGTTTATGAATCAAACTAATTAGTTTGGTACAGATTTTTAAAATAACAAACCCTCAATTCATTTAAGTTTTTTCTTTAATTTTTCCAAAAGTGTCCACAGTAATAAATTAAACATAATGAAGTAACCGAAAATAGTCCAACATGTCCGTGGGGATTCGGAATCAGTATAGCCGCCGATCTCCCACGAAAAACTCGCTGAGTCATTTTCATCAGAGATATTTTCGTGAGAGAAAGGTGGCTATAATGGAACCCAATCTCCAGTCGCATGTTGGACTTTTCTCAGAAGAGTAGAAGTCTAGTAGAAGCCAAAGAAATGAGCAAACTCTTGTCACTAAATGAATTTCCTCGCAAGGATGAGAGAGGCAAATATCCGTAGCTCTAATCACCGGAGATAGGAGATTAGAGCTGCTGATATGTGCATGTCTTCGACGACCAAGCGAGATAGTTCATTCAGTTACAAGTAGAAGATTTAGTAATTTCTTTAATTGTTATAATTGATGTACGGACCCTAAACATTATTTATAGCGTGAATATTTGTAGCGGTTAACGTCGAAACCGCTACAAAAATTTAGCTTTTGACGCGGTCAAGGTCACTCTTCCTGGTGACCGAGACAAAATTGTGTCGTTTCGTTTATTGTAGCGGTTGTGATGATGTAACCGCTATAAAATCACTGCAACAAAGTTGGCGCCACTTTCGTAGCGGTTATCCTCAAGTAACCGCTACAAAAGAATCGCCACAAAATTTCCCGCCATTGCGCGCCAAGGTGGCGCCAAATTTGTTACAGTTTTTTTTTGTGTCAACCGCGAAAAATATAGCAGCAGTCATGTCATCATGGCTTCCGTTACTATTTAGTGGCGGTTTAGGCATAAAACCGCTACAAAATGGTATTTTGTAACGGTTATTTTGAACCGCTACAAATAAACCGCGACAAAAGATGGTTTTTTTTGTAGTGAAACGGATGCCAAAAGTTTCTAAGCAATTGCCTCCCAGGATAGAGCGGATTATTCGTCTTCAGAATGATGGATCTCTCAATCTGAAGTCCAAGCGAATCCAACGAGTCTACTTTCAAAATCGCACAGACTATGTCTACAGAATGTAATATGTATAGAGGAATGTTTGAGATTAATTTTTGATCTAGTTTTTTCTCTTAGATTTTCTGTTACTAACCCATCCTATTTATAGGACGGAAATGATCAGATGGATACCCATTGGTGAACTGACGAGACCGTGGCGAAACAATGCGACCGGCGGTGGCCAACCAATGGGACTTCTTATTCATAACCCATGGGATTTAGATCCTAAAATCCAACAATCCCCCACATGGATAAGAAGTTAGTCCATCATGACCAATGCAAATGATCATGTATGCAAAGTGCGATTCCTCTACGAGAAACAACTGCATCGAGAAAGGTAGGGGTTACCTTTGAACCTTCTCTAGTAAAAACCTATCAGATATACTGGTCAATCAGTGGACGCGCTGTCTTGAATCATCGACCTTTTAGTGTATACCAAGACAATAGGAGTCACACAGTTGCTCTTCTAGCATCGTTGGTTTTCATGCTGTGTCCATTTTGGCCCTGGACACCGCCTGGTTCTGTGAGTGTTCTAGAGAATCGGCCGTTTTAAATTCTCATCGAAGTGGCCCACACTTCACACTCACATAGGTGATTCCTTGTGATGTAAGTCAACATACATCATCTGAACACATCAGATTAAGAAACCATTAAAAACTTAAAAGTTTACCCTTATATATATGCACTGTCTTGTCTAGGAATGAGTATGAGTTTAAAACTCCACAGTGTTAACAGTCGATCATCACTTAGTTGTCTTTTGAACCTAGTCCATGGGATCTCCACTCTTCTAGGTAGAGTTACCGCAATAATCAACAAGGGATCGGCCTTAAACCCATTCCTTTAGACAAATTTTTAACTAACTCTCTAGGAATCTCTTTAGTCAATGGATCCTCTATATTCTCTTTTGATTATACATAATCAATTGAGATGATTCCATTCAAGAGTAGTTGTCTAACGATATCATGTCTATGACATATATGTCTAGACTTGCCGTTGTACATGACATCCTTGGCCCTACTAGTAGCTGCTTGACTATTAGTATCACAGTGTATACACACTTCCGGTACCAGCTTTGGCCAATTAGGAATGTCTTCAAGAAAATTATGAAGCCACTCAGCTTCCTCACCATCTTCATCTAAAGCAATAAATGCAAGTCTGCTTGAATGACTTCCAAGACACAACACCCCCACTAAGGGTGAATACATATCCATTTGTGGATCATGTATCGTTAAAGCTAGTGATCCAATTTGCATCACAATACCCTTCTAGCATTGTAGGGTACTTGTCATAATGCAAAGCAGAGTTTTGCTTTAAATAATCCAAAACTCTTATCATAGCTCTCCGATGAAGCTTGTTTGGATTATTTGTAAAGTGGCTCAACATGCTTACTGCGTAGGCAAGATCAGGTCTAGTGCAGTTCATAACATACATAAAACTGCCTAGAATTTAGGCATAAGTGATTTTCAGCTTTGTCAGTATTTCTTGACAGACGAAGACTGGAATCTATAAGGTTCGTCACAGGAGCTATATTTAAACTCTTGAATTTCCCAAGAATTTTAGCATCTTGTGATAAAGCCAACCCAACAAATGTTCTATGGATTTTAATTCCCACAATAATATCTGCTAGACCCATATCTTTCATGTCAAACTTACTGGTAAGCAATCGCTTAATAGCTATAATCATTTGATTATTACTACTCGTTATCAACATGTCATCTACATAAAGATAGACTATGGCAAACCCATTTTCAGTATTCTAAATATAAACACACTTGTCAGATTCATTAATACTAAAGCCACTTGATAACACAACTTCATAGAATTTCGCATGCCATTGTTTCGGGGCTTGCTTTAGTCCATAACGGGACTTTATCAAGCAAACGAAAAACTTTCTATTCTTGTCCTGAGACAACAAAACGCTCGGGTTGTTCTAGATAGATCTATTTCTCTAATTCACCATTCAAGAAGGCTTTCTTTACATCCATTTGATGTAATTCCAACCCATTCAATACTGCTAACGTGAATAACATCCGAATGGATATAATTCTTGTATAAGGTGAATAGGTATCAGAGTAGTCTAGGCCTTCACGTTGTCTGTAGCCTTTTACTATCAGCCTAACTTTGTATTTATCAATAGTGTCATCTGCTTTCATCTTCTTTTTGAAAACCCACCTAGTTCCTAGAGGCTTATAGCCAAGAGGAAGATCAACCAATTCTCAAGTGTGGTATGACAGAATGAATTCAACTTCACTATTGATAGACTTTTTCCAAAATGGTGCTTCAGGAGAGCCCATAGCCTCTTCATCTATTCGAGGCTCATTTTCCAACAAAAAAGTTAGAAAATCATGCCCAAAGGATGTGGTGATCCTTTATCTTATACTACAGCTAGGTTCCTCTTCTACAGGATCATCACTGGTCGTAGTATCCCAAGGTATCATAGTATTGTCATCATTATTATCACTTGCTTTACTTTCCTTGTTATACAAAGAGACATTCTCAAAGAACGTAGAGTCCCTTGACTCAATAACCGAATTAACAAGGATATCTGATATATCAGACACACAGTCCACTATCTTAAGTTCGATTCTCAACCTTTTAGGTTTAGGAATGGGTTAAGATGCGATTTGGCCAATAAACTATTGACTCAGAAGCGTCCAACACAATTAACTATTAAGTGGACCAAAAATACCAACAAACTTTTAAAAAGGTGCAGTCAGCACTCAGCACAACGCCGTTAAAAAAAGTTAACGTCCGTTATCTAAGGTGCAGATTGGTCAATGAACTTTTACCCCAGGAGTACCCAGCACAAAAAAGTTTTATTCAAGAGCGCCCAACACAAAATTCTAAATTTTACTAAATTAAATAATTTTTTTTTTCTCAATTGTCATTATTCAAAACTACTTGTATAGATATCTATGGACAAAAATTACTCATTCTTCAATTTTGTCAAAATTATAATTTGCTAAAATAAAAAAAAGTTTTAATTAAAAATATAATTATATGATTTAAATAAAAATCAAGGTGTTTTACAGTTTGTTATATATGTTAAACAAAAAAAATGTTTTATTTTTATTTTAGAAGAAATTTATGTGAGTTAAAAAATTCATTTAATGTTAATAAAATTTAAAAAATCTATTATATCTTGAAAGAAATGAAACGAGTTTAACTTTTATTTTTATAAAAAGAGTTTAATGGATATCAACATTGATACTTAATAATATAAATCCGGCAACTTGATGATATATTTGTTAATTAAATGATCTATTGATTATATGAATATGAGACTTCTTGAAAAAAAAAAAAAGATAACTTAAGAGGCTTGATGAAGGACAATTTAATAATAGGTTAATGAACAATTTGGCCTACGAAAATTTTATTAACATTAAATGAATTTTTAACTCACATAAATTTCTTCTAAAATAAAAATAAATCATATAATTTTTTTGTTTCACATATATAATAAGGGAAAAACACTTCTTATGTTGTAGGAGAAGTGTTTTCTCATTTCACACACACATGAAATGGTAGGACCCACATATATATATAATGCTCATTATATATATATGTGGATCCCACCATTTCATGTGTGTGTAGGAATCTTCTTCTTCTTATGCAACATGAGGAGTTTAAACCCCATATAATAAACTATAAAAACACTTTGAGTTTTATTTAAATCATATAATTATATTTTTTATTAAATTTTTTGTTTATTTTAGAAAATTATAATTTTGAAAAAATTGAAGAATGAATAATTTTTATCCATAGATATCTATACAAGTAGTTTTGAATAATAACAATTGAGAAAAAAAATTATTTAATTTAGTAAAATTTAGAATTTTGTGCAGGGCGCTCCTTGGGTAAAAGTTCGTTGGTCAATCTGCACCTTAGATAACGAACGTTAACTTTTTGTCTAACGGTATTGTGCTGGGCGCTCCTGAGTAAAACTTTTTTGTGCTGACTGCACCTTTTCAAAAGTTTGTTGGTATTTTTGGTCCACTTAATAGTAAATTGTGTTGGACGCTCCTGAGCCAATAGTTTATTGGCCAAATCGCACCTTAACCCTTTAGGAATTGCGACCTTAGCCAAGCACCCCCACACTTTCAAATATTTAGAGGAAGATTTCTTTCCTTTCTATATTTTGTATGGTATGCTTTGTATCCTTTTGTGGAGCATTCTATTAATTAAAAAATTAGCCATTTAAAATGGCTTCCCCCCCCCCCCCACACAAGTTCTGTGGTAAACCAGACATAATCAACATTGCATTCATCATTTCTTTCAATGTCTGATTTTTTTTCACTAATATACAACATGCAACCATAATGATGCTATAAAGATTTCACATAATTTGGTAGTGATGTATACCCCCAACTAGAAATATTTATCATCTTTGGGTGTCTAAATAAAAATATCAACATTTATGTTCAATAATTATAAAAACAAATAATTAACCTATGGGTTAATCCATAAACACCTTATTATAACAAACTTTAGTGACATCATAGCATCAAGATTATGGGTAATCAAACATCATCATAATATTTGCAATTAAAATAATTCATAAAGAACTGACCACTATGGTGAATAACAAATCCACCCTACTTAATTCCAAAACTTAAATATTTAACATTCATACAAATGTTATGCACAATATTTAAGCATATAAAGTCATAGCCACAAAATCATCCATAATTATAAAATTAAGGTTATAATCACATTTCTACCAAAATCGTGAAAGCCAATCTCATTATATTTAGATATTTCACGATATCATGCATGCTTGTACCAAGAGAAATAATAATACTGTGAAAATACAAGCACATTTATCTCTACACTACATAAATGATTAAATTTTCATACCACCACAAAATATTTAATAATTCACAAAATTTTCTTTCAATAGCAAATAAGAAATCCTTCTTAATAAATTAAATAATGGCTAAGATATTTATAAATATTACTGTTTTTATTTAACCATTATTAATTCAAAAAACTTCACAAGATTTTAGGAGAGATTTTAGGAGATTAAAAATTATCAAACAAATTAATATCTCCAATGATACTATTCCCCCCTCATCCTAAAATTTAGGACTTTTAATAAAGCTCATCATTTAACTGTTAAACATATTTAATTTCTGTAACAAAGAGACCAAATAATAAAATAACACGTATGAACTCAATAATCATATCAAAATTTTCTCCATACAATAATTAATATAATCCAAAATATTAATTAATAAAACCAATAAAATCTCCCGAGGAAACCAAGGCATAAGATATATATTATCTTCACTTTATTAATTTAATTTTAATTTGATCCTCATTAATATAAGGAAAGATAGTAGGAGATTTATTAACTTCTCTTTCTTGACTAAATTCGGCCCAACAATATTTTTCCCAGCCAAAAGAAAAAATGCAGCCTAAAAACGTGCAGCCCACAATAAAGGAAAAAAATTGCAATTTGGCCCAAACAGAAACCAGTTCGGCCCAACAAATGAGCCTCATGCTACTAAAAGGTGCCAATAGATCAGTGGAAAGGCATCTCTTTTCGAACCAAAGTGACGCTTGTTCGATCCTGGAGGCGCGTTTTCATAGGTTTTAAATTTTAAAAATACGCTGCATGGCACCCAAAAGGATTCGAACCCCCGACGAATGGGAGCAACGCATCCTGAAGGCTGGCCTTGTGCCATTCCGTCGGACGTTTTCCACAGATCTACCGCAATGACACCAATTTTGTGGCCTAAAAACTCTGATTCCGTTCTTATGGTTTTTTCTTGTTCTCTACATAAAATTTATGGTCTATGTAGTCTAAAATTTCAGTTTTCATAGAATCCAAATTCAAAGACTTCAACCCACATCATTTTGGCAGTCCCTATCTTTCGTTTTTACGGGTTCTAAATTTTCATATGAAACTCTAAGTAAATACCAGACAGTTTGCACATATTTATGAAGCAAATCACATCTCTAAGATCATAAGACAAATAAGAAACTTGTGGGTCTAATCAAGCATAGGAAAAACTGATATAGTTCCGAACTCATGATTCAAATGGAAAAATCCAACGTGGAAATCGATTATGACCAAACTTCCATATTTCTCATACTTAAAGTCATATATATATAGAAGCATATCGATTTTCAGATTCATACATATAAGATCAGAACTAAAAACTCAACCAAGTAGAATCATTTGAAGCCATATAAGGCCAGGCAAAGTTCATATCCATAAACCGTTATATAAAGCAAATGCAGTCATGCTTTGAAAACCAAGATTATGAGCAGTACACAATGCAACAGATTTTCGCCAGAAAAATAGATCTAATATATATGTGTGGGTCTTATGATTACGCGAAAATCACAGTAATTCATGATTTTAGAAACTCTAAATTTTTTAACATCATGAATCCATTAAAATAATAAACACAGATTCAAACACAAAATTGTCTTAAGATTGTTGTTGAAAATACTATATATCAAGATAGAAATATCACTAAGATAAAAATCTGTATAACTAATTTGCATAATCTTATAAACATACAATACTTCTGCACATAAAGAAAACCAGTAAAAACTTACAAGACTGCCGAATATGGTAATGAACTATGAAGAAATCCGGGCCCAACGTACGTTGTTTCCTTAAGACAATTTTGCTCCCTCAATACGGATGCTAAAGGTTTCTGAGCAATTGCCTCCCAGGATAGAGTGGATTATTCGTCTTCAGAATGATGTCTCTCTCAATCTGAAGCCCAAGCGAATCCAACGAGTCTGCTTTCAGAATCGCACAGACTATGTCTACAAAATGTAATATGTATAGAGGAATGTTTGAGATTAATTTTTGATCTAGTTTTTTCTCTTGGATTTTCTGTTACTAAACCATCCTATTTATAGATGACGGAAATGATAAGATGGATACCCATTGGTGAACTGACGCGACCGTGGCGAAATAATGCCACCGGCGGTGGCCAACCAATGGGACTTCTTATTCATAACCCATGTGATTTAGATCCTAAAATTCAACACAAATATTAGGTGATCTCTTCCTTTATGCCTCCTTTACCTTTTGTACTCCTAAAACTAAATTGACCAATACTAGGCAGATACTGATGAAAGATTGATTCTTGAATTCTATCAAAGAAGGATCTGACATGGAATTGTGATGCTAATATCTTCAGAGACAATGTCTTAAGGAACCACAAGAACACTCCAATGAGAAGAGAAATAAGAGTCTGTGTTACCCCATTCAAAACTTTTGTGGTGAGTTCAGATCGCTGGGCCTTTTGATTGATTAACAGAACCCAAGTGAGAAGAATCAAACCCAGCCAAATGAAGACCTGAACACTCTTCAATCAAGAACAAAATATAGGACTTTTTTCCTCAGCAAAAAGTTCAGTTCAATCAAGAACACAATTATGTGCATTATCCAGTTTGTGACTAACATGCCACAAAAGATCACCAACACAAGCACACACCATCTCCAAAACTCCAAGCCCCAAACGATAGTGTTCTTCAGTTTATTAACAGTCAGGCTAGCCACTAGGCACCCCATAATGCATACAAATACAACCCACTCGATCAAAACCTTCGTGGCTACTGTCTTGCGCCTCCCTTTACTCATTTCAACTCTACTATACAAGATTTCATCCTCTCCAGCAGGCCCTGGAGATGCCATGAATGGTGTCTTGGGAGTGATGGAAGAAGTTATGGACGCTGTTCTATTAACAATCCTAGATTTGTTATTTGGCGAACCCTTATTGAAGGAGTTTCTAGATGGTGAATTAACAGCCATTTGCTCTTGCAATGTGAAATCATTGTTACCCTCAAACAAGGCAGCATCAACAGAATAAGGTTGTTCACCAAATCTAGATTTGGGTTTGGAAAACACTGACCTCATTAACGACTTTCTTTGAACAGGGTTTTCGCTGCCGAGAGGGTGCTTGGGTGGCTTCCTTGGGCTGGGACTGAAACGTATTTCAGGGGAAGCAACATTTAAAAGCGGAGACTTTGATGCAGCATACACAACATTGATGACGTCATTGCATTCAGCCATTTTGGAGTCTTGCACAGAGATCGCCACCACCACTTCGCCTGCATTAGCTGTTTTCTTCTCCGTCAAGCTTGCTTCTTCTGATTTTGTAACTTGATTCCTATTATCGCCATCCATGAAGATCTCTATGCATAGCGAATTGATAAGAAGGAAGCATTCTTAGAAATAAACTAGGGGATCAAGCATAAATACTTTAAGAAGAAAAACCCACTCGCGTGTGAACTGTACTAACCAGACAATGAATTAACTTGCTATGGGAAATGAAAATGAAAACAAAGAATTCTAGAATCTCTGAACTTACCGGCATGTACTACCCGAGTATAGTGGGCAAGAAAGCAATCCAGGAAAGGTCGAAAACATGCACGAGTTGTTGATGTAGCTGTGAAAATGCCAAGTGAAATGGTTGAAGGTGGATTTGAAATTCAGAAGCTTCATTTTTCCTCCTCTCTCTCTCTTTTTTTTTTTACTTGGATATTATATTATGCTTGAATGCGAAATCGCCTGGGGAAAGGCTGTTGAAGACGGTGGTTTCGCATCCCAAGAAAGTCAGGCTCAGATTTATTTATTATTCTGAACTCTGATTGGGGCTCCAAGTTCTGTATTAGAATTTTCGCTGTTATTTACTAAAGGGTTAAGGAGTAAATTGACCAACAAACTATTAGGCCAGGAGCATCTAGCACAAATAAGTTTTGAAGGTACCAGTAATACCAACAAACAATTAAAATTCTTAAAACAACACGATGCCGTCAGTTGTTGAGTAAACTCTGTTAAGGAAGACTGCCCAGTAAGATTTAAAGTTTAGGTGGCCATTTTTTATTTGTCGGTCAAAGTCCATGTGGCTTAAACACACACACGGAAAGGACGAGAAAAATACAGGCTATCGAGATTGACACAGCCAAGAAAAAATAAAGGAGTAGAGAAGAGCGAACTCGCATATACGTCCGTGTAATAGTGGAAAACCCAATCTCGGAGGTGAAGGTGAAGCGATCTGCAAACGCGGGGTTTAATGGCGACATCTTCGTCATCGTCGACAGCAAGGTAGAGAGAGACATTTTGCTTTCAATTTCAAATTTCAAAATTTTCTTTTCAAATGTCGTGTTTATCAATCTCAAATCAGCTTTTCCTCCACATTTTGCTTTTAATTTCAAATAGCTGGGCAACATCATTCAACTTCAAATTATCAGAGGAGGAAGAGAGGGAATGAAAAGTTAGGTTTCAATTTTTTCCCTCTCTGCGACTCCACAGATCTAGAACGACAATTAAGAGAAACACACCATCCAGAACTTACCAGATCTGGGCTTCTTTCTCCAGACGGGCTGCGTTGGGAAAAACTCCAGAACTGATGCTTCCTCCGTTGCAAGTTGGCGTTCAGGTTTTTCAGAAAATTTCATGGCTGCGATCAAGCCTGTCACCGTAGCAGCGATATGTTTCCTCCTTCTCTTGCGGTGGCCGGTGACGTTCAAGATTCACCCCGATTAAAGTCCATTACAGCGAGTAGCTGTCAAGTTTGAGATATGATCTTGACAACCTCTCTCTCTACCTTTCTCACATATACTCAATCGTGTTTTTCTTGTGATTTCCGTGTGTTTAAATCCCACGTGGCCACCTGGACTTTGACCGACAAATAAAAAATGGCCACCTGGACTTTAAATCCTACTGGGCAGTCTTCCTTAACAGAGTTTACTCAACAGCTGACGTCATTGTGTTGTTTTAAGAATTTTAATTATTTGTTGGTATTATTGGTACCTTCAAAACTTATTTGTGCTAGATGCTCCTGGCTTAATAGTTTGTTGGTCATTTTGCTCCTTAACCCTTTAGTAAATAAAGAAGCTCCGATTTATTAATAGGCCCATCCATGTGACTATTTATTTATTCTATTTATTGGATTAGATAAGAAGCGTGGCTGTATGAATTCGATCATAAAGCAATCAACTTGCATGTATTAAATTATAGGGTTAAGGAGCGATTTTCCCAACGAACAATTGGGCCAGGACCACCCAACACAGCAAACTATTTTTTGGACCAAAAATACAAATAAAGTTTTTAAAACCTTAAAGTGGCACAAAAACGTTAAACCGTGAGAAACGTCCGTCTATTCTTCTCCAAATGAGCTGAATAAATCATCCCCAAACATTCCACCAAAGGACCTCGAGCCACCTCTCATGCCGCCGCCGCCACCCATTCCACCAAATGGGCTTGAAGACCCGAAAAATTCAGCAAAAATGTCGTCTGCATTTCTGGGATTAAACCTAAACGTCGTTGGACCATTTCTAGTGTGGAAGAATGAAGTCCCACCGGCATCAGGAGGTGGCACCTGCCATTTCCAGTGTGGAAGAACGAAGTCCCACCGACATAAAATTTTAGCCTGATCACATAAAAACAGGGCAAGGGGTGCTTGGTAGAGATTGAAAATTCAGAAAATCTCAATAACATCATCAAACATTTGGTAGCTGTATAAAAGTGAAGGAAAGAATCACTGGGTAAATGAACGAGCTAACACAGATTGAATGATATCAACAAACAATTAACTAATGTTCTTAAAGTGAAGTACGTAATCGACAGCTAACTTTACCTCGTATGCTTCCGAGACTTGTTTGAATTTGGCCTCTGCCTCTTTCTTATTGTTTGGGTTCTTATCAGGGTGCCATTTCATGGCAAGCTTTCGGTAAGCTTTCTTCAAATCTTCATCTGTGATGAACGAGATTCTGCAAATACTCAGATTTTCCCTTTAATGGGTCTTCCGTGAAGCTTCGCTTCTGTTCTTTTGCTATCAGGTGCGATGAACACCAGGAAACGATAGATATAAAGATATAAGCACAACTGGCTCCCTTCGATTTGGGTTTTCGAAGGTTTTGGGTGTTTGCAACTGAAGACACAGGAACCTTCGATTTTCGCAAATACAAGAAGTTTTCAAATTTCCCCATCTTCAAAGATTCGAAGATGGTGGTTACTGGTATACCAAATTTGCTATAAAATCTCACAAATGAAAATTAACAGAGAAATTTCCCCATCTCGCTGCTTCTTCTTCTCCTCTCTCGGCCGCTCTAACTCCATCGTAGAATCCTCCACCGCCACCGATAGTCAGAAAAAGAAGATCTTGGACAATAGTGTGGATATCCTTACCTTCTCGTCGAACCCCTATTTGGACTTCCGGCGATCCATGTAGGAGATGGTAGAGGCGCGTTCGGAGCTGATGGATGTGAATCTGGGAAGTCTTGCACGAGCTCCTTCTCTGATCTTGCCCTCAATACCAAACATACCCCTGCCATTAAATTAAACTGGAAGATGCATACAAAAGCACAAAAGTGGGTGTCGGAGGTGAAATCGAAGGTGGGTCAAGGTGAAATCGGAGGTGGGCCGAAGGAGAAATCCTCTCTGCATGTCGTCCTCGCCGTCAGAGGTGAAATCAAGGTTGGGTCAGAGGTGAAAGGGGATGAAGATGCTGTCGGAAGTGTAGATGGAGGCAAAATGGAGATGGTGAAAAAACTAATGGACGTTGCATATAGATTAACGTTTTTGTGCCACTTTAAGGTTTTAAAAACTTTATTTGTATTTTTGGTCCAAAAAATAGTTTGCTGTGTTGGGTGGTCCTGGCCCAATAGTTCGTTGGTAAAATCGCTCATTAACCCTAAATTATATATATCATTACTTTAATATTATATTATTACTTTCACCCACTACCTCTATTAATTAGGGGTATAGATGGAAAAAATAATTAATGTTCCTTTGGAACAAGCAAATACCTCATAAAATGACTAAATATATTTATTAGTTGATACCTTTTAATAAGTACTAGAGAAAAGGAAGTATGAATTAATGGGAGAGTATACTTTTAGAGGAATATATTAGAGGGAAGAGTGTGATGGATAATAATTGGTTCAGAGGCATTTAATTATAGATCCCATCATTGCACTGATGAATGGTAGTGGGAACGTGGGGATGAAGATGAAGCTCTTTTTTGTGGGATGGAAGCTTTTTTTTTTTTTTTTTGCCCCACCTGATTCACCGATTTTGACTAATGTCTTGTGTCTGGTCCACGATCGTAGTGAAAGAACTCTCAGCATCATTTTCTTTATTCATTGCCTCAAATCAAAGACGTGGTTAAGAAAGAGGAAGTCTCTCTCCACTTACTCCTTGTAAATGTCGATTTGTGGGTTGGAAGTTGGAAGCCACTTAATCAATCCTGCTGGTCAAATCGGCGGAGAGATTGAGGGATTATGAGGCTCTGGGCCAACCTAGGTTTAAATGTTGTCACGTTGGGTCACGACCCATTAACCAGCCACCTCGCTCATTCTTTTCTGGGCAATAGTGATGATCTCCTTCTTAGTCCATGCATTGCACGGTGAGCTATGAATCATGTGAGATATTCCTGGTCCATCAAAGGTGAAGCGGTGTTATGGGTAATCGGTTTAAGAGTTTTGGACGTGGATCGACCCAGCTGAATTTTATAATTTTTCTTCTCCTCTTATCGAGTTTGAAACCACATTATTTTAAGTTAAAGAATGACAGTATTGTTAGATTTGTACTTTAATAACTTTGATTTTTTAGATTAAGCAACCTAGCTTCTATTCTACGCCCTTAATCATTTATCCATTCTGAGTCACCATACCCAAATACAACGCCCTTGTGGCCACATTTTGACAGCACGATGAAACGTTAATATAATATATAAAATAAACGGCTGCCACCATCATCTGAGTCATTGGAAACTTGTAGTATAGTGGTGAGTATTCCCTGTCCGCGGTGACCCGGGTTTGACCCCGGCAACGGCGAGTTTTTTTTGGGTCAAAGCTGTAATTTAAACCAAAGTTTGGGCTTATTTGACAGCCTTTATTCGTCACTTGCCCTTCTGGCACGATAAGTTTATTTGGTTCATCACTTGGGCCTATTTTACTGGTTATAAAAGGCTCACTAGATTATCAGGGGAAAAAAAAGGCTCAGTATCACCAATCAATCGAATTTTCAGTTATTATTATTAATCTACAAAGAAAAAAGGAAAAAATTAATCCAATGGTTTGCCAAGAAAAAATACACTCATGCAGAAAAGCTCTGTTGGAAGACTCTCCTACCATATCCAAGTGCACGACGTGGGTTAATTTTATTATAATACACTCCCCGTTTTTAAGGACATTACATTATTTGTGTTTGCATAATCCTAAACTTATAGGCTTCTTGAGAAAAAAGTTACGTTTTGCTTTTGTTCCTCAGAAAAAATAAATGAATTATACATATCTAATTAATTTTATTATAATTATAAGCATTTGGTATCCACTTTTATATTATATATATGGTACATCTTTCAAATTTTAAGAAAATATTGATTTAATCTAATCTTAGAAATTTGGATTAAAAAAATTGGTGGTAATCTAATGACACGGGGCCTTTCTTTTCTAGGTAGAACATAGCTCTAACTGAGTCGGTGATCACCATTATTCAAATAAGCTTAGTGATAGGTTGGTTAGCCTTCAAAAAGTATATTCATGCAAAACATGCCTACCTCTTACATTGTTAATCACATTGAAAAATAATTTATACTACTAACCCAAACATACACAAATCGCTTAGCCCATTGAACATGCTTATATGTTAATATTTTAATAAATTAATATTTTAAATCAATTAGTTGAAAAATATTTAATCTTCCCATATTTAATCTTTACAAACTTAAAAACCATATAATAGTCCGTAAAAATTTATTTTTCAATTAATAGGATTTAAAATATTAATTTATTAAAATACTAACATATAAGCAGTCTATTAGTTAGTGCAAACTTGGTTACAAACTTAAGGGACTAAAATGATACCAGAGGCAAACATAAAGGACCAAACGTATACTTTAGCCAATAATTTATACTACTAACCCAAACATACACAATCGCTTAGCCCACTCTAAGTTCACCCCATCCACTTAAACCTTGTATTTTTTCCGAGTCTATTAGTTAGTGCAAACTTGGTTTCAATGCCAAGCACTGTGCTTAGCTCAACTCATTAGATCTGATTTGGACGATCTATATCTAAGTTTTTAAAAGTCTATATTTTTTGATAAAATTTATTTTAATGGGTATAAAATCTAAAATAAAAATAATCTCTTAACTACTATTCTTCCAAAAAATGATTTTTTATTTAAAAAATCATCATTTAAAAAAACTCAAATATGGACGGCTCAAACTTGTTGAGTTGGGAGAGTTAAACATAATTCTTAGAACTGAAATCAAGTCTGATGTTCCCCGTCACTTTTATCAAAGGAAGTGCCTTGAATTAGTCTTTACTGACTTATTAGCTTGAATTATTAATTAATTATTAATTGAATCTGATGTTATTTAATTAATTATTGAGTCTGTTAGCTGACTAATAGGACCACTTAGTCACTGGTGAGTCATGTGAGTCAGTTATGCACATGTTTCCAGGGAATGTAGGAAGAGTCATTATCTCCCTCTTGTTTCTGCATCTATAAATATCTTTACACTTAGCAGTGTTAAAGCTAAGGCATGAGTGAATAACTTTATTTCAGAATATTGGAGATTCTCCAATTGGCTTCTATGATCTTTCATTAGAGAGATTCTTACCATGAGAGAGAAGAGAGAGTAGAAGAGAAAGTTCTCGAGTATTTATTATAAAACACCAACTAACAATTGTATTTAGTCATTTTATAAGACATTATCTTATTTCCAAAGCGCATTAATTATTTTTTTTCTATGTATGCTCATAATTAATAAAGGTAGTGGGTGAAAGTAATAATTAATATAATATTAGAGTTTAGTGGAATTAATAGGGGTAATTAATAATGGAAGTCACTTAAATTTTAAGACAACTTTATTGACTTTAACTGTTTTATATTTTTGTGGGAATTGTTCGTTGATGTCTTATAATAAAGACCAGAGGATTATTATCTTCTATTCCAAGTTTTCCTAAATTTACTTACGTGATAGTTATCGAAGTCCTAATTAGTACTCTCTTCAATCCTTTTTATAAGTAATTTTCTCTCTCTTATCAAAGTCCTAATTAGTACTCCATTCAGTCCTTCATTCTTATAAGCAACTTTCTTTCTTTAAGGGTTGGTCTTTTTTATAAGGAACTTTCTCTTTGTGTCTCAAAATTTAAAATATTTTTTCCTTTTCTACCCTATTAAATACACATCGTTATATTAATTATCCCTCACTCACCACTAATTCTTATTCATTTACTCATTTATTACACATATTTTATACTCATACTCTCAACATATTTGTTAATCATTTTCTCTTCTATGTTCTTTTCATAAATAGGGATATATTTAGAAGAAATATGACATTTTTGACATATTTATTATTTTTAATAATATTAACCATCAATTTGTTTTATGCAATAAGTATGAAAGTTGCTTATAAAAATAATATAGCAGTACTCATACTTGCACAATCATGGCCTTATTACGGATTAACTCTTAACTTCCATATATAGTTGAAACTTCCATATATATATATCGGGATAACTTGATTTAAATATTTTTTTAAAAAAATAGTAGAAGCATCCCATTGCCATCCACCTACGGCCTATCCCATTCAAATTTCCCACCTAGTTTACGCGCGCTGGCGCTGTTGATTTGTACGCGCCGTATCTCCAAACCGTTTTCTCAAATGCGTTTTTCTGTTACATAACTGACGGGTATACTCTCTGTTGTAACTGATATATTGTTGGTTAACAATCTACATACACAGTACGTACGAGTGTACGACAGAATGATAAACATTTTTTTTAAAAGCTCAATGTAGTTTAAATAACTTTTTTTAAATTTAAATATCTATACAGGTTCTTCTTCTAAGAAGCTCCAAGCTGGGCATGGCCCACCACTGCTTGAGGGTCATGCGGATGGCATGGTGTTAGTTTGTCAGATCATGCGTGAGTAACTGCCTATAAAAGGGATGGAGCACGCTTCACAACATTTCGCTCATTACTCTTCACTATCACACTTGGCCGATCACCTCCTCAGGTTCTCTACGTCATTTGCTTCCCCAACTTGATTCCATTTTCAAACTCAACGAATCATAACCCATCAAAATGGCTCGGGTCAAAAGAAAACTTGATGATGATAATAAGCTGAAGCCCAAATGGTATACGGAATATTCTCTCGACAACGATCTTACATGGTCTCTTGCTCTCAACAGGTTTTGGAATCTACACTTCTTTTAAATCATTTCACCAATCAATCTTTTATCCCTGTCACATCGATCGATCTTTTGCACTCATTTATTTTTTTTCGTTTTCTCGTCAGGGAGAACCGTACAATGTGTTGTTCGGAACTGGAGATACAGCTCTTAGACACCAAACGTTTTGGGAAGGTTTGGTAGCTTCCTTCAATCTTCTAAACTTTAAATATATTTCTTTCAGATTAAGCAGGAGGATGCTAGAATTATCAACTCAGTTCTTGTTAAACAAAATTTAGGCGCTAGTGGTTGATGGAGAGATGCGGTGTGCTGAAAAGGATGAATTCGTTTATCACGAATGCTTGATTCATCCCGCTCTCTTATGCCATCCACAGTAAGTGTCAGTTATATATTGATTTAAGCATATTCAATTATGCATGAGCGTTTTGATTTGTGCAGTCTCCCTGTCTTACAAATAGCAGCTTAGTCGTCGGCAGGTGCATGTATTGGCCGTCAGATATGTATCGATCTGGTGTGATTATAAATTAATGAATGAACCAGATGCCATGAACACATGCAGTAGTACTTGAAAAGCCTATAAATATTTCAGAAAAATGTCCCGTGCTCGTAATTTTGAGCTGAAAAAGTACATGCTCCACTCTGTCTCTCTCGCATTTTTTCCTTGTAATATATTGTCATAGGTTCGAGTTCAATAATCATAGGCAACAGTATAAAACAATTCACCTAAGCACGAATGCAGTATCAGGTACTCCCTCTGGTCCTTATTATAAGGCACCAACTAACCTTTCTCACAAACCAATAAAAATAGTTAAAGTCAATAAAGTTGCCCTAGAATCTAAGTAATTTTCAATATTACCCCTACTAATTGCACTAAACTCTAATATTATATTATTTATTACTCTCACACATTACCTTTGTTAATTAGGGGTAGACATGGAAAAAAATAATCAATGCTCATTGGGAACAAGCAAGTGCCTTATAAAAAGGACCAAATAAACTTGCTAGTTAGTGCCTTATAATAAGGATCAGAGGGAGTATTATCTTCATAATTTCGAGTCCAAATTACAAATTTAGCGCAGGATTATTACGCTTCTTCGTGTATTGAATGGCTCTTTTAAGTCTTTTGACTAAGACAAAGTGGAAAATGCTTACGTCATTGTTTGGCGTGGCAGCCCCAAAACTGTCTTCATAATGGGAGGTAGCGACGGATATGTTGCGAGAGAAGTACTAAAACACAAGTCACTGGAGAGAGTGGTCCTGTGTGATATTGAAAAGGTTACGACCGCACAACATTCACTCCTCAGCCGTCCATTTTCTAATCACAAGGGTTATTAATTTTTTGATCGAGGTATTGAGAGTTCAAAATTGAACGTCACTCTGTTTTTTTTTTTTTCCTTTTTTTCAGGAAGTGGTAACGTTCTGTCGAGAATACCTAGAGGAAAATAAGGAAGCCTTTTATCATAAGAAGCTTCACATTCAATTCAATGATATCAAGTAAACATCCCTTCTTTCATGCATGCTTCTAATTCTGTCCTATGCTTTAATTTCTTTATTCTTGACCATGCTTTGAAATAATTAGAGCCGGGAGGTTCGATCACCATTTTTTTTTTGCCAACAATATAATCATCCTTATTTATCACTGTAGTTAATTTATACTATACAAAGTAACATCCATTAATTGCTTCCAAAGAATTATTTACTTGTAGTTTTTTATTTTCAAAATCCACGAGGCTAAAATTTATATAAAATTTGCATTGAAGGGATGAATTAGAGAAATCAGATGAGAAGTTTGATATTATTGTTGGAGACTTGGCAGACCTTGCTGTTGGAGGAGCAACACCTTGCTACCAACTCTATACTCAATCCTTCTATGAGGAAATACTCAAGCCTAGACTTAGCGAGAAAGGTATTTTTGTGACTCAGGTAGGTTTTTAATTAGGAATGAGACCATTTATTAGGGGAGAAGATATATATAATCCATGATAACATTTAGTAAATTATCGCCTCTTCAGGCTGGACCCGCTGGCATCTCCACCCACAAGGAGGTATTTACCTCCATCCACAATACAATCAGGCAGGTCTTTAAATGTAGGATTCTATTTCAAACCTCTTGCTCCGCTGTTCAGATTATTTCGATAACTCAATAAATAGTTAAGTCAACAGAACACAAGAATACATTTTTTGATTTCAAGCCTTCAATTAAAATCTTCCCCCTTTATATGGTCTGATCTGCTTCTTTTATACAGATGTGAAGACATACACAGCTCACGTACCATCTTATGCTGATACTTGGGGATGGGTTATGGTATGCATGAAGATAGTTTTGCTGTAACATAGTTGGGATTAGCTACAGGTTTAAAGCTAAGCTGTGATTATTCATATTTATATGAATCTCTATACTTTCTCTTAGGCTTCGGATCACCATCCATTATCGGTTGAAGATGGGGAAATGGACAAAAGAATTGAGGAAAGGATAGATGAGGAACTGCGCTTTCTGAATGAAGCCTGGTTTATCTCCTCCACCACCATGAATAAGACCGTCTCTCAATCGTGAGTTTATTTTTCTGTCAAGTCACATTCAAAGTCAATTTCTCTACACATTGAAAATTTCATGCTTCAAATTTTTTATATACATGATGTTACTTCCAATTTACAAACGAAAGAGTAACTTGGAAGGTTGTTGTATGTCAGTCCTTCTAAGAAATTGTTATAGGAACAATTTGGTGTGATAAACATCACCATCATCTGAATCAATGGATTTTAACACCAAAACGTGGTTGTTTTTTCAGGTTGCTAAATGAAACTTACGTATACACAGAAGAGGTAATTAGATTCGTCCATGGACAAGGTATAGCGAATCAAGACTAAGGTCTTACACCACAAGTTGAAGGAGTGGCAGCACATAATAAAGGGATGGGAGGGTTGGATATGTGTTCAACAATTAGCATAAGAACAAAAACCTTTTGACTAGTTTCATTCAATTAGTCTACAAAAATTGTTCGTTAGTTTTGCGAGCTCGCTTCGATGGTTTCTCAATGATAACCTTTTGACTAGTTTAGTGTTTATAAAAGTTGTTGTTATAAATGCCATTTGTAGTTTGTAGTTTGTAGTTTGTAGTTTAGTCCAATAATTTTTTTGGGGGAAAACTCAAACTCATGCCTCTCACGCAACAACTTTAAGAAAATAACATGGACTAAAAGTGACCACACTCAAGACTCAACTACCCTAAAGGGTCACAAAATTGAGTGATCAGAGAAATGATATGAAATCATCTTGCGAGAAGAGTTGTATCAGATCCAGTATTACTGAGATGAACCGCTTGGGGAAGAAGATTGTATCCGATATTGAGCTCTTCAAATATTTTCTTTATCTCTGTCATCAGTTCACTTCTTCGCGTGTTCTTCGCTCCCCACTCTTGAAAGTTCATTGTGTGGGTTACATGCAGAGCCATCTTTAACTTGTTCACATTTTCAATCTCCTTTAGCACAACATTGTGATTAGTATGCCAATGTTGTGGATTTCTCTCCAGGTACCTGATTTCAACCCCGCCATGCATTACAAACAGAAGCAGAAATAAAGTCAGAGGATAGTAAAAGAAGTTTCTCAGATTATGTTACAATGGGCTTTACCTCTTTACTTTTTCTTTCAGAGCCCCAAGTTTCTCCAATGGTGTCATGAAGTCAACACAGAACTCAATTGTGTCTCCCATATCTGGACTTCTGTAATAATTGGTTATTGGTTTTGTCGCTAGAATTGAGTTTGGATAATACACCTTTTCATTATTAAGCTTTAAGAAGACTGTGGTCAATATATTCATTTCTTCAACCAGTAGCTGCTACCAAATTATCAGAATTTATTAGTACATGAACTTCTCAAGAAAAAGAAAAAAAAAATGCTTGGTGTAAATTACCTGAACACCATCAACAACACATCGATCACCGACATCAAAGGGATGCATCACAAACACAAAGATGATAGCTTCAAATATGTTCTTGCATGTGTTTCCAAACATGAAAGTAACGAGTACTAGCTGTGATGAGAAGAACAAAAGTAATTTTGTACTGGCAATCTCCATCAGGAGAAGCCATGCTATTATGGTCACAACCACCAGAATCCCTGTCACAAGCTTACTTAGCTGTTTCACTGCTGTTTTGGTGTCACCCAAGGCATGTGCCAATGCTTTGCGCTCCTGATAAACCTTCAACTAAAGAACATGACATGTACAAACATTAATGAATGAAAATTTTCCAAAGAAAACAGGATCTCAGTTCATCATAAACTAATTCAATAAATATTGTAGGTGCATTGCTTGTATTTTCTTTTTTTTTTTTAAAACTTACCACCCAGCTTGTTAAGGCTTTTCTGTCAATTCGTCCACTTTCCGCTCCATCAAACAAGGGAAACACCAGATTCACTTCTTCCTTAATCATAAACCTCCGAAGGTCATCCTCGTCAATGTACCTATTCATAATTAAAGTACTTTATAAGGGTGAGGCAATGTAAAAGACAGCTGATCTTTGTTTCAAGAAGAATGGTAGTATTCTTACAAGGAACCAGGGGTTGCAACATTTCTGAAAATGATATATGCAGCGGCAGTTGCTTCCATCTCATTGCTAATCTCTTTATCAGTTTGTTCAAAAGTTTCATCTAGTGCATCAGAGATAGTGGACAACCTTGAATTTGTCACAGCATCAACCAAAATCTTCATGGTCCCAGCTGAAACCTTCTCCTGTTTCATCTTGTGAAGCCTTGCCACATCAATGACCTCTTTCTTTACGCCTCCTTTACCTTTTGTACTCCTAAAACTAAATTGACCAATACTAGGTGATCTCCCTATCTTCTCTGCCTCCTCTATAAGTGGACGCCCTGATAGTGTCTGCAGAAGATACTGATGAAAGATTGATTCTTGAATTCTATCAAAGAAGGATCTGACATGGAATTTTGATGCTAATATCTTTAGAGACAATGTCTTAAGGAACCACAAGAACACTCCAATGAGAAGAGAAATAAGAGTCTGTGTTACCCCATTCAAAACTTTTGTGGTGAGTTCAGATCGCTGGGCCTTTTGATTGATTAACAGAACCCAAGTGAGAAGAATCAAACCCAGCCAAATGAAGACCTGAACACTCTTCTTCAGTCCATGAACAAAATATAGGACTTTTTTCCTCAGCAAAAAGTTCAGTTCAATCAAGAAAACAATTATGTGCATTATCCAGTTTGTGACTAACATGCCACAAAAGATCACCAACACAAGCACACACCATCTCCAAAACTCCAAGCCCCAAACGATAGTGTTCTTCAGTTTATTAACAGTCAGGCTAGCCATTAGGCACCCCATAATGCATACAAATACAACCCACTCGATCAAAACCTTCGTGGTTACTGTCTTGCGCCTCCCTTTACTCATTTCAATTCTCCTATACAAGATTTCATCCTCATCCTCTCCAGCAGGCCCTGGAGATGCCATGAATGGTGTCTTGGGAGTGATGGAAGAAGTGATGGACGCTGTTCTATTAACAATCCTAGATTTGTTATTTGGCGAACCCTTAATGAAGGAGTTTCTAGATGGTGAATTAACAGCCATTTGCTCTTGCAATGTGAAATCATAGTTACCCTCAAACAAGGCGGCATCAACAGAATAAGGTTGTTCACCAAATCTAGATTTGGGTTTGGAAAACACTGACCTCATCAGCGACTTTCTTTGAACAGGGTTTTCGCTGCCGAGAGGGTGCTTGGGTGGCTTCCTTGGGCTGGGACTGAAACGTATTTCAGGGGAAGCAACGTTTAAAAGCGGAGACTTTGATGCAGCATACACAGCATTGATGACGTCATTGCATTCAGCCATTTTGGAGTCTTGCACAGAGATCGCCACCACCACTTCGCCTGCATTAGCTGTTTTCTTCTCCGTCAAGCTTGCTTCTTCTGGTTTTTTTGTAACTTGATTCCTATTATCGCCATCCATGAAGATCTCTATGCATAGCGAATTGATAAGAAGGAAGCATTCTCAGAAATAAACTAGGGGATCAAGCATAAATACTTTAAGAAGAAAAACCCACTCGCGTGTGAACTGTACTAACCAGACACTGAATTTTTTTTTTTGGTCAAACCAGACACTGAATAAACTTGCTATGGGAAATGAAAGTGAAAACAGAGAATTATGGAATCTAAGAAACTTACCAGCATGTACTACCCGAGTATCGTGGGCAGGAAAGCAATCCAGGAAAGGTCGAAAACATGCACCAGTAGTTGATGTAGCTGCGAAAATGTCAAGTGAAATGGTTGAAGGGGGATTTGAAATTCAGAAGCTTCATTTTTCCTCCTCTTTTTTTTTTTTTTGCTTGGATATTATATTATGCTTGAATGCGAAATCGCCCGGGGAAAGGCGGTTGAAGACGGTGGTTCCGCATCCCAAGAAAGTCAGGCTCAGAGTTATTATTATGCTAAATACCTGGGCTTCTGATCGTCTGGACTCTAATTGGGGATCCAAGTTCTGTATTAGAATTTTCGCTGTTATTTAGTAAATAAAGAAGCTCCGATTTATTAATAGGCCCATCCATGTGACTATTTATTTATTCTGTTTGTTTATTAGATTAGATAAGAAGCGTGGCTGTATGAATTCATAAAGCAATCAACTTGCATGTACTATTAAATTATATATATCACACTTACACTATCACGTAGCTGGACGTCATGAAAGTGTGATCTGTTCGTGGGTAAGCGAGTATATTAATGCATATGTTGGGTCACAACTCACACCTTGAAGAAAATGTGTATCTTGAGCAAAAAAGAAAAGAAAATGTGTATCTATTAGACATTTAGGGTTCAAACTCCTGGTGGGAAAACATTACAAAAAATGGTGCATGTTTATTAAAAATCTGGATCTCCAGCTTTTGCGATAAATTATGATTGCATATAACAAAATTAGAAAGCGATAAACAAGAATAAAAATCTGGGTGTATATCGAACTGAAAAGAGAATATATATATATAAAATCCGATATAATCTTTCTAGTTCTTATTATACGGCACAAACTAACAATTCTCATAAACCAATAAAAACAGTTAAAGTTAATAAAGTTGTTATAAAATTTAAGTAATTCTCAATATTACCCCTACTAATTACACTAAATCATAATATTATATTATTACTTTCACCCACTACCTTTATTAATTAGGGGCATAGATGAAAAAAATAATTAATGTTCCTTTGGAACAAGCAAATACTCCCTCTGGTCCATTACCTTTATTAATTAGGGGTAGACATGGAAAAAAGTAATCAATGCTCATTGGGGTATTTATAAATAATGAATCAGTGCCTTGAAATAGTGACTCTTGAACATTACACCTCTTCAGAAAATCATAACTATCTGTTAAATTCATGAACTATGTTGATTTATTAACCAACACAAATCCCTTAATTTGACCTAAGACGAGAGGGTTGGGTCGACGAAATAATAACATAACTTTTCAAAACGCGTCTCTTCATTTAAATATATTTTATAATATTGGAAAGACTTTTTTTGACACACCTATATGCAATATTTACAACAAGACCCAATTATTATTATTAATCTACAAAGAAAAAAGGAAAAAAAAAAAATCCAATGGTTTGCCAAGAGAAAACAGACCCCCCGTTTTTTAATTACATTCCATTATTAGTCGTGTTTGCATAATCCTAAACTTATAGGCTTTCTAAGAAAAAAAGTACGTTTTGCTTTTGTTCCTCAGAAAAAATAAATGAATTATACATTGGGAAAATTATAATAAAGGACCTAAGAAAAATAATATTTATTAAGAAGGATCATAAAAATGGTAATTATTTTGAAGGACCAAAAATTAAAAGATTAAAATAAAAAGACTAAATTGCCCTTGGTCAGATTTCCTATTTTATTTCAATTAAATCAAAATTTAAAGTGATTGATTGAAAATGATAAATAAAGATCAAATCAAAATCTAGAATATGTAAGTTAGAGTCTCTACTGGTAATTTTTTATCTCTCCTTGGAGGAATCGTACGTTGACAAAGATCTCCCAGGCCTCCTCCCCCTCTATTCTATGATCTTCAAGTTCCTCTCCCTGGTAATTTTTTCTCTTTGTTTTCTTTTGGTTTGGTTCTTGCTATCGTCATTAAAACCTGATTAATCTTTGCCCCTTTAGTATTGTATTTTTTTCAAACTTCTCTTTTGAATTACCGAAGATAAATTCGCATTGTCTGTCATTTTTCTTTCTTTTAGTAGGATGAAAGGTTCCCATATATTATTGTTAAAAAAAAAACATGTTCCTAGATATTCACCTTGAAGACAAATTCACATTGTCCGTCATTTTTCTTTCTTTCTTAGGAATGAAAGATTCCCATATATTATTGTTTAAAAAAAAAATGTTCCCAGATATTGACCAGTAAGTTTTTTTTTTTTTTGGGTTAATTAGATATTTCATTTGATACTTTTTTATTTTAAAACTTTTTTAATATTATTCAGGAAATTGGTTCAACAATAATAGAGCCTAGAAAATAATAGATTGTCAGCATTCGTTGGAGATTTTTTGTTACTTTCTTATAGGTGGATAAGTCATTAGTGAATTGAGAGGAGTGCTACGCTATGAAGGAGGGAGAAAAATTGGCAAAATGATTGAACATGGGCTATCATTGACAGAACTAATAACCATGATATCATCTTGTTTTGGGGAAAGAAATAAGTGGAAAGGGACTTAAATATAATATAGTTTAAAGTTTGATCCTTCTCAGCTTATAGACCTTATTGATGATGATGGAGTGAAGCAGTTGATAAAATACAATGAAGATTGTGCTCATTTGTACATTACTGAAGATCAAAATAGAACAACAATAAGCCAATCAACACAAGGGTAAGAGATTACTTCATAATATTATGTGTATATAAGTTTGAAATACTTTCATATTATTGCATTTAATAAATAATGTTGGATTAAATGTAAATGCAGTGCGCATACACATCACAAGGACAACCACAATTTGCTACTCCCACGAGTGAAAATATTATTGCTACTCCTCATGCAAATCAAAGTGTCCCTGCAACAATATCTGAGTTAAATTCAACAAAGTGGTGTGAATTAATTGTGGGAAGTGGACAGATTTTTGATGATGAAGCTGCTTTTAGGGAATCACTATACAAATATAGTGTTGCACACAAGTTCAGATACAAATTTTTAAAGAACAACCCTTATTTGTTGAAGAGTACTGTTATTTGTTGTCCTCACAACAAAAGATCTACATGAATACCATAATCCCAGTAGAAACTCATGATATGCCCAACTTAAACCAATTGTCCCTCGATGATTATAGGACAAATACCTTTTTACAACCCCCAATTACAAGTCGGCCACCTGGAAGACCTAAAAAAAGCGTCGTGAATCCCAATTCCAACATAAGGTGCAATATCAATGTTCTCGGTGTCACCAATCTGGGCATAACCGTGCAAGTTGTACAAATCCTAACCCAACTGAACTATGATGATGAATTTGTGAAGATAATAGGTATAGATCATTTTTTAATCATTCAATGTTATCTTTTACTTTATAGTGATGGAGACAATGTTTTGTTTTTGTATATCCAGGTTCAAATAGAGCTTTGTGGTGATGGAGACAATGTAAACAACAAGGGCATCATTGGTGGCTTAAATGGCTAGCTCCGTAGGATATATGCTTTGTAAAATATTTGGTGGATTTTATATTTAAGTTTGGGTTTATGACTTGTGCGCTTGTAAAGAGCTTTTATTATGCAGAATAAGATTATGCAGGATAAGTTGTTTTGGAGTTTTGTTGGAATTATTGATAAATACTCATTAGAATGATCTAAGCAATGGCCAGATTTTTCTATCATCAAACATAAATAATTACTCTTATATTGTAATTGTAGATTCTAATTGTACAAACTAACAGTCTGAGAAGCAAAAATGGGGAAAGAAAAAGAAAAAAAAAAATGAATAAGAAAAGTAAGCACGTTCACATGTAAAATGTTCTAATATATAATATATAATAAAAAGTAAAATGTGGAGACCTGGGGCATAAAAAACAAAGGCAATTTAGTCCTTTTATTATAAAAAAACATGGAGCCATAAAAGTAAATATTTTTTTTTTTGAATTTATCTCTTTTCAAGACCTGAGGTAATGGATGGTAAGTGTGAAACTGTAAAAAGTAAAACGTTTTTTGAGGATTTCTCACCATTACACAAAAATTGTAGAATCAATGGCAATTTAGTCTTTTTATTTTACTGTTTTAATTTTTGGTCCTTCAAAATAATTACCTTTTTTATGGTCCTTCTTAATAAATGTTATTTTTCTTAGGTCCTTTATTATAATTTTTCCTTATACATATCTAATTAATTTTATTATAATTATAAACATTTGGTTTCCACTTTTATATTATATATATCGTACATCTTTTAAATTTTAAGAAAATCTTGATTTAATCTAATCTTAGAAATTTGGATAAAAAAATTGGTGGTAATCTAATGACATGGGGCCTTCTTTTCTTCTAAGTGGGCTAGTGATGATCGCCATTATTCAAATATGCTTACTGATAGGTTGAGTTAGCGTTAAAAAAACACGTTCATATAAGTTAAGATAAAACTCATCTTATATACCTATCTCGTACATCATAAATCATATTAAAAAAATAATTTATATTGCTAACCCAAACAGACACAATCGCTTAGCACACTTTAGGTTCACCCCCATCCACTTAAACCTTGGATTTTTTTCCCAGTCTATTAGTTAGTACTGACTTGTTTTCAGTGCTAAGCACTATGCTTAGCTCTTCCAACTTATTATATATGATTTGGACGGTCTATATCTGAGTTTTTAAAAGTCTATGTTCTTAATAAAAATTATTTTAATGGGTATAAAATCTAAAATAAAGATAATCTCTTAACCACTATTTTTTTTAAATGATTTTTTTCTTATTTAAAAAATCATCATTTTAAAAAAATTCAAATCTAAACCACCCAAAATCAAGTCTTGACGGCTCATAACTGATGAGTTGGGAAAGCTAAACACAATACTTATCATTGAAATCAAGTCTGATATTCCACATCACTTATCAAAGGAAGCATAACAAAGGAAGTGCTTTGAATTAGTCCTTACTGATTTAGCTAAGGCATGAGTGAATAACCTTATTTCATATAGAAGATTCTCCTTTGCTTCTAGAATCATTCATTAGTTAGATTCTTACTGTGAGAGTAAGAGAGAAAGTTATCACTAGTACTATGTTCTATTCCTAGTTTTCCTAAACTTGCTTAGGTGATAGCTATCAAAGTCCTAGTTAGTACTCCCTTAGAACCTTTTTTATAAGTAACTTTCTTCATTCGGTCTTTTTTATAAGTAATTTTCTTTTTGTGTCTCAAAATTTAAAATATATTTTCCTTTTCTACCCTATTAAATACACATCTTTATATATCCCTCACTCACCACTAATTCTCATTCATTTACTCATTTATTACACATTCTCTCACATGTTTTATACTCATACTCTCTCATATTTGTTAATCATTTTCTCTTCTATGCTCTTTGTTGGATTTTAGGATCTAAATCCCATGGGTTATGAATAAGAAGTCCCATTGGTTGACCACCGCCGGTCGCATTGTTTCGCCACGGTCACGTCAGTTCACCAATGGGTACCCATCTGATCATTTTCGTCATCTATAAATAGGGCGCCTTAGTCACAGAATAGTATCTAGTTTTCTATATACACTCATACTGCATATAGAAACATTCTGGCGTTCCAAAAGCAAACTCGTTGGATTTGCTTGGGCTTCAGATTGACAAAGCCCTCTCTCTGAAGACGAATAATCCGCTCTATCCTGGGAGGCAATTGCTCAGAATAGTGTTGTTAAAACGTAGAGTCTACGTAGAAACGGTAAGGGTGAGCAAAAACGTAAAATCGTAAAACGTAAACGAAACGTAAGAGTTTACTACGTACTACAAAAAAAAAAAAAATCCAATATCTATAAAACCATAACACACTAATACATTAAAGTCATCACAAATTTAAGTCCAAACAGTTAAGGAAATAATTAAGTTCAAACTCATTCATCATAATACATATTATCTCAAACTATATTTAATCAAAATTCAAAGAAATTATCTCAATTTAAGGCTTTCAAATTTCAGAAAATTCAAACAAACACAAAAAGCTAGTTTAAAAGTTTCAGTTTAGTCCCTCTGCGAAACCTTTTAAACTTTTCACTTAGGTCCCTATGTGTAAAGCTGCTGCGTTTTGGAGATTAGATCTGATTTATTCATTGAGCTACAAGAGACCCGATAAAAACAGAGGGAGCGCCGCGAACCAGGATCGACCTTCGACTTCGACACCATCAACTCCACCTTCGATCTTCATATTTCATCATCAACTTCACCTGAGCGCCGCGAACCAGGATCGCCCTTCGACTTCAACACCATCGACTCCACCTTCGATCTTCATCTTTCATCTTCAACTCCACCTCCTCGAAAATACCCTTTTTTTAAAAAAATTCAGAACGGTAAACTCGCCTGTTTCGACCGTTTCTACCGAGTTGGAACGGCGTCTCTACCGTTTTAGAGCAATTTCCGTCTCAACCACCGTTCTGACACGATTTTCCAGTGAAAAACGAAAAAATGTACGTTTCAACCTTTTGAAACGACGTTTTAACAACACTGGCTCAGAAACCTTCGACATCCGTATTGAAGGAGCAAAATTGTCTTAAGGACACAACGTACGTTGGGTCCGGATTTCTGCATTGTTCATTACCATAATCGACAGTCTTGTGAGTTCGTTTTACTGGTTTTCTTTATGTGCAGAAGTATTGTATATTTATAAGATTATGCATATTGCACAGATTCTTATCTTAATGATATTTCTATTTTGAAATTATTTTCTCCAACACTCTTTTCATAAATAGAGGTATAATTAACAGAAATATGACATTTTTGACATATTTATTACAGTATTTTTTATAATCTTAATTGTCAGTTTGTTTTATGCAATAAGGAAAGTTGCTTATGAAAATAACGTAGCAGTACTCACACTTGCACAGTCATGGCCTTATTACAGATTAACTCTTAACTTCCATATGTATATGGATAACTTGATTTAAATATTTTTTTTTAAAAAAAATATTAACAGTCCTAGCTTCTAGATGCTGAGGTAAACGCGTGAGAGTAATAAACGGTTCGCCCTGCGTGAACCCAACCCCTTTCCTAAAATTACAGTACAAAAAAAAACTTGATTTAAATATTTAAAAAAAAAATAGTAGAAGTATCCCATTACCATCCGCCTACGGCCTATCCCATTCAAATTTCCCACCTAGTTTACGCGCGCTGGCGCTACTGATTTGTACGCGCCGTATTTCCAAACTGTTTCACTCTCAAATGTGTTTTTCTGTTACATAACTGACGGGTACACTCTCTGTTGTAACTGATACGGTTGGTTAACCATCTACATACACAGTACAGAATCATAAACATTTTTTTTAAACCTCAATGAAGATTAAATAACTTTTTTTTTTTAAATTTAAATATCTATACAGGTTTTTCTTCTAAGAAGCTCCAAGCTGGGCATGGCCCACCACTGCTTGAGGGTCATGCGGATGGCATGGTGTTAGTTTGTCAGATCATGCGTGAGTAACTGCCTATAAAAGGGATGGAGCATGCTTCACAACATTTCGCTCACTACTCTGCACCAACATACTTGGCCGATCACCTCCTCAGGTTCTCTACGTCATTTCATTTGCTTCCCCAACTTGATTCCATTTTCAAACTCAACGAATCATAAGCCATCAAAATGGCTCGGGTCAAAAGAAAACTTGATGATGATATACTGCCCAAATGGTATACGGAATATCTCGACAACGATCTTAAATGGTCTCTTGCTCTCAACAGGTTTTGGAATCTTCACTTCTTTTAAATCATTTCTCCAATCATTCTTTTATCCCTGTCACATCGATCGATCTTTTGCACTCATTTAATTTTTTTCGTTTTCTCGTCAGGGAGCTCCTTACAATGAGTTATTCTTCGGATCTGGAGATACAGCTCTTAGACACCAAACATTTTGGGAAGGTTTGGCAGCTTCCTTCAATCTTCTAAACTTTAAATATATTTCTTTCAGATTAAGCAGGAGGATGCCAGAATTATCAACTCAGTTCTTGTTAAACAAAATTTAGGTGCTAGTGGTTGATGGAAAGATGCGGTGTGCTGAAAAGGATGAATTCGTTTATCACGAATGCTTGATTCATCCCGCTCTCTTATGCCATCCACAGTAAGTTTCAGTTATATATTGATTTATGCATAAGCGTTTTGATTTGTGCAGTCTCCCTATCTTACAAATAGCAGCTTAGTCGTCGGCAGGTGCATGTATTGGCCGTCAGATATGTATCGATCTGGTGTGATTATAAATTAATGAATGAACCAGATGCCATGAACACATGCAGTAGTACTTGAAAAGCCTATAAATATTTCAGAAAAATGTCCCGTGCTCGTAATTTTGAGCTGAAAAAGTACATGCTCGACCTGTCTCTCGCATTTTTTCATTGTAATATATTGTGATAGGTTTCGAGTTCAATAATCGTAGGCAATAGTATAAAACAATTCAACTAAGCACGAATGCAGTATCAGGTATTATCTTCATAATTTAGCGCAGGATTATTACGCTTCTTCGTGTATTGAATGGCTCTTTTAAGTCTTTTGACTTCGACGAAGTGGAAAGTGCTAACGTAATTGTTTGGTGTGGCAGCCCCAAAACTGTCTTTATAATGGGAGGTAGCGACGGATATGCTGCGAGAGAAGTACTAAAACACATGTCACTGGAGAGAGTGGTCCTGTGTGATATAGAACTGGTTACGACCGCACAACATTCACTCCTCAGCCGTCCATTTTCTAATCACAAGTGTTATTACGGTTGTTGAATAATTTTTTGATCGAGGTATTGAGAGTTCAAAATTGAACGTCACTCTGTTTTTTTTTCCTTTTTTTCAGGAAGTGGTAAAGTTCTATCGAGAATACTGCGTAGAGGAAACTAAGGGATCCTTTTATGATAAGAAGCTTCAAATTCGCATCAATGATATCAAGTAAACATCCCTTCTTTCATGCATGCTTCTAATTCTGTCCTATGCTTTAATTTCTTTATTCTTGACCATGCTTTGAAATAATTAGAGCCGGGAGGTTCGATCACCATTATTTTTTTTGCCAACAATATAATCATCCTTATTTATTCCCGTACGTAGTTAATATATACTAAAAAGTAACATCCATTGCTTCCAAAGAATTATTTACTTGTAGTTTTTTATTTTCAAAATCCATGAGGCTAAAATTATAAAATTTGCATTGAAGGGATGAATTGAAGAAATCAAATGAGAAGTTTGATATTATTGTTGGAGACTTGGCAGACCCTGTTAAAGCAACACCTTGCTACCAACTCTATACTGAATCCTTCTATGAGGAAATACTCATGCCTAGACTTAGCGAGAAAGGCATTTTTGTGACTCAGGTAGGTTTTTTATTAGGAATGAGACCATTTATTAGGGGAGAAGATATATATAACCCATGATAACATTCAGTAAATTATCGCCTCTTCAGGCTGGACCCGCTGGCATCTCCACCCACAAGGAGGTATTTACCTCCATCCACAATACAATCAGACAGTGCTTTAATCGTAAGATTCTATTTCAAACCTCTTGCTCCGCTATTCAGATTATTTCGATAACTCAATAAATAGCTAAGTCAACAGAACACAAGAATACGTTTTTTGGTTTCAAGCCTTCAATTAAAATCTATATATTTTTCCCCTTTACATGGTCTGCTTCTTTTATACAGATGTGAAGGCTACACAGCTCACGTACCATCTTATGCTGATACTTGGGGATGGGTTATGGTATGCATGAAGATAGTTTTGCTGTAATATAGTTGGGATTAGCTACATGTTTAAAGCTAAGCTGTGATTATTCATATTTATATGAATCTCTATACTTTCTCTTAGGCTTCGGATCACCATCCATTATCGGTTGAAGATGGGGAAATGGACCAAAGAATTGAGGAAAGGATAGATGGGGAACTGCGCTGCCTGAATGAAGCCTGGTTTATCTCCTCCACCACCATGAATAAGATCGTCTCTCAATCGTGAGTTAATTTTTCTGTCAAGTCACATTCAAAGTCAATTTCTCTACACATTGAAAATTTCATGCTTCAAATTTTTTATATACATGATGTTACTTCCAATTTACAAACGAAATAGTAACTCTGAAGGTTGTTGTATGTCGGTCCTTCTAAGAAATTGTTATAGGAACAATTTGGTGTGATAAACATCACCATCATCTGAATCAATGGATTTTAACACCAAAACGTGGTTGTTTTTTCAGGTTGCAAATTGAAACTCACGTATACACAGATGAGGAGGAGGATTAGATTCGTCCATGGACAAGGTATAGCGAATCAGGACTGAGGTCTTACACCACAAGTTGAAGGAGTGGCTGCACATAATAAAGGGATGGGAGGGTTGGATATGTGTTCAACAATTAGCATAAGAACAAAAACCAATGGAATCAATTAGCAATTTACTACTGTTTCATTCAGTTGGTCTATAAAAATTGTTCGTTAGTTTTGCGAGGTTGCTTCAATGTTAACCTTTTGAAGAGTTTGGTGTTTAAAAAAGTTGTTATTACAAATGCCACTTGTAGTTTGTAGCGTAGTAAATGATTTAAAAGATGGCAATCTTTCGTTTTCCCAAGTATAAATGACATTAATCAAATGGTAAAACGCATTGAAAGTGTAGTAAATATTATTAGTATGTGGTATATTATTTTACTTGCATTATATATTATTTTACATTATATTATTAAACCAGGAAAGCAATCCAGGAAAGGTCGAAAACATGCACCAGTAGTTGATGTAGCTGCGAAAATGTCAAGTGAAATGGTTGAAGGGGGATTTGAAATTCAGAAGCTTCATTTTTCCTCCTCTTTTTTTTTTTTTTTTTTGCTTGGATATTATATTATGCTTGAATGCGAAATCGCCCGGGGAAAGACGGTTGAAGACGGTGGTTCCGCATCCCAAGAAAGTCAGGCTCAGAGTTATTATTAAGCTAAATACCTGGGCTTCTGATCGTCTGGACTCTAATTGGGGATCCAAGTTCTGTATTAGAATTTTCGATGTTATTTATTTATTTTTTGATATAAATTTTCGATGTTATTTAGTAAATAAAGAAGCTCCTATTTATTAATAGGCCCATCCATGTGACTATTTATTTATTCTGTTTATTGGATTAGATAAGAAGCGTGGCTGTATGAATTCATAAAGCAATCAACTTGCATGGGAAAACATTAAAAAAAATGGGGCATGTTTATTAAAAATCTGGATCTCCAGCTTTTGCGATAAATTATGATGTTTATTATTGCCTATAATAAAATTAGAAAGCGATAAACAAAAATAAAAATCTGGGTGTATAGAGAAGTGAAAAGAGAATATTTATATACAATCATTATTGTCAAACTCAGGAGTTGGCTCTCTGAGTCTAGTGTTTTTATGTTTCTAGCTTACAAAATTGAGTTGAGCCACTGGTAAACTCGTGATCATTGTAAACTCGGTTAAACTCACGAGTTTATATACCGAGTTTACCGTTTTTATATTTCCAGCTTACAAAATCATGTTTACTCATTTTTAAACTCGTGTTAACTTCTTCAATCTAATCATGCTCAATGGATTTAAATGTAAATCATATAGAAATTTCTTTACTAAATATGATAAATTATGAATATTGATGGATTTAATTTCAATTATTTGGATTTAAAAACTATTTAAATCAATTTGTTGGTATTTTTTATATTTTAATTATTTAATTATACATTATTAATATTTATTTAATGGTAAAAGTAAACTCTTACAAGTTTACTATTCGAGTTCACGATGTGAGTTTACCTCACCATCACGAATTTTCTTAAACTCGCAAGTTTGACAACCTTATATACAACCCAAATATGAATTAATAGGAGAGTATAGTTTTAGAGGGATATATTAAAGGGAAGAGTGTAATGGATAATAATTGCGCCTCTCACCTTCATGTGAGCCCTCTCCTCTCTGTGTGAGAGTTCCTGCTAGGTTCCCTGGTGAACCTGGTTTGGCTTCTACTGCTTCATTTGTCTCTCACCTTTCTCTGGGTCTAGCAGGTGGCGATATGGAGGTGGGGGATAGCAGTAGTCATAAAAGAATTAAACAGGTGGTCCTAAACTTTGATGAGAAAGGCGAAAAACATGGTGGAGCACTAGTTGGGAAAATTCATACTAGCAAGAACTTGAATATTCCCACAGTCATCTCTATGATCAAAAAGGGATAGCAACTAAAAGATGATTTGGAGGTGCATGAACTTGACCGTAGCAAGCTCATTTTCCTCTTTCATTTTCGCAATATCAATGAATATGGTCATATCCTAAGAGGCAGGCCTTGGTCAATCCAGGGTTTTGTTCTAAACCTACAAATCTGGGAGGATTCCATGGTACTTACAGATGTTTGTTTTGAGATGGCGCCATTTTGGGTGCAATTTCATGGTCTTCTGGTAGTTGCTTTTGACAACAATAATGCCAAAACTCTTGGAGACTCAGTAGGGGAGGCTGTCATGTTTGAGAAGCCGATGATCGATGGTAAACTAGGACGCAACTTCATCAGAGTCCAGTCACTTATTCATTTGAATGAACCCTTGGTCTCTGGATTTTGGGTGCCAAGGAAGGAGAAGGAACTAGCTTGGGTCACTGTCAAATATTAAAGAGTCCAAAACTTTTGCTACAACTTTGGACGAATTGGGCATGATGGGCGAGTATGCAAGGAGGTCTCGGGTAGCAGGAAAGATGTCGATAGTGAGCGTGAGTTCGAGAGCTAGCTCAGTACTCCCTCTGTGCGCACCTTAGAGGAGAAGTTGGTGGTGTGTAAGGCCGACTGGAATGAAGTCTCCTTTCTGGTTAGGGAAGAGCCTGTGATGAGCCCACGGCGAAGCTGGTCTTAGGAGAGGGCTGTGAGTAAGCCGGACCCTGGGTATCACAAATGCGTTTCAGACGAACCCCTGTCAAGCCGACGACCATCCTCGGTGGTTGTTGAGATGATTCTGTCGGAACCGCCTCTTCTACGGCAACCTCCGGTCCTAACGGTCGAATGCCCTACTAAGATACCTGAAAAGAAGGGTCTTTCCGTGCGACTTTTGAGGACGCAAGGGCTACAACAGTCAACACATAAATCTGGCCCTTTGATGGCTACAGATGGGGAGGACGGTGAGGTCAGCAATGGGAAAACATATCACGTGAGCTATTCGGTTTCTATGCTAAATGAGGAGTTGGATGGGGTTGGGCCTCTTTCTTTGGGCCGTGGGTTGGATGAGGATAGGACCATACGACTTCCTCTTAATTATAGTGGGCTGGAGAATGCTATTGGAAGAAGTGGGCCTATGACAATGTTAAAAGAGGACACCGCTGGGCCTCCTTGTTTGGGCCACGTGTTGGATGAAGACTAGACCATGCAACATCCTTTTAATTATATTGGGCTGGAGAATTCTATTGGAAGGAGTGGGCCTGTGACAATTTTAAAAGAGGACATCAACCCTTTATCCATCAGGCTAGTTAACACTTCAAGCCTTCATGACTTTTCAGGTGATGTTTTCTCTTGCAACTCCCCTACAAAGGCTCACTCTATATCTGTTGAATCGGAAATCACCAAAAAGGGAGCTGGTCCCCATGACATATCCCAACCATATATTGTGGAGTACCCAAGTGATGATGATCTGCAAAAAAAATCCATTATCCCTTCTAATAGGTTATCTCCAATCTCAGCTATGTCATTGTGCCTAAGGGGTATTCATCTTAAGCGATCTTTTGAGGATGACTCTGCTTTAGTGGAGCGAAATCAATGTAGAAAGCTGAATTTTGATTCAATTAAGGAACCAATTCATGGTAAAATAGTAATGGGGAAATTACAGAAAGAGTGTAAGAGGAATTTTCAATCAGTTAAAAAGTATCTTCGTCGACATGGAATTGAAGAGAAATCAGGTATGTCTAGTAACATGACTCCGTCTGTTGAGATTGATTTTCCTGATAGCTGGTTGAATGGTGGTAGTGAACAAGATATAGATCATGACTCTTCTTTGTCATATAACGCCGGTGGTCGAATGAAACCAGCCACCAGTTATTCGTGAGCGCATCGATAGGGCCTTAGGTAATCTGCAATTGAGAAATCAGTTTCCATGTCTCTAGGTTTTTATTGTTGACCCAGTCGGATTTGATCATCATCTTTTGTTTATCTGTAGGGATCATTTTGTTGATTTCAAATGGGGTTTTGTGGATAAGGTGAAATCAATCTCCGCATTCATGACTGAAGCCTTAGCTTTGAAGAGGGCATTAATGCTTGCAGTTGATCTCGATCATGATAATGTGGTCTTTGAAACTTATTGTCTCTCCTTTCTTGAATGTGTTGACGCCAAATCACCGGATTTGATTGAGTAGAGGTGTAGGAGCATTGTTTTCGATATCATTCGTCTTTTGTCGTCCAAGGTTGGGTTCTCTTTGTCTTTTACCCCAAGGGGGTAATCGTGCCGCTGACTTAATCGCAACAAATTCTTATAAAGAGGTGTGCCCGATAGAGTTGGTCTCACAACCAACACCATCTTTGTCGTCTCTTCTAGCCTTGGATGCCCATAAGGTTGATGGAGTTCCTCATGATGTTTCTCCTCCCAATCATTCACTTGATGGTGCTTGTTTGTAATGTGCTTTGTTTTGTTTTAAGTATTCTGTTTGTTTGTATTTTTAGGCTTGCCTTTTCGTTGCTATTGTTTATCTTCTTTTTGCCATCCCACTATGTCTTGGGATTGTAATGTTTTAAAGTATTAATATAAGTATCCTTTGACCAAGAAAAAAATAATGGATAATAATTGGTTCAAAGGCATTAATTATAGATCCCATCATTGCACTGATGCGTCGCAGTGGGAACGTGGAAGGAGATACTCCCTTTGTCCATTTTCTGCCCATCCCTCCTCATCCTTCATCCTGACCATCAAAATCTTGATCCAAGGGACCATAATGATTTTTGACAAAAAATCTGGTCCATTGGATCAAGATTTTGACGGTCAGGATGAAGGATGGGGAGGATGGGCAGAAAATGGAAGGGAGAGAAACCAGACACGTGGGAACATGGGGATGAAGATGAAGCTCTTTTATATGGGTTGGAAGTTTTTTTTTTTGTTTCTCGCCCAATTCACTGGTTTCAACTAGTCCAGAGTTTGTCCCGTTTAGGGCCCACAAATGTGGGAAAGGAACTCCCAACACCATTTTCTCCATTTCTTCACCTCGAATTGAGGATGTGGCTAAAGGAGAACAAGTCCATTTCCACCTACCCCAATAGATGTTGGTTTGTGGGTTGAAAATTGGAAGCTAGTTAATCAATCCTGATGCCCGCATCGGTGGAGAGAGTGGGGGATTATGAGGCTATGGCCCAACATAGGCCCAAATGTCGTCAAGTTGGGTAATGGCCCATTAGCCACCCACCTCGCTCATTCTTTTTCTGGGCAATAGTAATGATCTCTTTCTTAGTCCATGCAAGGTGAGCAATGAATCATGTGAGATATTCCTGGTGTTGAAACTAGGAATGGACCGATTTGAATTTTATATTTTTTCTCCTCTTGTCGAGTTTTTTTTTTTTTTGCCCAAAGAAAGTCAATTCCATTAATACCAAAACAAGAATTACACACGCTAATAGCCGAAGCCAAATTGAAGCACTCAAAAAAACCTACAAGTACAAACAACCACACAGCTTACCAAATACAAAAGAGAAAGAAAACAATTACGAATCCTAGAAAATTAAAACAGGAACACAACTGATAGTGCAGCAGAAAAGTCAGCCAACACCTTTCCTATCCTCTATGTCAGTTATATTGATACTGATTTCCGTAGACAGCCGAAGGTCTTGGAACAAAATGGTGCTTAAAGAAGATGGAACCTGATCTAGCCAAGATGGCTGCCACATCTCCTTTGTTGCAACGGCTGCCAGCAAGTCTGCAGCTCTATTCCCTTGTCTCGTGACTAGGGAGACCGAAACCCCCTCCAATGACCTCCACAATCCCAGGATATCAGTAACCAAATCCTGACTCATCCACTCACAGCCAACAACAGAATTTGCTTTAACCATTTTATATAACGTTTCACGATCGGTTTCCACCACTATCTCGCTTACTTTGAAATTTATTCCCGCACGAAAGCTTCTTTAAAGGCTACACACTCGGTCATGAAGGGTGAGCTCGCCTGTACCATACCTCCCGACCCTCCAATGAATTCTCCCAAGTTATTCCTGCATACCAACCCAAACCCCGACACCCCAGTAGCTCCCTTGTGAGAACCATCAACATTTATTTTAACATACCCAGGGGCAGGAGCCTTCCAATGTCTCAGGCGTACAGAAATTTCCCCAAATATCCTCCTGTTAAGGCTCCTATCCATCGACTTATTCTGCCAAAATTCCTCCACTTGAGCAACCACCATTCGCACCACCTCAGTTGCCTCAGGTTTCTCCCCTCTGAAAACCCAATTACACCTTTTCTTCCAAATCCACCAACACATAGTGGCAAATAAGGACTTACCATATTCATCCAGCAGCTCCTTCCCACACAACATGTCACACAGAACCTCCTCACACCTTTTAACAGTCCATTTACTAAATTTAAGGCCAAGGGGAATACCAAACCAGCAGAGTTTGGACCAGGAGCATAAAAACAGCATATGTTCAATAGATTCAGATTCAGACAAGCAAATAGGACACAATGGATTATCAGCACATTTTCGCTTAAAAAGGGCATCTTTGGTGGCAATGGCACCCACCCCAACTCTCCAAATAAATTGGCGAATTTTTGGAGGAACTGAAATATGCCAAATACCATTCCATAAAGCTCTGGGGATGGAAAATGACGTACCTGGATCACGCCTTACCTCATTTCCTTGGATGCCTTTCGCCACTGTATACCCGGACCTGACTGAATAGACACCATCCCTGTTGGCCATCCATACTACACGGTCTGCACTGGAGCTAGACGGCACAATTATTTGCATGATTTTGTCTCTCTCTTCGCTGTTAATTCTTCCCATAATCAAATTAAGATCCCACTGATTATTAGATAGCAGATCAGATACATTCAGCGACTCCTCTGCTGCTGACAGTGCCCTATCGTGCAGCCTAAATCCCATCAAGCCAGGCACCCATTGATCCTTCCACACCTTAATTGAACGGCCATTCCCCACTTTCCAGCATACTTCTCTTAGGAGTAAGTCTCGGCCCTCTAATAGGCTGCTCCAGCACCATGAGGCATGCCCACCCTTCTTAGCGTGCAAGAAGTTATCATTAGGAAAATAGATCCCCTTAAGCACCCTACACCATAGGTCGTCTGGCTGAACAAGTAAACGCCACGCCGTTTTTGCAAGCAAGGCTTTATTAAAACAGAGGAGATCTCTAAATCCCATACCTCCTTCGCTTTTTTTCAGAGTCATCCACCTCCACTTCTTCCAATGCATCGCTCCCTCATCCCCTTTTTTACCCCACCAAAACTGAGAAATCAGTCGATCGATTTCTAAACAGGATTTCTTAGGAAACATGAAGCACGTCATGGGGTAAGTAGGGATTGAATTAGCAACAGCCTTGATCAAAACCTCCCGTCCCGCAAAAGATAACAGCTTTTGCTTCCAGCCTTGCAACTTCAAGCCAACTTTCTCCCTGACATAAGCTAACGCGGCAGATTTAGAACGCCCCCAAATTACAGGTAAGCCCAAGTACTTCCCAACCTGATCCGAGTGTTTGATACCCAGGCAGGCAGATATCTGATTTCTGGCATCAGCAGGGGTATTTGCAGAGAAAAAGACACTTGACTTTTCCAAGTTAATCATCTGTCCTGAAGCTTGGCAGTATACCTCCAGTATCATTTTGATCACCTTACAATTTATTTCATCAGCCCTTAGAAAAAGGATTGCATCATCAGCGAAAAAACAGTGAGACAAACTTGGCGTTTTACGTGACAACTTCACACCAATCAGATCCTTCAACTCTACATGCTTTTTAATCATTAATGAAAGAACTTCAGATGCTAACACAAATAGGTATGGGGAAAGAGGGTCCCCTTGCCTCACCCCTCTCCCCGGCTTGAAAGAATCAACATGTTGCCCATCAATCTGTAAATGGAAGTTCACTGTGGTAATGCAACACATGACACCTTCAACCCAATCAGCACAGAATCCCAGCTTTAACATGACAGCCCTCAAGAAGTCCCACTCTACACGGTCATAGGCTTTATTCATGTCCATTTTTAGTGCAAGTTCCCACTTCCTACTAGTTTTCTTGTGCTTCAAATAGTGGAAGGCCTCATGAGTTAAAATGATGTTGTCTTGAATCATCCGGCCAGCTATAAAAGCTCTTTGGTTGGGAGAGATAATTCTACACATGATGTCCCTCATCCTATTGGTCATGATCTTTGCAATGATTTTGTATGAAACATTGCAAAGACCAATTGGTCGGTAATGACTCACTCCTTCCGGATTGTCCACCTTCGGAATCAACACAATGTTAGTGTTGTTAAGATGATTTATCGCTGACTTATGGTCAAAAAAACTCTTCACCGACGCACAAACCTCCTTGCTGACCTCCCTCCAAGATGCTTAGTAAAACAGAGCTGAATACCCATCTGGACCTGGTGCTTTATTAGCCCCAAGCTGAAAAACCACATCCTCAATTTCTTGGTTGGAGACTGGCTGCATTAAGCAATTATTATCTTCTTCCGTGACCACCTTATCTACATATGACAGCACCTGATCTAGAGGCCGAGAACCCTCTGATGTGAATAACTTCACATAGAAGTCACTAAATGCTTTATTGATGTCAGTTTTCTCTTCCAACCAGACCCCATTATCCCCCTTCAATCTCAATATTTTATTCCTTATCCGCAGCTGAATGACCGTACTATGAAAAAACTTGGTGTTTCTATCACCACAACTTAACCATGACACCCTGGATCGCTGCCACCAATACACTTCTTCTTTGCGCCAGACATCTTCAATCTGCCTTACTAATTCCTCAGCTTCAGACAATTTCACAGCAGACATACAACCCTTGTGACAGCTACTCAACGAGCTTCGAAGGTGGCTAATTAGCTTTCTAAAATTTGGGAACGCCTTTTTACTCCATAAAATCAATTTTTCCCTGCAAGCATCCAATCTGTTTACCAACTCCAGCACCTTGTCAACATTGGTTCCATCCACCCCATTCCACCCCTCATGCACAATCTCAACAAAGTCATCATGCTGAACCCAATTAGCCTCGAATTTAAACGGTTTCACACCTTTTTCCTCCATGTAACAGCAGTCAATCACCAGTGCGTGATGATCAGATCCAATAGGGTCAATGTGAAAGACCATAGCCTTCTCAAAATCATCCCTAAATTTTCCATTCCCCAAAGCTCTATCCAGACTTTCCCTAACAATTCCTCCTTCCCTCTTATTGCACCATGTGAACTTAGAGCCCTTAAACTCTAAGTCCATTAAGTTGCAATCCGACAACAAAGATTGAAAGCAAATAATCTTTCGCAAAGACCTAGGATTACCTCCCTCCTTTTCAGCTTGAGATAGAAGATCATTGAAATCACCAACCACAAGCCAGGAATCCACCACCTTTGAAGCCAATTGTCGCAATAAACCCCAAGCAAGCCTCCTCTCACCTTCCTTGGGGGGACCGTACACAAAAGACATCAGCTTGGGGAGAAGTAAGTTGTCTGATTCAACCAGGACATGGATGATATTTTGTGATTTAAACAGCACCTTCAGGGAAATATTGTCCAGCCACCAAACAGTCAGGCCACCAGCTAGACCTCTCGGTTCAACTACTAATTCATGAGTAAAACCACACTTTACCCTAACCTTTGCAATCTTCTCAGCACGCATTTTAGTCTCCATAAGGAAGATTAATGAAGGACGAAATTTCTTTACCATGTCCCTCAGATTCCGCACTGTCAAGGTTCTTCCTAGACCTTGACAGTTCCAAGAAAGGATCTTCATGGCCCCTGGGTGGCTGTTAACGGCCAGCCACCGGAACCTACAGCAACACCTTTCTTCCTTCCGCCACGCCTAGCTTTGAAAACAAAACCCGGCTCCCCTGTACTAGGCACCACAGGACCTTCCAACTGATTCCCCATACCCATATCCTCGTCTGAAATATTTTCCTTCTCTTCCTTCCCTTTCCGTTTGGCACTTCTGCGTATTTTTGCCCTGGTTTTCCTTAGATTCTCTGCCAGGACAGAAATTGCAGGTTTCGGAGTAGGATTGGCCAGCATCAGCTTTCTTCTTTTTAATTCAGATGCCTCCCAATCTTCTGCTGCTTCTCGCTTCAAACCAAGCTTGCTTATCCCCTTAATTACCTCACCCAAATTCCCACCATTATAGACAACCAGGGCGAGAGGATTAGGCAATACGGTTTCAGAGCTCCGGCCAGGGGAACCTTCACCCTCAGCCGCACTAACCTTGGTTGGCACATCAGAATCCTCCTCAACAGGTTGGACCCTCTTGAGCAACATACTCTCTAATTCGCCCTCCTCAGTCCCACCGTCATCACCCTCCATCATCCTCTGATTACCCCCTAATCCCCGGCCATGACCATGAACTGTGCGTCCCTTAACCACATCAGAGGCATCCCTGTCCATCGCCTCTTTACCAGCAGGCCCGCTGTAATCTCCCGTAGCCTTGTTCAATTTGATGAAGAACAAGTTCTTTTCATCCAGAGTCGAAGCTGTATCAGACGCTTGCTGTGCCTCATCTCTCTTCCTCTGTAGTGCCAACTGTTGCTTCCGTCGGACATGCTCTGCCTCTGACCAGTCCTGTTTAATAACCACCACTACCTCATCCCAACTCCGACACAACTTGGTGGTGAGCCAAGCACCAAAACGAGGCTCATTCGGGTTCAGCCCTGACATCAATCGTTCAGATCCACAATTGCGATTATCATGACCTAGTTTCCCGCAGCTGTAGCAAAAACTCTGCAGCTTCTCATAACGAACCGAGATCCATATCTTCTCATTGTTTGGCCGAGTCAACCAGAAACCGTATGCTAATGGCCTTCTTAAATCCAACAAAACTCTAGCGCGGAGAAAACCACGAAGATACCTACCATTATAGTAGGGATCCTCAGCCAGCAATACCTCACCGACATGACCACCTATCGTCACCACATTCTCCAGACACATAGCCTCCATCGGAACATTATGTAGTTGGATCCACACCGGGCATGTACTAAAATCAAATTCCTCGCATGATCTATATTTGGCTCTTTCCAAGAGATTCAACATATATCCATTAATTGACCAAGGCTGACCACGCAGGACCCGATTATACTCATCCTCATCAGCAAATTTGAACATGAAAGCGTTGCCATCAATTTCAATTACGTCAAAACCAACCTGGAGGTTCCAAGCCTTTCGCAAGATTAATTCCATCGCGGATCGTGTGTAGGTTTTGTTGGACAAGACCTTACCAATGAGGATTCTCTCCGCAACTGCCTCCTTCCACACAATTGGGGAAGAAATTTGATTCGCATCCATCGGTGGAGACTACACGAGCAAGCACAGATAGATCTGAGATGCCACGCCGTCCACCACTGCAACTCCAAAGAACCGTCGAGACCCTAGCCACCACGACGGCCTCCCACCGACCACCACTCTCCTTATCACTCTCACGCCTGGCGGAGAGAACGATGCTCCCACACGAGTGCGTGGGGAGAAAAAATAGGCATAATAGAGAAGAAGTTAAAAGATAGTCCAAAATCTCCTCTTGTCGAGTTTGAAACCACATTATTTAAGTTAAAGAATGACAGTCTTGTTAGATTTCTACTTTAACTTTTTTTTTTTTTTTTTGGATTATGCGTAGTCTATACATGAATATCCTATTCACTCATGAATTTAATCTTTTTAATTTAAAATATCTTTTCCAAATCCTAACATCTCATTTGAACTAATAATTATCTCATAATTAATCAACTATATAAAAACCCCCAATTTCTCAAACTTAGGATTTCAACCCAAATACCCATTTTTATTTTACAAGCTCTAACAACATTCTAGACTGATCAAACATCAATTCTACCTTTAATAAATATAAACTAACCATTAAACCAAATTTAACCGGTATAACTATTATATTCAAGGGTACTTTAAGGTGCAATTTTACATATGAAGTTTACTCCCAGGGCACCACGAAGTTTTTTCAGGAGTAAAAGTACACACGACGTTACATTTTGGGAGCAAAAATACCACGGGCCGTTAGTTGACCGTTAGTTTTTTAACGGCCCGTGGTATTTTTGCTCCCAAAACATAACGTCGTGTGTACTTTTGCTCCTAAAAAAACTTTGTGGTGCTAGGCGCTCCCGGGGGTAAACTTCATGTGTAAAATTGCACTTTAACCCTATATTCAATTATAACATTTCTGTAACATTCAAATACGACTTTAAATTTCTCAAATAATATAATATAAAAATTCTAAACCGATTAAATCTAAGTATTTCCTCACCTCTAACATCCTATAGAACCCTATTTATTAAAAATCAACACTAGCTCCAAACCCTAATCTTCAAACTTGTTTTTCTCCCAACAAAATTTGTACTTTTATAAAGCTCCAAATGAGTAGAAAAATATTTGTAAAATAAGTATTGAGGTTGAAAGAATTTTTAAGGATGAAAAAGAGCTGACAACTATCCTAAATCACCATTAACGGACGATTTGGAGCTGCTCGCCGACAGAAGCCGAAGAAGACGCGGAACCAGAAGAAAGAAATGAAAGGAAAAGACGTGAGTGGGTGTATATAATCATATCATAAACAACACGACAAAGCACAGGGTATACAAATTAAAAAGGAAATATAGAATGACTTTAAAAGCCATCATTAACTAAAGTAAAAAAAATTGGTCCCAGTAATTTTCGGCCAGGCATTTTACTTTAAATATGGACCAAGGGAAATTACCCTCATTTTCAATTATATACTTTCTTTTATTTTTTTTCCTTTTCAGGTATTTTTTTTATTCATTTATATTTTATAATATGGACAAAACACTTAATATCCTCAAACTTAGCATTACAAAACTCAAAATCATTATCTTAATTTTATAACTCTAGATCTTCTATAAACCTTAGATTATTTAATAAATCACATTCTAATACCACTTAATTACTATAAATAAAAAATGGGATGTTAGTATACTCTCCCAATTAGTTTTTTTGTTTTTGTTTTTTTTTGGTAAAACTCAAACTCATGCCTCTCTCACGTAACAAATTTTAGAAAATAACATGGACTAAAAGTGACCACACTCAAGACTCAACTATCCTAAAACTCAAACTCATCTTGCGAGAAGAGTTGTATCAGATCCAGTATTGCTGAGATGAACCGCTTGGGGAAGAAGATTGTATTTGATATTGAGCTCTTCAAATATTTTCTTTATCTCCGTCATCAGTTCACTTCTTCGCCTGTTCTTCGCTCCCCACTCTTGAAAGTTCATTGTGTGGGTTACATACAGAGCCATCTTTAACTTGTTCACATTTACAATCTCCTTTAGCACAACATTGTGATTAGAATGCCAATGTTGTGGATTTCTCTCCAAGTACCTGATTTCAACACCGCCATGCATTACAAACAGAAGCAGAAATAAAGTCAGAGGATAGTAAAAGAAGTTGCTCGGATTAAGTTACAATGGGCTTTACCTCTTTACTTTTTCTTTCAGAGCCCCAAGTTTCTCCAATGGTGTCATGAAGTCAACACAGAACTCAACAGTGTCTCCCATATCTGGACTTCTGTAATAATTGCTTATGGGTTTTGTCGCTAGAATTGAGTTTGGATAATACACCTTCTCATTATTAAGCTTCAAGAAGACTGTGGTCAATATATTCATTTCTTCAACCAGCAGCTGCTACCAGATTATCAGAATCTATTAGTACATGAACTTCTCAAGAAAAAGAAGAAAAAATTGCTTGGTGTAAATTACCTGAACACCATCAACAACACATCGATCACCGACATCAAAGGGATGCATCACAAACACAAAGATGATAGCTTCAAATATGTTCTTGCATGTGTTTCCAAACATGAAAGTAACGAGTACTAGCTGTGATGAGAAGAACAAAAGTAATTTTGTACTGGCAATCTCCATCAGGAGAAGCCACACTATTATGGTCACAACCACCAGAATCCCTGTCACAAGCTTACTTAGCTGGTTCACTGCTGTTTTGGTGTCACCCAAGGCATGCGCCAATGCTTTGCGCTCCTGATAAACCTTCAACTAAAGAACATGACATGTACAAACATTAATGAATGAAAATTTTCCTAAGAAAACAGGATCTCGGATCTCAGTTCATCATAAAAACTAATTCAATAAATATTGTAGGTGCATTACTTGTATTTAAAAAAAAATAAAAAAATTTACCACCCAGCTTGTTAAGGCTTTTCTGTCAATTCGTCCCGTTTCCGCTCCATCAAACAAGGAAAACACCAGATTCACTTCTTCCTCAATCATAAACCTCTGAAGGTCATCCTCCTCAATGTACCTATTCATAATTAAAGTACTTTATACGGGTGAGGCAATGTAAAAGATAGCTGATCTTGTTTCAAGAAGAATGGTAGTATTCTTACAAGGAACCAGGGGTTGCAACATTTCTGAAAATGTTATAGGCAGCGGCAGTTGCTTCCATCTCATTCGTAATCTCTTTATCAGTTTGTTCAAAAGTTTCATCCAGTGCATTAGAGATAGTGGACAATCTTGAATTTTTCACTGCACCAACCAAAATCTTCATGGTCCCAGCTGAAACCTTCTCCTGTTTAATCTTGTGAAGCTTTGCCACATCAATGACCTCTTTCTTTATGCCTCCTTTACCTTTCGTACTCCTAAAACTAAATTGACCAATACTAGGTGATCTCCCTATCTTCTCTGCCTCCTCTATAAGTGGAGGCCCTGACAGTGTCTGCAGAACGTACTGATGAAAGATTGATTGTTGAATTCTATCCAAGAAGGATCTTACATGGAATTTTGATGCTAATATCTTTAGAGACAGTGTCTTAAGGAACCACAAGAACACTCCAATGAGAAGAGAAATCAGAGTCTGTGTTACCCCATTCAAAACTTTTGTGGTGAGTTCAGATCGCTGGGCCTTTTGATTGATTAACAGAACCCAAGTGATAAGAATCAAACCCAGCCAAATGAAGACCTGAACACTCTTCTTCAGTCTATGTACAAAATATAGCACTCTTTTCCTCAGCAAAAAATTCAGTTCAATCAAGAACACAATTATGTGCATTATCCAGTTTGTGATTAACATGCCACAAAAGGTCACCAACACAAGCACACACCATCTCCAACACTCCAAGCCCCAAATGATAGTGTTCTTCAGTTTATTAACAGTCAGGCTAGCCTCTAGGCACCCCATAATGCATAAAAATACAACCCACTCGATCAAAACCTTAGTGGTTACCGTCTTGCGCCTCCCTTTACTTATTTCAACTCTCCTATACAAGATTTCATCCTCATCCTCCCCAGCAGGCCCTGGAGATGCCATGAATGGTGTCTTGGGAGTGATGGAAGAAGTCATGGACGCTGTTCTATTAACAATCCTAGATTTGTTATTTGGCGAACCCTTATTGAAGGAGTTTCTACATGGTGAATTAACAGCCATTTGGTCTTGCAATGTGAAATCATTGTTACCCTCAAACAAGGCGGCATCAACAGAATAAGGTTGTTCACCAAATCTTGATTTGGGTTTGGAATACACTGGCCTCATCGGCGACTTTCTTTGAACAGGGTTTTCGTTGCCGAGAGGGTGCTTGGGTGGCTTCCTCGGGCTGGGACTGTTACGTAGGTCAGGGGAAGCAACGTTTGAAAGCGGAGACCTCGATGCAGCATACACAGTATTGATGACGTCATTGCATTCAGCCATTTTGGAGTCTTGCAAAGAGATCGCCACCACCACTTCTCCTGCATTAGCTGTTTTCTTCTCCGTCATGCTTGCTTCTGCTGGTTTTGGAACTTGATTCCTATTATAGCCATCCATGACGATCTCTATGCATAGCGAATTGATAAGAATGAAGCATCTTAGAAATAAACTGGGGATCAAGCATAAATGCTTTAAGAAGAAAAACGCACTCGCGTGTGAATTGTACTAACCAAACACTGAATTAACTTGCTATGGGAAATGAAAACGAAAACAGGGAATTCTGGAATCTCAAACTTTCCAGCATGTACTACCTGAGTATCGTGGGCAGGAAAGCAATCCAGCAAAGGTCGAAAATATGCACCAGTAGGCAGTAGCTGATGTAGCTGCGAAAATGTCAAGTGAAATGGTTGAAGGTGGTTTCGAAATTCAGAAGCTTCATTTTTCCTCCCTTTTTTTATTGCTTGGATATTATATTATGCTTGAATGCGAAATCGACCGGGAAAAGGCGGTTTTTTTTTTTTTTTTGCCCGAAGGGAAAAGGCGGTTGAAGACGGTCGTTTCGCACCCCAAGAAAGTCAGTCTCTGATTTATTACTCCCTATATTCGCGATCATCCTAGAAGCTAATTAAATTATTTTTATTTTTTTCTCAAAATTAATTAAGGAAACTTATATATTATATTAGGTCCTAATTATACTAAATATTTAATTGGGGAGAAATTAAGAAAATGAGTTAAACTACTCATCTTCCTAAAATACACATTATCCCGCACGTCCACATGCTGTGTTGTCCCCTCCAACCTCACGCTCATTACCCGTCTTTCCAACAATATAATTACTACCTCTGTTTCTAATTATAAAACCTAGTTAATTTTTTTAGAGAGATTAAATAAGCTAAATAAGTTACTTAATCATTTCATATATCGTATATCTTTTAATTATATATTAGTTTATTAGTCAAACTAATTAGTTTGAAGAAAAAAATAAAAATATTCTATAGTAATTTAATTAGCTTTCTTAATCTCTTCAAAAAAATCAACTAGGTCTTATAATTAGGAAGGGAATGATTAATATTTAATACTAACTCTGGTCCTAATTATAAGATCTAGTTGACGTTTTTTGGAGAGATTAAAGAAATTAAATAAATTACTTAATCATTTCATATGTTGTCTATCATTATATTATATATTAATTTATTAGTCAAATTAAATAGTTTGAATAAAAAATATAAATATAAATACTCTAAAGTAATTTAATTAGCTTCCTTAACTTCTCCAAAAAAAATTAAGTAGATCTTATAATTAGCATCAGAAGGAGTATACAGCTTTTGCCCAATTTCTTTTTTTCATAACGTCGACCAATTACAACATTTTTTTAATGCACCCATCGATTCTACATTCTTATCCATGCAGTGCATGGATAATACTTTACCACCAACCCCCTGTCGACATGCATGCCTATCCAAACCCTCCCGCAATTTTTTTTAATTCAGAAGCATCATTGCTAAAATTACCTTTTTATACTGTCCGTCTCAATTAAATTAATCTTACAACTATTCAACATTCAACAGTCAATTTGAGTAAAAAAGAAAGTAGAATTTTTCACTTGATATAATATAAGTGTGTTATTAAATTAATTATTTTGGAGGAAGTATTAGTAGGGGTTATATGGAAAAATTATAAACAAATTGTTCAAAATTATTTTATTACAAAAAATGTAGAATTAAGGTGTATGTGATATTAATGAGTCTCAAGCATTACTTACTTTATAGAATATATAGGTGCATTATTAAATTACTATTATGTTTAATTGTTATTGAAAAAGTATCAATATGAGTATTTCTTTTAGGAAGAAATTAACAAAAATTAAAATGTTATCCTATAATTAATACCAAAATCAACCCCCAAATGTTATCCTATAATTAGGACCGGATGGAGTATAATTTAAAGATATACGACATATAATATGATTAAATAATTTATTTGATATCCTTAATCTCTCAAAAAAAAAAAGTTAACTCTACCTTATACTCCCCCCGGTCCTAATTATAAGACAACATTTGGGGGTTGGTTTTGGTCCTAATTATAAGACAACTTTCTAGTTTTTGTCAATTTCTTCCTAAAATACCCCTATTTTATTCTCTCAAAATGTGTTTGGTTTTTTGGTGAGTATATGTATGTGAGTTGTAATACACATGCGCGCACACATGTGTGTTTCTATAAACATATATATGTATGTGTGTGTGTGTGTGTGTCTATATATATGTATCTGTGTATATATGTATGTATATATGTGTGTATATATATGTATGTATATAAATGTGTGTACATATATATGTATACCTATGTTTGTGTGTGTCAATATATATGTGTGTGTGCATACACAAACACACACACACATATAAACATATACATATATCTGTGTGTGTGTGTGTGTGTGTGTGTGTGTGTGTGTGAATAAATTAATATGTATACATACACACACATATATATATGTATATATAGTAAAACCATTATTTCAATTAGAAAGCGTATGGAAAGAAAAATTGGTCGCAGGGGTTGTTGATTCACTTTTACTTATGTCATTTTAAAGTTATATAAGGGCATTTTAGGAAAATGAGTAAAATTAACTAATTTAACATCTCTCCTTAATCTCCCCAAAATCGGTTAAATATGTCTTATAATTAGGACCGGAGGGAGTATTTAGGACCGGAAGGAGTATAAAATAATGTTAACTTTTTTGGAGAGATTAAGGAAGCTGATTAACTTATTTTAGGCTATTTTTATTTTTTTTCCAAACTAATTAGTTTGACTAATAAAATGATACTCTTTCTGGTCCTAATTATAAGACATAATTACCAGAATTTTGAGAAATTAAGGAGAGAAATTAAATTAGTTAATTTTATTATTTTTCCTAAAAAAAACCTTGCTTAAAATTTTAAATGACATCAACAAAAATTTTGCTAAATTGGTGGCCCCACGCACGTCAGTAGGATAACTTTATAAGCTTCGCTTCCTTTTAATGTGTAAGCGCATTTTACTTCTTCCTCCTTCCTCATAATTAAAGGTCTTCGATAAAACACACACACATATGAGCTACCTATTATTTTATTAACAAATTAGTAGAATTGAGGTATATGTGGTATTAATAAGTTACAAATATTACTTACTTTAGTAGAATATATATGTGCATTGTTAAATTATTATTATTAAGAAAGTATCAATAAAGGCATTTTAAGAAGAAAATGATAAAAAATAAAATGTTGTTCTATAATTAGGACCGGAGGGAGTATATAATTTAAAGATACACAACATATGATATGATTAGATAACTTATTTAACTTTCTTAATCTTCCAAAAAAAAGTCAACTATATCTTATATTTAAGATCGAAGGAGTATTGACTTTTGATCGTCTGAAGTCTGATTGGGGCTCCAAGTTCTGTACTAGAAGTTTCGCTGTTATTTAGTAAATAAAGAAGCTCCGATTTATTAAAAATACAGACATCCACGTCCAACGGAATCAAGGGCATATTATTATCAAAAGAAAGAAGATGACTTGTGCCATATAACGTCTGATAGAAGAAGAAAAAACTTAATTTTGTTTGCTAAATCACAACGTATAATTTATTTGTTCTGTTTATTGGATTAGATGAGAAGCGGGGCTGTATGATTTCATAAAGCAATCAACTTGCATGTATTAAATATATGCAATGCATCACATGTATGTTTGGATTAGCAGTGAAAATTATTTTTCTAACTTAATTTACGGCCTACAAGATAAGTATACGAAAAAAGTTTTATCTTAACTTACTTTTTTGAATATGTTTTTTCAATACTAATCCAAACATGTCCTTACACACTATCACGTAGCTGTTACGTCATGAAAGTTTGATCTGTTTTTGGGTAAGCGAGCTAGCGGAGCCGTTGATTTTTTTTTTTTTGGTTTAAAGAAGCAGTTGATGATTACCGGAACAATATATTAATGCCTATGTTGGGTCACAACCCACACCGTGAAGAAAATGAGTGTCTGTGTTAGAAGTTTATGGCATGTTTGGTTTGATGGGAGGGGAAGAAAGAGGAATAGATCCTTGAGAGAATATTAATCAAACTGCCATTAATAAGAAAAATATTCTTTTTTGTTAAAGTATATTTTTAGAATATTGATTTTTTTATGTGTTATTTAGTAAAGATGAGAGAAAAAATTTATCTCTCCTTCATTCCTTCCCTCAAACCAAACATAGCCTTAGGACCCGTTTGTTATAAAGAAAGTTTGGGGAGGGAAAGGAACTTTGGAGGAGGGAAATGAAAGGAAAGGAAGATTTGAAAGATGAGGGAAGATGACTTGAGTTGTTTGGTAGGAAGAAAATGAAGAGGGAAAGTTGGTAAGGAATTAGGAAATATCTATTTTACCCTCAAAAGAAATTAATTCAAAATAAATAAATAAAAATTTGCTAAAATATATTTTTAAAAAAAATATTTTATTGTTAAGTTCGAACTTTTGAAGAAAAAAAATTCGCCAAATTTGAATTTCAGGGGTAAATCTGTCAAAAAACCATCTTCCTGGGAAGATGGCAGCTTTCCTTCCATTTTCGGAGGGAAAGCATCTTCCCTCAAATAAGGGAAAATGTCCAATTCCAGGTGAGTTCTTGACCTGAACTTTCTTTATAACAAACACTTGAATCCATGGAAGATTGGGATCTTCCCTTTCCCTCCCTGGACTTTCTTTATAACAAACGGGTCCTTAGTGCTCAAACTCATGATGGAAAACATTAAAAAAATGGTGTGTGTTTATGAAAAATCTGGATCTCCAACTTTTGCAATTAATTGTGATTGTTGTTATTGCATATAATAATGTTAGAAAGCGATAAACAAGAATTAAAAACTGAGTGTATCTATAAGTGAAAATAGAACATCTATATATATATATATAGAATCCAAATATGAATACTATATTGGGGGTATTATCTTGTTTAATTATAATAGGAGAGTATAGCTTTAGAGGAATATCTTTGTGGGTTGGAAATTGGAAGCCAATTAATCAATCCTGCTGCCCACATTGGCGGAGAGCGTGGGGGATTATGAGGCTCTGGCCCAACTGAGGCCCAAATTTCGTCACGTTTTTTTTTTTTGGTCAGAACAAATTTCGTCACGTTGGGTCACAGCCCATTAACCACCCACCTCGCGAGTTCTTTTTCTGGGCAATAGTAATGATCTCCTTCTTAGTCCATGCACGGTGAGCTATGAATCATGTGAGATATTCCCGGTGTTGAAAAACCCAGCTTTGATTGGCCCATCAAAACAGGTGAACTGCTGAACCAGTCTTATGGGTAATCGGTTTAAGGGTTAAGGATGTGGATGGACCGAGTTGAATTTTATATTTTTTTCTCCTCTTGTCGACTTTGAAACCACGTTATTTTTAGGGAAAATAACACTCAAGTGCCAAACAATATACAAAATATCAAGAAAGTCCCGACCCAAAATCACATATCTTTTGATATTAGTTGTATTGACAACAAGAAATGCCATATTGATAACAAAATTTAAAAATCATGTCATTCACAATAGAAAAAAGCTAGATTCATAACAGAAAGTGCTATATTCACAACAAAATTTAAAAACATGGATTTTGTTTCAAACTCAGGTCCTTAAGCGTACAGAGGTCATTCACAATTAAAAAAAAAACTATATTTAATATATACTATCTCTTATCATTATTATAAGGCACCAACTAGTAAGTATATATGATCTTTTTTATAAGGCACTTGTTTGTTCTCAAAGAGCATTAATTATCTTTTTCCATGTATACCCATAATTAATAAGGGCAGTTGGTGAGAGTAATAATTAATACAATATTATAGTTTAATGCAATTAGTAGGGGTAATATTAGAAATTACGTAATTTTAGGACAACTTTATTGACTTTAACTGTTTTTTTTTAGTTTGTGAGAATTATTAATTGGTACTCCCTCTTATCCTTATTATAAGGCACCAACTAACAATTCTCATGAATCAATAAAACAGTAGAAGTCAATAAAGTTAACCTACAATTTAAGTAACTTATAATATTACCCCTACTAATTTTACTAAACTCTAATATCATATTAATTATTACTCTCACCCACTACCCTTATTTATTAGAGGCATACATGGAAAAGAATAATTAATGTTCATTGGAAACAAATTAGTGCATTATAAAAAAGATTAAATAAATTTATTAGTTGATACCTTATAATAATAAGAATAAAAAAGAATACCTTATAATAAAGACCAAAAGGAGTAGTTGTGAGCGTTTGAAGTGAGTAAAAAAGAAGAACAAAAATGGAGGATGGAACGCGGGAAGGGTGGGGAAGAAAACAAAAGGAGTGAGAATGAGAAGAAAATGTTAAAACTTGGGGATGTGTACTTGTGAGGATAAAGGGGAAGTGAGAGAGTAGGTGGCTAAGTGGGCATTAGAATTAGAATTAGAAGCTCCTCTCTCGGGATCGCCACCTGGTCCATGATCCCTTTGTCTTTTTTGCCCTTAAAGCAAAAGGCTCCTTCTCTCTCCTCCTTCCATTTCCTCACTTTACTCCTCCCTCTCCTTCAAATTCCCCCACTTCTGTTTTATTCCTTTTTACCCTTTTGCCCCACTCTCTTTTCTATTTTGTTAGCTCGCATATTACAAACAAACACGTAAGGTTGGAGCAATTATAAACTGCCCAATTAACTAACCTTTCAACAGAAGCCTTTTAATTACACATGGGAATCTAGGCTACTTACGGAATATTATGCTTATAATATTAATAACAATATGCCACCCTTCATAATTCCTTCACAAAATCTATATTTACAGTTTGATTCCTTGATCCCTCCCTATATCATAAATCATATAAGAAAATTCTATTACCCATTTGACTTGACAGTTAAAAAATACGTTCATACAAGTTGAGACAAAACTCATCTCATACATTTATCTCGTAAGACAAAACTCATTTAACACATTTATCTCGTATATCGTTTATCAGAACCTTGGGTTCTGACTAACCCGGATTCGAGTTCTGTAGTGGTAAGGACGACCTTCCCAACAGTAGTAGCTCCATACAAGGCAGATTACAAATGCATTACTACAGCTCGAACCCTACACCTCTTAAGGGAATCCAACGTCACATTCCGCTGGACCAACCACCTGTTGGTACCTCCTCTCTCTCTTTCTAACTATATATACATATAGAGAGAAACAGAGCTTTAAATTCTGCACTCATTTTCCCCTCCACGCCTTAAAGTAAGTGCCTCAAAAACTTCAAGAATTGGCAAGCTAGTGTTCCCTACCCCCATCCATAGACCCAGTTACGGATGCACCACCCACCAAACAAAAACAAACACCTATGAAGAACATATAATAGATTTCTAATGATATGATCCTTAGTTGTTTTATATATATACCTTTGACTTTAGTGATCGATTCTCTTCTATTGGGTCTGCCTTATTTCTCATAACCACCCTTATGCATGCTTCTCGTCACGTACTAATCTTAATTATATTTATTACTTTACGTGAGTAGGGCATTATTACGTCTACTGACATCAACCCTACTAGCCCTGTATCTTTTCAATGATCATTCATCATTTTAATATTCCATCATCTAATTTTTTATCTAATCCTCTCTTATATTATTACAATACTGTATACACAAGGCCGATTGATCAAGCCAATGTCCCAATAACTTCTATCATTTTAATAAAAAATTGATTATATTTATAAGTTTAGATTCAAGGTAGTAAATGAGATTGTGACAATTTTACCCATATTAATTATACCAATAAAAATAAAGAAAGAATAAAGAGTTGAAAAGTGTTCATTCATAAATAAGGGTATAGTTAAAAATTTACCTCATAATCATTGAGTTAAATACCTTTTATTGGTATGTATGATATAGTTAAAATAGACTTATAAATATGATCAGAGTAGTATTACGGCGTCCCACCCTCCCCCATTCAGCCTACTCAACTGGTTCTATTTATAAAGTATTTTTAATTGGTTTTGGATAAATTAAGAAAAATCTTAAACTATATTAACTCTACTTTAAAGTTTAATAACTTGTTAACTTTTCCCTTCTTTAATATATAAGTCAGTACAATAATAAACACTAACGGACGGTTAAGATTGTACAGTCTTTATAAAAATTTTCTCAATCTACCTGTAAATAAATCCAGAGGAGTAATTCACTGGATGAGACATTATTAAACACTACTTGGAATATTTGTCTTATATGCTTTCGAGGAACATATTAAATTTAGTTTATGCTTCCTCATTATCAGACGATATAAACTTGGCAACTTTTTAATTTTTCCTGACAGATCGAACATATTGTCTTAATGCCTTTAATGGATGTTGAATATGTTGGGGTTGGTGAGGGTAAGCACAGTCTGCAAGTAAATGGGCCAGCAAATAGGACTGAGGAACGAAGGAAGAAAGAAAGCAAATAAAGCTTTAGTTAGATGTTCACTTTCTCTGTTCCCATGGACGAAGATCTGCCTTTGCCTTTACCATCACACCCACCACCTCATTTTGCTTCTGATTTCCATCTCGAATCTCTCATTTTCCCTCTCTCTTTAATCTCCTTTTCTCATGATCACTTTCCTTTCCTTCTCCTTCAAACCTTCGATCTCTCCATCTTTATGTACCTATCAATCTTAACGTTACATGATCGAATCGCGATCGAGAATGAACGCATCCCACCACCACCACCACTTGCTAGCTGCCTTTTCTAAAAATCAAGAACCTTGTTCTCTTTTCTTTAAAAAGAAAATAAAAATATCGCATTTGTACTGTTTTCTCTTAAACACTTTCGTCGTCCTCCTCCTCGTTCAAGAAATTTCAAGATTCTATTTCTACGTACGGTTACGTTGAGTTCACGCTTCGTTGCTTATGCGCACATGGACCCAGAATTGTGTGAAGTAGTTAATACTAGCTCACAGAACTGACATTGATCAATCAATTAAACTCTCTGAATATTATTACAAAAACGGCCATTTGGAATGGTTTTGTATACATTTTACATTTTCTTGGTAACGCTCACTATTCATATAACATCAAGCTCATTAAACACGGTATTTTTTTTTTTTGGATCATCATCGGAATATCATCAAACTTTTAATTAGAATTCACACTTCACAAGAACACTTGAAACAAAAATTTAAAATGGTCGTTGTGTATAGTTTATAACATGCCTCTACTGATCGAATAGATCAACTAGTACATTATATGAGGCCATTCGCAATGGCACGATTTGTACTAATATGAGTAGTCTCATACACTGGAAGCTCCTCACTGTACCTAGCATCTCCCATAACCGCCAAGTGGTCAAGCTCGAAAAGATCAGAACTTGCATAGCTTGCTGCATCATCATCTTCATCTTCTTCCTCAACTACATTATTTGTCCTGATAGGAAAATCCCTCAAAACCAAATCACTTTTCCTCTGGTTTTGATGATACTCCTTCAAGAACTCTCTGGCAGCTTCTTCAACTCGCTTGCTCTTCTCCATGACTGTGACTTTGAGTTCTTCATCAATGTTTTTCTTATAATTACCCGGCGACCCTCCAATTTTCCATGCTGTAGGCACCGAAACAGGAATTACACTAGCGTCTTCTTCTTTGTACAAACATTTATGCCCACAAGGTCGACTATCTTCATCCACGATCACACTTACTGGGTAAAAACGAACAGTTCTCTTAACATCTTTACGCAAAGACGGCGACGTTTTGCTTAGGCAAGACCGTGAAAACGAAGACGCCGATGAACATGTTGAAGCTTGACCTGACTTTGATTTCCTCTCAGCGTTCACGTCTTCGCACCGTACAACAGAGCATGTAGTGCTCGAGCTCTTGCTTTTCTTTGCATTCCCTGGTGTGAACAGAGAATTGAGGAAATTCGTGAGCTTCCCACCTGGAGAAATTGGTTGCTTTGCTTTCTTAATATTCTCGTAAATCTTGAGAGCCCTGGATTTGCTCTTTATTAATCCTTCTTCATGAACATCATAAGCACGCGCTTGCCTCTGTTTTTTTGCTCCGTCTTTCTTCTCTGATCTCTCAGACCTGACAGACACACTGGTCTTCACTGGCTTTGGCCTCGGTGGTGCAAAGCAGGAGGACTGTGATCTTACTCCGTAAATGGACTCTGTGTCAGACGAAGAGAATCCTCCAGAACTGGAATCAGAAGAACTTGAAGTGGAACTGAAAAACAGAGCATCTTGGTCATGATCATGCTCAAGATGTAGTTTTGTGTCCAGATGGATCGGCTGATGCGTCCTCTTGGTGCTGACCTTTTCGTTCATCTTTTTGTCCATCCATTTCTCTATCAAACAAGCTCGACGAAGATTTGCCTTGGCTATTTCTTCTTCATCAACGGTTCTGTTACATTTCTCACTGCCTCTGCTCTGTTTCTTCGCCATTGTTGTTTCTCTGTGGAACTTCATACCGCCAGACGACTCTGATTCCCTCTCGCCTTCTTCGATGGAACGGTAAATCTTGTCTAGAAGATTGGAAGAGAAAGAGGGGTTTTTAGGGTTGTTAGGAAATGCAGGATGATCCCTGAGTGTCTTCTCCAACATGTACATGTCTGGTTGGTACTTGGTAATAAATCGGCCAAAAGGAACGATTATTAGCACGGGCAAAAAGAGAATGGTGAACAAGGACAAGCACGAACAAAAGGAGGTTAAGTGAGACAGAGCTTTTAGAGAGAGAGGGGAAGATTCAAAAGCTGCGAGGCATGATTATTGAAGAGAAGGATAGATTAGAGAGAAGTGGTTGTTGGGAATGGTAGAAGAAAACGTGAACAGAGGTAATTGATGGCTTTGTCTAAGAGAAGAGGAAGAAGGTAGGAGAAAAGTTTTGAGAGAAGCAATGAGAACACAATGGCACGCTTTGAAGGCCAAGGGAACAGGAATAGGTGAACACTTTATAAAGGCTTGTCACGCGCCTCATCTGCTTACGTGTCAAGCAAATCAAACCTTGGACCCCCGCCTACTTTTACAGTTTCTCTCTGCTCCTTCAGTCCTTCCAATTTCGAATTTTTAGCCGTTGATCATGTTGAAGAGACAGGGGAATTATATCCTGTGCTCACTCACCTATTAATTCCCCTGTATTCCAACACCACACCCACTTTGAGCATACGGCCAAAAAAGGCTACTCTTATGGCTTTGTTTAAAATTACAGTATATCATTAAAGAGATCATATTTCCTTTTCATATATGTATATGGTTGACGAATGGGAATTGAGGTTGGTTGGTATATATTGTAAAATTACAATGATTGACAGAGAACTGGGAACTAAACGTGAATCACGTAGCATAACAAATAGTATGTGTGAGGGAGAGTTTAGTTTAGTTTACTGTGTATAACGAGTGAAAACATCATTTTACGTGCTTGAGTTGGGACTTGTTATTATTGGAAATGGATGCTCCTAAGCACAATTTGCTCTGCTTTTTACCAACAAAAAAGATTTAACAACTAAAAGTTTACAGCTTATGGGTGGAGATGAATAATCATGCAATCCAAAACCACTTGGTTAACGCCTATGCTGTGGGATTTCTGGGGCCCATTTGATAGTGATAGCAGCTGTTGCACCCAAAACCAAAATGGCAAGTGACGTAGGGAGGTTAAAAGGTGAAAAAGAGAAACAAGTTGCTTCACAACACAAAGATACATATCATCTGCTTTATCAATGTAGCCCTTTAACAACGAGAAATCACTGAGATGGAGCCTGTAAATTTGACTGTTTAATCATGAACTATCACCACTCCAAGGAGCCTCAATTCAATTACTGAACCGCTCTTTCATCTCAAACAAGTTTTCACATAAAAGATAAAACAGATATGTGTGTATATATGTATAGCTGTCCAGGTCTGCACTATTAAATGGTAAGAAGTTAAAAGAAAACCTCAATGGGGTTGGTATTAAATTTGGGAAGCCGCAATTCCGCTTAAGCTTATGAGATATGGGTGTATATTAAATTAGATATGGAAAGCAAACAAAATCATTGACTGTGTTGAAAAGGAAAGATGCCACAAATCCCCTGCCTTAGCCCCATCAGCTTTGTTTTTGGATTTGTTCCCATTATACTTGTCAGCATCACATGTCCTCCAGTATTTTGGTCTAATTGTCTCTGTTCATTTGCATCAATGAGGGTCCCTTCAAATCATACTTACAATATCCCCTCCCACTATCTCTCCACCTTCCCTTTTATCTTTATCATGTACCCTATCTTGTTAACTTGTTTTCACTAAACCCTTCTATTTTGTTTTTTTTGCTTTCTGATGATATGGTTCTTTTGTATAGCTAAGTTGAGTCTGGCTTCCACCAAACAGACATAGATATCATATTTAAACTAAGATTCAAAGCTGCATTAATGTGTGGATTTAAAAGCAGAGAAGTTTTCATTAACCAAGCCAGCAACTTGTTTTGGCAAATTGGAACATATAATCAAGAACTGTTCTTTCGGGTGTTTCTGTAATTAATGCAGCTTGCCAAAGTCAGAAGGGGCCGGTAGGACCCAGAGATGGCCTCTCTGGAGAGGGATACCACGTGCCATGCACCTGACATTGCTTTGATTAATCCTTCATACCACCAGTATGGGAATCCTACTCTAAGCTCTGAGGCTTCATTTTCTTCATTATTTTGAAGTGTTCCCACGTGCTTGTAAGTTAGTGCCTAACCCAGAAGTAGCCCCCACCCACATAACTAGCTTCATTACTCTCCTCTCAACATTCAACGACTGTGCAATAAAATCAGCGTTACAATAGTCTTATCAACACCTCACGATAAGCCTTACTTGGCGATCTATGTAAACATGTTGGGAAAGAGAATTAAATTTCATAACATTAGTTAATGAAATAAATTCCTCAACAACTCTAATTTCCAAAAGGAAAAAGCCTTCCTCTCTCTATAAATATATAATCCGTTTACTAATTTGATTCGATATTCAGTGAAGTTGGAGGGAATCCACCACAGTACCGAACCAGGTCCTTTTCAAGCTTCTCGATTTCTGCTTCAGTTTGTGCCCTTGTTGCTGCACCTTGTTCTGATTCTAAAGCCCTTTTCAATATCGATATTTGCCTCTCTATGCATTTCACCTGCACGTACGTACACATCATATTCATCAGTGGCTGCACATTATTAATCTTGACGAGTAAGAAAATAAAATAAAATAAAATGAGATTGCTGAGAACTGAACCTTTCTGCGAGGCCATCGTTCTAATCCTTGTTTACGACATATCTTCTTCATTTGTGTGGGACATAACTTCATCCTCTTGGCTGCTTTTTGAATAGGCAGACCAAACACATCTCTCATATCGCTTAATTTCATCTTCTCCACCCTCTCCCTCTGCATTGAATTCCCATGTACCAGCAAATTAAAATTAGAATACTCTAACAATATATATGTGTGTGTGTGTGTGTGTATTGGTAGGCTTCTGATGTATAACCTGTTCCGCAAGGCAAGTGTCTGAAGTCTCTGCTTTCATGTCATCCCCGGCCTTCACCTCCTGTTCCATACCAGTTTTTTCTCCTAAACAGATACACAGAACCATTTAAACAAAATAAACTAATAGATAGACTGCCAGAGAAACACAGAAATGTTTCTGTTGATTAATGAATCATGTATGTATGGTGGATTCAAGAATACACAAGGCAGAAAGAAGAACACCAAAATATAATCATGAACCTGAATTGTCATCATCAGGGTTTTGGTCAGTGGGGTCATATTTGAAGTCTTCAGCCCAATCCAATCCACAGCAGAGGGTTTCATAGTAGAGAGAAAGTGAATCTGGCAACATAAAGTAGCCCATTGAATTCTGGTTCAAACAGTGTCGGGCTACGAAAGCCTTGATTTGGTACATGTTCTTATTGGTAAAACTGGTCCAGCAGAACCCAAAAAAAAATGTTAACTCGCTTGCAAAACAGAACCAACAGAGAGACAGTTAAAACTCTTGACTTACTCGATTATTTGAAAAGGTGGTTGTTGTTGTTGTTGTTGGGCCGAAGAAGAACCCGCATCGGGTTTCTGATAAAGAAGTGCATGTGAGATGATTCCAGGTTTGCCATGAATTTGAAGTCTGGAGACTAAAAGAACACCATCAGTATAAACTATTTCACGAAGAACTTGACAGAAAGTGCAAGACAGTGGGATTGGTGAGTTAGGCCACAATGTTGTTGAACTCTGATTATTAATCTGTTGAGGGACTATTTGAATATTTTGCTGCGGGAATTGATGAGAAGGGACGGTTTGGCTGACGTTGTCGGAAGGAATCATAGGATCTAAATATGGGCTAATGTCGGCGAGTAAGGCTTGTACAGCTGCATCATCATACATTTCCGGCACCGCCGAGGAAGAGTTGGAGGGAAAGTTTTGTACATGGTGGTTATTGGATGAGTTTAGAAGCATGGGGTTAAGGTTTTCGTCGAAATTAAGGATCAAGTTGGGATCTTCATCGAGGGGGTCGACATAGGGAACAATGTCTGTGGGGTTGGGATCTGCCATGTCTGTCCTGAAATGAGGGAACAGAGTTGGTTTTTTTTTTTTTTGTGTGTTGTTGGTGAAGGGTGTATGTGTAAAAGTTGGTTATAAATAAGGAGGGAAGAGGCGCCATAGGCAGTTGATGCCCGTTTGTACCATGATTTATGAGACTAGCGATGATCAGTCATCTCGTTTCATGTGTTCCAAACTAGCCAAGTTTTGATTTTATCTAATCTGTTTAAAAGCTGTTAATTAATCTGAGCCCAAATAAAAATATTTATCCACGCAATAATCCCAAATCCTCTAGAATGTCGAGGATAAAACCGGGACTAAATTTAAGAGTATCAACAATGGGGAGGAAAAATAAAAAATTGAATTAAAATAAATATTATTGTTAGATGGACTATATATTTTGCATATATAAGCAAATTGAAGTATATTGTTAATGAGTAATAAAATTATGTGATTTTGAAATAGATATAAAGAAAGTATGTTTATATGACTCACACTTGAGGGAGATTGTTAGAAAACAAGTGTGAGTTTAGAATACAAGTGTGAGCTAATTTTTGAAGTGAGTTTAGAATACAAGTGTGAGCTAATTTTTGAAATGTTATATACTTCTCACATAAAGTTTAATAGATATCCCAAAATGGATATCAGTTTATGGTTTAAATAGTATTGTATACCATAATAGTTCATGATTGGTAATGGATCTCTGGAATATATCAAACTGAATTATATGGGCCCATTGAAATGACATGTAAACCATACAAATTTGAGAGATGCATCTATAAGATGGTTACATGTGAAAATATTAGCTTACAACCAGAAGTTTGTAAGATTGCAACTTGAAGTTTGCAATAATGTTTGAATAAATTAAGCGCTATTCCAGATTATATGATCCAGAAATCATGTATTGAATACTCATGAGAACAAAATTTATATGTTGGTATATTTGCAACATTTATATATGCCAACAAAATTCTCCCTGTAAAAATTGGCTTGTGGTCAAAAGCCAGATTAATTCCATCTGAAAAGTTTTGAATGTGTAATGCTTATAAATCCACCATAATGCACATAAGATGGATATAGAAAGAAAGTTGGGATAAATGTTGTATAAGGACCTCCTTCTTCTTGTTTGTCTCTAAATGAAACAAAATGATGTTTCTAAAGGTAAAAATGGATTTAGGAGACTTATACTACATGATTAGTTAATTGTGAATTGATATTGTTTTCCCAACATGAGGGGGAGAAGATAAGCAGTTTGGGTAAAGAGATTATTGGAATGAATTATTGGCTCATTTTGATCCTCGTAGAAAAATCATGAACTAGAAGTTCAAAAGATAATTAATTTTCCGAATTTAGCTAACCAAATGCCAGAAGCATTTACTGACCCATAGAAAGTGACAAAGTCACATGTCCCAACTGCTAATGCTCCTATTAGAATTGATGTCCCTGAAGGACAACCTATTAGAAATGAATTTAAAGCACGCCTGAAGCGTGAAAGGTCCATCGGTTCCAAAGAAAAAAAAATCCTCAAAAGAGAAAAGAAGCTAATAAGATAGATGATCAAATTGAGGATAATTAAGAAAAGTTTAGTAGCTCCAGAAGAGTATCTCTTGAAGAGTTATGATCTCTAGTAGAGATATCTCCAATGAGATCTCAATAAATTATGAGGCAGTTGATGCCCGTTTGTACCAGGATTTATGAGACTAGCGATGATCAGTCATCTCGTTTCATGTGTTCCAAACTAGCCAAGTTTTGATTTTATCTAATCTGTTTAAAAGCTGTTAATTAATCTGACCCCAAATAAAAATATTTATCCACGCAATAATCCCAAATCCTCTAGAATGTCGAGGATAAAACCGGGACTAAATTTAAGAGTATCAACAATGGGGAGGAAAAATAAAAAAATTGAATTAAAATAAATATTATTGTTACCACCATTCTTGATTTCTTGGACATGGGTTGGCCATGTCACATCTCAATTAATCCATTTCATTTTTTATATTTATTATTTTTTAAGCTAATTTATTAATCTATAAATTAATATATAATCTAGCCGAATACGTTTGGTCCTTTATGTTTGCCTCTGACATCATTTTAGTCCATTAAGTTTGTAAAGTACACGTTTGGTCCCTGAAAGTTAACACCGTTAGTTTAACTTAACGGAAAATACTAACTCAACAATTTTTAGCGATGACTGTGCAATTAAATGCTGATCAAACATGCTTATATGTTAGTATTTTAATAAATTAATATTTCAAATCCTATTAATTGAAAAATATTTAATTTTCATGGACTATTATAAGGTTTTTCACTGTTTGTAAAGATTAAATATTTTTTTTTTGTCGGTGAAGATTAAATATTTTTCAACTAATTGGATTTAAAATATTAATTTATTAAAATATTAAAATATAAGCATGTTTAGTCAGCATTTAATTGCACAGTTATCGCTGAAAATTGTTGAGTTAGTCTTTTCCGTTAAGTTAAACTAACAGTGTTAACTTTCAGGGACCAAACGTGTACTTTATAAATTTAAGGGACTAAAATGATACCAGAGATAAACATAAAGGACCAAACGTATACTTTAGCCTATAATCTAATGTTACATTAGTATACTTTTAGAAAGTTTATATCACATTTGTTTGAATTAACCAATTTATTTCATACTTCAATCTACTCAAATTAGTTAATAGTTCCTACATTAGGTGTTTGATGGAGTATATTTTATTTAAATAATTATAAAACGAGTGTACTCATACTCATAGGGAGAGATAAGAAAATAATTTTGAGAATATTAACTTAATGATATTATTAGAAAAATTAAGTTGTTAATGATCACTACCTCAAGTCCTTAATCCTGTTTGATTAATTTTGAGAGATCAAGGAAGTTGAAAAATTATTCAATTATAACATATGTTATATGATCTATTTTGAAATGCAGATAATTATATTATAAACTAGTTTATAAATCAAATAAATTAATTTATATAAAAATTATGAATAAAAATATTTTAAAGTAATTTATATAATTTAATTAATGGGAAAATCACATTTAGGTTTCGGACGAGAAAAAATAGACAAAATGGTCCATAGAAATCTCAAAGTTGTATTTAAATTCTATGAGACTTTTTTGCAATAAACTCCAATTGTCAAATGTCCTAGATTTGTCAACTACACCCATGGACTTATCAGTGAATGCCCATGGACTTGTCAGGGGAATTATAAGTTATAACAAAAAAATCCCACGAGACTTAAATGTAATTTTGAGATTTCAAGATACCATTTTGTTGCATTTTCTCTTACCATCTAAATACAATTTTCCCTTAATTAATCCCTTATATTAGTCAACCAACACTACTATGTAGTACTTCTTTCAGTCCTAAATATAAGACATAATTGATTTTTTGAGAGATATTAAAGAAACTAAATAAATTAATTAATCAAATTATATGTTGTGTCCATTAAATTATATATCAATTTAGAAAAATAAATATAAATATTTTAAAATAATTTAATTGACCTCCTTAATTTTCCAAAAAAAAATAATTTTCTCTTATATTGTAGCGAAGTTCTATTATGTACTTATTACTTTATTTTTTATTTTTTGAATCCCAACGCAGTAACAATAAAATGACGTAATGGTTTAGGGAGCCTCAAGAGCGCCGGTCAAAGATTGGGATTCCGTAGTTAGGGACAAGGAAATGAAAGCGTCGACGTTATCATCTGTGCTTAGCTCCAAGTCTCTCAATCTCTTCCACTCTTCCTCTTATCACCCTCGGTCTTTTCATTCCTCTAAATCCTTCTTCACTCCTCTCCCTTGCTTCTCTCCTGCAGCTCGTTATCACAATCGGATCCATCCGACCCACAAGCACCAATTTCACACTGCCTCTTCCCCTATAATGGCCGCTTCATTTAACCCAGAAAAAGCCCGCTCCCCACCTGCCATTCCCATGCCTACTCCTCCTGTTACCAAGGCAAGTTCTTCTCTCTTTTTTATGTTTGAATTTTAGGGTTCCGCGCTTCGGAGCTACTGTAGTCTGTAAGTGACTGCCGGAATCCTTCTTCTGTGATTTCAGTTTAAGATTGGACTCTGTCAACTATCAGTAACCCCCGATAAGGAGAGGAACATTGCTCATACTCGGAAAGCCATTGAGGAGGCTGCAGAGAAGGGTGCCCAACTTGTTGTCTTGCCTGTAAGCTCTTAGCATTTCTCACTCGATCAGTTACCTACTCAGCATACTTTTCCTTTTATTAGTTGTCCTGTTGAAATGTATGCCTGTTGAACTTGATAAAATGTGCGTTCTCTGAAATTTGCTTCTTCTGTATTAACTATATGAAATACGCATTCCAGTAACCGTAGTTATAACTTGTCAGGAAATATGGAATAGTCCCTATTTAAGTGATAGCTTCCCCCTCTACGCCGAGGATATTGATGCTGGTGGTGATGCATCTCCTTCAACTGCCATGCTCTCTGAAGTCTCTCGTCTCTTGAAGATCACGATAGTTGGAGGCTCTATACCAGAACGTTATGAAGGCCGAATATACAACACTTGTTGCGTCTTCGGCACCGATGGAAAGCTAAAAGCAAAACATCGCAAGGTCTAATTTTTGGCTTTATTCGTATGCCTTTCAATCTAGGGATTACTTGTTTAATCATCAAGATATTTGTTCTTTATAAATTACATGTTTTCAGCTCTAACTGGACATGATCATAGAAGGTTTTAGATTTGCTACTTAATTTTTCATAGGAAGCTAGTTTTAAATTTTTATTGAGATGAAATTTATAACTGTGGTGTTGGCGACCACATGGCACTGTAATATTGAATTTTAGGAGGGCTAATGATTGTTCAAATTGCACAGATCTTTCTAGGGATTAGATTGAAATTTTATGTGTGTGTGCAATATCACTCAAATGAAGAATTTTCTTTCTTGTGTAATTTCTAATTTGCTTGTGCCACTTCAGATACACCTTTTTGACATTGACATACCTGGGAAGATTACCTTTGTGGAATCAAAAACTCTCACGGCTGGGGAGACCCCAACCATTGTGGATACAGGTCTAACTTGTTCTTTCACTTCTCATTTAATCACAATAATGCTTTTCTTGTTGTGCTAATACTTTTGCCATCATTTAGATGAGAAAGGAACATTCATAGTACAGAACTGATGCTAATGTTGCTGGACAGTTGGAGATGGATGGGAAAATGGAAATGAAAGTCACACTAATTCTTTTAGTTTAAGTATGAGATCACTCATGAGAAAGCTTTATTTCTGACACTTTCCATAGACCATATAGTCTTATGGTCTCATTTGGCGATTGGATGCCCTAAGGGGTGATCTTGTTTAAAACAAGGCTTCATATTGATATTACATTTCAGAATATACTTGTTTCAAGCAGCTCTGCCTTCTTTTTGATGATAAGGGAAGAGAAATGATATTTATGCATATATAGTTTAATTTGTTATGCATCTTTTGAAAATAGTAAAAAATAGAATGATTACATTGAAATACAATTCCTTATACCCTTGACATGAAGTTCTTCTATAAAAGTATGATGTGTAAATTCAAGAATTCCATCCACTTGGTACGTTTTTGTTAGAGAACCTGGCAGTAAAGATATAAAAATTGCACTTGAGTTTCTCCAAAATAAAATTAGAAAAAAAGAAAGTAGCTGTCTAAAGGCTTCCCATGCAATCATAGTTTGCACTTATTGCAGAGCGCATCCTTACCTGATTGCCTTATGCAGTGAGAGTTGTTCTCAAAATTAAATTTTCACTGTGAAGTTTTTCATGATTGCCTTACCTGATTACCTTATGCAACGAGAGTTGTTCTCAAAATTAAATTTTCACCACGAAGTTTTTCATGATTGTAATGGAGAGTTGATTCGTGCAGAAGTTGGGCGCATTGGTATTGGCATATGTTATGACATTCGATTTCCGGAATTGGCAATGATATATGCAGCAAGAGGTTGGTTTACAAATTTTTTCCTTTCTATTTTAGTTCATTTAGCTGGAAGTGATTATCTTGTCCTACTGGTCAACCTGAAATTCGTGGGCTTTACCTCTATATCCTCTAAAGTTTGCTGCTGGTGTCAAGATAGTTGGAACAGATTAGCTAGTGTTAAAGCATAGCTCTCTGCCTCTCTGCCTCTCTGCCTCTCTCTCTCTCTCTCTATATATATATATATATATATATATCCCCTCTCTCGTTAATTCGAATGTTGCCATAGTACAGATCGTTCAGGATTCCACGGGTCAATCTTAATTCATGGCAGAAATTAGGTAGGTTGAAAGTTTGTGATGCCAAGGGTGACTCAGAGTCCAGAGGATAGGTTCTTTGGATAAATTGGTGATTATTTTGGAGTTGTGAACAGTTTTACCAAATTGGGACTTAGCATTTTCTGGGTTTTCAGAAAAATTCAAACAAAGTGCAAGTGATGATTAATTGTACAGTTACATTGTTTTGTTTCAGAATTTGCATCACTTTGATCACATCACTTTTCTTGTTTGTAAGTTTTGGGAGAAATACAAGTTTGTTTTTGTCCTCAGGTGCTCACTTGCTCTGCTATCCTGGGGCATTCAACATGACTACCGGACCATTGCATTGGGAGTTATTGCAGAGGGCAAGGTAGTAATAATTTCCACTTGCTGTACACATTACAACCTGTAATGTATGATGTGTGTGGCTGAATTCTTAAGTTGTGTTCCACTTTAGCCTCTCTATTGTCCCAGTATTCTCGCAATTCTTAAATAATTTGCTAGTCAGTTGCTGGTTAATGCACTAATAGCAAATTTGATTGTTTCATGCATTTGCTGTGATTTTTGTTTCAGTGGTAAATTAGCTGTACCCCACTCTACCTCCAGCAACCTAATAGTAGACGTTTAGGCCTGTCATTTCCTATGGACATTTATCGAGGTGAATAACCTTGGTCATAGAAATGGCCAGAAATTGCTGGTCATACTTAAAAAGATATGGTGTTACCTGTCAATTCACTGTGTTCCCCACTGTTTTTTTATCACTTTACTGTTGTTTCAAAATCATCATTAAGCAGTAATTACCTGATTTAATCTGTCCTGATGTGTTTTTTTCTTTTTAATTTGCAGGGCTACAGATAACCAGGTAATAACCCCTTATTTTTGTTTTTTAAATTTCTGTAGAATTTTGTTGAATGCACTTCTTGTGGTATTTAAGTTCTGCATGTGATTTAGAGATCTCTCTTTTCCTGGGTTAGGTTTGGATGGAAAGATTTAAGTAACATACCTTGATTAAGGAACTTGGTGTTGTTGTCTGTCAAAAGTTGTCATATTTTTTCCAGATAAAGTGGCGAGATTGATGCAATTGATTTTGTCATTGGAATTGCCCTGGGCTATTGTCTTGGTTTAATCTGCGTCGTAACTCTGTATTTGTGGACTGTTGATTTTTAAGGTCTGAGACATTATGCATGGTCACCTTTTCGAAATTCTCTCCTTGTGTTTTTTTTTTTTTTTTTGACCTTTTGGAAATTCTGTATTGAGTTTTTTCAGTTATATGTGGCGACTTGTTCACCTGCTCGGGATACTGGTTCTGGTTATGTGGCTTGGGGCCACTCCACTCTTGTTGGGCCAGTAAGTACTAATTGTATTTAACTTTGCTTTATATTATTATATATAACATTCAAACAGACAGTTTTCTTAGCTATTTGACAGCAAACACAAAGATATCAATATGTACAGAATTTGATAGAAAACACCTAAAATTTGCAGCTAATTTTTTTTTTTTTTTTCTATTGATAATTATGGGTAGAGGTAATTGACCTGATTTCTGCATAAGCACTTACTCAAAGATATCAATATGTATCAGTTTGGAGAAGTTTTGGCAACTACAGAACATGAAGAGGCAATCATTATAGCAGAAATCGACTATTCAATAATAGAGCCAAGGAGGTAGTTTATCTACCCTTAACTTTATATGTATGCATGCATGTTTGTATGTTTTTTAATCCACATCGATAGATCTGCTTAATTTAAAAGCCGATTGTCGTTATTTGTCTAATTTTATGATTTGATTAATCAGGACAAGCCTCCCATTGACAAAACAACGGCGTGGTGACCTTTACCAGCTGGTTGATTTTCAGAGGTTCAGTTCCCAATGATAGGAGCTTGGCATGAGGGATTGCAGCTGTGCTGGCTTAAATATTTTCAGACAATAGTCTCTGCTTGGTCTTTGTGGCATGAATTTGTCTTCTGTTGACTGTACCATGTACTATTTGAATAAAGGGAAGAACAAGTAAATCAAGAATGAGAATTCTCTATGGAGATTGTGTTCATATGAGCAGCTGATATAATTTTCAATAAGATATACAAGGTTTCACAATTATTTTTGGTTGCTTGATCCCCATCGAAGTTCTTAAAAGGAAAATACCTTAACCATTTTACATGGTCTAATATTGTGGAAAAAATATTAATCTACTGCATTGATGAAATAGACAAGCCAGAGGATGTGGAGCTGGCAAGCCGTCTTGGCGACAGCCTTTGGCATTTAATGTAAAGCCAGGAAGAGAATATTCTTATGGCATATAAACGTTAATCACTATGATCTGGTGGTGAAGATGCAACACATTTTTATCCCCTTGAAATGCTTTATTGTCCATAGTTAGTTATAGCGTCTCTTGAAGAAATCTATGTTTTTCTTGAATTGAAGCTCATCCAGCTTCAAGGTCTAGTCCCGCATTATTATATTCAAGGAGATGGAACCTGATCAGAAGCTTGTTTGTGTGAAGCAAGTGAAGCAAGAGGAAGCCTATGAGTGGGAGGAGAGCATGCCGTTACCCGGAGACATCATTGAGGGAGTTGCAGAGGAGGAGGATGACGATTCTTTCATGCCGGTGAAGGCCAAGTCCGAGTTTAGCTCCCATCTTGGCAAGATCAACCCTCAGAACGAGTCCATATGGCTGAAAGTTAGAAGGGGTTATAGCACTCTGAAATTGCAGGCACGTATCTTGCAACAGAAAAGATCAATAATTCAAAAGTACACAATCCGAGCCGCCACAGATCCCAGGCACATAGCAGAATTAGACGACTTGACATTGGAACAATGCACTGAACTGCAGGGTACGCAAGCAGTCATCCATTTATTGAAAAAGTTTTCTTTAATTCTGTAAGATCACATCAAAAATACGAAAAAGAGAAAAGTCACAATGTTGAAGAATATTATGAGATTTGCGTTATAAATATGCAGAACTGAGCAGAAAAGTTATGGATGTGGAGAACAGGGGATTCCGCAAAAGTGGGATAAAGTATGACTGGAAGATGAAAGCAGGGATGCATCTGCCTGACGCAGCGTGTTCCGTGGTTAGCTCCATATTGTTAATGCCATTAGAGGCCGAAAACTGCGTACATACAACCACTGTTAGGTGCATGGCATGGTTTTGTGCAGCAGTTTCCTCAGGGGTTCCTCTTGTCTTTGTCAATATCCAGACAGAACAGATTGCCCACACGGTAATATACTTCCTCATCATAATCTTTCCCAGTAAAATCCATAGAAAAATCCACAAATTTGATCTGCCTACTGAACATATTTGCTTGTGAAAAGGAGAAAAGCAAGGTTCATGGAAGGGAAACTAGAAGTAGGAGCAAACAAGAAGACAAGACAGTCAATGCCCAGATTATGCATGGTATAAGATTGTGGTATCTACCTGGAGTAGCAGAAATATCGATAGAATTGATCCCTCGACCCAGGGAAGTGCGATTTGGGATGGAAATTAAACGCACAGAAGAGGTATTTCCAACCAAACTGATTCAGTTAGAGAAAAAGGGTTGGATTGTTGTTAGTTCATTTCATGATCATACTGAGACTCTGAAATGCTTGAAATTGCGCAGGGGTTTATGTGCATATACTCAGTGATAGAAGGATCAGCAGCAGAGAGAGGAGGGGTAAGAGAACTGTTTGAAGAAGCAGTAGCGAGAGGGTTTCTTCTGGTGATGTCTAGGTTGCATGGCAAGAGTGTGATGCCCTCCACTGTTTGCTCTGAGGGTCTCATACACTGTTGTGATCACTCTCACATAAAGGACTCTCTCTGTTCGGCCTTAGACGGAAATGATCCCATTGAGATGCATATAATGGCATGGCCTCATCAGACTCGTCTCACTCCTTTTCAACCTCTTGCTTCCCAGGCTCTGTTGCCTCCCCCTGCGTTTTCCCCACTCCAACACTCTGATTGAAAATTCGGGTCAATATCCAAATTTATACTCATCTTCTTCAGTTGTAGCCTTGTAGGGAGATCTTTAGAAGTTCTTATTGGTCATTTGGTCAGTTTAATAAGGCATTTGCTAGTCTTAGGGATATATTTTTTTTTTATTTGTGCCCATATTTAAGAAGAGTAAGGAGAGTATAAATTAATATGATAATAGGGTTTATTGCTGTTAATAAGAATAATATGAGAAATCATGGAAAAAAAACTATAAAAAATTAATGCTTTTAACCATTTTGGATCTGGCTTTAGTCCGATGCATCGGACCATCCGATGCATCTTTTTGCACTTAATAATTTACCGCATGCGGTACAATTTTATTAGGCAAAAAATGCATTGGATGGTCCGATGCATCGGACCAAAGTCAGGTCCAACCATTTTTTTAGTTTGTGTGAATTAAATAGAAGTGACCTACAGAAAACAAAACTAGATGGCGTATGATAACGTGTTGTTTCATGCTGAGTAGGGTTGGAGGTGAGGTGTATTCCAATTTTTCAAGTTATGAATAACATAATTTTTTTTATGAATTATATATATATATAGGGTTGGAGGTGAGGTGTATTTCAATTTTTTCCAAGTTATGAATAACATAATTTTTTTATGAATTATATATATATATATATATATATATATATATATATATATATATATATATATATATATTGCCAGAGATATATTCATATTTACTACTACTATCAACAATGATAATATTAATTAATTAATTATTTGATGATTTCATATTTTGGTTAAAAAGAAGGGATAAAATATTATTACTACTAATTTTGGTCACTACCATTTTTTTCACCGTTAGATTATAATCTCAATAGGAGAGAGAAATGATAAAGGTAGATGAGATTATGATCTAACGGTGAAAAAATGGTAGTGACATCGATAGTGATCAAAACTGTCAGTGACAATATCCTATTCCTAAAAGGAATAGCGGGGTTGGGAAACTTAGATTTTAGTCCGCCAGTTATCAAACTAAATCATGTCTATTGTCATTTAAAATTTTAATACGAGTACAAATATCATTAATTTTAAGTAGCAATTTTGTTTCGAAAGTACATGCCTAAGAGCAATTTTATCTTGGAAGTTCCTTTTGTCTCAATGTTACTCCTTCGTTAATAACCCTAACGGTCAAACGTTAGTTGACCCCATTATGCTAACGTGGATTGTGTACGTGACATCTTTATCATTTTTTTTGGGGGTTAAGTAGCAATTTTGCCTCGGAAGTACACGCCAATGAGCAATTTTGTCCTGAAAGTTTTTTTTTTTGTCTCAATGTTACCCCGAAAATCTAAAAACATAGCAATGTTGCCCCTCCATTAACAGCTCCAATTAATTGTATTTGACAGTTTTTGTAAGCTTTATTCTCTCAGTCATCTCTGTTTACAATGCACTAGAGGTTCATTAATCGTTTGCATAGATAATTCCGCAGACGAGTGATTGTTGTTTAGAAAAATTCGTTTGAACTGCTTGCGACGTACTAATTTGATCTTCTGTTCAGATAAATTCGTTCTCATTTTTTTGTTTGATTATTTGTTCAAAACATTTTTTCTGGACAAATTCTGCAAGCGAGTGATTATTATTTGATTGAGGAATGCCTACGATATGGGGAAAGAAGGAGTAGGTTATGTTTACTTTTTTTAAAAAAATTAATAATTGTCACCCTTACTCCCTCCTGTCATGATTATAATTATAAGACCAGGTTGACTTTTTTTTGTGTGAATAAATTTAGAATACTAAATAAGTTATTTAATCATACTACCTCTGGTTCTAATTATAAGACCATATTAACTTTTTTGGAGAGATTAAGGAATTTAAATAAGTTATTTAATCATATAATATGTTATGTATCTTTAGATTATATATTAGTTTACTAGTCAAACTAATTAGTTTGGAGAAAAAAAAATACTCTGGAGTAATTTAATTAGCTTCTTCAATCTTTTCAAAAAAGGCAACTTAGTCTTATAATTAAGACCGGAGGTAGTATTTTATAAATCTGGATTTTTTTAAAAAAAGTGATAAAGATGTCACGTAGATAATCCATGTCAGCATAATGAGGTCCACTAACGTTTGACCGTTAGGACTATTAACTGAGGGGTAACATTGCTACGTTTTTAGACTTCCAATGCAACATAGAGACAAAAAAAAAAAAAAAAAAATCCAGGGCAAAATTGTTCTTAAGCGTATACTTCCGGAGCAAAATTGTTACTTAACTCTAAGAAAAAGTGACAAAGATGCCACGTAGATAATCCACGTCAGCATAATGCGGTCAACTAACATTTAACCGTTAGGGCTGTTAACAAATAGGCAACGTTGCTACGTTTTTAGACTTTCGATGCAACATTGAGACAAAAAAAACCTTTCAGGTCAAAATTGCTCCTGAACATGTAATTCTAGGACAAAACTGCTACTTAACCCATATCATTATTAACTCACCTTTGATATATTATCAAGCAAGCGTTTGATCACTGGAGAAGCAATCATATAACCGGTAGTTAAATGTTTTAACCTAGTGACGCTGTTTTAAACAAGGGTTAATGTGTGATTTTGCCAATAAACTATTGACTCAGGAGCGTCCAACACGATTAACTATTAAGTGGACAAAAAATACCAACAAACTTTTAAAAAAGAGCGCCCAACACAACGCCATTAACAAAAAGTTAACTTCCGTTATCTAAGGTGCAGATTGGCCAACGAACTCTTACTCCAGAAGCGCCCAGCACAAAATTCTAAATTTTACTAAATTAAATAATTTTTTTCTCAATTGTCATTATTCAAAACTACTTGTATAAATATCTATTAAAAAAAATTATTCATTCTTTAATTTTGTCAAAATAATAATTTGCTAAAATAAACAAAATTTTTAATTAAAAATATAATTATATGATTTAAATAAAATTCAAGGTGTCTTATAATTTATTATATATGTTAAACAAAAAATTATAGGATTTATTTTTATAATAAAACTCACATAAATTTCTTCTAAAATAAAATAATAATTTTTATGAGAAAAAAAATGTATGATAAATGATATGAGAGAATTAGAGTAAAATATGTAAAAGTGCACTTATTAATTAAATAAATTAGAGTAAATTTATGTATGTATTTTTACTTTATCATGTGAAAATTATTCTTTTCTTTCGATTTTGCGGTTAACTTAATATCATTATATTTAAGATAGATAGTGTGTTGTTGGGAATAAGTTATACGGCAATTGACACAATTGAGCTTTAAAAACTTACTAACCTAAATTTATTGCTATAATTTAAAGAGGGAAACAAATTATACTTATAAATTTAGATTAATAAGTGCACTTTTACATATTTTACTCTAATTCTCTCATATCATTTATCATATATTCTTTTTCTCATAAAAAATATTATTTTATTTTAGAAGAAATTTATGTGAGTTTTATTATAAAAATAAATCATATAATTTTTTGTTTAATATATATAATAAATTACAAAACACCTTGAGTTTTATTTAAATCATATAATTATATTTTTAATTAAAACTTTTGTTTATTTTAGCAAATTATAATTTTGACAAAATTAAAGAATGAATAATTTTTGTCCATAAATATACAAGTAATTTTGAATAATGAAAATTGAGAAAAAAATTATTTAATTTAGTGAAATTTAGAATTTTGTGCTGGACGTTCCTGGAGTAAGGGTTCGTTGGCCAATTTGCACCTTAGATAACGGAGGTTAACTTTTTGTTAACGGTGTTAACGACGTTGTGTTGGGCGCTCCTTTTTAAAAGTTTGTTGATATTTTTGATCCACTTAATAGTTAATTGTGTTAGACGCTCCTAAATCAATAGTTTATTGGTCAAATCGCACCTTAACCCTTTAAACAACTAAATAAAATTTAAACAAATAGAACTGGTTAGATAGAAGGTGAAAGAAACTCGTTGGATAGAACCAATTTAAATCTGGCCCGCGAAAGATTGAAAAACAGAGGAGGGAGACTGTGTAAATCGGTCAAGAGTCAAGACAATCTCATTGTTCGACTCCCAGTAGGCAATCCCACTGTGCTTCAAGTGAATTGAGTATTTTCCGTTTTGCTCCGCCGTTTATAACGCCCTGCTTCGGTGATTGTTAGGGCATTTCTATTACGAATATGTGAAATTTCATGTACGCTTGATAAATGTAGGCGCATCAGAGCATTGAGCACCTTGTGAGGGAATGGCTGCCGCCAAGCCATGGCGGGCACCTCCAAACCCCTCCCTTGTATCCTCCATCACTTCACTCCTTCAAACCCTAAATCCCCAGAACTCTAACATCAGTTCCCAACCCCTTAATCAATTCGCTTCTCATCTCAATCCAGACTTGGTCATCCAAGTAATCAAGAGCCAGATCAACCCCTTCCACGCTCTCTTCTTCTTCAATTGGGCTTCCAACCCTCAATCTAACCCTAACAACTACTTCCATACTCGCTCTTGTTACGTCGCCATTACTGACATTTTACTTTCTCACTCCCTTTTCAGCACGGCTTTCTCCCTCCTTCACCACTCTCACGGAGTCTCTGACTTCATCATCGCCAGATTCATCAAAGCTTTAGGTGATCGGGGCGATATTAGGGGCGCCATTCATTGGTTCCACTACGTTAAATCATTTGAAAGAGGCCGTTGTTTGTGCTCCTATAATTCGATTTTAGGTGTGCTGGTGAGAGCAAATCGAGTCGATTTGGCCAAGGCTTTCTACGATCAGCTTGTGAAGGAAGGTGTGGTGATTCCCGATGTTTATTCTTACACCACGATGATCAGAGGCTTCTGTAAAATGGGTATGGTGGAGCATGCCAGGAAGGTGTTCGATGAAATGAAGTGTGACCCCAACTTGGTCACTTACAACACCGTGATCAATGCATTTTGTAAGAAAGGTGATATGGAGAGTGCCAAGAGGATTCTTTATCAAATGGTTGAAAGTAAGAAATGTGTACCAGATGTGGTAACTTACACGACTTTGATTGATGGTTACTCTAAGAAAGGTGAATCGCACGAGGCCATGAACTGTATGATGGAGATGGCAAAGCATGGTATTGAGCCTAATGTCTTGACCTACAATGCACTTATAGAAGGTCTCTGTTTGAGCGGGAAGGTAGACGAAGGAAAGAAGATGATGACCAGGATGCGGTTAAATGGTTTAAAAGACGATGTTGTCACACATACGAGCATAATGAAGGGGTTTTGCATAGCAGGCAAGTCTGATGAAGCAATCAAGCACATGAAGGAAATGGTTAGTCTTGGGATGAATCCAGATGTGAAGTCATACGGCATTGTTATTAACGAGTGTTGCAAAATTAGAAAACCAGCTGAAGCAATTTCACTTCTAAGGGAAATGAGGGCGAGGAGCATCAAACCAAGCGCTTCAAATTTCAATGCAGTGTTTAGAGTTCTTGTGGACATAGGGAAGTTTCAAGAAGCCATTCTTCTTTTAAAGCAGATGCCAGAATTTGGCTGCTTGCCTAATTTCTTATCATATAGCGTAGTGATATATGGTCTTTGTAAAGTGAAGAGTAGGATGCAAGAAGTTGAAGAGCTGGTTAGGGACATGCTTCAGAATGGACATGAGCCGGATGCTACCATGTACAACTGCTTGCTTCAAGGGTACTGTGAGGACGGCAATGAGCAAATGGCAATTCAGACCATTTATGACATGATTGGCAATAACTTTGTGGTTAGTTTAGATAGCTTCTCTAATTTGGTCAAGGTTTTGCGCGGGAAGCAATATAACAAAGAGGTTGAGATGATATATGAAGAGATGCTTAGGAGATGCCCTGTACCTGAACCCGACGCGGATGCATACAAAAGGGTTTTACTTTTAACTGAGAATTCATGCTTAAATTCGGCAGAGTAACAGTGGGGGCATCTACATGCCCAGTTCTCACCTTGCTTCACCCCCGATTGGAACAAAATAATATTGAAAATTTTATCTTTAGATTAATATTACGAGGTCAGATATGTATTTGTTATAATCGCGGTGGGCATAAACATGCAGATGAGCGCTGATGACATCATAATACGGTTATTGCTTAACACCGCAACATTATAAAATCCGGCCCGCACAGTCCCTGGCCTCCAAGAACGCGTCCCGTCATTACTATCAATTGTTTCCGATCAAATACTTTTCTCTCTGTTTACAGACTACGATTTCTGCTCTAAATGGAAGGAGCCCCTCGGCCCAAAGCTGGTGTTCAGGTGGAACGAGTTTTCGGGGATTTCAGGGCTCGCAGAAGCGCTCTGGTTAAGGCCCTCACCGACGGTATCCTCTCCTTTCTCTATTATTTTCGTCCTTCCCTTCTTTTCAATTTCAATTTCATTTCATCTCTGTTTCATTTGTCATATGCTTGTCTTTTGCAGATGCTGATGTGTTCTACGAACAGTGTGATCCCGACGGTGAGCTTTCATTCTATTCTGTATTAAGTATTAATATATCTTTTTTCTTGAATTTCATTCAGCTCCATTTCTTTTTCAATTCTTGAAAATGGTGGCGAAAAAGAAAGTATAAGCATTCAAATCTTGGCATGTTTAGTTTAAAGCTTTGACGATGCGACAGTTAATTCCACTCACTTAGCATTCGGTGATAAGTGGAGCTTTGTATGGAGCAAATGCAGAATTCTTGGTGATAAGTTTGTAAAATTTTCGGTGAACACTTTGTATGGAGCAAATGCAGAATTCTTAGTGGGGTTTAGTAAATGGATTAATCCTTTCTTTTTTTCCTTTTATCTTCTCCTCCTCCTCAGATATTTTTAATATTTGAATTCTATTGAAATTTATTTATATTAAATTTCAAGGAGTAAAAAATTGACACGCAAGTCAACGGAGGCTCATAAACAGTTACTTTTAAATAATATTGTTCTCCCTAATTTATATATTCTATTTCTATACTGATACGATTATCTAAATTTATTTATTTGTTAAAATTTAATATTTTAACAATACATTCATAATATTTTATATTGAAGCTAATCAAATTTGATTTATACTTACAAATAACATGGAATTGAAAAAAAAAAAGAGAGAAGAAGAGGATCAAATTTGGTAAACGGGCGTTTTAAGCTTCCTTATCAGTTATCTGTCTTATCAAAATTGGTGAATACATAATATCAGGGGCTGTAGTTTACAAAGGAAATCATAAATACAAACACACATACAAGGGTCTTGAATTTGCCAAGATGAGAAAAACAGTAGATATCTTTTTGTGATCAACAGTCATTTTGTCCTTCATAAAGAGATATACTGAAAGTTGTGATGCTCAATCTCTCTGTCTCTCTCTATATATATAATATATATATTGATGGTAAACTGCAGTATTTTTAGCTTTCTTATATGTGTTGTCAGTCTTTAGTTTAGTTCTTAGATTTGATGACGATATGTTATAGTAGTACACTTGTTTTGGAGTGAGGATACAAATTGTAGCCCCACATGCAATGACGGACCTTTCTTGATACATCCCCCCAAAAAAAAAAAAAATTGTCTCAAATACTTCATGTAAATTGGATTTTTTCTATGTATTTGGCTCAAAAATTTATACATTTGGCCCCCAAATATTTTTTTCTTAAAAATTAGTTAACAAGTATACATTTGGCCCCCTGATTTGTTATTAAGCTATATATGGCAACTGACATACATGTGCACGTAGAATAAGTTATGTTGATGTCTAGCAAAATTATGGATGAAATTTTGTTGAGAGAAATTAATTGGGTTATAATATTCAGCGGAGGAGGCTCTTTGCCTATTTGGGGATAATGAAGAGCAGTGGAGAGTGGATCCACCAGCTGAGATTGTTCCTACAAACCTTCCAGAACCTGCATTGGGTATCAACTGGGTCAGAGATACGATGCCCAAAACAAAATGGCTGTATGTGGTTGCTAAGCACGGCGATGCTTGGTTACATGCTGTGGCTTCTGTTGAAGGCTCTAGGCTTGGATTTCGTCAAGTTCATAGGTAATTAATTACGTACGTGTTTCTCGAGTTGCATGTTTGATTGGCTCCTTGGCTCTTTGTTATAAACAACAGTTTATGTCCATGGCTGTATGTTTCTATAAGCTGTTGGATTAAGCTTTGGTTTGAAGTTAGGTTTTATTTTTGTCAAGTAACAATTATTTAATGCTTATATAATTTTCATCCTATTTGTGACTTGTTAATAGTATCCACTTGTTCAGGGAGCAGCTGTTTGACATGATTAAGGAGCTTCCAACACTATATGAGGCTGTTCATGATTATTACTATTTCCAGTCTCTTATGCCAGTGCCTCTGTTGTCCCCACCGAAACGATATGTCGTTTGATTACCTCTTCTGCGTCGCTCAATGACTATACGTGTTGCTACTGCTCCACGCCTTCTCCATAGGTGCTGCTCTTGGATCGGTTCGTGGGTGATAGCTAGCTACGCAATTCTGACTGTACTCTCCATTTTTCTAGAGACAATGGTTACCAACTATTTTGGGATATAGTTGAAACCATGTCGTTTTGTTAGTGGTTGCTAATTTTGGACCGTTTTTGTATTAGTGTGATTGCCATTTGCCAACCCTGATGACCGTACTTTTTGCGTGTGTACGCGCGTGTTTTGTAGCTTGCTTTCTTCCTCCTTTCTCTGAAAATTGTGTTGTTGGAGGCTTGGGTGGGTCATGGTAGTCAAAAACGCGTTTTAAAACGTAAAAACGGTGTTTTTACGTTTTATTTCCAGCAAAATGTTTTTCGTTTCAGAAAAAAACGTAAACTCAGTAAAAACGTAAAAAATGTTGCTACTAAACGTAAAAACACATCGTTTTTAAAACTAGTAAAAACGTAAAAAATGTTGCTGCTAAATGTAAGAACACATTGTTTTTTAAAAAAGCAAATATGCAAAAAAGTTAAAAAACTTGTTCTTTTATTATCGTCTTTCAAATTTGTATAAGAAAATTAAATGCCTAATATGTATAGCTAAAAAGTTGATTACTATTTTACCTTTAACTTTGATTTCAAGATACCTGCTGGTGAAATAGAAGTGAGCAGAAAGGAATTATATATATATATATATGTATATAAAATCTACGTTTGTTATGATTTTACGATTTTTCATTCTCTTTCGTTTTTAGGTTCATTTTAACAACCTTGGGGTGGACAACCGGCCGTCTTTGTAATAAAGACTACGTCGTTTTGGGAGTTCATTAATTCTCTTAACACGCTGAAAGAGTCGAATGTCGTTTTGAGGAGTTAGGAAACAATTAATGAAGGCCGCTGTTTTGATAAAATTCATGTAATAAATACAAAATCAAAAGTAATATATATACATATCTTCACATAAACGAATGTCCAACACTCCAACTAATTAAAGCTGTTGTGCAACAATAGTGTAACTAATCCATCTAACTAATCATATCAACTAACTAATTACTTGAACTGACTCGATCTGTTAACATGCTTCAGAATGGACAGTGACAACGACAATGATCAAATGGCAATGTAGACGGTTGATGACATGATTGGTTATAATAAAGAAGTTAGTCTTAATTAGGATAATTAATTATATATGAAGATATACTCACATGCATACGAAAGGGTTTTGCTATTAACCGACCGTTAATTCATACTTAAATTCAGCAGAGTACGTAAAAGTGCGGTATATATCTGCATGCATGCCCAGTGCTCACCTTGCTTCATTTTTCAAAAGCGGATTAATACTCAGATGGCATAAAAATAATATTGAAACATTTATCTTTTAAATAGTATTCGACTATTCGTCATTAACGAAATCGGTTATTGTGCCTGAAGGACGACGACGGAGCTTTTATAAAATCGCTGTCCTTCAAGCTAAGAACGCTCTCGTCAATTGTTTCCTATAAATTCTTTTCCCTCCATTACGTCTGGTTACAGACTATGATCTATGCTCTAAATGGAAGCTGGACTCGCTGCGTTCCGTGTTCGTGTTGAGGACGTGGGATCAGTTTTGAGGGATTTCTGTGCTCGTAGAAGCGCTCTCATTAATGCCCTCACTGACGGTATATATACATATTCCTTTCGTTCTTCTCTATTTCAATTGGCTTCCTGGCCCTATTGTTATACATAACACTTGACGTCCATGGTTGTATGTTTTTATTGGGTGTTGAATGAAGCTTGAGTTTATTTCATGCATGTTAGGTTCTAATATGTTTTTGTCAATGCTTGAATATAATTTTCATCATACTTGTAACTTGCACTCTAACGACATCCACTACTTGTGCAGGCAGCGGGTGCATGATATGATTGGGCAGCTTCCTACACTAGCTATATGACATTGTTCAAAATTATCACAATTCAATTCTTCAAAACATTAAAAAATGTGGCATCATATTGAGGGTACAGTCTTGGCAAGGGGATAAAAATGTTAAGATTATTACAGAAGAAGGGGATAAAAATAGTCAACAAAATGTGGCATCATATTACTGATGTGTCTAGCTGGCATAGATTTGTTAAGGAGTTAGGAATTAGTTCCAGCGGTTGAGATTAGATACACGTGTACGCTCCCCCTTATATACGATAGCCTTTATATATACATCAGATATGCCTCAATGGCCATAAGAAGATAGAGATCCATTTTACCTGATTCTTCTCTGTTCTTGATCTCTGGTTTTCCATTAAGAGTGGAATTTCAATTTTCACAAGTGATGAATAATAATATTTTTTAAAAAGTTATATATATATACCATTTTACTGACAAACATATATTGAAGTGAAGCAAATTGTGTTGACGAAAAAGGACAGCAGGCCAGCTCACCCACGGTACCTAAAGCACCGAAAGTAGCTCTAATCACAGACTACTTTAAGAACAGTATGTGACAGAGAGGATCCGGATTTCCTTAGGAGCGGAACCTCAGTATCCCTCAATCTCGGTTGTCCAATATTTGATTCAAGGGTGCAGATTTTTTTTTTTAAAAAACCGCGTGCAGTTTTTTTGAAAAAAAAATCTACACCCTTGGATCAAATATTGGACGACCGAGATTGAGGGATACTGAGGGATGAGGAGGGAGCAGATATTGAGAGTATCTGCTCCCGTGACAAAGATTGCCGCGTGCTACTTTAAGCATGTAAAGACACAACACATGCTTTAACTTTAGTTAGACACAACACATGCTTTTACTTTAGTTAGTGGAGGTTTTCTTAATTTCCAGATGTAAAAGATTCCTCCTTAGGTTATAAATGGAGAGCATTGTGCTCATTGCAAACCATCCAGGAATTGAAGGACAGAATATGCAGAAAGAGATCACAAACAAGACTCAGAAGATGATTGCAATCTGACCAAACTATATCTTGGCTCAGACGAGTTGCCAGAAAAATTCCAAGAATAATGGAAGACGAAGCAATCCGAAATCTTCACAGCTCCAGTCAATCAAAGATTAAAAGGAGATAGTACCTCCAGTAATCAATCCAGAGGATGGATCGAGAAGGTCTTTGGTAAGCAGCAAACTACCTTAGATCTCAATAGAAATTATGAGAATTTCACTCAGCAAGCTTTGAAGACCATTAGCCCACGAAAATTATATGAAGTAGGCTAATGGAAGATCAATACTGGACTCTTTAAGAAGCAAAGAGAAGAGTATATCAAAGTTGGAGATGCAGATTCAGCAGAAATCAGCCTATTCTCGAGAGAAGCAGCAGCCGAACTCAACAAACAGAGTTACAATATATTCCACATTGGAATGATTGTAATTGGAATCAAAGGCCTTACAAGAAAAGGCACAGGAGCTAAAACTCTAGTCACCATTGCAGATAAAGGAATGGATGGCCAGAAGAAGCAGCTCATCGCAACTATAGAAGCAGACATGAACCAGAACGTCGGTCTCTTCTATTGCAGCCCAGACATCACCATGACAGTGAAGTCTATCCAGAAGTTCATCAAGATTGGTGTTCTTACACAAGGCTATGGTGATATCAAGCATGAAAACCTTGCTATCACAGTTGCTGTCTTGGGGAGGTTAAGCCACTATACCCCCTTAAGTTATAAAATCAACATCAATGGTTTGATGGAAGCAGCAGCATCCAAAGGTATTGGAATGATCAAGTCAGAAGCTGAAGACCCGACTATTCTAGCAGGAAAAGGATGGGATCTTTCAAAGTTGTTAGCAGAAGCAGAAACAACTATAGTACCAGGAAAATCTTCCTTTTATAAAGACTCGAAAGGAAATTTGTCGGTCCGATTCTCAGAAAAAGGATGTGAATGGGATCTTTCAAAGTTGTTAGCAAGAGCAGAAACAACTACAGTACCAGACAAATCTTCCTTTTATGAAGACTCGAAAGGAAATTTGTCGGTCCGATTCTCAGACTATCAACACAGCAGTAATGAGCAGTGATGATCCAATTGCTTATCCAGCGGAATTAGAAATGTGCCTCTCAGAAACAGAGCTAGACGACCTAGCTTTGACAATGATAAGAGACTGGGAGAATTAAAGAAAGCCAGAAACTCTATTATGATGAAGAAATGAATATCAGAATAGCCACTTTTGATATTTCATGGCTCGATGATCAGACAATCATCGCATCAGCTACGGGGATGGAGATAGATGATGCAGAAATAAATGCAGATACCGAAATAGAAAAAACTATTTCAACAATCTCCACAAGGATAGAAATAGTAGATGACCATGATACCGCAACTTCGAATCCACACCATTTGGAGTCTACTTATTACAACCATCCTAATGGCAGAAGGACTGAGCCACAAGAATATATATATGATTGGTCAATATCCACGAAGATCTTACACTGACTATCAGAAGCAGCTTGAAGGTCAGTTTAAAGCAAAAGGAAGGCGAGGTCCTGTTAGATTATAACATGATTAGTGTTTGTCATTGTATATGATTCTCTGAGATCTATAGTGGACATGTGTATAGCTGCTATAGGATCTGTTAGCATTCTGTTATTCATTCCTGTGCTGTAATATTCTCCTCTAGAATGATCCACTGTTGGTTATATATATCAGATATGCTGAGCACTACATTCAGTGCTTCTGCTCCATTACTATTCATTCTCTATTTCCTAACTGGTCCAAACGAAGTAGCCACTGGCTATGGATCCCTACAGGTCACCGCCGATGATCCTAAACTATTAGAAGAAATAGTTGGACAGTGGAAGCAACAGACTATTAACAGATATTTACAATCTGGAACCAGATTTCCTGATACAGATTCTACATTCAGGTATTTGGAAACTACACTTGGCACAGTAGCAATGGCCATTTGGGAAGATTATAAGAAGAATAATCGAGAAAAGTCCCAAGCATTGCTAAATACGGGAACAATCCGTATAACTTTGTCAACAAAGTTGGGACTCTTATGACGGGAGCAGATCCTAACGAAGGAATGGTGTTTCAGCAGCAGCAACACCTTCGACATTTAGAGCAAATGTCATTACAATCATGGCCGATGATTAAGTAATTTGTCAATAATTGTATATATCATGCTACTCAAGCAGGAGCAGCAACAGATGATGGAGTCAAGCAGCAAATCCTTCAGAAGTTACCAGGACCTCTTGGTTTAAAGATAACCAGGAGATATGGAGAACTAGCAAGACATAGCTAGAGATATGAATGCCGTCCAGCACTCCAGCTTGGACAATTCATAATGGGAGTGCTTAAAGAAAAATGCACCTATGACTAATTCGTTGAGGATGTCTTCACTTGCAAAACGAACAGACCTGGAACTAGAACCAGAAACACTTATCTGATGTTTCTTTGAGATGAAATATTGTACGTCTAAGACTAACATCACACGTATCAAAGCTCTAGACCAATATTGAACGTCTAAGACTATACATGTAAGTATGTAACTTAAACGCATCAATTGCACTCGTAAATATCAACCTGAAAGAAAACACCTCCTCCCACACAACCATCCAAAACGGAAGTAACAACTCGACTCGGCTCGGCTTTTAGCGTGACTCTCAAGAAGCATTCTCAACAATGGCTGACATCATAATCCCTAGGGTTGTCCAAAGACCGGGCCAGATCGGGTTGGAGGTCAACCCGAGGTCTGGCCCGATATGACCTCGGGCTGAAAAAATCAGCCCAAGGTCTGGTCCGGTTTGGTACCAGCCCGAGCTCGGGCTGGACTGGACCGGCTGGACTTCCAGCTTTTTTTTTTACAAATATTCTTTCTAATTTTTTTTTTTTTCAGTTTTTTTTTGCTTTCTTGGGATGCAATATTTTAGCTCTTATTTCACCTGACTTCCTAAAATAATAAAAAGTGACATAGTGAAAAGTGATTCCTATAAATTAAAAAGCACATTAAGATGTCCAGACTCCAATAAGTGGCTTAATATAGTGGTGATTTACAAAAAAAAAAGGGACCTCGGGTCAGACCGGACCAGTCCAGGGGGTCTAAGCCCCTGGACCGAAGTCCAGTCCAACCCGAGCAATTTGGTCCGGTCCGGTAAAATTGTCTCATACCATTTTTTTGCTTGCCTTAGACCGGGTCGGGTCGGACCGGACCATACCAACCGGACCTCGGGTTTTTTGGACAACCCTAGTAATCCCGTTATTTCTGCTCTCTAAAATGGAAGCTGGATTCACTGCGTTGGCTGCGTTCCGTGTTCATGTTAAGGTTCATTTATAATAAAACATAAATGGATTAATCCTGTCTCTTCTTCTCCTTCTTTTTCTATATTCTTCTTTCTTATTTTTCTTTTGTGGGGTTCCAGACCTTCAAATTAAAATTTAAGATAATATTTTTAATATTAGAATTGTATTGATCTTCATAATTTAAATTTTAGGGGTAGAAAATTATAAGGCATACTAGAGTAAGGCGTGAGATGTTACAATTGGTATCGGAGCCATGTTTAGTTTGATGTTTAGGAAGGGGACGAAAGACACTTATAAGGGTTGGATACCTCCCTTCTTGTCACTTTTTAAAACCTTGAGGTGTGATGAGGACACCAAAGTAGACAATATCGAGAGCGAAGCACTGAGATGTTACAATTGGTATCAGAGCTAAGCTCAAGTCGATACTTTTTCTCTTGAAACCACTACCTGCATAAGTGGATACCATTAGCAAATACCTTCCCTCTCTAAACCACTACCTGCACAAGTGGATACCATTAGCAAGTTACAAATATCGAGAGTGAAGCACTGAGATGTTACAATTGGTATCAAAGCTCGGCTCAAGTCGATATTTTCCCTCTTTAAACCACTACTTGCATAAGTGGATACCATTAGCAAATACTTTCCCTCTCTAAACCTGCACAAGTGGATACCATTAGCAAGTTACAAATATCGAGAGCAGAGCATTGAGATTGTTACAATTGGTATTAGAGTTCGGCTCAAGTCGATACTTTCCCTCTTTAAACTACTGCCTGCATAAGTGGATACCATTAGTAAATACTCTCCCTCTCTAAACCACTACCTGCACAAGTGGATACCATTAGCAAGTTACAAATAGTTGGAATGAGAACTATATATTCAAGTCTTAATTATTTATGGAAGATCTGTCTTAGTTGGTGATCCCATTGAATCACCACGTATATACGTTTGTATATATTATATACAAGATAACAAGTCACGGTGTGGATTTTTAATACAGAATAAAATAAAATAAAAAACTCACCACGTGTATTACATTGTATATAGAACTCATCATCTGCAGGAAAAAAAGAAGAAGCAAATAACAATTGAAGCAGAGAGAAAATGAAATGAAATTGAAAAGAAAGCTAAAAAAAATACAAAAATCATGGGATATTCATCCGTGAGAGCCAGACGAATAAATTCTTTCGGTAGAGGTTGCCAAAAAGATTTTTTTTTCTTTTTAATTCAATTTAAATAAAATATATTTTCCAAAAAAAATTAAAGAATATTAATTTATAAATGTTTAAAATCTTTTAATAATATCTAATATCTTATCACTGATCGTTCTTGAGGGTGGGAAAAAAATTTGGGAGTCTTTGTTATTGTTGCGTTAAGACAATAACACCTCCACAGCTAATACGTTAGAAATTATAATTAGAAATAGATAGGAATATTACTTTCAATCCTTATAAGGTATACTTAACAAATTTAATTACTACATCTGGTACTAAATATTTATAATGTAATTTTTACTACAAATTATGTCCTATATTTCGTACCGGAGGGATGATGAGGACCCCAAAGCAAACAGTACGAGAGCGAGATGTGAGATATTACAATTGGTATCAGAGCTAGGTTCAGTTTGATGTCTAGGAAGGGAAATGAAAGACACCTAATTAATAAGGGTCGGATACCTCCCCTTGACGCATTTTAAAACCATAAGGGGTGACGAGGACCTAAAGCAAAAGTATCGAGAGCGAGGCATTGGGATGTTACAATTGATATCAGAGTTAGCTCAAGTTGATGTGGGCCTAAAGGTGGGTAGAGTGTTATTTTATACATCGGCTAAGGGAAATGCCTTATCAGGGTATGGATAACTCCCTTCTCAACGCATTTTAAAGCCGTTAGGGGCGATGAGGCCCAGAGTAGACAGTATCGAGGGCGCTGAGATGTTACAATTGATATCAGAGCTAGATTCGGGTTGATGTTGTTATGTCCTACATTGATTTAAGAGGGGAATGAAAGATGCCTTATAAGGGTCTAGATACCTCCCCCTCTTGATACGTTTTAAAATAGTGAGGGGACCCTAAAGCAGACCGTATCGAGAGTAAGGCGTTGGGATTTTATAGGAGGAGTAAATTAAAAAAGTTAATTTAGTTAATATGACAATCAAATAACATCATAATAATGAGAAAATATAGGGATTGCAAAGACTAGAGTAGTAGGGAAACCAAAGATAACAAAATTAATAACCCTAAGACAACCAAAAGATAAAAGCTGGTAGTAATCACTATACAGATGATGCTCGATACTTTCCCTCTTCAAATCACTACCTACACAAGAGGATACCATTAGCAAGTTACAAATAGCTGGGATGAAAACTATATATTCAAGCATTAATTATTTGTGGAAGTTCTGGAGGACCTCCTGGTGGTCCCACCCCCACTGAATCACCATGTATATACGTTTGTATATATTACATACAACACAATAAAAAGTCACAGTGTGTATTTTTAATATAGAATAAAATAAAATAACTCACCTCGGGGATTACACTACACATAAGCATTTGTAGGAAAAAAAAAAATATGACAATTGAGGCAGAAAAAAACATATAACCAGAGAGAAAATGAAATGAAATTGAAAAGAAAGTTTAAAAGAGGGCCAGACCAATAAATTCTTTCACTAAAAGTTGTCAAAAAGAATTCTTTTTTTCCTTTTTAATTCAATTTAAAAAAAAAAATATTATTAAAATCTTTTAAAGAATATTAATTTATAAATATTTAAAATCTTTTAATAATATCAAATATTATTTGTATTTCATTTTTCAATTTATTAGAATATTTAATTAATATATTCTTTGCTTTTCTGCTAGCCGTAAAAACATTGAAAATTCGTTCCTCCTGAGCACGAGCATTTCTACATATTGTTGCAACCTCCACTACTTTAGGAAGCTGCTCCATATTTTTATACAGCATCTTCCTGCACAAGTTGATTTCATTAAGTAACAAGTCATTATATATATAGCATGAAAGTCATATATATTCAAGCATTATTAATTGTTAATTTACAAAAATGGAAGCTGACTTCAAACTAAAGCTACCTTCACCCAACATATATATCCATAGGAAAACACACACACACAGATATATATATATATATATATAAACCCAAGAAACAGGTACGGACTTAATTATGTACCTATGTTCTTCACGAAATCCACTCCGCTCGCCTTTATGAAAAGCCACACATAGTAACAAAAGATCGCTCCAATAGCAACATAATTCAGCCAATCCTCTCTGGACATCCCATCTCTGTTGAAGTTGATACCTCTTACTGGTCGTCGAAGGTTTGAAGGAATATCAGCTGTCGGTGCCACCCTCCACCACCCATCGGCATCTCCAAATAGGAGAAGCTCCTCCACTGAATCATCACCACGTTTATATATATTATAACCCAACATTTCTTTCATCACCATTTCATCCATAATTTTGCAACCCATATATCAACAAATTAAACTTATTCTGCTCATGTAAAAAGTCACGATGTGGGGCTTTACAATTTATATATATCCTCACTTCAACTCGAATGTATTACTATGATATATCATCCTCTGATCTAATGACTAAGCAAAAAATTTAAAACTCACACGTCAGATAATAAAGTCTAAAACGTCGCCGTTTACCAATTTTGATCCTCTCCTCTTCTCTGTTCTTTCCACTTCCATGTTATTTGTATGTTTAATATAAAGTTGAGTAGCACAAGCACAAATTAGAAATCTTATAAATTTATTTTAAAATATTAAATTTTTAAAAAATACATAAATTTAAATAATCATATCAGTATAGAAATAGAGTATATAAATGGTGGAGAACAATATTATTTAAAAGTAACTCATCGTGCGCGTTCCTCTTTTCCTGTATATTTCTAACGTACTAGCTACCCTCCAGGGTGTCATTGGACTCCATAATTTTTTTCCCACGCTCAAGTACGATCAATGATAAGATGGAGAAGAAGACAAATATCTATAGCAGTGGTGAGGTTTTGAATAGAGAAGTGCTAGAATGTGCACATGGCCAGCATCCGCTACCATCCTCCTCACCAAAACTAAAAAAGTGGAGTTGATGTTTTTTTTTCCTTAAATATTTCTGGGTATCAATCGGTATTAAAAAAATACTTCAAGATATAGGTGATGAAAAAATACTTAATGATGTTGAAAAATTATTTTATAATCTTAAAAAAATATTTTAGGGTACTGACTGGTATTAAAAAAATACTTCATGATCTTGAAATATTATTGATATTATTTTAGGATCTTGGAAAAATATTTTTGGGTACTAAAAGATACTTCAGATATTGACTAATACTGAAAAATACTTTATAAATATTTCATAATATTGATTGGTACTAAAAATATATTTCAGGATATTTTTTTAAAATCCTAAAATAATTTTTCAAGATGAAGTATTTTTACCGCACCGGTCAGTATTCTAAAGTATTTTTTTATTATCCGTCATTATTCTAAATTATTAAGGGAAAAATTGCATTAGCTTCAATGTTCTATGCCAAAACGGCGCAGTTTTGGTGAGGAGCTAAAATGTCTTTGTTGCAATAGTGGAACAATAAATTAATAGGATTTTTTGGTAATTTGAAAATAAGCTAAAACAAAATAAAGGTGTTTATTATTAGCATTGTATTGTTGTTGGGAAATGAAAATAACAAAAACAATTAAAGGCATTCTTAATATATATCTTCATTCAAATATTTAAATAAAGTAAGGTATTCTAAAAAAAAGTATTACTAAGATATCCTAAAATCACCCATTGATCCACAACTTAGCTCATAGAAGTAACTGCCTAAAAATAAATCAATAAAATTTTTAATTTAATTTTTGCTAGTATCCAAATTTACTCATCCAAAACTTAAGACCACTCAATAAATCACAAAAATTTCATAAAAAATAAAAAATATCTAAAATAACATATGTAAATATAAAGATAAATATTTTTTCTAAAATCTATTATTTCGATAATCTATAAATATTTGTAGGGCTATTACAACTTGATCTTATATATTCTCCTGCAGGATGCCTATTCAATCTCGCAACTTACCAGGGAAGTGTGAAACACCCTAACCAGCAAGCCACAGGCCTACAAGGCACTTAGTTTATCTTATATATTAAATATATTATTTTAAGAGATATTTTAGATATTATCCGATTTATCAAAAAAATTTCATAAATTATGATATTATATTAATATACTAATTAAAATGTTTCAAATAATTCAAGGCGGATACAAAATTTAAATTCAAAGTATCTAAAACATATTTTAGTTATGATATTATTAATAAATATAAAAATCAAAAGAATATGACTAAATGTTCGAGGTAACTACCTCCCTATTTATAATGGATATATTTATTTTGGAGGTTTAGATTTCAAAATATTATGTAACTGCCCCGTTATTTCTCTATATCTCTTTTTTTGTTAAGATATTTCTCCTCATCTCTTATACACTTATTCTGTGACAATTTGATTCAAAATCCTTATATTATTTTTTAATTTTTTTTATTTCTTATACACTTAATTTGAGACCATTTGATTTAATATCCTTATTTTATTTTTAAAGTTTAGAATACATGATCTGAAAATATCCTAGAACCACTTCTTCCTGTAGAGTAGTACATCATAATACTGCGGTTACGGCCTTAGCGACGACGTAGCATCATAAAATACGGATCACTCGGTGCCTGGCCTTCAAGAACGCTTCCCGTCATTGGTATCAATTGTTTCCGAACAAATACTCTCCTCTCCGTTTACATACTCCGATTTCAGCTCTCTAAATGGAAGATAATGCTCATGATAAGGTGCAGCAAGTTTTCACTGATTTCACTGCTCGCAGAAGCGCTCTTGTTAAGGCCCTCACCGACGGTATCACCTCCTAGCTTTCTCTATTACTTTTTCCATTCTTTTCATGTCTGTTTCAATTGGCCATATGCTTTTCCTCTGCAGATGCTGATGTGTTCTTTTGGCTGTGTGATCCCGACGGTGAGTTTTCTTTCCCTCAATTGTATCTCGATCCACACCGTGACTTGTTATTGTGCTGTATGTATAATTAATGTATACAAACGTGGTGATTCAGCGGGGAGTGCTCTTTACCTGATGGGAGAATCTAATGGGCGGTGGAGCGTGGAAGCGGAAGTGCCCGTCGACGTCGTTCCTCCAGAGATTCCAGAACCTTCGTCGGGGATCAACTTGGTCAGAGATACGATGCCCAAAAAGCAATGGCTATCTTTGGTTTCCGACCACAGCGATGCTTGGTTACGTTCTGTGGCTTCCTTCCTAGGCTCTATGCATGGACTTCGTCAATCTGACAGGTACTTGTAATTACGTGCCTATTTATTGGTTTGCATACTTGCATGTTTGATTGGCTCCTTGGCTTTTGTTATAGATAACCGTTGACGTCCGTGTGTTCTTATATTGGATGTTGGACCTAGCCTTACGCTGGGTTTGATACGTACGTTGCAAGAGTTTTTATAGAATCGAAAATAATGGGAATTGGATTTGGAATTCAATTTAATTGAAATATCCTATTAATAATTAGCTTCTATTTTGTTCAACCAATTAACAATTAATGCTGTGAATATAATTTTCATCCTATTTTTGCAGGGAGCAGCTACATGATATGATTGAGGATCTTCCAATACTATCGGAGGTCGTTGATAACTACCATATCTGATCGGGTTTGTCGCCTCTTATAAAGAGAAAGTATCGATTATCACAATCTTTGTGACGATTACTTTTTACCTTAGGATTACTAGTTTAGTTGCGTTCGGTTTCTCAATTATGTACTTTTGTCTCTCCAATGCCTTTGCTGTCCCACTAAAACAATATGTTGTTTGGTTAGCCAATTATGACTCTAGACTACTTAGTGGGTGATCGACTATTCTGACAGTTCATTTTTTTACATATTACTTTCTTCCTCCTCGACAAATATTGGCGTGCGTGGACAATGGTTGCCAATTAATATACCAAAGCCTAATAATCATGAACAAATTTAAATCAATAAACAGAGTTCTATTCTTCAAATTAAACATTAATGTTTTGGTTTATTACATACTCTTCCTCCGGTCCTTAATATAAGACAACGGTAAGAGGAGTTTATCTTGGTCACATAGTTTTTATATATGCCAATGTTTTCCTAATTTTTCCCTATTACCGTTCTCTCAATAATAGTTAAGGAGGAAGATGATTAGGGTGTGTTAGAAAATATATGTCATATTAGTCAACTCAACTAACTTCTCAAATCTAATATATGTCTTATATTAAGAACCGGTGGAGTATCTTACCAAAAATGGACCATCATATTGATGGTACCACTACAAAAAAAAACGATCATTAGTAGCGGTTAATATGACGTATTTGTAGCGGTTTTCGGCGCTAGCTACTAATGATATTTGTAACGGTTACTCAAACCGCTACAAAATCCACCGTGGCAAATTAATTTGTAGCGGTTAAAAGAACCCGCAACTACATATATAGGGACCGCTACTATATCTGTAGCGGTTCCCACTGACCGACACTATATGAGCTGCGCGGTTTCCAAACCGCTACAAATTGATTTTGTTCAGACTTGTAGCGATTACAAAACTGCTACTAAGTATATCAATAATTCAATATATTGTAGCGGTTAAATGACCGCTACAAAATATGTTTTTAAATTTTTTTTGCCGCCATCAGTTTTAATTCTTTTGAATATTTATAGCGGTTCAAACCGCTACAAATAATTCCCGCCATTTTTTGGAAAAAAAATTTTTGCCGTCGTTTTAATTCTTTTGAATAGTTGTAGCGGTTCTGAACCGTTACTGGAACCGCTAGAAAGAAATGTCAAAAAAATGTTGGCAAAAAAAATTCGATTCTTTTAAATATTTGTAGCGGTTTAAGTAACCCCTACAAATTAATGACTGAAAAAAAAAAGTTTAACTTTTTTTTAATTATTGTGGTAATTAAGTAAATATTGCGTTATTAATGATTTATATTTTTGGTGAAAATAAAAGATATTAAAATATGATATTTGAATATATAAGGTTATTATATTCGTCCTATTTGTGGCTTGCTAATGATATCCATATAGTGATTACCTTTTACCTTAGGGTTACTAGTTTGGTTTCTCTACCAGTGTGGTCTCCTGTTGTCCAACAAAAACAATGTCAATTCTAAGTTTGGACTGGTTAACGTTGGTGATCGGCAATTCTGACAGTTCATTTTTTTCATATTACTTTCTTCTTCATTCGTAAATATTGGCATGCATGGACAATGGTTGCCAATTTATATACCAAAGCTTAATAGTCATGAACAAATTTAAATCAATAAACAATTCTATTCTTCAAAACATCAATGTTCTTGTTTATTACGTATCTTACAAAAAAAATGTGGCATCGTATTGAGGGTATCTTGGCAAGCTGATAAAAATGTCAAGATTAGAATGGAGGAAGCGGAGTTTCTTCTTTTCATGTTGCGCAGGCTGATTGTAACCATGCTGTAAGAAATGTCTCATGTGGCTGTGATAAATGTATATGATTTAAAAATTAATGAAGGGGCTAAATGACTATTGGTAAATGACTTTTGGGAAAAGGTTCCTTGACTGCTTGATGGGAGCAGTCATATCTATATGATGTATATGTCTTTTGGATACAAAAGTTATTTAAAGGATAGAAACTTGTCCATTCGCTCTCTGACCATAAGAGACGCCTCTAGTTTTCCATCAAGAAGAGAGAGTGTGTAATGAAGGGTAAAGAGAATGATAAAGGTTTCAATTATCGTATTGCAAGTCACATATTATGAAGTATAAATTCCGCAATTATGGATAGAGGTTAGTACATCTTGACTTAAACCTATAGTGTTGTGGAAATCATGAGTTCTTAAGATCCTTGTTCATGTTCTTATTACTTGATGTTTGAGCATGAAATTATAGAAAAACTTACATGCCACTCACGCTCTGTTACCTCCCCCTTGGTTTAAATACCTCTAGTCTTATAATACAACTTCTAAGAGAAGTTTTTGGTTATTTAATCATTTTTATAAGGAATTTGTTGATTTTAAGGATTAGGGTTAAGTATTTTGTTTTCATATATATCCATATATATAGTTAGAGTAGCGAGAGATTAGAAATTAATATAATGTTGGAGTTTTTTACACTTAATAAGAATTATATTAGAAATCACTTGAACTTTTTCAAATTTAATGCTTTAATTGTTCTAATTACTTCATTTGAATTAGTTAATTATCAATGACTTATATATATTTGATATTAAAGAGAATACAACAACTATTAGGTGTGTCATTTCATGTTGAGCAAGATTTGAGAAGCGTGGTATTTCAATTTTCACAAGTGATGGATAATATGATTTCTTATATAGGTTATATATATTGGCGATGATCTATTAATATTTAACAAGTTAGAGATTTAGAAAAAAAGTGGTTTCAATTGGATTACTGTTATGATAAATATTAAGGACCAAGAAGTAGCATAAAATAGAAATTTTAACAAATCGTACTTACTCTTACAAACAAATCACATCAATAATTTTTTGGATTTTATAAATAAAAATAAAAGACTAAAAATACACATAATCCCCTCAACTTAAACTCAGTTTCATATAACCTTCCTCGCCTTTAAAAGTTTAAAAATAATACCCCTCAACTTTCAGTTCTTGACCTCCAAACCCCTACCGTTAAAGTGGCCGTTAAATTTAATGGATTTTGAGCCACATCAGATTATTTAAAATTTCATGGCAATGACGTGTAATTTTTTTTTTTTTAAATTGAAACCACTAATATTTATCATTACATGCAAATCAGTTCTTGTTGTTGTTCCTCACTATGTGCAGACTCTTCTAATTGGTCTCCTCTAGCAACCTCAGTCTACTGCCTTTCTTCATTCCTCTGAGCCCTTAGCTCTTGAACCTCCGCTCGAAGATCATTGATAATAGTCCTGTGCTCGTTGAGCATCCCCAAAAGTTGCTGTTGATAATCTTGTGCAGGCTTATTAGCCTCTGGCACTTGATCAGGTGTTTGTAGGGGTTCTTGCTCAATTTCTGGCTCATGTGTTGGTTTTGGTAAGCGTTGTTCAGGCTCCTGTACTTGCCTGCAGGGCCTTCTTTTACCCCAACCCCTTTCGCTTTCTCTTTCTATGTCAACTAAGGATCTCATTCTACCACTTCGTTGGTTATTTCCTTGCACTGCATCAAAAAGAGAAAGAATTCAACAAACAGGGTATTATGGTTATCATTAACATCTGATGTTCTTAAAACATAAATCAAATATTTCATTAATCATCAAACTCATTCAACATAACCATAACCACATAAGGTTCATACATCCAACATAACAAAACAACCAAACGTTATAATTTATAGCCCTAGGTTACACTTCAATTTTACTAAGTTCAGGGCTAACTCCTTTATATATGAGCATCTACCAATGAGCTCATGTGATCGATAAAGATTTCAAAATCATCTATAAAGCTACTATACAATACATCATTCATCCTCTTACGCCAATCCTCAGACAGTGGGAAGAAGCTTAAATTAAAGTTGCTATCGTGCCCATATTTCCTTATTGTAGGCCCACTCATACCTCCTCTGATTTAGATACAGGTTTAATGCTTCATTTAGAAACATCTTATATTGTTCAGCTGGTGGGATTATCTTCCGGTTTGCCCACACATGAAATTCATTTAAATAACTCCAAAACTCATGTCTATAAATCTCCAGTAGTGTTGGCTGTAAGGGGGATTCAGCCTCATCAGATACTTCCGGGTAGCATGTTTGATTGCCTCCTTGGCTCTTGTTATTGATAACAGTTTGACGTCCATGGCTGTGTGTTCCCATAGGATGTTAGACGTAGCTTTAATTAGTTTGATGTTAGCTTCGATTTTTGTCAACTAACAATTACTTCTTCACTAGTATTTTCATCCTATTTGTGACTTTTATGGCGTCCACTTGTGCAGGAACCGGCTATTTTATATGATTGACCAGCTTCCACTACTATGTGAGGCTGTTCGTGATTACTATATCTGAGGTAATTCTGTACGTACAAGGCCTCATATAAAGGGAAAGTATCAATCATTGTCATCTGTATATATGACGATTACTTTTTTCCTTAGGATTACTAGTTTAGTTGCGTTTGGTGTCTCAACTATGTACTCTAGGCTCTCCGAGGCCTCATTTGTCCCACTAAAACGATATGTCTTTTGGTTAGCCGATTTCGAGCCTGGATTATATTGCTTAGTGGGTGATCGGCAATTCTGACCGTTCATTTTTTATATATTACTTTCTTCCTCCTTGCTAAATATTAGTGCATGTGGACAATGGTGGCCAATTAATATACCAAATTAAAGCCTAATAATCACGAACAAATTTAAATCATCAAGCTGATTTCTATTCTTCAAAACGTCAATGTTCTTGTCTATTACTAATCTTACAGAAAATGGGGCATCATATTGATGGTAGAGTCTGATCTCTTGGCAAGGAGATAAAAATGTTAAGATTATGGAAGAAGTGAATTTTCTTCTTTTCATCCTGCATGTGCAAATTGATTGCGATTATGCCACTCACGCTCTTTTTCCTCCCCCTTGGTTTATATGACTCTAGTCTTGTTGTAACACATTTTCTGAAGAAAAAAAATGGGTCATTTAATTATTTTTATAAGGCATTTTCTATAATAAGGGTAGTGAGAGAGTAGAAAATACTCTGATGTTGGAGTTTAATTTATTACACTTAATAAGGATTATATTAGGAATCACTAGAATTTTATTATAAATTTAATGCTTTAATTGTTTTTAGTACTTCATTTGAATTAGATATAAATATTTGAGGTTAGAGAGAGGACAACAATTAGGTGTGATTCCAATTCCAAGTTGGGCGAGGTTTGAGAAGAGTGGTATTTCAATTTTCACAAGTGATGAATAATTTTATTTTTAAAAAAAAGTTTTATATATATTGGTGATGATCAATTAATATTCAAATAGTTTGAGTTTTTGAAAAATTGGTTTCAAATTCACTTTCAATCGCATTTCTGTACTGACAAATATAAGTTGAATTGTAGAAAATTGTGTTACCTTTTTCAGAATTTAGAAAATCAAATGGTATTTGTTAGGGATTTTCCCAGAATTATAACAAATAAAACTGGTTATATAGAACAAATTTAATTATTTAAGGGTTAAGGAGCAATTTGACCAATGAACTATTACCTCAGGAGCGCACAACACAAATAATTTTGAAGTAGACCAAAAATACCAAAAAAAACTTCTAAAAATGTGCCGTCAGCACAAAAAAAAAAATTTACTCTATTTTTTTGTGATTACTGCACATTTTTAAAATTTTTTTGGTATTTTTGATCTTAAAAGTTATTTGTGTTGGGCGCTCTTGAAATAATAGTTTGTTGGTCAAATTGCTCCTTAACCCATTATTATTTAAATCAGGTCAGCCAAAGAGAGAATAACTGAGGAGAGACTGATTGCTGTTTTTACTGCCATCTCAACCTTGGTCTCCCAGCAATCCCACTGATGTGCCTCAAGTGGAAAAGGCAGCCAAAAGCAACGTGCGAAGCAATATTATGTAAATTTAATCCAGTGTTGCTTGACACATGATATCCCAATAAATTCCCAATCTCATCATCAAAAAAAAAAAAAAATTGCCTACGATAATTAAACAGTGCCCTTCTATACACCGTGAATGAGCCATAGTTTTCCATTTCTAATCATCAGTTTATTCAAAGAGTAATTTTCACTAAAACCTATTCTTTCTGTCCATAGTATAAGACATATTTAAAGAGTTGGTATTGTTCTTAAATATAAAGCATATTTTTTTTTATTTTTGTCACTCTTTTCCTAAAATGCCCATTGATGCTGCCTTTACAATAATCTAATCATTGATGCTTTCTTAACAATAATTAAAAAGAGAATAATTCTAAGCAAATTCTGTTCATCAAATTTAAAGGCCCCTCTGACCAATATTGTCTAAAACTATTATACAGGTAATCAGACACATCAATTGCGCTCATATCTCACCCTGAAAGAAAATAAAACACCTCTTCCCACACTACCCTCGAAAAAGCTGACAAATTATCACGTAAACAGAAATAAGGCCTATATATATATATTAGCGACCTGAACTTGAAGGAAGCAACGGCTCGGCTTTTAGCGTCAACCTCAAGAACCATTTGGCTGACATCATAATTGGGTTATTGCGCCTGAAGGACGACGCCTTCGCTTTATAAAATCCCTGGCCTTCAAGAACGCGTCTCGTCATTACTATCAATTGTTTTCCCTCCGTTTGGTTAAAGACTACGATTGATCTGCTCTCTAAATGGAAGCTGCGTTCCGTGTTCGTGTTACGGTGGGACGAGTTTTGAGGGATTTCTGTGCTCGCAGAAGCGCTCTAATTAAGGCCCTCACTGACGGTTACTAATTCTTCCATTCTTTCCATAATTTCATTTCATTTCCCTCTCAGTGTCAATCGTGATACGCTTCTCTTCTGCAGATGTTGATGAGTTCTATGACAACTGTGATCCCAACGGTGAGTTTTCGATCACCTTATATATTCTGTAATATCTGTTTCTTTAAACTCAGCTTAATTTCTTTTTCAATTCTTGAAAAGGGTGCCAAGAAAGAAAGCACAAGCATTCAAATCTTGGCATGTTTTAGTTTGATGCTCTTAACCATGATGCCACATGTTAATTCCGATCACTTAGCATTCTTTGATATATAAACTATGTTCAGGCATATTATTTTATATCTTCATTAAGTTATCCCCTTGTATTCCTAGTTTCTAGCTTGTAAAATTATTGGTGAACACTAGGTATGGAGCAAATGTAGAATTCTTGGAGGACATTATTAAATGGATTAATCATGTCTCTTCTTCTTCTTTTTCTGTATTCTTCCATTTTATTTTTCTTTTGTGGGGTTCCGGACCTTCAAATTAAAATTTACAATGATATTTTTAATATTAGAATTCTATTGATCTTCATAATTAAATTTTAGGAGTAGAAAATTGACTTGCAAATCAAAAGAGGCACGCGAGCGATTAGTTACTTTTAAATAATATTGTTCTCCATCATTTATATACTCTATTTCTATACTGATATGATTATTAAAATTTATGTATTTCTTAAAATTTAATATTTTAAAAATACATTTATAAATTTTTAATTTTTGCTACTCAAATTTAATTTAAACATACAAATAACATGGAAGTGGAAAGAACAGAGAAAATTAGGGATCAAAATTGGTAAACGGCGACGTTTTTTACTTTATCATCTGTCTTGTGAGTTTTTAATTTTTTTGCTTAGTCGTTAGATCAGAGGATGATACATCATAGTAATACATTCGTGTTGAAGTGATGATATATACAAATTGTAAAGCCCCCCATCGTGACTTGTTACATTTGTTGATATATGGGTTGCAAAATTATGGATGAAATGGTGATGAGAGAAATGAGTTGGGTTATAATATATATAAACGTGGTGATGATTCAGTGGAGGAGCTTTGCCTATTTGGAGAAGCCGATGGGCGGTGGAGGGTGGCACCGCCAGCTGATATTCCTTCAAACCTTCGACGACCAGCAAGAGGTATCAACTTCGTCAGAGATGGGATGTCCAGAGAGGATTGGCTTAATTATGTTGCCTATTGGAGCGATATTTGGTTACTATGTGTGGCTTTTACTACAGGCGCGCAGAGTGGATTTCGTAAAGAACATAGGTACATAATTAAGTCCGTGTCTGTGTTTTGGGTTGCATATATACATGTTCCTATTGAATATGTTGGATGAAGCTAGCTTTAGTTTGAAATCATCAGTTTCCATTTTTGTAAATTAACAATTAATAATGCTTGAGTATGACTTTCATGCTATATATAATGACTTGTTAATTAATGGAATCAACTTGTGCAGGAAGATGCTGTATAAAAAGATGGAGCAGCTTCCTAAAGTATTGGAGGTTGCAAGAATCCATAGAAATGCTCGTGCTCAGGTGGAACGAATTTTCAGGGATTTTAGGTTTCGAAGACAAGCTCTGATTAATGATCTCACTGAAGGTATCGCCTGCGTTCTCTACTTTTTTTTTGGCCTTTCTTCGTCTTTCCCTGTTGCTTCTCCCATTCAATTCCTCTCTGTTTCAATTATCATATGCTTCTCTTTTGCAGATGTTAATGAGTTCTATGATCTGTGTGTTCCTCCCGGGGGTGAGTTTTTTTCATTCTATTCTGTGTTAATATATCATATATATTTCTTGAATTTCATTCAGCTTCATTTCTTTTTCAATTCTATGAAATAAGGGTGGCAAAAAAGAGAGTCCACGCATCCAAATCTTGTCATGTTTAGTTTGATGCTTTAACTACCCCACAGTTAATTCCGCTTATTTAGCATTCAGTGATAAATTGTGTCCAGGGAAGAAAGTAAGAAAGTGATTATTATTATTACTTGTTTATATTATTTCATATCTTCACTAAGTTATCCCCTTTTAATGGACATTAAAAAATGGACTAATCCGGTTTCCTTTTTCTTTTTCCCCCCTGTATTCTTCTGCTTCTTTTTTGGGTTCTTCTGCTGATATTTTTAATGTTTGAATTCTTTTCAAATTTATAAAATAAGTTTTAGGAGTAAAATATTGACATGTATGTAAGTCAAAGGAGGCTCGCGATTAGTTACTTTTCAATAATATTCTCCATAATTTAATTCATATATTCTATTTCTATACTAATATAATAAGATTATTTAAATTGATTTATTCTTTAAAATTCAATATTTTAAAAATACATTTAAAATATTTTAAATATAAGCTACTAAAATTAAATTTAAACACACAATTAACAAGGAAATGAGGGGGGGAAGAGAAAAAGTGGAGATCAAAATTGGTAAATGTGGTGGCGTTTTTAATTAGCATTATTATATGTCTCTTCAGTTTATAATTTACTTGTTAGATTAGATGAGGATGATGATTCAGCGTGGACTCTCGGCCTATTCGGAGATACTAGTGGGCTGTGGAGGGTGGGACTCAGAGATGTGAATGTTCCTCCAGGCCTTCCACAACCTGTATGGGGTATCAACTTGCTCAGAGATTTGGTGCCCTTCATGACATGGATATCTTGGGTTGCTCGCTACAGTGATGTTTGGTTAGGTTCTCTGGCTTCTTTTGAAGCTGCCAATATTGGATTGCATCAAGTAGACAGGTACTTAATTATGTACCTTTTTCTTGGGTTTCTTCTTTGATTGCCTCCTCTTGTTCTAGATAACACTTGACGTCCATGGTTGTATGTTTCTATTGGGTGTTGGATGAAGCTTTAGTTTGATGTTACTTTCTATTTTTGTCAAGTAACAATTAATTAATGCTGAATATATATAATTTTCGTCCTATTTGTGACTTGCTAATGGTATATATCCACTTGCGCAGGCAGAAGCTGAATGATATGATTGGGGAGCTTCCTACACTAGCTGATATTGTTGACGATTATGTTTAAGGATCGCTATTTTTGAGGTTGTCCAGTACGCACAAGGATCCTCAAAAAAGGAAATTTTCAGGCATCATATGTATAGTGATTACCTTTTACCTTAGGGTTACTAGTTTGGCTTCTCTACCAGTGTGGTCTCCTGTTGTATGTCCAACAAAAACAATGTCAATTCTAAGTTTGGACTGGTTAACGTTGGTGATCGGCAATTCTGAGAGTTCATTTTTTTCATATTACTTTCTTCTTCATTCGTAAATATTGGCATGCATGGACAATGGTTGCCAATTCATAAACCAAAGTTTAATAATCAATAAACAATTCTATTCCTCAAAACATCAATGTTCTTGTTTATTACGTAACTTACAAAAAAATGTGGCATCGTATATATTGAGGGTATAGTCTTGGCAAGCGGATAAAAATGTTAAGATTATCATGGAGGAAGGGGAGTTTCTTCTTTCATGTTGCGCAGGCTGATTGCAACCATGCCACTCACTCTCTTTTGCCTCCCCCTTGGTTTAAATACCTCTAGTCTTGTAATACAACTTCTAAGAGAAGTTTTTGGTTATTTAATCATTTTTATAAGGAATTTGTTGATTTTTAGGATTAGTGTTAAGTATTTTGTTTTCATATATATCCATATATAATAAGAGTAGCGAGATATTAGAAATTGATATAATGTTAGAGTTTATTACACTTGATAACGATGGTTAGAAATCACTTGAACTTTATCACAAATTTAATGCTTTAATTGTTCTAATTACTTCATTTGAATTAGTTATATCAATGACTTCGAAGAGTCTGTTTGGATCCTCTCTTTTTTAAGCTAAAAGCTATTTTTAAACTAAAGCTAAAAAAGTAGCTTTTAAAAAAAAACTAAAAGTTATTTAATGGTTATATAAATTTTTAGCTTAAAAGTTAATCTAATAGAGAAAGATGGAGTGAAAAGGATTGCAAAACTGGAAATTGAAAGGACAACCACAACCTCGACGTTTCATTTTAACAAAAGCTAATAAGCAGAGCCGAGAAGGAAAACCCATAATTTATGAATCTGAAACTTGCAAAAGGCAAAGGAAAACCCAGAATGAGAGACAAAAATTTGGGTTTGATGGCCTTGTCACTACTAGTTACAGAAGTGAAGAATAACAATGACAACTTAGTTGATGGAAGAAGAGGAGATCCAAAAGGGAAAAAGCGATCTGGATTGTAATGCGAGGGATTAAAAGCAAGTGAGAGCTAGCAAATGAAGCGTGAGAGGGAGAGAAGAAGATGAGAAGTTTTTTTTTTTTGAAACATAGAGAGAGAGAGAGAGCTAATAAGAGCTTTAAAAAAAAGCTCCATCTTAAGAGCTTTTTTGTCTTTTGGTTTTTTTCTTCATGGTAATAAAAAAAAAAACTCTTTATTATAAGAGCTTTTGTAAAAACTTTTTTGGCCTAACTTCTACTTATAAGGAGAAGAGAAACTAAAAATAAGAGAACCCAAAGAGGCACTTATATTTCATATTAAAGAGAATACAACAATAATTAGGTGTTTCATTCCATGTTGAGCAAGATTTGAGAAGAGTGGTATTTCAATTTTAACAAGTGATGAATAATATAATTTTTTTTATAAGGTTATGTATATTGACGAGGATCTATTAATATTTAACAAGTTAGAGAGTTAGAAAAAAGTGCAACCATAGCAGACCAATCCCAGATATCAATCCTGATTCAGTAATCTCGCTCCCATAAGTTCTAGAAATTTGTCTCGGCTTCACAATTGAGAAAGGAATCTGGGTTCTGCATCCTCGATACACCTCGGCTTATGTGGACCCGGGGTGAAGACCGACCTCCTTTCCAAGATGAAGACCGAGCTCGTACGTCACACGCTTTGACATGGAAAGAACAGCAAGTCGGCATGGAACACGGCACTGTTTGTATCTCAGCATCTCTGCATCTAAGGACCATACATCATCTCGGCTCCAGTATTATCTCAACGGCCACCTCAATCTCGTGCTTCGAATGACCATCTCAGATCTCCTCCCAGACGCCTTCAAATTGCAATCTCGGAATTGCAGACCAGGAAGCAAAATGGCTATCTCAGAGCATATCGAAAGCAGGCCCCTTTTTCTCAATACCGTTATCTCTCGGCATCTACAGTGGAGACACGAGTAGGGAGTATGGGCGTTGAGGAAAATATGGTCGAAGTTGCTAACGGCTTGCCGACGCTGGAGGAGGCCGTGATTCGTCGAAACTCACGTGGGTAGGTGCTTTCACTGCTGGACGACGCGGAGGAGTAATTTTTGGGCTTGATCTCTTTTTTGTGGAATTTTCAATTCACTGTTGCTCATTCTCTCGGCGAACAAGGTTTGATTTTGTGCCTTTCTTGGTTCAGTGGTTGAACTCTTGCTTTTTGACCATCTTCTTTGGTCGGGGGAATCAGAAATTTACCGATTCCCCACGGTCGGCGCCACTGTTCTGGTGTAGAACACAGATTGTCTAGCCCTGAGGGGCTAGGATGTTGGTGTAGATGGGGACTTGACCTAGGAGCGATTCCTAGGGCCTACGTACCCTGAGGAGGGATCAAAGTCCACGTAGTTCGAGGATTGATGGAGGCGTTTAGCCTAAAGGGGTCTGTATGCTCTGTGACGGCTGTATGTGAATAGCCGGAGCGTAGACCGTTGTAGATGATCTGTAGAAGATGAAGATAGGAGATCGGGAGAATCAGATGATGCGTGCCTTTTAGAGTAACCCGCTATATGTAGAGGTTACCTTAGGGTTAGATCTTCCGCATCGTGTGTAGAAGATGGGAGATCGTGTGTAGAAGATGGGAGATCGTGTGTCCATGAATCTCGGTAACCTCCCCATTGAATAGGTCTTGCCGTTTAGATCTGCATGGGTCGGTTGAGATAATGGGCCTTGATTAGGTCCATAACAAATACAATATATATAAAAAAAATTAAAAAAAATATGTTTATACCTCTGATTAGAGGTATAAGCACCTAATAAGTATATAAGTATAAGCATGTAACGTGGACTCGGTATTGTTATTGGTCAAATCACAAAATTACGCTTCTATTGATGTTCTGAATTTTTATTAATATAAATCAATATAAAAAAATTAAATGTCATTGCCATGTAATTTTAAATAATCTGAAATGACTAAAGCACATGTTGTTTTACTCGAGGAGTTTTAAATAACCTTGATGAGAAGGCAAGGTTGAATCCCTGAAAAACTGAAATGACTAAAACACCTTTATAAAAGGGTAAAGATGTAAAAATATATATGTGTTTTGTCTTGAGGAGCACTCAACACCAAGTATTTTTTTAGGTACAAAAATACACATGTGGTTATAAAATACTCCCTCTGGTCCTTATTATAAGGCACCAACTACCATTTTCTCGTAGACCAATGAATGAAGGTTAAGTCATTAATGAGGTCTAAAAGTAATAAATGTTTCCAACTTTACCCCTACTTTAATAATGTAGGTTTAAATGAGTTAGTTAAAAATGAGGTCATAATGGAAAAATAGTAATAAATGAGTCAGTTAAAGTAAGTTAGTGCCTTATAATAAGGACCAAAAAATGTTGGTGGTTGATGCCTTGTAATAAGGACTAGAGGGAGTAGGTGCAAAAGTCACACCACCATTAAATCTTGCTTAACGGTGTTAATTTTGGGGTGAGACTCACACTATTTTCATGAAAATACTAAAATGCCCCTAATTAAAAACAAAAAACAAAAATATCCCAGAATTGAGGGTCAGGAAATGACAAAGAAAACGTGACATTCTTTCTCGGTACAGGGAAGCGTTTATTGTTCTTCACCTCCTTCTTATTATTATTCTTCTTCTAGATCTGATCTACAAATTAAAACAATATTGTACTGCGTTTATTTGAAGGTATTTGATTATGAACTAAAAAAATTCGATCGGTTCTTTTAATTCTCTTTGCTTCCACCGTTGTTTGGCTTCCCGGCCGATTGAACTGGTTTTTGCTTGAAATAATGCTTCCGCCACCTGCCTTTCTTTTTTCCCCCCCTTCATTTGATTTGTGCATTGTTGTTTCAATTTGAAATGGCTTTTGTTTTTTTTTAATGTTAATAATTTGTATATGATGGTGAAATTGTTTGTTTGGGGAGAAATTTGCTGTTTGATTTTGCGTAAATTGTTGTAGATCTGCGAACTAATGATTTTATTACGGGAATTTACCCTCTGTAAATCTGTCTCTTGTTTAAAGTCTCTGCGTGCAAGATTGCATGTAAATAGAAGATGGATGGGCTTAAACATGCTAATATAACTTCTGATGAACTGTGCAAAAGCCTTTTCTTACAATTTATTCAAATTTAAATCTATGACTATAGACCTCCTCTTTTGTGTAATGAACGTGTAATTAATTCATAGACTAGCAACAATTCTGGGATATCTGTTGCCTTGTGAAGCATATCGGATAAATGTCCTCGTTTTTCTCCTATTAGACACAAATCGAGCTTTAGGGGGCGCTCAGGTGAGATCTTGCTTGGGGGGCTCAGATCAGAGATCGAGCTTGGGGCGGGTTCGTTTTTTTTTTTAAATTAGGGGTATTTTAGTATTTTCATGAAAATAGTGTGGGTCCCACCTCCTAAATTAACACCATTAAACAAGATTTAACGGTGCTGAAAACACTTAGGCTATGTTTGGTTTGAGGGGATTAGAGGGGAGGGGAGGAGGATGGAGGGATTTTAGTCCCCTCCCCTTATTTGGCAGATAATATTTTTTAGGAGGAGAGGGGATATTTTTTAAAATTTTCCCTTCCCTTCCCTCAAAAACGTCCCCCCCAAATCGGATGGATTCGGAAGGATTTATAAAAATGGGTGCATGAAAGGACAAAAATGTCCCTAGTCTTTTGCTTTAATACAGAAATACCCTCAAGCCCTAAGCTCTTATATGTGTAATTTGATTATCCTCCCAGGCTCACTGTCGCACGAGCCAAATTCGGCAGCCAGCTCCTTCCTTGAGTCGAGATCGAAGACCGACGACGATCGAAGGCCGACAACGATCGCAGATCGACGACGATCAAAGAAGGAGACGATATCGACGAAGCACAATCGAAGTTGTTAATTCCTTCCGGTGAGTTTCTCTCGTCCCTGACACATGTTTATTTATTATTATTAAAATATAAATATTTTACCTATTTTAATTAAATTATTTTTCAATTAATATCGGTCTGACTCCAGTCTGACCTACTAACCCTTAACCTAATACCCCCACCGATTCAGTGACCAGTCAAAATTTCAGAACTTGAGGCAAGGGCTGAATCCATGAAAAACTGAAATGACTAACATACCTATGAAAAAGGGAGAATTACACACAGGTCTCAAGGATGACAAAAAAATACAAGTAGGTCCCAACAAGAATTCACATTACACAGAAGTCCCAAGGGACTTCTTTGTAATTATATGTGAATGTAAAATGACCATTCCGGACAAGGTAAATTTACAATGAGATAAAGTATAAATTTACAAATGACAAAGTATAGATTTACAACAAAATTTGAAAATGGGTTTTTTCCATTTTTGACTTCCGAGGCTATTTACAATGCAGAAAAGTATAAATTTACAACATACAAAGTATAGATTTACAACAAAATTTGAAAACAAGTTTTTCCATTTTTACTTCCGAGGCTATTTACAATGACAAAGTATAAATTTACAATAGACAAAGTATAGATTTACAACAAAATTTGAAAACGATATCAGAAGCAAAATCAGGTTGATAAGTCCCACGTGTACTAAACCCTTTATTATTCTATCTTATTCCGCTAGAATGAATCAAAATCTGAACTCGGAACTAAGCGAGTGGCAGCTACTTTTTATTCTATTGAAGAATGTAGAACTAGGAGAATAGGGATCCACGTCGAGCCATCCTTCTCAGTCTCGCAGCATCAATTGAATCGGCAGACACAAAGACGAAGACAGACGAGCTAAGATGTAAAGTAGTGGAATGGAAAAGGATGGTAGCCCACCCAGGAAAGCACATAGAGTAAGGTTGGCTCTATGCAAGAGAGGAAAACCGCAGAGGTAAGCCATAATAATCGAGATCCATTCTTTGGGGTTTCTGGATTTGTTTGTGGGGTTTGATTGAGAATTCAAAAGGAAGGAAGGGCAAGGTAAGATTGAGAGGAAGAGAGAGACCAGAGAGAGAGGAGACCGGAGAGAGAGAGAGAGGAATTGGAAGGAAGGTCAAATTGGTAATTATACATTCATAAATAATTAAAACCAAGTCCCTTGGGACTTCTGTGTAATGTGAATTCTTGTTGGGATCTAATTATATTTTTTTGTCATCCTTAGGACCTATGTGTAATTCTCCCTTTGAAAAATGCCTCTCTCCCTATTAACTCTCACTACCCCACTTCTTCCAATTCAATCATTCAGTCGTCCCCTCCCTCAGTTCTTTCTTCTTCCCTTCCCCAAGCATGAATACAAGACACAGGAACCACAAATCTTAATCAGAATCACCGTCCACGACACAACCAAAGAGGGATTGGGGGTTTTGGGCAAACACAAAGGCTAAGGGCATGGGTCTCCTATAGTGTTCTTCCCTGAATAAAGCTCCTCTATTGCCGACAAACCTAAGCATTTTGTTTACCCCTCTCATTCCCTTCACTCTATTCACCATTGAACCTACCACCCATTGTCGATTTTTGTCACAGAGATCTCCCACTATTTACAATTCCACTACAGAACCCAAAGCTAGCAATCGGTTCTTCAAACTGGGGAGAACCCAATTGGGAAGATATGCCTCTAAGAGAAAGCATTTTCCTTCGCCTGCTCTGCAACGGATGGGTGCTCTGTACATGGGAGGAGCCATAGCTATGAAAGATCTCATTGTGGGTCACGTGGTTGCCAACACCATTGACAAGGAGCTTTCCTTGTTTCTCAGAGTTTTCCTTGGTGGCGGAGGGGGAAGAGAGATTGACGGTGAAGACGCATCATTTGGGGCGGCAACGGAGAGGGGGAAGAGAGGGAAAAAAAACACCAAAATAGTAACTTTAATAAAAATCAATCAATATATATATAAAATCTCATCCTCCAAGCCGATCAGTTTCATGGCTTATCTATGGCTCCAGACTCATTTTACTGTTCCTAAGCCGTCCTCATCTTTTGTAAAATAAAATATTTCTTCCTCGGGCTGCGAACAAGCTACACGCGTGGAAAAAAAGCACCATGTATGACATTTCCCTCTGCAAGCCACGGGCAAGAAGATAATGATAAAAAAAAAACCCTCTCTGACATATCCACTGCCATAAGTCACCTCTTTTTTTTTCCCTTCTCAAGTCTTTCTCTCTCCTCTTAACCTCAGATTCAAAATTCAAATGTTGATAAAATTTCCTCGTCTCTCAGGCCCCGTTTGGATCAAAGAAAATGAGGGAATGGAAATGAATTGAAATGAAAAGAATGGAATTGAATAGAAAATATTTTATCTCGATCTGTTTGGTTGGCACTGGAAAAGAAAATAGGTTGATAGGAAAATTTATGTTTGGTTGAAAGAAAATAAAGTAGGAAAATAAGAGAAAGTACTATTTTACCCTTAGAAAAATAGTATTTTACGTTGACAAATTTATGATTTGCATACTTCATCCAGAGAGCAAATCAGGCCAAAGACACGAGGTTACTTGGGCAACTTCTTTCCTTGCTCGGGCATGTTGCTCGGGTAAACAATAGAGTATGCTCGGGCAAGCTTCTTTGCGTAAGAAGAATAAGTAGAAAAGCTACCTTGCTCGGGCAAGTCTATTCCTTTGCTCGGGCATGTTGCTCGGGCATGTTTAATTCTTGCTCGCGCAACATCCTTCCAGAGACGAATGTTAGGAACCATAGAGGTGTTGCTCGGGCAACACTTCATACTTGCTCGAGCATATTGCTCGGGCAAGATGAGATTATACTCGAGCAAGCACATGTTAATTTCGAAAGAATGCAAAAAGAATCAACTCCAAGCTAGTTGTAGTTCGTCCATTAACATCAGATGAATGGAGGTTGTTCTTATCTAGCATTTTTCCAGCATCCAGAACAGACTGTCAACTTCAAAACATCATAACGCCTTCAATTGATATTCGTTTTCTTTGTTCTTGATGTTTTTGGAAAGGTATTTGAGTCTAGTTTCCAATGGCACCGGTTTCACCTCAATTGGATTTGTATATTGTGAGATACACTCAAATTACCGAAGCTTGGTCTGGACTGTGACGGTGATTATTGTGCCAACTTGAAAGATTCATATCTCCCTCATATGAAATCATTTGGACTTCGTTTTTATACCAAAATGACGCATTGGAAGTGTAGTTTCATATGCCACTAGTTTCGTGTCAATCCGATTCCTGGTTTGTGAGATATCATTGAATTACCAAAGGTCGCCAAGTGAAACGCGGAACAGAGGTGAACAGAGAGCTGAAAATCGACCTTGCTCGGGTAAGCTTTCTTCTTTGCTCGAGCATGCTGCTCGGGCAGACATTTTTATGCTCGAGCAAGTGCGTATTCTTGCGAGGAAAGTGGCTGGAAGCGTACCTTGCTCGAGCATGACTTTGGTGTGCTCGAGCATGACTTCAATAATCCAATTGTAGCTCATTTTAACTCCGAATTGAGCCGTTCCAACTTGCATATCATCGTGGAGACTTCAAGAATCAATCTAAAGGCTAGAATAATGATTTTCTCAATCCATTATACAAGTTATTCCTTCTTTCTTCTTCTTCTTTGAACTTCATGCTTCCTTTAATTAGATATTTATTTGTTGATCTTCTTCTAAATCATTTTTCATAAATAAACTTCATATCTAATATAAGAATTAATCAAAGTAGAAGATAAATGAAGCATGAAAACTTTCTCCTCTTAATAATGTTTATCTCTGTTTTAAGATGATTGAAACAGAGGATAATAATGGGATATGAGGGAGGAAACAAAAATTAAGTACATAAGTTTAGAAATTCATATACGTTAAAAGTATGTTACATACAAAATATTTGTCGTCATTTGTTGTCAATTGCAAGCTTACGCTTGCCTTTGCATTTGACAAAATTACAAATATACGTGGTACCAAAAATAACCTACCCATCCATCAAACTTTCCAAAAATTCAAAATAACCCACCATGGAACTTTCCAAAGATTCGACAGACTTTCTCAAAACCTTCAAGTTAACCAGGAAATCTATGTCCCTACCAATGTCCGAATCCATGTTGCCTTGAATGCAGTGGGGATCTTCTCAAACGAATTGAGCAGTTGTTGGGAGGAGACAATCTTAATATGAGCAAGTGGTCAGCTCGTCCAAGGTGAGACCAGAACTTCCAACAAATGTTGAAACAAGTCACTTCCTTAGCTTCCATCTTAGCATGATGCGCATCCCGAGATAACCGTGCTCCCAACTTATCGAAAACTTTCTCTATTGTGCCATCAAGGGAGGAAATGGTTTCCCTCAAAACATCGGCAACGATATCGAGGCTTTCCTAATTTCCTCCGCTTCTTTGCGCTACCGAACACTCGGCGCCGACTCCATGAGCATGATTTCCAACAGGTGGGACGGGGAACTCAGGGTAGCAACGTTATCCGATGTATTGGAGACTCAGGGATTACTTCTTCTTCTTCATGAATTTCTTCTACCATGCCTTTTGGTGATTTACAGTAGTCGCCGACCGCCCTATCTTTAGACCAAATGAAACACATATCTTGGAAGTGGGGTAGGCATTTGTTTCATGCGTTCCAGCCCTCTTGTGTACCTAAGAAACAAGTGCATGTGTATGTGTAAGTAGTAATATTATTTGGCAAGTAATGTATAGGAAATGAGAAATTGTCACTAATTAACCTTGATGTATTCATCCCACACTTCTTTATCCGCAACAACGCATTGTCTATCCGCATCCCATCCAAATCCGGACGTGTTCGCCCATACACCATATCGTATACCGCTTGCCGTGCCACTTTCATCGTTTTGATGCGCGATAATATGTGGGATTTCCTTGATTTCGAACAGTTCGCGCTCCAGCATCATTGCTTCCAATCGATTGGCGTACCCTGACTTGAACCCATTGTCTGCCATAAACCTCTGTTCTATCCTCAGTTGCATAAGGCACTCGACCAGTAGTTTGTCTTCGTCAGCTGTCCACATGTGAAACTTTTGTTTTTGTGAGTCTTCCATTCTACCACTACACAAATCAAAAGTGCTTAGTCAATCATAAATAATTAAATACATGAGTAGCTCTGGCTATTATATATAAAGAAACAAACACATTGACAATATCATTTTATTTCATTTCAGTGTCAACAAACAAAGGTTTTACAAAGAGCCCGGCATTTTATCAATTAATACACCATTGCTAATAGTCATCATTAGGATCTATTAGCCAAGAAAGTATTGAAAATGTCAGAAGATGAAGGAGTTCGAAGGATTGCCCATCTTAACTTCAGAATACCAAAGCATCTTTCAATGATATTACGGGCACATGAATGTCGCATGTTAAAACATTCAGCTGGAGTCTCGGGTTGGTGGCCCGATCTCCACTCATTAAGGTGGTAACGCTGGCCGCGGTACGGTGCAAGAAATCCGTCACTTATTAGTGTAACCAAGATCTACTAAGTAGTACTTTCTGCACAAAGAGTCCATTTAGTTTTATGCAAAGCCAATCTTTGTAATAGACTCAATACAAAAATTGATAGAATAGAAAACGCACCGGCTGGAACTTTCAAACCATGTCTCCTCCTTATCGCATCCCTCAGAACCCTTCCATCCGCAGCAGATCCTTCCCATCCAGCAACACAAATATAAATTGTCCATCCGTGAGCATACTCCAAGAACATTAGTAGTTATATCTCCTTTCTCGTTCCGATATCGACCCTTCTGGTGGGCTGCCACTTGTACTCGTATATGGGTACCATCGAGAGCCCCCAAACACCCCTGCAATTAACAACTTATATCAAGATGAAATGACTTTTGCAATTGAAATAATGAAAGTCCAGACTATTTACCTTAAACCATTTCCAACGATCCTCTGTGCAGTCATCTCTAATAGGGTCTGGTGTCTTGAAGAGCTGATCTTGCAATTTCAAGGTGGCATTCAAAACAAGCTTGAAATATCTGGTGGCTGCGACAAACATTGCCACAACCACTTGCCTTACTGTTAAAACTACGACTAAACATGCGCCAACACCTCAACTAAACATTCATGGATTTCGGTGTCCATGGCTAACTGAAGACAAAAACCGACGAGGCTGAAAGTAAACGAAGAGAAGAAAGATGGAGAGCCAACGAACTCGTTGTGCAAATGCACAATCGTCGTTGAAATTTCACTCGCCCTCTCCGTTCTCCACAGTCTCTCTTTCGCCTCACATGGTGGCCCTTTTATAGAGGTAGCTAGGATGAGGGCAAATTAGACTTTAGTTGATTTTCACAGCCGCTGAAAATGGCTTCCCACCATTTTTGGTGGGAATCCATTTTCATTTAAACATGGGAAAATCAACGGCGGCGGGAAAATATTTTCGTGGGAAAATTTGAACCAAACGCGCGCCGCCAGTGGAAAATTCGAATTTTCCTTTTCTATTCCCTCCTTTTCTTTGAACCAAACGGGGCCTCACTCATGCTCCATCATTCTTTCCCTTTCCCGTAGCCCTCCCTCTTCTTCTTTCTTCAATCCCCAACCAATTGCAAACTCTCCGACTCTCATTCTCTCAAAAATCTCGGTCCGATGCTCCGAAGGATAAGGGATCTCGTCCCCGAACTCAAGCTCGGTGATATCTGTCGTCGCCATCTTTTAAGTCCTTTTCTTTTGTACCTTCTCGATGCTAAGAATGTTTGTACTCTTCCGCTATTATTCTCTTCGTCTTTGATCTCTCCCATTCTTCACTTTTCATCTTCTTAAAAGTTCTTATTTTTGCGTTTTAAAACCTAAGGGCCGTTTCTGCTTGCTCTTCTGCCATTTTAAAGAGTATTTGTAAAGATAATATATTATCCCTTAATGGATTTTGGGAAACAGGTGTAAGAGATTAAACGAATTGGGTTTGAGTTCTTCTGTGTTGTCCAAAGCTTCACCGAAAATTATTAATCCAAGTATTTTTGACTAATCTGCTATCTGTTTCTATTTTGGTCGTCTCGATCTACTGCTTCCTTAAAATGGATGTTCGCAAGACAGGTAGGCTCGACGCTGGAATCAAATTAACGGTGGCCTCAAGAAGACCAAGCAAGGTTTGCTTTTTGAAGTTTTCATCTAGAGTCCAACACCATCCAATTTTATGCGACTATTTTTTTTTCCTGAAAATTTGCATAAAACATGTATACTTTTCATCTTATTCCTTAGACATGTATACTCATCTAATATATTATCTCTTCTGTGGGTGTAGAAAAAAATAGAGTCACGGGCAAAGACATCTTGGGAAATGCTTATTTTCATTGCAATCAATCTAAAAGTTTCCTGATCATTTTTGATGTTGCAAACCTGTTTATTTGATAGCTTGGCTCAAAATGGCAAATGGCATAGCATCGGTGAGGAGGCAAAGAAGAGGATGCGACGGTGATGCTTACACCATCGTCATTGATCTTCATAAAGCAAGCCAATCAAATGGAGATGGATGAAGGTGATGCTTACACCTTCTCTATGTATATATTTGATTAAATGCTTAATTTTGTCTGCCTATAATTTCATCCTTAGTAGACCGTGCAAAGATGTTGTCCTTTATATTTTCTTGTCTGAATCCTTAGTAGACCGTGTGAAGAATGTGAACCGGCATTTTTACTCTGGATTGTGTTGTATGTGTTCAGAAAGTTATATATCTAAAAGGGTTGCTAAGATAATGATATATAGATGAAATGTGCCTATTGTAAATGTGCCTATTGTACAAATGCAGCAATTTGCAGGAAAAAAGCAAAGATGTTGCACCATTTCCTTTTTAGTGAGTCTCTACTTTTTGGTAAGTGATCATAAAAGTGGATGCAGTGAGGGATGTTGCACCTTCGATTTTGTTCTCTTTCTTTCCTTTTTTATTTATTTTTGTATTTTTTTCCCATCTGCTTTAACCAACTGTGGATGCAGTGAGTAGGACCAGCTGATATCTCTTTTGATTCTTGGCAATGTGATGTTTGGCTGTCTCCTTTTGTATATTGCAAACTGAATTGGTTAGTAGTAGCATGTGCCTAAAAATCCTTTCATAGTTAAACTTGTAGCATATGAAAGGATTAGTGCCTAAAATATTGCTTTAATGCTATGAATTGGATTGACTTAATATCTTCTATGAAGATTTAAAAATTATTAAGGTGACACGTATTGATATTCTAAGATTTGTTTAGAAACAAAATTAGGTTAGTCATGTTTGCTTTTCTTGAACAATATGTTGTTTGTGATTGATTAATTGGGGCTGTTAAGTCAATTTAATTTGATTCTCTTTCATTTTGTTCTATTTACTGATATGCAGTGAGGGATGTAGTGCAGGGCTGTTAAGTCAATTTAATTTATAGGTGTGATCAATATGAAATCTTTGAGTAACACTATTTACTCACTACTTGTATGTTTCCTGTGTTTTTACTTTCTAATTTGACTTTCTTTTGTAGTATTCGACTTCATCTTTGATTCTACAACTATTTCCGGTTGTTTTAGAGCATCATTTACTCATGGGAAGCTTGGGGTTATACCACGTTTATAGTATAGTGTTTGATTGGATGATAAAGATAATGTTCTCATAAAAGTGGATGCAGTGAGGGATGTTGCACCTTCCATTTTGTTCTCTTTCTTTCCTTTTTTATTTATTTATGTGCAGCAATGTCTAGCGGAAGCTCTAAATAGTAGAATGGGTGTTGGAATGGAGCGAGCAGATTTATTAGGCATAAATGGACAAATCTTTGCTGAATATGTTAACAGAGTTTATGAACTCCTCTTGATTCATGTAGGTAGGTAGAATTTCTAGCTTCTGTTGGCAATTTAGCCCAATCAGTTCAAGTTGACACTTTCAAGGGTGATATACTATGTTACCCATTTAATTTGCTGAAAACTTAAAAGTGAATGAAGATGTCTTCATAAGTTAAAGGGTAAACTGCTCATAAGTCAGGATATGCGAAAATTTGACTAAACAATATGGTTTATTTTTGTTTAGATTTTTTGAGTTTCTATTAGAATACTTCTTTTTGCCGCAAGGCATCATTTCTCTGTTTGATCTTCAACATATGTTTTGAAATTAGATTGTAGGTACAGGCAACACTTTACATGCAAAATGCCGAAGGACGTTTGGTCAAGATCACATCTTTTATATTAACTCCATTTCAAATAATAGGTACACAGTAATATGTTGTCCTCTTTATGCCATTATTATTTTAATAGTTATTTGAGAAGAACGCGAGATAACCTGGCTTCTTGATTCCTGTAACAGTGATGCCCAGACCTTTATCTCAGCTGATACATTTAGAATCAATTTATCGAACCTTGAGGTCAGTGATCGGAGTTTCAATCTCATCGACATGAAGCCACCAAACATGCAGTATGCTTTAGGTAACTTTGTTATCCTCTGTTTAATTTCTTGCATATTGTAGATTTAAAGGCTCTCAGGGTATTAGTTAAAAATTCACTTCTGAAGTTTGGAATATAATACACGTACAACTCTAAGAACTTAACATGCACAGGTTTCTTTAGCATTATTCTTATGCCATACCTTTTAATGCATTAGGAATTTAACAATATGCGTTCATTTGTTGTTCTAGCTTTGAGACATGCGCATGGATTCTCGTCCAATTGTGACATTCAGAATAACATTCTCGTCCAATATGCGTTCATTTATGACATTTTAGGTTCAGTTAAGCTTTCAACCTTCATCTTTTTTCATTAACTTCTGCTCTTAAATTTTGGAGTGGTAGCCTTGTATTTGCTAAAATTTGCCTATGAAACCTGTGGACAATAACATGGTTTGATTTAAATGATAGACTTTTTCTTGTATGATTCTGATATTAACTACAAGGTTTTTGCCTATGATTCTGATAACTACAAGGTTATTCTGATTTCTTCTTGCAAGACCTGCTCCAACTCCACCCCTTGATTTCAAGCCTTTTGCATTTGATCAACATTGTTTTTGACAAGACCAGAAACAACAAAATTGCAGGGGTGATATCAAACAAGGAATAAAACTTATGTTATTATGTGTCTGTTTTAATTAGATTGTTTTTAACTAATTTCATTTTGTAATTAAGGCTCCTCCATTTTAGTTATTTCAGAGCTTCTACGAGTTTTAGAAGTAGCCAAGTGATTTGTTTAGATTAGGATAAAGTTCCTCAATCTTAACAGTAACTCTTAGATAAAGGGATCTATATTTCTTTATCTTCTACATACACAGCTGTATCAAATCCAACTCCAAAGTATAATTAAAACATGAATTTCTTCAATCCAAGAGAGCAACATAAATTCTTAGAAAAAACAAAAAGAACATCATAAATTGCTTAATTCAATTGAATACCTAAATTGAATAACATCATCTTGTTTGCTGCAAGAAGGATGATCTGTTGGGATATCTGCAACTCTTTCCCTTAAAAAAGATAACTTTTTCGATGTATATAAAGAGGCTCTGCAAATCATATGCAATTTGTAAGCAAAAATAAGACTACATAAAAATAAAAATTACTGAGGCACTCCAGAAAAGATTTCAGAAACTTGAAAAGCAGCAGCGAACATAAGAAAGTACTCCATAAAAGATTAGTCACTCATCAACTGAATTAAAATAAAAATCAAATGTGCACAGCACTCAATTCTGATCATCAAGCAATTAACTTGCATGACATCCAGGGAAGCCGAGTACGAAGAGTCAAGACTCAGGACTGAGAAAGCAGCGCCTACTCTTATTACTGAGGCAAAGTTCTACATAAAAGTGGCTCTCAATTTTATAAACCTACATAAACTTCTCTTGAAAAGCTACATAGACCACCTTTATTTTCCTGATTTTTACACAATTCCACTGTTCATGAAAACTTTGTGTAGGTTTTTAAAACAAAGGGGAGATTTTAGAAAATTTAGGCGTGGTTCAAGTATTTTGATCTATAAACAAGTTGATGTCTGACCTCTAACTCCATTGGTTTCTGCAGCAAGCTTTCTAGATAGCTCAAATGAAGGTTTTTGCTACAAATGGCAGTGAAGATTAAGAAAAGCCAGCAGAAATAAAACATTTGAAAACCCCACATAATCATTAATACAAAATTATTCAGAGCCTAAATTTGCTTAAGTATGTTGATATATCCTAAAATTTCTCCATGTAAATAAATCGAGTAAATAAAGATAATCTGAGCTCCTATAAAGTGCCTACACATTTACTATATTAATGCAAGTATAGAATACAGAAGCAACTTTATTTTTATTTTTATTTGTATAATTGTTAGGACTAGTGATTAATTAGCAATTGTAAATGTGTTGTCAATAGGCTAGCTGATCTGTTATTGTATATAGACGTTTTCACACGAAACCCTATTTCCCTTTTTCCTGAGATGGCATCGTCTCCCTCTGTAAGCTCTGCCTCTCTTTCTAGCGTCGATGGTCAGTCTCTTCCCTGGCGTCCAAGTCCTACCCTCTTTTCGGTCTTCCAATTAAACATCGACGATCAAGTTGGATCGATCGAACTATTTGGTGTGGGAGTCTCGTTGTCTTGCCTTTGATAGAGGGAAATCGATTGGATAATCACATCGATTCGGATCATCCTGCTCCTCCTTTCACTACGGTTCTACCGAACACCACCACCGTTATTCCTAATCCCGCTTTGCGGAATGGTACTCGGTCGATCGTCTTCTCATGGGATGGCTCCGTAATACGATGACTCAAGAGGTGGCCACCCAACTACTTCATTGTCGCACAGCCCTTGCTCTCTGGACTGAAGCTCGTGCCCTTACATCTGCTGTTTCGCGCTCGTATTATGGTGTACCGATCGGAGTTGCATAACACTGAAGAACGGTCTCTATGACCGATTACCTTTCTCGTATGAAGCTCACCGCGGATCGCCTTGCTCTTGCCGGTGCCCCTATTTCGTTGATGAACTTGTGCCGTATACTCTTAATGGACTTGACGGGGATTATAATCCCATTGTGGTAAAGTTGATTGACCAAGAGGACTGACTTGGGTTGATACTCAGTCTGCCTTACTTGCCTTTGAGAGCCGATTGGAGCAACTTAATCATTTTTCCTCCCTCTCTATTCAACCAACGGCCAATTTTGCTGGTAAGACCACTGATTCTGAGTCATTCCCTGGTCGTTCTGCTTCTTCTCGTGGCTCTTCTCGTGGAAGAGGCAGTGGCCGGAGGTCCAGAGGCCGCTCCAGACCCGGAATGGTATATGGATAGTGGAGCTAATCATCATGTTGCCGCTGACTCTTCCCAGCTTGATTCTGTAAAGTCTACTGGTAAGAGCAATTTAGTCTCATGTACCGGATCCAAAACTCCTATACGTGGTGTTGGTACCGCCTCGTCTTCCCCGCTCTGGTTCTAATTTAGCTCTCAACAATGTTTTACTAGTACCTGAAATAGCTAAGAATTTGCTTAGTGTTCATCAGCTTGTTTCTACCAATCCTGTTTCAGTCTTATTTACTAATGAAGGTTGTGTTGTGAAGGACAAGGACACAGGGAAACCTCTACTGACAGGAGCCCCAAGGGACGGGTTGTACCCCATGAATAGTGTTCCGTGCCAAGCCCATATTGCTGTTGCCTCTATGAATGATGAATTTCTGACTTGGCACTACAAGCTTGGTCACCCAAGCAACAAAGTTTTACAACAAGTCCTCAATAATTGTAATGTCAATGTTCAAATTCATGATAATTTTGTTTGTGAGGCATGTCAATATGGAAAATCAAGAAAACTTCCATTTCCTAAGTCCTTATCCCATGCTTCATTACCTTTTGAATTAGTTCATACTGATTTATGGGGACCATCTCCCATTCAATCCACTCTTGGCTATAGATATTATGTTCATTTTATTGATGACTTTAGTCGTTATACTTGGATTTTCCCTCTCAAACACAAAGGCGAGACAGTTACTGCTTTTAAAGTTTTTCAACAAATGGTTGAGACTCAATTTCAAACCAAAATCAAATCTATCCAATGTGATAATGGCACCGAGTACAAACCACTTATACCACTAGCTGAAAATAGTGGCATCACTATGCGATTCACTTGTCCATATACTTCTCCTCAAAATGGGAGAGCCGAAAGGAAGCATCGGCATATTGTGGAAATGGGCCTCACTCTATTGGCTCAAGCTAAAATGCCTTTGGTTTATTGGACTGAAGCATTTCAGACGGCTGTTCATCTAATTAATCAACTCCCCACACCAGTCTTACAAGGAAAATCACCACTTAATTGCTTATTTGGCAAAAAGCCGGACTATATCTCCCTCCAACCCTTTGGATGCACTTGCTATCCTTGCTTGAAGCCCTACAATGCTCACAAATTGGCTTTTCACACCAAAAATGTGTTTACCTTGGCCCACCTCTAATCAAAAAGGCTCCAAGTGTTTGAGCCCAACAGCCGAATTTATGTATCCGACATGTAATTTTTGACAAAGCTACATTTCCTTTTTCTACAGTGTTTTGAACAGACAAGAAGCCCATCCTCTCAAGCCCATGATGAGATCCCCATAATAATTTCTGCCCCAACATCTACATCACCTAATCAGGTTTCCTCCTCACTCACTTCTCCCATCTCTACTCCCTCACGGCCCACTCCTCATGTCCAACCCATCTCTCATTCTTGGCAATCACCCTCCCCTAGCCCATCACCTTCTTCGGCCCACACCTCTCCTTCTTGTCCAAATCCGCCAGCCTCACCCCACATGCCCCACCCCTCATCTAATCCACCTACCCCACATACAACCTCATCTTCCTCGGATTCCCTTCTCTCATCCGACCCTCTTTGTCCTGTTCCTCTTCATCTCTTCTTCCTATTCCTCCACCGTCACCGATAGCCCCTCCTCTCCAAATAATTCCCATCCCATGGTAACTCGTGCCAAGTCTCGGTATTTATAAACCAAGACATCCGTTTGTTGGTCTCCTCACCACCGAAACCCCTCTTTCAATCTCTAGCCGCTGAACCACGCCCATACGAAGCTCTTGCTTCTCCCCATTGGTTCGCAGCTATGAAATCCGAGTTTCAAGCTCTTCACCACAACCAAACTTGGGTTCTCATTCCTCATCATGGGCAGAAATTAGTCGACAACCACTATCGAGCTCATCCCGACTCTTGCGCCCACGTTTCACTGGGAGCTCCGACAACTAGATGTGAACAATGCCTTCTTAAATGGCTTCTTGAAAGAAGAGGTCTTCATGAATCAACCACCTGGCTTCAGAGATCCCAAGACACCGAATTTCATCTGCAAACTCACAAAAGCCATCTATGGGCTTAAACAGGCTCCTCGAGCCTGGTTTGATCGGCTCAAACAAATCCTCTTCGGCTGGGGTTTCAAAAATGTGTGCAGCAATGTGTCCTTGTTCTTTCTAAGAACAAAGCATCTTCTGGTATTTATACTAATCTATGTTGATGATATTCTCATTCTCGGAAACAATTCGATTTTGTGCAACAATTCATTGTCAAGTTGAACACTGTGTTTTCTCTGAAAGACCTCGGCCCTCTTTACTATTTTCTCGGGTTTTGAAATCTCACGAGATGGCTATGGGATTTATGTCAATCGACAAAATACACATTGGATTTATTGAAACGTTTTAATATGCTAGATCGTGCTCCAGTTCCAACTCCTATGGTCACCAGTCGCCATTTTTCAGCATTAGATGGCACACCACTCTCTGATCCCTTTGTGTATCGACAAGCAATTGGTTCCCTTCAATACCTCACCAACTCCAGACCTGACATTGCTTATTCCGTCAATAAGCTTAGTCAGTTTCTGGGAAATCCCACTGAAGTTCATCTTCAAGCTGTGAAGCGGGTTCTGAGATATTTGAAAGGCACTTGTCATTATGGTCTACATATTAAACCAGTCCGATCTCTTCGCCTCATGGCCTTTACAGATGCTGATTGGGCTACAGACATTGATGACAGAAAATCAATTGGTGGCTACTGTGTATACTTAGGAGGCACTCTTGTTTCTTGGTGTTCAAAGAAACAAAGAGTAGTCTCAAGGGCAAGCTCAGAATCTGAATACAGATCCTTATCTGATGGAGCCGCTGAGATCCAGTGGTTACACTCTCTAATGAAAGAATTAGGCCTTTTTGTCCGCCAACCCTCCATCATCTGGTGTGACAATCTTAGTGCTCAGGCTCTTGCTTCAAACCCAGTACACCATGCTAGGAGCAAACACATCGAGATTGATGTACATTTCATTAGAGATCAAGTTTTATCGGGTTCTATAGGAGTTAAATATATTCCTTCCTCTTATCAAGTTGCTGATTGCCTCACCAAGGCCTTGTCCCACTATCAATTTTCTTATCTTAGGAACAAACTCGGTGTCTGTCCCACACCCTCTCGTTTGAGGGGGAATGTTAGGACTAGTGATTAATTAGCAATTGTAAATGTGTTGTCAATAGGCTAGCCGATCTGTTATTGTATATAGACGGTCAGGATTCATTGTAACAATTATTTGCCTTATTCACTTTCCTATATAAAGGTGCACAGTGCCAGAGGAGGATTCATCCTTTTGGTCATTCATTTTATCCTTTAGTGCTTTTACTTTCTATAATTCACATTCTTCTTAGCTGAGGTTTTTAATGCATACATTCATAGACCCTCTAGCTTCAATCTTTTTATGGGGGCACCCCTCCATAAATAAAATTGTGTTAAGTCAATGGAGCTTATACCATCACACCATTATATGCAATTTTCCTCTTAGAAACTCCCGTCTTGATTTGATACAGAACGTCATCAAAAATCCAGTTCATGCTAATGGAAGCATAACACACGATGGTTAGTGTGATATTTTCAAACTACAGAGAGCAAGTGTAGGTTTTAGACTTTTATAAGCCACCTCAGGAATGCAGTACCAAGTATAAATTAAGTGAATCTAATTTTCTCTTCAACTTGCCAACCCTTCTCTCTCTTTTCATTCTTTTTCATTCATGCAAAGGACATATAACTAGATAAATAATATTTCAAGCAACAAATTACATAAACAGGCTTGACCATACCTTATGTTTTTCTTCCAAAGCCTCCTCAACAGCCTTCATCTTTGCTACTGAATCCTTCTCATCATTCCTGCAACAATAGCAGGCATCTCATTGGAAGCTACACTCATTCCAATCAATGAAAAAACAGAGTAGCAAACTCTTTAAGAGCCAAGGCAAAAATAAAGAGAAAATATAGAAAACCTTCAATAAAACAAACCCCTTCAAAGGAACATCTTTATTGGTAATTTTAACTCAAGTTTACCATATTTAGGTTTGGTTTGATGCAATCAACACAACACGGAAACACACCATTTTATTTTTGGATTTGTGCTCAACCATTAATAAGGTTATCACTAGCAGCACTACCATGAGAATCCACATCATTAATATAAACCATGGGACCATCCTTGATCCTGAGGTTATAGACAAATGTGAGAGGCACCGTAGCAAAATCCAGCAAGTTCACTCGTGCGTTCAAAAACAAAAAACAAAAAAGATTTTCTTGATCCTGAGGTTTTTTTTTTTTATTTATTTATCATAATCTCTGTGCATATTAAAAGGCGGTAATTGAAAGAGATTTGTTATATTGTGATGTAATGCTTTCATGAATTAAAATATAATTTTTTTATTTATGTTGACTTAGATTGAAATAACTCCAAATGATTATAAATGATTAATTAAGATTTAAAGGAAATGATGTTCTAGAATGGAAATCATATTATATTAATGCATGCATTAGGAAAAATTGAAATTATACTTGAACAATTGTAATCAATTGTTTATTTTTAAAAGTGATCAATTCTAAAACAATCGTAAACAATAATGGTACTCAAACAATTAGAATTTATTGAAACATATTCGTCTCTAAAGAACCTGTATAGGTTATATTATGTTGTTCTATCGATTCTTCATATCAATTGAGTGAGTCATATTTTAGTTCTCCCTTTTTATTCAATTAATTGTTTTCTTTTATAATTATATTGAATATAAATATTCAACTAATGTTAGTGTGGTGGATTTACTTCAATGAAAAAAAGTTTTTTCCTTAATAAAATTCTTCCGCGCAACGCGCGGGGGAAGAAAAGCTCGTTGTATCTAAAAGAAGAATTTCTGAAAATATATACCAAATAATGCTAATATATACTACCTCTAGTTCTTATTATAACGTACCAACCACCAATATTTTTTTGTCCTTATTATAATGCACCAACTTATTTTAACTAATTCATTTATTACTATTTTTCCATTATGCCCTCATTTTTAACTAACTTATTTAAACCTACATCATTAAAGTAGGGGTAAAATTGGAAACATTTATTACTTTTAGACCTCATTAATGATTTAACCTCCATTCCTTGGTCCGCGAGAAATGGTAATTGGTGCCTTATAATAAAAATCAGAGGAAGTACCAAATAATGCTAACGCCACTTCTGACACGAATTATATATTAATTCATGTCATAGAGTGACGTGATTTCTTTAAAAAAATATTTAAAATTATAAATAATAATTTTAATTAATTATAAATAATAAAAAGAGTAAATAATAATTTTAATTAATAATTAAGGGAATTAAAATATCTAAAATTTATTATAAACCTTAGGAACAAGACTAATTAGTGAATTTATTATAAATTTTAAGATAGATGACTAATTATTTAATATCTTGTACATTAACAATTTAATATATAAAGTATCCTAAGATAGATAAGATAAGCTTAAATAGAGAATAATAATTAGTCAAATAATTAATTCACTACTGAGACTGAGAAAGAGTGTGAGATTCTCGAGAAAAGCATCATTGTAGCAACTTTTAACAAAAATTGTACCTAATTAGTCAACTAATTCCAAACGGTTTAAATTAGGTACAATTTTTGTTATTAGTTGACTAATTAGGTACAATTTTTGTTAAAAGTTGCAACAATGGTGTTTTTCTCGAGAATCTCACACTCTTTCTCAGTCTCAATAGTGAATTAATTATTTAACTAATTATTATTCTCTATTTAAGCTTATCTTATCTATCTTAGGGTACTTTATATATTAAATTGTTAATGTACAAGATATTAAATAATTAGTCATCTATCTTAAGGTTTATAATAAATTTACTAATTAGTTTTGTTCCTAAGGTTTATAATAAATTTTAAATATTTTAATTCCCTTGATTATTAATTAAAATTATTATTTATAATTTTAAATATTTGTTTTTTTAGAAATCACACTGGCGTGAATTAATATATAATTCACCACTAGTGGCGTGAAATAGTCTTACGCCACTACCCAGTGGCGTTAGTATTACTTTGGTGTATATTTTCAGAAGTGCTTCATTTAGGTATAATTTTTGTTAAAAGTACCAATCTGGTCCTATTTATAAGTCCAGTTTGACTAAATCTCACATACCCAGGAAAGTTAGATATCTCAATGATTATAGAGCAAATTTCCAACTTTACCATCATTTATGAATGAGTACATTTTAAAATTTATTGTCAAATCTCTCTCATCTTTTTCTTTTCCCAACATAGTTAGTCAATCTCTCTCATCATCATTAATATGGACAAAATTGTCACAATCTCATTTATTTGGTCAAAATAGACTTATAAATAGAACCAAATTTTTTGGTCAACTTGACTTATAAATAGGACCAGAGTGGTACCTATTTTGGTGTTTTTTCTAGAAGGAAGGAAGTGCTGACGACAATAGTAAAAAGGTGATGAGGTGGCTGCCACGCATACTGTCAATGGTGGAAGGTCTTCATGGCCAGCTGGAGCCTTGGCCCCAGCTGGCCCGGCTGATCTTATAAATTACGTTAGTATATGTATGTATTTATTATATGATACTTTATTTGGCCACAAATTTGGCCCCAGCTAATTTTTTATTTTCTCTGTAAAGATAATGTTTGTTTCATTACTCATTGGGTCATGAGAGGAAAGTAAAATTCTTGTTTGAGATACTGAAAATGTCAGTATCATCTTATATATTGTTTTGATTTATAATTATCGGTTATTATTTATTTGTAATTTCAAAGTTATTTGATACTATTTAGTAAATACTCCCTTTGATCCTTATTTAAGAAACCAACTAACAATTTTCACAAATCAATAAAAACAACTAAAGTCATTAAATTTGTCCTAAAATTTAAGTATTTTTCACTATTATTTCTATTAATTACACTAAACTCTAATACTATATTAATTATTACTCTTTTTTTTTGCTCGAAAAAAAGAGTAATAATTAATCTTTATTAATTATTACTTTCACTCACTACCTTGATAATTGTGAGTATATATGAGAAAAAAATATTTAATGCAATTTGAAAACAAGCAAATACCTTATAAAAAGGACCAAATATACATGTTAGTTGGTGCTTTATAATAAGAACTAAAGAGAGTAGTTCAATATATTTATTTTTTGATCGAGACGAAATTTTTTTTCTCATTCCGCCACTTACTGTAACAGTCAAAGTTAGACATTGACACTAAAAAATCTTTTTGAACAATCTCCTACCTAATACTTCTAAGACGCACTATGAAGTGAAAGTGAAACGGAGCGTTGAAACCAAAGATCAAATATCCACAATGTTCTAGAAGTAGCAACCGAACCTCCTGGAAATCTATTAACCATTCTCTTTATTCATCCAGAAACTTCCATTTTCTTCCATCAATCATCCTCCCGCTCGCTATAAATTTCCGCTTCCACCACCCTCGTCCCATCGTAGACAAAGCAGCTCATACAAAACGGTAAGTGAAACAGAAATCCAGCGACAACGCAGAGGAAGATCATGGATATCAGATTCTCGGCTCTCGAATCGCCGTTGTTCCACGCTCTCCAGCACATGATGGACGGGGCGGACGACCCTGCCGATAAGTCCGGCAGTGGTCCGAGCCGGACATATGTGCGGGATGCGAAGGCTATGGCTGCCACTCCGGCGGACATCAAGGAGCATCCTAACTCGTACGTGTTCATCATCGACATGCCAGGCCTAAAATCCGGGGACATCAAGGTCCAGGTGGAGGACGACAACGTGCTTCAGATAAGTGGGGAGAGGAAAAGGGAGGAAGAGAAAGAAGGAGCCAAGTACGTGAGAATGGAGAGAAGGGTTGGCAAGTTCATGCGCAAGTTTGTGCTGCCTGAGAATGCCAATACCGATGCCATTTCTGCCGCATGCCAAGACGGAGTGCTCACCGTCACCGTCCCGAAATTGCCTCCTCCAGAGCCTAAGAAGCCCAAGACTATTGAGGTCAAGGTTGCTTAGAGAGATTTCTTTCTGTTTTCCTCCTTTCCTCTTTTGGGTCTGGACAGAGGTTGAGAGCTACTATTCCAGTGGGCTTCAAGCCCTGTATGGTTTGTATCTAATTAGCTGGTTTCATCGTTTGTTTGATCAGTGCTTGTAATGGTTGCAACTTTCGCATGTCTCTTGAAAGGGGCTTTCTGATACTTAAATAAAGCTGCTTAAGGTTTATTTCTCTCTGCAAAGATTTGTCTTTGTCCGGATACTTGCCATATAAATTAGAATGCAAATTACGTCTCATCTTACAGAACAAGCTGCAGTATCACAACCTCGAATGAAAATCTCTAAGGGGTGACTTGAACTGGCACCAAGAGATGATACATTTTTATAATTCTGAATTAATCAAAAACTTAATAGCATGTAATTAAATTTAAAAAATCAAGGCAGACAATTGATAATAAGAGACGGAGGGCGGCTTTAAGCTGACTCTGCATAATACTCGACGGCACTTCTCTACGTTCAATCCTTAGGTAACATGCAGAGGCAGGGTTCAGGTTGAGGGCATCCCCAAAGCATCTGCTTGAACTTGCGCTAAACCTAAATCTGATGAAGAGGAAAATTGATGGCGTTTTAAGCTGTCATCATGTTAAAAACTCAGTTCTCATCTATCTACCGCCGCTGGTTGAGTTGATGGTATATCCACCTATAGAACATGTTGGTATGAATACAAGGCAACCTATGTTTCCTCTTACTGAAGTTTTTTGTTCTAGTGCATTTGTTACAAGCAGCTCTTGTGTCTTTTTCATTCAATCTTGCTGAAGTGTTCGCACCCTTTCTGGCAAACAAAGCAATGAAGAACCCTTCACCATCCACAGCAGGGTCTGTCCGAAGCAAATGTTCAGCTGCAAACATAAGAAGCAGGAAGAATTAAGTGTCAAAAGCTGATAATGCGCATGTCTCATTTGGGGGAACAAAATATAACTGACGAAAACAAAAATAGAACTTACAGCCTTCAAACACTGGAAGCCCACGGCGCTGCCACTGAGGAAAAGGGGTCACCAGCTGAAACCCATATGATTCAGCCATAGGTAGAACAGACATGATGACATCTTCATTCTCGATTTGATTGATAGAGCATGTACTATAAGCAATTCTCTCAACAGCAGGAACTGCCAAAGGAAATAAGTACATGTACTGCTTCAGAAATTTTCAATATTGCCCAGGGAGAATAATGTTACATTTCCTATTCGGTTTAGAAACAATGTACAGATTAGAAGGGTGAAGTCACTCACAGGAGAATGCATGTTGAAGAGCCTTTCTCTGAAAAATGGCAAGCTTGTTCAATCTTTCCATGTCAAAATCCTGGCCTGTATAGTCAAAATAGACAGTTAAAAAGAAGAATTTGTCTTCAAGCAAAAGTTGGCAGGACTTGTGATAAAAGCTAGAGTGTAGGCTATGCTACATTTTCTGAAATCAGTTTAACTATTGACGCCTAGTTTGTTTTAAAGTTATTTTTTGGAAACGTTGGAGCTAAATACAACCTGCTGCTTTTGAAGGGAGCAAATGGTCTAGTCTTGAAGAAGCAGTTCCAGAACCAGAGCATGAGGGATCCAAAAGAATAGCCCGCAACTGCAACGATGAATATAATGGTAGCCACACATACACACGGAAAGGAAATAAATGAACAAAAAAACACTGCAGTCATGGAGACAGACAATAACAGTGACTACACAGCTCATACTTCCCTTCCTGAAAGATCTAGAATTGACAGGAACCAAATCACCAAAGAGCATTCAAGAGATTATAAACTTCATTATATAAATGACCAACAAAAATAATTTCCCATCCTTTAGGGACATAACTTAAAAGAGTAATTATAATTGTTTGGGGAAAATTTGAAATTTGAAATTCTGAACGTGATAGGCCCCCTTGAGTTGAAGTCCCATGGAATCAACACTCGGAATATGGAAGTACATTTTACCTTGGAATATGAAGGAGCCTTGGGGTTTATGTTAAAAAAATCCTCATTAAGAACTTCAATATCTGAACTTTGGTTAAGTTTGAAAGTATCATGACAAACTTAAAACTATCAAAAATGACAAATCACCAGTATTCTTACAGAACACGTTATTCTCAATTGCATCTTTCATTGTAGTCTAACATTAGGAACATCGGACAATAATCTGTCATGTATGAGTGAGCTAGACACTGGATCCTATATCTCGTATGGAACCTGAGATGAGCTATATTGTACGTGGTTTATGAATAGTGTGGTTTCTTATAGATCATAGTATATATAATGACTACATATATTGATGAATAGGATCAGACAACATGTGGTCACAGATTATTGTACTATGCAGCTGCAAAATGAAAAACATCTATACATCAGAAAATTATTAAAGGATACTCGAAGCACCAGAGAGTGTTATGGTCTCTTTCAAACGTTTGATCCTTTCTTTATTCAGTTCGCATGCTATAACCCTACCCTTTCTCCTCATAAGTGCAGCAAGGTGGACAGTTTTGTTCCCAGGAGCTGCACATGCATCAAGAACCTTCACATATATTTCAAGACGCACAACTCTTAAGGGTTGGATAAAACAATCAAAATATCATGGAAGTGACGTGCATTTTTATTTTTTTCCTTTCTGAAACTGTTTTAATATAGAAAAAAATGGATTCAGAAGATTGCTAGTACAAAAGAGGCAGGCAATATCATCATAGCAAATTAGCAATATGGCAATGGGTGACCGTTCTCAAGCTAAAAAATTTTAGATTATGTAAATTCAATCTTGTTAAGCTTGACATGATACCCCAAATTCCCAATCTCATGATCAGCTATCAGAAAAGAAATTTTCTGTGATAAACAGTGCTCTTCTACCGTGAATGAGCAATAGTTTTTCATTTCTAGTTTATTGGAAGAGTAATTTTCACTTCAAAATCATGATACTAGTTACATCCGATGAAAAATTTAGGCAATGCATGTTGCTCGTGGAATCACTACATCAGAGCTTCCCAAGTGATTAGCCCATAAAGATACTCATAGTAGGTTATTGCCAAAGACAACAGTTGACTTTTTTCAGTTGCTTTTCATTCGAGAGAGAGTGCCAAGCCAAACATTAAGCCTCTTCAAAAAGACGAAAATAGAAGTTTAATAGAGATGATATAAGCAACAAAAAGTGGATCTGATAGACAACGTGCATATATGAAAGATAATGACCTTCTATCATTTTTAAAAAAGGAAAAAGGAAAAAAAGAGAGAGAAAACTCTGCACATATAACATATTCAAGGCAGCATAACTCACCTCCCATCCTGGTTCAGGGGCAAGGGCTGGTGCTACCATGGAACTGGCCTTACCCTATGCATACAGGATCACCAAGAATGAATAACAGAAATCAAATAAAAAAGGGAAAAAACTGCTTCTCCTGTTACACATATAAAAAAAAATCTACTTTTCTATCAACTGCATGCAGGTAATAATACGCATATATAACCATGGAGAAAAGTTATAGGCTTTTTTTTTTTTTTTTGTGTGGAGGGGGTGTTCATAAAATTCTTACTTGCAGAAAGATTCGTCCATTCTTGACAAGAGGATGGTCGTGCAAATCAGTGCCTGATGGAAGTACAAGCAAGTCAGGCAGCAATTCATCCTTTTCAACCTATTTGATGCAAAGTAAAAATTATTAAGCAAGATAAGCCATTGCCAGTAAGAAATAAAATAAGCATGAAGATAAAGGAATTATGCTCAAATGTTTCTTTCCTTTTTTCCCTATTTTTGGGATCAACTCTCGTTTATATCATTTTCATCACAAGACAGGATCAATATAAGTTAGATATGATCAGAAACATTGAGACAGAAAGTACCGCGTATTTTTTGCTCAGTTCAAGCAAGGCAGAATCAACATCCAGTTTAAGTGTGTTTACACGAACGTAACGAGGTACAGAAATATCTGGATCAAAACATTTAAGAAGCTTCAACCGAGAATACATTAATTTGCCAAACATCAACTGTAAATAAAAAGTAATCCGCAAATAACTATAACCTTAAAAATATAAAAACTCAAATAAATGTTTTGCGAAAAGGAAAGATGAGAAACTGACCAGGTACTTCATACAGCGCAACCAATTGTTTAACACTCGTCACTTTTCTCTGTAACAGAAGCTGTTTAAGAGTTGACTGTAGGACGTCTTTGTGACGGGAGAGAAACTTCTCTACATCACCAATCAATGAAACTGCCTGGAAATTTACTAGATTAAAGTTACATAATCACTCATAGTCTGCTGCTAGATAATGTGATACCACTCTCTTAGTTCATTACAAATTTTGTTGGGTACAAAAAAAAAAAAAGTTGGACCGCTTCCCCAAGAAGCATGAAGGGAAAGAATAAGGAAACCTTCTGAGCAGATTTTGTTTATCAAATTTTGAAGGCCCTTGTATCAAAGCTCTAGACCAATATTGTCTAAGTCTACAAATGACTCAGATGCATCGCTAGCACTCGCATATCAACCTAAAAGAAAGAACCACTTCCCACCCTACCCTCAAAAGCTGACAAATTATCACATAAAAAAGTAATTTCTCATAAGCAAAAAAACAAAGAAAAGGTCAAGGTGCAATTAGAGGAAGCATAAATATTTACGCGCTTAAACACATTACCTGACCAAAAAGAATATCGTAAACAACAATGTATATCAATTCTTCTTGCCTCTGAAGAGCAAAGGTAAATCTTGTGTTAGAGAATGTATCAACTCAAAAATGACTCACATTCATAAACCTTGCACCAGTGACACCAGCAGAAGTAAGAATTCACATCAACAATAATAATGAGCATGGCAGAATTTCATCCCCGGAGAGAGAGCAAGCACAATGTTGATATGGTAATACCTTCCACTTGCTGTTCAATATAGAAGAAGCGTCCAAGATTTCTTTGATGGCATGTAGATCTATGAACACGTCAAAACACACCATATAGTTGAGTTGAACTATTGAACTTGACTATTTGTGTGAAATAAAAAGTAAAGACGCCGGATTTATGCGACTCAAGTCTGGAATGATCTTCACAACCACTATAAAGGTAGCAATTTTGCCCTCAATGACGACTGCAGTAATGTTATCGTCATTTTTTTTCTGTTTACGTGACACATTATAACACTTTAGCCCACCTTGAGATGTGAACTTGGGAAAAGAAAAGATTTTAAGACCGTAAGCATAGAATTACATAAGTTACTTCTCCGCATGCATTCTTGTGGGAATGACATGAATTTGCTCTAAAAAAAAAAAAGAAGAAAATGAAGAACAGAGAAGATCCCTGAAGATAAGGGGGCAAAGGAAGGAACGGGGCAGGAATGGAACTAAAAGCTTACGTTTAAGCGTCTGGCAAACAAGAGCAAAGGTTCCCTTCTTGTTTCTGACGGAAGGCTTATATATTAGAGACTTTATGGAAGCAACAGCTCGGCGATTAGCGTCACCCTGAAGAACCATTCTCAACACTTTCGCTGCCTCCCTTCTTGCGAAGTACGCCGATCTCTCAGCTCCGCTCATGCGCCGCTTTCCATCCTTTTTATCGGCGGCTCTATCTCTAGATGACGGCCTCTTGGCCGTCCTCTTGGCATGAGTATGACGCGCCATTTCTTCCTCTAGCATCGAAGACGAAGAATCAGTGGTGTTAGGGGTTCAAGTGTTCACTCAACATAGAGTCATGCCCAAACTGAAACGGCGTCGTTTATGATGTTCCATTGTCCATACTCCATACCATCGCCTCAGATAAAAGTTAAGGAAATTTGAAAAAATAGAAAATATGTAATTACATTAATTATTTATAAATATTTTAAAAAATTCAGGATGAAAGTGGTTTCTGAAAGAATAAACAATAATTATTCATTATTATTGAAAATATATATTTAAGAGTTTGAACAAAATAACGATATTGAGAGCTCAAAATATAATCTAATTTAAAAATTAAAATATAGAATAAAAAATATTTCCTTTTTTTAAAATAAAAGCTCAAACTATATTGACAATAAAAAGATTTGAACAAAGTTCAAGACTAACCAACTTAAGAGTCGGATGGGTCTGGCAAGACCAGATACACTAAAGGACCTATTTGATACATAGATTTCGTGGGAAGGAAAAGGAAAATTAGAAAGTTTCTCCGTTTGGTTTGGTATGCATTTTAGACAAATCTTCCCTTATATGTTGGAATATCAGATCCCACCAAGATTGATAGGATCTCAAGTTCCCACGTGAACAGTAACATTTTTTGAAAAATTTACCCCTCAAATTTAAACTTAGTGGGAACGTTTGAACTTGGTAGGAAAGTTCGAACTTAGCAGGAATTTTTTTCACACAAATTCAAATTTGATAAGAGCATATTTTTTAAAAATGTATTTTAGGAAAAAAAATCTTTAATTTTGAATTAATTACTCTTAAGGGTAAAATAGACATTTATTGATTCTTTACCAACTACTATTCCTTCATTTTCTTCCCACCGAACAACTCATTTTCCCTCAAGTCAGCTTTCCTCATCTTTCAAAATCTTCCATTTCCTTCATTTTCCTACACTAAGTTCTTTTCCCTTCTTAAATTTTCACGGTACCAAACAAGCCCTACGGAGCATGATGAAAAAACAGAGAAACAAACAACAATCATAAAGCCAAACATGAAAAAGTGTCTTGGAGCTTGGAGATTACTACATAAACAAAAGAAAGATCAAAGTCCATCTCCATCTCCCAGTTCATCTTTGGTACGTTGATCTTCAAAATAAAATCGGTCATTAATATAAGATATACTAATCCAATTTGATTAGATTAAAAAAAGAAAATTAGGTTAACATTACTTTTATTTTCTAAAACACCCTAACTATATTTTTTTCTCAATTCCCTCGTTCCCTCTTCTTTTGATTATTGTTGAGTTGCATCAAGAAGGGGAAATTAGGAAAAGATAGATAAATATACAAAATATGTCTTCTATTTAAAATCAATATATGAAAAATAGTAGGCTAAATAAATATTGTTAATAAAGTTTTTGCAATAATAGCACACAATGATTAGCCATTAGAGTAATAGGGAAGCCTGGAGAGTAAAAGTAGAATTGGAATTCAAATCTTCCTAAAATCCAAACAACGGTAAATTTTAGTGGAGCATGTGCCTTCCCAGTAGGCAGAGATGGCACAACCCTAAATGAAAACTGCCTTGAGTATGCTTACCAATTATCTACCGGAAGAAAATTTAAATCAGGTTGAATCTTAAAGCAGTTTTGACCTTCTATTTCTGGTCTACGTTCACAAATACCGTATCCAAATTTGATTTCTGCGAGTGTAGGTAGCCACCAACTCCCAAAAAAAAGATAGGCCCAGGAAGATGCTTAGAAAGTGCTTACTCGTCTTTCATTTTATGGTATTTGGATCAACTCATCAATATATAGATCCTCTAAGTGGTTATCGTTTCAAGTCCTGTCAAATCTTAATCCCAGTCCACGAATCCTGGTTGAATATTCTACTTTATCGCCCACAGGAAAATATGACTTGTCCTGGCTGACTAAAACTCTTGGTCTGTTCTACCATCTGATCTTCTCTCTGCCGACCCAAAGCCCCAACGAACGTGGGAAAAAACAGTACGATTTGCTTGCTACTTCTAAGTGTTTAACATTGAACTTGAACAAGAAAAATATGAACATGCCAGTTAAAACAAAATCTGCAGGTGACGATCAATCAATCCCGCTTGTGATAACTGATACCGCCATGCAAAGACTTAGAAAGGAAGACTTGGAGAAAACTACTGTGCGCACGAGAGACCTCAAATTAAATAACATCACTTTTGACCCTTCATGGTCTAGGTCCCACCACGTACAGGACCCGTTGCCCAATTTAGTACATGAATTACTCTTTCGAAGTCTTCCCCCAAGTCATGCCTTGGCAGGTCCCACTATGAGCTCTGAGTTTAATTATTTTATAACTGATATTGGATACTTTCGCATTAGCCCTGAAGCTTCCCGTCGTAGTTCATAGGAAGGTGAGGATGAAGCTGCCTCACTCAGCCATGGCTGTACTGCATTGAGCTTATATTTGGGAGAATCATCATCTTAATTCAGAATGGTCCCAAACATGAGTGATGATATTTCATCTGAAGGTGACTTCACTAGCCACCACCAGTGGCCTTTGGAGCTCTCTGATTACTTTAAATTTGATGGTGGTGATCATTGGCCAGACGATGATCCAGATCAGTGTTTTGTTTCTGGTGGTGGGCATGTTCCTAACCAATTGATCTATCAAAACTCCATTGAAGTAGGCGACTTGGGAGGAAGTAGCAGCCACTTTGAAGGGTCTTCTAGTAGTGGTGGCACCAGTAAGCTAAGCCTAGCCCAGTGCTTTACTTAATCTGTTCTTGATAAATATGATATGTTCATACACACAAATACATATATACTGCTATTTCAACTTGTGATTCATGAGTTAATGCTTCCATTTGTTGTGTTGTAATTAGGAGACATAATAAATAATGGAATCCAGAAGAAGGAAGGTAAAGAGAGATTTGCATTCAGAACAAGGTCAGAGGTTGAAATACTGGATGATGGCTACAAGTGGAGAAAGTATGGGAAGAAGATGGTGAAGAACAACCCCAATCCAAGGTACGTGGGTGGTGTGTGGAGACACTACTCGTGTGCTTTCATTATACTTCCTGAGACATAGGAGTTCGATAACTAATTTTTAGATATTTAAAAAATTTGTCATGTTAGATATTTACAATAAATATGTATTAGTTCTCCTAAAATAATATATATCTTAGGAAAATCACATAAAGATTTCAGTTAAAAAAAATAACATCAGAAAAGTTTCATACTTTATCAATGTTGACTCTTTCATTTGTCATTGATAAGCTACGAGACTTTTCTGATACTATTTTTCTTCATTGAGACGTTGACCTGATTTCCCCTAATGTCTTTAATTATGTGCATTGAAACTACTCTTATAGAAACCCCATTAATATATGTCATCAATACGGCAACACTGGGAAAAAAGTATACATTGTGAAGGTAAGTAAGGTGGATTGAAATCTTATATTTAAAAACAAAGTAAAACTCTTATCCAGCTCCTATATTTAGGACAGAGACAAGATAAAACTAGGGCAAACATGAGAAAATGTTGTTGATGTAATACTTGTTTGTGTGATAGTAATTGATTACATTATGAAACAGGAATTACTACAGGTGTTCAGAGGAAGGATGCCCAGTGAAGAAGAGGGTGGAGAGAGATAGAAATGATCCCAAGTATGTAATAACTACCTATGAAGGCGTCCACACTCACAGCAGCTTTTACTAGCACCCCCACAACGTTGTAGGGATTACATTCCTCGTATTGCAGTCACCGGCTCTGCTCTTTGTAAAATTGCTTGTTGCTTTCCTTCTTCACTGGAAGAGGGTAATAAAAGGTGTCATCCTAGTGTCATCGTCCGGAATAATACTTCCTCTAGTTCTAAATATATATAAGATAGAGTTTATATTTTTTTTTTAAAAGATTAAGGAAGCTAAATAAGTTACTTAATCATATCATATGTTATATATCATTATATTATATATCAGTTTATTAATCAAACTAATTAGTTTAGAGGAAAAAAAAAACACAATACTCTAAAATAATTTAATTAGTTTTCTTAATTTCTCCAAAAAAATCAATTTTATCTTTAATTTGGCTTAGAGGAGTATGACCCTAATGCCCCGACTTTAATTATATATAAAAGCATGTACTTTTCTAGCTTTTTTTCCTACTAAACGAACTATACCAATCAAAAGTGTCAAAGTGGCAAGTTTTCAACATTTAACTAATTTCTTTATATTTATAAAAAATAATTTACAAACTCAAAACTGGAGGGAATATATCACTTCATTTTTAGTTCTCCACTATCATACGTTTATTTAAAAATTTAACTGTAAAGATATGATGAATTTCGTCCAGGTTAAATTGAAAATGGGACATTTGCGTGAATCTTTATAAAACCTACTCCCTATAGTCTTTATTATAAGACACCAACTAACAAATATAATTGATCCTTTTTGTAAGGCACTTGCTTGTTCCCAATGAGCGTTAATTATCTTTTTCCATATATGCTCATAATTAATAAGGGTAGTGGGTGAGAGTAATAATTAATATAATATTAGAATTTAATACAATTAGTAGTGGTAATATTGAAAATTACGTAATTCTATACAATTTTATTGACTTTAACTATTTTTCTTAGGTTGTGAGAATTGTTAGTTGGTGGTTTATAATAAGTATTAGAGGGAGTACATCCATAGTCAAGCTCCTAAAAACCAATGTGTTTGGAAACCACTAAAACCTAGGTTTCAGAGGCTATTTTCCGCACGTCGAGAAAAAACTTTCCTTACATACTCACCTTGTAAATCGTAAAAACTATTCTCTAAAAACTAATCCAAACGGAATGTAAAAAAATATATATTGTGAATTATTAAAAATAAACACTGGGACATACGTAAATACCACTCTGTCCTATTTATAAGTCCAGTTTGACTAAAAAAATTGGTCCTATTTATAAGTCCAGTTTCATGTAATAAATGAGATTGTGACAATTTTACCCATATTAATTACACTCATAAAGATAGAAAGAGAAGAAACATTTAAAAAATACTCAATCATAAATGAGGGTAAAGTTGAAAATTTACCCCATAATCATTGAGTTAACTACTTTTCATTGGTATGTGAGATTTGGTCAAACTGGACTTATAAATAGGATCAGAGTGGTATGTTGTCACAATGTCACCACAGCCTGATTTCAAGTCCCACAAAACAAATACAGGGTTGAGGCATACAAGATTATGTTCACAGAAAAACTCGGTTGACTCGTGAGCAGTGGCGGAGCCAGGAATTTAAGTTTGTGGGTGCACAATTAATGATGAGATTTGGGGGTTCGGGGGGCAGCGCCCCCGAATTTTTTTTTAAGGGGGATAAAAGGCAACCCACTCTTTCGTAAAATTTAGGACTAGAAATGAGGTTCAACTGAAAAGTATTTCCGAAGAAATCAATTTAAATAGAACAATATACTCTAATCTCATGACATACAAATAATCAGATGTGGCACAATCAAATTCCAAAGCAACATGTAACGAAAAATTATTATGGTTTATCATATGTGATAGGATATTAAAAAGTCAACTATCAACGAAGGAGTAAAAGAGCATAACAAATGCTAAAAAAGTCTGATAATATTTATATTTAATTTAATCAGATGGTCATATAAAAAAAACGTCATACTAAAAAAGTAAAACGTTGGCTCAGCAATGGGTAGTAAAGCTTGGGACCCATTAAAATAAAACCACCAATGGACTTCATAGCACTATATAATAATGTCCCATGTTTTGAGGGGGATTATGGGTGTTTATGCTAAGATATGTAGTAACTCAGCAGCCAGGAAAAAAAAAAAAAACTCAACAGCCACAATTTTATGGGTGCACTTGCACCCACATGAAACAAGGTGGCTCCGCCACTGCTCGTGAGTTAGAACTTTTCGATTATATCAAAATGTTATCTGCGGCTAAATAATTGGGGTGAGCCTACAAAATACATTATTAGCAAAACATGACAAAAAAGGCAGTCACGGTCACACTACTAAGAAATGCCCAACTTAAAATATAAGTGGTCAGATGAAAAAGTAAATGGGGTTACAATGTCTTACATTGTCCCCCCACCACCAATGCTTCAGTGCTTCACATATTGAAATGGTTCTTACTTCCAACAACGACAGCAACTGAACTGAGCACTAAAAGCAAAAAAGAGACCCTTTTTTTTAATGAAAAAATCATAATAATAATAACAAAAAGACTAGATCTAACACAAGTTGTAAAAAGCCAATATCATCAGAAACTACTGCATTTTATAAACAACAAAAGCACACAGCTAAAATAATACCAAAGTGAATCCCTCACAGAGCCCTTGTACTCGGAGGTATAATAATAATAATGAATACAATATATGGTGATAGAGATGTCAGAAGCGTCGAAATGGGTCTCCTATCCTTACAAATTTATAAGCAGCTAAGATTTACATAGCCCCAAATGTGGCAAAGTGGGTTACACAGGAGACTCTTTTAGGAATTCTATCAGTGGAAATGGTGAATGTATAGTACACAGAGAGTGCTAATTCTCCTTCATTAAAAAGCCAACATGCCCCGCTGAAAAATTAGTGGGCAAAAACCAGTTTTGATTTTATACTAATCTTTCTATTTGTAACAATCATCATCAGCCACTCAAGATGCAGTTCAAGAAGCCTTATTCATCATGTCTTGCTCTTGAATTTTCTCTGAGCTTTCAAATCCACCACAATTACTGTGATGTTATCTTTGCTTCCTTTCTGAAGGGCACGGCTTGATAGGTACTCCGCCGCTGCTTGTGCAGCAGGGTCTGCACCCTCTCCTCTCTCTGGGGCTAGTGTGACGCCATTTTTCTTGTGCCACATAAGAATTCGTCTTCGAGCTAGGTCACATGCCTCTTCGTTTGTCATAACATCCCACAGACCATCACTGGCCAGAATGAGGCATTCGTCTTCTTTCGCGCGAGGAAGAAACATAACTTCTGGTTCTGGTATAATCCATGGCTTCAAATATCTATCACCTAAAAAGTCATAGCAAGGGTAATTATTAGAAGGTGAAAACGCTTTCCGCTGAACAAACAACTGCATGATTATCCCTGGAGTTTCAATTCCATGCACAGGGTAAAAGGCAACCATTGTTCTAGTATTTTACCATGAGTTGTATAAACGAAACAAACTTCCACAGGGATGACTACTAAATTTCCTGAACTTTTGATTCAATCAAAACGAAGCTGAGGCATTGGATATTCTCTTTTGAGCTTTGTTCTGACCTAGGCTCCTAAATTTTGACATTGTCCAACTATAATATGAAAATTGGAGCCCAAACCACTGCAGAAAGAACACAAAATAAAGGGAGCCAATTTTTCCTCTATGCTGATGTATGTTTCACAAACTAACAACCTCAACAAGCAAAAGAATCACAATCTCTTGTCAGTAGCAAATACTTGTTTTGTTATTGCAGCTACACACATCCAAAGCAGCTTAGATCAATCTGATATCTAAATGAGAATTTCATTTGCATCAGCCTAAGATCCAGGTTAGCTGAACAGAACTTGGCAAATTTAATATTCTGGGAACGAAACATATCCACCCTCTTTCTCACATTCCAGAAGTAAAACGAAGTTGGAAACATCAATACTGAAAAATATGGACGTAGCAAGTAAGACAAAAGCTATTATCTTCCACAAAAGAGAAAAGATAAAAGTTATTTCCTCATGTCATGCGATGTAGGAAGATCATAAGTCACTATAAAAAGTAAGTGATAGATATGATATCTAAGTTGAAAAAACAGAGATTGCAAACAGCAGAGCTTTGAATGTTAAGTATACTCAATCCAAAGATGCATGAAGCTAAATAGTAAGAAATTAGGAACCTATTTGAAAGGAGGCCATAGATAGAAAAAGGATTAAGGCATTTTGAAGTCACATCAAGACCTTCTAGGTTTACAATATTTTCATGAAAACATGCTTGACTTCAAACTTCATTCAAGTAATACTATTGCCCAGGCCACAGTTTTTATTTTGGTGTCTATGGGAGGTTGGGAAGAGAGGGAGGACAGACTAAAACCTGTTCAAATGAATTTGTTGAAGAACTCAAGACATAACAAATAGTTAAGTACTTTCAAGTGAGGTTAAAACAACTAAATTAACACAAAACAAGAAAGTGAAGCATAATTGGTTATTATTAATTAATATATGAATGCCAACAAGAGTTCTTCAAGTCCAAAAGGCTTGGAAGGAAATAGGTTTGATATGCTCAATAACAGTAACCTCTCCTTTCCTACCAAAATGAACAAGTATTTGAAGAATTTTACGTTCTTGTGTCACTACTCATAACTTCAGTAACATGAATTTGATTATAATTAGTTTCCATATCTTATTACAAATGTACAGTTTCTTTGATCTTGGGATATTTCTGTAAAGAGTTTCTAATTGATTGTTTATCAGTGAGTACAGCACTCTGTTGTCCTGTCTCTTTTTTTTGGTCAAAGTTGTCCTGTCTCTAGACACTCTAAGTAACTTCAAATATAGAACCTAGAAGAAAACCATCAATTACGTGTGTGTGAATAAGTAATATGTTTTGGGTGAGGAGAGACTATAAATTGTAGCCAAAAACAGACCCCTTAAATAGTTAACGCCACCAGTGTCTAGTTTGCATTCATAAACTAAGAAAATCACAAGTGCAAGGAGACCCTATTTATCAGCAAACCACAATAGTGCATGATAAACACAATCAGTAAAAAGTTAAAAAAAATTATGATTAAGAAACACATACCTATAGACCTTGACATTGCAAGAACACCAAACACGCGATGACCATTCCATTGTATCACCTTGCCTCCAGCTGCTTCAATTCTTGCATATTCATCATCTCGGTTAGGCTACCACATAAGAAACAGACATCAATTTTCCTCTAAGCAGTTAAAATTTCAAAGATGCAAACTATTGATAGACATAGCTCACTTTATGATCCACTGACAATGCCATGGGTTCTTTGCCACGGCAAAGAACTGCTCTCGAATCACCACAGTTTGCAACAATGATATGAGATGCACAAATAATGGCCACAACAGCGGTGGAGCCAACAGTTTCTGGGGCAACAGGTTCACAGTTAGTTTTTCCTCCAACTTCGGCATCAACCTTTAAGAAACAATTTGTGAAGGCTTTTTTCCACTGATCTTGAATGCTATCCTTGATACTACCATCTATTAGACCTTCTTTCACAAATTCTATTTCTTCAGCCACAGCCAAATGGACACGTTCACGGCAATAATTTGCCACCTGTATGATGAAAGCAAACCCAGTGAGAAAGGTTACACATAAAAAACACAAATGAATTAAACAAGAAGGTAATAAAGGACTATAAAATAGCTTTACCTGAGAGCCACCATGGCCATCATAAACTCCGAAGAAATGAATTGTCTGCTGCCTCAAGCACTTGCTCATTCCATCTATCGCCCTGTCACTGATTAGCATTTGAATAGGAATTTTCATAAATTGAGGCACAGTTGCAACTGCATCTTCCATCTCAGGCCTCCTTCCACACACAGAAATGGATCCCCAAAGTGGGGTATAATCTAATTCGAAAACACTACGGCCACCTGTTCCACTCATCACTTTTTCTAGAGGCAGCTGAAGAACAACTGCAGAAGGCTGTGGGCCAGTTCCAACACTAGACTCTTCTTCAAGGCTCACTGCCACAGCAAGGGGTTGACCAACATTTTCTGGCTCAACATTAGAATCCTCTAAATCAGCAGGCTGTGCACAGATGCTCTTCTCCATGTCAATAACACTCGGTGTCTTTATCTCAGAAGTAGCCTCAAAACTGACCGACTCCTCTCCACATATGCTACTGTTCTCACTGACTACCGAAAGAGAACAAGAGCTGTCTATGATCTGATCACCCTCCAACGATATTGTATCATCATCCTCAATTTCTGGGGTTAAAACTTCAGCACCAGCAACTGATGTGCTATTATTTTGGGATATCATATCCAACAAAGGAATTTCTTCTCCCCTGTCAAGTTTTGGTGATGAGACTGCAGCAATGCTAACTTGGTTCTCCAGATTCCCACCATTACGATCCTCATTAGAATCTACAACTGTCTCAGTTGAAACCTTAGATATTGAATTAGATAACAATCCAGCATCTGCCATCAGCTTAAGTCTGGACACATCCATATGGGTAGCTATGGTCGGGTTATCACAAACTGAATTACCTACTCTCAATGGCACAGCAATCGCAGAAGACATCTCCTCCATCAAAATCCCTGTCTAGGTAGCATGAAAAGTTACCCTCCCACCCCTCTGGTATCACGCAGCTTGTCATATTTCCATTAATTGATCACTCCCCTTTAAGCTTGAAAATAATCTCAGAATGCGAACGGTGGATTTTAAAAGACCATTTTCCATGCCTAAGGAAGCCGATATGACCAAAAGAGGAAGCAAATTGAGGCGATGCAACGTATGCACTAGTTAAAAGGTGGTGAAAGTGAAATGGGGTAGTCAGATCTGGTCAACAGCAATGGATCCGAACTTCCATTTGTGGAAATACCATCCATAAATAGCTCGTCTAGACCTTATCAGGCATTAAGAAAACTTCTCTGGACTCTTCTCTATATCCCCCTCAACTCAAGTGAAAGAGAAACAGCCTGAAAAAGAAGACAAGTTATCAGCAAAAATGAATGGAAGTGAAAACATTAATAGAAGATAAAAGACACTCCTTATCGGTTAACACAAGAAAGAGATTGCAAAAGGAGGTCACGAGAAAGAACACAATGAAAGGCGAAGTCTCAAGAATCACAGGGAAACCCTAAAAAGATGACACCCTTTTCTCACATACCACTTGAGTTTCCTGGATCTGAGGCAACGCATCTAAGCCTCATCTAGTTTTAGCGCGCGCGCTCTAATAGTTATTACCATAATCAATGAAAGAAGGGAAAAAGAGAAAAGGAGACACCACCTAATTTTGTCAACTGTAGGGTCTTGTCTTCCCCCTGTTCCTTCTTCTCACTCTCTCCTATCCTCTCTCTTCTTATATCTCACTGTGACACCTGAAACCCATGGAAGAGAACAAAGCATCAAGAAAACAAGATTTGGGTTTCGCTCACCATTAAAAAAAACAGCTCAGCTATGTTCTTTTATCTTTGATGTTCTCTTTTTTATATCCATACCTGGGTGGGTGAGTGGGTGTTCAGACTTGCCAGTGGAAGCGCAAGAAATGGAGTGGAGGAGAAAGAGAAGGTGGGGAAAAAATAATTGGGAAGATGACACGAACATCTCAATTAAAAAATAATAATACCAAGAAAGTCTCATTACTTATTAATAATAGTTCTATTGTCGATATTTATTTTTTCCTTATTATTGATAAGTCATGAGGCTTCACTCTATTATTTTCTCTATTTAAGATTTTAGTGTCATTTTCGAAAATAATTTTTGTAATTCATAGAAAAAGGCTTGGAAAAAAGAGAAAGGGACAACAGTAAAAGAGTCTTGGCTGTGACGGAGAAGGAGAAGGGGAGAGAAGGACACATGTCAAATCGTGAAGAGCATATTAAAGCATCTCCACCCATCTCATGATCTACCTTCGCTTTTCATTCCCCAATCCAATCTTTCATCCATTTAGGAATCAATGACTGTATTTTGTGGGTTTTGACACGCCATTGTTCTCACTTGGTGAGGTTTATACAGTTCCAGAAATACAGGAACGTGTAAGAGCTAGTAAGTAGTATGAATTACTTGTACTGAAATTAAAAACGAACTAGCATATACTCCTTGTTTCTGTTAACAACAGAGCAAAGGGAAGGGAAGAAAAAAATATTCTCGAAGTTCGCGCTGATTTCAGTTATATTAGTTTGGACTGGTAGGTATTCGATTTTCATGAAATTGAGGAAGTCGGACGGATCATAAAATCGCATAATCCGAAAGGGAAAAAAAAAAACCAATATAATAATCTGGTAAAAAAAATCTGCTGTAATCATAATAATTAAGAAGAGGAGACATGTTATATACGTATAAGCAATTCTAGAATTCCATTCCATGTATTAATTTCGTGGTTATCGTGAAATAAGTACATACGCTCTAGAAAGGGATGGCCCACCTATCAAATGAAATAAGGGACCTACCATATATAACACCGCAAATAAGGAGGAGACAGCCACACAGGATGCTATTGCTATCAGCGTCAAGCAACAACCCTGCTTTTTGGTGGGAAAAAGAAAACTTTTCGTTCCCGGTAAATTGGGAAAAACAGAGGGGACATAAAAACATATTTTTAAAAGAAAGAAAAAAAGATCGACATCCTTAAATAAAATGTTCAAACTTCAAAAATTAAGAGAATTACTTTTATTGAAACCAAAAGTGCTTAAATAGACGGGCTTATTTAGAAGTTTGCATCACTTGTTTGAGGATGAAAATTGAAATGAAGGCAGATGGGAGAGCAATTATATGAGACCCGAATCAAATCGGCTGATTTGATCGGGAATCGCTTCGGACCTAAAGGAGAACCAGCATATTTTAAAAAATCAGTTGAATTGGCCATATATTTTTATTTTTAGTCCATAAAGAAAGAAAAATAAGCAACTATGCAAGAACTATGTTTTCTAATATCTCCTACCTCCAGTCCTAATTATAAGATTGGGTTGGCCTTTTTTAGAGAGATTAATTAAGCTAAATAAGTTACTTAATTATATCATATATTATGTATCATTAGATTATATGTTAGTTTATTAGTCAAACTAATTAGTTTGGAGAAAAAAATAAAAATATTTTAAAGTAATTTAACTAGCTTCCTTAATTTCTCCAAAAAAAGTCAACTTAGTCCCAGAGGGAGTATATATTATAAATTGTGGAACAAGTATTTTATAAAGACAACATAGTATTGATGCATGTTACCTTTTTTAACTATATATATCATATTTTTATTTAAGTATCTTTTTTCTGTGATGGATTTTTATAATTTTAAACATATACTATTATTTAAAATATAATGTTTCCCAAAAGAGTATTCAATATCATAAACATATACTATGGTGGGAGATTCTGCCACCATAGTCATGTGTGGGACACGGCCACACGGGTCGCATCCGGATTTGTTAGAACGAAACTCTAGATACCGGATGGAAAAAAAAAAAAAACTTTATTTGGGTACAAAAATATCTACAAACTTTTTTTTTTTTTTATACAAGGTGAGGGGAGGGGGATCGAACTAATTACCTAAGGGGGGAAATGAATCCCAATACCACTGCACTACTAGGAGTGCCGGTATCTACAAACTTTTGAAAATGAAGCAAAAATGACATGTCTATTAAAGTTGATTAAAAACATTATTTTTTGTTACGTGGGCTCACGTTATTTTTTTAAATGATTATTTTTTGGAAAAACCACACCTCCCTCCGGTTCCCCCACCTTCTTCAACCTCCGTCCGTCTCCTCTCCCTCTCTTAATTTCTCAACTTTCTCTCTTTCTCTCCAGCTCCATTGCCCTTTGCACTTGCGAGTGGAGTGGTGAGAATCGGCGAAACGCTCGCATGTGAGGTTTGGCGGCGGAAAACAACCTGAACTCCGTCGGTTTGTGCTTGGAGTCCACCAGAAGAGCAAATTTTGGCTGTTGTGTCGATGAATCTTTAAGAAACTGATCGCCTAAAGCTTCCATTTCCATGCTTCTATGCAGAAGATGGTGTGTTTGTGTTTTACAGGTATATATGTATACACACACATATATACACTTATACATATATATACCTATATACACATATATACACACATAGATGTGTACATGGGTGGATCCAAGTGTATGAGAAGGGGGCAAGTGCCTACCCATGAATCATACGAAGATGTATTTATGATGGAAATTGAAAAAGATGTATCACTTTACCACCAAGCGCTTAGGTCAACTGATAAGGGGTTGTTCTAGCTTAACCACGGGTCTTGAGTTCGAGACGTGGGAATGCAGCAGGCGTGGGTGGTAGAGGCTTCCCCCCGAAAGGGGCCAACCCGGTCTCGGTCCGGATTAGTCTGGGGCCGTTGATGTGCCTTAAAGGTGGCCTGCCCTAGGATATCGGACGCTCTAAGCAAAAAAAAAAAAAAAAAGATGTATCACTTTGGTCCTATTTATAAGTCTATTTTGACCAAAAAAATTTATCTTATTTATAAGTTCAGCTTCATATAATAAATGAGATTGAGACAATTTTACCCATATTAATTGTACTCATGAAGATAGAGAGATAAGAAACAGTTGAAAAATATCCAATCATAAATGAGGGTAAAGTTGAACATTTACCCCATAATCATTGAGTTAATTATCTCTCATTGGTATATGAGATTTAGTCAAAATGGACTTATAAATAGGACCAGAGTGGTATTTGATAGTATTGATAATAAGACAATTATAATGGCCTAAAAAGATGACATTGTAATTATTTTTATTGTAATATACTTTTATTATTAAAATATATATACTTGAACTTATTGAATGACCATCCTTCATTAATTTTTGGATCCGCTAGTGGATGTGTATATATACATATATGCATTGGTGGACCTAGGTGTTGAGTTTTTTGCCCCCCAAAAATTTGGGATTTTTAAAAAAAAAAAAAAAAAGTTTAATACATGTTTGAATGATTGTTCACCCTTAAATTAAATTAAGTGTCCACCCTTAATACATTAAGACTGCACTTCGTAATCGGATTGATGATGAATGATTGAATGAATGTTTAGTGCCTTATATTGAAAAATATGTATTTGATAGCATTAATAATAAGGCAATTATGATAGAATTTCAAAAAATAAAGCCTAGAAGAATGACATTGTAATTATTTTTATTGTAATATACTTTTTCTATTAAAATATATTTACTTGAACTTATTAAATGTCCACCTTTCATTGTAATTTATGTACTTGTATTTCTAATAGTACTTAGCATTGTTTTTCTAAATTACAGGTTTGTAAAATAATTGCATTTCTTATTACATCATCAATATTCACTTAATTTCATAAATCTTTTTGATATTTTTTTTTCTTGTTTATATTCTTTTATTTTTTAATGCATTTAAAACTTTCCTTAAAAAAAAAATTACCCCCTCAACATTTTTCTGGGTCCGCCCCTGCATCCTGCATATATGTGTGTGTAATGTAACACCTCAGGTATCAACACTTCAAATCTGATATGTTTCAACAGGGTTTGAATTACTGATGGATAGGAAGGATCGAAATATATGGCAGTCAGTGAAGTAAAGCTAAAATTATGTAAATAGAGTGATTGGCTTCTTGAGGGTGAGAGCGAAGTATATAAAGAATATGCGAAGGATAGTTCAGAAACTTAGACATTGAAGATTTGCAGAATCTAGCTTTTCATGAGCAAGGAAAGGTGTTACTCTGGCTATCTACCGACCCATTCTCTCTCTTTCTTTTACTCTCTCAACCTTCTTTTCACTTCCCTTCAGTATCGAGTAGCATTTTTACCCTCTTTTCAAAAAAAAAAAGTAGACATTTTTTCACCCAAATAAAGTTTACAGTACTCGGTACTCTTTTGAAAAAAGTATAAGATTTTTACACCTCAACCCATTTATTACTATCGAGTTCCACCATGGTTTGGGCCACGGTTTCATAACAGAGTCACTGAGAGCAGGCACTCATGTCGTCACTTACTATATAGGATAAGATATAATCGGTACTATTGATGATGGGACCATTTAATATTTATCCTGCACTGAAGACTTCATCTCTATTCTTAACCACAAAAAACACTCCAAGATAAAGGACGAAAAAGTCTTAAAAAGATATCATAGGATTTTTTTTTTTTTTTGGGCCGCTAATCACAGCATAGTCAACGGCAAAATAGAGGGTTGCCTGCATCATGCCCAAATCACAAGGGAGTAAGAGTAAGAAAGCAGGAAAAATCAAATTGGCTCCTTGAAATCCTTAATTTATCATACGTGAAAGGAAAAACTAAAAGTGGGTTTCCATACAAAGAAACTACCTGATTTTATACCCAAGCATCATTTCATTTCTTTTATAGCTACCTCATTTCTGCTTTCGTCCAACAAATGGGTACATGGCATGAAATAATTAACACTAGATGCTTCTGTTTTAGTTCCTCAATAAGTTGTCCACAACTAAAAACTGCCACTAGAGAAGGCAAGTCTTCCTCAGGCCAACCTGGGCAGCCAGGTGCTCTCAGTTGCACAACTCTCGTTCCTAATTTGCAAATTCAAATACACACGGTGTTGCCCTACAAGCTTTGAAAATGATGTTCCACTACTTGCTGTACACATAGTTCCTGCCAAATTGCATGGGAGCTCAGGTGCTAGTAAAAGATGCTTATGGGCTTTCCCCACAGACAGAGCCAAAGCGAGGGCACCAAAATTATAAAGTGATGCGCATCGTTTTGTATATTACACGAGCTCATGTCATGGCAACATGGGATCCCCAGACGAAGCAAGCATTTGTAAATTTGCTTCCTCAGCTGCCCGTTTAGAAGAGAATTCTTGCATGGAATCAGCTGCAGAATTTTAGTATGACCATCAGTAAGAAATTATTCCTCAAATGAGAAATGGTGAAGATGATACCATATCCATTCAGGAGGTCAACATTTTTTCATCAACGAGTACAAGACTTCATCACATCATTTAATGTGGTCGCTTCAAGGAACTGTCTAAATAACCTTTACAAGGAAGGGCTTGGGTGACTTTTGGGTTGTCAACTTTCGGTTGTTTGAGGAATTACTGGGTCTCAAACTGATTAACGATTTCATATTGACTAAAAGTGGCGATGAAATCAAATGGATGATTATAATTAGACCCCTTATAATATTTGGCTATCATAAAAGTCACCATCAGTTGTTTTTGTGACCCCAAGCCGGGCTTGAATTGATTACAAAATTTGTCAGTTGCAAAATGCAGAGTTCATTTTCTGTTGAGTAAATGAAAACTTCTTGCCTTAATCTAGTATAGTTATGTGTGCATGTTTAATGCATGATTGTTGTCTTGCTGACATAACAAATTCCAGCATTTTTCCTATGGCTAAGTATACAAGACCAAACACTAAACTAAGCGACAGTACATGTAATTAGGAGAAAGAAGTTCAGTACCAAAAGATTGGCGAAGCCCCTCCTTCACAGCATCAAAGTTCTTGTAGGTGTAGCCAACAAAATTTAGGTCTTTGGGTGTTAGTAGCATCTGCATGAAGTTCATGGGACATCATAAATATACCAGAAACTTTCTAAGTATTACAGGAAGTCATAATATCATCAACACCGATGTGTTAAAGTTCAAGGAGACAAGCAGATTCAAATCTTCCCCAGTCCTACCTCCTAATAAGAAGAAAAATAATATTGACTCTTCGGAGCTATAAGCCAATAATTGATCAAAATGTGATCACCAAGAAGCATGCATCCCTAACAACAGAGCAGTAAATTTGTTGATTATAGTTTTTTTTTCCTCATGTATTTTGAAATAAAGTTATTATGCTTTTATCCCTCAATAAAACAGAACATGTTGCCTAGTGCTTTAAATAATGAAAGAAAATGATAACAACATGCCAATTAGCACAAGCATGAGTACCTTTCGGGAGGGACCTGACCCAGTTATCGCTGCTGCTGGTGGATCTACCTATTAAAAAAGAAAGACAAAAATGGAACGTAAGTCTTGTTTTGACAATCCAGCCCACAACATTATTGAGTATATATTAACAGAATAAAGGCATGCAAGGATAGCACATAAGCGATGGAAATAGAGAAAAAAACGAAATCCTAGTTTCCACTGGCTGCCGTGTATCATAAAAGTCGTTGACCTTGTCAGAATAAAAACATGCATGATACCACCCTTTCTTACATTACAAATCCCTTTAGTTTAGTGAAAAGGATAATTTCATATAACCAAGAAAAGCCTAAATTTAGATATAGATGGAAAACAGTGATATCAAGCAAAAGCATACATTCTAACAGTAATTTTGAAGCAATTCTCTACAAGTGATTTTTGGATAAATTCAGTTCCAGCAATTTGGTAGCAGTTTGTAGCCACATCAGAAATCAAGGGGAAAACAATAAGGAAAAACATGTTAAAAAGGACAGTAAAAGAGGGGAAAGAGATGATTTAACATAATACTTCATCAAATTTCATGAAGTTTTGGGTGTCCAGCTCCCCATTGACTTGTGGTTTAAATGCTGCCTCCATTTCATACAGTTTATCCCACTCCACACCCTTAAACCAAGGATGAGCCTGACAGATGCAAAATTTGTATAAATAATAGGTAGAAGATTTAGGATTGGCATAGCAACGTTCAAATAAATTGAATAACTTGCCTTGATTTCATTAGCCCCATGAGTACCTAACCTATGGTCAACATCACACAGCAGTCTGCATATTAGATCCTTGGCCTCAATTGTCAGCTGTGCATCTTCCGGAAATTTTACATGATTTTTCCAATGAACAATCTGCCAGCAGTCAATGAAACAAGTATACAAAACAATATATGGTTACTGACATAAACATCACGAGAAGAGCTTTCAAATATCATGAGTATGAATGAATGTACGAGCTGTAGCAAGAAGATGAAGCAAAGTTGGTCAAAACATGTCTAGCACAGTGCGGCCCATTTTATCATTAGTTCAAATTTGCTTCTCTATTTGTCACAAAGTGGGAGGCAGTGAGAATAGGGCAATATTTGAGCTCAATATCCCCTACAAGACTAATAAAGTGTCACTGGTGCTCCTCCAAGTTAATCAATACATATTTTTTTTAAATAAAACAAGAAACTTTATGAGAAAGAAGAAAATTCATGCTGTCCCCATGTAGGTTTCTGCTCTCCGCATACCACTTTGAACACCTATGGAGAACTCCTTAACTTCATTCATTCAACTGCCTGTAATAGCTTGAACACCCTATTGGTGCAAGCAGTCCCTTCCCCCAAGCCATGCATTTGTTAGTTCAGAGTTTGCTTAGTACCAGTGAAGCTTAATTTGTCCAGTTTGTCTTATTTCACTACGAAAGAGACACCCAAGCTCTACTCTTTTCTGAGTTCCGCATTTGCTCTAGACAAATTCCAATTGTCTAATCTCTTTAAAACTAGTTTAATTAACAAACAAAAGACAATTAGGTTTAATATGAGATATAGCAGGATCAAGGAAGGAGAACAATTTGATTGCCTCTCCTTGAAACTGATTACAAAATTTATTGTTCTTCAAGGAAAAGGGGCTTTAGTCATATTATCTCATTAGTTACATACGATAATGGAAATTGTGGCAAGCTTTAAAGCTGCTTAAGCAATGAATGAAATGCGAACATACTTCACAATTCAAAAATTATCATCTCCCATTACCTTTCTGCATGTGGTTATTGGGTCATCCGAGTAAAATGGAGGGTAACCAACCAGCATCTCATACATTATTGCCCCCAGTGACCACCTGTTCATATGGAATCAAGTGCACATGAAACAAAAGAATATAAAAAATCTTCGAATATAAAGTATTTGAAAACTAAGAAGGCAGATTTTGTTTTGTATAATTATCTTACTCATTTAAAGCTTTACAAGTTTTAACTGTTGAACAAAGTATTCAATCAAAGAAGAGTTGCGCCTTATAAAGGAAAAAATGCGCCTGATCATGGAGCTTCAAGACTAATAGATTCGCAAGGCTAACCAAAATAGTTAAGAACTAACCAGTCACATTCCATCCCATATCCTTTTTTCAGCAGAACTTCAGGAGCAATGTAATCTGGTGTTCCCACAGTAGAAAATGCCTTATAAACAGGAAAGGAATGTGAGAACAGAAAGACCTTTTCTTAACAGCTATATGAGGAAATGAAAGTAAGTGCAGTATTAGCTATGTGCTAAAGCCCATCAGCATTATAATAGGGAAAATGACAGTCAGGTCCCAAGGACCATAAAAAATAGCAAAAAAAATCCCCACAGAAATTCACATATCTATTATTTGTATTAACAACAGAAAATGTTATATTTACAACAACAGGAAGTGCTATATTTACAACAAAATTTAAAAACCTGGGCATTTACAACAGAAAAAGCTATATTCACAACAGGAAGTACTATATTTACAACAAAATTTAAAACATGTCATTCACAACCGAAAAAACTATATTTACAACAATAAATGCTATATTTACAACAAAATTTAAAAATCTGACCATTTACAACAGAAAAAACTATATTCACAACAAGAAGTGCTATATTTACAACAAAATTTAAAATCTGTCATTCACAACAAGAAGTGCTATATTTACAACAAAATTTAAAATCTGTCATTCACAACAGAAAAAACTATATTTACAACAGGAAGTATTATATTCACAACAAAATTTAAAAACCTAGATTTTGTTTCAATACAAATAATATCAAAAAAATCCCAAGGGACTTTTTTTATATGTGAATTTCTGTTGGGACTTTTTTGCTATTTTTTATGGTCATTGGGACCTGGCTGTCATTTTCCCATTATAATATATGCCCAACAGTCTTTGGGTATGACCAGCCATGATCAGGTACTTTAAAATATTATATAAAGAATTATGTTCATAGCTATTCAGCGGATACAGGCAGAGATACACTACCAAATAAGGGATACACAATTTCCAGAATTCAAAACTTCCCTTTACCTTTTAATTTTTCATATTCCCGATATATATATATGCATTCACCCTCCAAAAGTTTTAATTTTTTCTCAACTTAAATACCTTTTATCATCATTGATGATTTGGCCCTCCAATGCTCTGAACCTAGTTCTACCATTACATACTAATAACCCCATGCCATATAATTAGAAGGCCAGGAATCTTATCACAATATTAATGCATGTCCATGATTTTCACCAAGTAGATTATGGCAGGCTTAACTTGCAACGGCTTGCATTTTGAAAGCAATATAAAACAGTCAGCATGATAAGAAAAGACCTTTTTGCCCATCTTCATAAATTAATAAACACAACCTCTTGCACTGATGGATTACTATATCTTTGAGACATGAGCAGCATTCTACTCAGAAACATAATTTAGAACATATTGTCTGCCACATCTCAACTATCATATATTAATAAATTTTATGACATACCAACTTCCTCCTATTCATCTGCCAATGCTGGAGTTGTTCACGTGGACTTTTCCAGTTGCTCCGATTGTCCGCATCAGGAAAGCACCCATCAATGTCCATTGGCTCTGATAAATTTTCATCATCCATGGTCTGATTCTCATGAAGTGTAGACAGGGTAGTAAATTCAAGAGGCTTACAAAGGCCGAAATCTGAGAGCTTCATATGACCGTTTATATCTAGAAGTAGATTGTCTGGTTTGATATCCCTGTAAAGCAGATAATAAAAATTTAAATGATTGTTAAGCACATAAACAGTGATCCACAACCCGATCCAATCAAATGTATCAATGATCAACAAATAGAAACACAGTAAAAGTCAACCTGTGGATATAATTGTGTTTATGAATAGACTCTATGGCCAGAACACATTGTGCAATGTAAAACCTAGCAACATTCTCACTTAAAGTGTCTTCTCTCATCAGCAGAGTCATCATGTCACCCCCAGGCAGATATTCCATAATTAAATATAAGTACTCAGCGTCTTGAAATGAGTAGTAAAGTTTCACTATGCAATGACTGGCAACTTCAGCTAGCAAGTTCCTCTCAGCTCTAACATGTTCCACCTGCAAAAAAAAGGATGTCTTGTATATAAAACAGAAACGAGGCATTTTGCAAGACATCCTATAATATAAATATCTAACAAAAACCACACTCAGTTGGGCTCAGGTGGTAAAAATGGGGCGGGTGTAAGTAGAGATTTAAGGTTCAAACCATTGTGATGCAACCAAAAATACAAAATAAAATAAAAATGAAGACATCATGACCTAACAATGGATTTTAAATAGACCAATACATTTATGTAAAATGATTGATACCACTAGGTAAAATACCAAATTCTATTTGTATCTATAATTAAAGACCATATTATACATCCATCATAATTCTAAGTTCAGGTATAAGCAATCTATTATAAATTTGACCTGGCCTCTCTTGAGCATTTCAGTTTTTTTCAGCTTTTTCATCGCATAGATGTTTCCAGATTTCTTCTCCCGACATAATCTAACCTGTAAATTAATAAGTTAGATGAAAATATACTTTGAAATAACTGCTACAACAAGGATGCAAAAAATTGTCTGCTTCTGAACAACACACAGGGATAAAATTGTGTATCCACTATCCAACAAAAATATTGCACATATACATATGAAAGAAATAGTTCTTACCTCCCCATAGGCCCCTCTTCCTATTATGGTTAAAAGCTCAAAATCATTAACACATATCTTGTGTCTTTTCAATCGCATATATTCTGTCTCCTTTCTCTCTAAATCTTTGATGAGGTTGATCCTTTCCTCGGTTGGCACATCTGAGGAAGCTAACTTCCTTTCTAAAATCCAACGTCTAAAATCAAAGAAAATTGTGTCAGGAACTCCAAAAGTCATGGTGATCTGCATCACACAAGAGACTGTCTAAAAGAATTTATGCACAAGCATGATTCACATGTCAGGGGTTTGCAAATGAAAACTTTCTGCATATAGAAGGTACAGAATGTATCTTCCACAGCTTGCTAATGAATATCAACTATCAGAGGGGAAAATATGTTGCTTTATGCTTTTATCTTTTCCATTTCTGGTGAAGCTCAAAAATATAAGATTAACTACGATGTTTGTTACTGCACTTTTTTTTGTAAAAAAAAAAAAAAATGTCTGTCTGAAGAGCTTTAATGAGCAAGTCCATTAATTCTATGATCTTGTTTCTTTTCAATAAAAGCATCATATTGTGTTTGGTACCAATTAATACAACTAGAAATTGAAATAAATGGAACTTGTTTCTTTCCAGCTGTAGATGATAGATATTTTTGAATTTAAACATAGACAGAAATGCTTGGTCTAATTAACAAGCATGGCCTTGTCTCTGGTTTTTGCTTGGCTCAAATACATATTTAGTCCCACTAGCCATTGTCCTCCAATTTTAAATCCCAGCCAATGTAGTCCTTGCAATCAAATAAGCAAATTTGGTGCTCACAAGACGGTTCATTATAAATTAAATAGCATGGATGTAAAACAAAAGGATGCTATTAACAAAGTTAAAAATGAGCTTAAAATTATCTGATGTTTAGTGTAAATGCGTAATCCTCTGTGTACACTATTAGGTAACCAAGAGAGTACACTATGACTGGAGTAGTTAAGGTGTTTCACTAGAAATTTTGAAAACATTATTTAAAAATTCAGCATCTTAAGGTTCAATGGAAATGTGAAACTCTTTAGAATAACAACAATTCAAAAGTAAGTCCATCGAGAATATGGGGAGGGAAATGGAGATGTGGTGAAGTTATAAGGATTTAATTATAATTAAGCCATCTAACTAATGCAATCTAGATTAGCTTGGACGTTTACTAGATCAAGATTGATTGCATTAATTTAGCTCAAACACAATTGATACTCCTAGAAACCTATACTGCAAAAATAAGACAATATGACAAAAAGAAAGATAAACCAATGATCAAAATGTCCAGCTGCTTGCCCGGGGGTGTTTTGGAGCCAATTAATTTACAGATTTTAATCAAGGAAATCCATTAATCAAAAGAGCATGGAGATTTTGGCTGGGGATTGCCATCATACTAATAGCTACAAATGCGTATCACCTCACTGATCTAATTGACAATGTGATGCATGTACCCATTACACCTTACGAAGAAAAGAATCAGATAGCCAATTCGGGATAATAGTGAAGAAGCTGGGTCATACCAGATGGATCACAAAGCAAACCTTAAAAGAGGAGAAATGATAGCATATGTCTTAAATTCAAACATGGACATTTAAGTTAATCCGTGCTGTTGAGTCTCTCAATCTTTAGAGAATAAATTTTTCATCGTATCTTATGGACTATATGCCTTAGAATAAACCACCGAAAGAACATGGATCATATGCGATGGATCATTAAAATAAAGCACTAACAGAGAAGAAACCATAGTTCATGATGTCGGGAATTCAAACAGAGAAATTTAAGTTAATCCATCTAATTGATTCTCGCCATTTATGGAGATGAATTTTGTTTCGCCGTCTCTCGAGGATCATATGCATTTATGTGTACTAGAGCCTCTCGGCCTTAAAACAGTACATAGATACTTCAAGTCATTAAACCTAACTACAATACTGGGATCAATTAAAGTGAGAAGCTCTCAGTTATCAGTGTACAACAACTACTTCCTGTTTCCTATACCTAGAGAATACTTCAGCTACCACTGCTGGAAAAGTAGTTAAATAGAAAGATCTGCCCGTCAATTGGCATTATGCACGATTAACTGGCGCGTTTAGTTCAGAATACCGAAAATTCTCAGACCCATAGCGACAGTTACTCGGCAATCACAAGAAAATCGAAAAATAATTCCCCGCAAAGTACCTCTCCTTGCGCTCTTGGAGGTTCTTCATCTGATTTTTGAAGTGATTCTCAATGAACTTCTTCGCCGCCGCAACCTTCTCCATGGTCAAGCTCGACCCGAGGGCCTCCTCTTCTATTTTCTCTTCCTCCTCGAGATCCTCCATCTCTCTACCTCGCTCTCAGGTTCAGCGACTCTGAACGTGAGTGATAATGTGTCACACTGCAGGTGTATCTATACGCACCCAAAAAGCCTTTTCCTCTCTCTATCACCCACAGACAGCGTAATGCTTTCACTCTCTACAAACACTCTGGAGCTCTTATTGGAACAGCAAGTGGACGATGCGAGAGAAGAAGCATTAAAAATGGTCAAGATTTGGCCCAAATGTAGCACGCCGTGCTATCCGATGCATCTACCACCATTCTCGTGCGTCCTCCTCGCCAGCAAGACGAGGGCCACGTACATGATGCCGCATTGGAAGCTTCACTGTATACGTACGTGGCGTAACATGGCCTGAGGTCATACGGATGATAGGGGTGGGTGATCACGTAGGATAGCAAAACTGGGAATAGATTAATCAAGAATGTATCTGGCGACCGGAGTGACGGCTTCACGCGCGGGGGAGTGAGCGTGTGGTACACATTGCGTTGCGGGATTAGAAAGCGTCGCTGTCAGATCATAAATGACATTTTCGCATTTTCGGACATGAAAACAACGAGGAAAGACCCACATTGTTTGGTTTGATTGGTCCGTGCTGCCCACTCTCCTTGCTTAGGTTGTTGGGCTTATTAAATTTTGTGGCTTGTGATTGGCTGTCACTGCTCAGACATCCTTGTTTTGTGGGTTAAGTTCCAGTGATATTTGCTTAGCTGGCTGTCGCCGTATTTGCATGTATTTTTTCTTTTCTAGATCTGGAGTCTGCCAATTTTATCATCGCCGTTTTCCCATTTAATTGATATTCTCCTTCTAAAAATGCAAGTGCCATACCACATGCCCTTTTCAATGTTTTGCACAAACCTCAATTTTTTGGGTGCTTTTCAGTGAGTTTTTCCCCTGTGATCAAATCAGAAATCATACCTAAACTTTTGTTTGGATTACGTGGATTCGTGTCTGCTTGTAACAATTGGGTTGCCTCTCTTTTGCCTTTAGATAGTGAATGTATGTTTTGTTGTGTATTTCATAGATGGAGGCTTATATAATAAGGTGAATAGTCAATTTTTTGTCCCGAGAGTTGTCACGTAGAAATAATGTTGTCTTAAAAGTTCTTTAAGGAGAAACTTCGCCCTGAAATCTCCAGATTGCAGCAATTTTGCATCGACCATGAGTTAAGTTAAGTTTGATCATTAGTTGATAAGATATGCGGAGTTGGTAATCCTCATGTCATTTATATCATTTTTGTTTTTACTTAAGGTGCAAATCTATTCTGAAAGTTTTTACTATAGAGTGTTACCCCGGAGTTTTAAACTAATTTTTTTTTATCATAACCGTCATTCAAGTTAAGTTTGATTGTTGGTTAATTAAATATGTTAATATGATATATCTACATGTCCTACACTTTATTTTTCCATGTCAAATTATAAATAAGGAAAAAAAGATTTAAAAATTGCATTATGTTATATCTCACATTGGCTAGGGGAACGGAATACACTTTATTAGAGTCTAGATATCTCCCCTCTCGACGTGTTTCAAAATTGTGAGGGGTGATGGAAGCCCTAAAGCGAGAGCAAGTGTTGGGTACAAATGTGGGTGGAATGTTATATCTCATATCGGTTGAGAAATGAACGAAAGACCTCTTATAAGTGTAAAATATCTTCTGTAGTAAAGAGAAAATATGTGTTATGCATGCATCCAGTAATAACGTGAAAAACTTCTAGGAGATTTGACTAACCAAGCGTCTGGTAACAAAACAACTGAGAGGGCGACATTGATAAGTTACAGTGTAGGAAATGATAAAATGATTTATAATACTCACTTGTCATTAAAAACATTTTTAGTAATTAAATTTATTTGTTATGACTTCACATTGACTCTCCTTATTTAATTTTGATTCATCCTTCATCTTTTTCTTTATTGAATCGTGTCCAGCTTTGGCCATTTGACAGTATAAGCTTGTTTAAAAATGTCGATTTTTCCCATTTTGGACGGCAAGTATTTCAAAGTAGTCTCAATTATTTTTGACTCAGCACAAAATTTATCCGTGGCTATTCAACCTTTTGGCAGCCGTGAGGAAAGCAAGATTCTGGAGAAATATCACAAAAAGCTCTTTTGATGAGTAATCTGAGATCTAATATATGGGATCTAAATGTTTTGTTTTTGTGCCAACAGGATCTAAGTGTAATTTGAATGTTGTTTAAAGTCTAAAATTCTATTATTTTCATAAAAATACACTAATAGTAAATTTTATAGTAGATTTGGAAGTTGTTAAAATTTGATTATCCCTTTAAAATAGGTTAAGATTTAAATTGCAGAATATGTATAAAAAGGACCAATATTTAAAATTTTAAAATATTAGTACTAGTATTATTTTTTTTATATATATAAAAATTTTAGGAGAGGGGTTGGGTTACCTACAGTCCAAGGGCAGGGCGCTTGGAGCCCACTCCACAGGGAATTCAAGATTAAGAGTACACATGCCTTCATCTTAGCCTGGGTTACCGTTGCTTCGTAGGCCCTTAGGATGTCTCCCTTAGCGCATTGACCAACTCTAGGATTGAACCCCCCTTTTGATGAGAGTGTCCGACCCCTTCGCTAGTTAAACCAAGGACCAGGGGTGTATTAATTTTTTAACATGTCTCTAGATGATCGTTGCCGGTGAGGCCCGTGGTGATCTGGCATCCAGGCCCAGCCAACAGTTGCTCTAGTCGAAGAAGCTGAGAATCATCATTGGCCCAGCGATAAAACGGTCCTACTAAATTTTTTTTTTTGCCGCAGATAAAATTATCCTTGGTTAATGAACAATGAACAGTTGGCGTAGATGGTAAGGGATCAAACTTTTCGGGTCGTGGGTTCGATCCCTCTGCCGTCATTGACTCCTTTGGTAGGCGATCTCGTAAGTCCCCAAGTCTTCATAGCAAATAACTTTGTGAATGTCGAACCCTTCCAAAACTTTTTTATATCAAAAAAAAAAAACCAAACTTTTACTTCAGGAGAGCTCAACACAAATAACTTTTAAATGGACTAAAAATACAAAAAAAAATTTAAAAAATATGCACTCAGCACAAAAAACTTTTATTTCAGGAACGACCAACACAAAAAAGTTTTACTCCAGGAGTACTCAACACAAAAAAGTTTCACTCCATTTCTGTGCTGACTGCACATTTTTAAATATTTTTTGGTATTTTTGGTCCACTTAAAAATTATTTGTATTGGGGCTCTGAGATCCAAATTGCTCCTTAACCCATTATCTTTCACTCTATTGCTGAATTACATATATGTCCCCGAGGACCTGAAAGCACTAGGTGACAGCTTCAGGGATTTATTAGTAATTAACTTTCTTGATTGATTAAATAATTAATTCACCAGCTCAAGGATAGCAAAGTACTGCCATAATTTTATCGTGGCGAGAACATAATTGCATCACAGATTAACAGGGCACTTCTAATAATTTTTTTTCCGGCACATATCACTAAAAATCTTAAACCTCATTAATTTTATTATAAAATTCAACAATTTTTAATTCTATCCCTATTTAATATATAAAATACCAAATAAAAATAAAGTTAAAACAATAATAAATAAATGATTAAATTACACATTCACTTTAAAACCTTAAGAAGGTGTATTCTAAATAGAATAAAAAAAAGTTTCTCTCTCTGTGGGAAGCGAGGAGTACTTGCGTGATTAGTGAATAACTGAATATTTCATATTTCAAAATAACTAGGAGAAATAAATTATTTCGAAAACCTGGAGATTAAAGAAATTTATTTTACCAGAGAGATTAAAGAAATTTATTTTACCAGAGAGATTAAAGAAATATATAACGTTTAAATTAGTGTCGGCCAAAAAAAAAAATGAAACTGTTGTGGTTAAACCAATTAATTCCTTTTTACAATAGGGACATTATAGTCATTTTAGGCCCTAATTACTTCAGAAATAGACTTAAGTTTAGGGTAAATTAATGGTCCGGGGTAGCAGAAGTACAGCGAACTGCAGAAGCCCCCGAGCTCAGAGCGCGAGTAAGTGGAGATAGCGAAAAGGAGGAACATCGAAACCGATTAGGGAATAATAGGCTGATAGAGCGAGAGGAGGAGAGGGAAGCACACGAAGATATCGTCTATGGCCGATCCCTACTACAGCAGATATGGCACACCCCCCGACACAGGTATTGGCAATAATAATTCCATAATTTAGATACGGTGCTGTTGATATCAATAGGAAATCGGTGGCATCAGAAAATAAAATCTTCATGTTCTTAATCAGTGTCAGTTGTGAGGGAGACTAAAAATCATGCTAGAAGCCTGATACAGTCTTTAGTGCGTCTTCCACGCTCACGTTGCTAGTGGAGTTTATTAAACGTTTCGACCTGTAGTTCTGAATTGACCAGAATCCATATTTTTTTCTACCAATTACCACCTACTATGATGCACTGAACTATGCTATTTACAGCGTGTACTACCTGGCTTTTCTAATTGATACTAAAAACGCCTGGTCAACATGATTCTGGAAGCACCATTTTGTCAGCAATGCCTGTACTTGTGTATTACTTTGATTGATTATACTGATTCAAAAGCAAAACTGAGGAAATTTACAGATTTTTATTTACCTGGAAACAGTTTCACATTTTTTTTTTTGGGCAGGGGTTATTTCTGATGTAGTTTCAAAGCCAAACTATACCCTTAATGTAATATTACAGTTTTACAAGGAATTCATCGCCGACTATAGAGTCTATGTCCAAAATATATTCTCCTGCCCAAGTGTAGTTCCATCCACCCTCCCTCCAAAGCAAGCTCTTTTCACTATGCTTATATTAGTTGGCAATTACTCTATACATACTCTCTCAACATTTAGAAGACTATTAATGCCTAAATTCACTGGACGCTGACCTTATGACTTATAGCTGCCTGTCATTTTGTACCGTATTTTATTGTTGGTCACAAAAGTAATGTTTTGTCTGGTTTCATTGGTTGTGTCAGCAAGCATTCCGAGGAGTAGATTTGCTGGTTATATTCCACATGAAGCACCATCATTGGCTTCTCCCCGTGCATCAAGCTTGACAGATTTTCGGGGCATTGGATCCGATTACCTGCATGAAGATGTAAAACCTTAAGACTACCTAATATTTAGTTCTTGTGAAATAAACGTGAGTAAAAAAATTTCTTTTGGACTACCTGCAGACAAACTTGTTTCACACTGGGTCATATACAGTTGATGATAGTGTGGGAACTAGACTTCATTCTGAACTTACTGCAACTGGAGATCACACACAGGGCTATGCATCTCATGAATATACTGATCTAGTATGGAAAAAACGAGATCTCTCTCAAGGGATCAGCCCAGGAGATCCTGATATAACTAATGGAAGATCAGCATCTAAAAATACATACAATTCTCTCCCAAATTCAGCAGGGGATTCAAGCATTTTGTTTGTTGGTGGACTTCCTAGTGACTGTACTAGAAGGGAAGTTGGCCGTATCCTTTGCTGCATATATACAAGTGTATCTCCTCTTTATTCCTGTTATTGCCTCCTTGGAGTATTGATAATGATTAGAAAGGAAGTTCTTAGAAATTGGATTCTTGTTGGATCTATATTATATTTCTCACCATAATTTTTATGGTATATGTTAGGACCCAACCGTTAAGTCACTGAAAACACTGATTTAATATAGTACCAAAACACAATAACAGCAAAAGACAATCTGTCAAGAGCCTATCACTCTCACAGCCAAGAACAAAGCAACCCTGTGATAACAGAATGCTTCCCTCTCCTTCCTTCACTCTTCAAAACATAAGCATAACGTTCCTAATGCATCCTAAGACTAATATAAGGAAAAAGCATCGAGCACGAGAATTCAAAAAGAGTGCTACGGTGCCAAAGACTAGAGCCACTCTATGCGCAACTCTATGCCTAACTATTACACCAAAATAGGAAGGTCAACTCGCAACCTTAAAAGGTATCCTTTCCTTTAGAGTGTGTCTTCCTAGGTTGTCTTCTTGTGTATGTCTTCCCTAGGAATGGGGTCCTTTCATTACCCTCCCCTAGAAGCTTCACCTTGTCCTCAAGGTGAAAAGAAGGGAACTGGTTTGCTATGGATTCAGCTTCTTCCCAAGAATTCTCATAAGAGGGCAGATCCTTCCATTTAATTAGTACTTCGCGTTGCCCATTCATCAGCCTCCTCACGTTGCAAACCTCCATTGGTTGAACTTGTAACTCTAGCTGCTCCGATAAGATAGCCGGAATGGTTGGAGTCACATATCCTGACTGCACAGATTTCTTGAGGACCGAAATATGGAAAACTGGGTGTATCCGGGTAGTAGGAGGGAGGTCAAGGCGGTATGCAACGGTGCCCACCCTTTCCTTGACCTTGAAAGGTCCATAAAACCGTGGTGAGCTTCTCATTCACCCGTTTGGCCAAAGTGCGTAGTCGATATGGCTGAATCTTGACATAAACCAAGTCTCCTACTTCAAATTCGACATCTCTCCTATGCTTGTTGGCTTGCCTCTTCATTTCCTCCTGAGCCTTAATCAAATTCTCCTTGAGAGTGGCTGAATCGCATTCCGTAACCTGATCTGCACATCCACTTCTTCCACCACCGAAGGCTCGTTCGTAAGCTTGAGAAAGCAGTGGGTCCCTCCGTAGACGGCTCGGAAAGGAGTCATGTTGGCTGAACCTTGGTGGGTGGTATTGTACCAATATTCAGCCCAAGGTAGCCATTGAGCCCACCGATTTGTTTTTCACTAGTGAAGCATCGCAAGTATGTTTCTACCCCTTTATTCAGCACTTCCGTCTGCCCATCGGTTTCCGGATGATATGCTGTACTTAAGCACAACTGAGTACCGGCTTGTCTAAATAACTCCCGCCAAAAGTGGCTCACGAACACCCTATCTCTATCGGAAACTATGGTCTTCGGGAACCCATGCAATCGAACAATCTCCTTAATGAACAGCTCCGCCACATCTTTCGCACTAAAGGGGTGGTGTAGGGGGAGGAAATGTGCGTACTTAGTAAGGCGATCCACAATAACTAGGATAGTATCATATCGTTGGGATTTGGGCAACCCGTAATGAAATCCATGCTAATATCCTCCCATATCGCTCGCGGAATAGGTAAGGGCTGCAAGAACCTCGCAGGAGACAATGCCTGATGCTTGTTTCTCTGACAAACCTCACATCCAGCCACAAACCGTTGTATTTCTCTCTTCATTCCTTCCCAATATACTGCATTTGCTAATCGCTTATAAGTTCTCAGATAGCCCGAGTGCCCCCCAACCGGGGAATGATGATATTCCCTCATTAACAAAGGAATCCTTGCTGAATTTCTGGGTAACACTAACCGTCCTTTGTAGTGCAAGCAGCCCTTATGCAGGGAATACCCTTCAGTCCCTCCCCGCACCCGTGATTACTTGCTGCATTTTGCATTTCAGTTTCGGATCAGCCTGTACTTCTTTTTCCCATTCCTCCAAATCATTATTTTGCCACATAGAAAAGGCCATCGACTCAAAGACTCTTCCGCCGTGATAATGCATCAGCAGCCCCGTTGTCTTTTCCGGCTTGTAGCTGATTTCAAACTTGTAACCCATTAATTTGGATACCCACTTCGCTGATTTTCTTCCAAAATTCTCTGTTCAAAGAAATATTTGAGAGCCTTTTGGTCAGTCCGAATGACAAAACTTTGCCCCCACAAGTAGTGCCGCCATTTCTTGACTGCCAAAACAATTGCCATCAGCTCCCTTTCGTAAACTGAACATAGCTGGGCGCGCTTAGATAATTTGTGACTGAAATAGGATATGGGCGCCCTTGCTGCATTAACACAGCCCCTATACCGGTCCGGACGCGTCGGTTTCCAGCTCAAAGGGATTGAAAAATCTGGCATAGCAAGCACCTAAGGGTTGTCATAGCGGTTTTGAGAGCCTCAAATGCCTTGGGGGGACCAGTGAAAAGCATCCTTCTTAAGTAGGTCAGTCAAAGGACTAGCTATTTGTCCATATCCTTGCACAAACCTCCGGTAATAACCTGTTAATCCCAGAAAACCCCGTAGCGATTTCACATTCTTTGGTTGAGGCCAAGCCACCATACTCTCTATTTTAGTTGGATCAGCCTGAACCCCTCGGTCTGATATTATATGACCCAAGTACTCAATTCGTGGTGCGCGAAGCTGCACTTCTTGAGGTTAATAACCAATTTATTTTCCGCAATATAGACAGCACCTTTTCTAGGTGTTCCAAGTGAGAAGTGATATTGCAACTATAAACCAATATGTCATCAAAAAATACAAGCACAAACTTCCTTAAATACCCTCTAAATATCTCATTCATCAAAGCCTGAAATGTGGATGGTGCATTGGTGAGTCCGAAAGGCATCACCTTGAATTCGTAGTGTCCTTCATGAGTGCGGAAGGCTGATTTGTGCTCATCACCAGCTTTGATTCTGATTTGGTGATAACCAGATTTCAGGTCCAATTTTGAGAATATCGTGGCCCCTTTCAACTCATCCAATAGCTCATCTATAGCAGGGATAGGGAATTTGTCAGGTACGGTTATTTTGTTGAGTGCCCTATAATCCACACAAAAGCGCCAACTTCTTTCAAAGAGGCCTGCGTTCGTGATAGGGTGGGATCACCATGAAGGCAGATTCGGTTGCTCTTCTTACCTATCTTCATAGTCATTTGCCTCCAATTTACCTTCACATCCCCCAGTGTCCTCAGCCACTCAATTCCCAAAACAGCATCGACTCCCCTCAATGGGAATGGAAAGAATGTTTGTATGATGCTTAAGCCCTGCAATTTCAGCTCTAAGTCTCGGCAACGTTGGTTTCCTTGAATCGAGTGTCCATCCCCCACAGTGATGGTGTAGGCAGCTACTTCATCCACTTTAATTCCCAGTCGACTCAGTAAATTATCGGCGATAAAATTGTGGGTGGCGCCGCTGTCAATTAGAATGATCACAACCTCCCCTGCTAATTCCCCTCGGACCTTCATGGTATGATTCCCTTCGAACCCGACTAGAGAATTGAGAGACAATTCCATTCTTGTCTCATCTTCAAGATCGAAATAGCTCTCCACTCCTTCCCTGTTCAGTCAACCTTTCCTTCGTTGTGGTCGGTCTCAACGTCAAGCAAGTACACTTGCGGATGCTTGTCTCTACAAGTGTGGGTCGGTCCGTATTTCGCCACACTTGTAGCGAGCCCAAGCTCCGTCGGCGAGCCATTTCGGCGTCCGGGAGTCGTCGACTCCAACCGAGGCTTGCTAGAGGTGGAAGCTGTCGTCGAAACGCTGCTCGTCTTGGTCTCCTGAGGTTTCGGGTCAATTTTGGACCCGTGGGGCAGTGTATGGGCGGCGGGTGTGGATTGGGTCGGTTCTGGGTAGTGGGTGACCCGTGAGTAATGGGGTTGGGTCGGGTATCTCCTTAACCCAGTGTTCACTGATGCCCGATAAACCTTACTTCCTCTATCAGCCTCCAAGAGTCGATTCCGTTCGTCAACACGCAAGGCCATCCTGATCAGCCCCTCCAGGTTGCTCTCATCTGCGATTTCCAATTCGGCTTGTATCTCTGCTTTGAGGCCATGCAGAAAAGCCCCCATTAAACACTCCTCCGGCGCATCTGTCAGAGGAAACGACAATCGTTCGAAAATTTCTACATACTCCAGCACCGATCCCTCTTGCCTGTTAGAGAAGAGGATTTTGTATTCCCCGCCTCGTTGAAAAGTATGAAAACGCTCCAGCACCTTCTGCTTGAACTCCGGCCAACTTCTCAAAGTGCTTCGGGCCTCCTTCCATTGGTACCAGTGAAGGGCGCGATTTTCCAAGCACACCACTGCTGCCTCAAGTTTTTCTGTCTCCGGCACCCCGTTAATGTGAAAATATCGCTCTACCCTGCAAAACCAGCCAATGGGATCATCGCCATCGAACACAGGTAACTCCAGTTTTCTAAACTTGGTTATATTTTGTTCGGCATCCCCAATACTCTCTGTCTCTGCCTCCGAATGAAGCTCGTCTGCGTTTTTCTTGCCTCTACTCTTCTTACTTGTTTCCTTATCCATCCGCAACATGATTTCCCGCATTAGCGTCATTCCCTCGGTTAGTTCAGACACTTGCTTTGTCAACCCAGAGAGGTCATCAACTTTCCTGGCCAGACTCGCCACCGTCGCTCTCAAATCTTTGAGTTCGTCGGCCATCCCCAAGAATCTCACGGCTCTGATACCAAAATGTTAGGACCCAACCGTTAAGTCACTGAAAACACTGATTTAATATAGTACCAAAACACAATAACAGCAAAAGACAATCTGTCAAGAGCCTATCACTCTCACAGCCAAGAACAAAGCAACCCTGTGATAACAGAATGCTTCCCTCTCCTTCCTTCACTCTTCAAAACATAAGCATAACGTTCCTAATGCATCCTAAGACTAATATAAGGAAAAAGCATCTGAGCACAGAATTCAAAAAGAGTGCTACAGTGCCAAAGACTAGAGCCACTCTATGCAGCAGCTCTATGCAGCAGCTCTATGCCTAACTATTACACCAAAATAGGAAGGTCAACTCTGCAACCTTAAAAGGTATCCTTTCCTTTAGAGTGTGTCTTCCTAGGTTGTCTTCTTGTGTATGTCTTCCCTAGGAATGGGGTCCTTTCAGTATATTAAAAACATTTCATATACAAACGATGTGCCATTTCTAAGTTATGGAAATGAAAGCGGAAGTTACTGAAGTTTCTCTAATTTTCTTCATTAGCCTTGACTCATATCTACAGATCTTTTCCGCCCCTTTATTGGCTATAAGGATATCAGAGTTGTTCACAAGGAACCCAGACGTGTAAGTGTATTAAGTTAAGATTTTTTGGTTGAATAAGAGGCTCAAATAATTCTTAGGTTGAAATGCATATTCTCTGTGGATTTTCATCAGCCATTGGCTTGGAGCTATTTCTGGTTTACTTGGAGATACAATAATGTTGCAGATTATGACTCGTGCCTTGAGTTCTCTGCAAAAAAATTTATTCGAGTTATATGTGTGAAATGTGGAAAAAATAATTTGGATTTGCAATATTATATTTTCTGAAAGAATACCTTTAATATAATAGGAGTATGGGACACGATAGTTTCTCATACAAAATGATTATTTATCTTCTGTATCTTTTTGTTCAGTGCATGTTATTATAGCTCAAGACAAATGAATTGCACAGTATAATTCCAATTATTATCATGTGCTTTGAGCCATAGACTTTTGCTTCCACCCTGTTTCATGGCATAGCTATGGGTTTTAATTATATAGTAATGTTGTTAATCCATAATATCTCTTTTTATCTGATTTATTAATATTTAGTAATTAGTAGTTTTTAAGATGATCAACCATGCTGCAGAGTGGAGACAAGGCTTCGGTTTTGTGCTTTGTAGAGTTCATTGACTCCAAATGTGCTCTCACTGCTATGGAAGCTCTGCAAGGTAAGCTGCTTCTATGTTATAATTGTAATTTTAATTTGAGACCTGTCCTTTAGAGAGTTAAATATTGTTTGTGTTATGATTATTTCTCTAACATTATTTGAAAGAGTGTCTGAGAATGAAAATTTTCTTGATGTCTGTGAATCCATCTGCAGCCCTGTTTTTTCCTCCTTCCTTTCTTCATATTTTAAATGGGTCTTCCCTACCTGTTTTTATTTTTTATTCTTGGTCAACAGAACCCCTCCCAACCCTTCCCCACCTCTTACCCAAGAAGAGATTGAAAGAAAAAATACACTTTATAAAAATATGATGCATGCTCATTCAAGTATAATTGCTGATGTTTATACAAGTGACCACTACACTAACAACCATCTTAAACTATGAAATTGTCATGATGTTTAAATTAAAATATGCTTAATCATGTAACGTTTGTACAACAAATAAATCATTTGCTGAAATGTGATATTTTCTGCAGGATACAAGTTTGATGATAAAAAACCTGATTCAAAGACCTTAAAATTGCAATTTGCTCAGTTTCCTTTCCATCCACCACCTGATCAAGGTAAGGCGCTCATTATTATATCGCACTGATTGGAATGGCTATTATGGGATGGAAATATGCTTGATATTGTCAGGATGAACTATATTAGTTTGAGAAATTTGTTCTGGGATTCCAGAATTAGATCACTTGCTTGGATGGTAAAAACAGAAACATATTGATGATAAAGCTGAATCTCTTGGCGAGCAGTTAGCATAATCATGTAGTTTTTGGTTCATATCGTCCAGTAAATGGCAGATTAAAGGGTTTGTTCGGTTGTATGCAGATAATTAGCCCCAAAGCAACTTGCTAATCCTCAGTATTCTAGCTTTATGGTTGGGCATTAAGTGGATTGCTGATGCAGAGCTAGATGATTGATGACCAGGCTGGAATTCCTCATCACATGTAGGGACTTGCCCCTTGACGTGCCTAGTTATGGACCCCCAAGCTTCACTGATGTAACTGTCATAATCTAATGTCCTGTTTAGTATATTCTTACGTTCTTCTGGCACTTTCTTAATGATGTTGTTGGAGGATCATGGCTAAAACGGCCATGTCAATTTTCTTTCCTTTTCCACAATGGCTCTTTGCTCGCTTTGTCAGAGATGTCCGCTTTTGAGGAGAAATAGAGCCTTGGTTCACAAATCCAAATTGCATATTTGGAAAGTGGAGCAGTCTAGTAATGACATAATATTAAGAGAGAAATTGTGAATTAAAAAAAAAAAAAACGTTATGTTTTATAAATGAAGAGTAATGCAAAAGTCAGTTTTTATTGAATAATGGTAATAATAATATTGTTTAACGTTTCTGCTTTCAGTGCAAAAAAAAAATCTGTCACACTCACATGAAAGTGGGTGGGTCTTAGTAATATTTTATCTCTCATTTCTTTACAATGAAATTCACTTACTTTTATGTGAGTGTGACGAGAGAAAAAAAAATCTGTAGCAAAAACAGAAACATTAAACCCAATAAGATATTATAGTTATATTTTACCCAATAAGAATATTATAGTTACTTTAACAAAAAAAAAGAATATTATAGTTACATTTTACCAAAAAAATCGAATATGATAGTTACATGCAAACTCGCACAAATAGATGCATGCATTTCCACGCTTGCTCGTGTTAAAAATAAAGGTTCAAAAAACTTTAATTCACACAAGTTTCACCCAATTTGAGTTGTGGTTCTTGTGGTTTAGTCTTTCAAGTTTACTTTATTCATAATAGTTGGTCTTTCAAGTTTACTTTATTCATAATAGTTGGTTCCTGAAATTTGAAAAAGATTTAGAGTTGCATTTAACGGTGTTAATTTATAATTTATCCTACGTGGCAATAACTATGTTAAATTGGTGTACTAGCATGTTTATTGAGAAACTGACATGGCAAATGCATTACTAACTTTGGTCTTAAATATAAAATATAGCTTGTAATACAATTTACATTATAGATTATGTTCTATATTTAATACCAGAGGAGTATAAATTTGAAAGAACTTATGTGTGTGTGTTCTTTACCACCCCTGCCCAAGTCCCCTTCTAGTTCATAGCCTCGCCTGCTTCAAGGAAAACGATCGCCACTGATGCTCTGTGCCCTAACCCCTTTTCCCTGTGTGGTGTGCGTCACCACGTTGTTTAATTTTGTGAAGTCTTCCTTTCTTTTGTTTTTAAATTTAAATGGCCAGCTCATAAGGTTTATAATATATTTGTCACGTCAGCTTCTCAATAGGGATGCCACATAAGCTAATTTAACGGAGTTAGTACAACATAATATAAATTAACACCGAAAAATGCAACTCCGAGTCTTTTTCAAACTTTACAGACCAACTTATATAAGCTAAATTTGAAGGACCAAAACCATAGAATTCAAATTTGAAGGATCAAAATCAGAATTGGGTGAAACTTTAAAGACCAAAAGCCGTATTAACCCTAAACTAAATTATACATAAGTAACGCCATGAAGTGACAAAAAATTACACATAATTGCCATGAAGTTTGTGTCACGTATAGATAGACTCGCTCATCTTCGAAATTTTATAATAGATTTTCTAAATTTTTATATTTATGCAGATAATTTCCGTTAATTTTATATCACATCTATCTGACAGCTTAAAGTTTGGGAGATTACCAGCATAATAAGTTTAAGAAGGTATATAAAAATAAAGTTAAATGAGGTATACAATTAATAGTTGGGGTTATCTGCACATAATTGAAAGTTCAAGGAGGTTAATCTACTATTAAAGTTTAAATATTAAGGAGTTTACCTAAAGCTTGGGTAAGGTTCTATAAGATTCTGTACGCTACATTTAAATTTAATTAGGATATTTGAGATTAAAATAATCTCCTTTTAAAATAATGATTTTGGACAACCTCAAAACATATAATCAAATGATTTAGTTTATGTGATGTTATAGAGTTAGGTTGGGTTAGATTAGAGCCGGGAAATCGGGTCGAGCCCGTTGAGCCGGCCCGTTTAAGCCCTTTCCCTGTAGGGCTCAGGTTTGAAAATAGGCTAGAAATTTGAAATTGGCCTTGCAGGGCCGGCCCGTTAGGCCCGTTTAACTGTAACTTTTTTAAAAAAAACATAATAATTTCCCAGAATTCCATTTAATGAATGTATTTATTTGTAATTACTTAAATTTTTTTAGTTTAAACTCTAACCCTTTTTTATGTTTATTATTATTCTGTATTAAAACACATAATTAGTTGTTATAAATTTTAAAGAAGGGATGTTTTCATATTAAATAAACACATACTTTGGTATTACAATATTATATAAGTAATAAATTATAAATATATTTTGCGTAAAATAAGTATAATTATTTTTACTTGTCAGTAAAATCATGCATGAACCGAAGCAATCTACAGTCACAAACAAAATTACTAGAGGGAAAGACATTTTGTCGTGGGCATACATAAAGCAATTCTTTTGTTTAATATTTTTTTGAAAAAAAAGGTAAAAACATATTCTTTGTGTTTATTTGTTTTTTTATTACGAATTAATGAATGTGTTTATTTGTTGAATGATTTATATTGTTTAGATATTAATGTTGATAACATTTATTTAATAGATTAGAACTTTAATGGTTGCAATTTACTAATTATATTTCTTTGAAAAAATAGAAAGAAAAATAGTTAAAATTTGGAATAGTAATTTTTCGGCCCTGTAGAGCCGGCCCTGGCCTTGGTACTATCAGGCCGGACTTTGAAAAATAGATGTTTTCTTTACCTCAGACCCTGTAGGGCCGGCCCTGTTAGACCTGATTCCCAGCTCTAGGTTAGATATGTGTAGAGCTATTTTAGTTGCATTTATTTTTAGGGTTAAGTACCAATTTTGCCCCTGAAGTACGTACCCAGGAGCAAATTTGCCCCTTTTTAAAGGGGATTCAGTATTGATCATGAGACCTTCTTCATACATACTGTCAGAGATTGAACTCTTAATATGATGTATTTGAACAAAAAAAAAAAACTCTTAATATGATGTTTAAAGAACCCTACTAAGTGCCAACTATATTGAGCCTCATGGTTGACTTCAAAACCTTTTTTAAAGAAACAAGCACCAAATCAGTTAACCACTATCATTGATATCAAGGCTGTGCATTAAATATTTTTTTTTTTTTAAAAGTCAATTAGTATAATTTATTAATAAAAATAATTATGTACCTGGCAAAAAAACAAATTTTTTAATTGCTGCTCCGTCGTGTTTCATCAAACAAAAGCATTCATTGCCATTGTATAAAAACATAGAGAAAATTAGAAAGAATGACCATAGGAAAATAATATTCATTTAAAAGAATCTTAAAAATTATAATTCTTTAGAAGGATTAAAATGTAAAATGAAAATACGTAAATATTGTTACGCACCTACCGGCCTCGTCCTTTCGGGTAGTGGATAGTGTGATCCTTTACTTTTATTCAATTCTAAATTATTTTTCTTAGGTTAATTTACGTCACACGTCAGAGTATAAGCAGGAGAGCATACATCGGTTTAGACAATAATATATTGATAAAAATACGGAAAGATAATTTTTTCCCAAAGGGATCAAAATATACAATCATCCGGATAATGGTGCCTGACAGGCCAAAATAAAATACTACAGTCATCCGGTAATCACAATAAATATCCAAAAGAAAAAAACATCAACATCCACCATCCCACTAGCCCTGCTCCGGAGCCTTACCTTTGTCTCCCTGCTCCGCTCTAGATGAACTGCCAGAGGGCTTAAAAGGGGTTGGGATTCAAAAATTGAATCTCAGAGTAACCATTAATCTCGTATAAAATGTATAAATAATGCATGTAAGAAAAACCATAATTAAACAAATACCACATAACATTCAGTATCAAGACACACAGCCAAATCCGGAACTAGCAGTCCTAATAACACACAACACAAATTGCAGTGCTCCTAATAGCACACAGCATAGACCACCGGGCACAACACACAGCAAAGCCCTTAATGCACACAACATGTTCCAGTTCCATAGCGCTTGAAAAATAAATGATAACTAAATGTATGTAACATAACATGGTACAATATACATACACAAGTCACACATAGTATATGAGTATTAAGGTTACTACCTGGTAGCTGACCACAGATATTAGTAAAATATTTTTCTTCGGTACTGAAATCAAAGTATTCCTAAAATAACCAAATTATAGATATAAATAACTCCTTAAAGACATTTATTTGATGGCTTAAAATAAGCCTTTCTTAATTCTTCAAAACTCCAAATCCTTTTTCAATGTTTCTGGAACTTTTGTTCTTAATTCTAAAAATATGATCCAAGCTTACTCCTATACAAATAATCATTTTAAACACTTCAGAGACATTGACATTAACAAAACGAATCAGATCATGGTGTTTAGGAGGCTAACCGAAATTCTTCCTCTAAATTAAGCAATCAATCTTTCATTTCCAACAATCAACTTTCTTATCATAATAATCTTTCTTTCTAAACCTTGAGCTTTAATTTCAATCCTTTATTCATCCATTTTATCTACTATTCAGTCCCTTTTTATGAAGAAAAAGGTAGGGTACCACTACTTTCAACTTAACAACCATAAACTCATAAGGTAGTTAGAACCATAACTTACTTGTTCTTGGTATTTCACCCACTTGAAGCTTTTATCCTTCACTCTTCTTCCTTCCCATTTCAAACTTATCCTTCAACATAGCAAGAAATAAGTTTCCCTAAAAAAATTCTTACTCACGTCGAAGAAGATAGATGGAGGTGGAATAGCAGCCTGTTTGGCACGGTTTTGAGAGCTAAAATAAGCCCACTAAAAGTAGAAGCAAGAAATATGACTGTTTGACATGGTTTTAAGGTTTAATGGACTTCATGATTTGAAGTAGTTTTTTTATGAAGCCACATTTGGTGGCTTATTATCCCATCAAAAGCCACAACAATTTTTTTTCCACACCGTTTGCCCAAAAAGAAAAGGCAAACCTCCCCTCTCTCTCCCCTCCCCTCCCCTCCTCTCCTCTTCAATAATTTCTTCATAACATATAAGAAATTCCTGATCTGTGTGTTGCGGCTTCTTCTGAAATTTCTGTAATTTAAGTTCATGACATATTTTAAATTTTGTTGCAAATGCAAAGTTGTAAATTTTTTAATGGTAATGTTACTATTTTATTTAGAAAATTTATATTTATATTTAATTTTTATCCCAATTATCACAATTTGTACAACATATATATTATATATGTATGAATTTGATTCATGTCATTTTCTATCATTTTCCATCTTATTTATCTTTTTAAAAGTTATGTCAAACAAGTGCCCATTAGAAACAAAAGTTACTTCTGTCACCGTTATCTCAAACACAAATCACATTAAAAAAAGTCCATTAAGAAAAGTCTATCAAATACTAAAACTACTTTTACCTTCTTCTTAGACGTTTTGCTTGGCTCACCTGGTGTTTCCTACTTAGACTTTCTTCCTCTTCTGCTCTTCTTCTCAACGTCACCAACAACACAAAGAAGGATATGGGCTCCTTAAATAAATCTCCCAAGCATTCTTCAACATCCTAGAGAAATCTAAGTGAATATGATTTTTTTTTTCTTGATCTCTCTCTCACACGTCCAGCAGTTTTAGAGAAGTGGGAAGTTAAAAAAAAACTGCATTTAATTTGGTCTCATTTATTAGAGGAATTATGTGTATTTCTTCCAATGCCTTGTCCACACCTCCATCTCCCCTCATTAATGTGGTCATGTCTCATCTATCAATTCTCTCTCTCCCTCCCTCACATCTGACGCCCTTAGTCTTAGGTCATAATAACCTACTCCCTCGTGATGAATGCTGATGGGGAAGAGTGATTTTATTTTAGAGTAAATACATTTTCTGATGCTGACAAAAAATATGGATCCTATTTTAATCCCTGACAAAAAAAGTCATTTTTAGTCCATAACTAAAAAAGATGAATAAGGGTCAATTGGTGGACATTTTGATCCCTCACAAATTTTCAAAAGGTCATTTTTAGTCCCATAAAAAAGATGAGTAAGGGTCGGTTTTTTTGTCATGGATCAAAATGGAATCCGTGTTTTTTGTCAGGGATCAGGGTATTTACTCTTTATTTTAATTGCATCCCATTACCAAGTTCATACTTCTCTTTGTTCACGGGTTAAAACCTTGCTCATACCACTCTGATCCTATTTATAAGTCCCTTTTGATCAAAACACACATAAGAATTAGTTAGCTCAATGATTATGGGGTAAATTTGAAAATTTGCCCTCATTTATGAATGAATATATTTCAACTTTTTATTCTCTCTCTATTTTCATTGAGTATCTTTCAACTCTTTATTCTCTCTCTATTTTCATTGGTACAATTAATATGAGGAAAATTGTTACAATTTCATTTATTACCTCAAAGATGACTTATAAATATGACCAAATTTTTTGGTAAAAAATGACTTATAAATAGGACCAGAGTGGTAGTTCAGATTTAATTTTCACTTTCTTTCCTCTGAAAATTTCAAATATGAAAACCCCTTTTTAGAAACGAAGTATAACTTCTAGTACTCTTTCATCTCTTCTGAAGTCCTTATGTTGTACTATAACATGGTGTCATATTTCTCTTCTTATGGACGAAAATAATAAATAAATAATGAGATAAAATACATATTTAGCTTCTTTGACATTATTTACCTTAATTTATTTATAACCAAATTTATTAATCACATGTCAAATAATTCTACATTATTTTTGCAATAATTAATTTATCTCGTTAGAAAAATAATATACCACTGATCACTTACTTAGAAAAAATTCATATATTTCATTAATTAATTTACATGAAAATTGGGGATATTACAAATATTAAATTTCTTCTAATTAAGCTCCCTACCTTCTCTCTAACCATCTCTTAATTAACATTTAAATATTTTTGGTTATAAAAATATTTAATTTAAATAATACAAACCTTTTTCTGTTGATCATACACAATACAAAAATTTTCGGGAAAATGATAAATAAATACCATCTAAATTTGTACAATCCTCATAAGCCTACAGAATTTGTAAAAAGACTGAGAAGTGACAATGATCTATGAGGGATATGGCAAATTCTGGTGAAAAGTCCACACTGTCTTTAAGTAACTTTATGAAGACACTGGAGGGAGTAATGCTACTCGATTCTCATTCGACAGCCCTAGCGCATTCTTCATCGTCTTCATCGCGATGCTCGTTCTTCATCGTCTTTCTCGCGACGTCGTGAATCCCTTAAGAAAAATCTGGTTTGATTTTTTGAAATTTTAATCATTTGAGATGTGGTGGTTGTTAGGGGTGGACTCCATTGTTGTTTCAAACAAATGATATTTAACACTACCTCCGGTCCTAATTATATAAACACTTTTGTAATGTAAATTACACTATAAAAATGTTTTTATAATTAGGACCGAAGGGAGTAATATATATATATATATATATATATATATATATATATATATATATATATATATATATATCAAATTTTAATTAAGAGCTATGGTAAGAAAAAATGTAGGCGACTTGATTAGGGGCAATTTAGTATTGTATATTTATACTTTAGTTTTAGGTCACTCAAAACAATTAACTTGTAAGATCCTTCCCAATAAATATTAGGGGAAATATCATTTAAATACCATATAAAATTCTAAAACCCCCAAAACATCTTATAAAATTTGTAAATGACATAAAGGTAGCAATAAAGGTAGCAAGGATCAAATTAAGATTTTAAAATGTTTATGAATTTACCATTATGTCCCATCTTTTTCTTTCTCTCTCCTTTCCCTCTCTTCCTCATCCTCTTCACGCGCCATGTCCCCCTCTTTGTCTCCTCCTCTTTGCGTCGCCATGTCCGAGCTCTCTTCGTCTTTCTCTCTCCTCTCCCTCTTCTTGCCGCCATGTCCGAGCTCTCTCTCTCTCCATGTTGGTGTTGTTGGTCGTTAAGCCGAATAGTAGTTGTCCCTAGTGAAGAAAAGAGGCGAAGGTGGAGGAAGGTTGAAATTAATGTTTTTGAAGGAAGCCCGAAGGCTGAGGAAGAAGAAGGTGAACAGTAAAAAAAAAAAAAAAAAAAAAAAAAGAGGCTGAGGAAGATGATGAAGAATAGTAAATAATGAATTTGACAGGTTTCGTAATGGGAATAGAAAATCCATAATAGGAATAACAAATTCAGTAATGGGTTTAACAAGTGCATTTATTAGGTGGAAATCATGTCACTCTGGTGAAAACAAAATTTGAGCACTATGAACAAAAGTCGTAATGGGAATAATAAGTTCAGTAATGAGTTTGATAAGTACATTTGTCAAGTGAATAACATGTCACTCTGGTGAAAACAAAATCTGAACTTGTGAATCTCATTAATGAACTTATTATTTCTATTAAGAGCTATGGTAAGAATAAATTAAGATCACGCGTTAGTGTGTTTCTCACGTCCTGGCACGAACAAATCCAACCCTATAAAACGCGACCAAATCAGTGAACTCGCATAATTCTGATCAATAAAAACCCTGCATTTTCAAGCATGTCTGTGGTTATCTTTGCTCATAAGATTTCATTGTACTGCAAAAGCAAGAATCTATGGAAAGCAAAGGAGTGCCGGAGGAGACTATTCTATATGATTTTAACATATCTTATCATTCTCATCTGTTACACCAAGTATGGAACTAAAGGATTCTAGTCTGTGAATTTTACACTTAACTTAACATTCCATTAAGACTACATAATCAAACAGCTGATGAAGGGTCGGAATAAGTCTTTCACAAAAGCCCCTTCTAATAATGATAAATGACTTTGACCAAATAAAAAAAATAATGATAAATGACTTCAGTTTCATCTACAGAAACAAAAGAAACTACAGAAAGGAAGTTCCAGCAAAACCATGGTGTAGAAGATTATGAGCAATTAGGTCCCTAGCCTTCATGGAATTTACTGATCTCAAAGCAACTTCAGGCACAATAATCTCATCATCTACAAGCTCAACCTTAAGCTCAGGGTCCATTTCTTCATTCTCAAATTCACATATATTATGCAGAACACAGCAAGCCCCAAGCATAAGAGGCAAATCTTGTAGTTTCACTTCTGTCCTTTTTTGCAGGCAACCACACCTTCCTTTCAATCTTGCAAAAGCATCTTTTGAAACTTTTTGAATCTCTTGAATCTTCTCATTAAAAGCATGCTGTGTCCAAGTCAGGTTCTGCTGAGAATAAGGCACTAGAACCCAATCCATTAGAGGATACCCTGAACTCCCAACAACCCACTTGCCATTCAAAAGTTCTCCATTATTTGCCTTTTCATAAAGTGCAGATTTCTGTAACACTTCATAATCAGACATAGAACCAGGCCAACCAATAGAAACATCGGTAAAAACTCCTCTTGGATCAGCAACACCTTGAACTGTAACTGAATATGAATTTTTCTGATTCCTCTGTGTGTGCTTCTTATTATAATAAGCTGTAATATTAACCTTGGGAGCTGCTATAGGGATATGTGAGGTGAACATGGACGCCACCACATTGGGTATTCCTGAGATGGATTCAAATTCAGATTTGAACTTCCTTATTTTGAATTCATCAGGCCATTGCAAGTACTTACGCATCAGCACAGACCTAATGGCCGTACAAACCTCAAGAATTAGCTTATGGCAGGTTGATATGCCAAGACCAAATCTCTGTGAAACAAGACGAAGAGGATCACCGGTGGCTAGTCTCCATAAACAAACGGCCACTCTTTGCCTCACCGGAATCGCATTTCTGAGTGTTGTGTCTCCTTTCGCGATTGTGGGATTGAGCTCTTCGCAGATCATATCGAAAGTAGATTTTCCCATCCTAAACGCTTTCTTGAACTCTGTTTCTGGAAAATCAGGGTGGTTACATTTTTGCCACCAAGCTCCTGAACGATCTTTCACCCAAAGCCTACGTTGGTGGTGGTGGGGAGGCCCATTATTTGCTGATGCTCCGGATTTGAGCTCCAGTTCACTGGAATCTTCCCGACGGGATTTCTTTCTCTTGCGAATTCGTTCTGTTATTTTTAGTTCATCGTGATCAAAGGAGTTACTTGCTGTAATGGATTTTTGTGCGTTCTCCTTGAGGCTCAGTTTCTGATCATCCTCGGTGGAGGAGACCTGGTCGAGGTCGTCGTCATGCTCCTTTTCATGATCGTCCGGCAATAGCAGCAAGGTGAGAATGCCTTTCAATTCGTTCTCATGAGTTCCTTCGCTTTGAATCGAAGGCACGGCGTCGTGACGTCGTTGAGCATTCCTGCGTCGTTTTCCGGAGGCGTCGGCATTCATTTGGTGTAAAGAAGGGTGGAGCAAGGTATGAATGTAAGAGATGGATCGTGGGTAGGCAAAAGTTTGGAGCTTCATACATAGAAAGAAGCCAAGTTGGAACACAGCTCACTCAAAACACAAGGTCGTCTTTGCTTGGCGTTCAGTTTCAACTTCCAAGCTCATATGATTATGAGGTGTGAACCCATAGTGTGAACGCCCATTCTAAATTCAGCAAACGATGTATCCTTCGGTTTTTAATATATATTAAATATCATAACTAGATGGATACCTAAAAGACAATATAATATTATACTCGCTCTGCTTTTAAATATAAGATAGAGTTAATATTTTTTTAGAGATTAGGAAAGTTAAATATACTACTTAATTATATCCTATGTCATGTATTATTAGATTATATATCAATTTATATGTTAGGTAAAATAATTTTTAAAAAAAAGATAAATATAAATATTTTAAAGTAATTTAATTAGCTTTCTTAATCCCTTAAAAAACCAAATTTATTTATATTTATTTAAGAAAGAAGGGAGTAACTACCTCTGTATAAATGGAAAAGTCCCTTTGTAAATTTCTAGGCACAGTCGTTACTATGCAGAAATCCTTTTTTTTTAAATACTACCTTCGTGTATGCCTATATGTCATTGATATAAATATATATTATAATTGAGTAGTTTATTTAATATCTTCCACCATTTTAAAAAAAAAAAGTCAAGTGGGCATTAATGTATGATTAGGACGAATGATGTTGTACGAAAAGAACAATGGATTGTGTTGTTGCTAATGTGAACACAGACATGCGGCGATGTTTATTATTCTTTGTATTTGATTTGACTTGACGTAAAGACAGCATGCATGTACCTTCCCAGAAAGTAACGACTTTGATTATAATAAAAATATACGCATGCACGTTTATTTTATTATCTCTTGTGATTAATATAACTGATAATTGCATCTAATTAACTGGGAAAATGATACCCATATCTTAATTAAAAAAATAATATCAGAAAGGTTTCATAGTTCATTTAGCAGATGAAAGAGCAATCATTAATAAGTGAAAGATCTACCATCAACAAGTTTTAAGACTTTTACTATATATTTTTTTTTTAATTGAGACTTTAATGTCATTTTCCCAATCTAATTTTTAAAGACCTAAATTTCATTACTAGATTGAATATATCTAAAAATAATTATGATGAAAGATAATATTTTAGAAAAATCAATTTATATTTGTAATAAATAATTAACATAACTAACTTCTTTAATCTACATATATTAATCAACTAACTCTTATATAAAAGACATGATATAATATTTGTTTGGAACCAGCTTTCTATCTACTCCCTCCTGTTCTAATTATAAAACAACTTTTAAGAGTTGATTTTGATCCTAATTATAAGACAACATTTTAGTTTTAATCAATTTATTCCTAACACACTCCTATTTTATTCTCTCAAGTGTGTTTAGTTTTGGATGAGTATATATATATGAGTGCGTAGACTCTTTTCCAATCAGTGAAACTTTTAAATTGTTGAATGTTAATTTGTGTGTGTGTCTATATGTATGTATGTACACGTACATACAGATTTAATGTGATCCAACAATATTTGAATATGACTTAATAAGATAAGTCATGAAAAACAATGGATCAAAAAGCTAAAATATTTTGGATGACAAAATTCGAAATAAATTCTAAGATTGGCTACCGTTCTTTGCTTTTACCGTTCTCTTCTCATTATCGTCATCTTCTCTTTCATTACTCATCTCAACCTTTGAATTGAAATTTGAGAAGTTGAGATTTAATGTTTTACAATATTTAAATCAAACTCAATCAGATAATTTGGATTAAAAAGCTAAAATACTTTGAAAAATGATTACGGAAAGTCATAAATTAATAATCAGTAAAGAATCATCATAATATCCTAATTCTGTCATAAAGATTCATTATATTTTATTTCCTTTGAAAAATGATTACGGAAAGTCTGGAAACATGGCTGATAAATTTTCCGAATTACAATACGTCAAAGAACCGATCATCTAAAGAATAATACCCCCTCATGATGGCTTAATCATGAGATAACATTTAAAGTTAATATTGGTCATAATTATAGGGAAAAAAAATTTTAATTTCTGTCAATTTCATTTTAAAATACCCCCATTATTTTTATAGCGGTTAGATGTTTTACAAATTTGTAAAGGACGTTAGAGTAAAGTAAAACAAAGCGTTGAATAGGGACGTTACATTGGAAGGAGATGTTAAGGGGAGGCAAAAAAAGCATAGAAACAATTTTAAATAAGGGTATTTTATGAAAATAAATATAATTAACTAATTTAATTATTATCCTTAGCTCTCCAAAATTAGATAAATATGTTGAAGGAAGTATATACCATGCTATTTGCACATGGTGAGGGTGAAAAAACCAGTCTCAAAAGGGAAAAAGAAAAATGATATTAAGGTTTCAATTAAGGAAAATAATATCAAAAAAGTTCCAAAACTTATTAATATATAGTAGTTTCTCCACTTATTATTGACAAGGTTTCAGATATTATTATTATTATTTTTTAGATTTTAGTGTTATTTCTAACTAAAAAAATGGAAAGAAGGGGGGGGGGGGGGTGAGTGTGAAAGGGGGTCGCATTGAGAAGTGTGAAAGCATAATATTTTATGTGACCGCAGGACTTGCCTCAGCTTGCTCACTAATCAGCATTAGCATTCCCACCTCTGCCTAATTCTGGCGGCGTCTCGGTGAGTTGTCTCCTTTTTTATATTCTATTTTTTTTTGGGTTCAGAATAAGTTATTCTTTACTCTTCTTTCTCTCTAGAAAAAAAACGTAGGAAAATTATGTTTATTATTTAATGACCAAATTCATTGATATTTTGTTTTAAATAATCATTAGAAGTAAATGCTTATTATTTTATTGGCAAATTTACGTTATTTAGATAGTAAATAGTACTAGAATTAAAGGGTAACTTTGTCCTGATAGTTATTAAGTTTAAAAATAGAGGATTTTATTATGATTATTATTTCAATTAATTTTGAATGTTAGTTAATCTAATATGCTGAACTGATAATCCATATGTTATTTACGTTATTTTTGTTAAGATGCAAAATTGTACTAAAAGTATTAAACCTATTTTTTTTAAAAAAGATGAAGTAGATAACACATGGACTTTTAGCGCAAATTTACACCTTAACAAAAATGATGTGAATGACATGTGAACTGTCAGTTTAATATATTTGGTCAACTAATGGTCAAGTCTAAATGAGATAATGGTTAGGGTAAAATTGTCAATTGTTGAAAACTTTTAGGATAAAATTACTCCTTAACTCGTAGTACCAATTTTAAATATATTTTTAATTGTAATATCAAGCCATTTATAAACGTGGGAGTATTCGAAAAGTACTAGGTAATAATCTCTGCAAGAAGTTTCAGCTTCCGTCTTGGGTTCTGTGTCAGTCTTTGTGTGGGTCCAGTTTCTCTCCTTTTCTCATTTCTGCCCATCCCTTATTATCTGTAAATCTGGGCCGTTGAAATCTTGATCCAAAGTCTAGAAGATTTTTTAAAAAAACCGCATGCGGTATTGATACCGCATGCGGTTTTTTTTTAAAATCTTCTAAGTCCTTGGATCAAGATTTCAACGGTCCAAATTTACCTGTGAGAGATAATAAGAATTTTGCTAATGAGAAAATCATTTACCGTCTTTGTGTACTTCACAGTTCACACCTTTGGCGTGGGAATGGAACAAAAAAGAAAGTGATTCGGTTGATTGTAGTGTGAAAGGAAAATTGGAAAACTGGGAGATGATGCACGTACGTCAATGACACGTGAACTCATGCCAACCATGACGTGACTTAGGTGGGCCTCATCCTCAACTTTTCATTTGTTCTGACTCATATTGGAAACTCAGCTTTTCTTCACAGTAATCCATATTCCACAATCCACATGCGTATTTCAATGAGCGTCTGCCTCTTCGCCCTCCTTTTATTCCCGTTCTCTCAAAACATAACCATTACTCCCTCCTGTCCAAATTATACAAGATATTTACATAATTTTAAAATGATTAAGTATAACAGTTAAATTAGTTAATTATATTTGTTTTCTCAAAATGTCATTGTTTAAAATTTAAATTGTCATTCAGTTACTTTGATTCTTTGTTCTTTACTAGATCTTTCTTACCTCAAGATTTATTCGAACTCTCACATAGTTCAGTGTCATCGATCTCCCTCAACATCTTCCAATCTACTCTTGAAAGTTGGAAGTATAATTTAATAGTAATATTATTATTAAATATAACAAAAATTGTTCAAAATTATTTTATTAAAAAAACAAAAAAAAAACAGTAGAATTGATGTATAAGTGAGATTAATGAGTTGCACACATTACTCACTTAATATATATTTGAGAGGAAATTGAAAAAAAATAAAACCTTATCCTATACTTAAAATCAAGATTAATTTCCAAATGTTGTCCTCTATAATTAGGACAACTAGGACCGGATGGAGTATTCCATGTTTAAATGTTTGATTGTTTGTGTTTTATTATCCACAGGCCGCATTTTGTTTTTAGTCAGATCCACTCCCTAAACAAAAATATACGTCCAACTCAATAATACACATTAAAGCAACACTTCACTGCTTTCCATCAACGTAAATAACTCACACCTGATTAGTTGTAGGGCACATTCCATCGCGTGATTAACAACTACAAGTTGTGACAGATTTAACCCACTTAATTAGGACATTGGCCATTCGGGAAAGTTACCAAGAAAAATGTAACCCTTTGTCTCATAAGCAGTTATTACAGACATTTAATAAGATGCTGTACACATTGACTTCTCTTTAAGTCTATACCTCACACTAACCAAAATCTCCAATCGCTCCCTCACATTTTTCACGAGTGATTCAACTACTGTGCAAAAACTCCTAATCTCCCAGAACTTATATAGAAGACGCACCTATTGTTGCAGGCATATGATATGATACAGCCATGTGGGTAAATAGAATATCAAGTAAGGGATTTGCCAGCCCATTCTCGCTCTCGTCTCTTTTGTTTGGCTTGCATCCTATTGAACTTCTCTTTACCCTTCTCCAAAAGTGGGTCAACCACAACATAGTCATTAGGGTCATCGCTGCGTGTCATCCGATCCTGCACGTTCACAAACACATTACACCCAAAATTGAAGGCACCAGACAAAGGCCAATGCCATACGTGAATTTTAACAAGGACATATCTTTTTAGTTGTCTTAACTTTAAGCTATTTTTTTGACCCAGAAAAAAAATGTTTCATCTCAATGCCAACCAACTGCTGCATGTCATGGGTAATAACATTGCTTTTTATTGTATTTTAATATGGTGACTGAAAAGACAGGCAAGTGCAGGGAAATATGCTGAGTTTGTCTACTGAGACCAAACCAGTCTATTTGAACAGACTGAATAAAAATATGCATCACCGAATACTCACCTTGCCAGACTCAGGCAGAAATTTTAAGCCAGCTCCTCTCCAATCCAACACGTCCTCTTCATTTACATCTGCAGATCCATCAGTTGAGGGTGTGTTCTTTTCCGATCGGGACTTCTTAAATTTCTCTAGTTTTGCTAGAACCTGATCATAATCCAACCCAAAAGTGGAGAGGGACAGAATTATGATAGGGATAGAAGAATTTAGGATAAGAACAGGGAAAAGAGAGATAATCTAGAGTCAGAATCTAACTCCAGCTAACACAACACAATTTTGAAACATATATTTTCATTTATAATCCTTCTCAAACACAATACAAATATTTATATAGCCTTTCCTAGACAACCAACTTCCTATGATAACTAACTTCCTAAAACAGATAAGACTTAATAACTATACATCTGATAAGAATAAGAAAATAATAGAAAATAACTACTCTTTACTTCCCTTGGGTGTCTAAACCAGAATATGACATGTGTCCCTAACAATACCCTCCCCTTGAAAATCAGCCTTGTCCTCAAGGCGGGAATAAGGAAATTTCAGCCAAATTGGTGTTGGTAAGTTGCTCATTTTTTGAGAATTCAGCCGTCTTCCCTGTATCTTCGGCAATCTCCATTATTTGCAAAGTTGATGATGAACAGCGATGGCCAGGAGTAAATCTGTCACCACAGCGGAAACATTAACCTTTGTCACGTCGATGTTGTTTCTCGCTTTCTGAAAGTCTGGGCGAATACGAGTTTGTCGTGAAGTTATGTGAGTTGGCCGTCGGAATTTGTTTCTGGAAATTTAAATTTTGGGAATTTAAATTTCGATTGTAAACTGAAGACGCCGCACCGATCGGATATACTGAGTTTGAATTTGGATTGGGTCCTTGATTAGTGGCACTGAAGGAATTAACGGGTGCGTGAGTTCCTAGATTTGTGGCATTATAGTAACCGAATTGATCGCGCAACTAATATCTGAAATCTCCGATATTCTGCTCGCTGCCACGTGTATTAGTGAAAGGCTCACTGGAGCGTTGGGAACCCTGGGACTGCAACTTCAATTCGAACTCCAGCGCAAGACTCACCGCTTTATAAACGGTGCGTGGCTTATGTATTTTCACGTCTGCTTGCAATTCTTCCTTGAGACCATTGATGAATACTCCTAGGAGACAATGTTCTGGCCATCCTTGAACTTGGGCTTGCCTTCTAACAAACTCTTGCTTATATTCATTGACAGAATATAATTGTTTTATGCTGCATAAATAAGCATTCGGGTTTTGAAACTCAGCGGGGCCAAATTGTTCTTGAAAAATCTGCACTAGTTCCTCCCAATAGCGTATGGTCCTTCCTGATGAAACCCAAGTGAATGTATCAAGTGCGTCTCCTTCTAAATTAATTGCTGCAACATCAACTTTTAATTCTTCAGGCGTTTGATAATAACGAAAATATTTCTCTGCCTTTAGAATCCAGCCTCTAGGGTCACCCCCCTCATACTTTGGGAATTCAACCTTTGAGTAAGGCCGCCTAGAAGGGTTTTTACTCCACCACGGTGCTTCCATATCGCCTTCTTCATGTTCACCGTAAGTATCTTTATTGTTGTGACTTGATTCTCCTTGAGCAAATATGGGTTCCTTTTGCTTCCTCAATGAATTGATTTCTGCGTTCATCTGATTTAATTGCGCCATAATGGCTGCCAATTGGGGATTGTCTGTGTTCTGTGGTGTTTGAGATTGGGGTTGCAACATAATTATTGCTGGATCGTTATGAGGATTGGAAGTGGGTGGTATTTCGGGGTTTTGGGGAGGTTGCCTTGGAGAATTTTCCTCATATGAAGAATTTCGAGTATTCACCATTGTATCCAACAAGCCCTAAGAACGACGGCTCTGATACCAATTGATAGGGATAGAAGAATTTAGGATAAGAGGGAAAAGAGAGATAATCTAGAGTCAGAATCTAACTCCAGCCAACACAACACAATTCTGAAACATATATTTTCATTTATAATCCTTCTCAAACACAATACAAATATTTATATAGCCTTTCCTAGACAACCAACTTCCTATGATAACTAACTTCCTAAAACAGATAAGACTTAATAACTATACATCAGATAAGAATAAGAAACTAACAGAAAATAACTACTCTTTACTTCCCTTGGGTGTCTAAACCAGAATATGACATGTGTCCCTAACAAATTAGGTCATTAATAACAAATAGTGATCGAAAGAATCTCATGGATGATTAGACTGCAAGAAAAGCTGGATACTAAATCTGAAAGTCTTAAGCTTTGCCTTACAGCTACTTTTTCACCTCACAATACTTGTTCCCTTTTCAAACATTATTTTACCCAAAAAAAAAAAACATTTCTAAACAATCAGAAAAATAGGCAATGATACAAGCCCTAAGCAATATGCCTCTCCCAGAAAGTGGCCAAAGTTGTAAGGAAGTGATCTGACATCTCAATAATCATTCAATTAACTCTCAAACATTACTTGGTAAATGGTACATGTCTAAAACTCCAGCCTACTTTAGTCTCTCCATGTTTCAATTTGCATTGGTCAATCAATTCCCTATTTACAATACTTCTTGATAGTATAGAAAGATGAATATTTAGCACACAAGCCAGAAGATGGAACACACAGAATAAGGAAAAGGAAGATAAATAGTAGAAATAAAATTCATAGCATACCTCATCTTCACGTCCTTGAACTCTGCGTTTCTTCTGCTTCCGTAACAGTCTATTTTTCTCAGAATCATTGAACAACTGTAAATCTGCATCTGCATTTGCCATTCGTTCAGCTTTTGCTTCAGATCCTATTCCCCTTTTCTTCATGGACAATTTTTCCACCCTCGGTTGATCATCATCAACACTTACAGCATCGAACCTGTCAAGTGTTTTAGTTTGAAATCTGATAATAAACCATTTAGATAATCATAAAAGCCCCAAATCAATTCATGATTTCTGATGATTAACATCCTTACCTGATTGCTGATGAATTGTGGTTCTTTGGACTTGAGCTTCCTGCTCGAAAAGACAAGATGGTGAGCCTTAACTATTAAATAATCATTTTGAATAAGAAGAAACTGATTTCATCAAGCTGTTCAAGGAATCAGAAGTTCAATTTCGGACAAATTTAAGGGTTGTAGTGTTGATAAATACACATCTTATAGCAGCATGGAAGGATTTAGGTATATCATGATCTTGACCAGTCATCTCACATACCATGATATCTTGGAAACCATTTGGATACCAGTCATTGATGTGCTGTTATGTGATAAATGGGTGGCATTTGAGATCATATATTATAAGCTACATCATATCTCAGCAAACAAAAAGTGTTATTTATTGACCGCCAAAATATTGCCTTCTCATGCCAGAGTAAAGTGTGTTAAATATGTTTATGTTTCCAACTTTATCCTCGTCTTGACATGATTATAAACCCCAGAACAATTTTTTGTTTAAAAAAAAAATCAGAAGCGTGTTAAATATACGAGACATTTTTAAACAATGATGTTGATCAATACTTTTATCAGGATAAAGTCAGAATAAAGTGCACCATGAAGTTTTTATTTTTATTTTTAAGAGTTTCTAGAGTTATTTTTCAGTTGAAAAATAGTAATAATAGTAAAATTATAAAATGATAATTGATTCAATCTTAAAAGAGTAAATAACATTGATTGATACATGCAACCCAATCTAGGCATCTTGCATCCCCGAAATGTACAATACCATCACCTGCCTTACCAAACAAGGTACCTTATACCATGTACCAAATACCTCAATAGTATGTATCAGATTCAAGCTTTCATTGCCCCTGATTCAATGATGGTTCAAAAGTGCCTCAATTCCTTTGATTTTCTTAATGTTTAATGCTTGAAAATGACCCAAGAAACTTGGAGAGCTTTATGATGCCCTTAATTTTCCCTTTTTTTTAGCAGAATCTACTAGACAAATTAAAAGGTCACTACCTAGTCTAAGGACTACTCTAAGAGCATTGTGTCAATAATATGACCTGGTTAAAGCTTCCATGAGCAGAACCAGAAGTGCTCCTTAATATCAGAGTTTGAAAATTTCATTAGCTGAGCTATAAGAAAGACTATTGAAATACCATTTCGCAACTTTGGCTTCAGTGGTAAATCCCCTAACTCTTGGCGTTTTTTAAGTATTTGACTGCGCATTCTGGCATCAAAGTATGCCTCATCATCATCATCATCACTGTCATCAAGGCTGGCGTCATTATCTTCTGATTTTTTCTGAGACTCTTCTTTCTTTGAGCTCAATGCATCCCTCACAGATAACTGCACATCTCTTGTCGACTTACCACCAGATGAGGCCTGAAAAAAGCATCAATATAATATAATGCAAGAGAACTTATAAGTGGGCATATGTCGTATCATTTACAGCAATAGGTTATCAGTAAATTGTGGTTGTTTGAGATAATATGAGAATGATTACTGCTTTCAAGAATTAATCAATCAACATATGCAATGTTCTAAGAAAGAGATCTATATCAGAATCAGGATGATGGCAGCGGCCTTGATACCAGTTCATTATCAGGAATTGCTTCCTTCAGAAGACGAGGATCATTCAATACATCATGACTGCTCTTAATCTTTTGTTTTACAGATGCCAGCTCCTTTTCCTCTTCTTCAGCTTCTTCTCCAAATGAAAGCAAGTTCAGTTTTCTGCATTATAAAAGCAAGCGAAAAAAAATACTGAGGGAGATTTCACTAACTTAATCATTATTTAAAGTTCTAACAAGATACAATTTTTTCAGTGAAAAGAATTACTTTACAGCTTTTTTCTTTGAATCTTTACTGTCTGTATCGGCACTAGTTTGGATCTGAGGTTGACTTGTTCTTGGAACAATATCATCAAATGGGTTCCATAACACCTATAAAGAAGCGTTTCAAGAAGAAACTTGGTTGTTAACTTATTCCTGGACATAAAATAAAATTTATGATTATTGGTTGAAGATGAATATAAATCTCAACCTACCTCAATGGATAATATTTTTGGGGGATCTAGAGGGCGATCATTCTTATCAGTTTCAAGTTCACCCAATCTCAAAAGATTGTACACTGTATCTCCCGTCACCTAAAAACAAGTACTGAATTCAATGGATCCACAAAATTAACACAAGTGGTAAAAGGTTTTGCAACAACAATATTCCATCTATTACCTTTCCAAAAATTGTATGCTTCCGATCAAGCCAGTCACAACGATCCAGAGTTATGAAAAACTGACTCCCATTGGAGTTTGGTGACCCAGCATTTGCCATTGCAACTAATCCTCTATGTTTAAATCTTAAACGTGAATGAAATTCATCAGAGAAGACACCCCCATAAATACTTTCACCCCCTGCAATATTTAGGATAAGTTACAAACTAGCCGGTAATCAGAAAATCATCAAGTCAAGGCAAAGGCCGATTTCATCAACCATCATTTAGAAGCAGGCAACATTTTTTAGGGGTGAATGTACTGGTGTAGTTTCAAATTCCAACCACAAACTATTAAATGAGCTGACCATTCGGTGAATGAATAAATCCCTTAAGTCATTATATTTGAGTTGTCATTGTGCGGGAAAAAACAGAGAGAGAATTTTGTAATTTTTTCAGCAATTCTTCAATTATAATTCCCAACCGAAATCCTGAGCTAGCCAGTTCTCATTTTGAAGAAGTTATTTGGGGACCAGCTAAAAAAAACCTTCGGGCACCAAGTGTAGATGCACTGTCATCAACAACTGGGTAAAGATTCATAAGTAAATATTCAATTGGGGCACGCAGGCAATAGGCATAGCCGGTTTGATTGAGAAAGAAAAGAACCTGTGCCGCTGCCAGTGGGATCGCCACCCTGGATAAGAAAGTCCTTGATGAGACGATGGAAGATGGTGTTAACGTAGTAACCTTCAAGGCAGAGCTGCACGAAGTTCCTGACAGCTTTAGGGGCTTCCTTAGGCCATAGCTCAATGTCGAGCGGACCATGGGTTGTGTGCAACACCACCTTCCCTTTCGTCGGCGGTTCTAACACGTATACCGTCGACATCTTTTTCTAGTTGCTAATGCTTCACTCCACCGGAATGGAACCTGGACCAGCAACTTCGAGAAAGAGGATTGTTGGATTTGACGAAAATGATTACTCGCAATGCCTAGACCGGGAACCTGATCTGAGTAATCTCAGGTCATAGGGTTTCCGTTTTTTTTCCCCGGACGGATGACCCCAAAAACATTAATTATAAATTATGATTTAATGGTATTGAAAAAAAAAAAAAGCTACCAATAAATAAGAATATTTATCTATTTTTTAAAAAGACAAATCTGTAACTTTCCTCAAGAACATTTCAGGTTAAAAAAAAAAAACTTTCCTAACATTAGATGGTTTCTCAATTAATATTGGGGCATTCACAATGATAGAAAGAGTTAATTAAATGATCTAAATCCCTTGAAACTCACCCCATCTCACAATATCTTTTTTCAACATGTTCTGACTCAAAATAATTATCACTTCATAATCTCAAAAGAACATCAAACATTAATTGTCAATTGCATTATTATTTTATGCTTTATTTATCAATCTAAATAATAAATGTGGCAAGTATTTGTTTAAAAATAAAATATGGTAATAACAATACTTTAATCAATTAAAATTAATTTTACTATAACATAAACGATTTATTTTTTTTAATCAAATAACAAAAAATGGTTCACAGGTCAAACAAAAAAAAAAAAAAAGAATGGTTCACGACCAGAGCCACTTTCATCAGTGTCCATTATCAGGCAAATTAACCAGAGGACCCCAAAAAAGTTTGGAAAAATTACGTATAGGTCCCAAAGAACAAAAATAATTATAAAAAAGTCCCTTGAAATCACCAAATTACACCGTTTCCAAAGGGAATTTTTTGATATTATTTGTATGGAAATAAAATCCAGGTTTTTAAATGTTGTTATAAATATATGCATTTACTGTTGTAAATATGGTTTTTTCTGTTGTAAATAAATACAGTACTTCCTATTGTAAATCTAGCATTTTTCTGTTGTAAATAACATCTCTACGTTCAAAATCCAGGTGTTTAAATATTGTTGTAAATATATGCATTTCCGGTTGTAAATGACAAGATTTTAAATTTTGTTGTAAATATAGCACTTCCTGTTGTATATCTAGTATTTTTCTGTTGTAAATGACATCTCTACATTTAAAATCCAAGTATTTAAATGTTGTTGTAAATATGAACATTTCCTGTTGTAAATATAGACATTTCTATTGTAAATGGTCAGGTGTTTAAATGTTGTTGTAAATATGACATTTCTTGTTGTTAATACAAATAATATTAAAAAAATCCCTTAAGACTTCTGTGTAATTTTGTGATTTCAAGAGACTTTTTTATATAGGCGTAATTTTCACAAATAGTTTCCTTTGAAAAATAAGAATGTGCCTCAATCGTCTTCCTCTTTCTTCTAACACTCAATCCTTTGTATATAATCTATTCGTATGAGATTATTCAACACCATAGTTACAGACCCATTTTAAACGAGTATTGGGGCAAAAAACAAAGAAATAATCCAATAGGTAGCGCCGGGGCAAAAATACACCTATATCTACTAAAATTGTTGCAATTCATGTCGTCGTTTTTTCAGTATCAGTGTCTCTCATATCTGTCTGCAAAGCAGAGCTTTTGATCTCCTCATCAGCATTGGTGCCCTCAGTTTGTTTAGCTTCGGGTACTTCTCCATTTTCCGCCGTTTGCAGGTCCCCATTCTCAGTTACGCTCCTCAGTTCCCCATTACTCACTGGTTTTGGGAGTTCCCTTGCGGAAGAGGTAGCTAATAGGCGGCTAATTCCGTCATAGACATACTTTGCGTCCATGATAAGAGCAGCTCCACCAGGATAGCAGCGCCCAAAACAAGTAGCACAATGAGGAAAAGCAACCTACAAAATGAGTTTGAAGGAATTATAGGGTTAGCAGTTTACTGAGACTAGTTGCAATAAACAACAAAAATTACAAAAACCGATACCTCTTTCAATGCCCGACAGAGTGAAAGGAAAAGTCCTGATTCATTATCTCTGAGCACCCGAGTCGTATTGTACCTCAGCAGGGAGTCAGAAACAACTTGTAATCCCTTGATCAACTCTTGGGCAAGGACATGATTCAAACTTAGCGGGGCACAGGGACGCAGCTCATTCATTGCCGCTGACACACCTGCAGACACCAGAGAGATACTGTTAACACCGTCCATTTAAGTTAACACATCAGTTTGGAATAGACAAGCAGCAGAAAACTAGAGAAAACTATGTGGCATAGGATAAAAACTTTTTGGCATCAAGATAAATACTCCCTCTTGTCCTTATTATAAGGCACCAACTATCAATTTCTCGCGGACCAAGGAATGGAGGTTAAGTCATTAATGAGGTTTAAAAGTAATAAATGTTTCCAACTTTACCCCAACTTTATTGATGTAGGTTTAAATGAGTTAGTTAAAAATGAGGGCATAATGGAAAAATAATAATAAATAAGTTAGTTAAAGTAAGTTGGTGCCTTATAATAAGGACCAAAAAATGTTGGTGGTTGGTGCCTTATAATAAGGACCAGAGGGAGTACCATCCATTAAAGTTCCATCTAAGAGGGTTCCTATAGGCTATAAATGACTCTGGCAATGATGAATGAGGATGGGCATGCTGCCCCGCTTTTTTACCAAAAAAAAAATGACTCTGGCAATGAAAACTCTCTTTATTCCTATCTTGAATCTAGTCTTTTTATCTAGTCCTCTGAAATAAATCTAAGGTCATCCAGTACAGCACTTAGTGCACCATTTATCAAAAAAGGAAGAACATGACCTCTCCAACTAATTAATCAAAACAAACAACAGCATCATTATCTTCATTTGATTAAGGCTACAGAAACCCATCCTTATAATTGAAATACTCCCTCTGGTCCTTATTATAAGGCACCAACTAACAATTCTCACAAACCAATAAAAACAATTAAAGTTAATAAAATTGTCTTATAATTTAAGTAACTTTCAATATGACCCCAGTAATTGCACTAAACTCTAATATTATATTAATTATTACTCTCACCCACTGCCCTTATTTATTAGAGGCATATATGGAAAAAAATAATTAATGCTCATTGGGAACAACCAAGTGCCTTATAAAAAGGACCAAATAAACTTGCTAGTTGATGCCTTATAATAAGGACCAGAGGGAGTAAAGAAGAAAGCACTTACCATTAATAAAAACAGCAAGAGGTGGATGTTCCATCAAATAAGATGGGGGGGTGACGTCCTCCTGAGTTCCTTCACCAATAGTATTTGCAGGAAAGCCAATTGCTGGCAGGGGAACCCATCGATGTGAATCCAAGACCAACTAAGAGCATGAAGTTAGATGGTTAATTATCACATGAATGTAAGCTATTTGTTAGTGGCAAAGGAGAAGAAATGAGAGCCCCAGGGCTGACTAAGTTGTGCAACTGACACAGATTCATTCATAACATCAGATTCAGGAAACTAATATTGAAATTTGTGACTCCACCACATGTTCATTTACCTGAAAATTCTCTACTGCTGTACGCATATTTTTTGAGAATAAGTTAAGAACTGCCCTGTAATGCAACCAGCCTACATGTCAAGAAAGAATTACAACTGATATAACATGAAAAGTAACAAAAGATAATATGATTTACTCTTCAAAAAGTGACGGAAGTAAGCCCCGAAAATCCAGTCCAACCCAACCAAGTCCCATAGCACAATACTGAAAAGAAATTGAATAAAGTGAACATGAGTTGGTGTCACAGTATCAAGCATAAACTATATGTCTGTGTGGATGTCATTTTCCAAAATACTAAAATGGACAAGAAAGCATACAAATTTTAAGTGTTTATTTTCTCTTTGCATTTCTGAATGATTAATTTTAAGGGGGCAAAAAATACATAGAGAGATTCCTTGCTTTTCAAAACCTCTTTATTAGCACAAAGGATAAGTGTGACGGAATACGCTCACCATGCATTGATCCAAAATATTTGACAGTGATCCACCTTCAGTTATCTTAGGAAGCATAACTTTCAGAGTATGGAGGTGTGAGGTAATTTGGTGCATTGCCCAACTAAACAGAAGACCACCATCATAATTTTCCTCACTTCCTGATGTGTCATCAGCAAATATTGCTCGATATTGATTAACAACATCAAATAGATGCATTCGGTGACAGTTAATCATCCCTTTCAAGTATTCATATGGATTTGTCTGGTCCAGATCCTCAAGTATACCTGTAAGCCATGCCTCTCGGCATCTCAAGAACTGAAAACAGATAATTGCCTAGTTATAAACAAGCAATAAAAACAAAAGAATGAACCTAGTAAATCTGAAAACCTCCAGATAAAATACAAGCAATGAAGCTAGCAGACAGTGTGTAGAAAAGTTACTTAAACATCACCTGCAACCGCATTTCATACTCACTAAATACTCCTATCCGGCGCAAATATCCAATAATGCGGAGGCATTCAGGTAACTGTGTTGAAGAAAATACACTAGTAAGACACTAACATCTCTAACCATTTTCACAGATGAATCAAGCATCACTTATTGATAAATTTAAAATAGCAACTAAAAGAACCTGAATATTAGATCGAAGTTTTTGAAGAAGTTGAGAAAGAAGAGATTGGGTGATCTGCCTAACTTCTGCAGCCAATGCTTGAATAACAGGCAACCTGTGCAGGGGGGGGGGGGGGGGGAATAAAAATAAGCAGAAAATTCTACAGATTTTCCTCCCAGGAAACAGCAAAACTATATGTTAAAATTGTGAGAGATGAATCACAAACTTACTTTGGATGCATTGTTGAGAGCTTACAAACAAATGCTTCCAGATCTAAAGCTTCGTCATAATTCCCATTCCTTACACATCTGCAGACACAAAAATTTATTTGAATTTTTTTCAAAAAAGGATTAATGTTGATATCCTACAGCAATTCAAGTAAGACCATGTGGGCAATTCAAGTACTGCAAATGTATTTTTTAAATAAAAAAAAGAAAAGAGAAAAAAAAAAAACCCTTACGTATCCATCAATTGAGGAATTTCCAGCAAATCAAGCAAAGTACTTTGATTGGCTAGCATTGTTTGATTCATCTTCCTCTTCTCCAAAATTTGCTCTGCAGATTCTATGAACTCAGTGCATCCAGATGTCAGTTTTGGGACCTCATTAATCTGTGAGAAAGGAAAAGACATCAGGATGACCCACAATTTTTTAAAGAAAAACTTCCAAGATGACTAACATGAGGTGCTATATTTTTGCTTCTATAAATATTCTCTTCCTGGTCTCAAACTTTGAGGTATATATGTAATCCATTAAAACCAAATAATCCATAAGCATGCTCAACTAAATGAAATTACACATAAAATATTCTGGCACTTGCAACATTAGCAGATATGTATCTATATACTTTCTTTTAATTAAAAAAATCAGAAACCTTAACAGCCAACCATATATTACTTCTATTAAATGCTTTTGTGATCTTAACTATGGTGTCATTGCTTCTAAATGCACCTTATGGATTTGCTTGCCTATGTACATATGTAAAACTCCAAGGACAATAATATTAGACAACTTCCTGAATAAATAGCTTAAGAAAAACTGCGATTAAGACAGGAATAGTGAACAAATTATCTCATCAGAACCAGTTATACCGCCGAAACCCCAATCAAGCAAAATACACACACACAACATATACTCCAGGTAAAAGTTCAAGAACTTAAGAATTCCTTGAAAACAAACTCATGTATCAGCCTGCATTATGGCACGTAAAAGTAAATCAAAGAACAATCTCTGTCCAAATTATTATAGGTTAAATGCATCAAAAACTCGATACCTATCATGGAACCATACATGATTATTATAACGTCTGCTTCCCCTTTTAACCATTAAGTAAAACTACTACTACTCCTCACTCCTATTTATGTTTGTCAGACTTTAAGATGCAGCATTTTAAAAGCAAAGAGTCACCATACATATAGAGTACACATAATACATAAAGTAGATAGACAACGCTAGAAAATTGAAATAAATACCAGAGATTCAAGATGCCTGTCAATAGAAGAGACTTCCTCACGAATAGCTAGCAAGGCGTCGGCAGCAGATATGAAAGCTCGGTAATTACCCACTGCCACCTCTTGCATTTGCCTCCGAATCCGCTCCGCGTCAACCCGAAGAAGCTCTGGTTCCTAAAATTAAGTTTATTACCAACGGAAACAGGAAATATCAAAGAAAGATCGCCAATATGCAAAGTACAATTCGTTGACGAGACCGAATAATTCCAGCAATAAAATTGAAGGAGGAGAGGGTGGGGGACCTTATGAAGACGATCGAGAGTGAAGGAGAGGAGTTCAGAGACATAGGGCTGCAGGGAGTCGGAGGCGAGAGGAAGAAGGCTAGGGACGGGCGACGTCCCCTCCACTGAACCTTCAGACTCCATGGTCGGAGCTCCGCACTGGTTGATGTCCGAAAAGGCTGTTCAGTTGCAGCTTGAATAAGTAAAGGAGACACAGGTCTGTTGTAAAAGACCACAAAGAATGTGGCAGTGGATGAGAAATTAAAAATTGCCCAGCTTCATCTTCTTCATTTGGCTTTGGAGTGGCAGTGCTTCGACTTCTCGGAATCGGATCTGGATCCACCCAGAATTTCTTCGTTCGAGGGACTCAGGTCTGGTTTTACCGTGCCAAATGAGAAAATGGAAATGGACGCATCCCATTTTTTCTTTCTTCGGCCGTTTGGGATAGTGTAGTGGTAGGAGGAGTGACTTTTTTTCTAATGGAATTTTTTTGATGGACTTTTTTGTTGGTAGACTTTTTTGTTGTGATTTGTGTTTGGGACAGCGGTGGTAGAAGTGACTTCTGTTTTTTATGGGCACTTGTTTGACATAGCTTTGAAAAGATAGATGAGATGGAAAATGACTAAAAAGGGCATGAATCAAATTCACTCACACACATGTTATATAAAATGTGATAATTTTAGATAAAAAATTTAAAACAAATATAAATTTACTAAAAAAAATAGTAAAATTGCCATTAGAAAAATATAGAATTTACTAAATAAAATAGTAAAATTACCATTAAAAAAATTACAATACAATAAAGTACTTGATTTATTAAATAAAATAGTAAAATTACCAATAACTTCTACAAAGTGGAACACTTTGGTTCCTGATTCAAAATTTTAGATACTTGCATTTATGTATAAGAAATTTACTAATTTTCTTCTCAGATTCTGTACAGGAAAGATGAAAATATGCATGTATAGCATAAAGACTCTAATCAAAAACCATGGGTAAAAAAAACGAGCAGGAGTATAAATCAATGCAAGTACAGTAAACACTTCATGCTATACCCATACAAGTACAGTAAACATTTCATGCTATACCTAGAGCTTTGAAAGGGATGAGAGTAATTGAACTTTGAAATCCGGGATAGACCAGCATGGAACAACACGAAATTGGGGGAGGGGGCGAACAATGTCATTTTACAAAGGGCCCCACATACGCAATTGATGGGATGGGATCAGAAGCTAGGGGAAGTGGCTTAAAAAAAACCCCATCAAACATTTAAGTCCATTAAAAATGAAGGCAACCCAAACACCCAACAATTGAATTTTTTCTCTTAATGGATTTTTTATCCCATCTAATGGGATAATAAGTCCATTAGATAGGATATCCAAACAGGCCTCTTCTTCTTCTTTCTTTCTTTCTTTTTTTTTGGCTAACCCTCCCATTTTCCCAAATACGAGTATATTCGAATATCTTAGGGGAAATCACATTTAAATCTTAAGAATTGGAAAAAATAACAAAATAATTCTATGGTAGATTTTCCTATAAAAATATCTCAAAAGACTCCAAACGTTGAAATTATCTTCTTGTTCTTTGTAATTGATACTCCCTCTCTCCCCGATCCTAATTATAAAACTTAGTTAATTTTTTTGAAGAGATTAAAGAAGCTAATTAAATTACTTTAGATTTTTTTTTCTTCAAACTAATTAGTTTGATTAATAAACTACTCATTCCGGTCCTAATTATAAGAAGAAATTGGAGTTGGTTTTGGTCTTAATTATAAGAGCAAGTTTTAACTTTTGTCAATTTTTTCCTATAATACCCCTATTTATACTTATTATTAAGAGCATTTATATATGTGTGTGTACATATATATGTATATCTATGTTTATGTGTGTCAATATATATATGTGTAGATATATATATGTGTGTGTACACATACATACATATATATATATACATATATATATATATATATATATATATATCTGTGTGTGTGTCTATGTATGTATGTATATATGTATGCAGAGGCGGACACAAGGGGGGGCTAGGGGTGGCCCCCGCCCCCCCTAAAAAGAAAAAATTTTGTGGATGCATGCGTGTTGGGAACTTGGAATCGATCTTGTGACTTGTGAGGTAAAATAAACATATTCTAAGTTTCTAACCATCAAGCCACATGGATGAACAATACGATGATGTAATTTGATATAGCATATCTGAGTTTATTTTGTTAGATATAGGATATATTAAATGCCTATTTTTTATTTATTTTGTTTTATGATGTAATTTGATATGCACTCATCTTTTCCTAAATAGCTTTCCATTATTATATATAGTTTCCTTTTTTTTAATGATGTAATTTGATATGCAAATCAAGAGATGACATTTAATATATCTCCAACCTTTAATATATCCAACCCAACCGAAATCGCATTCATCTTCTTTGTCTCGCTCGTTGCTCGTCCGCCATTTTTTTCAACAGCTTATTTACAAATTTTTAGAATCAGTAAGGTACTTAAAAATCACTTCTTTTCATTAAATCTTCTTCATGAAATTTATCATACATGATTTTATTTTTCTAATAATACTACTTTTATACTGATTAAAGAATCTTTTAGGGTTAAAATTTTAGGCAAGTTTTGAGTTTTATTAAAATATGGCTATGAGAATATAGATGATGACTAATAGTTAATTTTAATCAGTTTACTTTTGTTATTAATATTATTGTTAAAATCATATTGATCATGAAATAATTCATGCTCTTTGTCATGAAGGCTAATTTCTTAATGATTCTTTGATTACATACGTTGAAAAAGGCTAATTTCTTGATGATTGTTTGATTACATACATTGAAAAAGAAATTGTTTTGAGTTTTAGCATGAATTCAATTATAAATAAGTTTAACAATATGAAAACATGTAGAGTAAAAGTCAAGTGAAGTAATCTTAATTTCTGTAATAGATTTCTTTCAATTTTTAGTATATTAGGTCTGTATTGCATTTCAAGTACTTTTATTTATGACGTAACATTTTTTATTTTCGCCCCCGTCAATAAAATTCCTGGGTCCGCCACTGTATGTATGTATGTATGTATGTATGTATGTATGTATGTATGTATGTATGTATGTATGTATGTATGTATGTGGGTGTGTGTGTGTGTGTATGTGTGTATGTGTGTGTGTGTGTGTATGTATGTATGTATGTGGGTGTGTGTGTCTGTCTGTATGTATGTATGTATGTATGTATGTATGTATGTATGTATGTGGGTGTGTGTGTGTGTGTATGTGTGTATGTGTGTGTGTGTGTGTATGTATGTATGTATGTGGGTGTGTGTGTCTGTCTGTATGTATGTATGTATGTATGTATGTATGTATGTATGTGGGTGTGTGTGTGTATGTGGGTGTGTGTGTCTCTATGTATGTAGATAGATCTATATGTATACACATGGCTATATAAAAAGTAACTAATATACATATATACTAAACTAATATGTCATGGATGTCTAACGTAAGACAAATTAGAAACACTTATAATTAGGACAACTTGTGTCATTTTAAATTTATATAAGGACATATTAGGAAAATGAGTAAAATTAACTAATTTAACTCATCTCATTAATTCTCTCAAAATCGGTTAAATAACTCCTATAATTAGAACCGGAGGGAGTAATATATAGTCTAAGGATATATAACATATGAAATGATCAAGTAACAAATTTAGCTTCTTTAATCTCTTCAGAAAAAGTCAACTAGGTCTTATAATTAGGACCGGAAGTAGTATTTAGATATTATATGATATAAGTTATATGACTAGGTTCAAGAACTTGTTAATCGATACTCTAAGGCTTATCAATATAAGCATATCCATTTATCAACGAAAAGTTGTTTTAATTAACATTGATGAGCTTGCCAATTATTACTCTACGACTTATTAATATAGTCGCGTCCACTTTTCAACATGAGCTTTTTTAAATTGTACTAGAAAAGTGACCGTAGTTAAATATATATGAGTTTGTTAATAACTAGTATTTTGACTTATCATTATAAGCAATTAAGCTTGTCAAAATAAACACATACACTTGATAATGTAAAATTTGTCATTGTAGACAAATAAACTTGCCAAAATAGGTAACCAATGTATAACTTGTGAAAATATGCGCATACATTCGTCAATGTACAATTTGTCATTATAGACACATAGACTTGTCAAAATAAGAACATGCACTCACAAATGTATAACTTGTCGTTATAGATACATAAACTTGTTAAAATAGACGCATAAACTTATCAAAATATGCACATATACTTATTAATCAAATTTAACAATTTATCTTTACAACTTAAACATTCACTTTTATAAAAAATTAAATAATTTTATATAAATTTTTACTTAAGATTTATAAGCAATTTTTTAAATTATTAAAGGAAAAATATCAGTGAGGTCTCAAGGAAAAGAGAAAATATAGAAAAAGTTTCAACCCTAAATCCCCTGTCAAAAAAGCCCTTAGGAACTTTTTTTAATATTAATTACGGAATTATAATATCAAAAAATTCGGGTTGTCAAAATGGGTTTTCCTGTTGTTTAATTTTTGTTCAGGTTTCTAAAATTCTACACACTGGAGAAAAAATGCGGAAAATTTTTTACAATAAGAAAATCTATTTTGATAACATGAAAAACCATTTTGACAACAATATTTTCATAGAAAAATTTTAATAACAGGAAAAAGCCATTTTAACAATATAAAATGTTATTTTGACAACGAAATTTTTTTAATATTGAAATTCTACAATTAATATTAAAAAAATTCCTAAAAACTTTTTTAATATGGGATTTGAAGTTGAAACCTTTTTGACTTTTTTAGAGAAATTAAGGAAGCTAATTAAATTACTTTAGAGTATTTTTATTTTTCCTCTAAACTAATTAATTTGACTAATAAACTAATATATAATCTAATGATACAAAACATATGAAATAATTAAGTAACTGATTTAGCTTTCTTAATCCCTCCAAAAAAGAAAATTAGAGGTCGCGCGGATTTGGATCCCCACGTCAAAAAAAAAAAAAAAAAAACCCGGGGAAAAGGGAAATTAGGCGAAGGGTTATGGGTGTTCCATATTACATGGGTGTCTGTGCAAAACCCTGAATCTTCCCTTTTACTTGCGTTGGGGACTGACCAAAAGAGTCTTATACGGATATCCCCCTATACTTTGGATGAATGCTTGATCTAATCATCTAAATTGACTTGCAAGTTACGAGATTCCTTCGTGTAAAACCCCGTGAAAGAGGCAGGGAAATGGCATCAGGCACTCAAGATTCTGAGCAGCAACAAATACCAGTGCAAAGGATACAAATTTACTCAACTACTACTGGAGTGTCCCCATTTTGGAGAGGTCCTTCTATTCTCTTTCTCTCTGTCTCATAATTCTGCTTGCAATTCCCAAGCATTCAAAATTGTTGTTTACTTACAGAGAAGTATGAAAGAGAAGCCAAAAAGTATTGGGATTGGTTCTACCGGCGGCACCAGGACAGGGTTTGTTTTCCCAACTCTTTTGTTTTTATCCCATTCCCGCGCAAATCTGCTAATTCTTCCTATTCTATTCTCTGTTAATCCAAATGATGTTGCTGCTTTGTCTATTTTCTGCTAGCTTCATCTGCATCACTTCTTTTTACCCTCAGCAACATATTAGTCTCCTTCGCCACAATTGGTTTGACTACTACTAATGCTATTTTTCTTTTCTGGCATTTTCCCTTCAGTTTTTCAAAGATCGGCACTACTTGGATAAGGAGTGGGGCAGCTATTTTTCTGTGAGTGGAAGGAAATGATTTCTTAATTTGTAATTTGATTTGATTTTCTGAGGCGTTGCTCAAGATTCTAATCGCCTAAGTTCCTTTCAACTCCAGGGAGATGGAAGAAAAGTGATTTTGGAGGTATACACGTACACATCTGTGCTACTCCATTCTCTTCCCGTCTCCCCATTTCTGACGCACATATAGGTTGCCCCATCTAAGCACATGCTGTTTCGGTTGGTTTTTCAATTATCATACGATGACTCAGTCCACTAGCGGACTTACATCCCCCAAAAAAAAAAAAAAAAAAGCTGAAATGCCTGTATTATTTTCCCCCCCACTAATTTCAAACTCTAATATTTTGCTCTTTCTCCCTCCCTAACGTCACTGAATTAGTTTGAGTGGATCTGCATGCGACAGCATAACAATTGGATATATGTGAAAATGAAATTAGTCTTGTCTTCAATGCATACTGTGGTTATGGAGTGAGAACCATTCCATATTGGTTTCCCTCCTTAGCTATTCATTATTTATTAGATCTATGGTGGGCGAATTGATCACTGAAGTTTATCTGCTGTTTATGCTTCTCTCCGGGAGGTGTTTGGTCTATGAAGATGTTTAATAAGTAATGCTGTTTCCTGAGCAGGTCGGTTGTGGAGCAGGAAATACTATATTTCCTTTGATTGCGTCATACCCAGATGCTTTTGTTTATGCATGTGATTTCTCGCCCCAAGCTATTGAGCTGGTCAAGGTTGGAAATTTTTCTTTCATATAATGTTTCTGATCATCAACCACATTTATACATGCATGTATAGCTAGTTTGGCTGGCTAGGCTCTTTGATTCAATTTACCAGTTGAACCATGTCTTGTAACCACACATGCATTTGATATAAATGCACACAACATGTCGTGGTCTCATGTTGGAGTTGTCATAGTTTTATACTCATAGGGTATGCAGTATATGGTATTTTTCAGTGGAAGTTTGTTTTGGGAGTTTACTTCATTGAAACTAACTTTAGTAATTTATATTATGATAAAAAAGATCCACTTTTTCTAGGTTTAACAGGATTGAATTTGTATTACTAATCATGTAGATGTCACAAGAACGAACCCATTTTTCTTATTGCAGGCACATAAAGAATTCGAGGAGTCACATGTTAGTGCTTTTGTCTCCGATTTGACCGCTGATGACCTATGCAAGCAGATTTCTCCATCTTCAGTTGATATTGTTACCATGGTATTTAAAGCTATAGGAGAGTGACTTGGGATTACATTTTCTGTTATTGGTTGGTTTTATAGTGTTGTGCTTTTAATTAACTATAACCCAGTCGTTTTAGTAGCTGACATGTTAAGCAGATATTTATGTTATCTGCAGTATCACCAGAAAAGATGCATCAAGTATTGCAGAACATTAGAAAGGTTATCAAGGTAAGAAACTTATTACTCTCAATAGGTTGTGTTTTCATTCATCTTTCATGATAACCTGTTTTGGGCTTCAAATTCATTCCCATTTTCCCTGTGTTCAGCCAAGTGGTTATTTGCTGTTTCGAGACTATGCTACTGGAGACCTTGCTCAGGTTGAATTTCTGCATTCCTATTTAAGTCTTCTGCTAGAGAATTTATAAGACCTCAAAATGGTTGTCTAGATGTTTTTGCCTTGATAGATAATTCACTGTGATGGCTAGAATAATTTAAATTTGCTTTCTCATTGTAGTTCATATGAACTACATGAAATTTCCTGAGTATTCTTATCTGTGGTTAGACTAAGGTGAGGCGATTTGACAATCCCACTCAATATTTATTGTTGTTTGATTTGTACTAAATTAAAACATGTTGACATTAAATTCAGGCGACATGTCCACTTCTAATTGCTACGAGTGCTTACACTAAATGCTTTATATGGTCTCTCGTCAACTTAATACCATTTTGATAAATATCTTTTCCTTGGTTGGGTGACTGTTTGACCATCAAAGTTTGATTGATCCATATTTTCAACAACTGATGTTTGATATCTCCATTTGTTCCATTCTATAGGAAAGATTCTCTGGCAAGGATCAAAAGATTAGTGATAATTTCTACGTTAGAGGTGACGGCACTGTAAGTAATCAATTTTTGCCATGTTATTTTGTACTTTAGTTGACATTTGAAGCTCCTTTTGTTTCTTAATGTAATATTCCTCTTGTTTCAGCGTGCTTACTATTTTTCAAATGAATTTTTGACAAATTTATTCAAAGAAAATGGTTTTGATGTTGAAGAACTTGGCGTGTGTTGCAAACAAGTTGAGAACCGCTCAAGGGAGTTGGTGATGAATCGGTAACGTGGCTCATTCCTTATATTCATTCTACATTTTTTTGTAGTAATTTAACAAAATTAAAAGATTGGTTATTTTTGGTTGCCTGAACTTCTTCTTTCCAGTGTAGAGTTGGAATTTAATTGGTCTCCCACTATCTACTGTTTTAAGAAAAAAAAAGTCCTTTCCTGTTCATCTTAAATAGCGACTGCAATAACTCTGTTTTCCTGTTCATCTTCCTTTTTCTTTGGTTTAGGCGTTGGGTGCAAGCCGTATTCCGGATCTCAGACAATTCTAACTCTTCCTATGGAAAAGAAGCAGAACCAAATGCCAATTGTCTTGATTCTGAGGAAGTCAAGGAAGATGACGTAAAGAGGCTTGTGAATGACTCTGCCATTGACTTGTCTGAGGGCTTGGCAGTGGATATGTTTGGAGTCTCACCTTCAAGTGAGAATGAGGTATGGGTGTAAGCTTCGAGGTTCTTACCTTTTGCTATGTGTTTGTCATTTCTCCCAAGTCCTATCAGAAAAATTGTCAGAGTCCCCACTCAGCAAAAAAAACATCCTTCGGAATTAAAAGCATATCTAAATATCTAATAGAGATTTTTCTTGCGTTTTTAGTTGATATAGCAATTTGTTCTCTGTTCTTGTCTGAATACAGATTGCCCGTTGGCTCTATTTAATTAATATAAACCTAGCTGCCAGTGCTGTTTTCCTAATATGCTCACATGGTTCTTAGCACTCTTCAAATTTTTCATGTTAGATTATTGAGGTCAATCCCAGAGGGTGGAATTTTCGGATCAATGTGCTATCAAAGGAGCACCAACATACCTGCAAATCAACAGGGTTGATGCTATGGGAATCAGCTCGGTTGATGGCTTCCATCCTGGCAGAAAATCCCGATATTGTTGAAGGGAAGCGGGTCTTGGAGCTCGGGTGTGGCTGTGGCGGTATCTGCTCGATGGTTTCTGCTAGAAACGCTCACATTGTAGTCGCCACCGATGGAGATGCTTTTGCTCTTGAACTCCTTGCCAAAAATGTCGCATCTAATCTTCTGCTGCCACTGCTTACTAAACTGATTACCAAGAGACTCGAGTGGGGAAACAGGGATCATATAGAGGAAGTGAAGGAAGTGAGTGATACAGGCTTTGATGTCATTGTGGGGACGGATGTGACATATATTCCTGAAGCCATATTGCCTTTGTTTGCAACCGCAAGAGAATTGATTGCTTCCAGTGGAAGCGGTAAAGATAAAAAGGAGCCTGCACTGATTCTTTGCCATATTTTCCGGCGAGTAGATGAATCATCGCTACTCTCAGCTGCAGGGCAATACGGTTTCAGATTAGTGGACAGGTGGCCTGCTAGAGACTCAACTTCACCAAGCATTATCAGCAATTGGTTCCTGGATAATGGTTTAGAGGATGATGTTCCAAGTACGGCATTGCATATCCTGCTCTTCCACAAAGATTGAAATTAAAATTGGTATCCTTTCTTCCATTCAATTTGGCTTCTTTCATTCTCTCCTTCCCTAAGTTGGTGCGTCAAAAGGCAGGAAGCGATTTGTTTGGGCTCCATTTTTGGAAGATTGTTATGTAGCTACCACAGATATTGTTTCAGTTATAATGGCAAAGGGATCCGGAGGACAGAAGCTGGCCTGCAGAGCAGAATTGTTCTTCAACCTGCATTGTCGTTATTTTTTTTAATTTTATTTTTCGCAGCGACTGGGTGGACTACGTCCTATTTTCGTATTTGCATGTTATGGCACCCTGTGTGTGTGGACTATCTGAAAAAAAAGGGTAATATTTTTCTGAAATATCCATACAATTTACATCTCACCAATAATGGATGCATGGAAGGTCAAAAAAATAAATAATGTATGCTTGTAAGTAATTGTTTTTCATAGATGATAAAATTGACACCTTCTCTAGCTGCATACCCACGGCTAATTCATATGGCAAAGCTAAAGCATGATATACTAGGTAATTATGAGGGCTAAGACCGAATCTAGTTATATATCAGTTTATATATTAGGTAATTATTTTGGGGGGAAATAATGAATATATGATAAATAAAGTATGGATTGAAGCCTTATATTTAAGATTAAAAAATTTAGACAAGTATTTATCAAAAAGATGGGGCTTGATGGAGTTGAATTCTTTGTGTTTTGGAGAATGCTGAAAGGTAGAGCAATTTGCCTCTTTATGAACTAATTAAACAAATAGCTAGGAGTAAAAACTACTGCAGAAATGATCTCATGACATGCATGTTGTTATATCTTATTCCTTCAGGTCTTAATTATAAGACAAAATTGATTTTTTTAAAGAGATTAAAGAAGCTAGCTAATTAAATTATTTTAGAACATTTGTATTTTTAATTTTTTCCAAACTGATTAGTTTAATTAATAAATTAATATATAATCTAAGGATACACAACATATGATATGATTAAGTAACTTATTTAGCTTCCTTAATCTCTTTAAAAAATGTCAACTATGTCTTATATTTAGGACCGAGTATTATGCAATACTAATGTTTTTGTTTTACAGTATATGTTTGGAGCTTGGAATTCAAGGGATATATATATAAATAAATAAACGGAGCTTTTGCTGGATTGATATTGATGAAATGAACAACATTTGAAAGTAAGTATTTATTCTTCTTCTGTGCGTGGAGCTGTATTTGGTGTTAGTTAATGAGAATTAATTATATCAATAATGAAAGTAAAAGAGAAGTCAAAATCCATATGCATCTGTCAAGACTGACTCATTGTAAAAGCTTAAGCCTTTAATTAACACGCTTTAACTTTCACTAATTTTAAAGAGGAACAACCCAACATGACGGACAATAGACAACACGGGGAAAAAGATGAAGAATAGGCCTTGTGGTTCCACCATTATTAATGAAGCTTTCTGTTTCAGTCGAACAAGCCACAAATAGGGATGAAGATAGATCCAATCAGAAGCAAGAAGAAGAATATATAATTACATATATATCCGCCATGGCTAGCTTGCCCCAGAAATTAAGACCCTTCATATATTTGTCTCTTTGCTGTCTCCAGTGAAAGCGAATATTGATTTCAATTTTGGCCACCAAATCATCATCAGCTTTATCCTATAAAGTAATAATAATCAAATCTTAATTATGGAAATTAACAGTAACTATACAGCCCACCCTTGTGATCAATTTGTTCTTCTCTACCTCAAAGAGTGAAACTCAAATACTCTTCTGATTCTAAATTTAGAACATAGTTTATATTATAAATTACTATTATCTTATATTTAGGACTAGAAGTATAGTAATTAACACCAATATTAATAAAATAAAGATTCATATGTATGTATCTGACATGACATGACTGCACATATTCAAAAGTTAAAGATGAAATGTAAGCTATATATATATGAGTGATCAGCGAGAATACATAAGATCAAACTTCATCAATTACAGTAAGAGATCGATCAACCTCTTATTGGATCAACAGACTGGCACTTATTTAGGTCCTGCACAGTAAATCTCCCTGAATTAGAAATTAAACATTCTTCTATATCCATAAAGAAACAGTAAGAAGAACCTAATTATTAAGATTAAGAGCGAAGACACACACAACTATGATAAGCCCCGTACATGGAGTATATACAATAAATCTCACATATATCCAGCGTATATCATGTGCAGCAACGTTAGGGTTAGGGCTATAGGAATAGAGATAGATAGATAGAGAGAGAGAGAGAGGAGGTGGTGGTGTGACAGAGAGAGAGTGAGCACGCATAGTTTCAAGCATAAACCATGCAAGAAAGTACCATGTGTGCTCACTCTCTTCTGTCACTTCCCTTACCCTTCAAAGTCTCATGCCATTTTGCAGCTAATAAAGCTCATGGATCCAACTGCACTAACATAGCTCCGTTTAAATCATTTCAGCAAAAAAAGAGTTAAGGGATTAATTTGGGGAAGATAATAAGCCCCTTGTTCAATCCCTTAAACCCAATATATATATATATATATATGTTGCATTTGTATGGAACAATTGCATAGAATGTTGCTGTGCGAAGAGGACATGAGGATGGTGGGGTTTATATAGAGGTAGCCCCAGTGACAGTTTGCTATCATCACGTTTGGAAGGAATATATGTGGGGTTTATCTCATTGGTCATTCCATATTATTTTAAACATTTTGCAGCAGAGAAAAAAGAGAAGGCACAAACCAAAAGAAAAGTGTGGAAACATATGTTCATTATTTTATCTTTATATATCATCATCTATACCCATAATACAATAAACCACAAACTTATCCTTATTTGATGTTACCCAAGGCATCTCTATCTGGGAGTTCTTTTTCCTTTCAATCACCACTGTCAAATTTTATTCTCTGGCTTCGTTCGGACAAATGGACGATGGTCCCTTCAATTGATGGAAAATACAATTTCAACACGTACGCTCTGTTTTGGCCAGATTCATTTGAGAAATCCAACCCGTAAATATGTATTATTAACTGTCTGATCATTACTATATTTAAACATATGACATCCGAAATTTGCTTCTACATATTAATTAACCTACTCATCGTCCCATTAAAACTTATATGGCTCTTGAATGCCCGAACCAATTTCAGTGCTCGTAGCAATGATTAGCACGGAATGCTATTCATTGTAGTAGATCTATATTGTTCAAATAAAATTTTAACGGTCTAGATTTAAGATTTTTAATTAATGATTTTTAATTGAAAAATCATTTTTTTAAACACCGGCAATTATATATTATCTTCATTTTATATTTTGTATACGTTTAGATAATTTTTTTTTGAAAAATTTTAAAACTAAAAAAAATCGATCAAAACCATTTAAATCAGATCTGAACGGTCTGCAATGATAAAGAGCTCTCAGTGTTCATCATTGTGATGAGCATTATGATGAGCACTGAAACTGATTCCCTTGAATGCTTCTGACTTGATCAATCTCATCGTTTTGCAAAGACCATATACAACAAGTTTATGTATATTGATATTTGTGGAACCAATTTCAGTACACATTGCAATTTGAGCACCAAGAGCTAATCAATGAGGTGAGATCTACACCGTTCAAATAGGATTTTAATAATTTATATTTAATATTTTCAAATGATGATTTAAATAAAAAAAATTATTTTTTGAAAAACTAACAACTAAAAGATTATCTTTATATTAGATTCTGTACACATTAAGATAATTTGTTTAAGGGAAAAAAACCAAAGTAAAAAAAAAAAAAAATCATCTGATCCATCCAAATCATATCTAAACAGCTTGTATGATAAGTAGCTCTTTATACTTATTATTGTGATAAGCACTGAAACTTGTTCCGGTTGTTCCTGTGTATAAGTTGGTCAAATTCGGATGGGATGGAAATATTAATAGAAACTACTTTTTTATTCACCGGAAAGAGGAGCGAATAGAAACTACTAATTTGCATCAAGTTAATAGTTTTCGGGGCACTAAAGCGGTAAATGAAAATGCTGGGGCTTAAATTGTAATTAGCTTACTCTCATTTCCACCTGTGCTCTCTCATAAAATATTAATTACTACGTTTTATGTTGTCATTGATGTCTCAGAATATATATTTACATATGTCTTCTTCGAAGATTAAATACTACTTAAATAGGCCTTCAAATCAAAACAAACATATATAATAATTATTGAGAAAAACTAGAAACTAATTAATCGATCAGTTTATGTAAGTAAAGATATAGATAAAGATCTGATCATCATATCGTGAGCCCTAGAGAGTTTCTAAAGTGTTAGAAACACACACACACATATGAGGATACTGTATGTTCTTCTATATATACAGTATATCAAATATATTAAGCATTCTCTCTTATCCAATTAATATAATGCATATTTGTCATTATTTTCTTAATTTACCTCTATTATATTGATACTCCCTCAATATATAATAATCAAGGATAAGAGGAAATTAAGAGAAATGATTGAGATGTTTTAGAAAATACATATCATATTAACTAATTTAACAAACTTTTTTAATTTAATTAAATTATGTAAATACATCTTATATTAAAGACATAAGGGTAGTAAGTGGTTTGCAGCATTTTCATGAATGATTTTATTCGAAAAGGAATAAGTTGAACGACGAAGGAGGGATTGGGAATGAGAAAGGGAAGGTTCGTTCTTGCTGTGAATTGTCAAAACCAAGAATAATGTGACAGATCAAAACATTATTAATAATGTAGTGACCTCTCCATCTTAAAAGGAATATTCAAGGCATCCTTGTAATTAATTCTGGCTATATTGAGCTGAGAGATCGAACTGGAGTGCAACGCATGGAAACCAAAGTGATGGCTGGTCCCCTATTTCCTTTAATAAATTAAAGAGCTAATCAGCCAATTAGCGATCATCAACACACACGCCCAGCCGTTTAAAGTATATATGCTTTTACTTTATCTTAATTTAAACCCATATTATTGATGCAAAAGTAGGTCATTGACGTTAAGTTTCGAATCTATTGCAATAAGTCCACGTGGTTTGCGGGACGTCATGCCTCTTATATTCATTTCCCATTTTTCATAATTTACTACTACTCAAGCCTGAACCACTTTGATTGGCCAAGTTGACACCTTGCAAAATCTTTCCCTACTTGTGCTTTAGATAAGAAGCTTATAGCCTCATTAATTATTGTTTGAGTAAAACTAGCCAACCCCATCACACACTGACACACTGACAAACATAGCTGTACAAATCTTGAGGTGATTACTAAATATGTAATAAAGGGAACAGTAGTGATCACTGTTTAGATCGTCACAGGTTAGTTGATTAGTTATAAGTTCAAACTTAATGATGGGATGAGGTGCGAGGAAGCAAAGGGAAAATGGAAGGCTTTCTTAAGAAGAAAGAGGCATGTGAGGGTGCTTCTAGACTTACCATTTTGGGGGAGGGGAAGAGGATTACGAATATTGTAATGAGCACGCTGATGATTCTTTCAAGTGTGCCTGTGTGTCAACAACCGACTTTGGATGGCAGAGAGAAAAAGGAAAAACATGTAGCTAGGTCTAAATTTTAGTTGAATAAATAAATTATTAAAGGACCACTTGGGACGACCAGCGAGCAAGATGATATATGATGATAAGCATCGATCTAGTTGTGGTATGCGGGTATGGGTGGAAGAATGATATGTTTCTTTTACTTTTTGGTATAAGGCTTTTTCTTGGCAGATAAAAAGATCAGATATGGGACTTTAGAGGTGAGTCTTGGAACAACGATAAAGATTGTTGTCATAAGCTTACGAGTTTAAATCCTAGAAACCGTAGTATACATCTGACTTTCTTTAGATCTCACTTGGTGGCACTTAGTGGAAACATTGTGCATTGATCCATCATTTCTAAAGAGATGGGACTTTAATGAGAAAGGAAGAAGCACGTTGTAAACGCTTTCGGCCAAGTGAGGGATGGGTCGGAATTAGCTGCAGATCCGAGAGGAAGCTAAGTCAAAAGATTAAAGACAAGTGAGGTATACGTGGCATTCTAGGGTGAGGCGTGGTTCAAAAAGGATCAGATATACTGGTCCCAAGTCCCAACGATATAGATATGGGTGGTTATAGCTATAATTAAGCTTCAATAATAAATGGGCTCCCACAAAAGCCTGGAAGGATCGATGGATAATAATGGCATCTGAAACAAAGAAAGAATAAGGTCAAATTCATGAATGAAGATGAGATTGTTGCATTAGCTAGCCCCACATCGTATGGTTGGGGAGTTGCCAAAAGCTTTTATTTTGGATCGTGTCGTCAAGTGGGTGGGTGGTGACTGGTGATTATTCCATAGATAGAGATGCTCATGACTGGTGAAGTTCATTTTCACATACTGTGCACGAATGCGATACCATCGTCTTTATCTTCTCATCTTCTACTACTGTCTTCACTAGCTTGGAACTTGCCGATACAGTGTATACACACACTATTCCAGATTTTTTTTTTTAAAATTGCCACTAGCTATTTGCAAGTTCTCTCTTTGATATATATATATATATTCTTATTCAATTTTCATCTTCATTTTACAATTTCCTAATGATTTGGAATTGTACTCCTACACTTTCATCATATTAATGGAACTGTGTGTCTTGGGGGGGGGGGGGGCGTGTGTACGAATGCAAATAACTTTGGGTTGAGTTTCTCTCATAATCATTTTCTCATTATCTCTCACCATCTCTAAATCATATCCATCCAATCAATTACAGTACCACTCTAACCTTTCTCTCATATTCCCAATCAGTGGCCCATATGAGCTAATAAGAGAAAATGAGAAAAATGATGAGGAGAGAATCCTCTTCCAATAACTTTTGATCTCCCAATGTAAAATAAGTGTCAGATATAAGAGTAAAGAAAATAAAATTTAATTATGCATACTTTTAATTATAGCATTTTTTAAAAAATTTCTCTAAATTGCCACTAGGATTATTTCCATGGCATTGAACCTAAACCTAAACCTAGCTAGCTACTACAAGACTAGCATATTAAGAGTTCCTTAAATTTATAAACTTCCAATGTACTTGTGATAATTATATTGACCAAACAAAAAATTCTATACATTTGAATATTATTTATCATGACTATCTGGCTAGCTTGTTATAAGATTTTTCCTAAGGAAGGATGAGGGAGGGTTATTCCTGATGCTAACAATAGCGTTTTTTTTTTGGCGCTTGTTTGGATAAGGATTTATAAATGTATTCCATGTCAAACTAGATGTGGATATGAATCAGTGTTGTATGATTGTAGTGGTGGATAATGTACGTGGAGGAGTTTTACAAGACAACGAGGCTCAATTAGACATGTGGGCTCACTTGTAAGCTCACAATGCAATACTACCTCCAATTGCCGTTAAACTAATAGGGATCTCTTGTCGGTTTTAGACTTGACACCAGCCCTGACAAGCTCATTCAACAGTGGATAACAACATGGCTAGCTGTCAAACTACAAAGATTCAAGTAATTTTATGATATTTTTGTCTTTTCTATTACTAGAATTTTTTTGGTTTGCCATAAATAAGGTGTGTCATTAGCCATGGAAATAGGTCAGATCAGATCAGACTTTGGCTAAACAAGCTTGAGCCTGTAATGGGGTTAAAAGGCTTAGGCCTAAGCCTGAATACAGGTTTTTTTTAGACTCAGGCCTGAGCCTTCATAAGGCCTGGTCAGACCTAAAGCATTTTTAAAGGCCTATTAAAAGGCCTCATATTGCAGGCCTTGAAGGCCATAAGTAGGCTTCATGTACTTTGAGCCTATCAAAATCTATATAAATATAAGAATGAAAAAATAAATATTGTGTTATTATATATATATATATATATAATGTGTAAACAGGCCCGACCTGAAGGCTTACAGGTCTGACCTATTTACACATATAGGCATTTAAATAGGCATTGGCCTGACCTTTTTAACAAATAGGTCAGTCCAGACTAAGCCAGGCTGTAGGCCGCCTGATAGGGGCCTAACCTATTTCTAACTCTATGTGTCATGCAGGTACGAGGATGCATGTCTCCATAACAGGTGATCAAGTCGGCACAAGCTAGGGCAAGCACTGCTACATCTCAAATATTACAACAATATCATCAAATTGCCGATACAATCGCCAACCAACTAGTATCAGGTGGAGGGAGGCATCTTTAGACCCGGACCTACAATGCTCATCAAGGGAACGTTTTCTTCAAGATCAACAAAACAAGAGGAGGACAACGTAGCTTATCTATCAAAATTTATTTTGCTTGCAAAGATTTCCATGAAAGGGTTCTTAATCCTAAAATTAGACTTGAAGTCCTTCAAATGCAACTACAGGCATTTAGAGATGCAATGACTTTTTTATCCTCAGGCAACAACAAGTACTTCATCCAAACAGATTTTCGATACATTGTAAACTTATTAAGTGCTCCCATATAAAAATCACTATACTAAAATAACAAAAAATGTCTTTTAGAATCTGTCTTACCTTTTACATGATATGTATATTACTTAGATACTTACTTTGTAGCTTATACTTTTTCATCCAAAAAAAAAAAAGAAGGGATCTTTATTAGTGGTTTCAATTTGTATTGGTCCTGGATATAACTTTTTATTCGGACTATTTAGAGGCCATCAAATCCACTTAAAGGGGGAATTGATAACAATCACCTGTTTTGTGACATTATTCAAGACATCAGCTAGGTTACATGCATGTTCATGGGTGTTTGAACAATTTTTTGACATATGTTCACACAAAAAATGTTATTCCCTCCGGTCCTAATTATAGGACATATTTAACCGATTTTGGGGAGATTAAGGAAAGAAGTTAAATTAGTTAATTTTACTCATTTTCCTAAAAAGCCCTTATATAAATTTAAAATGACGTAAGTAAAAGTAAATCAATAGCTCCTACTACATACCTCTCCAACTTAGAATTTTCTTTTCCATATCACGCTATCTAATTGAAATAATAGTTTTATTATATTCATATATATATGTGTGTGTGTGTGTCTGTGTATATATGTGTGTGTACATATATCGACACACACATACAGGCACACACACCCCCACACACACACACAGATCTACGTGTACATATGTGTGTGTGTGTTTATATTTGTACACGCACACATATTGATAGACACACACAAATATACATATATGTACACACACAAATATATATGTGTGTGTGTGGACACACACACATATACATACATATATACACAGACACAGATATATATATATATATATGTAGACACACACACACACACATATATATATTTGTGTATAGACACACACATATATACATACATACATATATGTAGACACACACACCTGTGTGTGTGTGTAGACACACATATATACATACATAGACACACACCTATATAAAAGTTTCGCTAACTGGAAGAGTATATGCACCCACATACATATACTCACAAAAAACCAAACACACTTGAGAAAATAAAATAGGGGTATTTTAGGAAAAAAATTGACAATTATTAGAATGGTGTCCTATAATTAGGACTAAAACCAACTCCCAAATGTTGTCTCCAAATGTTGTCTTATAATTATAATTAGGACCGGGAGGGAGTATTTACTAATTAGTTAGCTATAAAAAAAAAATAATTGTATAATTGATGAACCAGCACCTACTAATTAAGCGAGCAAGAGGTGGGCTTCATGAGGGAAACTAGACTCCCCTCCCTATATTTGTTCACCTAGTGAATAAAGGTTTAGTTTTTTCAAAAAATAAATAAATAATGAAGCGGCCGGCCAGGCATGTGATGAGAAATAGAAAGCTCGTGCTTTGCGTTATTTCTTTTTATTTTCTTTTTGGGGTGGGGTGGCCGGCGCTGTATAATTTAATTTAATAAAACTATAGATTATTACTCTGCCCTATATTCCATCTTAATTCATTCTCGATCTTCATACTTTAATTGTTTTATTCTTCCTAAAAGAACTCCAACTTTATTCCTTTTTTATTTGTCCTGCTATTTTAATTACCATTAATTAGGAATATTGAAATCTCATAAAGATGTGTGTTTAATAGGGCTGAGCATAAAACCCATAACCCAGTGAGCCTGCCCACAATTCGGTGTAATTGAGTCATTTTGAACCCGCCCAAAAAGAGGTATAATGGGTTGGGTTAAAACCCACCCATTTAAGAATTAAATGGGCGGGCTATGGGCACACCTTCGGGTTACCCATACCCACCCATTTAGTGTACTTTTTTTTATTAACTACCCTAATTCTAATAACTATTGACTCTCAAGTGAATCTGAAGATGATGGTGAAGATTGAAACATGCAGATTCAATGGAAGGCGGAAGCATGCCATTTTTTTAAGCTTTGAACTTTAGTTGTAATGTTTTAATTTAAAAGTTGGAGTTTTAACATCAAAATTATGTTATGATGGTAATTGTCTAAATTTAGATTCATATTTTAAAATTTAAAATGATGAATTTGGATGTATGTTTAATGATTATGTATGTGTTTTTTCAAAAAATAAACAAGTTAAATGTAAATGGGTTACACAAAACCCGGTAAGCCCGCCCATTAATATGCTAACCCATTTATACGGGTTTAAATGGGTTGAGGCATGGGTATGAGTTAGCCCATACCCATTTAAAGTTAAATGGGCAGGCTATGGGTTAGGGCATGGGCTACCCAACCCACCCATTGCTCTGCTCTAGTGTTTAATTTAATTATATATATAATCACGCATATGATGTACGTTGGAAAGCAGGTTTTCTGATTTCAAATGACACAGCCACACATGATTGCCAGAGCTTTAGTTGAATCATGTATGAAATTGATTTAATTATAATTTGCAAAGCAATTATCATTCTCTCCTCGTCATGAACCAGGATTTTCAATTGGGATTATCATATAATTAGACACTTTTCATCCCCTGATGATGATAAAGCTGGATCTCCTGTCCTTGCTAGCATACATGCTGAGGCAAAATATATATGGGTGATCAATTCAATTGATTTTTTTTTCTGGTGTTTTTTGGAAACTGTTAATATGGGCAAGTATATATGATGGCTAAAAAAAACATCTGATCTACAGAAATAGTTAATCATGATTATTTTTATCAACAAAACTCTTATCTATGATCAGAGGGTATCTATATGGGCGCGCAGTAATGGATGGTGAGTCAAAGTGGAGGACGAACCTGATAATTGATAATGGATTTGGATGATTGGGCAACAGATATATATAAAACTAAACACAAAAAAAAAACTGTTGGAATAATATTCCAGCTTTCTACGTGTTGGTGCTTCAGCCCTCAATAATGAAGAGTCCCATCCCTACTGTTGCATTATTGGGTGGTTCGCGCTCAATATTCATATTCACTCTATGTTCTACCGGCGGCACCAGGACAGGTTTTGTTTTCCCAACTCTTCTGTTTTTATCCCATACCCGCGCAAATCTGCTAATTCTTCCTGTTCTATATATTCTCTGTTAATCCAAATGATGTTGCTGCTTTGTCTATTTTCTGCTAGCTTCATCTGCATCACTTCTTTTTACCCTCAGCAACATATTAGTCTCCTTCGCCACAATTGGTTTGACTAATACTATTGCTATTTTTCTTTTCTGACGCAAATATAGCTTGCCCCATCTAAACACATGCTGTTTCGGTTGGTTTTTCAATTATCATACGATGACTCAGTCCACTAGCGGACTTACAAGCCCCCCTACCCCCAAAAAAAATAAAATTTGCTGAACTGCATGTATTACATCCCCCCCAAAAAAAAAAAAAAAAACTAATTCCAAGCTCTAATATTTTGCTCTCTCCCTCCCTAACGTCACTGAATTAGTTTGAGTAGATCTGCATGCCACAGCATAACAATTGGATATATGTGAAAATGAAATTAGTCTTGTCTTCAATTCATACTTTGGTTATGGAATGAGAAGCATTTCGTATTGGTTTCCCTCCTTAGCTATTCATTATTTATTAGATCTATGGTGGGCGAATTGATCAATGAAATTTATCTGCTGTTTATGCTTCTCTCCGGGAGGTGTTTGGTTTATGAAGATGTTTAATAAGTACGTAATGCTGTTTCCTGAGCAGGTCGGTTGTAGAGCAGGAAATACCATATTTCCTGTGATTGCGTCATACCCAGATGCTTTTGTTTATGCATGTGATTTCTTTCTCCCCACGGGCTATTGAGCTGGTCAAGGTTGGAAATTTTTCTTTCATATGATGTTTCTGATCATCAACCACATTTACTCATGCATGTATAGCTAGTTTGACTGGCTAGGCTCTTTGATTCAATTTATCGGTGCCACAATGTCTTGTGACCACACATGCATTTGGTATAAATGCACACAACATGTCGTGGTCTCATGTTGTAGTTGTCATAGTTTTATACTCATAGGGTATCCAGTATATGGTATTTTTCAGTGGAAGTTCGTTTTGGGCAATTGACACCTAGCTCCTCTGTCACATAAGTACACATGTATCAATCTAATCGACATAACGTAGGAAATATTGCAATCATAAATGTAGTAATGCAAAAAATATTTATAATTAGTTATGTTTTTATCAATGTGACATGTAAGAAGCATATATCATGTAAGTAGTATGACTTTTATCTTGAACTATGTGTAAATGCATGGGATCCACTATAATTGTTGAACAGCATTAAAATACAAGCCTTAAAAAATGTAGTCAAAAAATATACCCGCACTCATTAACATATGAGCTACTCAATTACTCTGATAAATTACTTAATTATAATAAATAACATTATCTCCCTAAAATACTAATACATGTGATGTTAGATTATCATTATTTTATATTCTATATACATTAAAATATTTTTTCCAAGAAAATATAATAAGTAAAAAAGATTCAGTTGGATCATCCAAATTAAATTTCAATGGTTCCGAGATTATAGTGCTCATCAAAGATGATGAGGGCTGAGACTGAATCTAATTATATATCAGTTTATACATTTAAGTAATTAGTTTGAAGAAAAATAATGAATATATGATGGATAAAGTATGGATTAAAGTCTTATAATATAAGATTAAAAAAATCAGACAAGTACTGATCAAAAGATGGGGTTTGATGGTGATCGATGAATTCTTTTTGTGTTTTGGAGAATGCTGAAAGGTAGAGCAATTTGCCTCTTTATGAACTAATTAAACAAATAGGAGTAAAAACTACTGCAGAAATGATCTCATGACATGCATGTTGCTATATCTTATTATGCAATACTAATGTTTTTGTTTTATATGTTTGGAAATCGAGGGAAATATATATTATAAATAAACCGAGCTTTTGCTTGATTGATTTTGATGAAATGAACAACATTTAAAAGTAAGTAAATTTTTTGCTTCTGTGCGTGGAGCTGTATTTGGTGTAAATTAATGAGAATTAACTATATCAATGAAAGTAAAAGAAGTCAAAATCCATATGTATCTGTCAAGACTGACTCATTGTAAAAGCTTGAGCCTTTAATTAACACGCTTTAACTTCACTAATTTTAAAGAGGAACAACTCAACGTGATGGACATTAGACAACACGGGGGAAAAGACGAAGAACAGGCCTTGTGGTTCCACCATTATTAATGAAGCTTTCTGTCTAAGTCGAACAGGCCACAAACAGGGATGAAGATAGATCCAATCAGAAGCAAGAAGAAGAATATATAATTACATATAGATCCAGTGAAAGCGAATATTGATTATGTTCAATTTTGGCCACCAAATCATCATCAGCTTTATCCTATAAAGTAATAATAATAAAATCTTAATTATGGAAATTAACAGTAAAGCAGCAGTAAGAAAACTAACTATACAGCCCACCGTTGTGATCAATTTGTTCTTCTCTATCTCAAGGCGTGAAACTCAAATAGTAATTAACACCAATATTAATAAAATAAGGATTCATATGTATGTATCTGACATGACATGACTGCACACATTCAAAAGTTAAAGATGAAATGTAAGCTATATATATGAGTGATAAGCGAGAACGCATAAGATCAAACTTCAAACTTCATCAATTACAGTAATAGATCGATCAACCCTCTTATTGGATCAACAGACTGGCACTTATTTAGGTCCTGCACGCAGTAAATCTCACTGGATTAGAAATTAAACATTCTTCTATATACATCAAGAAACAGTAAGAAGAATGTTCCGTCATAGAACATAAACCCTAACCCTAGGTGGGCTAGGATGTGGATATAGGATCAAATAGCTCTCTCCCAAGCATCCATGGATTGGATACCGAAGAGGATCTGAGATCACAAAGCACAGGGACTTGACCTAGGAGCGATTCCTAGGGCCTACGTACCCTGAAGAGGGATCAAAGTCCACGTAGTTCGATTACACGGGAGGCGTTTAGCCAAGGGGGTGGTGTGTGTGCTCTGTGTGCAGTATATGCAATTGAGAGAGAGCTTAGAAGATCTGTACCTCTTTAGGTTAACCAACTATATATAGAGGCTACCTTAGGGTTAGGGTTTGGACTTGTTGGGCCTTTGGTGCCTCCAAGCCCAAATGTGTTAGATATCTCCTGTTGGGCCACACCTTGGGTGGCCTAGTATTTTATTCCATAACAGTTGCCCCCAAGCTCGGTAGTTCAGGTCTCTGAGCTGCCGAGATTAATTGACTGCTTTCCGAGATCCCCTGAATCCGACTTTGCTTTCGTAGCAATTTTCCCGGCTAATTGTCTGGTTTATATTCCTGCATTTAATAACATGTAAGCAAATCACAATAAATGGAAAATACTTACTATTTGTGCAAACCGTTCAACGTGCTCATTTCGGATATTTGTCCGAGCTTGCATTAAACTTTCTGGTTTGCATTAATGGCGGTTTTTGATAACACGCTTTTTCACTTAACCAATCGTTGTCACCTCTGTTGCCCCCACTGGTAGTTCGTGTTTCTGAGCTGCCAGGATGTGTTATTTTTCAACCCGAGCCAGGTGGTCGTCATTGTCGGGATTCCGTGCGTATTGACCCGAGATTCCAGGTTTATAAATTTTACCACCGAGATTCCGGATGTTATTTTAACACCGAGATTCCGGGTTATTTATTCTAACACCGAGATTCCGGTTTAGATACTTTAACATCGAGATTCCGGTTTAGATACTTTAACACCGAGATTCCGGGTTATTTATTCTAACACCGAGATTCCGGTTTAGATACTTTAACTCCGAGATTCCGGGTTATTTATTCTAACACCGAGATTCCGGTTTAGATACTTGAACTCCGAGATTTCGGGCTATAAACTTTAACACCGAGATTCCGGATGTTATTTATTCTAACACCGAGATTCCGGTTTAGATACTTGAACTCCGAGATTTCGGGCTATAAACTTTAACACCGAGATTCCGGATGTTATTTATTCTAACACCGAGATTCCGGATGTTATTTACTCTAACTCCGAGATTTCGGGTCTATAAATTCTAACACCGAGATTCCGGATGTTATTTACTTTAACTCCGAGATTTCGGGCTATAAACTTTAACACCGAGATTCCGGGTTTATAAATTTTACCACCGAGATTCCGGATGTTATTTTAACACCGAGATTCCGGGTTATTTATTCTAACACCGAGATTCCGGTTTAGATACTGTAACATCGAGATTCCGGTTTAGATACTTTAACACCGAGATTCCGGGTTATTTATTCTAACACCGAGATTCCGGTTTAGATACTTTAACTCCGAGATTTCGGGCTATAAACTTTAACACCGAGATTCCGGATGTTATTTATTCTAACACCGAGATTCCGGATGTTATTTACTCTAACTCCGAGATTTCGGTCTATAAATTCTAACACCGAGATTCCGGATGTTATTTACTTTAACTCCGAGATTTCGGCTATAAACTTTAACACCGAGATTCCGGGTTTATAAATTTTACCACCGAGATTCCGGATGTTATTTTAACACCGAGATTCCGGGTTATTTATTCTAACACCGAGATTCCGGTTTAGATACTGTAACATCGAGATTCCGGTTTAGATACTTTAACACCGAGATTCCGGGTTATTTATTCTAACACCGAGATTCCGGTTTAGATACTTTAACTCCGAGATTCCGGGTTATTTATTCTAACACCGAGATTCCGGATGTTATTTATTCTAACACCGAGATTCCGGTTTAGATACTTGAACTCCGAGATTTCGGGCTATAAACTTTAACACCGAGATTCCGGATGTTATTTATTCTAACACCGAGATTCCGGATGTTATTTACTCTAACTCCGAGATTTCGGGTCTATAAATTCTAACACCGAGATTCCGGATGTTATTTACTTTAACTCCGAGATTTCGGGCTATAAACTTTAACACCGAGATTCCGGATGTTATTTATTCTAACACCGAGATTCCGGATGTTATTTACTCTAACTCCGAGATTTCGGGTCTATAAATTCTAACACCGAGATTCCGGATGTTATTTACTTTAACCCCGAGATTTCGGGTCTATGATTTCTGGTTTGTTTACCCAAATTCAATCAAATAGACTTAGCGGCATTGTTGTTGCCAAAACGATTCCAATAACGGAAATCCAAAATAGATTTGCCGCCTCAATGCGGATCCCTGATTTTAACTAGATTAGTTATAACCGGGTCCGCATTCTGTCTTTGTTTCCTGCAAAACTTTAAACAGAACTTATCTCGGCTTTACCGTGTCCCAAAGGGTGCATGTTTTAACCATTAGACCCGGCTTTACCATGTCCCGAAGGATAACATTTTAACCATAATTCCGGCTTTACCGTGTCCCGAAGGAAGCACGTTTTAACCGTTATTTCTACGGAGCCCGGGTTTTAACCAGATTCAGTTAAGCCGGGGTCCGCCTTCATCCCTTTCGTAGGGACGGATTCCACAATTTATCCGGGATCCAATTAAGGAGTGCGGATTTAATTGTATAAAATAGACTTGACATGATTCATGAAAGCGGGTTTGTGCACCTCGGATTCACGCATGTTTAAATTCGACATGATTTTGAAGACGGGTTTCTTTACCCTGAATTCTACATGTTTAACTTGTACATGATTTTGGAAGACGGGTTTGATTACCCTGCCCTCTACATGTTTAAGTTGTACATGATTTTGGAAGACGGGTTTGATTACTCTGTCCTCTACATGTTTAATTTGTACATGATTTTGGAAGACGGTTTTGATTACCCTGTCCTCTACATGTTTAATTTGTACATGATTTTGGAAGACGGGTTTGATTACCCGCCTCTACATGTTTTATTTGTACATGATTTTGGAAGACGGGTTTGATTACCCTGCCCTCTACATGTTTTATTTGTACATGATTTTGGAAGACGGGTTTGATTACCCTGCCCTCTACATGTTTTATTTGTACATGATTTTGGAAACGGGTTTATGTACCTCAGATTCCTTCATGTTTAGCTTTGACATGATTTTCGAAGACTGGTTTCTTTACCATGACTTCATACATGTTTATAGATTGGGCGGCATTGTCGTCACACACGGATCCCAGATTTAATTTAAACCGGGTCAACTCTTCAAATTTACACGGAGCCGGGATTTTAACCAGATTCAATTCATGTATAAATTCATACACAACCATATTTCAATTCAATCAATATGCCGTCCATTGATTTATCTAAAGCCACGACCTTTATTTTTCAAGTAATTATGAAATCCCCAGCTTTCGATGTGCATGATTCAAGCCCACTATATGACATTTTTAATTTATATATATGTAATATATATAAAAAATGAAGTGGATCCTACCATGTGAGAGTTAAGATAGGCCTGATAAGAATAAATGCTTTCTTGCGACGACTTATCCAAAGCCATAAAAATGATAATAGGAAAGCATACCTTCAAATTGCTATAGCTTTTGAAGCACTTTGAATTTTGATGGCAGTAAGTATCACATCAAAACCAATATGACAAATGAAAACGATCCATCACCAGAAATATATGACTGGAAGCTATACCAGTGTTCCGGTTGGTAGCAAGAACCTCAATATGTCCCTCCAACTGAGCTCTGATTTAGACTGAAGGCAATTTTTGCATCCTACCTTTTTTATGCGTGCAGTTTTGACTACATCCAGAGCAACTCCTATGTCGGACAAAATCAATATTTCTCCTAGTTGGAGAGATGCCCGAGCATTCCGTGGATTTATTTTGTAGCTTTCCTCAACAATTCTTGGTCCTTATTAGTCTGACCGAGGTGAACACCTATATGCCCATTTGATTTTAATGTCTCACATTTACCCGGGTACCCCTCCATTTTTTTTTTTTTTTTTGAGTGTGCTTCTAAAATCTCCCGATTTTAATTGCACTTCTCTTGACCCATAGTAAGGAAACGCAGATTCATGATAATGTTGGATGTATATAGGATTCCTATATAATTTCATTTTGGGTGAGGCCCGCAATTATAGCAGACCAGGCCCGCAATTACCTTCTTCTTAGGCATTTCTTCAAACACCTTGAGGACACCAAGAACATCTCCACCTTTAACCTAGCGAAGGAGTTGAGAGAAACTCGAAAGAGTCACCGAAGATAAAAATTATCATTCTCCTCAGGCCTTTGATTCTAGCTCCGAACCTTCCCGACATTGCTTTCCATTCATATCAATATGAACTGATAACCTGCCAGGATCGCAGAAATCGTCTACGAAGTCACTGGACCTAACCTCTTCCCAAACTAAAAGCCTCTATTTTTTTATTGCAGATACAAGTTCCTCTGCCTCTGCCAATTGCTTCAGTCCTCTGAGACTCAGCCCACCCGGACGTAGAGTCAAATAATTGAGTGTTTCGGTCATCTGATTTCATATTGCTTTTTAGGTTCATACAGAGCATTCAATCCGTAATCTTCAAATCCCCATTTTTAGCAATGGCTGAAATCACACGGCAAACATCCCTCTACATCGGATTTCTTAATGGATACATCCCGGACATGAATCATGATCCCGGTTTTATACTCCGGCCAGAAGATGTCGGCATCTCAGATATCTCGGACCCCAGCCACTTCAATCTCGGCTACTTCATGAAGAGGAACCCGGGAATCCGAATTCTCTTTCTTGAAGGAGGACTTGGCTGCTTGATCGTTATATCGCCACCGAGGTCGACAATTAGAGGAGCCCAGTGTAGCATGGAGAAAGAATCACAATCTGGTTCAGAAACTCAACCTTCACATTAGCATCCTCTTCCCCGCTCCGATTACGCTCCGAATCTAGATCGAGAGAACTGTTTTGCCACCTGCCCACCAAAGACGATAAAAGGTGCTGCCACGAGAGCTAGGGTTCAAAACTCCCGATGAAACCCTCGGTGGCACTCATATCGCAGCAATCAGAGGCTCGGGTTGGGTGAAAACTAAGATCCATGAATCTTGCTTCAAGATAAAAATGATCAGGCCAATCCTTGAATTACTATGCCCATCGTTGCTTTTACCCTCAAATCTTGACAGGTAATTTCCTATAAACTGGTTCCTTCCACCCCTTCGATTTAACATAATTGAGCGAAGAGGAAGAATTGCGCGACAACTTCGACAATGAACCCACTTACGGCAAACGCTTTTCCCCGTTTGATCAGTAGAATCGAATTTCTGATTACGATTTTGCACCATGACTTCAAATTATTCATAGACTTGATCTGAGAAAAACAAATTTCAAGGTTTCCCTCTTTTTTCCAGTTCCTAGCCGAGTTAGCTGCTTCTGGTATGGTCACAGGAATCGAATTTTTCCGATCCCCACAGACGGCGCCAATGTTCCGTCATAGAACATAAACCCTAACCCTAGGTGGGCTAGGATGTGGATATAGGATCAAATAGCTCTCTCCCAAGCATCCATGGATTGGATACCGAAGAGGATCTGAGATCACAAAGCACAGGGACTTGACCTAGGAGCGATTCCTAGGGCCTACGTACCCGAAGAGGATCAAAGTCCACGTAGTTCGATGACACTGGAGGCGTTTAGCCAAGGGGGTGGTGTGTGTGCTCTGTGTGCAGTATATGCAATTGAGAGAGAGCTTAGAAGATCTGTACCTCTTTAGGTTAACCAACTATATATAGAGGCTACCTTAGGGTTAGGGTTTGGACTTGTTGGGCCTTTGGTGCCTCCAAGCCCAAATGTGTTAGATATCTCCTATTGGGCCACACCTTGGGTGGCCTAGTATTTTATTCCATAACAAAGAACCTAATTATCAAGATTAATGAACAGCAAAAACAAACAAACTATGATAAGCCCCGTATGGTGTAATTAGTTATTATATCATCGTACAGTGGAGTATATACAATAAATCTCACATATATCCAGCGTATATCGATCATGTGCTGCAACGTTAGGGTTAGGGCTATAGAAATAGAGATAGATAGATATAGATATAGAGAGAGAGAGAGAGAGAGAGGAGGTGGTGGTGTGACAGAGAGAGAGTGAGCACGCATAGTTTCAAGCATAAACCATGCAAGAAAGTACCATGTGTGCTCACTCTCTTCTGTCACTTCCCTTACCCTTCAAAGTCTCATGGATCCAACTGCACTAACATAGCTCCAATTAAATCATTTCAGCAGAAAAAGAGTTAAGGGATTAATTTGGGGAAGATAATAAGCCCCTCGTTCAATCCCTTAAACCCAAAATATATATATATGTTGCATTTGTATGGAACAATTGCATAGAATGTTGCTGTGCGAAGAGGACATGAGGATGGGGGGGTTTATATAGAGGTAGCCCCAGTGACAGTTTGCTATCATCACGTTTGGAAGGAATATATGTGGGGTTTATCTCATTGGTCATTCCATATTATTTTAAGCATTTTGCAGCAGAGAAAAAAGAGAAGGCACAAACCAAAAGAAAAGTGTGGAAACACGTTCATTATTTTTTCTTTATATATCATCATCTATACCCATAATGCAATAAACCACAAACTTATCCTTATTTGATGTTACCCAAGGCATCTCTATCTGGGAGTTCTTTTTCCTTTTTTTCCCCCTCAATCACCACTGACAAATTTTATTCTCTGGCTTCGTTCGGACAAATGGACAATGGTCTCTTCAATTGATGGAAAATACAATCTCATAAGGAATAGTAAGTGGTTTGCAGCATTTTCATCAATGATTTTATTCGAAAAGGAATAAGTTGAACGACGAAGGAGGGATTGGGAATGAGAAAGAGAAGGCTCGTTCTTGCTGTGAATTGTCAAAACCAAGAATAATGTTACAGATCAAAACATTATTAATAATGTAGTGACCTCTCCATCTTAAAAGGAATATGCAAGGCGTCCTTGTAATTAATTCTGGCGATATTGAGCTGAGAGATCGAATTGGAGTGCAACGCATGGAAACCAAAGTGGCTGGTCCCCTATTTCCTTTAATAAATTAAAGATCTAATCAGCCAATTAGTGACATCAAGACACATACCCAGCCGTTTAAAGTATATATGCTTTTACTTTATCTTAATTTAAACCTATATTATTGATGCAAAAGTAGGTCATTGACGTTAATGTTCGAATCTATTGCAATAAGTCCGTGGTTTGCGGGACGTCATGCCTCTTATATTCCCATTTTTCATAATACTTCACTTAATTAATTTACTACTACTCAAGCCTGAACCAATTTGATTGACCAAGTTGACACCTTGCAAAATCTTTCCCTACTTGTGCTTTAGATACGAAGCTTATAGCCTCATCAATTATTGTGTGAGTAAAACTAGCCAACCCCATCACACACATAGCTGTACAAATCTTGAGGTGATTACTATATATGTAATTAAGGGCCTAGTAGTGATCACTGTTTAGATCGTCACAGCTTAATTAATTGATTAGGTATAAGTTCAAAACTAATGATGGTATGAGGTGCGAGGAAGCAAAGGGAAAATGGAAGGCTTTCCTAAGAAGGAAGAGGCATGTGAGGTTGTTTTTAGACTTACCCATTTTGGGGGAGAGGAAGAGGATTATGAATATTGTAATGAGCACGCTGATGATTCTTTCGAGTGTGCCTGTGTGTCAACAAACGGCTTTGGCAGAGAGAAAAAGGAAAAACATGCATGTAGCTAGGTATAAATTTTAGTTGAATAAATAAATTATTAAAGGACCACTTGGGACGACCAGCGAGCAAGATGATATATGATGATAAGCATCGATCTAGTTGTGGTATGGGGGTGGGTGGAAGGATCGTATGTTTCTTTTACTTTTTGGGTAAGGTATAAGGCTTTCTTTTTGGCAGACAAAGAGATATAGTACTTTAGAGGGTGAGTCTAAAGCAGGGCTTTACTTTTTTGGGTAAGGTATAAGGCTTTCTTTTTGGCAGACAAAGAGATATAGTACTTTAGAGGGTGAGTCTAAAGATAGTTGTCATATGATTATGTATGAAGTTACAAGTTCAAATTCTAAAAATAACCGCGAATATGTGACTCCTTAGATCCCACTTGGTGAGAGGCTGAGAGCCTTACTCTTACTCTGACCCGTCAGTTCTAACGAGATGGGACTTTAGTGAGAAAGGAAGAAGCACGTTGTAAACACTTTCGGCCAAGTGAGGGATGGGTGGGAATTAGCTGCAGATCTGAGAGAGGAAGCTAAGTCAAAAGATTAAAGACAAGTGAGGTATACGTGGCATTCTAGGGCGAGGCATGGTTCAAAGAGGATCAGATATACTGGTCCCAACGGTATAGATAGAGGTGGTTATAGCTATAATTAAGCTTCAATAATAAATGAGCTCCCACAAAAGTCTGGAAGGATCGATGGATAATAATGGCATCTGATGAAACAAAGAAAGAATAAGGTCAAATTCATGAATGAAGATGAGATTGTTGCATTAGCTAGACGCACATCGTATGGTTGGGGAGTTGCCAAAAGCTTTTATTTTGGATCGTGTCGTCAAGTGGGTGGGTGGTGACTGGTGAGTGGTGATTATTCCATAGATAGAGATGCTCATGACTGGTGAAGTTCATTTTCACATACTGTGCACGAATGCGATACCATCGTCTTTATCTTCTCATGTTCTATGTATTTTACTTGGAACTTGCCGATACAGTGTGTGTGTGTGTGCACCCTTCCAGATTTTTTTAAAATTGCCACTGTTTGCAAGTTTTCTCTTTGATATATTCTTATTCACTTGTCATCTTCATTTTACAATTTCCTAATGATTTGGAATTGTAGTCCTACACTTTCATCATATTAATGGAACAGTGTGTCTTGGGGCGCGCGTGTGTGAACGCATGCAAATAACTTTTGATCTCCCAAAGTAAAATAAGTGTCAGATATAAGAGTAAAGAAAATAAAATTTAATTATGCATACTTTTAATTATAGCATTTTTAAAAAATTTCTTTAAATTGCCAATTAGATTTTCCATGGCATTGAACCTATAGCATATCATATAGAAGAGTTTTATTAATTGAACCTATCTACTTGACACCGATCCTGACAAGTGACAAGCCCATACAACCGTGGATAATCTTTTTTTTTTTTCTTTTTGGATAATATAGGCAAGCCGAAGTTTGAAAAAGTGAAATAGGAACTAGATTATAGACTCTAGCCCCTAATTCAACAAGTAGAAAGATACTAGGAGTGGCAGGATCGTGATCCTTCAAAACCATATTCAGACAACCTCTAGGGATAGTTAGAATCATAACCACATCAGCACCAATGACAACAATATGGCCCTTGGCCATGTAATCAACACAAGAAATATTTTCTCTTGGGGTATGATAAAGCTCCACATCCCAATCTCAGAACAGAAGGTCTCTGCTAGTCTCCCCAATAATGTATTTAAGAGGATGATCAATAGGGCAATCTCTCATAAGGATATTGACGGCATCAAGAGAATCGGAGTATATGACGATTCTCTGTAACCCCATCTAAAGACCAATCTGTAACCCTATCATGATGGCATAAATTTCAACTTCAATAACAGAAAGAGGCCAAGGGGTTTGTAGAAACCTATCAACCATTCCCCTTGAGTATTTATTAGTACTCCCCCACACGCTGCTTGGTGTTGTTGAAGCACCAATCCGTCCACATCAATGCGAACCGTGTTCTCAGGAAAGGGTGTCCAGGATTTCTCCTCTATCTTGTCCAATTAAAAAATCTGGTGGTTTAGCTTTTGATTCACTCCATTTTCCATGAGAAGGTAGCTGCACCGATGTAACATCTCCCTTGTTTTTGTGCTCTTTCCCTGAAATAGAAATTTACATCTGGTTGTCCAAAGAATCCAATACCCCAGGCTAAAGATTCATGTCCAAGAGAAGTTCTGAAATCTCCCTTTGCCAGGCTTGTGCTTGGTATTCCAGTTAAGCAAACCTGCAAGCTGCTAGAGAAAAACTGAGAGAAATAGTTAGGTTTTTAAAATCAGTTTCCACAAATTTTCTAGCTCACTCAATCTCGAATTATGTGAATCACACTTTCCTCACTATTACATTAAAAAAGGGCAACCATTATCGTTGGTAAGGCCCCCCCTCTTGGTTCAAAGAGATCGTTGGTGACAAGTCTCTCATGACCAACTTACCACATAAAATATTTAACTTTTTCGGGAAGTTGTCATTTCCACACTTGGGCCCTAAAGTTATTAGTGCTTGCATCTTCGCTGTCAAAGAGAAATTGGTAGGTTGATTTTACAGAGAAACCCTCATCCTTAGCTGCTCTCCAGGTAAAACAATCCGGGAATTGTTGAAGGGTGGATTCAATTATAAAATGATGTTTATAATATCCGGAGGTAGAACTCCAAGCCATCTGCTGTGATAGTCCCACCATCCATTTGGCAGAAGATGATCCCTAACCGTCTCATCTTCATTGACAGAGAAAGGATACTGAAATGCCATGTGATTATCCACGGTGTCACCGTGGATAATCACATGGCTATCCAACCCACCGTGGATAATCACATGGCTATCCAACCACAAGAATTTTAGAAATTTTATGACATTTTTTACCTTTTCAATTCATATAATCTTTGTGGTTTGCCAAAAATAAGGTGTCATGCATGTACGAGGTTATCTCCACAACAGGTGATCAAGTCGGCCCAAGCTAGGGCAAACACTACTACATCTCAATTATTACAACAATATCATCAAACCGCCAACACATTCAACGACCAATTAACTAGTACCATATGCAGGGGGCATCTTTTGCTGCAGACCTACAATGCTCAATGGGACGTCTTCTTCAAGATCAACAAAACAAGGGGATGACAACGTAGCTTATCTATCAAAATTTATTTTGCTCGCCATGATTTCCATGAATGGGTTCTTAATCCTAAAATTAGACTTGGAATCCTCCAAATGCAACTACTGGCACTTAGAAATGCCTGAGGATGAAAGTGCCAGTAGACTTGTTAAGTGCTCCCATATAAAAATTATTACTAAAACCAAAAATGTCCTTTAGAGTCTGTCCTACCTTTTACATGATGTATGTATATTACTTAGATACTTTGTAGCTTATACTTTTTCATCATGAATATATAGTTACGTTTTCATCAAAAAAAGGGGATCTTTAATGATTTCATTTTGTATTGGTTAGGGGTAAATGATTATAACTATTTATTCGGACTATTTAGAGGCCATCAATCTACTTACTGGGGGAATTCATAATAATCGCCCATTTTGTGACATTATTGACGACATTAGGTTACATGCATGTTCATGGGTGTTTGAACATTTTTTTGCCATATATATGTGTTCACAGAAAAATGTTCTTTACTAATTAGTTAGCTATAAAAAAAATATATTATATAATTGATCAACCACCACCTACTAAGCAAGCATTTAGGTGGGGCTTCATGAGGGAAACTAGACTCCCCTTGTTTGTTCCCCTGATGAATAAAGGTTTAGTTTTTTTTTAAGAAAACAAAATGAAGCGGCCGGCTAGGCATGTGATCGATGAGAAATAGAAAAGCTTGTGCTTTGCATTACATTACAATTTCTTTTTATTTTCTTTTTTGGGGTGGCGGGGTCGCCGGCGCTGTATATTTAAAACTAAAGATTATTACTCTGGCCTTATTGCTCGGGAATTGCCTGAGTTTGAAAAGGCAAGAGTGAAAAGAATCAAATAGGGAATCAGAATTATAGGCTTTTGAGTTGAACAGTGAATGGATTTGAGACCTTGAGTGGGTCGTTAAAGCAGTGTCCTACCAAATCATTGGGTTCAATTAATCTGAGTCTTTGAACTCAACTGCTCTATAGTCCAGAGTTGATACCACTATGACCTAATTGAGAATTAAGCCCTTTATTTAGGTGACTTAAATTCTCCTCTCATTAGGCGAACTGTTGAACTTTGATTCTTTTAGAGTACCCCTATAAGGAAAAAAATTTGAATCTGATTTGCTATGCACTTATACTAAAAGAATTATTCAAGTTTTCATTCATCTTTCATGATAACTTGTTTTGGGCTATGAATTCATTCCCATTTTCCCTGTGTTCAGCCAAGTGGTTATGTGCTGTTTCGAGACTACGCTACTGGAGACCGTGCTCAGGTTGAATTTCTGCATTCCCATTTAAGTCTTCTGCTAGAGAATTTATAAGCCCTCAAAATGGTTGTCTAGATGTTTTTCTCTTGATAGATAATTCACTGTGATGTCTAGAATAATTTAAATTTGCTTTCTCATTGTAGTTCATATGAACTACATGAAATTTCCTTTGAGTATTCTTACCTTTGGTTAGACTAAGGTGAGACAATTTGACAATCCCACTCAATATTTATATGTTCTTTTTTATTTGTACTAAATTAAAACATGTTGACATTAAATTCAGGCGATATGTCCACTTCTAATTTTATATGGTCTCTGGTCAACTTAATACTATCTCCGGTCCTAATTATAGGACATATTTAACCAATTTTGGAGGGATTAAGGATATGAGTTAAATTAGTTAATTTTACTAATTTTTCTAAAATACCCTTACATACATTTTGTACTTCAATTACCTTGTTAATTTCACATAATCCTTCATTCATATTTTAAGAAGAAATTGAAGGGGTATTTTAGGAAGAAATTAACAAAAATTAGAATGTTGTCTTGTAATTAGGACTAAAACCAATCCCCAAATGTTATCCTATAATAGGACCAGAGGGAGTACCTTTTTTATAATCTTTTCCTTGGTTGGGTGACTGTGACCATTAAAGTTTGATTGATCCATTTTTTCAACAACTGATGTTTGATATCTCCATTTAATTGGTCTCCCACTATCTACTGTTTAGAAGAAGAAAAAGTCCTTTCCTGTTCATCTTAAATAGTGACTGCAGTTATTCTGTTTTCCTGCTCATCTTCCCTTTTCTTTGGTTTAGGCGTTGGGTGCAAGCCGTATTCAAGGAAGATAACGTAAAGGGGCTCGTGAATGACTCTGCCATTGACTTGTCTGAGGGCATGGCAGTTGATATGTTTGGAGTCTCACCTTCAAGTGAGAATGAGGTATGGGTGTAAGCTTCGAGGTTCTACCTTTTGCTATGTGTTTGTCATTTCTCCCAAGTCCTATCAGAAAAATTGTCACTCAGCAAATAAAATATCCTTCGGAATTAAAAGCATATCTAGTAGAGATTTTTCTTGAGTTTTTAGTTGAGATAGCAATTTTTTCTCTGTTCTCGTCTGAATACAGATTGCCCGTTGGCTCCATTTAATTAATATAAGCCTAGCTGCCTCTGCTTTTTTCCTAATATGCTCACATGGTTCTTAGCAATCTTTAAATTTTTCATGTTAGATTATTGAGGTCAATCCCAGAGGGTGGAATTTTCGGATCAATCTGCTATCAAAGGAGCACCAACATACCTGCAAATCAACAGGGTTGATGCTATGGGAATCAGCTCGGTTGATGGCTTCCATCCTGGCAGAAAATCTCGATATTGTTGAAGGGAAGCGGGTCTTGGAGCTCGGGTGTGGCTGTGGCGGTATCTGCTAGATACGCTCACCTTGTAGTCACCACCGATGGAGATGCTTTTGCTCTTGACCTCCTTGCCAAAAATCTCGGGCCTAATGTTCCGCCGCCACTGCTTACTAAACTGATTACCAAGAGACTCGAGTGGGGAAACAGGGATCATATAGAGGATCGAAGTGAAGGAAGTGAGTGATACAGGCTTTGATGTCATTGTGGGGACGGATGTGACATATATTCCTGAAGCCATATTGCCTTTGTTTGCAACCGCAAGAGAATTGATTGCTTCCAGTGGAAGCGGTAAAGATAACAAGGAGCCTGCACTGATTCTTTGCCATATTTTCCGGCGAGTAGATGAATCGTCGCTACTCTCAGCTGCAGGGCTATACGGTTTCAGATTAGTGGAAAGGTGGCCTGCTAGAGAAAGAATCACCAAGCATTATCAGCAATTGGTTCCTGGACAACGGTTTAAAGGATGATGTTCCAAGTACGGCATTGCATATCCTACTCTTCCACAAAGATTGAAATTAAAATTGGTATCCTTTCTTCCATTCAATTTGGCTTCTTTCATTCTCTCTTTCCCTAAGTTGGTGCGTCAAAAGGCAGGAAGCGATTTGTTTGGGCTCCATTTTTGGAAGATTGTTATGTAGCTACCACAGATATTGTTTCAGTTACCTGAAGGACAGAAGCTGGCCTGCAGAGCAGAATTGTTCTTCAACCTACACTGTCGTTATTTTTTTTAATTTTATTTTTCGCAGCGACTGGGTGGACTACATACGGTTGTCGTATTTGCATGTTATTGCACCGTGTGTGTGTGGACTATCTGAAAATGCAGAGGCACATTTTTCTTTAATTAAAGGATCAACTTTACTCTTATGTTTTTTTGGGCACAATACAAAACATAAGCCCAACGCAGAAGAAATGTAACAAAAAGCTGATAACAAGAAAAAACATGAGATCAAGAAACCAGTTGACCCAACAAGTCAACCCAGTCAAAGGTGAGTCCAAACACGATACTGCGGCGGAAGATTATTTGTTTCAATTCAAGAGCCGTTCTTTCCCTTTGATCAGAAAGGTCACCGCGAGCGTGTGTTCCTGATTTCATCTTTGATAAAGGAAGTTCAATCCAAGAAACAAGTGCTCAAACAACATTCTCTTTTGTGCAAACCGCAAAGCAAAAGAAATTCGAAAGGGAAAGCAGTTAGTAGAATGTGAAGCAACTCGTCCTGCTATTTCAAATCTTTGCCAGTTTGCATTTGAGTTAAGAGCATACGCATGATGATGCTCTCGGTTCTCCTGTTCCCCCACAAAGTAGAAAAGCAAAAAATCTGAAAGAATTGAATCAGAGCAACAATTTGAACCATCACAAGGTCACATTTCCAACAGTGAAGAGGTATGAGCCAGTATTTAGTAAGAAAACTTTGCCTTTCTTGAGTAACCATGTACTGACAGGATGTGATGATCAAAAGAATTTACAGGAGCCTCTCCTTAAGAAATGGTGGTCCACCAATTTTCAGTCTGAATGGGTCGGTCAAATCCAATTTTCTGAACATCTGAAGGGCAACCAGTACTTGAACTATTCTTCAAATTGTACTCAACATCCTAAGACTGTGTTTGGTATGAGAGATTCTGAGGGGAGGGATTTTGCTCCCCTCCTCTTTCTTGGATAGATTAAATTTAGGAGGGGAGGAATAAAATTTTCAATATTTCTCCAATTTCAGGATTTGAAATCCTTCATGTTATCATCTGGTTCAAATACATTTACTTTTTTCCGAGCTAGAAATAGAAACAAGGTAGTAATATTTTTCTGAAATATCCATACAATTTACAACTCACCAATAATGTATGCATGATGAGTAATTGTGTATTATAGATGATAAAATTGACACCTCCGCTAGCTGCATACCCATGGCTAATTCATATGGCAAAGCTGAAGCATAGTATACTTCAAAACCTATATTAACGTAAAAGGGGGGAAATTGACATTTATCTAATCAATATTTAATTGTGATGATATGATTTTGTGTTCATTTAACGATTAGATTAGAAATAACTCATTATTTCATGTCAAGTTTTACAAAAATTAAGTAACTACTAACCTGCACTATTAAAAAGTTAGAAAAATATATTTCAAATAAATTATAAAATTATTTGTTAAAATTTAAATAAAGTGATAGAGTATAAATAAATAAAGGGTTAAGGAGCAATTTTACACATGGGCTTTTCCCCCAGGAGCGCCCAGCACCACGTGCTTTTTTCTGGAGCAAAAGTACACACGTGGTTACGTTTTGGGAGCGCCCAGCACCACGGCAGTTAGTTGACCGTTAGTCAATGTTAATTGGATGGAAATGAACAAGAACTCGGGTGAAATTACACTTTTGCCCTTAATTTTAAATAAAAATTACCATTTTGCCCTAAGTTTTTAAAAAAAAACTAAAAATACCCTCCTTGGTGGGCCCCACCACCAAGCCACCCCACCACCGCTGCCGACCACCGGCCGGCCATGGCGGTGGTGGTGGTCATGCCACGGAGGTGGTGGTCGGGCGGCGGTGGTGGGGCCGGTGGTGGAAGGGTATTTTTAGTTTTTTTATTTATTTAAAACTAAGGGCAAAATGGTAATTTTCATTTAAAACTAAGGGCAAAAGGTAATTTTCATTTAAAACTAAGGGGCAAAATGGTAATTTTCTTTTTCCTACTATCAGCGTCACGTCAAGATCCATGTCGGCGTCCACGTCGCGTGTCGGTCAAATAAGCGCCACGTCGCATTCCATCCAAGTTAACGGTTGACTAACAACTAATGCCAAATCATGGCGCTCCCAAAACGTAACCACGTGTGTATTTGCTTAAAAAGCACGCATTTGGCTCTTTGGAAAAGCCCATGTGTAAAATTGCTCCTTAACCCATAAATAAATATCAACAATTAAGAAGATTATATTTATAATGAGTTCTGTCAATTTAATGATCGCCCTATGTCTAAATGGAAAGAAAATTAGGAGGGAAAGAATATGAGGAAAAACTCTCAAAATTAAAATAGTATTAAAAAAAATTACTATTCTGGAGAAAAAAATCCTAGTATTTCCTCCCCTTCTATTTTCTCCTTATTTTTCTCTTATCCAAACATACCAAGAGTTTTCTAAAATATTGCTTAATTGATTTTGATGAAATGAACAACATTTAAAAGTAAGTACTCCTCTTGTCATAAATATAAGACATAATTTATAGAGCAAATTATACTATAAATTTAGGACCGGAGGTAGTAATTTTTTTTTCTTTTGTGCGTGGAGCTGTATTTGTATTTGGTGTAAATTAATGAGAATTAATTATATCAATGAAAGTAAAAGAAGTCAAAAATCCATATGTATCTGTCAAGACTGACTCATTGTAAAAGCTAAAGCCTTTAATTAACACGCTTTAACTTTCACTAATTTTAAAGAGGAACAACCCAACATGACGGACAATAGACAACACGGGCAAAAAGATGAACAACAGGCCTTGTGGTTCCACCATTATTAATGAAGCTTTTTATCTCAGTCGAACAAGCCACAAATAGGGATGAAGGCAGATCAAATCAGAAGCAAGAAGAAGAAGAATATATAATTACATATATATCCACCATGGCTAGCTTGCCCCAGAAAGACCCTTCATATATTTGTCTCTTTGCTGTCTCCAACTGTGAAAGCGAATATTGATTATATTCAATTTTGGCCACCAAATCATCATCAGCTTTATCCTACAAAGTAATAATAATCAAATAATCTTAATTATGGAAATTAACAGTGAAGCAGCAGTAAGAAAGCTAACCATACAGCCCACCATTGTGATCAACTTGTTCGTCTCTATAGTAATTAACACCAATAATAAAATAAAGATTCATATGTATGTATCTGACGACTGACATGACATCACTGCACATATTCAAAAGTTAAAGATGAAATGTAAGCTATATGAGTGATCAGCGAGAATACATAAGACCAAACTTCAAACTTCATCAATTACAGCAAGAGATCGATCAACCTCTAATTGGATCAACAGACTGGCATTTATTTAGGTCCTGCACCCAGTATATCTCACTGGATTAGAAATTAAACATTCTTCTATATACATCAAGAAACAGTAAGAAGAACCTAATTATCAAGATTGATTAACAGCAAAAACACACAACTATGATAAGCCCCGTGTGGTGTAATTAGTTATTATACCATCGTACATGGAGTATATACAATAAATCATAAATCTCACATATATCCAGCGTATATCGATCATGTGCTGCAACGTTAGGGTTAATTAGGGCTATAGGAATAGAGATAGATAGATCATAGATAGATAGAGAGAGAGAGGAGGTGGTGGTGTGACAGAGAGAGAGTGAGCACGCATAGTTTCAAGCATAAACCATGCAAGAAAGTACCATGTGTGCTCACTCTCTTCTGTCACTTCCCTTACCCTTCAAAGTCTCATGGATCCAACTGCACTAACATAGCTCCAATTAAATCATTTCAGCAGAAAAAGAGTTAAGGGATTAATTTGGGAAAGATAATAAGCCCCTCGTTCAATCCCTTAAACCCAAAATATATATATATATATATGTTGCATTTGTATGGAACAATTGCATAGAATGTTGCTGTGCGAAGAGGACATGAGGATGGGGGGGTTTATATAGAGGTAGCCCCAGTGACAGTTTGCTATCATCACGTTTGGAAGGAATATATGTGGGGTTTATCTCATTGGTCATTCCATATTATTTTAAGCATTTTGCAGCAGAGAAAAAAGAGAAGGCACAAACCAAAAGAAAAGTGTGGAAACACGTTCATTATTTTTTCTTTATATATCATCATCTATACCCATAATGCAATAAACCACAAACTTATCCTTATTTGATGTTACCCAAGGCATCTCTATCTGGGAGTTCGTTTTCCTTTTTTCTTTTCAATCACCACTGTAAAATTTTATTCTCTTGCTTCGTTCGAACAAATGGACAATGGTCTCTTCAATTGATGGAAAATACAATCTCAACACTTTCCTATGTTTTGGCCAGATTCATTTGAGAAATCCAACCCGTAAATATGTATTATTAACTGTTCAATCATTACTATATTTAAACATATAACATCCAAAATTTGCTGCTGCATATTAATTAACCCACCACATTAAAACTTATATGGCCCTTGAATGACCGGACCAATTTCAATGCTCATAGCAATTATGAGCACTTAGAGCTATTCATGATAATGAGATCTATACATTTTAAATAAATTTTCAATGGTCTAAATTTAAGATTTTCAACTAATATTTTTTTATTGATTTTTTTTTTTTTGAGAAACCGACAATTATGAGATTTTCTTCATTGTAGAGATTTTTTACCAATTAAAATAATTGTTTTTTAAAAAATTAAAAGTATAAAAAAATATATCTAAACCATCTAAATCAAATTTAAACGGTCAGCAATGATAAAGAGTTTTTAGTGCTTATCATTGTGAAGAGCATTATGATCAAATGCCTGACTTGATCAATCTCAACGTCTTGCAAAGACCATATACAACAAATTAATATTCATTGATTTTTGTGGAATCAGTTTCAGTGCTTATAATAATATAAGCACCAAGAATTCGGTGAGATCTACATCGTTCAAATAAGATTTTAATTAGTTTGGCTTAATATATTTTCAAATGATAATTTAAATAAAAATTTTATTTTTTTGAAAAACTATCAGCTAAGAAATTATCTTTGTATTAGATTTTGTACACATTAAGATGATTTTTTCAGAAAAAAATAATATAATCCATTCAAATCAGATCTAAATGGTCTGTATTGATAATTAGCTTTTATGATGAGCATTGAAACTTGTTCCAGTTTTCGTCTATCCTGATTTGTTAGGAGAGACTTGTTAGTGATGAGTAGAGAACCTCATAAGTGTTTTAGAAAACGGCATAAGTTAGTCAAATTCGGATGGTATGGAAATATTTTGCGAATAGGAACTACTAATTTGCATCAAGTTAATAGTTTTCGGGGCACTAAAGCGGTAAGTGAAAATCCTGGGGATTACCACCAAATGTTGAGGTCTGCTGGTAAGGGGTTGTTCTAACTTAACCACGGGTCTTGAGTTCGAGACGTGAGAATAATGCAACGTGCGTGGGTGGTAGAAGTTTCCCCCCAAAAGGGGTCAACCCGGTCTTGGTCCGGATTAGTCAGAAGCCATTGATATGCCTGAAAGATGGTCTGCCCTGGGACACCGGATGCACTACGTAAAAAAAATGCTGGGGATTAAGTTGTAATTAGTTTACTCTCATTTCCACCTGTGCTCTCTCATAAAATATACTACTCCCTCCGGTCCTAATTATAGAAACACATTTTGAAGTTGATTTTAGTCCTAATTAATAAAAGCAAGTTTTAACTTTTGTCAATTTTTTCCTATAATACCCCTATTTATACTTTCTCAATAATAATTAGAGACAATAATAATTGAATAATACACTTATATATTCTATAAAATAAATAATGTTTGCAGCTTATTAATGTCATATATACACCTCAATTATATATACTTTTTTATATAAAATAATTTTGAGCAACTTTGTCATATTTTGCTAAAGAGTAATAAGTATAGTACATAATTACCCCACGTGGGATAGGTATGCAATTTATTTGTCCTGTTGGGCCGACGTAGCCGTTTTCCCACTCCCAAAAAAAAATGACGAGGAGCTGAGGAAGCGACTCACACAAATAGAAGGAAACTGCCCAACATTAAAGGTAAAGCAGTGGTATTATTATAAAATGGGACACCAATTATGAAGTGGTTAAGTAGGGGCATTTTTGAAAAATAATTATAATTAACTAATTTAACTTCTCTCATTAATCTCTTCAAATTTTGGTAAATAGATCCTATAATTAATTAGGACTGGAGGGAGTACGTATTATGTTGTCATTGATGTCTCAGAATATATATTTACATATGTCTTCTTCGAAGATTAAATACTACTTAACTAGGCCTTCAAATCAAAACAAACATATATAATAATTATTGGGAAAAACTAAGAACTAATTAATCGATCAGTTTATGTTTTTTCCCTTTTGAGTAACGAAATTTATGTTTGTAAGGATAAAGATCTGATCATCGTGAGCCCTAGAGAGTTTCTAAAGTGTTAGAAACACACACACACACACATATATATATATATATGAGGATACTGTATGTGCTTCTATATATAAAGTATATTAAATATATTAAGCATTCTCTTTTATTTGGGAATGGATCTTGGTCCTAAATATAAGACATATTTTTCATTATTTTCTTAATTTACCTCTATTATATTGATACTCCCTCAATATACAATAATCAAGGATAAGAGGAAATTAAAAGAGATAATTGATATATTTTAGAAAATACATATCATATTAATTATTTTAATTATTTTTTTAATCTAATTAAATTAGATAAATACACTTGTATTAAAAACAGAGGGAGTAACAAGTGGTTTGCAGCATTTTCATCAATGATTTTATTCGAAAAGGAATAAGTTGAACGACGAAGGAGGAATTGGGAATGAGAAAGGGAAGGTTCGTTCTTGCTGTGAATTGTCAAAACCAAGAATAATGTGACAGATCAAAACATTATTAATAATGTAGTGACCTCTCCATCTTAAAAGGAATATGCAAGGCGTCCTTGTAATTAATTCTGGCGATATTGAGCTGAGAGATCGAATTGGAGTGCAACGCATGGAAACCAAAGTGGCTGGTCCCCTATTTCCTTTATTGAATTAAAGAGCTAATCAGCCAATTAGTGATCATCAACACACATACCCAGCCGTTTAAAGTATATATGCTTTTACTTTATCTTAATTTAAAAGCATATTATTGATGCAAAAGTAGGTCATTGACGTTAATGTTCGAATCAATTGCAATAAGTCCATGGTTTGCGGGACGTCATGCCTCTTATATTCCCATTTTTCATAATACTTCACTTAATTAATTTACTACTACTCAAGCCTGAACCACTTTGATTGGCCAAGTTGACACCTTGCAAAATCTTTCCCCACTTGTGCTTTATATACGAAGCTTATAGCCTCATCAATTATTGTCTGAGTAAAGCTAGCCAACCCCATTACACACACAGCTGTACAAATCGTGAGGTGATTACTATTTATGTAATTAAGGTGATCACTGTTTAGATCGTCACGGCTTAATTGATTAGATGTAAGTTCAAAACTAATGATGGGATGAGGTGCGAGGAAGCAAAGGGAAAATGGAAGACTTTCCTTAAGAAGGAAGAGGCATGTGAGGGTGTTTCTAGATTTACCCATTTTGGGGGAGGGGAATAAGAGGATTACGAATATTGTAATGAGCACGCTGATGATTCTTTCAAGTGTGCCTGTGTGTCAACAACCGACTTTGGCAGAGAGAAAAAGAAAAAACGTGTAGCTAGGTCTAAATTTTAGTTGAATAAATAAATTATTAAAGGACCACTTGGGATGACGACCAGCAAGCAAGATGATATATGATGATAAGCATAGATCTAGTTGTGGTATGGGGGTGGGGGGGAAGGATGATACGTTTATTTTACTTTTTGGGTAAGGGATAACGCTTCTTTTTTTTCTTTTTCTTTTTTTGTAGATAAAGAGATATGGGATTTTAGAGGGTGAGTATTGGAGCAACACTAAAGATTGTTGTCATATGATTATGAGGTTATGAGTTCAAATCTTGAAAATAACGGCGTACATTTGACTCTCCTCAGATCTCATTTGGTGGGAATCTTGTGTACTTTAGATCTGGACCGTCATTTCTAAAGAGATGGGACTTTAGTGAGAAAGGAAGAAGCCCGTTGTAAATACTTTCGGCCAAGTGAGGGATGGGTGGGAATTAGCTGCAGATCTGAGAGGAAGCCAAGTCAAAAGATTAAAGACAAGTGAGGTATACGTGGCATTCTAGGGTGAGGCGTGGTTCAAAAAGGATCAGATATACTGGTCCCAAGTCCCAACGATATAGATATGGGTGGTTATAGCTATAATTAAGCTTCAATAATAAATGGGCTCCCACAAAAGCCTGGAATTGAGATGCTCATGACTGGCTGGTGAAGTTCATTTTCACATACTGTGCACGAATGCGATTGATGGATAATAATGGCATCTGAAACAAAGAAAGAATAAGGTCAAATTCATGAATGAAGATGAGATATTGTTGCATTAGCTAGCCCCACATCGTATGGTTGGGGAGTTGCCAAAAGCTTTTATTTCCAATACATCTTTTTCAATATAAGGAACTAAACAATTATTCAATCATTCATCTCATATTCGGATCGTGTCGTCAAGTGGGTGGGTGGTGACTGGTGATTATTCCATATATATACAGATGCTCATGACTGGTGAAGTTCATTTTCACATACTGTGCACGAATGCGATACCATCGTCTTTATCTTCTCATCTTCTACTACTGTCTTCACTAGCTTGGAACTTGCCGATACAGTGTGTGTGTGTACACCCAGATTTTTTAAAAATTGCCACTGTTTGCAATTTTCTCTTCGATATATTCTTATTCACTTTTCATCTATATTTTACAATTTCCTAATGATTTGGAATTGTACTCCTACACCTTCATCATATTAATGGAACAGTGTGTATTAGGGCGTGTGTGTACGCATGTAAATAAATTTTGATCTCCCAATGTAAAATAAGTGTCAGATATAAAAGTAAAGAAAATAAAATTTAATTATGCATACTTTTAATTATAGCATTTTTTTTAAAAAAATTCTCTAAATTGCCAGTTAGATTTTCCATGGCATTGAACCTAAACCTAGCTACTATAAGACTAGCATATTAGATAGAAGAGTTCCTTAAATTTATAAACTTCCAAAGTACTTGTGATAATTGACCAAACAAAAAATTCTATACATTTGAATTTTATTTATGAGAAAATTCATATAGGGGCCCAATTAAGACCCTAAATTTTAAAAAAGGCCCCAACAACTTTCACATACCAAAAAGGGCCCTAGGGCCTTTTCTGAGATTTTTCATTAAAACGTTAGTTGTTAATCTGACTGATTTAGTTGTTAACAGGCTGATATTGTTGTTAAAATGACTGATTTAGTTGTTAAAATATTGTTGTTAATGCGACTGATTTAGTTGTTAACGGATTTTGATTTTGTTGTTAATCTGGCTGTTTTAGTTGTTAACGTTTATACCACAAAAGGCTCTAGGGCCCTTTTTGGTATGTGAAAGTTGTTGGGGCCTTTTTTGAAATTTTGAGCCTTAATTGGGCCCCTATATGACTATCTGGCTAGCTTCTTATAAGATTTTTCCTAAGGAAGGATAAGGGAGGGTTATTCCTGTTTGGATAAGGATTTATAAATTTATTCCATGGATATGAATCAGTCCTTTTTTTTTTATATTAAAATTTAAGGAAAGAGGTTGGGTTCATCCACGATCCAAGGGCTGAGCAAACCGTCTATTAATTACCCTCAGGCGTTAACCTAGGCACCTAAGAGTTAGGATGCCTCCCCCAGCGCCTTAACCAACTCCAGGATCGAACCCCCTCCCTTTAGTGAGAGTGTCCAACCTCTTTGCCAGTTGAGCCCAAAGACGAGGAGTATATGAATCAGTCTTGTATGATGGTAGTTGTGGATAATGTACGTGGAGGAGTTTTACAAGACAACGAGGCTCAATTAGATATGTGGGCTCACTTGTAAGCTCACAATGCAATGCGACCTCCAACTGCCGCTAAACTAATAGGGATCTTTTGCTAATTATGGATTTGACACCCACCCGACAAGCCTATACAATAGTGGATAACAACATGGTTGTCGAACCATAATGATTCTTGTAATTTTATGACATTTTGGCCATTTCAATTACTAGAATTTTTATGATTTGCCAGAAATATGTGTCACGCTGGTATGGGGTTATCTCCACATGATCAAGTGATCAAGTCAACGCAAGCTAGCTAAGGTAAGCACTACTACATCTCAATTATTACAACAATATCATCAAATTGCCAATACAATCAACAACAACCAACTAGTATCGGGTGGAGGGAGGCATCTTTTGTGGCGGACCTACAATGCTCGCAATGATTTTACATAAATGGGTTCTTACTCCTAAAATTAGACTTGGAGTCCTCCAAATGCAACTACAGGCACTTAGAGATGCAACGACTTTCATCCTCAGATAGCAGCCAGTACTTCATCCAAACATATTTCCGATACATTTTGAACTTGTTAAGTGCTCCCATATAAAAATCATTACTAAAACACAAAATGACCTTTGGAATGTGTCTTACCTTTTACATGATGTATGTATATTACTAAGATACTTTGTTGCTTATACTTTTTCATCATGAATATATATATAGTTACGTTTACATCACACACACACACAAAAAAAAAAAAAGGGATCTCTAATGATTTCAATTTGTATTAGTCGAGGGAGGGGTACATGAATATAACTTTTTATTCGGACTATTTAGAGGCCATCAATCTACTTATTGGGAAAATGGATAATAATAACCTATTTTGTGACATTATCGACGACACTAGCAGGTTACATTTTATTTTATTTTTTTGCCATATGTTCACCAAAAAAAAAAAGTTATTTACTACTCCTTCCTGTCCTAATTATAAGAATACATGTTGGAGTTGGTTTTGGTCCTAATTATAAGACCAAGTTTTAACTTTTGTCAATTTTTTTCCTAAAATACCCCTATTGATATTTTCTCAATAATAATTAATAATACACCTATATATTCTATAAAGTAAATAATGTTTGCAACTCATTAATGTCATATACACCTCAATTATACTATTTTTTTAATAAAATAATTTTGAGCAATTTTTATCAGATTTTTCCCATATCACCCCTACTAATACTTCCTCCATAATAATTGATTTAATAACACAGTTATATTCTATCAATGCAAGTAAGATTCTACTTTATTTTTCATTTTTAAATAAAATAATTTTAATATTCCTTTAAAAATATTTATAATTAACTAATGTGCGGACATCATACGGTTTATTTAGTTGAGTGAAGGAATACGTTAGGTGTAGACAAAGATGGATTTGACCCGTTCTCTTCTACGCGTCCTCTTTTAAATATTTCTTTAACCCGTTCTCTTTTAAGCAAGGGTATTTTCGAAAAATAATTATAATTAACTAATTTAACTTCTCTCTTTAATCTCTCTCAAATTCTAGTAAATAGTTCATATAATTAGGACGGAGGGAGTAATTAGTTAGCTAGCTATAAAAAACATTAATCGTATAATTGATCAACCACCACCTACTAAGCAAGCAATTAAGAGATGGAGCTTCTTGAGGGAAACTAGACTCCCCTTCCCATTTGTTCACTTATTGAATAAAGGTTAAGTTTTGTTTTTAAAAAATTTGAAGCGGTCGGCTAGGCATGTGATGAGAAATAGAAAGCTGCTTTGCATTACATAATTTATTTTTATTTCTTTTTGGGGTGGGCTGGCCGGCGCTGTATATTTAATAAAACTACTATAGATTATTACTCTGCCCTATATTCCATCTTAATTCATTCTCGATCTCCATACTTTAATTATTTTATTCTTCCTAAAAAGAACTCCAACTTTAATTATTCCTTTTTTATTTGTCCTGCTATTTTATAATACCCATTAATTAGGAATATTGAAATCTCATAAAGATGTGTGTTTAATTTAATTATATAATCACGCATTGATATGTATGTACGTTGGAAAGCAGGTTTTCTGATTTCAAATGACACAGGCTCACATGATTGGCCAGAACTTTAGTTGAACCATGTATGAAATTGATTTAATTATAATTTGCAAAGCAACTATTATTGTCTCCTCATCATGAACCAACCAGGATTTGCAATAGGGATTATCATATAATTAGAAACTTTTCATCCCTGATGATGATAAATCTGGATCTCCTGTCCTTGCTCTGGCATATATACATGCTGAGGCAAAATATATATATGGGTGATCAATTCGATCAATTGATTTTTTTTTTTCTGGTGTTTTTTCGAAACTGTTAATAATATGGGCAAGTATATAATGGCTAAAGAAAAACATCGATCTACAGAAATAGTTCATCATCATTATTTTTATCAACAAAACTCTTATCTGATAATGGATGGTGAGTCAAAGTGGAGGACGAAGCTGATAATTGATAATGGATTTGGATGATTGGCCAACACACACACAGATATATATATATATATAACTAAACAGAAAATAAGTGTTGGAATGATGTTCCAGCTTTCTACGTGTTGGTGCTTCAGCCCTCAATAATGAAGAGTCACGTCTCCCCACTGATGCATTATTGGGTGGTTCGCGCTCAATATTCATATTCACTCTCACTCTATGTTTGGAATCCATCCACGACATCTGCCATTATCACCAACCCACCGCGTTGTTCCAAATAAGTTTTAGCCGTTTACTTAAGCGGCGATCGTGATTTTTTTAAGTTCGTATGAATGTAAAAAATATCTGTGTGATGGCTACCCTTAATAATTAGGTTTAACAATATTCAAATCTCGCAGCCATATCAAAATATTGCTATTTTGAATCAATTTCGTTTAAAAAAATATATTCCAACAGATAGAAATATACTCAATGTTTAGGTCAAAATATTCTGAATAAAACATATATAATACTGTGAGTTTGTCCCTTGTCTGTCTTAACTTTCAAATTTTGTGCAAAATATTTTCTCAACTACCATATTAGGGGTGGGAATAGGTCAAACCCTTATCAGACAGTCTACAGCCTAGCCTGTTTAGGGTCTAGTCTGACCTAACATGTTTGTTAAAAAGGTCAGGCCAGACCAAGGCCTATTTAAAGACCTAAATATGTAAATAGGCTTGGCCTATTTTGTTAAGGTCTAACCTGTTTACACTTTAAATAAATATAATTATATTTATATCATATAAATAATATAATATTTATTACTTTTCATTCTTATATTCTAATTTCAAGTTATATTTATATTGGTTTTGATAAGCTCAAAGTATACAAAGCTTATTTATGGCCTCCAAGACCTCCATTGTAAGTAGGCCTTTAAAAAAGCTTCAAACTCAACCAGGTCTTATGAAGACTCAAGCCGCAGCCTAAAAAAAGCCTGAATTCAAGCTCAAGCCCAGACTCAGGCCTTCTGCCCCCATTACAAGCTCAAGTCTATTTAGCCAAAGCCTGGTCTACCCTAACCTATTTCCATATCTATGCCACATAGTCTATCCATAACATGTAGAAATATGCATTGTTTTACCAATAAACTATTGGTTGAAGTGGTAAGACCTTTCACCTCATGAGAAGGAGAACACAAATTCGAATTCCAAAAAACGTGTTTGCCTTTAACCTCTAAGCCTCAAGAGGCAAACCCTTCATCAAATAAAAAATATATATATGCATTGTTTTATTATCGGAAAAAAAGGGAAAATGGTAAAAAAAGATTTTTGAAATTGTAAAATGTTAAATTAGGTTTGTTACCAAGAATCGATAAAGTAATTACAACACTTAATAAACAAATTCACAACTCATTTTATAGAAAACACTTGATTTGAGATTTTATAATTTAAAAAAAAAAAATCTGTCATTCTCCCAAAGGAAAAATATGCAATTTATTTTTATTTTAAAGAAAGGCAATTTTATTAGTACAAGTTTTTTTTTTTTATAAATATTAGTACAAGTTGGGTTCGGTCCATGTGTTTTCAAACGGTTTCGGACCGCTCTCGAATGGCTTCTTTAATGTCCAAAGCCATTCCATTCTAACTGGCCCAACGGGCCTATATGTATATTTAGTTAGCCATGGACGTTGCCAACTTGCCATTGCCTCAGCTAATGGACTCTTTCGGCCGAAAAGCTAATGGTGGTATTTGGGCCTCTTCAAAGGCCCATATGGCCCCCGCCATCCCCCACGTACTTGATAATTGAATTACCCATAACCCTAGAGTTATTTTTTAAATCAACGGTGGGCAAAATGTAATTTGGCATGTCAGTATAAAATTACATTGTTTAATTTAATGTTATTGAAAACATATTTTTTAAGTTACATATATTTTTTTTTAAAAACAGAGAGTAGGTGCTGTGTAATAATGAGTTGTATGTATACGAATTATAAACGCTGCAGCATGAAATAAAATATATTACTTTCAGTTTTAAATATAAAACATGATTGATTTTTTTTTTTTGAAAAACTAAGGAAGCTAAATAAATTACTGAGGGCCAGTTTGGATATGCTTTTAAAAAAAATAGTGTTTTTTTAAGCTCCAAATTAGAGCTTTTAAAAAAACAGCATTTTGGCTTTTTGTAGTTGTAACTTTTACTTTTAAAAAAAATATAATCTAAACACATAAATTAATTAAAAAGCTTTTTTTCTGCATTAAAAAAATAATTTTTTTTAATTATAAAAAAAGCCCATCCGAACGGCCCTTAATCATATCTTATATGGTGTATTCTTAGATTATATATTACTCCTCCGATCTTAATTATAAGACCTAGTTGACTTTGTTGGAGAAATTAAGGATGCTAATTAAATTACTTTAGAATATTTTTATATTTATTTTTTTCTTCAAACTAATTAGTTTAACTAATAAATTAATATATAATCTAAGGATATACAACATATAAAATGATTAAATAACTTATTTAGCTTTCTTAATCTCTCCAAAGAAAGTCAACTAGGTCTTATAATTAAAATCGAAAGTAGTAGTTTATTAGTCTTGAGAAAAAAATAAAAATACTCTAAAGTAATTTAATTAGTTTCCTTAATTTATAAAAAAAAATCAACTTTATTTTATATTTAGAATCTGCCATAGATATGATTATTCGCATGCAATGAAAGGATAAAGGTTCCTAGTTTTGTTCAAAGTAGAGGAACATGTTCCTTACTCATCTGATCATCAGAATTAGGGGTGGAAATAGGTCATACCCCTATCAGGGGCCTACGGTCTAGCCTGGCCTATTTAGTAAATAAGTCAGGCTCAGGCTCAGACCTATTGTCAGGCCTATTTACGTAAATAGGTCAGGCCTATTTTCATAAGGCCTAGCCTTTAGGCCTACAGACCTAGCCTATTTAGTTTTTTTTTTAATGTTTTATTATACATTGTTATATATAATTTAATCTAAATTAATTTTTACATTATTTATAAAATTAAGAACCTATTCTTAACCTTAAATTTCGCATTTCTCTATTTATCAATAAGCTTAACATTTTCATTCATCAATTGATCACATATACTTCTCTTCTTTTTTATCGTTCGAGGTGGAAATGCTAGCTCACTACTCCTCCATTGATTTATGTCATTTGATATAACATAAAAATTGCAGTAAGTTTATTTTAGTGATGCCCAAATGAAAATGATCTAAATAGGAGGAGTTTGTTTCATTTTCTACAAGAAAAATAAGAGGTAAAATCTAGTTTTACATGCCACTTGTCGTGCTTGATTGATTTTAAGAAATATATATCCTTAGTCAATAAATGATTGATTTTTCTTATTCATACTTGCTCAAACAATTGATGCCACTAGGTGTTATTTTCTTTCACTTGCTAACTCTTTTAGTTCATATGAGAATGAATCCTTAAACTGTTTAAATATAAAGTAAACATTTAAATAGACTTGATGAATTATATAAACTTAGATGCATATGCTTTAAGAATATATAAAGACTTACCACTTTGGTCCTACCACTCTGGTCCTATTTATAAGTTCCATTTGGTCAAAAAATTTGGTCCTATTTATAAGTCCTCTTTTAGATAATAAATGAGATTGTGACAATTTTGCCCATATTAATTATACCAATGAAAATAGAGAAATAAGAAAAAGTTGAAAGATACCCAATGAAAATAGAGAGAGAAGAAAAAGTTGAAAGATACCCATCCATAAATGAGGGCAAAGTTGAAAATTTACCCCACAATCATTGAGCTAACTAACTCTCCTTGGTATGTATGTTTTGGTCAAAAGGGACTTATAAATAGGATCAGAGTGGTATTTATAAGTACAGTTTGACCAAAAAATTTGGTCCTATTTATAAGTCTAGTTTCATGTAATAAATGAGATTGTGACAATTTTACCCATATTAATTACACTCATAAAGATAAAGGAGAAGAAACATTTAAAAAGTACCCAATCATAAATGAGGGCAAAGTTAAAAATTTACCTCATAATCATTGAGTTAACTACTTTTCCTTGGTATGTAAGATTTGATCAAACTGGACTTATAAATAGGACCAGATTTTAAGTAGGTTTGTAAATAGGCTCCAGGCCTTGCCAGACCTTTTGAAGGCCTAGGCTTAGGCCTAAAAAAAAACCTACACACAAACTCAAGCTTTAGATTTCCGTCGCAGGTCTAGACTTACTTAACTAAACTAAAGTCTAGCCTAACCTAACCTATTTCCACCAATAAAACACTGAAATGGAAGTGCGTTTTGTGTATGGATATGCAGAAAATAAAGTAAAGGCTTCCACGTTAAGAAACGAAAAGAAGCATGATGAAAAAGGAAACATGTTAACCAATCACGAATGAACAAGTAATATGAAAGAGAACCAATTTTTGCACGTCTCATTGCGTCGTTGACTTGTAGGGTATTAAAGAGAAGATAGAGACAGAGACCAGTTTATTAAATTTTTTATTAGAGGGTTGTCATTTGAGCATCTTTTCACTCAACTTGCTCTTTTTGATATGGACGTACACATTTCAGTCATTTAAATTATTGCTCTCATGGCAATCACCTGATCCTTTCTTACCTTTTCAGTTGGAATTTTTATGGAGACAAGTGTTCATGAAATTTAAGTCTTCTGGTTTGAAATTACTGTCTCAAGTGTGTTGTGGAGATACTGTGTCTATTAATCAGAAAAGGAGTGATAGGCTTATACATTTGACATTCTTAATGCGCAACACCAATACATGGGAAAATCGGAAGAAGATACTCTCATTATCCTCTCTCTCATCATCCCTTACTGTCGCCATTTGGACCGTTCAATTTTTGATCCAACGATCCAAATGGATTTCCAAAAAACCGCGCGCGGTTTTGGGATTTTTGAAAAACCGCGTGCTGTTTTTCGGAAATTCCCTCTAATCGTTGGATCAAAAATTGGACGGTTCAGATAGCGACAATGAAGGATGATGAGAGGAGGAGAAAATGAGAGAAACTGGATTCGGGAAAATCTCTGTTTTTCCTTTCACGAAAAGAAAAACCTCACCATCAACCAAACATAAATAAGAAATGCCTTTTTCAAACCTTTTCACCTGCTCAGATATATTTTTCTATGCAAAAGAGGCTCCTAACAAATTCATCCCACTCAACTAGCCTATTTTCTTTTCTTACACCAAATATATCCGTCTGATAACATGTTTCGTGTTTCTAATTTTTTGAAAAATAACAAATTAAATATGGTATGTTTTAAATTTAATTAAATTTCAATTTTTTTTTTGTTGATTATAATTTTTCTTTTGGCGTAATTTGAAAAGCGACATGCCATTTCCTAAGAGAGAGAAGTTTGCGGACCGAAGACGACGTCGTAGCATAGTTGTAAGACCTTAGATCACAAGGAAACATTAGGAAGTGGCTTTGATCCGATGCACTGTCATTTTTCCGTTTTCTTCTTTTTGTTTTTTGATTTTCTTTCAGGGCACTGAATGATACTAAAAAGATACTTTATGATATTGAATGGTACTGAAAAAATACTTCATAATTTTGCAAAAATATTTAAGGGTATTGACTGATACTAAAAATATATTTTAGGATACTGAAAAAAATACCTCATGATCTTGAAAAATTATTTCAGCTTGAAAAAATATTCCAGGAACTTATTGTTATTAAAAATATACTTCAAGAAATTTTTTCAAAATCATGAAGTATTTTTTCAGAATCTTAAAGTATCTTTTTAGTACCAGTCATTACTCTTAAATATAATTGTTCAAGATCATGAAGTATTTTTTCAGTATCATGAACTATCTTTTTAGTATCGGTCAGTACCCTTAAATATTTTTTTAAGATCCTAAAACAATTTTTCAAGATCATAATATTTTTTATCGATCAGTGAAGTATTTTATTAGTATCATTCAATGTTTAAAAAAAAAAAATTAAAAAAAAAAAACGGAACTTGCTGTTTGTTTTATACCAAAACGGCAGCGTTCAAAGTATTGGAGGGTAGCGGACCGGAGTGAGCATCGGACATTCGGACCAAAGCCGCTTCCGAAACATTAGGGGCAAAACCGAGAAACGACATTAAAAGCAACAAAATTCCCCATCCGTTGGCCAATCCCAGCCTCGTCAATTTACCCTTGCGGCCCTTTTCAGCGCATCTTCTCTTCTACGTTGCCTACCTCAACTCCTCCAGCATCGAAGATCCGAGGAGTTTGGGAAACCCTAAACCCACAACCGACTCACTTTCTCAGTTCATACTCTCATCTATCAAAGGTTTGAACTTGCTTCTTTCTTTAATTCTTTTCACTCCGCTTTCCACAAGTTGTGTCTCACTTGGGTGATTTTTTTTCCCCTTTGTTGATTTATCTAGCGCTGGTCTTTAAATATCCTTAGCTTCTTATTTTTGGTTCAGATTGGTTGCTTGTTTCTTAGATCGATATTTTTTGTGGAGTCGTCTAATTTCCGAGCTTAGTAAGAAATTTATTTGCAGAACCCATATTAAATGTTAAACTTCTTGGAGAAGCGAAGTGTGACTAATAAAGCTAGTTGGGGCGTTCCAGTCTGGTGCCTGTATATTTTAAGGACAAGGGAAACAATAATGGCTCCGGGATCTTTCTTTTTCCCAGCTTAACATGCCTGTTCATTTTTTGCCGCAGTATTTGCTTAATTACTTTTTTTTTTTTCCAAAAAATTCATCTGCATCGGGTTATTGTTTTGAAATTAGACTTTTTTTATGTTTCATTCATTTGCTGTCAGTTGTTTTTGGTTGCGCTGATGGTATTCTATTTCAATCCATGCTGATGCAAAATATCATTTCCGTGATGTATTTGATGTATAAATATTTGTTTTGGCGTGCGTTGGAAAATGGCTCATTGAATTTTATGGATGCGTGCCTCCCACCGTCAAATGGAGTGGATAACCCGTATTATGCTGAAAAAAAGTGCTGATTGATGTATTTAACTATTTATTTCTCGTTTGTATCTGTCAGGTGCTATTGCTGAACCATAAAACGGTTTGATCTTAATATATATATATATATATATATACACACATATAAACAGAATCCTGACACATATCCACAATGAGACTACATAGACTGTGTGGTTTGCAAGATATAGAATGAATTGATGTTTGGTTTCATTCACAGTTTGCAATCATGGCTGGAGTGGCACCGGAGGGATCACAATATGATACTCGTCAATATGATGCTAAGATGAATGAGTTGTATGTTTTCCTTTTCTTAGTTATTGCTGGATGCTCTGTTGTGGTACATCAGTTCATACAAGCTTTAGTTTCTTTGATGCTTAATCCAATATTTCTGATGCCTATAATTATATTCTCATTCTTGGTTTGATGTGTTGATTGGAGCAGGCTTGGATCTGACGGTCAAGACTTCTTTACTAGTTATGATGAAGTTCATGAAACCTTTGATGCTATGGGATTGCAGGAGAACCTCCTTAGGGGTATTTATGCATATGGTATGTACCTTAATGCATGGAAATTCAATATATACTTTTTAATTGGGTTGTTTTGTGTAATCACTTAATAAAATAAATTTGAAGGGCTCGTCTACTGTTATTTATAATTACATCAAATTGGATATTAATGTACAGTTAAGTTACATGCCTCTTAACTTTCCAGCATGACAAATTTGGACAATGACATTATGTAACTTCTGATAAGGTTTTGAGAAGCCTTCTGCAATCCAGCAAAGGGGAATTGTACCTTTCTGCAAGGGTCTTGATGTAATTCAGCAAGCCCAATCTGGGACTGGAAAAACTGCGACTTTCTGCTCTGGAATATTGCAGCAGCTTGATTATAACTTAGTCGAATGCCAGGCCCTGGTACTTGCCCCCACTCGTGAGCTTGCTCAACAAATTGAGAAGGTCATGCGAGCACTAGGTGATTATCTTGGAGTTAAGGTTCATGCTTGTGTGGGTGGGACCAGTGTTCGTGAAGATCAACGCATCCTCTCAAGTGGAGTCCATGTCGTTGTTGGTACCCCTGGTCGTGTATTTGACATGCTGCGGAGACAATCTCTGCGTCCTGATAATATTAAAATGTTTGTGTTGGATGAGGCAGATGAGATGCTTTCTCGAGGTTTCAAGGATCAGGTCCTCATTTTCCAGTTTATACTTCTCTTTAATTAATATGCTTCTTTCTGCTGCTTTTCTGGTGTCTAAGATATTTCCTACGGAATGGTTTCTCTTTAAAATGCTGTCATTTGGTTGGTTGTGTGTTGCTATTCAGTGGTAACTTCATGACCTGGCTTTCTCTAGGCTGGTATAATGCGCCCAGATATTGTGAATGGTGCATTTTGCTATAGATTTTATCGTATAATGCAGGATAATTTAAAGTGCATGTAATTTCAAATTTGCCTTTTGGTTTATTATTTATCCTACTGATTAATGTCTTCTTTCTTTTCTTGACCCCCTTCCAGATCTATGATATTTTTCAGCTGCTGCCACCAAAAATTCAGGTCGGTGTTTTCTCTGCCACTATGCCACCTGAGGCCTTGGAGATCACTAGGAAGTTCATGAACAAACCTGTGAGGATTCTGGTAAAACGTGATGAACTTACCTTAGAGGGTATCAAGCAATTTCATGTCAATGTTGATAAGGAGGAATGGAAGCTTGAGACTCTTTGTGATCTTTACGAGACATTGGCAATCACCCAAAGTGTTATCTTTGTGAACACTAGGCGCAAGGTAGACTGGTTGACAGACAAGATGCGAAGCCGAGATCACACGGTTTCAGCCACCCATGGAGATATGGACCAGAACACTAGGGATATCATTATGCGTGAATTCCGTTCTGGTTCCTCCCGCGTGTTAATCACCACAGACCTGTTGGCCCGTGGTATTGATGTCCAGCAAGTGTCGCTAGTGATTAATTATGACCTGCCTACTCAGCCAGAGAACTATCTCCATCGAATTGGTCGTAGTGGTCGGTTCGGAAGAAAAGGTGTTGCGATCAATTTTGTGACGAAGGATGATGAAAGGATGCTGTTTGACATCCAGAGGTTTTACAACGTGGTGATTGAGGAGCTCCCAGCCAATGTTGCTGATCTTCTTTGATCTGGTTTCAGCTTCATGACTAAATGTCTTTATTATTGAGGCAGCAAATTTTATTTAATTTCCATGGTCACTGGCCCCTTTTTTAGTATGAATTGGTGGATGCCCTGAATATGGAGGATCAGGGTGTTTTGCATATTGACGTTGGCCTTTCTGTATAACGTTGAGTCTGGCAGGAAGTGTTGCAAAATTTTGCCGAGTCTGCTTGTATTTCTAGTGTCTTGAGAAAGATTGCATAATGTTGTTCGATTTTTATCTAAAATCCTCCTCCCTTTTCAGAGTTGTGTTTTAATATCAAAAGCTTGAAACTTGGCATTGTGGTCTCATCCTTAACCTGCTTGTTGATTTGTCTGCCAAACTGGTTCAGTACAAACTGTTTGTTTGAAACGTCAAATTAGGGGAAAATAAAAAATAAAAAAATTGAATGAAGATCTTTTTAAAACAATATATCTACATTTATGTTATAATAATGATTATTACAATAAAAAATATTATGTAAATGAACTTTTTTATTTAGTGTATCATTCATTTTCTTCCCTTCGTACTTATGGTTCTAAGTATATTCGTGCTGCAATGAGTCACATGGACCACAGTTTGAAAATTGGTAGGGTGTAAATTTATTTCTAAAGTTGTGTTTTTGCATGTAAGTTTTTTCAGGTTCAATGTTACCCAGAAGTTTAAAATGTAGGAAGTTTGTCCTATACGGTTTAAAAAGTAACGTTAACCATTAACTTTTTAATAGAAAATGACAACATTGCTCTATTTTAATATTTTTAAGACAAGATTAAACCTCAAAAAATGTACAGGATAGCATTACTCCTCAACGAACTTCTAAGTAAACTTACACCTTCACCTTTAAAAATTCGATGTGAGCAACGTTTTGCTAGCATAATGAAAAGTTTTCTTGCACGCAAGTGTTTCAGCAGATTTTCTCCGATTAGCACAGGAGCTTAAAGCGAAGTGGGGATATATTTACCAATTTAAATTGCATTAATTTTTCAGTTCATTATCCTCCATCTCTAACCATTACATTAATCTAATTCTTAAAATGTCGAATTCAAACTTACGGAGAACAAATTTTGTTTCTGGAACCTTACTTTGTTCAACAGCAAAACCTTTGTAAATGTTCAAGAAATTGCATCAGACACTGTGATGATTCCCCCACTTCATGTAAGAAATTATTAATTAATTAATTGGTCGATAGCAAACGGCCACTCTCAATGCAGGAATGCTTACATACTACAAGAATATCCCATCATCTAAATTTTATCCAATAAAAACATAACAACCTCAATGTCCCCACCTAGAATTCACTTTTATTTTGTTTTTAAGAAAAAATATGAGTTTGTCATTTTGTTGAAGTTTTTTTAAGAAATTAAAATGTGTATTTTAAAAAAAAAAATTAAAATATGAATTTTTTAAAATAAATCAGAATTAAAATGATCTCAGTTTTTTTAATATGGTGTATAAAGATATTTCTCATCACAATGTCCCCAGCTTAGGGTCTCTGTTGGACCCCACAGCACCGTTGTTCCTCAAATCCTGTTCACCCGTTTGACACCAAAAGAAAGAAAAGAAAGCTTCAACATACCAGAGAAAACAGAGGGCCTTGAAACTTTATCCAATCCTGCAATTTCCGCGGAGGACCACAACTGATCAATGTGTTCTGAAAATGGGCAAGTGATGATGAAGGTGGAGAGTTACTTCGGAGCTTCTAAGCCTTCCGACCTCAGGTGCTACAGTGCCTCATACGCACAAACACAAATAGGTCCTAAGAACTTGAAGAAAGAGAAGAGCATTTACAAGTCTTGGAGCTTCTCTGATGCTGAGTTTCAGAGGAAGAAAAGGGTTGTTAGCTATAAAATGTACTGTGTGGAGGGTAAGGCCAAAGGGTCCTTGAGGAAGGGCTTCAAGTGGCTCAAGGATAAGTATTCCCAGGCCGTCTATGGTTGGTGGTGATTCTCTGGCTTCCCTGAAATTACTCTGTTTTTCATATATATCTAAACTCCTCTTCCAAGTTGGTTTCCTTTTTTTCTTTAATTCTGTGCTCGTCAGAAGAACTGTAAATTTAATGGGTTCCTATCAGTTTACTTGACCTGTCACGATACCGTGTTGGGTATGGACGTATGGTCTTCTGTCATGTTCAAACTACACGTACACATGTTTCCATGATTCTGTATGGTACTCTTCCTCCCCCTCGCTAGAAATATTTATTTAATTTGATTAGATTAAAAATATTGATTTGAATTAATTAATATGACCATACATTTTCTAAAACATTATAAACTTATTCCTTAATTTCATCATTCTCCATCCTCCTTAATTATTGTTTTAAGATAAGATATTGGTGTTTGCTTATGACAATTAGACAGCTATAGAAGCAGAATCAGCAGTAAAGTAAACAGTCGAAGCTAAGCCAGAGCCCTTAGTTGCAGGCGGTCTTAGTGTCCCGTAAAGGAACATCAAATAGAGACAAATTAGAAAAATATTGATAAATGTATAAATTATATTTTATACTTAGTATCAAGATCAACTCTTAAATGTTGTTTAAGACCCGGAGAAATAGTTTGCTTCCATTTACAAAGGGTTTCTATTGATATAGAGATTAGGTTCAAAATATAATTGGATGAAGAAAAAAATGAAAAAAATAGACACGAGGGAATACTATAAAGAAAAACTTTCTAAAATATGAACAAAAATACGCTATTTTTTAGAGTTCTTCCATTTCCTAAATATTTGAGACCTCATACTTGAATTGTCTTTTTTAATCTTTATCAAGTTAAAGTTTGGATTTTGTTTTTAGATTAACTTTTGAAAATAGGACTCAAAAAAGTGATATAATATTATGTAACGAGAGAAACAAAAGTGATCAAACACAGAGCAAATGGAAACAATTGCAACTACTGGCAACAGATGGATTATTATCAATGATTTACACGACCTAAACAAATCAGTAGCTGAGAAACGAAACTTATTATTCTGCCCATGTCCTTTGTCCTTCAATTATGTCAACAGAAATAAAGTAAGAAGATAAAGGAGAGGCCGTGAAGGCCAAAGCTCGTCATCTCCTTTACTTTTACCTGTATTTGGATTGAGAGAAAATTAAAGGAAAAATGATACTAAAATGGAGGAAAGCTACCTTCAATTGGTTTTGACATTATTTCAATCAAACTCAATCAAATAACCATATAAAACAAAAGATTAAAGAAGACAGGGTATGCCGGGAATTGGCTATAAACGGTCAATATAAAAAGCAGAGACAACACGTACAAAACATACTGATTCCATGATTTGACACCACTTCCTTTAACATACACTGCTTCTGCTTTTGCTACGTTTGGGTGCTTCCTTCCCACTTCCCACTTACTCACAATTATTGTTGATGTCTCTTTTTCTACTACGAACAAATTATTATATCATTTCAATCCATCAGCAACTCTAGCAGTTAGGGTTGTAGTCTGTTGATTAGCAGCGTAAAATGGCAGGTGACGTGGACCACAAGCAAGAAAACAAACTGATGCACTTCTTTTTTTCTTTTCTTTTTTAATCCCAGCGATTAACACGAGAAGCCTCAACATTTGATGTCGATGAAGACTGAAGAAAATGATCACAAACATGTATTTATATCTCATTTTTGAAATAACTTGCTATATACGGCTAAGTGTAATGCACCCCACTGGCTAGTTACTGAACAAGTTACTATTTTGATACAGGTTCTCTAACCTGCAATCATAATAGATGGTGATGCCGGTATTATAGTCATAGAGACTTAATAAAAGACACAAAAAGTAAAAGCGAATTGCAGCTTCAGAGGCAATGGATCTTAGAAAAGCTAAAAGCCAAGAAAGATGCATATGCAAAAAGCAGAGATGAAGTGTGAATGTCTGAAAAGCTAATGGAGATAAAGAGTGGATATTTCTGCAGAACCTTCAAGGCTGGCCTGGAAAACAGAAGAGGAAGGACGAAAGAGGGCCCTCAAGGAGCAAGTAATAGCCATTTAATCTGCCTGATTTGACCAAACGACAAGGACAGGGACAATTATGCAACCAGTAGTGGAAGATTCCATGATGCAAGACAGACAAATACCTTGTTGAAAAAATTCAAAAATCCCAGAAGCATCATGAAACTGAGACTCGTGTCTATCCCCGGCGAAATTGTAAAGGGGCCGGGCCATATTCTCTAAGGGAAGAGACATAAAAGTTAGTCCACTCCTTTCCTGCAGAGAAGAAAAAGACCATAAAAGCCAAGAAGGGACTAATCAAAGGGAAAAGAGGACACGGAGATAGGCTAGGGACACTAGCTTCTTAACGAATTCATGTTAGAGGCGATTTAGTTCCTCCTAATATGGCCAAACTTGTAACAGTAAACACTGTGAGTAACATGTTCCCATATTGGTTTTAACATGATGAAGCGTGATATATAAATTAGGGCCCCTTTAGATCAAAGAAGACGTATAAATAGTATGGAAAGGAATTGAGAATATTTTGCCTCAGACGTGTTTGGTTGGCACTGTAAAAGAAAATGGGTTGCTAAGAAAAATTTTGTTTGATTAGAAGAAAATAAGGTAAAAGATCATTTTACCCCTAAATGGAAAAATTAATTTAATCTTCCACGAGAATCACACTCAAGTCAGTGTTGCTCACCCCTATACATAAAGACCGTCTCAAGTTACTTGTGCTTCTAGAACCATACGCACACTCTCAATGTGTCATGGTTATTGCATTTTAAAATTTACCCCCTCACAGATGACGTACCCAGCAAATGGTCGCAGACAATGTAACCATATCTCTAAAAGCGTAATGTCATTATGTTAGGCTAACATTCTTCTACGTACTTGGTTCCAATAGTCAAGGGGAAAGCCGCGTTAGCCACGCGTGCCCGTGGGCGTCATATACTAACCCCACCCGATAGATCTTACAGAAAATTTGAAAAATTAAAAAAAGAAGACAAAAGATCAGACTCCACACGATAGTCCAAAGTCGTGACATGCATATCTTTCCATAGATGCTTTTTACCTCTGCAGCACTTTTAACAACTGATTAAAAATTAAAGGGCATGCATGCAATACCCAACAAAATAGTGCACGCACTCCAAAGTATATACACCAAAACTATGGTATTATATTGCGGATAACATAGGAGGATAAAGATAACAACTGTGAAACGGTCAGGATCACACAAGAGACACCAAGTCAAATTTTTGAAGTCTGCCAAAAATCTTCGTCAACCAAAAATCTCTCCATGGCATAATGATCATGTCAATGTATAATTTGAACTATGTGTGTGAAAAAGAGGAATGACGAATGACAATAAAATAGGACAGAACTGTAGTATATGTGTTACCGGGTCAAAAACAATCCCATTATATATAATTCATGGCATGAGCAAAACTAAATGCATCCTCACTCTTCTCAAATCCCGAAAGAATAGTAGTTCAAGAGACAATGTCAGGATGGCCGAAATTCTCAAAAATCTGCAAAGCAATCACAAAATATCCCGAGTTCCAGACAGTACAAGTTCATAAGTGAATTTGAAACTTTGACATACGAAACAGAGAAATAACCATAAGATACCCACCATAGGCTACATGTACTACAGAAAATGACTTTTACTTCCCTAATTAGCGTTCTATTTTAAAACTTAGAAGTAAAAAAGAAGGCGGTGACATTTTTGTAATTATCAGTTGACTTTTGACGTCTAACTTTTGTCCTTAGACGTCAAAAGTGTAGTTCTGGCGCCAAAAGTGGACCCAAACAATACAAAGCAATAACCATGAGATATCCACCAGTCGCTTGTTATATATGAATGAATGAAAAAAACTTTAACCACATGTGTGCGATGGGTGGCTCACGGCTTTACGTGACCAAAACAACCTTACTCTACTCTTGACCATTACATTATACTTATCACCCACATGTGGTCACATCCATTTTATATGATCTTGTTTTGTTCATGGGTACGTCATGGTTACATAATAGTCACCTACCAACGTGACAATGGGAAGCATCAAGAAATCAAAATCTACGGAAATTTCAAATGGTACAAGAAGAACAGGTGGCAGATTTACCCGAATATAACATACCCAAAAGCAAAAGCTCGACTCATGGAAATCTTGTTCCCAAAATCTTCTTTACGCCCCTTATTATTTCTCATAACCAAAGCTCACACTAGAGCTAGGTGCTAAAGACGAAGTTTAATCCTCAACTTCGGTCACACTATCTTGAGATTTGACAGAATTGCAAAAGAAGAGAAGCACAACGCTGATCTTCCTAACCCCATCATTATCAACTTTAAGTTAGCAGAGTCGCCAGAAGAAGACCTGTTGTCGTTGGAATAGCCAGCTCGCAACCTTTGTTCTTCAGTTCCCTCCCTTTTCCCCAGCTCTGCCAGTGCTAACTCACCTCCAAAAGGCCTCACATTTATTTAACATCACCGTCACATCAGAGTCATTTGGGTCCTTCAACTATTTTCCAACGCATCAGAAAATGGGTTCCCACCAATAACATAGGAATATTTGAATCAAAACAGCAGCCGGCGGTTTGAAAATGCTCATTTTCCATTCCATTGCCCCATTTGCACTGAACCAAACGGGCTCTTAGTGGATCAGCAAACTTACAAACAGTACAGTAATGGATATTCTCTCTGGGCTATATGGCTCCCTATAAACCACATATATTCTCCCAAGTACTAGTTGCACTATCTTTTTCACTGTTTTCTGCGTATGTCTAATCTAGGCAACCCCCCACACGCTATTATCAGCTATAATCTACGTGATGTGAGGTTCGAGATCAAGAATCACCTCTATACTTTCACAACTATATTTATTCATGTTTCTGAAAGTATCCTCCTCTCAAATGTGGTGTTTTCATTTATGCTAATCATCCACTTTAAATAGTGAGAAGAGTCAATGTATGGCGTATGAAGATTGTGGAATCGTAGTTTTATGCATTTTTGGAGTTGCTTCCGTAGTCGAAATCAGGGGAAATTATCTCTTCCTCTTTATCTTTTTTTTTTTATCATGTTATTATATAGTATGAGAGAGAAAGTGTGTGTGTTATAGCAATTTCTCTTTCTTTGTTTTCTTTAGTTTTGAAGTTTGGACAATAACATCATAAATGGTGAATGATAAAGCCTTAGTGAGACTCCTGAAAGTCATCATGTTCACCAAATATCAATGTTTTCCAAGTAAGCCACTACATATATAGTGGAGCCATGGCCATCCCACTACGAACAAGTAAGATTCTGCTCAGGAAGTGCTTGTCATCTCCTTACATGTTGGTAGTAAATAAGTGGTAACAAGCCAGAGATATGACTCCCAAACAGTGATTCGACTGTCCCATTTATTGAAAAACAAGAAATGGTTCGAAGCAACAAAAGCACAAAAGCTAGCACTCACACTCACAGAGAACAACCATGGTACACTACAGTTGTGGACAAACATAAAAAAGACCCCATTTACTACTACACAGGCTCCTATCTAGCAGCACACAGCTCTACTCTAATGACGAAGAATCAAATCAGGAATCAATTCAGCAGAAGGGCATGTGGGCAATAAAGTCTCATTCTGCAGTTTCTTGTCCTTGCCATTATTCTGTTGCTTCACGCACTCCATCTGCTGCTGACTGCCAGCTTTCACAAGAAGCAACTTGTTTGTGCGAAGGCGTGTAATTCTGCAGCAGAAGAATTCAAACATAGTTTTTTGAGTAAAAGAGTTAGGAACTTACAATATCTGACAACGCCAACAAATATGATGTTAGAGATAATCTAATGAATGCTCGAGCATATAAGTCATGGTTACACCTCCATCTTGATCATAAGTTCTTTGGCCGTTGAAGCTGAAACAACTATATTCCGAGCACAAGGCCAAATAAAGCCTTCTTCAACACCATTGTCGAATAATGCAAGCAGAAGATTATAGTAACCATCAACGTTCAGGAGACCAACCTGCGTAGGATCATGTTTAGTTAACATTGATGCTATGCCAAAGGATGCTAATTTTAACGGTCTGAACATCAAGTTACCGGCTTTTTATGGATTCCAAGTTGGGCCCAAGTAATTGTCTCCAACAGCTCTTCCAAGGTTCCATATCCTCCTTATTATAAGGAAAGGCGTATAGGTCAGTATTGTATTTTAAGAATATCAAACCGAAAACGTCATTAAGATGATAAGAACAAATCCTCATCACACCGAAAGAAAATTTCTATTGGCTTTAAAGAAGAATATTGACGAGGATTGTTCAGGTAACTACCGGGGAGAGCAATGAATGCTTCAGCCTCACGAGCCATTGCAGCTTTTCGCTCATGCATATCAGAAACTATTCTCACTTCACCGACTGATTCTCCAGACATCTGGTTAAATTTTCCGTATTCTCACAATAATCAGCTGATATATAAACTCCGACGAAAGTAAATTCAGATGCTCCCATTATTTGTTCAGATTAATTTCCGTGAATCGTGTCATCATAATATGAATCCATAAAGTATGCTAACAGAACAAGAACCCCCAGCTCATTTTAAAATGATTCATTTAACTGTGTCAGGAAAGAGAAGTTAATAAAACCAAACGGATCTCTAGAGGTAATAGTTACACGGACATAGTAGTACCAATACCTCAACAGGTACGAGAGCTTTAGGAATGATCCTGCATGTCGAGAGAGAAACAAAGAGAGAAATGAGCAATATAGATGACAAAATGTGATCGCGTGCAGAAGAAAAAGAACATATCACTCGTAATAAGCACAACAAAGGACGTCGTTTTAGGCATACCCAAGGACCCGGCAACCTCCCTCGTGCACTTTCTGAGAAATTGTGCCCATCAGTCCAACATTGGCCCCACCATAAACCAAATCTATCCTTCTCTTAACCTGAAATTCCCAGCACAAAGTAAAACCACAAAACCCAGAATAATGAACCCCGCTGTGATGTGCCGTGCATTAACACCCCGTCCAGTGCATCAGAATTCCTAACTAGAGCAATAGAAGCATTATATGTGAATCTGTTCAGCATTCTTTGACTACAAGTTATTTTAATGGTCTCTGATAAAACAAGTTTAACTATCATCACCATCTACGCATTAAACACCGTTATAAAACGGCCAACAACCAGTGTACGGAACATGAGGTAACGTATATACGGTACATGCCCTGCGACCAGAATAAAATAAATATGTATGATACAAAATAACTGACCAGTTCATGACCCAAATCAATCGCAGCATCGCTGAAGACTTGTCTGTTGCCGGAGTTTCTGCCGCAGAAGACACAGACCTTCTTGAACTTGCTTCTAAGGAAGCCGTCCTCCATTCAGAGTTAGTGCTCGATCTCTTTGTCGCCTCAACAACAAAACAAGACAAAAAGCCAACTTTGAATGGATGATATCACTTTCTCTATACTTTATTCGAATGTCTTTTTAAGCAGACAACAACCAAAAGCTAGAAAAAAAATTCTCCCATGGGTATGTACGGGTTCATTCAAAATGGACTATGGAAGCACTGAACATGAACAACAATCGAAAAGATAAATAGCACAGGAAAAAGTCCACGTGTTCTATGTCTTTTTCAATTCAACGTGTCGTCTTCCCATTCATGTAAGCATGAATACATACATGCATACACATCTATGTGTGCAGTGACGGACCCAGGAAATTACGGAAGGGGGCACAATTGGTAGGGGATTCAGGGGTTCGGAGGCACGCTCCTGAATTTTTTTCTTTTAAGGAAAGTTTTAAATGCATTAAAAAACAAAAGAATATAAACAAGAAAAAAATATATATATCAAATTTTTTTTTTTTTATGAAATCAAGTGAATATTGATGATGTAATAAAAGATGAAATTATTTTACAAACTTGTTATTTAGAAATGCAAGGCTAAATACTGTTAGAAATGCAGCTACATAAATTACAATGAAGGGTGGACACTCAATAAGTTCAAGTACATATATTTTAATAAAAAAAGTATATTATATTGTAATAAAATAATTACAATGTTATCCTTCTAGACCTTATGTTTTGAAATTTTATCATAATTGCCTTATTATCAATGCTATCAAATACATATTTTCAATATAAGGTACTAAACAATCATTCAACCATTCATCCCCATCCGATTACGAAGTGCAATCTTGATATATTAAGGGTGAACAATCATTCAAACATGTATTAATTCAAGGAAAGTAGATAAATAATGCTAATGCTAATGAAAATTTGAAAACATTATATTCAAGTTATTAATTCTAACTCCATTAAATTTTTTTTTTTTTTTAGAAAAATCCCAAATTTTTGAGGGGCACTTGCCCCCCAATAATACACCTTGGTCCGCGCCTGTATGTGTGTGTATACATCAGTGTATAAGTTTTTTTTTGGCCATATGTCATACGATATGATATGATATGACTATTGTTTCAGGATCGTATACATTTGCATGAATATAAAAATATATTACTCCCTCTTATCCTAATTATAGGAGCAAATTTTAGAGTTGGTTTTGGTCTTAATTATAAGAATAAGTTTTAACTTTTGTCATTTTTCCCTATAATACCCCTATTTATACTTTCTCAATAATAATTAAAGACAATAATAATTTAATAATACACCTATATATTTTATAAAGTAAATAATGTTTGCAACTTATTAATGTCATAGACACCTAAATTATACTTTTTTATATAAAATAATTTTGAACAATTTTTGTCATATTTTTCCCATATCACCCCTACTAATACTTCTTCCACAATAATTAATTTACAACACGCTTATATTCTATCAAGTAAGAGATTCTACCTTATTTTTTATTTTTAAATTAAATAATTTTGATATTCCTTTAAAATAAGTTGGAACGATCTGAGCTATTCAGGAATACTCCAAATTAACTAGGACCGGAGGGAGTATCATTCTAAATTTTAGGTGGGGGTATTTTAGGAAAATACATATAATTAACTAATTTAACTATCCTCATTAATCCCTTCAAATTCTGGTAATTTGCTCTTATAATTAAGACCGGAGGGAGTACCTTCTTTTCCCGAGAACTTTTTTTATTACATCTATGCCTATAGAGGCGAAGGATTTTGGCTAGGCAATTAATCGGAACTATATAAATTTTAAGGAAATTTTCATTTAGCCCCAATAGTAAATTAATTTGAGTCAACCCAATTTTTTTTAAAACTTCACTGCACCCCATAATTAAAATAAAATCATTTTTTGTTGATGAAAAGACAATAATACTATTATTTTATTTGTCTTATAAATATCCATATTTATCTTGTAAATTTTCATATTTATTTTATAAATGGCCACAATGTTATTAATTCTCTAAGTTCTATTGAATCTCTTTCATCTGTCTTGTAAAGATTCATATTTATCTTGTAAATAGCTAAAATATTTTTAACTCCCTAGGTTTTTTGGAATCCCTTTATTTGTCTTGTAATTAAATATCTTTATTTTTCTTATAAATACTTATATTTATCTTGTGAATTTTTATATTTATCTTGTAAATGACCAAAATGTTTGTAACTCCAGCCTAGGTCCTTTGGAATATCTTTATTTGCCTTGTAAATGCTCATATTTGTCTTGTAAATTTCCACATTTGTCTTATAAATATCCAAAATGTTGTTAGTTTCTAAGGTTCTTTCGAATCTTTTTATTTGTGTTGTAAATTTCTTTATTTGTCTTGCAAATGTCCTTTATTTTTCTTATAAATACTATTCTTGAAGAAGAAGAAGAAAAGGCATTATTTTCTTTTTACCCACAAAAGTTAATTTAATTTTGATCATGGGAGTGTAGTGAAATTTCAGAAAGTTTTGAGGCTAACTGAAATTATTGTGCTACTAAAGGACTCACTGAAATTTTCCCTAATTTTTACGTGGTTAGGGTAACGCTCCCCCAGCCATACTTTATGATTTCAACGTCTCCCCGGATATCGTCCCCCCACGTACTCATCAAGGGTTTGGGAAAAAAATAGGGAGAATCTCATATAAAGACTGTTGAATTACCCGAATTTTAATTTGGGTTACTAAACTTAACAAATTATTAATTAGGTTATGTGACCCAATCAGGGATTTAAAATTTGGGCCAAATTACCTTTATGTCCCTTAGTTATTAAAAAAAGAAACAGAAAAATTGGAGAATGGAGAATATTATTTACAAGTTACATAAGAACCCTAACGACAGAAAATTCATTGGAGCGACATAGTCAGAAAATCGATAAAGAAGGCTACGGTATATTTTCCAGTGTTAATTCTTTATTCCTAAATCCCTTTTAATTGATACATGTACTCAGATGGACTTTCGTTTCAATATTTGTAAGTTAGTCCGATCATTCATGGAACGATTAGCACTATTAGAAAAAGTCAAATTTGCTACGGATTTTTGCGACGGAAAAAAATCCGTCGCAAAAAAGAAAAATTTGCGACGGAAAAACAGTCCGTCGCAAAAAAATTTGCGACGGACGGTCCTGTCCGTCGCAAAAAAATTTGCGACGGACGGGCGTTCGTCGCGCAAATTGCGACGAGACGAGACCGTCCGTCGCATATTTTTGCGACGGACGTCGTGTCTATCGCAAAGCTGCGGAGGCGGGCCGTCCGTCGCGAAGGGCGAACTCATTCGAATCGCCAGTATCTGGACAGACCGTCGGTCCGTCGCGATTCATGACGAACAGACCGTATCGAGGGGGTAGGGCGGCGTCATCTGCTCCTTATGGAGGTAGAGGTCAGCGCTTCCCGATATGCCATCCTTTGATATGTCATCTTCACCGTCTACATATTTGTCATCTTCACCGTCATTGTATATGTCGTCATCACCGTCATTTGTATATGTCGTCATCACCGTCTACCCCCACCGATCCACAGCAAGGGGATCACGGAGTTTACAATATAATTTCGATTGATTTACATAAGTTTAGTTACATATGATTTACATATGTTTATCTTCAATACTTCACATTCCTTCCTTAGCACAATGCGTCGCCTCATAGCCACGTTGGGGAAGAAGGTAGTTCCTCCGATCCACCAACGGGGCTCCGAGAGATCCTTCGACACGGAAGCTTTGGATCCGTCCCGACGGCGTCGGGTAAGTCATGCCAAGTTACCGGTAATGTTACAATTTTCTCTATGTAAATGGTTTGTATGGTAATATTTGCATGATGTCATCTCTCATCGATTTGAGCCTCATAATGAGGTAAGGGACTTCATCTCGGCCCAATTATTCCGCAATTACAACCATCATTGGGCCAAGTGGATGAGACATTCCTAGCACTACTCGAGATGCTTGGTTCGATGAGTTCTTGGTAAGTTTTTTGTTTTATGGTTATTTAATTAAGTACTTTAAAAATTTGGAGCACTAATGGTTCGTTATTGATTTTCGCGCCAAAGATATGACGTTGCCTGAACATCGTGCAGAACTGAAAGCAAATTATAATCATAATGGAGGCCGATTTTTGCGTCAAAAGCTTTACGGCTTGAGAAATAAAAGAGGCAAGAAAGACTGGATTCCCCAGGACACTGTAGACGAATTATTGCAGAATTGGGCCACAAATGAAAAGTTTCAAAACATGAGCACGAAAAATAAGCAAAACAGAGCCAAAATGGAAGGACCGTCATATCTTTGGCGGTTGCATTCCTATTAGTGAGCATCGACGGAAAATTGTAAGTACACTCTATTTTCTATTTAGGTATTTGATATTTTATACTTTGAAGTAATTAATTAAGGTTCTCATCCGCGTTTGCGGGTAGAGTGCAGGGAAGTTCTGAAGAATCAATTGAGTGGGCTACCTTTGAGCGGACCCATTCCGTGCATCGAAGGGAGTGAGAGACAATGGATTAACCAAAAGGCGCGCAAGTAGCGGTTAGACATTTATTGCCTTTATTACTTGTTTTATGCACCACCATATTTATTTTATTTTACATGTCTAATAAGCTATGTATTTTTGTGCTTGTAGGAAACCTTTCGAAGTCGTCGCGGAGAGAGGGTCGCGGCTTGGGTCGACCCCGCATCCTCTCGGTCAGACAATGAGAGTCTGTTCTTTGAGGCCGCAGCGGATTTAACAAGAAAGGGAGAGTCTTTGGATACGGTGCCTCTGTTGGCCGCTGAAGCAATCAAAGCGCTCCTCATCCAGCGAGTGAAGGTGTTTCTCCGGTACACGTAATACATTTCATATTGATAATTTCCATTCTCTTGTCTATTCAAATGAAGTACAAATAATAAATGTACTTCATAATGTATTTGCGAGATGGTGAAGAAGATGAAAGCGTTGGTGGAGCTGCAAGCAACACGGATGAGTCGACAACGGGACATCATGAGGCGGGAGATGCTTCGGGAGCGGGAGAGGATGGAGCGGGCAATGAATCGAGAACGGGAGAGGATGGAGCTTGCGATGCAACGAGAACGGGAGAGTATGCGGCAGCGAGATGGATCGAGATGCAAGCGGAGATGATGAGACAGATGCGAGAATCAACTCCTGTCTCTAATGACACAAAAGGGTTCGGGGTCGGCTCTGGTGATGATGACCATGCGGGTGATGATGATGATGATCACAATGCTGATGTTTAGACTACTTTTTAGTATTTGTTCCTTACAACATTATTATATATATTTTGTTTTCTCTGTTTAAACTCTTTTTATTATATTCATGATACTTTTGCATTCAATTTTCAAGAAAAAAAAATTAAAAAATTAAAAAAATTAAAAAAATTAAATTTAAAAAGATTCAAAAAATTTAAAAAAAAATTAATAATTTTGCTACGGAAATGATTTCCGTAGCAAATTGCTACGGATTTATTTCCGTAGCAAATTGCTACGGAATTTTAAATCCGTAGCAAATTGCTCTGATTTTCAAAATCCGTAGCAAATTGCTCGAGGGTTTTGCTACGGAAAAATCCGTAGCAAATTCCGTAAGCAAATCGATTTTGCTACGGAATTTTGGCATTTTTCCGTAGCAAAATCGATTTGCTACGGATTTTTCCGTAGCAAAAATCAATTTTTTTTGTAGTGTAGAGAGATCACAGAAACAACCCTAACAGCACCCAAGGATTATTTATTGTGCAACCACTGCTTCGATGATATTCACCAGTTTGGATTATTTAAACTTTGGATTATTCATTTATTGCGCTAGTTTCGATGAGATTGGAACGGTAGAAAAACCTAGAGCTCAGCACAATTCCGTCATTCAGCAACTCGATCACCTGCTGTTTTGCTAATAGTAAATCCATCTCTAGCTACACCCTACATCAATATTAGATTTCCACAAGTGAGCAATGGAAAATTTGCACCCGATGCCAATTTTAAATTCCACAAATACATGGTAAATGCTAGAAAATGCAAATTTGGTGCACTGGAATATGTAAATATGCATCTACCAGCTGGAATTAGCATTATCGGAACAATGATCAATAACATAATTATACAACTTACAGAGAAATTGAGCCAAACGCAGAACTATTTTATGTCCCATCCCTCTGCCTAAAGCTTAAGTCAGATCCCCGGAAGAATTAATTTGATCGAACTTAAGATATTAAACATTCATAGATCATAGACGCTGAATCCAGCGCTCTCTTCTTTAAGTTCATTCATAAGCAACCATGAAGCTATAAATGAACAGTTCATGTGTAATCTGTTCACATAGATTCAACCCAACTCCAGAAGAAGTAAGCAAATCGAGGGAAATTAGGTGTTTAATCAATACCCACACGCCTAATACTGGCAATCTGCTATGATGCTCATCAGATACTGCTTCACCTTCTTCCTAAATTTCTCAAAATTGTTCAACGATTTCAGAATGATTGCCACAGTTATCAGAAACGCAAGTTTAATAACATGGGCGGGAAGTGAAATTAAATACCCAACCTAAGGTATAGTGACCAAAACACGATAAATTGGGTATAGAGCTGGAGGGGATATAGGTTTGATGCAGAGATAGGAGATTTTTGTCTAGGAGGATTTTCCGAAGCGTGTGTGTTGTGGCGGAGATTTGGGGTGGGTCAGGCACTCAGGCGGGGCGTTATTGGAATATAATCCCAATTTAAATATTCTAAATTGGGTCATTGATCCAATTTTAGATTTGTCTAGTTTAACAACCTTATACAGAATTTTTCTATTTTAATTATCTTTATATGGGATTGTCCCAAAAAAATATCAGGGTAAAAATAATTGTAACAATTTTACCCATATTAATTATACAAATGAAAATAGAGAGAGAAGAAAGAGTTGAAATATACTTATTTATAAATGAAGGTTAAAAATTTACCATATAATCATTGAGCTAACTATCTCTCTTGGTATGTGTGCTTTAGTTAGAAGGGACTTATAAATAGGATTGTGATTTAGTTAGAAGGGACTTATAAATAGGATCAAAGTCATAGTTATATAACCTAAACACTATCATGATAAAAAGCTTCATTACTTAAAAAACTGCTCATTACTCGTAAATAAAAATGTACTCCCCCTAATCCTTATTATAAGGCACCAACTAACTTTTTTCCACAAACCAATAAAAGTAGTTAAAGTCAATAAAGTTGTCATAAAATCTAAGTAATTTTCAATATTACCCCTACCAATTACCCTAAACTCTAATTATTACTCACCCATTACCCTGGCAGACATGGAAAAAATAACTAATGCTCATTGGGAATAAGCAAGTGCCTTATGAAAAGGACCAAATAAGTTTAATGTTGGTGCCTTATAATAAAGAACCAGATGGAGTATTTATGTACACTCGCATATTGTTTATGATACTATTATATTTCTTAATGAAAAGAATAATATAGAATTATAGATGAATGCATGAAATGAAAGAGATCCAAAATGGTAGCTACGAGCCTACTATACGACAGACCCAACAGTAATTAGTTGTGTGTTAAAAAAGCAGAGAGAGTATATATGTGTAGGGCTAGCTTCTAAGTTGTAACATCAAAGGCCAATGGAACACGTAAACCACTCTCTCGTTAATTTTCTATTTTGAAGTAATCGGTTTGAGAGGACTCCAACCACACCCAACCAACGCAAAACACTCGTCTCTTGTCCTGATCACCCCATAAACAAAGCAAGAAAGACGCTATGAATCGTTCACATACCATCAATCCACTTGTTAAATGCTGCGATGGGAAGAAGAATACCTGTTGCTGATAATAATCACAATCTCTTGTTGTTGATACATCCACTTCTGTATTACTCCTTCCTCGCTGCGACGTTGGCTGCGAGCATTGTAATTATCGCCGCACTGTGCGGTGTTCGGTCCCGAAAGAAACCCTCGTCTCCTCCTCCGTCCGATCATCTACACACAACCAAACACTTGGATGCCGGATCACCACCGACAAATGAATCGGGAAACAAGAGTAATGAAATACCTCTTCCACCTGCAATGCAGCAACCCAAGGAGTCTGCAGGATCTACTAGTAATATGAGGAAAGCTAATTCGGAACACAGATCGTTGTCTAGCTTGAAGAAGGGACCTAGAAATTTGTCTGTGTCGAAAAGCGGGGATCTAAAAGAGGATGGGCGAAAGAAAGAGAAGTTGAAGCCGGAGGAATCTGTATGGATGAAAACAATAATCCTCGGGGAGAAATGTGTTCCCGATGAGGAGGACAATGCGGTGATTTACGAGGGAAAAGGGAAGAAAATCTCAGCCTACCATCCAAGAAACAGTAGTTCCTTCTCAATTTCTAAACAATTGTCTTCCATCAGTCAGGATCTCTCTCCTGATTCTAACCCTCAAAACGATGTGTGATTTAATAACCGTTTCTAGCTTACCTCTTCTCTGTCTTTTTTTCATAAATATTTTCTGCTGTTATATCGATCGAGGTAGATAGATAGATAGTGTGTACGTGAATGCTTTGTGAGGACAAACAGAGAAGCCATAAGTTTTTTTTCTGGCTTGATATAATAGTTAAGCTGTTTCCAATCCATCTTCTACTTTGGTCGTTCAATCCTCTCTGGACTTTCGATAGCATGCATAAGCGATAAGAAGATGATCCTTCAATTCTCGGGAAAGTAATAATCAAGAGGGTGGAAGCACGACAAGTAAAAACAAGACAAATTGTTATCAACAGCTTCCTAATGAACCTCTCTTTACATTGACAAATACTTAAAAAAGTGAGCCTTAACTTTCAGAATACCATTCCCAATTGGGTATCAGGCTATGTCAGATTGCCAACAGACAATATGTTCTTGCACCTTTGGTTGGAATGCTCTGGGGCAGAATGACATTTTGAGAAAATTATTATTCCTTGCCTCTAGTCTTAAATATAAGACATAGTTGACTCTTTTTTTTAGAGATTAAGGAAGTTAAATAAGTTATTTAATCATATCATATATTCTGTATTATTAGATTATATGTTGGACAAAATAGTTTAGAGAAAAAAATGAAAAATATAAACATTTTAAAGTAATTTAATTAGCTTCTTTAATATCTCTAAAAAAGTTAACTTTATCTTATATTTAGGATCGGAAGTAATATTTTGATTTCTTCCTAAAAATTTGTTAACATAGTTATCAATATTATAAGGTAATTTCTTCAAGGGATTGAAGTGTCAATATTTTCTCTACAGACAACCCAAATGTCAATCAAAATGCCTCTTAGAATTAGGTAGGGCCGTGACACTTTGGAAATGAGGCAACAAAATTTCATTAAATTTTAATTTGTAAGAGATCTTGGCCAAAACAAAATTGTAAAAGATCACTATATATATTGAGAACTAATAAGTATGTCTTGTAAAATAAAATCATAGGGACGCTCTCCAGTGCACAATATAAAACGTATTCTATACGTTACTTTTACTCAATTTTATAACACATTTTGATAGTTTTAATGAGCATTACTTTTTTTATATATGCCCATATTTAATAAGGATATATAGTTAGAGACGTTGGAGTTTGATGGATTAACCAGAATAATACTAGAAAGCACTTGAATTTCATAATATACTTTATGTTTTTCACTATTTTCATTGTTACTTGTGAATTAATTAGAAACTATTCTCTCTAATCCTTATTATAAGACATCAATTAATAATTTTCACAAACCAATAAAAACAATTAAAGTCAATAAAGTTGTCCTATAATTTAAATAATTTCCAATATTACCTCTACTAATAAACTAATACATAATCGAATGATACACAACATATGAAATGATTAAGTAATTTATTTAATTTCTTTAATCTCTAAAAAAATCAACTAATTCTTATAATTAGTGTTTTATAAAGTGATTCTCATTAATTACTTTATTCTCGTTGCTGGAAGTTTTAGAGTGATTTACATGTTCAAAAATAACACGGATGAATTAGGTACGTGATGATTCTGGCCAAAACGATTATCCTCAATATAAAAATACTCCAGAATTTTAAATTCCTCACGTCTTTCACATTATTGGACCCGACATTTAAAAATAAACAACAGAATCAAATAGAATGATGATCATGAAAGTTATCATAAACGCGTGAAGATTCCACAATAATATAGTTGATAATGGATCGCTTGACTTTGACCACGATCTTTTCTCACACCTCAATTCAATGGATCGATCTCCCCTCTTATATATTATTGAGAAAAATGGCTGAAAACTTTCCCAAGTAACCGAAATTTATTTAAGGATCCGGCTGTAATATATTCTCAGTAAGTTTAATTTTTTTTTCTCTGTGTGTAACCCATCTTCAACTATGATAAAATTCATTTGCACATATATAAACATATGTTACATACAGTTAACGAAGAGTTGTGTCTGCTCAATGGCTTGGGTCCTTAAATGCCCTTGGTAATAATAATTTTTGTAGTCAGAATTTTTCAACGATCTTTCCTACTCCATCCGGTCCTAATTATAGGATAATATTTGAGAGTTGGTTTTGGTTCTAATTATATATAGGACAATATTCTATTTTTTTCAATTTCTTCCTAAAATGCCCCTATTTTATTCTATCAAGTGTGTTTGGTTTTTTATGAATATATGTATGTAGGTGTGTAGACTCTTCCAATCAATGAAACTTTTAGATATATATGTGTGTGTGTCTACACACAAATATGTATAAACACAAACACACACATGTGTGTGTACATATATGTGTGTGTCTGTGTATATATGTATGTATACATGTGTGTGTGTTTATACATATATGTATATCTGTGTGTGTGTTTATACATATATGTACATCTATGTGTGTGTCTATTAATATATGTGTGTGCATATATAAACACACACATAAATATACATATATATCTTTGTGTGTGTGTGTGTCTGCATATATATATATATATATGTGTGTGTGTGTATGTATACATACACACACATATGTATATATAGTAAAACCATTATTTCCATTAGATAGTATGTGGAAAGGAAAATTCTAGGTTGGAGAGGTATGTGACAAGAGTTGTTTATTCATTTTTACTTATGTCGTCATTTTAAATTTATATAAAGGCATTTTAGGAAAATGAGTAAATTTAACTTATTTCCTTAATCTCTCCAAAATCGGCTAAATATGTCCTATAATTAGGACCGGAGGGAGTATTTTATTTTTGACGAATCACAAATGGAACTTAGCACTTCACATGACTGCAGATTGCAGAAGGAGTTGTAACAAAATGACAAATGACTAGTAAGTTTCAGCTGCAAACTAGTTAATGTTTTTCCGGTCTTTGTAGAAATAATTGATTATATTCAGGGCCTACAATTGTGTTGGTCCAAAGGGTATAGGAAAATTAATTTATTTACTGATTGTATAGAGATCATGAATTATATGTTGAGAAGATGTGATTTCAAAGATATTATAGATGATATTAGAATGTTTCTTTATAGAGATTGACAAGTTATGCCCACTCACAGATATAAAGAGACCATAATTATTGCTCATCAATTAAACAAATATTATAATTACATAAATAAGAGTTCTTGTCTCCTTAATCAACCTCCTCCTTTTATTCAAGAGGCAAATATTTATGAAAATTAGGAGTCTTTGTTGAAGTTCATACTCGGCAGACATTCTGATTCAGTATTATTCAAAAAAGATGTAGTCGTAACCCTTCACCGGGAAAAAAGTAACTAGACCTTAACTACCGCTGGCACAGTCTCATTCATAAAGTCATAAAACAATGAAGAAAGACCCTTGACTAGGTTTTTAAACAAAAAACGCAAGACTTGGGAAGCCACAAGGTAAATATTAAATTCATATAAATCGTATTCTTGTGATGGAAATAATTGGTTGTTCGCGTTTTCAAATGTGTGCTCAGACTTGACCACAGGAAGAATAAAGCAATGGCTTCGTTATATAAACTCAATGATCCCCACTTTCTTGTTCGCTCAAAGCACATTCATTTCATAATCATAGTTCGCTGCTCTGTGTCTGGTATTGCCTTAATTTTACAATCTCTGTATTTGATAAAATGGAAGAGAAGAAAATTTTCCAGCAGGACTTGCTGCCAAAATACGAGTGTCTTCTCTTCGGTAAGTGTAGTTATTTCCCAGAACAAGAACAACGTCTGAATTAAAAGTTGGTTTGAAATATTTCATGTGTGTTGCACTTGCAGATGTTGATGACACCCTGTATCCTCTGAGCTCTGGTTTGTTAGAAGAATGCACCCATAATATTATTGGTATTCATCAGATTATATAAACCTCATATTCCTGTTATTTTTCCTCGGATACACTGCTTTCTCAATTATATTCCTTAATTTTGCATTTGTATAGAATATATGGTTCAGAGACTTGGCATAGACGACAAGGAAGCCCCTGGGATGAATCAGTTTTTGTACAAGAGTTATGGCACATCCATGGCCGGTCTTAAGGTAGGACTCGTTTTACCAAACCCCTGTTTTTCTTTCTCTTGATATTGACCTTCTTTCAAAATATAGATTAACGAGTTTCACTAATATATATTGTTCAGGCCGTTGGCTACGATTTTGATTATGATGACTATCATAGGTACGTGTCTATTTAAAATCCTGGTCCAATTAAAGAAAAAAGGTAATATTAACGATCAATCACTTGGGTTGCACTTGCACAGCTTTGTTCATGGGAGATTACCCTATGAGAAATTGCATGCTGACTTTCATCTCAGGACTCTTCTTTTGAGCCTGCCTGTACGAAAAGTTGTAAGTTGTTTTTGTTGTTGCTGTGATTGTCATAATCGAAATTAGCATTTTACATGCACGATTTGCTCATCATAACATTATTATTGAACAGATATTCTCCAACGCGAATAAGGTTCATGTAGCAGAAGTTCTAAAGAGGCTTGGATTGGAGGGTTGTTTTGATGAAATTATTTGCTTTGAGACCCTGAATCAGAGTGACGCTAGTGGCTCTGCATTTGCACCAACTTCTATCCTTTGCAAACCCCAAGAGATTGCGTTCGAAGTTGCTTTAAGAAAAGCTGACATCAACCCCAGAAAAACGGTTAGCCTTTGATTTTGTAATTAGTATAGTACGCATTATTATTATAGTTCCTAAACAAGCACATATGCTAATTAACTGAAAAAACTTCCTATATGCAGCTATTCTTTGACGACAGCATTCGAAACATACAGGCTGCAAAGCGAGTGGGTCTCCATACCGTGTGGGTATGAAGAATTGTGACTTCTTAGACAGTGCATGACCTAAAGATGAACTAATACTTCGTATCATATGCTTAGGCGTTTTTTATTAATTGATGCAGGTGGGCTCTTCCTTGCACTCAGAAGGCGTGGATTTTTCATTAGAAAGCATCCATAACCTAAAGGAGGCATTACCTGAGCTCTGGCAACTTGATGACCTTGACAAGTCAGAGAACAGGAATAAGAATTACAGAAAGTTGGGTGTAGAAACTTCTGTAATAGCATAACTTTCAAACCCTTTACCCTCACCCGGAATCGCAGACCGATGTAATATACCGTCGCTTCTGTGTCATCATCTTTCGTCAATAATTCGCATTTGGTATTATTATTAGTTGTTGTATGCAACATGATACTATTAGTTAGTCATCCCTATCAAGGTAACTGGATTGCCAGCTGTACTCAATTATAGTGGACCAGTTAGTAAGATAAATACATTAGTTACCCAACAAAAACACCACCCGGATTTACATGTCTGTGTCCGTGAGCATGTTTAACTGCATGGAATCAAGAACTAAATAAAAAAGTCAGTTTATTTCGTCTGTCTTTCTTCCTCAGCCTTGTCATAATCCCAACATCGTAAGCCCAACTAGAGTCCATTGCAAATCGATTCATCAAATTTGTTTTCAAGAGATCTTTCTTGATACAATATGACCAAATCCATACAAATAATGACCATATAATACAGTGTGGAATGCATGTCACACGCAAAAGAATTTGCCAGATTATTTTTCCTATGCGGTAGCAATTTACATCATGCACAAGTAACAGTTTATTTCAATTCCACCAAGCCCAAACGGTAAATCCCAGAGAAGAATCCAGGTAATGATCCTCGGCAGCATTACCCAGCTTTGTCTCCATGAGGATGCAAGCCTACAAAATTCACCATAGGGAAAGAGAATCAATCATGATAAGCAGTTAAGAACAACAAATATTCAAACGCCTATGTTGATTTATAAAAGGATACAGATAAAACAGCAGTATGTGATGGCCTCTGCAGCAACGACCACCTTTCCCTGCTGCATTCAAAATCATTCATATAGTAAATCAAATACTACCGCCAATGAAATTTCTGAAATCGTAAACAATTACAAATAACTTGAAATCATACCACTAGTGAGGCAGGGAATGGACAATGGAGTTGCAGAGGCCAAACTGATATAAACTAATGAACCATTTCATATTTACTATGGTTTGGACCCAAGATAACCCAATTGATCTACCAAGTCCTTCAAACCTGAAGCCCACTCATAAGACTTTGCTACCAAGTCATCAACTGGAGCATCAGTTTGGGACTGATCACCAAATATAATTTCCTCCTCTGGATCGCCATGAACTAAGTCTTCATTCAGCAAATCCTCCCATATTGCATCACCCAGTGAACCCAGATTGCTCCCGCTAGTTGCAGGAATTGAACTTGATGCTGGTTCTTTCTTGTCACTGCTTGATTCATTATCATGAGGAGCTGAGAAAAAAGTCTCTATCTCCGATTCAATGGTTGCCAATTCTTCTTGTTCATTTGTTGAATAGGCCACAACTGGTTCACTAAGCACTGCCACTGTCACAGGATCATCCTGTAAATTCTCCACACTCGGGCTAGCAGTTAGTCTCCTCTTTCTCCTGATATCAACACCAAGTAATTCATTGTTTTGGGCATTTCTCTGGGCGAATTGTTGGAAAAAAGTTGGGTTTTTCAGTGCTTTGGCAAGGAAAGTGAGTATCTGTTGCTGTTTCTTCTCTGTGGTTTGTAATCTGTCCTCCATCGCAATCAGTTGCGCCCGTGAATTCTGCTGATGCTGTCTCAATTTCACAATTTCGGTCATGATCACCGACCTGTCTCTTCTCAACCTGTCAAGCTCGCCTTCCAATCCGTATTGTCCCAGTTCAACACAAGAAATCCCTCGTTCTTGCTGTACACCCTGCGACACATGTCTTCTTCTCTTAATTGTCTTCAACAAATGCCTCTGTCCACCCAAAAACCCTTCGTTTGCAAATTCCCATCGATCGGGATCAACTTTTCTAAATCCCTGCATCCATTTACCAAGTCAAGGACTTCAGGCCCATTATTCCAAAACTTACTATAAAATTATACAAGCATGAAACAAATTATTACACCAGTACATTTGAAAATCCATCCACATATCAAAAATCCATATTGACAAGAAACAGAGCATGACAACAAACAGGGTGATTCTATTGCTTTTCTCAACATTTCGATACAGATACAAATAAATGATTCAGTCGTATACTCTAGTTGTCTAATCTAGCTGATTCACTTAGGAATTAACTTTATCACTAAAAACTTCTGTCAAAATCAAAATAAAAGCTATAACCCATAAGGTAATGACAGCAATCAAATTCCTAAACAGAGGAGGCTAATTCCAGAATCGAAATAGAAAGTAGAAGATACTTACATAGGTGTTGAGCTGGCGAATGAAGCTGGAAAAATTACCGTGCTTGAAGTAGCGAGGAAGAATGGCAGTGGAGAACTTGTGAGAGTCCCAAACAATGAAGCTGTTACGAGCAAGGCTCCAAGAAACAACAGAATCGGTGGATGGGTCTTCCACCATTTCAAAAGTCTTGATAAGAAATGGAGGAGGTCCCATCTCGTGAAGCCCTTCCATAGGGCGAGGAGAGAGACTTGAAGCCGAAGATGAAGGCGAGGATGAAGAACCAGCTCCACATGCCACCGTTTCTTCCACCTTCACTGTCACTCCCTCCATACAAGGAGTTGCAGAGAACAGATGAGAACCAGAAAGAGGGAAATCTGTTCAGTGGCAAAGACAGTAGTCGCTGCTTGCTTATGGTCAGTTAAGGGGTTTTGTGTTGGCTCTAATTTTCTGATTTCACGAAGTTAACTAAACTTACGGGATCAGCCGAGGGATAAGTGTTTTAAGGCGGTGGAAAAGAAGATTCTAGAGACAGAAAAAGAAAATTCCGCCACGTTACCCTCTGATGTGGCCTCAGATATTTTAGAAAAAGTTCTGGAAACTTCTCCTCTCACGGGCAACTTTCAAGAATTCCCAGTAGATTGGATTCCCAGTCAGCATCCTTGGGCTCTTGTACCAGAAAAACATCTTGGGCTCAGTACAAGGGCTATGGGCCCAAAATGCCGTTTGAGAATAGGGCTTACCAAGCCCAGGCACGAACTTCGGTGCTTTTTTTTTTTTTTTTGCCCAGATGCTTAACGAGCAGGAAATTTCGTGGAAACTTGGTTTTCAAGCAAGCACACGCAATCAAGTTTATTGATTAAGACTTACGGAGTGACTCCAAGCGTCTTGCCTTTGGACTGTGGGTGAGTCTAACCCCTCTCCTAAAATTTTTATATCCAAAAAAAAAATTATTGATTAAGAATTAATGCATCATTATGAACGTGAAATTAAACTAGTCTTAAACAGAAATTATTGAGCACGTGCTTAAGCTCAAAACAGAGAAAAATAATTATAGAGGGGTGACAAGTGAGCAAGTCGAAAGGTCGCATACCAAACGTTCAGCGCAAGGGATGGCTCTCAAGTTTCAATTGTGAGAATCTGTTTCATAAAGATTTATAGGGATGCTATACATTGTCACTCATTTAACTAACAAATAACAGTCAAAGATGAGCTACCCAAGGACAGTCCTACCAATCATGCTTGGATGAGTATGAAGGTTGAACATACCAAACGTTCAGCGCAAGGGATGGCTCTCAAGTTTCAATTGTGAGAATCTGTTTCATAAAGATTTATAGGGATGCTATACATTGTCACTCATTTAACTAACAAATAACAGTCAAATATGAGCTACCCAAGGACAGTCCTACCCAATGAAGGTTGAACAAGATTAGGGTCTAGCTGATGTTTTTCTCTCTTAAGCAGGTATGTTTCTTGTAAAGATGATCATGTTCAAGACACTGTATACATTAAATGTAGAGACAATTCAAACATTGATTTGCTACATTGTGAGAGACTACCCTTTACCGCTAGACCCTAATCTTGTTGGTCGTAGCCGACATATTTGTGTGTGTTTGATTGAGTGTAATAAAAAGCTAACAAAATAGATATAAGAATTAGGAAGGGAAATAAAGGGGGGAAAGCTTGTGGGTATAGGTGAAGATGGTGAAGGAATCCGATGCAGAGTGATGGTGATGAGTAAGTTTGGTTGGTGTTGGAGGCATAGACAAGTGGTAAAAGAAGAATGGTTGAGGAGAAGAGAAAGAAGTGGGGGAGAAAGGATGCGAGTGGCACCAATAGTGATGAGTGATAGAGGAGAAGCAACTAAAGAGAGGTGACTTGCTTTTTCATGATAACCACCTATATATGGAGCTGATGACCTCATGTTTTTGTCCGCTAAGAACAAAACATGATTCGTCGGTATCTCCATAAACAAGGGCATCTTCACAAAGGAATCAATGTGTGTTGGATCTTGTTCTCCCTCTCAATTTCAACCATAAACACACAACAGGCTAGATCAGTTTGATGTTGATCACAGGGCCAGTCCCTGTTAGAGAGCGCGTGCGTGTTCTAATTCCTTCTTTAAACAATAGGAATGTCTTTTTTTTTTTACCAAAAAACAATAAGAATATTACAAGCATGTTGTATTATATTATGTGGTTTCTGCAGATCTTCGATATCCAAGTCCTTAATTAAGGCTCGACGTTTAAAATGCAACGGTATCTGGGTTTTTTTTTTCTTTTTTTTTTATCGTCTCCCTTATGTCATTCGTCACCTTTGAAACGCACGAAACAGCGCCATAATTTAGCATTTACACGCACATAAAAAATCAACAGAAAATCTCTTTAAAGTCTATATGGATTAAGAAAATGTCAAAAAGGTTTCATAAAAAATTATGATGTCAGAAAAATTTCAAAGAGTTGTAAAAATTCACAGATGAAATTTTTAATCACCTACTGAAGAAGTTGTCAATAAAACTTTAGGCATGTTTGAGATAGCATCAGAAGCTGAAATAAATCCATCGGGAGCTAAAAAAAAGTTCATCAAATGTGAAAACTTGTTTTTTTTTAGTGTTTGGCAAAGTTTTACTATGTGATGAGCTTCAAAGTCTAAAGTCACTCCTCCAATCTTCAAGGTCTGAAGCTACTTCTGACACCACTATCTCAAACACAAATCACATCAGCAAAAATCCAACAGAAAAAAAAAAAAAACAAAACCCCACTTTTACCACCGTTATCTCAAACGGATTGTTGACATCAGAGTTTTCTTTAGGACTTTTTTAACATTTTTTTGTTCCCTCAATATCTTAAAAAGATTTTCCCTAAAGTCAAGTGTACTTATTGTAATGGTGTGTGTGATAGTTATAATTAAGTGCCTGATAATTTTCCAACATAATTTACCGTGCATAAGATAATTAAATGAGATAAGTTTTATATTAACATATGTAAACCTATTTTTTAAATGCTACTGTAACTTACATTGGCCCTTAGATAAAGGGTTAAGGTGCGATTTTACCAACGAACTATTGGCTCAGGAGCGTCCAGCACCATTAACTATTAAGTGGACCAAAAATACCAACAAACTTTTTAAAAAGGAGCGCTCAGCACAACATCATTAACACCGTTAAAAAAAAAGTTAACCTCCGTTATCTAAGGTGCAGATTGGCCAACGAACTCTTATTCCAGGAGCGTCCAACACAAAATTCTAAATTTTACTAAATTAAATAATTTTTTCTCAATTGTCATTATTCAAAACTACTTGTATAGATATCTATGGACAAAAATTATTCATTATTTAATTTTGTCAAAATTATAATTTGCTAAAATAAACAAAATTTTTAATTAAAAATATAATTATATTATTTAAATAAAACTCAAGGTGTTTTATATTCTTTTCTTTCGATTTTGCCGTTTACTTAATATCATTATATTCAAGATAGATAATGTATAGTTGGGAATAAGTTATACGGCAATTGACACAATTGAGCTTTAAGAACTACTAACCTAAATTTCTTGCTATAATTTAAAGAGGTAAACAAATTATACTTATAAATTTAGATTAACAAGACTTATATTTAGAAATAAAATAAAAATAAAAATCATGATAGAGTAAAAATACATACATAAATTTACTCTAATTTATTTGATTAATAAGTGCACTTTTACATATTTTACTCTAATTCTCTCATATCATTTATCATACATTCTTTTTCTCATAAAAATTATTATTTTATTTTAGAAGAAATTTATGTGAGTTTTATTATAAAATAAATCAAATAATTTTTTTCAACATATATAATAAATTATAAAACACCTTGAGTTTTATTTAAATCATATAATTATATTTTTAATTAAAAATTTTGTTTATTTTATCAAATTATAATTTTGACAAAATTAAAGAATGAATAATTTTTGTCCATAGATATCTATATAAGTAGTTTTGAATAATGACAATTGAGAAAAAATTATTTAATTTAGTAAAATTTAGAATTTTGTGCTGGGCGCTCCTAAAATAAGAGTTCGTTGGCCAATCTGCACCTTAGATAACGGAGGTTAACTTTTTGTTAACGGTATTAATGACGTTGTGCTGAGCGCTCCTTTTTAAAAAGTTTGTTGGTATTTTTGGTCTGCTTGATAGTTAATTATGTTGGATGCTCCTGAGCCAATAATTCGTTGGTAAAATCGCACCTTAACCCTTAGATAAATTCAGTTTTGATAATTGGTAAAATCAAGACAGGCGGTGATCGCTATGACTGTATGAGCGCAGGAGTAGTAAATGGTGCAATGGCTTAGTTTACCTGCTTCAGTTCCCTGACCTCCTTCTAGAAGGTATTGACACGTGGCCCCTCATGTACGGCCGGCTCCTTACCCCATAACCCTCCATGCACTGCATGCATCCCCACCACTTGCGGGGTCCACATTCTGTGCTCATTATAATAAACAACTAATTTTTTTATTATTGTGATCAGATCTCGTTTATTTAAATTTTGATCTGAACATTGTAAATTTTAAATATATGATTTTTTAATGATAAATTAATTTTTAAAGAAAGTAATAGCTATACGATTATATTTATTTTTAATTCTACATTTAGTAAAATGATTTTTAAAAATTATAAATTAAATTTAAACCATTCAAAATCAATCTAATACTAGTAGGAAAGATGGACGATGAGCACATTTTTACTCACCAAAGTGATGAGCATAGAATGTTCTCCCGCCACATGTGTGCTTCAGATTCACCCCGCCTAAGCGCCTACTAGTAATCATTCATCATTAACATGTTAATCCAAGTTAATTGCGCTGGCCCCCAGACACAACTGTACCACTCTGATCTTATTTATAAGTCTAGTTTGACCAAATTTCACATATCAAAGAGAGGTAGTTGACACAATGATTATGGGGGTAAATTTTCAATTTTACCATCATTTATGATGGAATGTTTTTCAATTGTTTATTCTCTCTCTATCTTCATGATAATAATTAATATGGGTAAAATTGTCACAATCTCATTTATTACTTGAAACTAGACTTATAAATAAAACTAATTTTTTTAGTCAAACTGGATTTATAAATAAAATCAGAGTGATAATTAAATCTTATGGTAAAATTCATGAACAACACCATAACTTACATGCTACGTCGTACTACTTCCTAATGGTTCTCAATGTAAAAGTCCTTTGTTTTCTCCCTCTTTTTTGAGAAACACTAAAGAAACTAAATAAATAATATTAAAATATTTATATTTATCATTTATAATCAAATAATCCCTCAGGTTTTTTTTATAAGAAACATTTTCTCTTATAGGTGGTCCTTAATATAAGGAACAATTCAATTTTATCTAAAATTTTGAACTCGTTTTTTCTTCTTTTTTTTCCATCAAATATACGAACTAATTATTTATCTACACCAAATTTTCACTCATTATCTCTCATGCACTACTCCTCGAGTCCTTAATATAAGACATATTCGAGAAGTTAATCTTGGTCATAAATATAGAATATAGTTTTAAAATTTGTCAATATTTTTCTATTTTATCCCTATTGATACTTCTCCAACCATAATGAAGGAGGAGAAAGAATAAAAGAATTAAGGAAGATGATCAGAATGTTTTAAAAAATGTATGTCATATTAACTAATTCGACCAACTTTATTAATCTAATCGAATTAGATAAACCGCGTGATTTAAATTATTATTTTTTATAAAAAGGATTGGAATAAACAATACACAAAACAATTTTTTTTTTTTCGGTTGCCCATCCAATATTCAGAGCTTCGCCTTGACTAATCTGAATCCGACCCGGGTCGCGCACCTAGCTATGGTGGGTGAGTCTCCCAGCGGGGCTTTTCTGCATTCGGCTCGAACTCGATACCTTACTTAAGCGACACAAGCCGCTTACCACTTGTGCCAACCCCGTTAGTAACAATTTATTTAATTTTGTTTTTTTTTTAAAAAAAAAAGTAAACGGGCTCTCACATCTTTCACATCAACCAGAGGGGGGGAATATATTGAACGAGCAGGAACGCGGGGTGGGTAAGTGGGTTAAACTTTGAAGACTTGAAGTGACAAGGAAAGAGAAGGGTGGGGACACGGGGCAGGTTTTAATTAATGATACTGCTAATTATTTAATTAATTAATGATAAAGCAGGGAAGTGGTCTCAATAGGCGAGTTAATGCGGGGTGGGACTTGGGAGGCGTGGACACTGATTCCCTCAGTCTTCTTCGCAAAAGTCCATCTCAGATCCCTTGGATTTGTTAATCTCATTTCTTCCATAAATTTTTAGAAAACGACCTCTCAACATGTCTCTTGATAAATGGAATCAAACATGCATGCCTTGCCACATACCACTTTCGTCTTATTTATAAATCTAGTTTGATCAAATCTCACATACCAAAGAAAAGTAATTAATTAACTCAATGATTATGGGGTAAATTTTCAACTTTACCCTCATTTATAATTGGGTATTTTTTAAATGCTTCTTCTCTCTCCATCTTTATGAATGTAATTAATATGCGTAAAATTGTCACAATCTTATTTATCACATGAAACTGGACTTATAAATAAGACCAAATTTTTTTTGGTCAAACTGGATTTATAAATAGGACCAGAGTGGTATGATATAAGGTTTTGTTAAATCACCCTAAAACTATGTTGTTTTGGGAGTTGGGGGAATTAATCAATGGTGTTTTGGTATTTTTGTTTTTATATTTATTATGAATTTTACCAAAACACCCTCATTGATTCCCCTAACTCCTAAAACATTTAGGAGTTAGGGGAATTAATGAAGGGTGTTTTGGTATTTTTGTTTTTATATTTATTATATGAATTTTATAAATAAAAAAAACCCTTCAATAATTCCCCTAACCCCGAAACTACGCAGTTTTAAGAGTTTGGGGAATTAATGAAAGGTATTTTTGTATTTATTATACAAATTTTACCAAAACACCATTCATTAATTTTCATACATATTTATATATCTATATGTATAATAAACACACACACACAAATGTATATATAAACATATATTTACACACACACACACATATAATAAATACAAAAATAAGAATACTAAAACACCTTTCATTAAATCTTTTAACTCTCAAAACGGCGTAGTTTTGGAGTTAGATGAATTAATTAAGGATCTTTTGGTAAAATTCATATATTAAATACAAAAACAAAAATAAAAAAACACTCTTCATTAATTCCTCTAACCCCAAAACGACGTAGTTTTGGGGTAACTTGACATAACCTTATGTCAAGTGGCATGACAAACGATAAACCCTACACACACACTACTCTAATCCTATTTATAAATCTTTTTTAACTAAATCACACGTACCAAAGAGAGATCATTAACTCAATGATTATAGTATAAATTTTTAACTTTGTCCTTATTTATGAATAAGTATTTTTCAACTCTTTCTTCTCTCTTTATTTTCATTAATAAAATGAATATGAGCAAGATTGTCCCAATTTTATTTACTACTCCAAAACTAAACTTATAAATAAAATCAATTTTTTTTAAGAAGAATTACTTATAAATAAGTTTATAGTGATATATGTATGCACACGGCATCAAATCAGCCGATAATGCTCCTCGCTAGCGAATGACGAAGAGGACCTTGCAGCTCCACCCTCCACCATACATGTCAAATCCTCTTTGGAGACTTAGCTAGGATCCCCGTTATTTACTATTTTTGGTAATGATTTGAACGCACAAATTAGTGGTCATTATTTTGATGATTCATAATGTCGGTTGAGGTTGGTGGTAGAAGTTGTTTTTTTTAACATAATTTACGATATACGAGATAAATATGTTAGAGGAGTTTTATTTCAATTTGTTTTATTTCAACGTGATTCCCTCTGCTTTCTATTATTTGTGTTAATCAATAGAATAATTAAAAATAATAAAATGTATAATCTATCCAACTACTCCTTTATAGGTAAACATAGAGTTATGCCTTTATGAGTAGCAATAGAGTTGGTCTATCGGGCTAACTAGATTCCTCTAGATTTTGAATTTGAGTCCTGGAGAAGAGACACTTGTATTGGAAAAATAATAATGAACTCGAACTGGAAAGCAAATGATAATTTAAGAAAAAAGAAGAAGATGATAAAAGTGAGAAATAAGAAATGCAATAAATACTCTACAATCAACAAGTACTAAAGCTAAAAAATACACAATAAATATTTAACAAACCTAAAGTGAATCATTTTATATTTTGAGACACCTTTATTTACGAATTTAAAACTTATAATAAAAAAAGAGTAGCGTATATAAAAAAAATGAAAGCCTTATTTTTTTTTTGCTCGAAAAAATGAAAGCCTTATTAAGTGGCTATTTATGGGGGATCACGTGACACATATATGAGTTATATACAAAGGTAACATGGTATAAGCCTAGATAGTCCATAGTTGGAATCCCTCGATCAGCGACTATTTGAGTTGGTCTCTCGGACTAGAGAATAAAGTAAGGTTTAGTCTGCTGCACTATCCTTTCGGACCACTCTCTTTAAAGACACTAACTATAATTTCTCTTACATCAAGGACAATTAAGTTATTAAATTAGTGTTTAGTTGATTAATATTTCTACATTTGCCCCTACTTTATTTTTTTTTTTTGGGGGGGGGGGGGAAATATGCTAATTGGATTGAAAATACAAACTTAATGGGGGAAGAGAAAAAATATGTTGATTGGATTTGAAATATACAAACTTAATTGGGAGGAGGCGGGAAGAAACATGCTGAATGAATTGAGAATGCAATAGTCAAATGAAAAAATATTGGCCCAATAAATCAGTCAGTTCGTGACTTATAATAAGAATAAAAAATTGTTGACAATTGATGCCTTATAATAAAGATTAGAAGGAGTAATTAACATGTTTGAATTAGTGTTTGATAAACATGTTCATGTAAGTTGAGACAAAACTCTTTTTACATACTTATCTCGTTATATTATAAATTAATGGAAAAATTCATTTTAGGACCCTTTTAATAAGGGAAATTGCAGAAAATGCCCTAGGATTCTGACAATTCTAGAAAAAGCCCCAGAGCCTTTTCTGGGATTTTCATAATCTTGGGTGAGTTGTTAACGGGGCTGATATAGTTTTTAACGAGTAGGTTTTTAACAACTAAATCAGCCCCATTAACAACACTTTGCTAACAACTAAATCAGTACCTTTAACAATTATATCAGTACCCCGTTAACAACTATATCAGCCCCGTTGACAACTAACCTAAGATTCTGAAAATCCCATGGATTGCCAGAAACTTGGGGCACTTTTTTATAATTTTCCTTGTTAAAAGGGCCCTAAAATGAATTTTTCCTAAATTATATTGTAACAACAGTTTCCATCGTTAACCTAAACCAACACTTTCAAATATGTTCTCCCTACATAGTGATCCCAAATATTCTAATTTATACCTCAATAATATTGGTTTTGCATAATTTAATTTAGAGTAGTTATAAAAGGTCAGATTAATAAAATTGGTTTTGCATAATTTAATTTAGAGTAGTTATAAAAGGTCAGATTTTGTCCATTGTTAATTTTTTACTGAAATGTTTGATTATATACCACTCTGTTCCTATTTATAGATCCCTTTTTGACAAAAAAATGTGGTCCTATTTATAAGTCCCTTTTGATCAAATAAATGAGATTGTGACAATTTTACCCATATTAATTGTATGGGTAAAGATGCAATTTTACACATGTGCTTTACCACCGGGAGCGCCCAGCACCATGAACTTTTTTCTGGAGCAAAAGTACACATGTGGTTACGTTTTGGGAGCACCCAGCACCACGGCGGTTAGTTGGTCGTTAGTTAATTGTTAACTTGGATGGAAGTGAACAGTAACGCAGGTGATATTACACTTTTGTCCTTAGTTTTAGGTGAAATTACCCTTTTGCCCTAAGTTTAAAAAAAAAAACTAAAACTAAAATTACCCCCCGCCGGCGACCAACCGCCCCATTGCCGACCGGCGGCGGTGGGGTGGCCGGTGGTGGGGCCCACCAGGGGGAGGGGTATTTTTAGTTTTTTTTTTTAAATTTAAAACTAAGGGTAAAAGGGTAATTTTTATTTAAAACTAAGGGCAAAAGGGTAATTTTTATTTAAAAATAAGGGCAAAATGGTAATTTTTTGTCCACTCAGCGTCCAAATCAGCGCCACGTCAGCGTTCCATCAAAGTTGACGGTCAACTAACCGCCGTGGTGCTGGGCGCTGCCAAAATGTAACCACGTGTGTATTTTTGCTCCAGAAAAAAGATCGTGGTGTTAGACGCTCCCGGAAGTAAAACACATGTGTAAAATTGCACCTTTACCCCTAATTGTATTAATGAAAATAGAGAGAGAGAAAAAAAAGTTGAAAGGTACCCAATTATAAATGGGGGTAAAATTGAAAATTTACCTCATAAACATTGAGTTAACTACCTCTATTTGGTATGTGTGATTTGGTCAAAATAGACTTATAAATATGACCATAGTGGTATATGATAAAGAGTCTGTTTATGTTTGAATTAACCTTAGAAAAATGTATAAATGAAAGATACGACAAAACTCTTCAACTTTTACCATTAATATAAGGGTAAAGATGCAATTTTACACATGTGCTTTACTCCCGGGAGTGCCCAGCACCACGGGCTTTTTTCTGGAGTAAAAATACATGCGTGGTTACGTTTTAAGAGCGCCCAGCACCATGGCGGTTAGTTGACCGTCAACTTGGATAGAACGCTGACGTGGCGCTGATTTGGACTGACAAGCTGATTTGGACGCTGATGGTAAGTTAAAAAAAAAAAAGAGTAAATACCCAGCCAGCCGCCGGCGACCGGCAGTGGGGGGCCGGTGGTGGGGCCCACCGGCTAGGGTAATTTTAGTTTTAGTTTTTTTATAAAAAAATTTAAGGCAAAAGGGTAATTTCACCGCAAAAGTGTAATTTCACCCGCGTTACTGTTCACTTCAGGTCAACTAACCGTCGTGGTGCTGGGCGCTCCCAAAACGTAACCACGTGTGTACTTTTGCTCCAGAAAAATGCTCATGGTGGTGGGCGCTCCCGGGCGTAAAACACATGTGTAAAATTTCACCTTTACCCTTAATATTAGGGGTGGCATGGGCAGGGCGAGACCCCTGCCCAATGCCCAGCCCGAAAAATGAATGGGCTACATTTTGCAGCTCGGTGCCCGGCCTTGCCCGATAAAAACCCTAACCATTTTCGAGCTGGGCAAAGGCAGGCTGGGCAGGGCGGGCTTCCCCTGTCCAAGTAGTGACGCATTGCTCTGTTCCATAAAGATTTTAGTTCACACTTCACATAATTTCAAAGCTTTGGAAATACATGAAGTATAATATAATAAATTTAGATATAATAATATAATATTTTTTAAATAAAATAATATATATAGAATAATATATATTTAAATATATTTAATTTTTCGGGCAGGGCCAAATAGGCAGTGTAAGACCCCCTGTCCGATGCCCATGCTAGCCCAGTTATTGGCCCAGCCCAAAACTGCCCAAATATTTCTCGGACCACTTCTTTAGGGTTGGGCTGGGCTGGGCAATTTTTTACCGAGCTTGGACGGACGTACTGGCCATCTGGACACCATGCTCAGCTCTACTTAATATAAACATAAAGATAAGAGGGAGTGGAAAAAAGGAGTGATGACGACATGATAGAATGGATGCAATCAGAGATTTGGAATCCCCACATCCAATCAATTCCCAAGCTTTCCACGCAAGAAAACTCCCAACACTTCCTCCGTTTTGACGCACCCTCTTTCACCCTCAACTGGTCCTTTTAACGTCTAACCTACCCTATATATACTCCACTATATAGTACTAGTATATTATATGTACTGTACTTTTATTATAGGCCTCCCTGCCCTTTATCATTATTATATGTACTCCCCATTTACTATATTACCCACCCTCTACTTTTTTCAGCAATAGTACATTTATATAATCCACCCACCATGAAAACGGACAGGGAGCGCCAAGAACTTTTGGTACACAATCTCAAGATCTTACTTACCACAAGCAAAGTGATGATGTGAGAAAACTCAACTCATTCTTCCCAAAATCTGCATCCCACTCCTCATCCGCAAATCTCTCTCTTATATTAAACTTTTTATATTAGCTGTTGAAACTTCTTTATATGAATAGAGTTTTGTATCAGCTTGTATAAACGTATTTTTTAAACGCAAACTCAAACAGACTCATTATCTCCCTCTTATATATGTGTATCAGCGTATGTGCATGTCACCTTCAACATAATACCTTCCACCCCGCTCTCGTAAAACCTAAAGAAAAAAACCATTAAAGTTTAGTCACCAAACTAAACGCATTTTCTCATATATAAAACATTCCGCGATAAAATAAGGTACTGTTCATAATTTTTGAGACTCCTAAAAGGATGTTGTTATAAATTGCATATAGCAATTACTATATCATTCCCTAAATATATGATAAAGTTTATAATATAAATTGTATTACAAACTTTATCCTATATTTTGGATCGGAGATAGTATCATGCAGGCTTTCCATGACTTCACGTACACAGGTGTTTCTATACTAGATAAATATGCCATGTATATTAATTAACTAATACTGCTTCTATTTTTAATGTAAGATATATTTGAGGAGTTGATATTGATCTTAAATATAAAATAAAATTTTCACATTTGTTAATATTTTTATAATTTACCCCTGTTGATGCTTTAATTAATAATAACAAAAAATGAGAGAAAACAAGGAAATGGAGAAAGATGATCAGTATATTGTAGAAAATATATATCATATTAATTACTTTTCATCGTAGAAAAAAATTTGTAATACTATTTATATTGTAAACTTCATCCTATATTTAAAATTAAATAGAGTAGTCAACTCAAATTAAATATATGTAGGAGAAAATAGTTGTTTACGACTTCGAGAAACACACATGCCAGTAAATGGTTCTGGTTCATATATCTTGAGAATTTTCAGTATCCAGATCACACGACACCGCCCCTTACACGTGGGCATGGGTAATTGGGTGACACCATCCGAGCTCCCCATGCTCCTCGGCCAACGAAAAAATAAAATATGAGGCCACGTGCCCGACGACGAACGTCACGATGACGATGAAAGTGTAAGGCCCCTCCGATGATTATGTCATGGGCGTGATTACTGAGAGTAGTGAAGCAACACCCCACTCCCTGCACACACACCCACTCCACCTCAGCACGCCTCCCTTCTCTCCTCCCACTATTCGTCTATTACACCATGCGTCCAAGTTTTTCACTTTTGGTTACGTCATCCTTCAAAATTACCGTCCACCTTCAAACTCCATATGACGTCACCCTAATTTAAGAACATCTCAATCCCTCACCCACGCGCGGTAACTCCTCGTGGACTACTCGCTCTTCTTTCCTCACGACCCACGACTACGCACAGTCACAGAGAGCGTGGGCGGAGTGATTGAGAAAGCCAAGGAGGGGAAAGGCAATAGTACCAGAGGTGTTGATGACGTAAGCAGCGGCGCACCCATTTTCTTTTGTACTATAAAACTCCTCACAAAGCAGTCACCATTACGCTCTCTCAAGTCTAAATACGCCCTGAGGCTTCCCCCGTTGACATACGCGTTATCTCTCTCTGCTCTCTCCACCCTGCTGAGCTATAATTTACAGGATGCAAGGCCTAGGCCCGTGCTCGAACGACGTCGTATCTCTAGACCTCACCCCCACGGCCAACTCTACCTCCTCCTCTTTCTCCTCCTCCTCCTTGACCATCGACGTCGACGAGTCCGCCGAGACTCGAATCCAGCGCCTCATATCCGAGCACCCCGTCGTTATCTTCGCCCGATCCTCCTGCTGCATGTGCCACGTCATGAAGAACCTCCTCGCCACCATCGGCGTCCACCCTGCCGTCATCGAGCTCGACGACCACGAGATTGCCGTTCTGCCGCTTTCCGACAACAACAACAACCACGACAGGCTACCAGCCCTCCCTAATAATAGCGCCCCCGCCGTCTTCATCGGTGGAACCTACATCGGCGGCCTGGAGTCCCTCGTCGCCCTCCACATCAGCGGCCACCTCGTCCCCAAGCTCGTTCAAGTCGGTGCCCTCTGGGTATGATCTCATCCGTATTGTCATCCTCCTGCTACCTCCATATGTATTGTAAATTAAAATTAAATCTTGGAAATGTATTACCTAGGTTCGTGGCGACTGTCCAAGAAATCTGTAATCTTAAAAATAGTGAGGTACGAGGTATTTGGTTTTGATATTTAAACAAGTGTATGAGAATTTAGGGAATTAGGGGAAGGGTTTCATTAGAGGTAGAGGTATGCGCTAGCTAGAGCTAAGGTTCTGGTCGCCGCTTTGGGCCGGAACACGTGTATAGGTAGTCCTAAAACCTCGTTTGGATCCAATGTTAAACCAAAACCAGAATAGATTTATGTAGTCAGACTCAGAACTCTCTGTGGATTGGGTCCCATTTGAAATTATTGAGCAATCAGGGTCGTAGATAGGGCTCATAGCCCAATAGCTTCACTACTCTCCCTCCTAACCTTATCTATCTCTATCTCTATGAAAATTTTTCTCAGGGTTATCAGATTTCGAAATCTGCAAAACTGGGATATTTCTGGCAATTTTCCTTGTTCGGCTGGTGTTTTCTCCGTTTATGGAAGGCTATTTCTGGGGTTGGTATATGCTTTTTAAATAGTGTGGGACCACACGTTATGCCCACCGTATACAGTGATGAAACAGACAACCTAATTAAAATAGCCACAAACTTTTGCCCTTTAAGCTAAGCCGCTCATGAACAAGAATCTGATATATGTTGAATGTTGTATGAAAGATTCATATTGACAAAGGGACCTTCAATTATTGCCGAAAAGTTTTTTTCTGGTCAAGATGGGATCAAACCAGCTGTTTTCCTTGTCAAGAGAGAATATACTATCGTTTAGTCACAAGAGTTATTATAACATAACGTCCCCCTAAAATTTTAAAACGCAAGTTTCATGTTATTTTTTTAAATTTCACCCTAGTGATGGTGTGTGTGTGTATCAGCTTCACACTTACGTTAAACTCGATCTCTCTTTGCACCGATCAACGGAGAATATCTTTGCTATAAAAAATACAAGTAGTTGCTGCTTTTGTTAAATCAACTTGATTATTAGTATTTGCGAAAATAAGTGCGCATTAATTGCATATATATACAAATCGAGAACTTTTCATAAATGACTAGATGCCACCACAGGAAGAAATGGTATAAATTTATCACCCTGATACATTTGCAGACAAGATACAGGGCGGCCTTTGAAAATGGCGACGAGCAAATATGTTTTGAAAGGTTTAGAAGTACTTATGCATATAAGTCTATACATCATCTTCCCACCGTCCCACGTATTTATCTTATGTTCTGTAAATCATAATTGAAAAACTGTTTTTTAATATTCCAGTCGCTGTTCCAAACGAGCATATATATCATCTTGCTTTGTTAATGAATTGAATCGTAAAACCTAATAAAACAAGAGAAAATAAAAACAGCAGACACTGATAGAGCTATAAGTAACTCAACACACACAAGTGTTGGAAATTGTTTGGTGCAAGGGAGGGAGGAAAGATGTTTTTCCCATATAAAGAAAAATAAGGTGGGATTGAATGTGGAAGAGTGGCAAATCCACTTCCCGCCAATGGGACCCCTTCATTTTCCTTTGGGCTGGGAAAAGATAATGCTCAATTACTCTTCACAGTTCCTCCTCTATTCCAATTTAACAGTGAATATAACGAGTGTTGTATAAATAAATAAATAAAAAAACAGTGAACGAGTGCTCTTGGCCTGATTGGTTTGAGGGGAGGGAATGTGTAGGAAAGACTCCTTAATTAAGGAGGATATTGACTAAATTGTCATTAATAAGAAAAATATTACTTTTTTGTTAGGGTGCACATTAGGTACTTCTACCTTATATGCTCATTACATGCCCATCCCTCTAATTAGAGGGATGAGGCATTTATTTATTTATTTATATATATTTTATATATTTATATTTATATTATATGCTGCTTTTTTGAAGAAAAAAAATTTATCCAGTATCTCAAATTAATTAGTTTTCAGGATACTGGTGTTACAGGACAAACATTTCTAAATGCAGAAAATGCTCGGTGCAATATAAAAAAAAATGTTTCATCCCTCTAATTACAAAGGGATGGGCATGTAAGGGGCACATAAGGTGAGAAACATCTAATATGCACCCTTTTTGTTGATAATGTATTTTTGGAATATTGAAATTTTTTCATAAACAACTATTTAGTAAAGATGAGAGAAACTCCTCCCTCCCTCCCCTCAAACTGAACAGGTGATTAGTCACACTTTCCAATTTCTCTCTTGTTTAGAAAAAGAAAAATTAACTTTTGGAGAATAATTTTTAGAATTTATAAAGCAAACATGTGGGAGGAGTTTTGTCTCAGCTTGTAAAGAGAGGCTTTTAAAACCACGTAGTTTCAAAGTTATCAAAATACTTCCTCTGATTTTTATTATAAGGTACTAACTAACTTTTCTTACAAACCAATAAAAACAGTTAAAGTCAATAAAGTTGTCTTATAATTTAAATAATTTCCAATATTACCTCTTACTAATTGCACTAAACTTTAATATCATATTAATTACTCCCTCTGGTCATTATTATAAGGCACCAACTAGCAAGTTTATTTGGTCTTTTTTATAAGGCACTTGCTTGTTTTCCAATGAGCATTGATTATATTTTTCCATGTCTGCCCCTAATTAATAAAGGTAATGGGTGAGAATAATAATTAATACTATAATATTAGAGTTTAATGCAATTAGTAGGGGTAATATTGGAAATTACTTAGATTCTAAGACAATTTTATTGACTTTAACTATTTTTATTGGTTTGTGATAAAAGTTAGTTGGTGCCTTATAATAAGAACCAGAGGGAGTATTACTCTAACCTACTATCCTTATTAATTATGGACATACATGAAAAAATAATAATTAGTATTCATTGGGAACAAAAACAAATCACTTATAAAAAAGACCAAATAAACTTGTTAGTTGGTGTATTATAATAAAGATGAGGGAAAGTAGTACTTAATAATACCACTCTGATCCTATTTATAAGTCTCTTTTGACCAAAACACATATACCAAGGAGAGTTAGTTAACTCAATGATTGTGGGGTAAATTTTCAACTTTGCCCTCATTTATGAATGTGTATCCATCAACTTTTTATTCTCTCTCTCTATTTTCATTGGGTATCTTTCAACTCTTTCTTCTCTCTCTATTTTCATTGGTATAATTAATATGGGCAAAATTGTCACAATCTCATTTATTACCTAAAAGAAGACTTATAAATAGAACCAAATTTTTTGACCAAAAGGGACTTATAAATAGGACTAGAGTGGTACTAACACACGGTATGGCGGCAGGGCCCATCTTAGGTAGAATCATGATAGCCTGACGTAAGAGAACCTACCTCCTTATGATTCCCACCCATCCACACGAGTGAGGACAAAGCCCTTTTCACTTTTAAGTTTTAATTGCTCTTTAATTTTTTACCTTCATCTCGTCAAGTCAATAGGAATTAAGTGAATCACGTACCTCCAAGGGAACCTCCCACTAACAGAAAACAAACACCAATGTAATCATTACGATTAAAATTCGCACCTCCAACAAATATATAGAAACAATTTTTTGTTTGTTGGTAGATACTAATCAAGCCAAGTAGTGAGCTATGATGAATATGAGAATATCCGTCCTCTTCCGCTCCCTTTTTTTTTTTCCTATCCAACAGATTAACATTTGAATGGCCTTAAAATACAATAAGTAAACAAGCTGACATGCAGTTTTAATAGGTAGAATCTTATGGGGTTGGAGGTTAATTTTTCCAAACACAACCTTGGGGATATAAGCATGTCTCAGATTATTTATGGGGTCCTTAGAGGTACTTATTGACAAAACTTTTTTTTTCATACTTACCTCGTATACCGTAAATCATGATTGAAAAACTACTTTTGCAGAGAGTGCTAGCACAAAGACATTGGACACAAGAGTTATCATAACATACCACTGTACGTGGTCCTTATTATAAAGCACTAACTAATAATTTTTTATAAGGCACTTGCTTGTTTCAAAAGCGTATTAATTAATTTTTTTTCATATATGCCTATAATTAATAAGAATAGTAGGTGAGAGTAATAATTAATATAATATTATAGTTTAGTACAATTAGTAAGGGTAATATTGAAAGTTACTTACATTATATGACAATTTTATTGACTTTAACTATTTTTATTGGTTTGTGAGAATTGTTAGTTGGTATAATAAAGACCAGAAGGAGTATTTATAAGTCTTTTTTTAACTAAATTAAATATACTAAGGAGAGATAGTTAGCTCAATGATTATGGGGTAAATTTTCAACTTTACCCTCATTTATGAATGTGTATCTTTTAACTCTTTATTCTCTCTCTACTTTCATTGGTACAATTAATATGGGCAAAATTGTCACAAACTCATTTATTACATGAAAGATGACTTATAAATAGGACTGAATGTTTTGGGGTGTGCATGGGAACCATTCTGTTCCCCAGCACTGATTCTGAGATGAAACAGTTTTTTCTGATTCTGTGCCTGGGAAAAGTTCTGAGAATCAGAATTACGTTTGTTAACTCATTTTATTTTTACTTAGAGAATCAGAATTACGTTTGTTAACACATTTTATTTTTATTTATGTAATTTTTATATTCAAAAAATTATTTATGTGGTGGTGGGGGCGGCGGCGGTCGTGGCAGTGGCGGTGGTGGCGGTGGTGCAGTGGCGGTGGCGGCGGCGGCGGTGATGGCGGTGGCGCGCGGCGATGGCGGTGGTCGCGCCGGCGATGGTGGCGGCGGCGGTGACGGTGGTGCGGTCGTGGTGGCAGAGGTGGTGGTAGGGAAGAGAGAAGGGGAAAACTAGATTCTAGCTTTGTGCCCTGAAATAGAAAAGCAGAAATTTTCTGCTTCTTTTTTTATTCCCCAGCTCAAAAAAGAAACCGGTTCATCCCGGGAACAAGAAAAAAAATTGGATTTACTAAACAAAATTCCTATCCAATTTTGTTTTTGGGAACAAAAATTAAGGAAAAACTCATTTTGGGAGCGCTACCATGCACACCCTTGATCGAATGAGACTTATAAATAAAACCAGAGTTGTATTATATTGTCCCCTTCAAAATTTGAAAAGCAAGTTTCTTCTTATTCTTTTTAGGCTAAAGTATATTTTTAGTCCTTTAAGTTTACACGAGGTATGCGGGAAAAGCACCAAAGTAGCAACTTTTAACAAAAATTATACCCAATCGGAGCACATTGGACAAATTTTACCAAAATAAGGCAGTCAAATGCGTCAGAAAACTGATGCCTCTGACAGAGGCGTCAGTCAACTGACGCCGCCTCTGACAGAGGCGTCAGTTGACTGACGCCTCCCCCACCCCCCCAAGTCCCCCACCCCTCAGCCCCCCAAACACACACACACACTGACACGTCCCCCCACCCCCTGTGGCCCCCACCCCCAAACACACACCACCGTCCCCCACCCAAAAAATGATTTAATAATTTTATTTAAATTTATAAATAATATTTTAAATTATAAATAATAATTTTAATTAATTATAAATTATAAAAGAGTAAATAATAATTTTAATTAATAATTAGTGAATTAATAAAAATATTTTGTGAAATATGTTGTATATTATTATTTAGAGTAAATACCTTTTTTGGTCCCTGACAAAAAACACGGGCCTCATTTTATTCCCTAACAAAAAAATTGATCATTATTCGTCCTTTTTATGATACTAAAAATGACATTTTGGAAATTTGTGAGGGATCAAAATATCCACCAATCGACCCTTATTCGTCCTTTTTATGGATTAAAAAGGATCTTTTTTTGTCATGGACAAAAATGGGGTCCGTGTTTTTTGTCAGGGACCAGAAAGGGTATTTACTCTTAATTTTATCTTATCTATCTTAGGGTACTCTGAGGCGTCAGTTTTCTGACGCCGTCAGAGGCGTCAGTTGACTGACGTCTTTGACTGCCTTATTTTGGTAAAATTTGTCCAATGTGCTCCGATTGGGTATAATTTTTGTTAAAAGTTGCTACTTTGGTGCTTTTCCCCGAGGTATGCTTTTGGTCCTTTAACTTTATAAAGTATACTTTTAATTCTAACACCGTTAATTTTGCTGATGGAAAATGCAAACTCAAGTGATAATGCAAACTTAAGTGATGACTATGTAATTAAATATTATTAAGCTTAAATTTAAAATATGGCTAAATTGAAGAATATATAAAACTTGTATAATTAAATGTTATTAGTTATCATTTGAGTTCGCTACGTTACCAACATTAACCGTGTTAGAATTTTAGAACAAAAAATATACTCCATTCGGTCCTAATTATAAGAACTATTTACCAGAATTTGAAGAGACTAAGGAGAGAAGTTAAATTAGTTAATTATAATTATTTTCCAAAAATACCCCTACTTAAAATTGAAAATTCCATCAAGGCAAAATTAGTTGAAAATCGGTCAAGCGAACTGCATCTGTCTACACTTTAATTTCTAGCTAGCTAGTGTCTCCGTCAAGCAACGTCTGTATTTTGTCTATCTAGAACACTATACATACAACTCATAATTAATGGGTGTTGTGATTTTTGCCTCAAGCTCTTAGAGGATAATAAAACAAATATATTATGCTATTCTTAATTATATTTGGCTTTTTAAATCTAATTAATCAAGGTGCGGGAGGTGCGAATTCATTTATAATGGCCTTGAATACAGCCAAGCTATAGTGTTTATCATGTTGTATATGATCATTTTCTTAGGTGCTTAATTAATCCCATTATTATTGAGAAAGTATAAATAGAGGTATTAGAGAAAAAAATTGACAAAAGTTAAAACTTGCTCTTATAATTATGACCAAAACAAACTCCAAAATGTGTTCCTATAATTAGGATCGAGGAGTACTTTATAAAGTGAAGGAATAAAAAAAACTTAAAGGACTAAAAATAAAAATATAGTTTAGCCTTCTTTTTAATTTCAGCTTGATGATGATATATCCGCATCACACTCACGCGAAACTCTTCGTTCGCTTTGCACTGAGCAACTGGGAATTTCCATGCTATCACAGGAAGCAGTGGTGGAAAAGCACGAGGATATGATGTATCCTCTTTCTTTGTATGAGCTAGAAGGTAAAACCTAATGACACCAGAGGAACTAAAAACAGCAGATAGTATTTAGAATGAAATTTTTCTAAAAATGGAGGGAGTACACTGTACAGCACGCCATTTAAACCAAATCTTCTGGTGAAAGGAAGGGGTAAAGATCTTTTTCCCAAATGGAGAGAAAGCGAGCGGGATTGAAAGGTGTGTGTGATAGATTGATGGGCAAAATTCGTAACCCCGCGTGGCACCAATGGGACCCTTCATTTTCCTTTGGAGCTGTGACTCAGTTACTGCTTCACAGTTCTCACTCCAAGGACATGTATGTCCACAATGTGTTTTTGGTGATACAAAGGGGCCAAGCCCAACACTGCTAAACAATAACCCATGTCAACAATTTCACAGTAAAGTAAATAAGTAGTGCTCTTACACTTTCCAATTTCTCTCTCTTACCCCTCCTCTTTGGGTTTAACTAGCGAAGGGTCGGACTTTCTCATCTAAAGGGAGTGAGTTTGATCCTAGAGTTGGTCAAGGCGCTGGAGGAGGCATCCTCGGAGTCTATGAAGCAGTGAAAACACTGGGAAGAGGTGGAGGCATGTGTACTCTCTAACCCAATATGCCATTGGACTATGAGTGAGCCCAACTACTCTTCTAAAATTGTTATATTAAAAAAAAAAAAAATCTCTCTTCTTCTCGGGCCCGGGGGGAATTTGCAATACTGGGAGTGGCATGCCATTCCTTTGATTCGAATGTAACAACACTAGCGAACCCCATCTTATAGCTATGACCATTATGGCCTGAAGTAAGAAAGTCAACTCAATAGGCACTAAAAGGGACTAAGTTATGTAATTAAACTAAACAATCACAAGTACACAACTTGTCATTACAATCAAAATTCGGAGCATCCGAGTATAGCAGATACTAAGTGAAGCAGTGAGGTATAATGATGCTCATCTGTACAGTAGAAAACCTGAAGTCATCCTAATTCTGAGAATGTGGTTGGTGTTTTGTGTGTAAAAATGGAATGAAAGAATATATGAATGACTGCTGTTACAATGGACCCAAATTCATGAATTTCTTGACCTCGTCGTACAAGACTAATACGGCTGCAGCTCCAGTGCTCCTAAACATGTTAGAGACAGCCCCACGGTAGAATGAAACCAAACCTTCTGTCTTATATATTTTCCTCCAACAGTCGAGGGTGTTACTGTACACAGGGTGTTCCATGCCGGACTGCATCATCATCCTCCTTCGAACTGTGTCTAACGGATATGATATCAACCCGGCTGATGATGTCACGGCCTGAGCCACCACCCAACGCTTCCAAAGAGCTAACTTGCCTTCTGATCCTTCAGATAACATCTCTTTTATGGTATCAAAGCCTCCAAAGTAAAGTCCTCGGTGCACCACCATTCCTTGCAAAGAGGCAGGGAGGCCCCTGTAAATCCCTCTGATGCCATCCTTTCTCAATATGGTGGCCATGAAATGGTGTATCCCTTGAAATTGACGCTTCTCTGTTTGTCCGATGTCCGCAGCAAGGCGGGTGTGTGCAATATCAAGTGGATATACCACGACCAGTGCTGTACAGCCAGCCCCAGCCCCAGCAACAAAATTAGCTGATGCTCCCGACAGAAAATTATTCCCACATGAGTTTCCACTTCTCAACATGCTTTTGTATAGATCCTATAGACGAAAACAAATCTATCAACCCACTATATAAACTGTAACATGACAGAACAAGAAGATGATGCATAAACATAAAATAGACTGACAAATCAATATCTCAGTTTTGAAAATGTAATTTTCTTCTGAAATTGCATGCTGTGTCAAACTTTTATAAGAAAAATGACATCTCATGTTATAGCACAAAAGGGAGGGGGAGTTGACTGGCAGCAGTCACCTGGACCAAACGTGTTTGACATGTTAAAAAATCAGAAGGGGCAAAAGAAAGGATAGAGGAGTAGAACCACCGTTCATGAATAGTTGATAGTTCTCTGATAACTTAGCTAAGCCGGTGCTTGTAATACAAAGAGCTCTAGATAAGTAAGATCAAGAAAAAAACAGAGAAGAAAACCCAAAATCTTAAAACTATAACGAGAAGACCCTTCCCACAGTAAAATCAATAAATCAAAAGTTGTAGGATTGGCATCTGCACAAGGAAACCTTCCCTGCAGTAGCCATCTGCGAAAAATTTACAAATCAAAATTTGTAGGATTGGCTGAACTTTGCCCAAGAAGTAGGGACAAATGGCTATAAGTGATAGAATAAAAGAGATCTGTAGAGAGATGATAACAGAAAATGCAATTAGGTAAAGGACAGAGACAGAATTGAATGAGCAGACCAAACCAATGAGAAATATGTCATCTACTGGAATAAGAATGTGGGAGGTAATTTTTGTTCTTATAAGCATCGACGCACCCAGATACGCTTGAGGTTTCACCATTGAGGTCAATGGTCAAACACCTAACAAGAAACAATGCTTAAATGGGGGCAACATATAAAGTGAAAAGTGTAAGTGTGCAACACCTCATTCCCTTCCTTGTATTGTTGTCTGAAGAAGGGAGAAAATGATGCCATCTTAATGAATAACCCATGGATCCAATTTCCTTCATCCTTCTTCAAACGTCACAACTAATTAACATTGTGTTGCTAGAGTGAACTATATTCAAATTTTGACATAACTAGCCAAAAGTGACATTGGAACAAGCCAAGAAAAGGCCATACAAGACTATAGCCGCATACGAGGGCTGCAAGAAACACCATCATGGAACTAAAGCCCTAAATGGGTGAATAATCCGGAGAAAAGACATTTACAGGATGTAATATTAATCTCAGACTCAAAGCAATACGCAAGAATCGGTAGCCAATTCCCCCAAAGTTTGTTCAGCAACACGGCAACACCTAGTCCAACTATAAAATGGCAGTTCAGACCCAAGAGCAGTGAAAAGTTATCAAACTAGAACTCACAACTAAACAAGAAATGCAAGAACTCGACCTCAGCAAATGGGAGAATCCGCCACATAATAATGAGTAAGACAACAAGAGGAAACCAACCGATGAATTACAAGAAATGAAATAAAGCCGCAGACGAAATTAACACGTGACGTTTTCCTGTAAATATACTCGAGAGGAATATTGAAAAGAGAGGAGCAAGAAGCAGACCTTAAGGGAGAAATTGAGTGCGACAGAAGGATAATAACGAAGAACGCTGCTGCCATTGCCTCTCCACAAGGAGAGAAAGCCTTCTTCTCTGACGGTACGGACTATACAATCCAACATGCCCTTGAATTTTCGACCCCCATTGGCAACAATGGCCATATTGCTTTCTTGGGTCTGCAACAAAAGCTTCGTCCTCTCAATTGGGGCAACGACCGTGTGTACCACCCCGCCCACAACCGCCGCGGCCATTAGATCACGATTAAAGTCCATCAACCAAGAATTTGTATTCACGGATTCTTGTCTGGATTTTGATTTTCTTTTTTCTGCGTCACCATCATCTGGAGTCATCCTTTGATTCGCTGATTCCGTGATGCTTATCCGTTCCTCCAATCCACCTCTTATACTATCTTGCACGAAACCGCGCCTTGCCTCCGTTTTAAGATTCTTTGATCAAATTAGTGCAAATTTTCAGGTATTTAAACCCAAAGTCAACAGAGTAGACTCGTCCGATTCGCAGGTATTTAATTTCAAACTTGATGAAAGCGTTGGTTCGAAGAGGCGGTCAGGGCTGCGATGGATAAACCTCCGATCTGGAATAATGGAATATAGACAATTCCACGTGTAGTAATTATCCTTTTCTAAAGTTGCTGTTTTTATCTTCCCCATTATTTCATACACAACTCGTTGCGCCCTCCCTTCTGGTGCTTTCCTTTTCCGAGCCTCCTCTTTCCCTGTGGTTGTTTTGCCGTGTAAATTATTAATAAACCATAAGGTCATTTTCATTGGAATATATGATTTTTTAATATTGAAAATCATTACAAAATTCTATACTTGATGAAACCTATTTTGATATTTTTAAACGAGCTGCAAAAAATATTACAACTCAAATTATTGCTTACTTGAGTGAAATTAACGGCTAACTCAAAATAAAATACATTACAGTACTATAACTAAGATATTAATTAATAAAATTAACTATTCAATAGGGGGAGAATTAACGCAAAAGAAAAAAAAATATGGAAACAATATTCATTATTAAAAAATTGAATTGAATGCCGGTTTGTTATTGTTACTATTCTTTATTTATGCTAATTTTCCTGAAACAAAAAAGTTTAAACATGAAAAGCTAGAAAAAAAGTTAAGAAATACTACCTCCTGTCCTAATTATAAGAGTTAGTTGACTTTTTTTTTGGAGAGATTAAGGATGTTAAATAAATTATTTAATCATTTCATATGTTGTATTTTCTTAGATTATGTATTAGTTTATTGGTCAAACTATTTAGTTTGAAGAAAAAAATAAAAATAAAAATAAAAATAAAAATAAAAATACTTTAAGCTAATTTAATTAACTTTTTTAATCTCTCTAAAAAAGTCAACTAGCTCTTATAATTAGGACTGGAGTGAGTACTAAAAAAGCCCATTCTTCCGAGTAGGATATATCAGGATAGCTCAAGTAATATAAATAGGACAAAGGCATTGAAAGCAGAGACAAATAATATGTATTCCCATGATACACCAATGGCTGAGAGACCAGCTAAAGAAAAAAGAACAGTGACTTCTAAAAGTAGCTTGTTGTGTCTTGGTGGCCGATCTCTGCTTTTTTCATGCTCCAAGCATTCAACTTGGAAACTGTTACGCTCTGAGATCCATTGTTGAAGACATAAAGATGAGCATTTTCATGTATAGCCAAGGACGGGTATACTCTTGAGGTTATACAAACCCTTCCTCCCTCCCCAAAACTCTCTATTATGGAGTGATCAATCTGCATTATTAATCACCATAACTCACTTGTTACACTTCAATTCAAGAACCTGAGATCTATCAGAACAATCAGTAGCATATCATCACTATCAGTTCACATACCAGGCTTCTCAGTGAAATGGTTCTGATCTTAGGATCTACGTCAAAGAATGAACCATATATCGTTTTATCCAGATCCTTCCTCAGCGAAGACCTGAAAACAAGTCAACATCAAGCCAAAGTAATAAAAAAAAAAAAAAAAGGAAAAAGTTGGGAGATTGGGAAATTAAAGGAACCTGCTTTGGTCACTACACATGAGGCCTACATATCTGTTGGGAGCTTTATATATTCTAAAGAAGATTGATGTTTGTTCTGTCTTGTCCTTTGAAGCCAGTGCTGATAAACCAAATGGCCCTATTGTCCCACTCTTCGATGCATCTTCTTCACTGCACAATATTTGGGGATCAACCTTTGTGGGATCTATCTCTTCTGCGTTTTCTATTTCAGATAGCTTAAACAACACCTCCACATCCGCCTTCAGCATCAAAACAAACGTCAAAAATTGATCTTGAAGCTGTGAAAGGCAAAAACTGATAGTAGCCTTTTGGCATATACCTGTGAAGCTGTGATTTCTGAAACTTCAAGGAGTGATTTACTCATGAGTTTCTCTCCATTAATACTAACTGGGTTCTTACGTAGTTTTTCTACCTCTTCAACTGGCCACTGTACCAAACGCTTCCCACTTTTATCAAGCCAGACTTGCCTGGGAATGGCCTACATAGCCGGAAAAAAAAAATCATTATCATTATTGACAAAAGATATGAACTTGAACATACTCTTTAAACGTATAAGGTACCTGGAGACCAGCCCATCCTTTGTCTATATCATCTTGTCTGGTGTCTGACTCATTCACCCATCCCCAGAGGATCCTCCTGTTCTTGGCATAGTCAAAGAACGTCTTGGAAGCATAGAATTTACCATAATCATACCTCAAATCCAAGCTAGTCCCAGTAAACTTAGTATCAGGAATGAAGCTGTTCTGATCTGAGAGATATTTACCCACAAAATAGAAGTCGTGTGAATTACGTAAGTACCCTATCTTAAGTACATGCCTAACGTTGGGATTTTCCTCAAATGTATCCACCCCATTAGTACCTTCAATGGACACAGGATAGAAATCCGGGCACTCGACTACTCCAGTATTTTCAGACAAATAAAAAGGATTAGAATCTACAGTCCAAAAAACAAAATTCTCAGTTTGTCCCAGAATTACCTTCCCTTCATCACCATTCTGAGCACCAATTATTACTCTCCATTTCCCATCTTTTCCCAGCCAAGCAGTGGATGGGTCTCTGAAATTGTCGAGTTCAACTCCAATTGGTGGAGTCATGATAGGATTCCGAGGATGTTTGATCCATTCCCTTAAGAACGGGTCTGATAGATTCTTTGGAGTAGCCAAGTTCTGAACTTCATTTTTTTTAGGATCAAGCCCTGTGTACAAAATCACCGGTTTTTCTCCTGGGAGGATCGTCGCTGAACCGGACCAGCAACTGTTAATGTCATACGGCTGGCTCGGTTCAATAGCGATATTCAAATGAATCCAATTGATGAGATCATAGGATACAGAATGTGCCCATACTATTCTATCCCCAAATGTTGCTGCATAAGGGTTGTATTGGTAGAATAAGTGATATACTCCTTTGTAGTACATCGGTCCTGCAAATAGAATTAACAAGATTCTTGGATCTCATCTCATTGAAATTAGTGATTTTTCAAGTTGAATTAAGACAGAACAGTTTCAAATGGAACAGAGAATATTCCATTTGACCAGAACTTACCATTAGGATCTGAGGAATCAAATTGAAGTTTCCCAGCAAAACATGTCAAACGAAAGTAGAAAGAAAAAGAGTTAGAAACGATCTTAATGAATTTGAGCAGAACGTGTTAAGAAAAGATTTTGGTAATGTAGAAAGAAAAAGAGTTAGAAACGATCTTAATGAATTTGAGCAGAACGTGTTAAGAAAAGATTTTGGTAAAGGTGATACCGTTCATCCAATTATGGGAGGGCTGAAAGTGATAAGAAGTTCGGTAAGGCTGTGTTGTTTCTGGGATTGCATCGATGCTGAAAGATGATGCTTCAAAATGAATGTTACAGTCTAGCAGAAAACTAAATAAGCAGATGAGCAGAACTGTTGTTGCTATTCTCTCCATTATTGTGGAGAGGCTCAACATACAACAGATGGCTCTTGCCTTGTGGTTTGCTTTCGATCATCCTCTGGTTTTATATGCTCAGTGTGTGTTGTCATTTTGTGGGGAAATCACATGATATTTCAGCCAATTGGATTTGTTTAAAAGCCTCCAAGATCCAGCAGCAAAATATGCTTATTTTCTTATCAGTTTTTTAAAAAATTCAGCAAGTAATTATAAGTTACTTAACCATATCATATATATTCTGTATGATTAAATTATATATCAGTTTATAAGTCAGACAAATGAGATTAAAGAAAAAATGATAAATATAAACATTTCAAAGTAATTTAATCAGCTTCTTTAATCTCTAAAAAAAAAGTTAACTGTAATCTTATATTTAGAATATGTGATAGTATATACTCCCTCCGGTCCTAATTATAGGAGCAAATTTTGGAGTTGGTTTTGGTCTTAATTATAAGAGCAAGTTTTAACTTTTGTCAATTTTTTTCTATAATACCCTTATTTATACTTTTTCAATAATAATTAAAGATAATAATAATTTAATAATACACCTATATATTTTATAAAGTAAATAATGTTTGCAACTCATTAATGTCATATACACCTAATCAAGTTTTACTGTTTTAGATTAGTGATTTCTTATTGACACTTGCACTTGGCAACCAGAAATACCTAATTATTATTATCACCCTGATTATTATTTTTTATTTTCGTCTAATTTGGTTTAATTAATTGTCACGATATAACTCAGTGAACTAAAAATCCAACCCACCAGAGATTTCTTCATTGGATGCTAAACAGCCTGTTTGAGTAAAGTAAGGAGGGTGTTATATATTACTCCGACCCTTATAATTAAGGGTATTTTAGGAAAATACACATAATTAACTAATTTAACTTTCTTCTTTAATTCCTCTAAATTCTGGTAATTTGCTCTATAATTAAGACCTGAGGGGGAGTAAAAAATAGTGTTCTCTTTTTAAGCTATAGGTTGCAGCTCCCAGCTTATCGTGCAGAGAAATGTAAAAATATATTTGGCAGTAATAAAATAAGCAGCAAAGGCATGATGATAAAAACAAACAGACAGAAAAAAAAAAAAAACTCAATTATTAGTAGCAAAGGATCACATGGCCTGAATTAATTGTTTCTCTAAAAAAACAAACCCTCGTCTTACAACAATCAGCTAATCAGAGAGGAGTGTCCTTCACATAAGCATGTAAATGAATATATGAACTATATGGGCCGGGGCAAGGCGTTACTGGTATTGTCATTGTCGGCTGCATGGCCCCGTTTTGCTTCAAAATTTGAAGCTGTGCTCTTTTCTTTTTCTTTTCTTTTAAAAAAATTAGAATATTGACTGATACTGATAATATATTTTAGGATATTGAATAGTATTGAAAAAATACTTTATCATTTTAAAAAATTATTTTAGAATCTTGAATTTTTTTAAAAAAAATTCAGGATATTGACGGGTACTAAAAACATATTTTAGTATATTGAATAGTACTGAAAAATTATTTTATGATTTTGAAAAATTATCCTATATTTTTAGTACCATTCAGTACTTAAAATAATTTTTTCAAGATCATAAATTATTATTTCAGTACCATTCATATCCTAAAGTATCCTTTTAATATCATTCAGTACCCTGAAATGTTGTTTTTTAGATCCTGAAGTATTTTTTTCATTACCAGCTAGTATCATCAAGTATCTTTTTAGTAATTGTCAGCACCATGAAATATTTTTTCACGATCATAAAATAATTTTTTCAAGATCCTAAAATAATTTTTCAAGATCATAAAGTATTTTTCAGTACCATTTAGTATCTTAAAATATATTTTTAGTACCAATCAACACCCTAATTTTTTTTTAGAGCACAGCTTCGACTTTTGCTCAAAACGGTACCGTTTCAATGTAAGGATGCAGCGGACACTAACTTGCAAAGGATAGAAGCCAGTGCCATATGTATCACACTTTAAAAGGGTAAATATTGGTGGTTTGAAATTATCACCCATATTTAAGCAAAAAAAAAAAAAAGTATCACCCATATCAAATACATAAATTCTAGGAAAGTTTTCTTACCACCGACGTATTGATGGATAATACATTTTAATTAGAACACTTATTTTGCATAGGCCGAATTTCCCATAGAGGCTACTAAAAAAATAATTAAAAACTTATTTAGAAAATAGTAATGAATAAAAAATATATAAATAAGAACGCAAAACGACATTGTCCTTTGTCTAGCTCAAGAATTCAAAATAGACTGCTATTTTGATCTTTAATATAAAACATGTTTAAAGAATTGATCTTGATTTTAAATATAAACATAATTTTTATTTTTGTTAATCTTTTCCTAATTTACCTATACAATAATTAAGAAAGAGAATGAATTGGAGAATTAGGGAATATGACTAGGGAGCTTTAGAAAATACATGTTATATTAACTAACTCAATTAACTTCTTTAATCTAATTAAATTAGGTAAATATGTCATATATTAAATATCGGAAGAGTATCAATGTCAGGGACACAAAATGACAAAATGAGAGATTGAAAATGAAATGCTCCCTCCGCTCATAAATATAAGACGTAATTGAATTTTTTAGAGAGATTAAGGAAGCTAAATAAGTTACTTAATCACATTATATGTTGTATATCATTAAATTATACATAAGTTTATTAGTCAAAATAATTAGTTTGGAGAAAAATAAAAATACAAACACTCTACATTAATTTAATTAGTTTCATTAATCTCTTCAAAAAAGTCAACTTTATCTTATACTCCTTCCGGTTCTAATTATACGACATATTTAACTGATTTTGGGGAGATTAAAGAAAGAAGTTAAATTAGTTAATTTTACTCATTTTCTTAAAATGCCCTTATATAAATTTAAAATGACATGAGTAAAAATGAATCAATAGTTTTTGCCACATACCTCTTCAACCTAGAATTTTCCTTTTCGCACGCTATCTAATTAAAATAATGGTCTTGTTATATATATGTGTATGTATGTATATGTGTGTACATATATTCACACACACAAAGATATATATGTATATATATGTGTGTGTTTGTGTTTATACACACAGATATATTGATAGACACACACATATATACATATATATATACACGCGCACGCGCGCACACACGTGTGTGTCTATATATATTTGTGGGTAGACACAGACACATATATAAATACATACATATATGTACACATCCACACACATATATGTGTGTGTTTGTGTGTAGACACACACATATACATATATAGATATATACACACAAACATATCTAAAATTTTTACTGATGATGGGAAGAGTCTGCACACTCACATATATATATTCATTAAAAACTAAGTACATTCGAGAGAATAAAACAGAGGTATTTTAGAAAAAAAAAATTGACAAAAATTGAAATATTATCTTATAATTAGGATGAGAACTAACTCCTAAATGTTATTGGACCGGAGGAGTACTACACAGGATTGAAGGAGTACTATTGAAATCCACAACGGACCAGTTGAGGCATTGAGCTCGACACTGTTTGGTTTGATGGAAGTTCGAGGTGAGAAGTGGAAGGAGAAGTGGAATTGAGATGATTGTATGTTTGATATGGAGCAAGCCACTTCACTAGAAAACTCACTTCCATCAAAATTGATGGAACTCACTTCCATCAAACCCCCTATGGAACCCTGGAACATATTTTATTTTCCAATTTTACCTGCCAGCTTTTCAGCCCAACCTTCAGGCTTCAAAGTTCTCCCGATGACGGAGGACGACGGCAGATGGAAAGGACGGTGGCAGACGACGGATCCCGACCCTTGATATGGTTTTCGAAGATTTTAGCCTGCTTGTTCTCCTCTTTGTTTTGTGATGAGCGCGCGACAGACAACAAACGACAAAACGGCGGACGGCGACGACAAGCGATGCCAAACTTGTAGAACATGACAACAGATCTGAGTCGACTATCGGTGTTACAGGTCTGATGACGCGCGTTCGATCCTGATTCAGCCCTCGATTTCGACTATGGAGTTCTTCCCCAAACTCACGGCTCCTTCTAATTTCATGTTCTAATGACTTCTAGTTCCTTCGATGCCTCCTCGATTTTGATTTCCATTGTGAATGTTGTTTGATTTCGCTGGTGTCTTGTTTGCTTTCTTCAATGTCGATTGCGATTTTGTTGGTTTGTTGTTTCTGATGCATTCTTCGCTGATTTATTGTTTGTTTTTTCCGATTTTGATTTCGATTGTGAACGTTATTTGATATTTGATTTTCATGCGGGGAGATCGATTCTTGCTTCTACTTTGACTTCTTGTAACAATCTTCTTCCATGGTTGAAGCTTGAGCTACCGCCGATGGTTTTCACGGGGGCTAGGGCTATTTTCGGTGGGGCTAGGGCTGTTTTGGAAAGGGTATAGTACTAATTAAATGAAAAATATTTGAAATTTAATAAAGATAGGCACTGAAATTAAAAAGAAATTTAAAAAAAGTATGGAAAATCCCATTTCAATTACGTGTGAATGCTCAAAACTCAAAAGATCTATTAAAAAATTAAAAAGATATAGAGGTGATTGAGAGAAATATGAGATTTTAAAATTTAAATGTTTTTACAAAAATACTCCTTATATATTCTCTCTCTCCTCACCCTTTCTTCCTTTTCCTCTCTCCTTTCCACGACGTCCTCTCTCTCTCTATATATATGTGTCTTCAAAACAGAAAACAAAAATGACAAGCATTTGAAGCAGGAAGGAATTGGTTGGGTGTCGTGCGTTCGGAGAGGTAGCACTAGGAGAGAAGATTTATGCAGCTCGATGAAGAATTTGGTTGAGGATATTGGAGAAAGTCAAGAGGCCGAGGAAGAAGAAGGTGAACAGTAGAAGACGATAAACAGTAATGAGATTGACAAGATCTGCAAGTACGGACAATATGTGTAAAATGATTGACACCAGTTGAGTAATGAGATTGATAAAATGAGTAATGAAATTGACATAAATGTTGGTGAATCCTTATTTGTATGTTTTCATTAGCAAACGTTTTTGTCAAAACTATTACTATTACTAAGCTTGTCAATCCTATTACGAATTTTGATGAAATGCCATAAATGTTGGCGAATCATGACTTGCATGTTTCACCAACAAACTCTTTTTTCAAAACCATTATTAGACTTGTTAATCTCATTACGAATTTTGGTGAAATGTCACAAATATTGGTAAATCTTGACTTGCATATTTTCATCAACAAACTCTTTTGTCAAAACCTTTATTAAACCTGTCAATCCCATTACGAATTCTGTGAAGCCCGTTTTACATGTAGTTGATACCATATCAAAATTTATGAGATATTGACGACTAATTCTTCAAAAACCAAACGAGATCGAAGGGAAATGAAAGTACTGAAAGATAGAAATCAAGAAATCAAGAAACAATAATCAATAATAGAAAAATTATGAGGATTTTGGATTTTTTTTTCACAACCTCACCATCACCTTCCTCCATTTTTCCAGCGACAATTCAGGAGCACTGCAGACACCTAAACCTGTGAGACATTTATCTTCCACCATTTTAATTTTGCTCTAACTCTACCATCATCACCGGTAAGTTTTGATCGCAACACCAAGTTCTGATGGCAACGATGAAAGGAAAGAGGACGGTGATGGAAACCGGTGGTGATGATGGGTGTAGCTTCTTTCCTTTCAATTGTCTCTCCCTGATCTCTAGTTCTCCTTGCCGTGACGCTACTCTCCCTTTTGATCATGAACTCTGACGTTGGGGGTGTATAGAGAAGGTAAAGATCCTCTTTTTTTTTTTTTTTACAAGTTGAGGGTATAATGATAATTCCATTAACATTTTAAAATCTCAATTTAATCCCCGTCACTTTTATATCCTTTACAAATATTAAGAATCTTTAGAGATTTTAAAATTTATATGGTATTTATCTGATTCTCCCAAAAACATTTTTTTTATGGGGACACAAATTAATAAAATGTGAAAAAAATCCTGAAAGGGAAAGGATACAGCATTGCTAAGTGAATGAACCCCAAAGCTCCAGCAGCATTCACAGGCATTCGCAAATCAAAACGGGGTAGGAGGACCAGAGACCAGAAACGTTACCTCGGGGGGTAAAACGTCGTGCTAATCTAAGTTCTTTCATCCGTTGTTTCATACGAGTCGTGATAGATAGTCAACCCATACGGCGTGATTTAGGAGCAACCCCCCTCCTTTGGTGTTTAGCTGAGATATGGCCTGGAGGCACTTGATTTCGCAGGTCAGTCTATTCTTGTCATGTTCGCACCCCATTAATCTTGATACCACCAATGTTTCACATAGATTTTGAGTTCTCCATACTATTGGAAAACCCTAGTTTTGTTATTTCAAGCATGTTCCTTTGTGTGTGTGTGTGTGTGTGTTTTTTTTTTAACCTGCCATTTGTTCTGTGTTTATTTGGAACTTAAATGGATAATGGGTGAAAAACGGAATTCGAAGCTGGAGGAGGAAAATGGTGGGAGAGAAGGATAAGGAAAGAAAATAGATGCATCAAGGAGCAATCTTTAGGTGTTTGGGATTCTTTTCCCTCGTCCAGTCCGTCGAGCGATGAAACAAAGAGACTAGTACTTTCGGTATTGTTTGACTTGGAAATTAGAAATAAAGTTTCTTTGAAGGTCAAAAAGTTTTTCACTGTTGCCGTCTGCTTCTTAGATTTTCCCCTCTTGATGTGCTCTATGGGCTCAGAGTGCTAAGGCAGTTATTAAGGGAGAACCTGTCAGGAAGCGGTGGACTTAAATTGAAATATGATATGTCTGAGTTAGGAAGTATTGTCTTTGAAGTGACATACCAATAATATAAAAAAGCCTAAAGTTCTTGTATTAAAATGTAGAGCAGTCGCAGAAGTATTTTCATTACCTGTCTCTGAGACTGGAGGTCAAATTAACTGCTCCGTCTATGAGTTTATGTACTGTTGAATATATTTGGATATAAGAATGGATGTTTTTTGTTAGTGCCCGTGTCAGATTGATGATTTATATTTTTATTAGCCAACTTCCAGTATTCAATTTTTAAGCTGGCTTCATAATTTGTCTTTACAGGTTTCTCGATATCAATCAGAATATGGACAGATTAGAAGTTTGTTCGTTAGAACCTATTTATCTGTTAGTAAGTTTGAAGGTCGAGCAGGTATGTAATGTTATGTCCCTGCTGTGAATACAAGTCTTATCATTGATTAATTACTTCACCAAAAAGTAATTTGTTATTTGTCACCATGTGCAATTGTGCATTGATTCTTCTTCATAATGTGGCATTTTTGGCAAATTATACTGATTTGGAGAACATCCTTGGAAGTTCTTTCTGAAGCAGTTTGTTTGACTCTGTAATATTAATTTAACCAGTTTTATCTGAATATCTGGGTATATATATTATGCCTGGCTGACTTCAAAGTTTTTGCAGGGAATAAGTTTTTGTGCACTCAGGAGAGATTCCGATCCAGTTATGTTGGCAATCTGGCTCGTCGAGTACGTGATGCTGATGAAGCCAGTGATGTTGCTCGTCTTAAAGAACTTTACCATCGAAATGACCCTGAGTCTGTGATTAGATTGTTTGAAAGTCAGCCATCACTGCATACCAATCAATCAGCACTATCTGAATATATTAAAGCATTGGTGAAAGTTGATCGGCTGGATGAAAGTGAATTATTGAAGACATTGCGGAGAGGTAGCCTTTTGGCCAGAACCATTTTTGTTCTCTTCAACGATTTATTTGCATATTCTTATGCTTGTTCTTATTGACTTATATTACTTGTCAACTGACCTGCTAATCTTGCCCAAGTAAAATGGATTATCTTAAGCTAGCAACCAAAGACATGTTTCTCTTACTATGCCTTTCTTGAGCATGGTCAAACTGCCTTATACTACTAAATGAAGCCTTTATAATTCAAAACTCAGTCATGTGCATGGAGAGTGATGGAATTTTCAGGTAGCAAGTTGGTACTGCTGAAGGAAGGAATTGCTTTTTATTGTCCTTCTCAGAAGGAAAAAGTTCCTAGCTATGAATTTATTTGCGGTTAATTGTGTAACTTAGGAGTCTTTTGATAGACCCCTCCTCTTGGATTTGATGTCTCGTATGTCAGGTGGCAACCAAGTGTATTTTTAAGTTGCTTCATCCAAGATATCAGGAGGCATAGAACCTCATCATTCTTGGTTGTATTTTATTCCACCAATAGGTAGGGGGATCTCACACCCTGCAGTTTTGTGTTGCTCACATTTATAAAATACTAATGATACTAATGATATTGTTTCTATGACAATTTTTGTTATCATATCAAACACATGAATTTAAAATGCCTTGTTATTTCACAATACTGAGGAATGAGCCATTACTGTGTACCAAATGGCTTCTTATATGGATGAGAGCTGGGAATTATTCTCAGAATTTTGTTAATTTTACTGTTTCTTTTATTCCCTTTTCGGGTCTATATGCTCTCTTGTCTCTTGTTGTCTCTCATTCATCTCAAGCACTCCTCACCTCAGATGATGCATATTGTTACTGCCGAATGTTCTGTGTTTCTAGCCTTATAATCTTATTTTCTATCAAACTAATGTTTCATGATGAAGTTTTGGTTCAGAGAGTAGATAATATTTGCTTTGTGCTATGATCCATTTGTACAGTAGCTCTAATCATCAATAAATATTTTTTGGGGTACATGGTTGAATAATGTCATCTACACACTTAATGAGATAAAGCCCATGGAAACTTACTATTGAGTGTTGTACTTCCATAAGGCTGTACCAGGGTTATTGTGCCCTCTCTTTCACCTTTGTGGTGCTTGGACAGCTATGGTTTCCTAAGAGTGCATGGTTTAGATAAGTTAATAGAATGATGCAAGATTGTAAATTTATCCCACTACGATCTTAACTTCAGCTGTTTTGGAGCTTGCAAACTTCAAATTTGGCATTTCAATTACTTATTTACGTGAATAATGTTATTTCTTGTCTGTGTAATAACTAGTTCGAATCTTATATCTTTAGCACAGTTTATGTGAACTAGAAGTTATAGCCACATGTCTATGGATTTGTAGGTATTTCTAATTCAGTGAGGGAGGAAGATAGCATTGGTGGCCTTGCTGCTTTAAAAAATGTGGGAAAGCCTACTAAGGAAGGAATTCTTGGAACTGCAAGTGCTCCAATCCATATGGTGGCTGCAGAAGGTGGAAATTTAAAAGAGCAGCTGTGGCGTACATTTCGGTCGATTGCTGTAGCATTTCTCCTGATTTCTGGTGTGGGAGCACTTATTGAAGATAAGGGAATCAGTAAAGGTAATACCTTGTCTTGGTAACTTTTTAGATCCTGAGGTCATTCTATATGGAATCTGAATTTGATGAAAACATTGTTCTTTGGTTTGATTGCTCTTTTTCTCAGGTCTTGGAATGAATGAAGAAGTGCAACCTAGCATGGATTCAAGTACAAAATTTAGTGATGTAAAAGGTGTTGATGAGGCAAAAGCAGAGCTGGAAGAAATTGTTCACTACCTTCGAGATCCTAAGGTATACAACTTTAGGACAAGCCTTTTCTCTCACAAATGCCTCACTCTCAAGCTTTTTAAACGTGTATCTATAGGATGCTTCTTTAACTGAAAATTTTTGTATGTATTCATTGTCACATATTCTACTGTGATTGTGTTGGTTAACTTACATTTAACCTACTGCACATGAGGATCCAGATAAATTGCAAAAAATTATTTTCAAGGTGTTAGTGATAAAATGATTTCTTGCTGAGATGAAATTTGTGTTGGTCAGTCAATAGTTCAAAATTGTCATCAATTCTGTGACTTTAGATGTCTTTTTTACTGTTATGGCCCAGTTTCTTGAACTTTGATATTGTCTGATTCTTCATGATTCATGTCCTATCATGCGGATTTAACGTTTTTTTGTTTTATTTTATGTTATTTTCCTGAGCATGTGTACACATACCCATGCGTTTCATCACTACATTTGAATGACTCTTTCATTGTGACAGCGCTTTACCCGTCTTGGAGGTAAGCTGCCAAAAGGTGTTTTGCTGGTTGGCCCTCCTGGGACTGGTAAAACAATGTTGGCAAGAGCTATAGCTGGAGAGGCTGGAGTCCCTTTCTTCTCTTGCAGTGGAAGTGAATTTGAAGAGATGTTTGTTGGTGTTGGGGCACGAAGGGTTAGAGATCTTTTCGCTGCTGCAAAGAAGCGATCACCATGTATTATTTTCATTGATGAGATAGATGCTATCGGAGGAAGTAGGAATCCGAAGGATCAGATGTACATGAAGATGACGTTAAATCAGTTGCTTGTTGAATTGGATGGATTCAAGCAAAATGAAGGCATTATTGTGATTGCAGCTACCAATTTTCCTCAGTCATTGGATAAGGCTTTGGTGAGACCTGGGAGGTTTGATCGCCATGTTGTTGTTCCCAATCCAGATGTGGAAGGAAGGCGGCAGATTCTTGAATTCCATATGTCCAAGGTATGATTTTCTTCTTCCTATCAAGCATCCCTATGGCTTGGGTTGGATGGTTTATTGACATGCACTATGGCAGTGCAGACCTCTTAAATGCTGCCTTTTTCGCTGGAGTTATTATAGAGTGCACCCCTTTGATTTTTGTGTGTAATGAGCTTGCACTAAAAGAGACTGACACCATCTTTCTCATAATTTTAAACTTATGATACGTTAATTGCAATCATATGTCAATTTTCATCACAGGTAGAAATTATAATCCTGGGTTTTGTCAAAGTCTGTTGGTATAGTGTCTCCAATTATTTGCTTCACTTTTATATTCCGTCTGAGGTGTCTTGTTTTAACATTAAATTTATACTCTTGCTGATTTTTATTTGCAATTATAATGCCTTAACAGGTTCTGAAGGCTGATGATGTTGATTTAATGATCATTGCTAGAGGAACACCTGGGTTTTCTGGTGCTGACCTTGCAAACTTGGTAAATGTTGCTGCTCTTAAGGCTGCAATGGACGGCGCTAAAGCTGTGAGCATGACTGATTTAGAGTATGCAAAGGACAAGATTTTGATGGGAAGTGAGCGCAAGTCAGCTGTCATCAATGAGGAATCAAGAAAGATGACTGCTTTCCACGAGGGTGGTCATGCTCTTGTGGCTATTCATACTGATGGGGCACTTCCAGTTCACAAGGCAACTATCGTCCCAAGAGGAATGTCTCTTGGCATGGTCACTCAATTGCCTGATAAGGATGAGACCAGTATCTCCCGCAAACAAATGCTTGCGCGCCTTGATGTTTGCATGGGTGGTCGGGTTGCAGAAGAGCTAATTTTTGGAGAAAATGAGGTTACTTCGGGTGCTTCGGATGATCTCAAGCAAGCAACTAATCTGGCCAAGGCTATGGTTACTAAATATGGTATGAGCAATGAAGTGGGACTTGCCACTCACAATTATAACGACGAGGGGAGAAGCATGAGCTCAGAAACTAGGCTTCTTATTGAGAAGGAGGTGAAGCTCTTTTTGGAGAGAGCTTACAACAATGCAAAAACTATTCTAACCACTCACAATAGGGAGCTTCATGTCCTTGCAAATGCTCTTCTGGAACATGAGACCCTTACCGGAAGTCAAATAAAGGCCGTGCTAGCTAAAGTCTCGTCTCAGCAGCAACCTCAGCCACAGACAATTGAAGCACAGAATAGCTCGCAATCTAACCCAGCACCACCATCACCCAACCCGGCAGCATCTGCTGCCGCAGCTGCAGCAGCAGCTGCGGCTACTGCAGCGGCCAAGGCTCAAGGGGTTGCTCCTGTTGGATCTTAGCAGGGCAGCTGTAAGAGGTTGTTTATTTATATTATGGAAAGTGAAATGTGCAGATAGCTGATGTGATTCTGCCTCAGTGAGTGAATATTAATTTCGTTATGGCAGGGTCAAGTTGGCTCGAAATTGTATTTCTTAGCCATTGTTATTTGAGCGAAGTAGACGTAGAAATGTTCGTTGAATTGAATAACTCAGCCAAAATAGTGGGGGAGAAGTATGACAAATGAAGAACTCGGTGGTAAATTTTGGTTATGACAAGCACGGTGCTCAGATCTTCCCCTTGTGCTTTCGAAATATCTGCCATTTGTACAAAAAACACAAAATAGACACAAGTATTTTTTTTAATGCTTTTTTCCCTCGAAATGAGTCTTTTTTTTTTATAATGCTTTCAAATATTCATGTCTAGTTTATCATCTAGATTCTAGACTGGTGTTTCAAAATCAGTTTTAATGTTGAACTCGCAAGGTCTTGTTGAAGTTTAATGGTGAAGTTTTTTTTTTTTTGGTATATTTAAGGGTGAAGTTAGTCATGAATGTTGAAAGACATGACATTGTTATAATTTATGAACTCAATCATTAAGAGTAATATTTTAATTATTATAAAAGTATATTGTCACTTTTTTAAAGTATGATTGTGATATGTGTCTCGTGTTTTCGTAGTGTATGTATGACTTAGAGGAGATAGACAAAAAACCAATAATATATCTTTTTTTGGGAATCTAAGTTAAATAGCTTGGAATTTTCACCCAGCAAGGATATTTCTTCTAATCATCACAAAAGGCATGAAAATTGCGGTGAAAAGTATGATCATATTTGTTGGTCAGCTCCGTCGCTAATGATAAAGCTCGGGAACCTTACTAATACTATAATTGATTTTTTACGTTAATTTTTGTACAAGTGTAACTCTATTTTCTTTTTCTTTTCTTTTTTTCTTTTTGGGGTTGGATTGAAAAAAAATAAGAGAACTGAGGTTACAAGTTCTTCATTGATTTTTATTACTCTTTTGTCTTACATCTTTTTTATATTAAAATTATGTGACCATACTTATCCAATTTTCTTAAATTCAACTCAAAATTTTTTCCCTCTCTTCCTTCTTCTCCCCTCTACTCCAAATCCCTCATTCCAAACAGACCCTTAAATAAAACCCCTTCATGTTTAGTTTGAGGGGAGAGAGCGGAGGGAGGAGAGGAGAGAGAATTTTTTTACCTTGTTTTGATCAAATTATCCATAAAAATTTTCAATATTCCATAACTATACTATCAACCATTTTTTCCCCCTTATTAATGGAAATTTGGTAAAAACATTCTCTCTCCCTCAAACCAAACACACTCTTAATGTTGTTAATAAATTATGCAAAAAGTTATTTAGGAGACAAAGTGAAGGTACGATATGTAATGATAATAAATAAATATCATATTTTACATAACTTTTTATTTGAAATATTATCTTTTTGCACATGAATTTGAAGGTAATTCTGAGGCTATGAATTTGGCTTCTAAATTGCCACGGTGGAGAAAAATATTGAAACTCACTATTAAAATCGGTTTTATTCTTTCATATTTTGGTGCAATCTTTTGTGAATTTAAGAATTGTTAGAGAACGTAAAATCATCACTTATAAATTATTCATTTTGAACAATTTCTCTATCTTAGTTTGGTTTTCTCTCCCAACTTTTCAGTGTTGAGTAAAGATGATGTGCAAGTGCAACCCGTCAAGCCTCCAAAAACAAAGTTGGATGAACTTTTTTTTTTTGATACAAGAATTTTAGGAAAGGGGTTGGGTTCACCCACAATCCAAGGGTAAGGCGAAATCTCTCTTCCTCCTAGGTGATATCAATGTTGAGCAGGTTTATTACCCTCAGGCGTTAACCTAGGCACCTAGGAGTTAGGATGCCTCCCCCAGCGCCTTGACCAACTCTAGGATCAAACCCCCTCCCTTTGGTGAGAGTGTCCGACCCCTTTGTCAGTTGAGCCCAAGGACGTGGATGAACTAAAGGTCTTCATGAGGGTTTTGTGCCCTTCTTCACTCTCTGGGCTCATTTTGATGAGAGGACCGGATTATGATGAATTATTTCTCTTCAATTGAAATACCATAAATCAAAAGAAAAATATAAAGTTTTCCAATAAGTTTTTGGTCCAATGAGATAACTATTTTAATAGGCTCATCTAGAAATATATATATATATATACAGGATCATGTCTAGAAAAATATAATGAATGGGAGATGACATGGTAGGTTCATTGCCGCATGTTCCTAATCATTTTTTCAATATCTATTTGGGTATCTAGTAAAAAGATGTTATGAGTTTGATCTTTTTTCTATTTTTTATCATGAGATTTTAGTCTCTTTTTAAAGAGAGATATATATATAACTTTGCACCCACGCATTGCATTGGTTCTAAACTAGTTGTATTATAAAGGTAAACAAAAATCTTTATATTATAATATTATCTTTATTTTGTTAATGATAAAAAATTACTATAAAAAAATTTAAATATTAGTTATTAATTTTTGGGCTAAGGTGTAAATTTATCCCAAAAGTTTAGAGGTGTAAATGTTAAATTTTTAACATTTAGGGGTGACATTGCTTCTTTTAACACTTCTGAAGCAACATTGATCTAATAAAACTTTGGAGTTAATTCTCTTGAACAAAAACTTTCAGAATAAATTTATACCTTAATTTTTAATTTTTTAATCATATTTGTAATATGTGCATGCTGATGTTTACTGACGAGTTCGGTTTCTCTCACCAATGCCTTTCTCATCATCTCTTATTATTTTTACATCCTAATCGTCTAATTTTAATCCAAACTTTTAAGAAAGAGATACATCACCTAAGGGATTGTCCTATCTTAACCACGGGTCTTGAGTTCGAGACGTGAGAATGCAGCAGGCGTGGGTGGTAGAGGCTTCCCCCTGAAAGGGGCCAACCCGATCTCGGTCCGGATTAGTCTGGGGTCGTTGATACGCCTGAAAGATGACCTGTCCTGAGATATCGGGCGCTCTAAGCAAAAAAAAAAAAAAAAAAATTAGTGCGTGCTCTGGTTAGAGTATCTGCTTCCGTTTACACGGCTGTTAAAACATTTTTAGCCTTTTACACGGTAGCGACAATGGGCGGAGCTAAATACTCCTCTGATACTTGAACAGGTGGTGAACCCAGATGACTCGTCCGATTCAACCCGCAGATGAACGCTTTGGCGCTCCCGGTGAGCCATTTTCCTCATTTACGTCGTGTACTGCATAATTTTCCAACCCTCTAGTCTGTCCATTGTTGTCGCATGCATGATGCATCGCTAACCAGTGAAGATGGCTCCTCTGAAACTTATATATTGTGAATTGATTGGGGCTATTTGAAAATCGGTTGTCTCGTTTTATTTTAAAAAGCTAGAAAAAAAATACTATGTTTATGTGACGTCTGGCATGAAAATTGAAGCCCAATGTTTTTTGTACTCTCCAAAAGGAAATAAGAACAATGGGGAAAAGATGAAATTGGAGGAGGGTGCAGAAATTGAAATTCATGCGAGAACCCATCAAAATTAAAGTTCTTTGGAATTTGTCTGAGCCAAAAGCGAGCCCAAGAATTTGCAATCCCCTTATAACCCACTCATCCAAATTCTCCAACCAATTTATCTATGTTTGCAGCTGATATTTTCTTAAGCTTGTTTTATATGAAATTCAGCTGTCTTCAAATCCTTGCTGGTGTTGACAAACGTATTTTGCGAGTATATAAAATTATAGTAGACATGGGCTGCAACAAATTGACTTGTTTGATCGATATATGTTATTGGCGTTTTATTGAAACTACCGTCCTGTTATCCTCACTGCAGGAAGGCGGCACCAACGAGCTATAGTTGAAAACTACCATGGGGAAAAGCTTGTGGGGATTTTACATGCTGCAGGTTCAACAGAGCTTGTCATTTTGTGCCATGGATTGCAATCTTCTAAGGTTGTTGGTCTTGACAAATAATGGACCTCAGACTAACTACTAACACTTCAGCACTATACATTAGAGCATAAGGATCTGCTACATTTAGTATTTATTGTACTCAATGGACTAATCACTAATAGTGAACAGTCAACCTGTTAGCCTGTCCGTTCATTGTTGTTTGGATCCAGGATTTACGGTCCAATTTCACCATGGTGGTATTAAATATTCTAAGCTCTTCTCTTGAGATCGTGTTGTTATCTGATCTAACTTCTGCCTATTAAATTAAGAAATGAGATTCCATTAGATTCAGAAGTCAATGGCTAATAAGCTCATTTACAGGTTTTTTGAAACAAACAGAATAATTTGTTGATGTTTAGAAGTTTGAGAATTTTGTGTGTCAACTCGTTTTGCTGTTAATTATTCATATATTTTCACTGGCATGTAACACGTTCAAAGTGCTGGTTATTCTGGACTAAAGGGTCAGATGGCATAATTTCTAGGAAAGAATTCCCATGGTGAACCTTGCTGCTGCTGTGGAAAACAATGGAATTAGTGCCTTCCGCTTTGACTTCGCTGGAAATGGGTATGATCTTCTGCAAATGATAGTACATTAAACTAATGAACTATTATTCTGTTCAAGGATGGAATGTTTTTGTTGCTAGTTTGATGCTTTGGACTGTCTACCCTTGACTTTCTTTTTGGGTAATTCAGAAAAAGATTTTAGAGTGTCATGGTAACATGAACTATAAGAGTATCCAGTAATTGTTGTGGAAATGTTTTATCATTACAATCATAACAAGATCACAACCTGTGCTCTATCACCAAAATGAAGAGTAATTGTTAATGCCATTTTTCGTAAAATGTCCTCTCGATGCAGTCTTGATGTCCTGTTATGGTAATTGGGTATACAGATCAAGGCACCATATCTTCTCTGCCATTCTTGGCTTCTTTGTTTCACCCCTAATAATAACTAGCATGGAAAGCAATGGATTCGAAATAGAAAAGAATGGGACTGGTTCTATTATAAAATTAAATGAAGTGGATTCTTCATATCTGGCGACTTAAAAGTGTACCTCTTGATAATATACTGAACATTGAACAATAAGAATCTGATATAAATTTGAGTGCTAACAGAGGTGACCAATGCTGTCTTCCAGGGAAAGTGAAGGTTTGTTTCGGTATGGCAATTACTATAGGGAAGCTGATGACCTGCGAGCTGTAGTGCAACACTTCAGGAAGGAGAAATACATAATTACCGCAATTATTGGTCACAGTAAAGGTCAGATTACAAATATGCTCAATATTGAAACCGGGCTCCTACTCATGGAATATCAGTCAATGACATAAAGACTATTCTAGCTGTGACTTGATATATGTTGTTTCCTCTCCTAGCTCTTGTCCTATTTAACTTGTTTGGCTACGGTTATGTTAAATAATTGAAGTTATCAATTGTGAAACTCCCTGGAAAAATGGATGTTTAAATTTATAGGTTAGCCCTAAAAGTAAAAGTCCTTTGGAATCAATATAATTAATTCTGTTCCTAGATAATCTTTTGTGAAACACATGTGCTTACTGAGAAGACCTGTAAAATTGTGCGGAGAGAAAGAATTAGATCTGTACATGGTTTTGGAGAAAGCATATGTTGGGTTCTTGGGAATTTCAAATGCAGGTAAAGATGAACGAAAGTTGTCTGAGATGTTTTTCATATGTAAATCTTAGAGATGCAAATATTTTATGGAAAAGAGTAGGATAATCGAAGACAACAAATAGCTGGGTTACATGTCACCTGTTTGAACTGATGAGATATGTTTTGGCAATTTTAGCTGATAGTGCAATCTTGGATTAAGTCATAAGTGTAATGATAACTGAACCTCAAGATCTTTTTGAGAAAGCAAAACAGCTTACCCTCTGCTTTTTGAACAACTTATATATGGTGGTTCTGTAATGGCGCTTGCAGGGGGTAATGTGGCACTTTTATATGCCTCAAAATATAAGGATGTTGATGTTATCGTAAATATTTCTGGCCGGTTTAATCTAGTGAAAGGCATAGAAGGTCGCTTGGGAAAAAATTTCATGCAAAGAATCATGCGAGATGGATTTATTGATGTTAAGAATGCAAGAGGTGATCTTTTCAATGCCATTAAGCTCTGAATTACTTCTATCTGTAAGTGCTAGTTATCATAATATTCCTTTTTATTCTAATAGGAAAAATTATTTATCGCGTCACTGAGGAAAGTTTGATGGACCGCTTATCTACTATTACCCATTCCTCATGTCTATTAATTCCTCAAACTTGCAGGTGAGAGACCGAAGGTTGTCATTTGTTATTCCCACTAATAATAAGTATTGTTTCATCAAGTTTTACTGATACCTTTGCTAATGCTTAGGGTGTTGACGGTTCATGGATCTAAGGATCCCATAGTACCAGCAGAAGATGCTTTAGATTTTGCAAATTTCATATCCAATCATGAACTACATATTATAGAAGGAGCTGATCATGAATATACTTGTCATCAAAACGAGTTGATCCACGTGGTTTTAGAATTCATCAAGGTTCGTCGTGATAGGGATGGAGATGAATATAAGCAGGCGCAACTCGGAACAGTAGTTAAACCTCTTCCTTCACGATTGTAGCCGTAGCGGCCATTAAAGTTAACTGTTGTGGTTGGAGAAAGCTGACAGATCTAACACCCATCATAGTGTTTGGCATTATTATTAGGTGTCCTTCAACATCTGCGCCCGAGCTGTATTAATAGTGGTTGTTATTTCATCAACATAGTTTTAGGATCATCAAAAGTTGTGTTGGGTTGGCACTCTGGGTCTTGGCCAACCAATACCTGGAAGACTCAATGGTGTCAAGAACTTCTACTTTTATTTTCCTGAATCATCATTATCATTCATCACAGGGTGAGAGTATTTTGGAAGTGCAAGTAGAAACTGCTCATATTTTTTTGACTGAATACGTCAAGTGATGTACCACTCTGGTCTCATTTATAAGTTATTTTTAACTAAATCACACATACCAATGAAAGATAGTTAGCCCAGTAATTATGGGGTAATTTTTTAACTTTGCTCTCATTTATGAATAGTATCTTTCAACTCTTTATTCTCTCTCTATTTTCATTGGAATATGGGGTTACGATCTTATTTATTACTACTTGAAAGAAGACTCACAAATATGACTAAAATTTTTGGTCAAAATGGACTTATAAATAGGACCAGAGTGGTATGAAAAGTTTCATATCCGCTTATTCGTACATGTGTATATTTTGACATCTTGGTTTTAGTTTTGTTCAATTACTCCCTCCAGTCTTAAATATACCACTATGTTCCTATTTATAAGTCTATTTTAACTAAATTAAATATACCAAGGAGAGGTAATTAGCTCAATGATTATGAAGTAAATTTTCATTTTTGCCCTCATTTATGAATAAGTCTATTTTCAACTCTTTCTTCTCTTTTATTTTCATTGGTACAATTAATATGAACAAAATTGTCACAATCTCATTTATTACCGGAAAAAGAACTTATAAATAGGACCCAAATTTTTTGGTCAAAATGGACTTGTAAATAAGAGTGGTAAGAGGGAGTTGACTTTTGTTTAAAGAAGTTAAATAAGTTACTTAATCATACCATATTATATGTATCCTCAAATGATATATCAGTTTATTAGTCAAACTAATCAATTTAAAGAAAAAATATAAATATAAATACCCTAAAGTGATTTAATTAGCTTCTCTAAAAAAATCAATTATATCTTATATTTAGGTTATATTTAGTACGGGAGTATAATTTTGATGATTTAACGATGAAGCTTTATGTAGTTTGGAATGATTGACTCTTCGTATCTAAATGATTATTCAGATATGAACATCTTATGCACATAGAAATGTTATGAAAGTTTTTAAAATAAATATAATTAGTAAAAAATTAGGAAAAGCGTACACTTAAAAATGGCGGCAAAATCAACCGGAAAGAATTGCTTGGCTGGAAGAAGGCAAGATATTTTGCTCGTGAAGGCTTTAGCATCTCCCTTCGGCATATTCCATCGCCTTGAATTATTAATGAGTTCTTGGTCCTTGCGCCAAACATTAAATGATGACATACGTATACTCCACTATTTATAGCTATATGAATTATGAACTTTTCAATAGTAGATATGTGGTCCTGTCCTAATTCAAACAAGAAAGCTAGGGACTGAAGGATTTTTTATTAGCTAAAATATATTTTACGTTATTTAAGTTTTACGTATACTTTTAATTGTTTAACTTTATAAAATATATTTTAGTTAGGGTTTAAACTTCTCATGTTGCATGAGAAGAAGAAGATTCCTACCAACACATGAAATGGTGGGATCCACGTATATATATAATGTTAATTATATATATACGTGGGTCCCACCATTTCATGTGTGTATGACATGACAATACACTTCTCCTACAACATACTAAGAAATGTTTTTCCCATTTTAGTTTTATGTTTCTAATTTCGTTAATGTTATTAACAGAAAATCTTAACGCAGCCAACTCAAGTGATAATTATGTAGCTGACAAAATATATTTTAATTTTAATTTTTTTAATATAATATATTTATATTATTAAACTAATCTAAACTTACAAATCACTGCGAATGAAGAGGTTTTGACATGTTAAAAATAAGGGTTAAAGAGCAATTTTACACATGAGCTTTTCCCCCAGGAGCACCCAGCACCACGTGCTTTTTTCTGGAGCAAAAGTACACACGTGGTTACGTTTTAGGAGCGTCCAGCACCACGGCAGTTAGTTGACCGTTAGTCAACCGTTAACTTGGATGGAACGCTGACGTGGCGTGACGTGGCGCTTATTTGGACTGACACGCTGACATGGACGCTGACGGTAGGAAAAAAAAAGAAAATTACCATTTTGCCCCTTAGTTTTAAATGAAAATTACCTTTTTACCCTTGGTTTTAAATGAAAATTACCCTTTTGCCCTTAGTTTTAAATAATAATAAAAACTAAAAATACCCTTCCACCAGTCGCCGGCGGCCACCAGCGGCCATGGCCGACCACCACCACCGCCGGCTAGCGGCGGCGCAGACCACCACCGCGGCGGACGGTGGTCGGCCGCCGTGGTGGGGACCACCAAGGAGGGTATTTTTAGTTTTTTTTTAAAAAAACTTAGGGCAAAAGGGTAATTTTTATTTAAAACTAAGGGCAAAAGTGTAATTTTACCGAGTTCTTGTTCATTTCCATCCAACTTAACAGCTTGACTAACGGTCAACTAATCGCCAGGTCTTTGGGCGTTCCCAAAACGTAACCACGTGTGTACTTTTGCTCCAGAAAAAAGCACGTGGTGCTGGGCACTCCTGGGGGAAAAGCTCATGTGTAAAATTGCTCCTTAACCCTAAAAATAAAGATCATACAAATATTGATAAGTTGAATTATTGTAATTTCATTATATTTATTCTCTTTCATATTTATCCTCGTAAATGTTTGCCATAAGTAAAAGGCATTAAATTTATTTCATAATATTTTCTTAAAAAAATCAAGGGCGGATCTTTTCAATGACAAGGGGGTCATGCCCCCAAAAAAAAATTGTTTAGATTTTTTTTAAGGAAAATTTAATATAATGCAATTTTTTTATCACATTTTTCCCTCTTTTCTTTTTCATTCCCTCCCACTTTCAGTCTCAATCATCTCTCAATCTCTCTGTCTTTTCTTTTTAGGACATTTGGGGGTCGGCCTTTTATATATTTGGGGCTTATAATTCAATTTTTGTTCCATGTGGGGGTCTTGTGTGATTTATGTTAATCTTGTCATTTTTTCTATATTTCATTCTAATTGCCTGAAATTTTTAGCTTATCAATGAAATTTACTTTTGTGGTGTATTCTTTACTATGCTTTTATCCATTCTACACAAAACCTATGGATGAAGTTAATTGATTTTTCAAAACCTCAGCCTCTTGACTTCCAATTGTGGTGTTCAATTACAAGAAGTTTATGGTTGAACTAGAGATTCACAATCACAGAAATTAACAGATTAAAACTCCTGCTTCATACTAGAACCAAAAGCATATTGTAAATTGTTGTTGAGGAATAAGTAATAAGCATGACAGCTAAAAAAGTTACGCAAAGTTGTAACTTCTTTTGCCATGTTAATCGCATTATATAGTGCTTCTAGTTTTTGTAGGAATTAAGTTTAAGGTCTTTAAAATCCAAGATAATTTGGCTCCTCCAAATTTTTGTCTCAAGCTCCACCCCTGAAAAAAAATGATTAACCATGGAAATGATCTGCATATTCTGGTTGTGTTTCGTGAATTAGCGTAATCTGTATTCAACATAATTTCCTCCAGTGGACAAAACAAATATCCAATGTTTCAGGCGACAGCCTGTTACAGCTAATAAAATAAATACAATCATTTCCTTGATGGTTGCTTATACTTGTTGCTGTTTGTCATCATGTCAAAAATAAAAATCTGAAGCTGTAACAAAAATAATATAATAAATAAATCTGAAGCTGTCACTGTCATCCTCATCTTTCTCCTCTGTGAATCATAAAAGTTTAACCTTTTTTCACTGCAAGTTTTTGGTCCCTCGATCCCATGATAGGTCAGCTTGTCAATGCACCTGCCACTTGATTCTAGCTCTCACCCACTTCACGATATAAGGCTTTTATAAAATAATAGCTTAATATAAAATATAAGTTATCCTTATAATTAATACTTATTTCTAACTTTTCTGACCCTTCCAATTTTTAAATAATTTTTTTAAGGGGAAAACACTTATCATGTTATAAGAGAAATGTATTTTCATGTCTTACATACATGAAATGGTGGGATATATATATGTGGGTCCCACCATTTCATATGTGTGTAGGAATCTTTTTCTTTTCATGCAACATGAGAAGTTTAAACCTTTTTTTTACTAAGGATAAAAATAAAATAAAAAATCAATTTAAAACATATTAAATAAATTAACTATTACTTATTTCTTATACATTAGTTAAAATGCTCGGAGGGGGTATCAAATATATATTCGATAATAAGAGACACTAGAAAGCGAAAACGCCCTTAATTGACGCATAATCTTAAAAAAAGGAATCAAATATAGTTATTTTATATTAAAAAAAAAAAACTTCAATTTCCCGAGCCCCCCTTGATGATTGAACCATGCAGGGGCCAAACCACTTGCGTTTAAACCTGGTTGGGTTGCATTCTGTGGCATTTATTGATTCTTCGTCGGAATATGCATCACAAACAATCGTACAAGCACACAGCTTTGCTCCCACCACTACTCTCTTTGTCCCTCCAAATCTCCAATCCTCTTATCACTGCAAAAATAAAAGCAGCCACTCACTCCGATTTCTGTTACCAGATACCTTTTCCTAGTCCATAACTTTCTGAAAAAGAAAACCTTTTTCGAGTTATGCTATCACACACTCACAAGTAGGTTTACACAAAAAGCTTCTTTCTTGATACTGCTAGATCTTTCTTGTTTTCTTCATTTTCAGCCGCAATGGGGGACACAACAAGGAAGTGCATTTCACAGCAAGAGCTTAGAAAGCATAACAAAAGAGGAGATCTATGGATCTCTATACAGGGCAAAGTGTACGACGTCTCCGATTGGGCAAATCACCACCCAGGAGGTGAGCTTCCCCTTCTCAATCTCGCCGGCCAAGACGTCACTGACGCTTTCGTAGCTTACCATCCTGCCACCGCATGGAAATACCTGGACAACTTGTTCACCGGATATTACCTTCAGGACTACTCTGTCTCTGAAGTATCCAAGGATTATCGGAGGCTTGTGTCGGAAATCTCCAAAATGGGTCTATTTGAAAGCAAAGGACATGGTGTGTGTTTCTTACTCTGTTTCATAGCATTTCTGTTCTGCTTGAGCGTTTATGGTGTTGTGTGCTGTACTAGCCCGTGGGTTCATTTGGGTTGTGGTGGGTTAATCGGGTTCTTGTGGATTCAAAGTGGATGGATTGGACATGATTCAGGGCATTACCAGGCAATGACAAGCAAAGGTTTCAATAGTTTGGCTCAGACCCTTACGGGGAATTGCCTCGCAGGGATCAGTATTGCGTGGTGGAAATGTAACCACAATGCCCATCACATTGCCTGTAACAGTCTTGATTTCGATCCTGACCTTCAGCATTTACCATTGTTTGCTGTGTCTTCCAAACTCTTCGGTTCCCTTGTTTCTCATTTCAACGACAGAAAGTTGAACTTTGATTCTGTTGCTAGGTTCTTGGTTAGCTATCAGCACTGGACATTTTATCCTGTAATGTGCTTTGCTAGATTAAACTTGTTCGCTCAATCATTTATCTTCTTCTTAACCAAGAGGAAGGTACCAAACAGAGGGCAGGAGATTCTGGGGCTGCTTGTTTTCTGGATATGGTATCCCCTATTGATTTCATACTTACCCAATTGGGGTGAGAGAATAATGTTTGTGATTGCTAGTTGCTGTGTCTCTGGAATACAACATGTTCAGTTCTGTTTGAATCATTTCTCGTCCAGTGTGTATGTGGGGCCACCAAGTTCGAATGACTGGTTTGAGAAACAGACTTGTGGGACTCTGGATTTGAAGTGTTCACCTTGGATGGACTGGTTTCATGGTGGATTGCAGTTTCAGGTGGAGCATCATCTGTTTCCGAGGTTGCCTAGGTGTCATTTGAGGAAAATCTCGCCTTTGGTTAAGGAATTGTGCAAAAGGCATAATTTGCCTTACATCTGTGTCTCCTTCTGGAAAGCCAATGCACTAACCATTCAGACGCTGAGGAATGCAGCCTTGGAGGCTCGAAGTCTCTCGAACCCTTTGCCGAAGAACTTAGTTTGGGAAGCTGTCAACACTCATGGATGAGTTTAATGGAAGAAATCACTGCAAAACAGATAATCACCTTGCAGGTAGTGGTACCACGTACTCTTGTAATTTGCTTCTCCACTTATATATGCTTTATTATTCAGGGTCATTATGGGACCCTGGATCTGTCTGAATAATCAACTGTGATATGTTTGGGTCCAAGGGTTCATTTAATTTTCAATTAGGCACCAAGGAATATTGTAATATCTTTTGTATTCAAATTCACTGAAGGATATTCTATTTGCTGGTTTTATATGCTTGTTGCTCTTCCAAGTTGAATTCAATTCTTGGTACTTGTTAATTTGTTCCGCGTATTACAGGATTGAGTTTGGGATATACGAGGTTTTCATGTTTTGTTTGCTGCGATTGCATTGAATTGAAGTGAATGATAAGGTGGGAAATTGAATTGAATCTGTCATATACTTTTTATAACATTAGAGTTGTCTCCCTAAGATAGATACTATACTTTGCTTTTCCACAACACTTGGGTGACGAAGTTTTATGTTATGGATATATAAATAAATATAAAGCTGCACCTTTCTGTTAACATTTTAAATCAGACGCATGTTTCGAAGCATCTTCCGGGCAAACTAGCTGCCACTCAGCAGCATGTATATATAACTGGATTATCGAAATCTTGCGGAAGCTGTTAAGAAGAACTAATAGTTGAGCGCTTAATTCACCTACGTGCTACTGACGGGAACAAGTTAGGAGATTGGAGTGACTCGTCTTTTTGAGTCTAATATGTATTTACATAGCTCAGATCTTTCTGATATGATCTAATGTAGCTGGTTTGACCTCGAGGTCCGGCATTCAATTTAGCTTGGTTCTTCCTTTCTTTTTTTTGGAATTTTGTAATTTTGTCAACGGAGTGTTTTAGAAGGAAAAAAACACCAGTATCCATGATTATGATCATGACATAAATTCATCTAAAAATAATCAGCTAGTGCGTAGCTGAGTGGGGTTAAAAAGAAGGGAAAATTGGAAATGATCCAAGATATTATAAATTAATAATTAAAATAAGTAGTCCAAGCCTGTGCCAGTGAGAAAAGACTTTTCGTTTTCTTCCTTCCACGGGGTCAAGTCGTTGAGATCGACTGGATCATGAGCGAAGACGCCGAGAGTGAATCAGGCTAAGCGGAACAAAATGCATAGCCACTTTGATCCCTAAGAAAAAAATTTATCAGGAAAAAAAGCTAAAGGTATAAACTTTCATTTTGTATAACTAACATTCTAATTACTAATCCCAAAAAGACCATGAGAAACCTTCACAAGAAGAAACAAGGGGGACTGGGGTCAGTTGCAGTCAAACTATGCTGCCGATCAGTGGTCTACGTACGTGATTGTGTTAATATAAAACCCACTCCTAGCTTCACAACATCGTTTTTTTTTGGTAAAAAAGAGGCAAGGCCTTTAAATTAATTAGAACCAAAGGGGAATTTAATCTCATACAATCTTGGAGAACCAAAGCCCTTAATGCAACAGGGCAATGTTCTATACAACTAGAATGCAGCTCAATACTTCTAGCTAACCTATCAGCAACTCTATTCTGAGAACGAGAAATATGCCTAATTTCCAGTTCCCATGGACGCGTCATGAACTCCTTAATTCTGACCACCACCAAGCTTAACGCATTAACATCCCCCATATCTGTCAACTGACGAACCAAAATCAGAGAATCAGACTCAGCAATAACTCTCCGAAGACCCATACTCCAGGCTAACTCTAATCCTTTAAGAAGAGCCCATTCTTCGGCTTCATATGGACTACAACTACCCAGAAATGTTGAAAAACCTGCAACCCAATTACCACAAGAGTCCCTTGCCACACCGCCACAATTTGCCCTGGACTGAGAAAGAGTAGCTGAGCCATCAACATTTAGTTTTGTCCAACCACATGGGGGAGCCTGCCAAATAAGATGATTCTTAGCACTAGGCATAGCCCCAACACCTTGCATCCCATTAACCACATATAAATTAGCAATATTTAAGAGAGAAGAAGCGGGCCTGGAAGGAAGAGCAAAATTTTCCCCAAAAAACCGACTTATTCCTCCAATTCCATAACAACCACACCCGCTTCACAACATCGTTATAAATACGAGACCGTATATCTTCGCATATGGTCTGTTAATCTCGTCAACATTAGGTCCTTTTTGAGCAAAAAAAAACATTAGGTCCTTTACTTCACTTGGCCCTATTGATTTTTTATGTTTTTTTGTTGATGAGGAGGGTATCAATTGAGCAGCTTGTCAGAAATAGGCTTTAGGATCTATTGGGTGCGTTTGTTATATGTATTGTGTTTTGGGTCGTGGCCCAATGGACTATAGTTTTAGGATTTGTATACAAGTGACTGTTAACAATGTATTGTGCAAAGGTTTTTTCATATGAATAAAATAGAGGGTTAAGTAACAAATCTACTCCGGAAGTATAGGTCTACGGACCCCTCGTCCTTGGGTTCAACTGGCAAGGGGGTCGGACTTCCTCACCTCAAGGGAGGGGGTTCGATCCCTACGTTGGTCAAGGCGCTGGGGGAGGCATCCTAGGGGTCTAGGAAGCAGTGGAAACGCTGGTAGAGGTGGAGGCATGTGTACTCTCTAGCCAGTATGCCCTGTGGACTGGGCTCCAAGCGCCCTACCCTTGGACTGTGGGTGAGCCCAACCCCTTTCCTAAAAATTCCAAAAAAAAAAAAAAAGTATAGGCCTGGGAAAAATGTTGTCCCGAAAGTTTTTTGTGTCTCTCAATGGTGCTCCGGAAGTTTCAAAACATAACAATGTTGCTCTATTCCGTTAAAAAACTAACGTTGATCGTAAAAAAATTGACATTGACCGTAAACTTTTTAATAGAAATGGATAACATTACTACGTTTTGAAACTTCCGGAAAACATTGAGACGAGAAAAACTTTCAGACTAATATTGTTCCTCAGCGGAAAATTTCAGAGAAAATTTGCTACTTAACCCTAAAATATATATGCATTTTTGGGCTAAGTGTAAGTGTTGAGTAAAGGGTTTGGAATTTAGCATGGTATCAGAACAACACTAGGTTTTTTTTTGGTAAAAGAGCAAAAATACACATGTGCTTTATCTTCGGGATCGCCCAGCACCATATGCTTTTTTTTGGAGCAAAAATACACATGTGGTTACATTTTTGGAGCAAAAATAACATCACTGTTAAAATATAACTTAACGGTGCATTTGCAATAGAAAATGTTATATTTACAACAGAAAATGTCGTATTTACAATAACATTTAAACACCTGGATTTTGAACATAGAAATGTCATTTACAACAACAACAAAAAAAGCTATATTTACAACAGGAAGTGCTATATTTACAACAAAATTTAAAATATGGTCATATTCACAACAGAAAACGTCATATTTACAACAACATTTAAACACCTGTATTTTAAACATAAAAATGTCATTTACAACAGAAAAATGCTAGATTTACAACAGGAAGTGCTGTATTTACAACAAAATTTAAAATCTGGTTATTTACAACAGAAAAAGCCATATTTACAACAGGCTAAATTTTAACGGTGGTGTGACTTTTGCTCCTAAAAGTAACCACATGTGTATTTTTGCTCCCAAAAAAAAGCATATGGTGCTGGGGTTCCGAGGATAAAGGACATGTGTATTTTTGCCCCTAAACCCTTTTTTTTAAAGATTGTCCAGGACACTCCGTGATGCCCAAGCTCACTCCATCAAAGCTCATCATACGAACTCTCATTGGCAGAAGCTAAATCTTCGGCATTTCACTTCATTGAAAGAAACCCCAGATCGTGCAATCGAATCGATCAGGAAATGAGTGCAGAGTGAAAGATTTCCCTCAAGATTGGAGACGCGCCAATAGGAACTCTCTCATCGAAAAAATTCTTCCATTTAGTGATCGAGATTGCAATATACAAAAAAAAATTGATTTTTGCTACGGAAAAAATCCGTAGCAAATTCGATTTGCTACGGAAAAATGCCAAAATTCCGTAGCAAAATCGATTTGCTACGGATTTTTTCCGTAGCAAAAAACCCCGTAGCAATTGCTACGGAAATTGGAAAATCCGTAGCAATTGCTACGGAAAAAATTTCCGTAGCAAATTTTGCTACGGATTTTAATTTCCGTAGCAACATTTGCTACGGAATTCAAATCCGTAGCAAATTGCTACGGAATTCAAATCCGTAGCAAATTGCTACGGAATTTAAAATCCGTAGCAAATTCTCAGAATTTGCAGCAAAATTTTTTAATTTTTTTAATTTTTTTTTTAATCTTTTTAAATTTTTATTTGTTTAATTTTTTTAAAATTTTTTTTATTGAAAATTGATTGCAAAAGTATCATGAATATAATAAAAAGAGTTTACATAGAGAAAACAGAATATATATAATAATGTTGCAAAGAGCAAATACTAAAAAGTAGTCTAAACAACAGCATTGTATTCATCTCCTGCTTCATCATCCTTGTTCCTGAATCTCTACTGCAAACAATATGTATTAAAAATATGGTCATCATCACCACGAGCCGACCCTGCACCTTTGTCCTTCATTAGGGACTGAAGTAGAATCTGCATAGGCTTCATCATCTCCTGTGTCTGATGCACCAGTATGGTCATTCCGCCGCAAAACTCGATTCCTAAAAAAAAAAATTATATAAAAATATAAAAAATTACGAAATAAAAAATAAATGTATAAAATCCTTTGAGTTTTTTATTTTTATTATTCATATGCCTTTAGGATTTTATACACGTAGATACTCTAGTTCAGGCCGATCCTAATATTTAGGATTATAAAAGGCAAATCCTAATATCTAGGAATTATAAAACAGAAAAGTAATTACAAAATTCAAATTCTTTAATCTACTGATCAGTTTATATATAAAATTAATTATTGTTCTTGCCCTTAATATAAGGCATTGTTTACAAATATTTTGGAGAAAGTATTTTCCTTGCGGCATTATATTTCATATTAATTCATCATTATGTACAACATATATATATATATATATAATTTGCATCCCAGGGAAGTTCATAATTCAGATTATAAGAGCAGAGTAATATAGATTGATCGAGGAATAAGATCCAAACTTTCTGTGTAATATATATATATATATATATATATATATATATATATATATATATATATATATATATATATATATATATATATATTTTTTAACATTGATATAAAAAATTAATAATTATGTACTAGAAATCGTGTCTAATTTGGATTATCCCTAATAAAAGTCACTAATTGCATCAACAACAAAAGCATCTAAATAATGATTATTTTTAAATATTTGCATGTTGATCTTGACACAGAATAGAATACATGGTGATACACTGAGGGGACAATTAAAAAATTGCAAGATAAATAGTAGAAATCCATCTTATGGTTTGCAAAAGCTACGTATGGGCATTCTCTCTATTCTATCTCTAGTTCTAAAAACACACTAGTTGGATAACAAGGATCGTGAAATTAATTAATTGCACACAAGCAAAGCCAATGAAAATACCGATACAAAGAAAGTTGCAAGATACAGAGAGTTCTAGTACAAGTCTAATTGAACACAAGCAGCCATATGGTTCTTTCACAAATAAACTTTTATAACCTATAATGAGCCTAGGGAAGGAAATTCTCGTAATTTCGAATAAAATCATGGATATATTTATTATGCTGCTCAACCGGAAAGAGAAGTAGATGTAATTCACTCTAGGGGGAAATTGATGTTTGCTTGACCATCAGAGATTCAGAGAAACAATTTTTCCCATAAACTTCATTATATATACATAACAAAGAGAGTCTCAAATCCTCTAGGCAAGATTCCAAAACTAATCAGGAGCTAAAATGAAGTTCAGAGTCGTGTTTTTCTTTTAAACCTATCATTTTCCGTACCAAAACTCAAGTTTATTTTGCAGGTATGTTCTTATGTCTAAACCCTAGAGCCTAACATAGGAAACTAGTCCAATTACAATCAAATATGAGACTTCCCACCTACAACCGATAAAATGGAAAAAACAAACTCTCCGCAAATAGACTAATCGCTGCCCCCTTGGCCAGACAACATTGTGCCAAATAATAAGGGCTTCCCCTTTAGCATAATTTTTTAAGCTAAACTCCAACCGGAACCCCAAGGATGCAATGGTCCATTGTAAAGAAGAATCCGTTATTCCTCAAGCATACCAAAGCGAATACCTCAAATTTTGTTGACCAAAAAACACGGAAAGAAAATCTGAAAAACTAAATTATTATTGACCAAACCCCAATTCTTCGCATGTAGAAGCATAAAAGGGAAAAGGAAACTCGCAATCTAAAACAGCAAGGGCTTTCAAGAAGCACATGCTCTCTCATAGACGTATCGGCGACTTGGAAAACAGTGTGGGTAATATCACATACAGGATTCGGTGGTGGTACATACCTTTGGCGTTACCACAACCTCTTGGATGCTTCCTGTGCTTTCGATCAACACGGGAGATGAGAGGAGAGAGGGGCTTCGACGGAGACGGAGAGGGAGAGGCAGAGATCGATGTTGAAGAGAAGAGGAAGGGGCTTTGGCGGAGAGACCGATACGACAGACTGAGAGAGGATGAACGAGGGACCCAATTTGAAGATGATTTTTTTTTTTTTAAATTCTTGCGATGGAATTTATTTTCCGTCGCAAAAAATTGCAACGGAATTCATTTTCCTTCGCAAAAATTTGCGACGGATTTGTTTTTCCGTCGCAATTTGGGACGGAATTCAAATTCCGTCGCAAAATTTTGCGACGGAAAACTAATTCCGTCGCAAATTGCGATGGATTTTAAATTCCGTCACAAAATTTTGCGACGGATTTTTTTCCGTCACAAATTCCGTCGCTATTTTGGCATTTTCTAGTAGTGATGCGCTCATCAGAAAGATTCCTTACGTAGTAATCAGAGAAAAAAAAAGACGCCCTTACAAGCACTCTCGTCAAAAAATTTCCACTCTCACGCTGGAAAACTCCCGAATAGGTAATGACTAAGGGTATGTTTGGTTTGAGGGAAGGGAAGGGAGGGGGAGGGGAGGGGAGAGAAAAAAAAGGAGAGGAGGGAAAAAAAAGGAGAGGAGGGAAAAAAATTCAAAATTGAGTGTAGTGGGACCCACAAGTTTTCCTCTCCCCTCCTTTTTCTCTCTCCCTCCCCTCCCTCTCCCTCCCCTTCCTTCAAACCAAACATACCCTAAAAGGTGAAAACATAGATCCGTTTGTTTCATTTCAAGAACTAGAGGTGATCGCAGAAAGAAAAGAAAAACTTACTTCTCATCCAAGAAAATTAGGTAATACATATTCTTCATCTTCTTTTTTAGTATGATTCATGATTGATATCTACGAGAAAGGTTAATTTAATCACTGCTATTCATTTTCCTCAACCCTTTGCTGTCTAATTCATGCCCTCGGAATTTGGTATTATTCTCAACTTCAACGAGACAAAAAATTTAGAACCATTCTTATATCAGAAGATAAGAAAAAGGGATCCTCTGAGGCACAATCTTTCAGTCACCCCTTGTATTTGCATTCCTCAATCACTCAAAGGGAGTCCATAATCTCTCAGGTGCTTATCAGTGTAGAGAATTATGTTGTCTAGAGTTGGGCTATGACCATAGCACTGCGAGGAAAGAATAAGCTAGGCTTTGTGGATGGAAGCTGTAAACGTGACCAGCAAGAGGAATCACTTCGAGAACAATGGGACAGATGTGATGTTGTAGTCTTGTATTGGTGATGGATCCGGGATCCAGATCAGTCACCAATACATTCAAGAACAAAGAATCTAAGTCATTGACTAAAATACTCAAACATTCATATATTCATTCATAAGTCTGTTTACAATCTAAAGGGGATATAAATAAAGAAACATAGCCAACAAACCAACTGACTAACTAATTGCTACAAACTTCCTAAATAACTAACCCCTAATAAAATACATGTAAAACATAACAGAATTCTAAACTTCCCCTAATAAACCTAACTTCCAAACTTCCCTCTTAACTTCAAACTTCCTTTAATTGATCTTATCCAAACGCCTCTTTAGAGGACGATTCGGTATCCTATCATTACCCTCCCCTTGAAAATGAGCTTTGTCCTCAAGGCGAAAGTGAGGAAATTTTGTTCCTTCAGGAGGTCGAGTAATTCCTTGAAGCTTATATCGCTTGCCATCAACCCAGAAGATCATAAATAATTGCTGCCAATTAGCTTCAACAGTATTTAAAGAGGCTAGCCATTTAATTCCTAGAACCATATCCACGCTGCCAAGTTTCAAAGGGAAAAAGTCTTCTTTAATAGTTAAGCTTTGAACTTGGATAACCAAATTTTTGCAAATAGAATTGCAACCAGTCATTGAACCATCACCAATCTGAACACCAAACCGTGGAAGGCGTTCTGCTGTTAAGCCGAGTTCAGTAACCAGGTTGCTGGAGATGAAGTTGTGCATGGAACCAGAATCAATCAATATCAGCACTGATTTCGATAATAGAGTTCCAAGAACTTTCATAGTAGTAGACGACGGTTTACCCCAAAACGCATGCAGTGAGATTTCTGCAAAAGCGCTCTGTCTGATATCGTCTTCTTCGTGCGACTCGTTCATTACATCTCTATGTTCATTAGTTAACTCCATGATTTTCAACGAAGAAGCGTTACATCGATGACCCGGTGTAAATTTATCCCCACAACAGTAACACAGCCCCTTAGACCTTCGAATTTGCCGTTCTGTGTCCGATATTCCCAAAGCTGTTGCTGCGATCGGATTCTGCGCAGATCCCACCATGATTTGCAGTTTGCTATAGTTAGAAATAGCCGAATTAGAGGAATTATTATTTCCCAGATAATTCGCTGTATTATTCTCCAAATAATTCGCTGGATTTGAATAATTTGAGGAATTATTAATTCCCCAATAATTCCGCTGCCCCTCATTGTGGAAATAGGGATTAGACTCTGAACCCTTAAATTGCGTCTGTTTAGAATAGGTTTGTTGCAGCATGTACTTGGCTTCAAATTCCATAGCAAGACTTGCGGCCTTATACACGGTACGTGGCTTCTGAATCTTCACATCCGCTTTCAAATTCCCCTTCAACCCGTTAATAAAAAGCGCCAAGAGACAATGTTCATGCCATCCTTGCACACAAGATGAGCGGCGTACAAATTCTTTCCGATACTCCTCTACAGACCCAGTCTGTTTTACATCACAGAGGTAGATGTCAGGGTTTTGAAATTCTGTTGGGCTGAATTGCTCTTGAAAAATCTGAATTAATTCTTCCCAATAACGTATAGTGCGACTTGAGGAAACCCAAGTGAATACATCAAGTGCCTCTCCTTCTAAATACATTGCAGCCACTTCAATTTTTAAATCTTCAGGAGTTTGATAATACCTGAAATACTTCTCAGCTTTCATCACCCAGCCTCTCGGATCTCCGCCTTCGAATTTTGGAAATTCGACTTTAGAGTGAGGGCGATTGTTTGGTTTCTTACTCCACCAAGGTCCTTCTCCTTCGAATTCTTCATATGGGTCTGGCAGTTTTCCTTGTTCATCCCCCACATCTTCTACCATAACAGTAGGATTTTTCTGCTTCTTTACTGCTTTCATCTCGGCATCTAAACTTAAGAGTTTAGATACAATGAAATTCAATTGCTGCGCCACATTTTCTGGGGCTGAGGAAGGTATTTCGGGTTCTGGATATTGGGAGGATTCTGCCTCTTGATTGGGGTTAGCAGAATCGGTTGATTGTGGTTTCTTCCTATTATTTCCCATAACTCACAAAATTTGGCCCAGGGATTGAATCTGCTCTGATACCAAATTAATGGATCCGGGATCCTGATCAGTCACCAATACATTCAAGAACAAAGAATCTAAGTCCTTGACCAAAATACTCAAACATTCATATATTCATTCATAAGTCTGTTTACAATCTAAAGGGGATATAAATAAAGAAACATAGCCAACATACCAACTGACTAATAAACTGACTAACTAACTGCTACAAACTTCCTAAATAACTAACCCCTAATAAAACACATGTAAAACATAACAGAATTCTAAACTTCCCCTAATAAACCTAACTTCCAAACTTCCCTCTTAACTTCAAACTTCCTTTAATTGATCTTATCCAAACGCCTCTTTAGAGGACGATTCGGTATCCTATCAATTGGCTTCTGAGTTCTCTCTCCAAAGAATTGGCTAATGGTATAATTTTTTCCCCTAACTCTCATTTGGTTTGGGTGGATTTACCACAGAGATTCGATAAAAGGTCAGGGTCTCGTATCTTTTCGCTCCACCGAGAAATCCATTCGTTGTCACTATACACTACTTAAAACTTAAGGAACTTTGGGAAGAGCAGTCTTCCTTGATGCAGATACCTTCATATCCATGTGCAACTTCCAAAGCCTATAGTGGCGTTGTTCAACAACAGAAGTTATTAACCTTCTTAATGGGTCTAAATGAAGTTCACTCAAAGGAAAGAAGCCATATTCTACTCCTCTTTCCTCTCCCATCAGTTAATGATGCCTATAGTATGATAGTAGAAGACGAGGCTCAGAGGAAGCTAGCATACTTTGATTTGCGAGGCTCACCTAATGGTGTTGCAATGGCTGTAAGGGGAAGAGGCCGAGGAAGAGGTTGAGGGCATGGAGAAAGGATTCCAGAATGCACACATTGCAAGAAGAAAGGACATCTGAGGGAGAACTGTTATGAACTTGTGGGCTATCCACCTAATTTTCGCGATAATAAAGGAAAACAAGTAAAAGAGCCAACTTAGACATCAATTAATTATGCTATAGAGGAATGTTCAGAAAGTGCAACAAACACCGCACAATGTTTTATTAAGGAACAGTTCCAACAGATACTAGACATGCTTAAGAGAGACACTGAACCGACTATACATGCCTTGACTGGTATAAGTTTGACTATCCCTAACTCACTTAGATATCCGTACTCTAAATGGATTCTAGATTCAGGTGCTACCACTCATATGGTAGGAGAGACTTAAATATCTTAAACAATTGTAGGGAATATAAAGGATCATTTAAAACCATTAAAATTCCATATGCGAATTATATGAGTGTTACACGCTTAGGAAATGTTAGGATGAAAGGAAACAAAGTATTGATAGATGTCCTATATGCTCCTGGTTTAAAGTTTAATATAATATCCATATCTCGGTTAACCACTGAACATTAATGTATAGTCTCTTTTTCTTCTTATTATTACATTTGGATGGAGAGACACAAACGAGTTCACAAAACTTGGTTTCTTGTAATAATGTTGGACATGAATATACTGATGTATGCCTATGAAAACACTATAGGCTAGGACATGCACCATTGTCTGTAATGAAGCACTTAAATGGTATTGGAAACAAAGTCGATATGAATAAAATTTGTGAGATTTGTGTTCAATCCAAACAAATAAAGTTTCCTTTTACATCTAGTCATATCAAAACTCAGGGTTGCTTTGAATTATTACATTTAGATGTTTGGGGGCCATATAGGACCCCTACGCATCAAGGATATCAGTTCTTTTTAACTATAATTGATGATTTTTCTAGAGCCACGTGGATATTTATGATGAGACACAAAAATGAGACTATGTTTCATATTAAAAGTTCTATTGCCCATGTGTTGACACAGTTTTCTGTAAAGGTTAAAAGAGTATGAAGTGATAATGGAACAAAGTTTATTAACTCAGAGTTGAGATCTTTTTTTCAGGATAAAGGGATTGTACATGAGTCTTCATGTCCATACACTCCACAACAGAATGGAGAAGTAGAAAGGAGGCATCAAACGATCATGCAGATTACGCGGAGCGTAATACTATAGTCAGGTATCCCTACAAGGTATTGGGGTAAATGTGTTCGAATGGCTGTATATTTGCTAAATAGAATTCCCTCCAAAATATTAGAATACAAAACAACATATGAAAAGGTATACGGTTCTGAACCGGATATACGGAACACAAGAGTGTTTGGGTCATTGGCATATGCTACGGATCTAAAAGGGAATGATAAATTGCAACACAAAACTATTCCCCGTGTGTTTTTAGGCTTTCCTGACTATCAAAATGGTTTTCTGTTGTTAGATTTGAATCACAAGAACATATTCATCAGTAGACATGTTATTTTCATGGAAGAGAAATATCCGTTCAAAGAAAACATTGGCCCAAATAGAATAGATCAAATGAAGAGCTAAGGAATATGTTTTGGTATGAATCATTTGATTCCAGGGTGACAATGCTAATAATGATTGTATTGATTTAGATAATTGTTGTGGAAACGATGAAGAGGGGAAGGAGACAGCCCCTACTACCATGCGTGAAAATGAGACTGTTTCTCAACCCTCATCATCATCTAAGACAACAAGGGAAAGGCGGCCACCTATTTGGTTGAAAGACCATGTGTGTAATTTGTTGCATTTCGGTTCAAGTAAATGTTTGTATCCTGTTTAAGACTACTTGCCTTATAAGAATATATCCACTGATTACATGTGTTTCTTATGCTCAATTGACTTAATTTCTGAATCTAGTAGTTATGTAGATGCAATACAAAAACCCAAATGGATTGAGGTAATGAGGGTTGAAATGGAGGCCCTTGAGGCCAATAAAACATGGGACATAATGCCACTACCCAAAGGTAAGAAAGCAATTAGGTGTAAGTGAGTGTATAAAATTAAATATAAACCGGATATATATAGTACAATAAATAAGTATCAAGCACGCCTTGTAGCAAAAGGTTGCACACAACAAGAGGGAATTGACTTCCATGAGACCTTTTCTCCTATGGTTAAAATGTTTATTGTACGAGTTGTCCTTAAATTGGAAGCCATTAATCAATGGAGTCTCTACTAAATGGATATTCATAATACATTCTTACAGGGAGACCTGCTTGAGGAGGTGTATATGATAATACCTCAAGGGTTTGAAGGTAGGGGGAGCACTTAGTGTAGAAGTTAAATAAGTCTCCCTACGACCTAAGGCAGGCCTCTAGGCAATGGAAGCGTAAGTTGACAAAAGCCCTGATTGAAGGGGGTTTTGCTCAAAGTAAAAACGGATTATTCAGTTTGTTAAAAACTATGATGATAGTATTGTTTTGATTCTAGTTTATGTAGATGACTTGTTGGTGACATGTAGCTCTGAAAATGGCATTAGAAAAGTAAAGGAACTTTAAGCATAACCATTTTAAAATCAAAGATTGAAAGTATGAATAATTTCCTTGTAATTGAAGTAGTAAAGGGTGATAAGGGTATAGAATTGTCACAACAGAAATGTATAGTTGATTTGCTTGCAGAAACATAAATGAGTGGTTGCAAGCCACTAGGAGTTCCCATGGCACAAAATCTTTGATTAGTCGGTTATGATGAAGAAAGGGATAATCTGAAGGGCTTGTTGAAGAATCTTGAGCGTTACAGGAAATTAGTAGGTAAATTGATTTATTTAACCATGACATGTCCTGATATTAGCTTCTCGATGCAAGCACTCAATCAATTTATGCACCTACCAACAAAGCATCACATGGTTGCGGCAAGGAATGTGTTGAGCTATCTTCTACACCATAATTGGGTATCTTGATAAGCTCTGAAGGAGATATACGGCAAAGTGTTATTGTGATGCAGACTAGGCTGCGTGTGGAATGACTGAAAGATCGCTTACTGATTATCTTTTGAAGCTAGGAGGCTCTTTGGTAATGTGGAAAACGAAGAAGTAGGCAACGGTTTCCAAGTCTTCAGTAGAGGCCGGATACCGTGTACTAAGAATGGTAGCATCTGAGATAGCGTTGGCTAGAGCTCTACTAAAAGATTTAGGATTGATTTGAGCAACCAGTGAGAGTCTATTGTGACAATAAGGCAGCGATCCACATAACTCCAACCCAATTTTTCCTGAGCGAACCAAACATATTGAAGTGGATTGTCACTTTGTGTTGTGAAAAGTGGGAAGCAAAAGAAATTAATTTGAAGCATGTAATTTCAAGGAACCAGGTTGACCTTCTAACTAAAGCAGTAGGAGGACATGTGCTAAGAAATTTGTTGTCCAAGATTTTTTTTTTTTATAAGAAAATTTTAGGAAAGGGGTTGGGCTCACCCACAATCCAAGGGCAGGGCGCTTGGAGCCCAGTCCACAGGACATACTGGACAGAGAGTACACATGCTCCCACCTCTACTAGCGTTTCCACTGCTTCCTAGACCCCTAAGATGCCTCCCCCAGCGCCTTGACCAACGCAGGGATCGAACCCCCTCCCTTGAGATGAGGAAGTCCAACCCCTTTGCCAGTTGAACCCAAAAACGAGGGGTAATTTGTTGTCCAAGTTAGGGATGCTTGATATGTTTCGCTCCCAATTTTAGGGGAAGTGTAAGAAATAGGCTTTAGGATCTATTGTGTGGGTCTGTAATGTGTATTGTGTTCTGGGCCGTATTGGTTATAAGTGGCGACCCAATGAATGTTTTAAGATTCGTATATAAGTAGTATAAAAAAAAAAGATTTGTATATAAGTTATTGTTAACAATGTATTGTGCAGAGTTTTTTCCATATGAATAAAATACATATGCGTTTCTGGGCTAAGTGTTGAGTAAAGGGTTTGGAATTTAATACAGCTTAATTTGGAATGTTATGATCTCACCAAAACAAACTTGTCAGTGTACCGTTGAATTTGTTGAAAATTTGAAGTCACTATATCTGGTGATAGAGTTGTGCTCATGAAGCATTACCTGCAAAGCATGGGGCGATGAAGGTGACCGACCCAATAATAAGTGTTGGATCCGTACACGCAGCGGAATTAAAAACTTACGAATCCCATCGGAGGATCCATTAATAGCGTTTAAATCAAGATACAATATCTCTATTTGTTTTAGATATTTAATTTATCAAATAAATTAAATACAAACAAATATTATATATTAATATTATAATCTTTATTAAATAATATTATTATATTAATTTCGATATATATATATATATATTTATCCTAGACTAAATACATTATTCATTAAATCTTAGACATATTTAAGGTTCAATGAATCTGGACACTTTTGCTCGTGTTGGGCTATTTTTGTGTGCGACCCTGCAGGCCCACATGAGATTGGTAGTGGGCCAATACTGTACAAGCCCACAAGTCGCAAGCGGCCTCTAGCAAAACATTGTGACTACCCAATTCATATGGGGATCAATGATACGATACAACCTATCGTACAACCATGTCACGTCCCTTTTTGTCACGCGATAATTCAGTCAAGGATGAGGCATGGAGAATGTCAACTTCATGTTCTTGATCATTACTTTCTCGATTCTTGAGTAGTCTAATTGAAATGGAAACTCATTTTCATCGTAGTATGGCCATACATTTCTCAGACTCGCTCATCGAGGAGCCCAATATTATCTCTCTACAAATATGAGGGATAAATTCTATCTTGATCATTCATATTCCTCTGCATGAAAACCACTGATCCTGATCCAAGCCTTTATCATCACCCGGTCAAAGGTGACTTTTGACTAGGTCAAAGACTAGCGACTCATTATGTAGGAATCCATAATGATCTCAGGTCAAAGGGCGTTGTGACGCGGTTATACATGAGAAAAGCTTATAACTTATTCCATGCAGCTTTCTCATAGTGGGTCGGTCCAGCACCTTGTACTCTTACAAGTGCTTGTGACTTTGACTCGTATCTACATACTCATCAAAGTCATATTGGTCTTATTTCATATTCGCTCCCGCGGAGATGACCGACCAGGGACATTTAGGATAATCTATAAGATATATCCAATTATCAGTTATCACTATAAACATGCAAATGAAATGATAAATAAAGGAGAATACTTTAAATAACATAAACATCTAAAGTACAATGACTTATCCTTAGGATATAATTTCCAACAATAAGAATGCCGAAACGGCCGTGTTTAGTACTCTTGTTTGGACTTTGGATGAAGGTGACCGACCTAATAGTAATAATGCTGAAACGGCCGTGTTTAGTGCCCTTGATTGGACTTTGGAGGTCATAGTCAGAGACTTGTTCTGTATTCCAACTCAATCTCACCAAATTTCCACCCTTTCAATTGTCTTTTCTTGGCATCCTGGTTACGCAACTCAAAGCTGATTCATAAGATCCCAGTTCCTCATTAAGACAGTCAAAGCAGCCTAGCTAGCTACTCTAGCTACTACCAAAACATTCCCTCATTTTCAAAAACTATTCCCTTCATTTCTCTATCATTAATACATCATATCACGTGCACGAACCATTCACATCACAAAAAGCTTTACCAAAATCACCGCTTATTAGTACTTGTTAGTTGTTAAAAGTTTCCAGTTTAAAACTTTGATGAAGACCAACTTAAGTGTTTGTTTATAACACTTTTGGACATCTAAAGAGTGTTTTTTTTACATAAATTGAGATAAATATTTTTTATATATTGTAAATTATGATTGAAAAATTAATTTTAAATATTTAAATGTTATTCTAAACAAAGCACTTAAGTGAATGGTAAAAATTGATAATCGCGTTTCTCAATGACCTGTCTTATCTTATCACACGTGGAATATTAAAAGCAGTAAGAGGGGACAGTAATTTCTTTCTTTTTTATTTCCTGGGTTGCCTGAAGATCACAAGGAGAGAGGATATAAAAAGGGACATCAAACTGAGAATATTATATGCGTGTGAAGATCCAACAACCCTGCCGACCATATCATGACTCCATGGAAAACTCGTGTATTCGAATCTATACTTGACGGTGATAAATTAAAAATCACCTTCAAATGATTTTTCTTTTTTCTTAAAAAAAAGAATAGCTTCACTTTCCCTCTTTTTATTGTTTACGCTTACCAGGTCAAGAGGAATGTACAAAGCTGTAAAAGAAGGACCGTACCCATGACCCGTCGTCGGCCAACACGAAACCCTAAGAAATAGGCCCTTAGGCCTAAGTGCTCTGTGGGGATGCCACCTCCAATCTCCATCCACCTGGCAAAACAATGGTGGTTCCATGTTTTTTTGTTGTCACCTCCACTTGAATGTGCCAATGAATAAACCAGCCCCACTCTTCCTGTTTGTTCCTGCATGGCCTAGATCTTTGATTTCTGTGAGTCCAGCTTTAAGAAGCTGTTTTTAAGATCGAGAATATCAGGGGAATTCACTTGGTTCAGAACTCTACTTGAAGTTTAATGACAACAGGCTTCTGAAACTTGTACGATTCAGAACCTGAGACTCAAGTTGAGACCTCGGATCTGTCACTCTTACCAGACATAAATGACGCACCTTTTCTTAATTTTACTTTTTACGATTTATGAAATAAAGAGATAAGTTTTGTGATTACAAAGAGGCTTCTAAAATCACGATTTAGATTTAGGTGATATCCAAGCATTCACTTAAAAAACGTCGTCAAGTTGTTACCCCGTTTGGCTGGTCTCTCTGTCTTCGCCTTTTCCTCCCTCGTCGTCGTCTTCCAAGAACAGACAAGTGTCCTTTGCTAAAGCAACAAGCAAAACTGTATCACACTCCTCCTTTCATTTTCAACTCTCTCTGTCTCATTGGCCTTTGGTTGTTACTCCTTCACAGTGTTTCTCATCATAACTCATCCGAACCTTATCGAGGGAATTAAATGGTAAATAATGATCTGAGGTAAAAAAAACAGAGCACACTTTGATTTCCAAAACAGAGACAATGGTAAAGTTGCGTTGCTATAAAATTGAGAAATCACTTCCAACGAGAAATCTACACTAGTATGAGAAAAAAAAATCTAAATTTAGGAAATCCCATATACTATAACAAGCTCAAATCAAAGTTTTCTCTTTTTCTTTCTGAATTCTAAATTCCCCTGCTGAACACAAATTTTCATGGACTCTTAACACTCTTCCACAGCTGGACAGTTCCCTTTTGAGAAGATCAAGAAATGAAATCGAATTCAAAAGAAGAAGAAAAAGAAAGTATAATTGATTAGATTGGTCATTACAGGGGTAATGAATCGATATTGATAATGGAACAAATATCTAAAAAGAGAACTTCCAGATCTTGATTCGAAGATCCACTTTACACTCAGAGTCCGTGACGGAAGCCACCGACGGAGTCTTCCCACTGGGAACCATTCCCCTGATTCCGTCACACTCAACTCTAATCCCTACTTTCTTGCTCTTGAGCCACTCCATCTTCAACTTCACCTTAGTATCCATCTGAATCATCACCGGGAACCCCTTCTTCTTCTTCAGATTCGATCTCAGACTCGTGAGCGCATCAGTATCCAGATCTTGAGCATCGGAAAGCACCGCTCGGAGGCTGGTCTGGTTGTTCTGGTTGGATGTAAACGCCGGCAGAGAACCGTTCCCTATGGGGACGTTATCGGAGAAGGCAGTGACAGAGAAAGGGCCATAAAAGAAAACGAGATGGTTGTTAGGGTTTTTGGCTATGAGGGTGAGATTGAGGAGGGTAGTGAGATGCGAAGGGGAATCAGGGGAAGTAGTGAGGTTCATCTTGGCAATGCGAAGATTGGTGATGGAGAATTGGGGACGGTGAGGACGGTAAAGGACATAGAGAGCAGCACCAACAATGGCGGCGAGGAGGAGGAGGGCGAGGAGGACGAGGATTGACCAGAAACAGCAGCAGCAACAGGAAAATCGGCAGTGGGAGCGTTGCCGGCGGTGGTGGTAAGATTGGGGGCGGGAGACTTGACGGTTGGGGTTGTAGAGGTGGGATTTGACCGGGCCGGGATTGGAGGAGCCATTGGCGGCGGCGGGGGCGGCGGTGCCGTTGGGATTGGGGGGTTTGGAAGCAGGGAATGAGGGTTGGTCGGCCATGGAGAGGAGGGAGAGGTGAGAGGAAGGGAACAAGAAAAGCGTACAGAATGAAATATGCAGAGAGAGTAGAGTATGAAATATGCAGAGAGAGTAGAGTAGGGGAATGGGGATAGAGGGAGGAGGATGAGGTTTGATTGTGTGAGGCTGACGAAAGAAGAGGCTTTTTAGACACTCACCCCCAAATCAAAAGGGATGCTTCCACCTCACCATTCTTATTTCTTTATTATACAGTATGTGTGTACAGTGTACACTCTCTCTCTTTAGCCTTTTTTTCCCCGGTTCATCGGGCTTCACTACTAGAAAATGTGATATTTGCGACGGAATTTGCGAGGGACTTTATTTCCGTCGCAAATTTTGGTAAATTTGCGAGGGAAAAAATATCCCTCGCAAAATGGTGATTTTTGCGAGGGAAAATAGTTTCCCTCGCAAAAATCACCATTTTGCGAGGGAAACTTAGTTCCCTTGCAAAATGGGGGAGAATCTGCGAGGGAAATAAGTATGCCTCGCAAAATGGTGGTTTTTTGCGAGGGAAGATTATTTTCCCTCGCAAAAATGACTTGAGTTGCGAGGGAAACTTATATCCCCTCGCAAAATGTGTCTCAGCATCCCTATACCCGTGCCACTGCCAAACACGCGTGGATCCAGTTTTTACTCCAGTTTGAGACTTGGTGTTCGACTTCGACCTCCGTCTTCTTCTCTCCACCGCACCTTTCCTCTCGTCTCTCGACCTCGGTCCTCCGTCAGCTTCTCTCGACCTCGACTCAGTCCTCCATAAGTTTCCTTCTTGCTTCGATTTAAATCTCAGAAACCCTAAGTCACTTTCCCTCTCGACCTCCGTCCGCTCGTCTTCTCCTCAGAACTGAGGCTTTCATTGTTGTGCTTCAAGTGGAACTGTGTCTTGCCGCTGTCGTGCAGGCGTCGATCGGCAATAGGGAAAAATGACCTTGTTTCATTTTTTCAATTGTGCTATTCTTACCTTCGGCCCCCACGCTGTTTACTATTCTTCTACTCCCTTGTAAGTCTCCTCCTCTTAGATCTATCTCCCTCACCTCCTTCCTTCCCTTCTCTCCTTCAATCCCTACTCTGGTTTTATGCCTTTTTGTATCCCCATTTTTTTTTATTTCTTGATTTATTGTTTTTAAGCTGAAAATTTGTACCCATCGATCCTCTGACAATTTTGATAAGTTTTCCCTGTCGTCCTTCTTTTTCCCGGTGATTTATTCGGTTCTAGGTGACGCTTCGTTGAATAATTTCTCGCTCATATCTGCTTTTGTTAATCTCGCTAGAATATGCTGAATTATTTGATGTTTTTTAGTTCGTGATATGATTCTTCGCATGATTTCTTAGGACGCGGATTAGTAAACGCATATTCATTTCTGTTATTAGCTGGCTTTGCTACGCTACCGCTTAATTTAGTGAGAAAAAAGGTTTTGATCAATTGATGCTTTATGTCACACTCTTTGTCTAGAACCAAAACAAAGTGGCGTCGATATCGAGTTCTTCGATCCATGAGTGTTCTTGGGCGTTCATTTTACTAACTCTAAGCGAAGAGAAGGAAATTAATAAAGAATTTTTTTCTTTTTCACTCTTTACGGGCCCTTTTTAGTCTCCCTAAAATTCGGTGCATATGAATACATGTTCGTTCTGGGTGAAAGCTCAACATTTCGTTCAAGGTACTAGGGATTCTTTGTTAACACATTACCAATACCCTCGGCTTTGTTCAACTGGAAATTGGGGTTTGAAAAATGTTTCTCCAAAGCATTCATGACAGAAAGATCATGTTGTTCGTTGCATCTTTAATTCCTCTGCTCAGTTGATTGTGTTTAGTACATTAGGATTATACCACCTTTAAATCTTCATATGATGGCACCGAATAAGGGTTAAACAATGTTCTTTTCATTATTGGAATGTGCATACTTCTAATTTTTCCTTGTCAAATTAATAGTGGAAATTGCCTGATTTGCCACCCTTCATTGTAATTATTTACACTCTTCTTTGGGTGCACAATAAAAAAGAGTTACTTCGTTTTGTTTGCTTGATCATTCATAATTTTACATGTGCATATCTGAATATGATACGCTTGGTACTTCTATCAAAGTAGCTGTTGTTTATCTCGTGACAACATTAGTTAAGGTTGGGAAACGTACTAAATTTTCTATTATATGTATCAAACAAATATTTGCACGAAGTAAGATGATCTTTTCTTTTGCTTGGCCTATACCGGCAGCTTGTTTGCCTCGCAACTTTTCTCAAGGTATTTGAGAGTGATAGCTTTGATCCTTCTCAGGTATGTTTCTATATTGTGTTATCTATTTATGTATGCATTTAGGCATCTGTACTTTTAGTTTGTTGCCATTCAAATATGTTATAGTCCAGGTTTGCTTTTGAAATGCGAAAGTTAATGGTTTATAAGGTCATCCCAAGCTTTCTTTAGTGGTATCATAGTAGTTAGCTTGTGAATGAACCCACATGGTAGTAGGTTAGGTCAGTTCACTAAATAATTTCAAACTATTATGAATTAAAGTGGTACCCAACTCATAAACGTATTTCCTTATTATTTTAGTTCTTAAATAATAAAATGACTTGTGTAGTTTAACAAGAGAATCATACAAATGCTGCAAAAATCATGCACCTGTCATGCAATTATTAGAAGACATTATATTTTACACCTTTTGATTAGGGTATAAGGAACTGCAGCTAATTTTCCCCCTTAAGTAAAACCCATGAGAAAAAAGAAAAGTTATGTGCTAATGAAGTTATTTCTTTAATTCCTTGTTTTCTTTTTTATCCCTATAAAAATAACAAAGCTTATCTATTCTTGAATTGCTTTGTGTTGGACAGCTGACATCACACTTACTAGTTATATGTTATATGTTATCTGGATTACTATGATCTATAACAATATGTCTTATCAATTACTTGGCACTTTATTTGATAGCTCCATGAAATTTCTTAACTTTTTGGGAATTGCTGCAATGTTAACTAGCTACTGTTGTTCTTTTACTTCATTGTGAAATCACGTGGCTTTTGTTTGATTGAATTAGGCAGTGGTGATCAAGTATCTACTCTCTCATGAACAAGTTGGGGAAGTTGGAATTGTCGTATAATGTAAGTAAGGTAAGCTATATTATTGAAAATTTAGACATTATGCTTTAAATGATATCAATTACTAGAATTGACAAGTAATTTTATGTATGCATTGGTATTCTATATATTTAGTTTTCTGTTGTTGAATGTGGATTGGATCATTCCTGATTTTTAATTAAATAAATAATTTGTGGCTGTATTTTAGTTTTTTTTAACCTGATTTTTCTCATTTTGGCAGTGTTTGTCTCATTTGCTTGTGCTATATTGGGCTTATTTGCTTTTGCCATTTATGTGATTCCTTTTTCATCCCCCATTTGAATATATGTTATCGTATTGTCTGTACAAAATATTATTTTGTTGCTTTTGTTTGGTCTGCTTACTTATAGAGGTAGCAACTTAGCAAATCTTTTTCTTGGTTAATCAACATTTTATTTCATTCTTTTAGCTTATAAAATGAATTCACAAGGCAATGGGATGTCAAGAGTTCAGAAGACAAATTATTCTCAAAGGGAAGGGACTAATTGGCTTCTTATTGGTGTTGGTGCTTTGTTGAGTACTATATCAATTCGCCTTGATTCAAGTGGAAGCAGTCTCTCAACTCAAAGCGGGTTGAGAATGCTCCAAAATATCAAAAAGGTTCTGTAATTTCAATGACGTAGATGTCTAATTTATCTATAGAAGATTCTAACTTTATTATTTTTAACTTCAGGACATGCAAATTCTTTCAACCCAAGAAATTCAGCAGATTGCTGTTGTCAGTGTAGTGGATATATTCTAAAACAAGATAGTCATGGCTGCTTCAGTTGCATTTCAGGTTGAAATTTCTTCTTATGATCATATTTGGTTCCTGATAGTTGATGACCAGCTGAGGCACGTTTTACGGCTGACCTTTCTTGTGCTTCTCTTTCCCCTATTGAAAACTTATATAGATTTTGTTGAAATCAATAAAATGGGGCAAATTGCCATCAATGTATTTATTTTTGAATGTGTTGGATCACATTAATTGTTTTGTTGTAGACTAGTACAATAGATTTTGTCTTTTAGCAAGACTTACGTAGAACCAAACATTCCCATGCTAAAGCCATTACTGGAAATGCGACTTTAAGGAATATGACATTTCCATGTTTGGTTCATGATAGTAAATATTTGTGGAATATTTGCTATATCATTGAGTCTTCGATGGTCATTATCAATTTCCAATCAGGATGAGAGCATCTATGGGATGCAAACAATTGCTCATGTCTGAAGCAATACTGGGGACATAGACGGAGTTCTCTTGTTAGTGTTTGAAATTAGTGAAGTTCAAATCTTGAATCTTCAATTGTTTGAATTATGGATCTTTCTTTTTGTGTATGGGAATATTCCACTTTGTAAATGATCACTCAGCAAATAATAGAAAAAGAAGTCACTGGTGCTTGATGATTGCAGTTTGAAAATATGATTCAATGCAGACATTGGGCAGTTTACTTTTCCTCGTACATCTATTACTCTTGACTAACATCCTTCTAGACAAGGTAGCTTTCATCTGTAAATATGTGAACATGTTTGATCTGTTAGGACTTTTGAGTTGCATCTGACATGGTTTGATGTCTTAAATAGGAATGGACGTCCAATGGAGGTCAAGAGCCCAATAAAGGGCCAGACGTTGAGTGAATCTGATAGGATGCTCCCTTTAGTGGCTGTTACTAATGCTGAATTTAGCAAGAATAATGATGTCATTTGGTCATCCTCTCATGATGGTCTTCTTGAATTGCCTTCAATGAAATGATTCTAGAGATGCAAGATCAGTTGGCTGAATTGCAAAACTCACTTGATGCTCAGCAGCAACTTTCTTCTCATTTGCAATCAAAGCTTGATGCTGTAAACAGTGAATTGTTTAACTCAGACAGAGAGATCCAAAGGCTGAGGAAAGTTATTGCAGATCACTGTGTCGGACATATTTACTTGAATGGAAATGGCAATACGAAAGAACATTCGAATGGGGAGAGCCCTGAGAAGGTAAGGGATATTGATGATGAGGGAAGAATTGACTATTATGCCATTGGCTCAGATGGGAGCTACTGTGACGGGAGTTGATGTTGTAGAGAAGAATATCAAGATTGTTCGCCTCCATATATGCTTATTTTATAAGAATTTGTTAACAATATGTCTAAGCAAATGGTGTATGTTTTAGTTCTATAGCAACAAGACACAACTGCGAAATGTTAGATTGAATTTATCAACTATATTTGAAAGTTTGAAAATTCTTAGTAGTGGTGGGAGCAATTGTTATATAGTTTTTAAAATATGTCTAAGCAAATCTTTTTATGTAATATTTTGTTTTTCTTGTTATGCAAGCTCTTATGATTGTTATAATTTATTTTTATAATATATATATAAATCTTTTTATTTCTTAATTTTTAATATATTTTTTTGTAATTATTTTATTTTTTGATTTTTTATATTTTTTTTTTAAAAATAAATTGAAATTTGCGAGGGAAACGTTTTTCCCTCGCAAATTCTGGATTTTGCGAGGGAATAATTTTCCCTCGCAAAATTCCAAGATTTGCGAGGGAACAAATTTTCCCTCGCAAAATCCAAGATTTTGCGAGGGAAACCTTTTTCCTCGCAAATCCTGGAATTTTGCGAGGAAAATTATTCCCTCGCAAAATCGAGAATTTGCGAGGGAAAATGAAATTTTTCCGTCGCAAAATGATTTGCGAGGAGGATTTTTGCGACGGAAATTTTTCCGCCGCAAATTCCGCCGCAAACCAATTTTGCGACGGAAAATAACTTTTTTGCGAGGGAATTTTTCCGCCGCAAAAAACAGTTTTTTTAGTAGTGCTTTCTCTTTAGTATTTATTATAAGGAATTTATTTGTTTCCCAAACACATTAATTATTTTTTTTTCATGTTATGTCCATAATTAATAAGGCTAGTGGGTGAGAGTAATAATTAATATAATATTAGGGTTTAATGCAATTAGTAAGGGTAATATTGGAATTTGAAAGTTACGTAAATTATATGATAACTTTAATTACTTTAACTATTTTTATTGGTTTGTTAGAATTGTTAGCCGGTGCCTTATAATAAAGAATAGAGGAAATGTGTGTGTCCACACATGCGCTGCCTAGTTTTTTTTTTAGTAGTTTCTCTTTCGAGGTTTAGAGAAGTGTGTGTCCATGCATGCGCTGCCTATGTTTTTTTTTTTTTTTTCCAATAGTTTCTCTTTCAAGGTTCAGAGGGCAAAGGATTTCTACTACTTTCTGAGATTCAAACTTATGTTATAATTTTTTCAGGGGTAAAGTTCCTTACCACCACAACCAATGGCTTATTAGTGTAACTGTGGTTACGTTTCAATTAAGCAATATAGTCCTTCAAAAATTCTTGTGTTGGCAGATTTACAAGATTTGTTGTCATTAATCTTATTATTACGATATAATGATATTGTCTGTAAGATTTTTTTGGTAACTAATTAATTACTTATGAGTGACTGCATAGTAATTCTATCTCATATGTGTATATATGTAAATGGATTTTGTTGGCAAAAAATAAAATTAATGGATTTTAAATAATGTAGAGTATATGTAATTAGAAAAAATAATCAAAAAGTACTTTAGCTTAACCAATGATCCTTTTTTTGTGAAAAAAATTCCTTCCAAATTCAAATTAGATGTTTTGTTAATATTTTGTCATGCAGACAAAGTTGAAAAATTTTAAAGGAAGAAATTATAATTTTTTAAAAAAAAAAAAAAATCATTAGAATACGCAATAAAAAAAAGCGGGAAAAGTTTTCCTTATATTTTATGGGGGATAGATTTGCACCTAGTCGTGTCATAGAAAAGAAGGGTAGTCTCCTTTATAAAAAAACAAATAAAAATAAATAAATTATACAAAACCCCCCTGCCCTGACTTTTAATATAAGTGCACATATGAGACTCTCTGATGTTTGAAGGTTTAAATTGAACCTCCCTAACCTTTTTTTATTACTGTAAATTCTCTTGCCGTTAACTTCCCGTTATCTTGATAACGGAATATGTGGCATTATTTTACATTACATCTGATAATTTTATAGTAATTATATATTTTTCATCTAACCATTAAAAGAAACCCTAGTTATCTTGATGTCTCCTCACGGTCTGTAACTTTCACAAACCTTAAAAACAAAGACTCCATTCTGCAGATCATCACAGTAAAGAAGACTCCTTTACGGCCTTGAGCTTTGAGCACCTTTTTTTTTAATGGGGGAATGACATAAGGACCGTTTGTTAGGAAGAAAGCTTGGGGAGGGAAAGGGAAGATCCCAATCTTCCCATGGATTTTGGTTGTTTGTTACACAGAAAGTCCAGTCAGCAACTCACTGGAATTGGACATTTTCCCTTATTTGAGGGAAGATGTTTTCCCTCCTGTTCGGTAGTAGAACACAAGTGTCTAGCCTTTGGGGCTAGGTATAATTGATCTTGGATCAAAGGTAGCGTCCGCTGATATCTATAGGGGAGATAGCAGCGGTCACCGGTGGATCACTGTGCTACACGGGGTTGGCTTTCGCCTGAGGGTGATGTGTGTGCACAGTGGAACAGAACTGTAAGAGTGTAATGTTCAGCGTGAGGACGTACCTGGGAGGTAACCTCTTATATATAGAGATTACCTAGGGTTTCGTTTACCTTGAGTCCTTCCACTGTGATCGTGCCTCCTTCCCAGCCCTGATCGTGCGCCTTCCCTTTCCTGCATGATTGCTGGATTCTCGGCACGCTGTGAGGTAGCTGACGAAGCGCCTGATTCGCGGGAGGCTTCCTGCCAGGAGTCTTCTATTGGGCATTCCTCTGGTAGGCCCATTATTTGAATCCATAACAGTTGCCCCCAAGCTCAGGAGTTCGGGTTTCTGAGCTGCTGAGATTTTTCTATCTCGGGCTCTCCCCGTTGTGTCTATCTCGGTTTTGGCTAAGCTCCAAGAACTAATTCCCGACTTGCCTTGTCCACGGGTCCTCAGGGATTAGTTCCGGGCTTTGTCTTTTACCGGGTTTCTTTACCGCAACACCTAGTTGTTTTTGTAATAACGCTGCCATGTTTGTTTTTCACCAATGGCTTGCTTGCTTTACTCGTTTGTCGTTTTGCCCGCCGGACTGTATTGACTTTTGTCTTTTTGAGGATTTCCTATCCAGCCGCTGTCCCCAATTTTGGTGGAATGGGGACACGGCATGTGGCGTATCGTTTCTCATTCGACACTATGCCATTATTCCTTTTCTTGGAACTCGCACGCCATTGTTTCAACCTATCCTCATTCAATGCCGCGCAGCCCACTGCCGTTTACTCACGCTTCTTAACGTTAGTCATGATTTCTTTCGGCGAAATCGAAACGTCATGGGGAACTCAAACGTCATCTCCTTAAACGTCCCACCCGAATCAAACGTCATCTCCTTAAACGTCCCACCTATCCGCCGCCTCGACTCTCGCGATCCCCCGGGCTATAAATAATTTCATCGCTCCTCATCTTCTTGTGCCACCGTCTGCCCCGCCTTTTCTTTATTAACGATACCGCTAAGAATGATGAGTTTACCGGTGAGAACTTCGGCGCCCTTCATTCTTCCGGCCATGTGGGGAAAAAGACAATGATCGAGAAAGAAGGGAAACCCTTCCAAGGATCGCGACCTTGGATTCAAACGCATTTGCTAGTCTTCAAGCATATTCCATGGTGGACGCCTGGGATCCCAAACGCATTTGCCGCCTTCACGTCCGGTTCAATGTCGCACAGGTCCTAGGGAGACCGAAGCCGTATTTGAGCATCTTCTAGTCGAATCTACCTCCATCAAGGGAGGCCCGAGGCCCGATTAGCGCCTCCACGGCTTATCTAAGCATTCCTAGGGTCTGCCGCATATTCGGTGGGAACTTCAAGCCACGAGACGATCCGACCGAATAACAATGCGATCTCCGCGCAAGCTAACCCATTCAAGGCGTGATGGATAGCTAGCCACCATCAACTGTTGTAATTAGTGGGTTCATAAATGTCATTTACAAACTTCGGCCCACTTGTTGTACTATGCTTTTGTAATTGTCTTTGTAAATGAGTTAGCCAGCTTGTTTCTTTGTAAGAAAACCATGTTACCTGTTTGAGTATCAATAAAAGGTTGTCCTGCTATCCACTCGTATCTGTTGTTGGCTTCCTCTTGTGTGAATGTCCATATTCTGCATTTGATTTCCTAACTAACTCGGCTGTTTGGACCTCCCGTTTTTCACGTACCCCGGTGTCTTGCATTCCTAAGCAACCCGCGTTAGAAACCCACCGGATCTCGCAATGGCCTGTTACTTCGATTATATCATCCCGGTCATGACCGCTGTGACCCATACCGAATTGTTATCGCTGCGGACTTCAATTGAAATCCCTTAGTCGAATGTGAAAAGACATACTCCTTTACGCGCATCGACACGTTGTAACGTGTAACTGCGCCTCTAGACCTGCGCGCCTCTCAATAGGCGTTCGGAATCCGTGCCGAATTAATGCGTACGTCGCTTCAGAGAGAAATCCATACAACATCTGGACTCTGCCTCCTCGCGCGTGGCCGTCACTCTTCTTGACGATTTGAATTCAAAAGTTTCTCAATTTTTGAAAATCAAAAACTATATATTTCTTCGTTTAGCCACCGCCTGCTGCCAAGAAAACCCCTGCTTCTCCTTTGCTTTCTGCAAGAGCTTCCGCAGCAACCTACTTTTATTTGTCTTACTTTCGCCGAATTCCTCAGTCAGGTAAGACCGCATTTCCCTTGACTTTTATACCTTTTTGGTTCCATGCTTGTCGATATATGCGAAAATTTTCCGAGCCTTGCGTCGCTATCTTGGGTATATTTCGCTGAGTTTCGGCATATCCGGTTCGTCCGAGTAGTCTTTGCTCCTTACTCCCTGCTAGATTTTCCATCTTCTTTGTTCGGTTGATAAGGATAGGTTTTTAATTTGGTTGTTACGACCCTGATTTTTCCCTCTGCCAGCCCAGGAATTGTTCCGATCCTAGGTACTTGTTGATACCCCAACCTTCATCCCATCGATAGTATTGCCCGAAAGACGCAATGTGCCTGGGCTAGCCTTTAACTGCTCTTGTTTTTGATATGATTGGCCCCCACGAGTGTGCCTTTTGTGCTAATTTTGCCCTTCTCTTGCATTATCTAGGTTTAGATGGCATCGTCTTCTCAGATGCAATCTTCACCTTCCGTGGATGATTGCAGTTCTTCCATGTCAGTCCGGAATCCAAACTCTCCAAAGAAAGTTGTCCATTGTAGGGTGACCGAGGTGAAGAATACCCTGATTGATACGGAATTTCCTTCACTCGGCGTGAGAGATGGCGAAGGGTACTCAATAAGGCTTCCTCTGGACGGCGAGTCGGTTGCCACCGTCCGACCCCGAAAAAGCCTACCTCACGTGCCCCATTTCTTTTTCTTCTACCGAGATGTTTTCGTCCAGCTTGGTGTAAGATTCCCTTTATCTGAATTTCAAATTTGCCTACTAAATCACCTGCAGCTAGCCCCCACCCAGCTTCATCCCAATGGTTGGGCTTTTGCCTTAGCCTTTGAGAACCTCTGCCGGGAAATGGATATTTGCTGCACCGTGCCGGTGTTTATGACCTTCTATTCTCCGCTGGAACTCGGCGGGTTTCGATCACCTTCCACAACCTTTTTTGGGTGGACCTCGCTGCGCGGGAGAAGCAAACATATGCTCTTCAAACCCTTTTGCGAGTCCCGAAAAACTTCAAAAATGCGTTTGTCAAAGTCGTAGCCCACCCTTTTAAATGCCCGTGGTTCCTTCGCCCTGATAAGTGTGGGGAATTAGAAGGTGTATTTCCTTTATATTGGACAAATACCCACCATAAGTTCAAAACCGCCGACTTCGCCCCCTCGTCTTATCGAAACCGAGGAAGCGTCGGTGGTGAAACTTACGAGCTTTCCAGTACACTTAAGTCTTTGATGGACCCTGCCGATCACATTCCCACCGTCCTTGTTCGTCGACGTGGACCAAAGAGTATAGGATTATGTGCAAATATTTTTCAGACGTATATATTGTCCATTTATATTATTACCACGACTAATATCATTTGTTGTTTTCACGCAGGACGACCGATGGGAAGACCTGAGTTTCTTGAAGCCTTTGACGAGGGCGCCGCTGCGGAAGCAGCTGTCAACCCTGCGAATGCACTCGCCCCCTCATTAGCGGATGAGCCCACCGTGAGTAGCGGAGTTCCAATCCCAGAGGGAGCAGGTATTGCGAAGGCTCCCCGAAAGCGTTCCGCGCCCAAAGATGGACCAAAACATGGTGAAAAAAGGAGGCGGATGCCCAAAAGCAAAAGCGTTGTTGGAGAAGAAACCATTGTGATTCCTGCACCGCCCCCACCTGTTAGAGAGGTTCCTACTTCAACTCCCGCCGAGGCCTCGCCCATGAGAGAGACTCCTACCACAGGCCCTGTACCTACTTCATCCACAAACTCGGTTCCATCCTCCTTCTCGATCCCTCATAGCCATGATGCTATGAATGGAGGAGCACTTTGGTCAGAGGGGGTAAACGGAGCTATTCGAGATCTTATGCGTTCGCCGCGCTCAACTGTACTCCCCCTCCATGCCCTCTAACGAAGAAAAAATTCAGTGGATTGAGATGGAGCGACAAGCCTATAAGGTGGCTTCCTTAATTCGGCCTTATGCTGCTCTCAGGATTCAGAACGCTCTTCGGCTAAGGTCTGTGAATGATTTGAAGCAGCAAATCTCCACGTTGAATGGTAGTCTCGACCTTGAGAGGAAAGAAAAGAGTAAACTCCTTTCTGAGAACCACTTTCTGAAAAGCAACGCAGATCTAGCCAAAATTACTGCCGAGAGGACCAGGCCCAAAAGGAACCGGCGATAACCGGGTGAGAAGGAGAAAGTGCATAAAGACTTGGCTACCCTTAACAAAAGATTTGTCACCGCGGTGGAGCATATTGCGAGGCCGAAACCAACTTGTCTTCCGCGCAAACCAATCTGGCTACCATTCAGGCTGAGTTGAAATTGGCCCAACTTGGATTAGATGCCAAGCAAACTGAGTTGGCCAACGCCCAAGCCGAGGTACTCCGCCTATCAAATATTTGTCGGGAGGACATGCTTCTTAAAGAAAAGATGATCTCGGACAATGAGCACCTTGCCGGCGTTCTTAAAGAAAAAGATGACGAGTCAAGCCACCGCACGAATGAAGATTGCAAAATACAACCAAATCGGGCGTTTATCATTTGAAAATGCCGTGGCTCAAATCCGGTGCTCAATCCCACTGTCGATCGAATACTGGCTGGGTTACATCTTCGGGCTTATGTTAGCGGCAAAGGCAGGTTGATTCCCCACAGTGGCGAAGATAGTGACGACGAGTCATCTTCCCGACACATTCGCGGTCTAATCGCTTCTTACTTTGTTTAGTAAAACGCCAAGAGATTTTATGTGTATCGCTCGGACATATATTTTTTGCAATATAAATCCTTACTTTTGATCCCGTCCTGCCTTACTGTAGTTTTATCGCTATGCATCCGTAATTGCTTGTGTTGCTGAATTAATGTGGTATGCTTAATGTCGGAAACCAGATTTTTCAAGATCCGGCTTCTACATGTTTTCAACTTACACGATTTTGGAAACCGGATTCTTAAATATCCCGCTTCTACATGTTTTCAACTTACACGATTTTGGAAACCGGATTCTTAAATATCCCGGCTTCTACATGTTTTCAACTTACACGATTTTGGAAACCGGATTCTTAAATATCCCGGCTTCTACATGTTTTCAACTTACGATTTTGGAAACCGGATTCTTAAATATCTGGCTTCTACGTGTTTTCAACTTACACGATTTTGGAAACCGGATTCTTAAATATCCCGGCTTCTACGTGTTTTCAACTTACACGATTTTGGAAACCGGATTCTTAAATATCCCGGCTTCTACATGTTTTCAACTTACACGATTTTGGAAACCGGATTCTTAAATATCCCGGCTTCTACATGTTTTCAACTTACACGATTTTGGAAACCGGATTCTTAAATATCCCGGCTTCTACGTGTTTTCAACTTACACGATTTTGGAAACCGGATTCTTAAATATCCCGGCTTCTACGTGTTTTCAACTTACACGATTTTGGAAACCGGATTCTTAAATATCCCGGCTTCTACGTGTTTTTAACTTACATGATTTTGGAAACCCGATTTTTAAATATCCTGGCTTCTACATGTTTTTAGCGTACACGATTTTGGAAACCGGATTTTTTTAAGTATCCTGGTTTCTACATGTTTTTATCGTACATGATTTTGGTAACCGGATTTTTAAGTATCCTGGCTTCTACATGTTTTCATCGTACATGATTTTGGAAACCGGATTTTTAAGTATCCCGGCTTCTACATGTTTTTATCGTACATGATTTTGGAAACTGGATTTTTAAGTATCCTGGCTTCTACATGTTTTCATCGTACATGATTTTGGAAACCGAATTTTTAAGTATCCTGGCTTCTACATGTTTTCATCGTACATGATTTTGGAAACCGGATTTTTAAGTACCCTGGCTTCTACATGTTTTCAACTTACACGATTTTGGAAACCCGATTTTTAAATATCCTGGCTTCTACATGTTTTTAGCGTACACGATTTTGGAAACCAGATTTTTAAGAATCCTGGCTTCTACATGTTTTTCAAAACAGCAGATGACAACTCTGTCGTAAAAACTGGGATCAGTCATTCTTTATTCAACCATCCGCGTTTACAAAACGCCATACGTTTAAAAAAGAAAAGAGCTAAACACGCCGATTTCCGAAGCTTGCCGACATCCGATCTAGATGTTTCACTATAGTAAGCTTTCAACTTATCCGCGTTCCATGTTCGCTTTATCGCCTTGTTTTGCAATGTTTCCACTTGTAGGCGCCTTTACCGAGGTTCTCGGTGACCGGTATGGGCCTTCCCGCTTAGGAGCTAGCTTTCCTTCCGCAGCATTCTTATTGCCAATGTCCGCCCTTCAAGTACGAGGCTCCCTTTGTCAAAAGCCCGAGGTCGAACCTTCTTGTTGTAACGTGTTGATATTAGTTGCTTGGTGCCAAATCTCGGCAATGCGCCGCAATTCGAACTTTATCTATCAGATCTAGCTCAACGGCAATCGCATTACCGTTTTCTTCTTCATTTTGCAGTGCCGTGACCCGCCGCCAAGATGATTCTCCAATCTCAATCGGAATCATGGCTTCGCACCCATACGTCAGCTTGAAAGGCGTTTCACCGGTTGATGACTGGACACTCGTTCGATATCCCCATAAGGCATAAGGCAACTGGTCCACCCAGCTAGATGTGGCATCTTCCATCCGCTTCCTTAGCCCATCCACAATGATCTTATTAGCGGCCTCTGCTCGCCCATTGGATTGTGGATGTTCTACGATGCGAAGTCTTCTTAATATTGAAATCGGCTACCAACTTAGGAAGCTTTTATCAATAAATTGTGTTCCGTTGTCCGTAACGATCTCGGCCGGGATGCCAAAACGTGCTATGATGTTCTTCTGTAGGAACTTTTGCACCCTGCTCGACGTGATTGTGGCGACAGGTTCCACTTCAATCCACTTCGTGAAGTAATCAACCGCCACGATAAGCCATCGTAATTGTCTGGAAGCCCGCTTGAATGGTCCTAGAAGATCCATTCCCCATTTGAAAAACGGCCATGGCGCTGAGATTGTCTGCTGCCTCCTGGCCAAAGCCTTAGCCCCCATGTGGTGACCATTTATCCCTTCATGAATTTCCAGCAGGACATACTGGGCCTCATTTGCCGCCAGGCATTTCATCATCGGAGAATGCATTCCTTTCCGATACAACTGGTCATTTACAAGTGTATACGAGGCCGCCGATCTCATGAGTTTTTTCGCCTCCAATGACTCGTCCGTGAGAATCCCTCTCTCAATGTAATCTATAATGGGTTTCCTCCAATCGTCACTATCCGAAATAAGCATCACGCAACCGGGTTCTCGAAGGTTTTGTTGAACAATGGTGCGATGATTTCGTGGCTCTTGGTGCTTGCCAATTTGGACAAAACATCGGCCCTAACATTATCTCCTCTCGGAATGTGTGCCACCGTGACCTCGTCAAACTCCGTAATAACCTCCTTTACCTTTCCTGGTATTTGATCATCAACGGTCCTTTTGCTGGTAGGTTCCATTGATTTGCGAAGCTACCAGGAAACATGCACTCTGCGAGCTCCACTTTCCTTAGCTTGGAGCAGACCCGCTATCAATGCTTCGTACTCTGCTTGGTTATTTGACGTTGAGAAATTAAAGCGCAGAGATAATTCAAGAGCAATACCTTCTGGACTCTCCACGATAATCCCCGCTCCACTTCCTTTGGTGTTTGACGAGCCGTCCACAAACAACTTCCAAGTATCCTGATCTTCCCCGCCTTTGACCGGGGTCACTCCATTACGAAATCGCCAACGCTCGGGACTTGATCGCGTGTCGAGCCTCATATATAATATCGAATTCTGACAACTCAATGGCCCAACCTACCATCCGTCCGGCTAGGTCGGGCTTATGAAGGATCTGTCGTATGGGCTGGTTAGTGCGAACGACCTACAAAGTATATAGGACTCGCCTTCCGTTGTTTCCTAGCCGCCGCGCGGCGCTTACAAACTCGTTCCCTACCGATAAGTACAGGATTAAGCTCTCTCTGTCTCAGGGTCTTGTCGATCTGGAGGTGCGGACAAACACTGCTTAATTTTGCCAAAAGCTGCTTCGCATTCAGCCGTCCATCCCTCAGATGCTTCCTTTTTCAACAATTTGAAGAAAGGAAGAGAGCTCTCATGGATTTAGGCAGAAACGGGTCGGTGCGGCCAATCGTCCGGTCAGTGTTGAACTTCCTTTTTGTCCGCGGGGGCTGCATGTCTAAGACAGCTTGGCATTTGTCAGGGTTAACCTCTATGCCTCTGTTTGTCAGCAAGAATCCTAGGAACTTTCCTGACGGTACTCGAAAGCGCACTTCGCCGGTTGAGGCGAATCCTATATCTTCGAGCTTGTCGAATGTCCGCCGTAAATCATCAATGTGGTTTGCCTCACTCAAGGATTTGACAATCATGTCATCAATATATACTTCCACGTTCCGACCAATCGATCTTCAAAACTCGGTTCATCATTCTCCGATACGTGGCTCCTGCATTTTTAACCCGAAAGGCATCACGTTGTAACGATGGTCGCCTTCTCGGTGATGAATGCCGTCTTCGCTGGTCCTCGGGTGCATAGCAATCGATTATATCCGGAGTATGCATCCATGAATGATAGTAACCGAAAACCGGAAGAACTGTCCACTAATTGGTCAATACTAGGCATCGGAAAGGAGTCTTTTGGGCACACTTTATTTAAATCTTTATAATCTGTGCAAACCCTCCACTTCCCATTTGGTTTTTCACAAGGACCACATTAGATAACCATGTGGTGTCTTGTATTTCTCGGATAAAGCCGGCTTCTAACAGCTATGCAACATGTGCTTCCAAAGCTTTCCGCCTGTCTTCCCGAGCTTCCGCTTCTTACGGGACACCGGGTAGATCCGGTCGGATTGCTAGCTCATGGCAACAATTTTTCATTTTTTCCTCTTTGCGTAGATCAAAATCGACCAAGTTTACCGACTTCCCTCGCGTATCCGCTTCTGGGTGCGTTGGCTGGGTTGAATCTTTCTTGACTGTGTTGAAATAACACTGACGAGACTCTTTCTGGTCTCCTTTAACAGTGATGATCTTATTCTTCCTGCTAATCATCTTAAGCTTTTGGTGCTTCGACGATACCAACATATCCCAATTGTGAATCGTTGGTCGTCCCAGGATTACGTTGTAAGAAGAGTCATCGACTTCTTTTACGCTCCTTTTTCCTCTTGTCGCCGTGGACTCCTACTCCGGTCTTCCACTGCCTCTTGCGCCCCGCTTTCCTTGGGTCCGAATCACGTATCTTTGGAGTTTCCCTCACGGATGAACTTCTCCACCGTATTCTTCAGTCCCAACACTGCTCAGTCGTGTGACCGTGCTGATCGTGAAATTCAAAAAACCTGGTTTTGTCAGCCGTTGCTCTCTTACCAAGAGCCCGGGGTCTTTCCACCTTCTTCATTTCAGTCGCTCCGACTTCTTTCCATAGTTTAGCCTGGGAGATTTTTAACGGTGTGTATCTGTCAAACACAGTTCCCGGGTTTTGCCACCAGTCTCTAGGCTACGCGGCGTCCTCCTGTAAGCATCTTGGTGATTTCTTTCCCGGTTTTCCCTCTCTCGGCGCGGTGGGCTCTTTGCCTTTTCTTTTCCGGCGTTGCCCGCCCTTTCCATTTGCTCTAGATCTAGATATTGCTGAGACCTATCATGAAAGTCACCAGGATGTAGGCCCGTTTCATGATAGATTTCTTTAGCCGGGATGAGACATCCAAGCCGGCTATTATACAATGCAAGTTTACCTCTTCCTTCAGTCACAGAATCTGCAATGCTACATTGTTGAAGCGATCTAGGTATTTGCTCAAGGCTTCTCACGATCCTTGCCTAACTTGAGCCAGTTGGAACTCTGTTTTCGGTTGCCGCCTACTGGTTGCGAAATGCGTCAGAAACTTTTGTTCCAAAGTCTTCATGTTTGGGATGGACAAATATGGCAACGAATGAAACCATAATCGCGCCGCTCCCACGAACGTTCCCGCAAAAAGTCGGGGTACCACGTCTCCGTTTATCCCCTTGACCATAATCTCCATTTTGAAGTTGTTTAGGTGTATCAAGGTTCCATCATACTTTGGTAATTCCCTCGAATTCAATCCCTTAGGATATACCGCCGCCATAACTTTGTCCGTGAACTGACCCAAAACTCTATCTTCATCCACTTCGCCTAACGTCTTTTTGGGAGGCGGGGATGCGATATGCTGTTCCTTGTCGATACGTTCCTTGGCGAACCGGCTCCTAGCCACGGTGTCCGTGCTCTTAACCGTTTCATCTTGGATCTTGTGACTGGCTTCCTTCTCCCGGTCTTTTTGTTCACCAATAACGACATGCTCTCCTCTCTGATGTTCATCCTGGTTGATCTGCACAAAATCTGATCCAGCGATCCGGTTCGAGCTTTCACCATTCTGACCTCCAATCCGGAGCTGTTTTCCTCTCGTCTCATATGGCCTCTTCTCTCGCTCCTCCTGCCTCCACACCATATTTTGACGCTCCAATTCTTCTCGAATAATCCGAGTGTTCTCGTCTTTTTGCCGCTCATGCCGGTATTCCATGCCATCTATACGCCGGATCAACGATCCTATAGTGTTATGGAGCAGGCGTAAGTCGGGATGCTCCATCTGGAATTCTCGAGAAGGATGAGGAAAACCCTCCACTTGAATTCCTTGACGAGCCTGGTGCAATTCCCGATTAGGATGGGGAGAATTGGCGGTATCCTCTGTCTCGATATCGACTGGTCTCTTCCCACCATCTCGCTCCGAGTCTACCGGGTCGAGTGTCGTGACAAGCTGTCCGGGTTAGAAGGCTGCTTGTGGTTCATCTAGTGGCGGCGGCGGTGGTCGTGTTGCATTAGTGCGACTTCTAGTCTTTGGCGGCCATATTCAGTGGTTACGAATAGCTTTATGATTTTAGGAATCGAGTTGTTTGACGATCCCCACGGTCGGCGCCAATGTTCGGTAGTAGAACACAAGTGTCTAGCCTTTGGGGCTAGGTATAATTGATCTTGGATCAAAGGTAGCGTCCGCTGATATCTATAGGGGAGATAGCAGCGGTCACCGGTGGATCACTGTGCTACACGGGGTTGGCTTTCGCCTGAGGGTGATGTGTGTGCACAGTGGAACAGAACCGTAAGAGTGTAATGTTCGGCGTGAGGACGTGCACTGGAGGTAACCTCTTATATATAGAGATTACCTAGGGTTTCGTTTACCTTGAGTCCTTCCACCGTGATCGTGCCTCCTTCCCACCCCGATCGTGCGCCTTCCCTTTCTGCATGATTGCTGGATTCTCGGCACGCTGTGAGGTAGCTGACGAAGCGCCTGATTCGCGGGAGGCTTCCTGCCAGGAGTTCTTCTATTGGGCCTTCCTCTGGTAGGCCCATTATTTGAATCCATAACACCTCCGAAAATGGAAGGAAAGCTGCCATCTTCCCAGGAAGATGGTTTTTTGACAGATTTACCCCTGAAATTCAAATTTGGCGGGAAGTTCGAACTTGGCGGGAAAGTTCAAATTTGGCGAAATTTTTTTTCTTCAAAAGTTCGAACTTAACAATAAAATATTTTTTTAAAATATATTTTAGCAAAAAAAATATTTTTTATTATTTTGAATTAATTTCTTTTGAGGGTAAAATAGACATTTCCTAATTCCTTACCAACTACCACCTCTTCATTTTCTTCCTACCAAACAACTCAAGTCATCTTCCCTCATCTTTCAAATCTTCCTTTCCATTCCTTTCCCTCCTCTAAAGTTCCTTTCCCTCCCCAAGCTTTCTTTGTAACAAACGGGTCCTAAATTGACAATAACAATAATTAGATTAACAAAAACAATTAAAATAATTAACATCTCGTAATAATATAAAGGTTTAAACAACAAAATAATCATATAAAGTAGGGATGATCACGGACCAGGCTAGACCGGGTTGGAGGTCAACCCGAAGTCTAGCCCGATATATGACCTCGGGCTGGAAAATTCAGCCCGAGGTCTGGTTTGGTCTGGTACCAGCCCGAGCTCGGGCTGGACCGGACCGGACCACTGGACTGCTTGAACTAGTCCAGGCAGTTCAGTTTTTTTTTTCCAATATTTTTTTCCATTTTTTTTTTGCCTTCTTGGGAGACAATATTTTAGCTCTAGTAATAAAAGTGACTTAGTGAAAAGTGATTCCTATAAATTAAAAAGCATATTAAGATGTTCAGACTCCGTGACTCAATGTAGTAGTGATTTTTTTTAAAAAAAAAAAAAAAGAAGAGAGCTCGGGTCAGACCGGACCAGTTCAAGGGATTTAAGTCCCTGGACCGAGGTCCAGTCCAACCTGAGCTGTTTGGTCAGGTCCGGTCCGGTCAAATTGTCCTGGACCAATTTTTTTCATATCAGACAGGGTCGGGTCAGACGGACTAGGCCGGACCAACCAGACCACGGGTTTTTTGATCAACCCTAATATAAAGGGGTGAAGATACGGGGAGCACATTTTATACTCATCAATTTGACGGGCAAAAATGTACTTATCACCTATTTTACTACTGGATGAGCGGTATAGATTTAATTTAAATTAATTTTTATATGTTAAATAAATTTCTATTCAATTATATACTTCTTATCCTTATTATAAAACACCAACTAACAATTCTCATAAATCAATAAAAACAGTTAAAGTCAATAAAGTTATCTTAAAATTTAAGTAATTTTCAATATTACCCCTATTAATTGCAATAAAATCTAATATTATATTATTATTACTCTCACCCACTACCCCTATTAATTATGGGCATACATGAAAAAAAATAATATAATTAATGTTCATTGGAAATAAGTAAGTACCTTATAAAAAGGACCAAATAGTCAAATACATTTGTTAGTTGGTGTCTTATAATAATTAATAAATATTAGAGGGAGTGTATGATTAAAAATAGAAATAATCTTATAACTATTACTGGTACTTCTTATAAAAATAAATTTATTATTCAAAAAATCACAAATTGAAATTAAAATTGAAATGGTGGAGATCTCATTGTAATAACTGTTGGCATGTTTGGGTCGACGTCACTGGATCCGTTTTTAATTTGTGTGATTTGAAAGCACACGATTTGAGTGGAATTACCGGAACAATGGGGTCCACCATCCACTTCTTTTTTTTGATTAAAAATATTATTTTGTTTATTTTATTTGCAACCCGTTCCTATTTCCAACTACCTCCAATACTAAATTTTGTAGAACTGGTTTATAGTTTTAATTACATTCCAAATTAATTTTTTATAGAACCAGAGAAGTAATTTCCTATTCTGACAAAACATTGTGAAACTCATATTTATGGGCCACCTGCGCTACGAGCTCCCAACTAATTTTTTTATCTATTTAAATTAGGATAAGAGTCAATTAAAGTAATGAAATTTAACAATCATGTTCATACTAAAGACCCGTTTGTTACAAAGAATTGGTGGGGAGGGAAAGGAAAGATCTCAATCTTCCCATAAATTTGGAGTGTTTGGTAGACAAAAAGTCCAGTCAGCATCTTCCAGTGAGTACTCATCTTCCCTTATTTGAGAGAAGATGCTTTCCATTCGAAAATGGAGGGAAAGTTGCAATCTTCTCAGGAAAGTGTTTTTTTGACAGATTTACCCCTGAAATTTGAACTTGGCGGGAAAGTTCGAATATGGCGGGAAAGTTCGAATTTGGCGAATGTTTTTTTTTCACGAGTTCGAATTTAACAAGAATATATTTTTTAAAAATATATTTTAGCAAAAAAAAATATTTTTCTTTTTTATTTTGAATTAATTTCTTTTGAGGGTAAAATAGACATTTCCTAATTCTTTACCAACTACCACCTCTTCATTTTCTTCCTACCAAACAACTCAAGTCATCTTCACTCATCTTTCAAATCTTCCTTTCCCTCCTCTAAGGACCCGTTTGTTACAAAGAAAGTTTGGGGAGGGAAAAGAATTTTGGAGGAGGGAAAGGAAAGGAAATGAAGATTTAAAAGATGAGGGAAGATGGCTTGAGTTGTTTGGTAGGAAGAAAATGAAGAGGGAAAGCTGGTAAAGAATTAGGAAATGTCCATTTTACCCTCAAAAGAAATTAATTCAAAATAAAAAAGATTTTTTTTTTGCTAAAATATATTTTAAAAATATATATTATTGTTAAATTCGAACTTGTGAAAAAAAATAATTCACCAAATTTGAACTTTCCCGCCAAATTTTATCTTTCCCTCCAAGTCCGTCAAATTTGAATTTCAGGGGTAAATCTGTCAAAAAACCATTTTCCGGAAGATGGCGATTTTTCCTTCCATTTTCGGATGGAAAGCATGTTCCCTCAAATGAGGGAAGATAGACCCTCACTGGAAGATGCTGACTAGACTTTCTGTGTAACAAACAGTCAAAATCCATGGGAAGATCGGGATCTTCCCTTTCCCTCCCCAAACTTTCTTTGTAACAAACGGGTCGTAAATTTCTTTCCCTCCCCACCAATTCTTTATAATAAATGGGTCCTAAGTTGCCTTTGGTGGGCAATTTGAACCCTGCCCTTATTCGATATGCTTTTGTAAAAAATCAATTTGTCACAAACTTATTAGGATAAACTATTTGAGAATGTTTAAATGGAAAGAATATCAAAAATTAAAATTCAAAAAAAATAATTGTTTCAACTTTAGTGTGACTTTTAGAAAGAAAAAAAAAAAAGTTGCCCATAAAATATAAGATAAGCGGGAGGCTGTGATTTGCTTCAAATCTAAATTAGAGTGATCCAACAAGTTGACATTAGGGTCAAACGAGTGGCCTGTAATTTCATATTTATATGGTTCCTCGCAATATGGCCCAACTGGTCAATGACTCAGGAACACATGGTCTTTTCTTATAGTTCGTCATGGTTTTATTACCAAGAAACTCAGCCATTAATAGCTAGATAAAGACAAAATGGCTAGTGTCTATTCATGAACTGTTGAAGTAAATATTAAACAGTCACAATTTACATGGACCTCATACATCATAAATGGCTAGAATCTATTGGTAGTGTCACAATCAACGTGTCGTACCGTGCGGAGAATCTTATTTTATAATTGCCATTAAAATAGAGGCCAGTAAACTTTATCCAAATTTGAAAATATATATTAATTGAAAATGAGAGTAAATCATTTTAATATTTTATAAGAGACACTGCAGATGCACGCGAGACCAGGCAACTCGCAGATTTGCTTATGAAATTATTTAATGTGAAGGGGAAAAATAAAAATAAAACAGTCTTTGCAATCGCAGTGGCGGACTCAGGATTTTAGGTTTGTGGGTGCACAATTAATTATGGGATTTCGGGGTTCGAGTGCAGCGCCCCCGAAAATTTTTTTTAAGGGGAAAAATACTTTTTGTAGCAAAAAGAGAGCATAAAAAAACAAGAATCAGCAATCCAATCTAACATAAAACAAAACAAACATTACAGCAATGTCCCTTGCAAGAATGACATAGCAAAGCCACCCATCTCCTCTCACATCCCAACCCAAAGACGTGAGCTTAAAATCAAAGGGAATCAACATTGTATACTAAAATTTAAAAAGCTACCAAACATGCTTTAGCAAGATTTGTCCTATTAGTAAAGTCTATTATTTAAAGAAAATTGTCAACCTAGCATTTGAATAGTGGCCCATCAATTTGCTACTTTAGTTGTGTAGAAAGCACTACTGTTGCTTTCGGGATTATCGTGGTCAGCAACTGATAATTAATTACATACCTCCGTTCCACCTTCAGCAGATTACACCATTCCAGACGGTGAAAATTTCAGCACAGAGAGCCAATCATCATCAGCAAAAGATACGAATGCAGCTTCAACACAAGAAGATAATCCTCAGAAGAGAAAGGCTTCTAGAAAATCAGATGAAAACGATGCTTCAATTTCAAGTATTACTCACACGCTTTTCTTCAAACACAAAAAGGACATGACTAATTCACCTACTCGCATTAATTAACTCTCTGCTTCTTTAACTTTTTCTCTTCCAAAAAGCTTCGTTCGAAGCACAATGATTCATTTACAGTTTGGTTTTGGTGTGTTACCAATTCCAGAGAGTCGGAAGAAGAGAATCGCTTACCCGTTCGAGATAATGAAGCGAGGAAAGGCGGAAGGAGAAACAGTGCTTGAAGACATAAATCGGCAGATGCGAATGAGCCCGGCGAAGCCGATTCCGCATCCTGTGAGAGATCGAGTGGGTGTTCCCTGCATTTCTGATCGTGGTTTTGGGATCTCAGGAAAATTTGGAAGGGGGGCGGCAGAGGAAATTTGGGGGAAAAGAAAGACGAGAGAGGGCAATGGAAGGGGAGGAAAAAAAAACGAGAGAGGGTAATGGAAGGGGGAAAAAATGGGTCAAAAGGAACATTGGTAGGGATCGAACCGTAGACCTGTGAGTGAGGGGAGGAATTAGAGTTTTTACTACTACCTATACATAATGTTAAAAATTTCTTTCAAATTATATATATTTTGTGTGTGCACTTGCCCACATTGACACTAACATAGGTCCGCCCCTGTTGCAATGTAGTCTACATTGCACCATTTTAATGTGCTTTTTTGAAGGGCAGAATTCCCTCTGATAATATCGTCCTTGCAGCAAATCTTATGCATCAAATTCATAATTCATCTTGAGGAAGAAAGAAATTAACGGCAATGAAAATGAATTTTTCAAAGGCTTTTGAAAATGGAAAGAAATTATTCAAAGGATTTTTCGAGCAGAAAATTAATAGAAATTCTAGTCCCAACATTTCCCATGATTAAAAATTGTTATATTCTCGTTCTCTAGGAGTGAGATTTACAGATAGATTGGGAAAATATCTTGGTATATGGGTTGATTCAGAAAGGAATAAAGTATAAATCTATGGTCAGGTCACATCTTCTGTGGAACAAAGGATAGCTGCTTGGAAAGCCAAACTTATATCTCAAGCTTCTAGACTCAATCACTCTCATTAAATAAGTGCTTGCGGTGTCAATCTTCATGTCTTATCTTGCATTAAGTTCCCACAACATGTCTGCAACCTCATTGATTCAAGGTGTGTGAATTTCTTTTGGGGAAGTAATGGTGACAGAACTTGAATCCACTTGAAAATCAAGGATTTTATTCTCCGACCAATTTCAGAAGGGGGTTAGTCATTTGTTCTATATCTCATGTCAACCATGCTTTGTTAGCTAAGCAGATTTGGCAAATTCTATCCTCCTCATCCGAATCTTTATTGGTAGAGATACAATGAAGCCCAAATATATTGATTTGAACAGTCCATCTATAATTAAGAAACCTTACAATTCATCCTGGATATGGAAATGCATTTATCAATGTACAAGCATCTTTTTACATCATTTGTATTGGAGAATGGGTAATGAAAGGGATATCTCCTTAAGCCACCCTCGATGGCAGCCCATGCAAGTTAGATCACCTTTTCCTAATGATCTAGAAAAAGTTCATGATGTTTTAGTGCATCTTCAAACTGGTGCCCAATACGATGGAGTGTCCTATTAGTTTCACATGACTGAATGGTTTGGTCTCTATTTACTTCTGGTGAATACAATGTTTCAACAGGATACAAGCTCATATCTGGTTTTTCAATGTCAAGAGTGAATGATGAGTTTTGAAAATTTCTATGGTCAATATCCTTGCCAATAAAGGACTTACTTCTAGTTTGGAAAATTGTGAATGCTGCACTTCCTTCAGTAGATATACTAAATAATCATCATTTGCAGGTTAATGGGTCTTTTCCTTTCAGATTCCTTCAGTAGATATACTAAATAATCATCATTTGCAGGTTAATGGGTCTTTTCCTTTCAGGTACAGGAAAGTCTCTTGCCCTTTTACTAGAGCAGTATGGTTTGAAAGCATTTCTGTTCAACTTCCTTTTTCATCTTTCTTATCATTTAAAATTTGGTTAAAATCAAAACTGGTTGCTCTGCATAGGGATGAGAATATGAAAACGGTGACCCTTATTATTAAGCTTCTTTCAACCACTCTTTCATTTTTTTTTCCTTTTTACCAAAAACACAAAAAACAAAACAAAAAGGAGATATTGAAAAAACTTAATTAATATTTTATCAAGTGACTTATTGATCATCAACCTCTTTTAAAAGTTGGTTTCATACTAGGGATGGTTGGTTACTTTTTCTATTAGCATCCCTTAAAAATGTAACTTAGGTTGGACACGGAAGCAAGTCGAACAAGTTTTTATATATGAATCTGTGGAAGCAGGAGAAGCAATTATTTAATTAAGTGGAGGTTAGATTGAAGTGAAACCCACCCCACCTGCTCTCTCCACTCTCGATGTTAGATTCCCATAATCCCACTGTTCTGATGTAGAACATAAATGTCTAGTCTCAAAGGGTTAGGATGTATTGACATCGGATCGAATGTAGCACCCACTGATATCTATGAAGGAGATATCAAAGAGTGCTTGCAGATCACTGTGCTACACAGGGGAGGTTTTTCGCCTGAGGGGTGGTGTGTGCGCACAATGAGACTGAATGATAAAGAATGGAATGGTGAACGTGGAGAACATACCTGGTGGGTAACCTCCTATTTATAGAGATTACTTAGGGTTTCGTTCTCCTTACCTTCAGTCCTTCTCACTGGCGTCGTGCGTCTCCCACGTCTTGATGGTGCCTGCTCCATTATCTGCATGATTCCTGGATTATCGGCACACTCAAGGGGTGATTGGCAATTTACCTGTTTCAAGGGAGGTTTCCCGCCTAAGGCACTCCTACTGGGCCCTGCACCTGTCAGACCCATTATTTGAGTCCATAACACCCACACTAATATTTCTTAATATTCACTATCAGTACAATATTGTTTTACTACGTGTTCCTTCCTTCATTTATTTATCACTTCATTAATTATTACTTTATTCTATCCAAATATGTATCCTTTTAATAATCCCACTTGGATTGGATACCTTGCTTCCTTCCCCCTTCTCCCTCTCGCTTTAACTACTACTGCTCTTATTTAATTAGTGTTGGCAACCATATGAAATATTTAAATTAATCCTTCTCACTCACACATTTTTTATTCCTTAATTTCCAAGTTTAACACATTGAACCGTGACACACTTTTTTTTACCCCCTCCCTGTTATTTTTTCTTTTAGTTATTCATCTAAGATTTTGGAGTACACGTTAAAAATTACAGTTAATGTTTTACGGAGTACTCTATTTTTTTAAAGATGATATATCTCTTTAGTTTATTCTAGCTATTTTTTTAATAATCACTTTTCTTGCGCCATAATTAAAGGAAGTGAATATAAGAATATGCTTGAAAATATTAATAATTAATTCCTTTAACTAATAAAAATACCTCCGCAGAATCCACCATCAACCATTTAAATTTTTTTTTTTTTTAAATCGAAGAATTAAATTAGAAACCTGAAGGGTCCGTTTGGTTTCATGAAACAGGCCATTCCCCATAAAGGAGAAAAAACTCCTGCCTGTTTTGAAGTTTGGTGGCTTGAGTAATACTCTTTCGATTTTAAATATAAGACATAGTTTATAATACAATTTCTACTACAAACTAACTATATTCTATATGGCAGTACTACTTTCTCACTCTCTCAGGAGACCTTCAATTACCTTGTCTATGCGAAAATTTGAATATATATGAGTGTTGGGTGTCAGAGCTTATACGTCAAAAGAAAATGGCCTCCACGTGGATCTGGATCTCTCTCCAAATAAAAAATAATACATATATGCAGCTATAATACAGTTGTTGGGAAGGACAAGGAAAGAGCATGTGAAGGGAGAATATCTCTCCCAGGAATTTCAACTCCACCGTCAAAAAAGATGTCGTAAACCTGATTGATGCCAAATCCCCATAATTTTTCAAACAAAGGAAATGCCAATCTACACTCATCAAGGAATCACAGCCCAGCTCTGCAATGTTTTACTCATTCACATATCCAACAAGCTAACCAACTATTGCTCAGCACAAAAATTACAATCCCCTTGAAGGAAATTGAACTATTGATCAATAATCTGTGACACTCTAGGTGTGAGGTAACACTAAAACAAGTCACTCCTCAATTAACAAGGAACACAAATTCTAGCTGGAAAACTCTTTGCCAATCACCCCAGGTCTTCTTCTAACACAACTTTCCTAGCAACCCAAAATGCATATGCCATCCTTATATGTGGCCACAAGGCAGTGCAGTTAGGTTTCCGCAGATTCCTCCACTGAGTAAAACGGTATTCAAGGGAAATATTTAGAGGGAATACGGTTCAAGTCTTCAGCCAGATTCCATGGTTTGAGAAGACACTGAGAAGAACTTCTAATTTGCAAATCCTCCACCAAGGGAAAGTCAAACAGGATTCAAGGGAAATAATAATTCCTCAGACAAATTCCCTGGCTTGAGGAGACACTTCTAATTTGCAGACTTTGAGGAACAATCACACATAAATATGCCTTCATTGATTCTATCCACCTCATCAAGGTCGATCTTTGAGGGCACCCAATCTATAACCAATCCAACAAAACAGTTATTCGAAAATGTACACAATCTTCTCCAAGCACAGCAGTAAAACACTAAAAGGTTAGTGCATAAAAATCAGAATTGAAGGGACAATTTGCTGTTTCAATCCACAAAAGGAACCAAAGAGGTACAACATGTTTCATTTGAAAATGTGTAAGAGTACCTTTGAAACCTGAGTTCCCTATAGATGAGCATTACACTAAGTAAAATTGGGATCAGTGCCAAGCACAAGTGCTCCAAAGAATGCCCACTGATAATGTAGCTATTTACATAATATATTTTCTTGTCAGCAACTGCTTCAAATTTTGCCAGCAGATAAATGCCTGCACAGGTCAGAAGAATCTGGTTAATTCTCAAGGTGTGATAAGCATCCTAGGTTAAACTCTTAGCTTATGCTAGCTGATATGCTGAAAAGCTCCTCCATAGACATTAAGATACGGGTCAGAGAAGTTTGTAAAATGTAATTAAAACAAATCTTTTAACACCACAGACAGTTTGCGCAAATGGCGGAAGATAAATCATTCAGAATGGTGCATTGCCAAAACAACTCAAGACCACAGATAAATTCATAGAAAACAGAACAATACTGCGGTTTGCACCCAAGGCAGGAGTTGAAAATTTTCATGGCTAAGACCTTTCCTGGGCTGAATTGTTCTATCAGAATAAGTTTTTGGCTGGTTAAAAAGCTCCAGTGGACACAAAAAATTAATGAGCTAACTTGATCGATATTTCTGAGAGAGAAAGCCAACTAGCAAGCACAAAACAGCCACCAAACTTTAGAAATTGGATAAAGAATTAAAATGGTACATCCAAGCCCTGCCTTATGTTATAAACATACACAAATTTAGAGATTAGATTCTTAATCACAGTACACCACAAAACTTAAGAAGTTAGATAGTGTTAAAATGGTATATTCAAGTCTCGCCTTATGTTAGAAGCATACACCAAAAACCACAGCTTTTAAAAGCCACATCCAATAACCAATGCAGCTTCAATCCTCTCGACCTCGTCATCATTTCAACATCTTGGATTAATTTTTCTATTTTTTTATTTGTTTTCATAAGCCAGCTAATCTTAATACTTCAATTTTCAGCTTAATCAAAAGGAGCAGTCTTCCCTGTCTCAATCCGACCAGTTCATAGGTATAACTGTAGATGTTTCAAATCAGGGATACAACTCCCCCAAGAATCCACTATCCACCTCTAAGAATCCGTAATGGGCAACGGCCAAAGTGATTAACAGTTTCTTTTTCATAACACACATATCAAATTATCAGGCCAAAGAAAAATTAACCCAACTCCGCAAGCAGAGAATGAATCTCAAAATTTCATTACTGCATAAAATTTTATTCAGTAACTGTTTGAAATTATAAGTAGCCGCTTTCCAGATTAAAAACAGGAACAGGCAACGAAATAAAATTAGAAAGGGCATCAAATAACTAAGTCCAAAGTTTACCCGTTGACCAAAACCAATAAGTTGAGTGAGTATATCTGGAAGGGTACATAAATGCCACTCCTGGAATAGCGAAAGGAAGAATCAACTGGAATATCACGCAGAACCTAATATCACTATAAATCCTGCAACCAACTAGCGGACAGAATTCAGCAAAAAGCTCAATAACAGTTTTAGCATTTTGAGATAAAAGAAATCAGAGAGAGAGAGAAGCAGCTTGGAATATACCAAAAACAAATAACTAACCGTTCATAAGCTACACTAAGAAAGGAAGCAAAAAGAAGTGTAAACAAACAACATAACCCAATCCTCTGGCCAATTCTTTCAATAACCAGACAAGAGAAAAGAAAGGCGTAGGCCACCATCATCTGCAGTTGACAAATCCAAGAACTTAACTTTAGTCGGAAAATTGAGAAAACCACGCATCCAATACCAAATTGACCACAAACTTTCATATCATACTCATGGTTATGACTTCCATTTATAATAAAAAATTACACCTCTTTCGTTTTTGAAACTAATCTTGCCTCTCAGAGATAATAAGTAGCAGTTACGGAGTGGAAACCAGCTCAACCCTCAGAATATATACGTTGTCAAATCAAGAAGATAAATAATACTAACCGGTAAAGTGTCCCATAAAACTCGACTATTGTCTGGCTTCAAATGGTAATAAGCAGAGCCAAAAGCAATCCCTACGATTCCAGCGTAATACAGCGCCCAAGCAAAAGCCTCTCCTTGAGAACTGAAAAACCCGTTGCCAAGCCAAAAAGAAAATCCGGATTTTATCAACTTGAGCGACTACAATTACCAAATTTTGCTCGAATTGTCACAGCCTCATAGAAAGCCATACCTTATGTTGAAAACACCACCTTCAAGAGTGAAAACTAAGCCGAGAACACCAACAACCAAAAATGGGAAATTTGTGATCACATTCAAAGTGCTGGGAACGCCTGTAAATACCCAGAAACTAGAATATTATCAAACTTATTAAACGATCGATCAACCAAAAAGGGGGTGAAAAAGAAATTTTCAGAGGGCAGTCAGTTACCGAGAAGATTACGCATGTCAAGAAAATGGTGGTGGTACGGAGAGCGAGGGATCTTGGGAGTGAAGAATAGGAAGACGATGCAGCCAAAAACCATTCCTGCCCATATACGAGTTCTCTTCCACCTTCTCAACTGTTGATTTGCCACCCAACTCATCGCTCCTTACTCTGTGTGCTTCAGTGCATTTTCAAATGTAAGACCGCTTCGAATACGTTAGGGTGAAATGTCTCTTTCAATCTCCTCGCTAGAGCCCGCAAAAAGGAGTGACCCCCTTTGGGATTTTGATTTTGATATGAGTCCGCTTACAAGTTGGTTGCCAGGAATACAAAAGGACCTGGTTTGATTGAAAATCGAAGCATTTAGTGCACAAACCTCGTTTGTCGACAAAATCCGTCGTCGCAGTGTGCTTTGATTTCGGGTGGGCCTCTTGCTCTACCAAACCATAATCAAAGACTTCTTTCTTTCGTCGTGACTCGTGATCCATGACATGAGGCCATCGCTGTCTCTCTCCTTAATCCCTCTTGCAGATGCGGCTCTTCGCGTCTGTTTGTTTACGCTCCCTTCTCTTCTCTATCCATTCAAAATAAGGAAACAAACCACCCTGCATATTTAATGGGAAGCAACTAATTCAGGGAAAGTTACATACTTCGTAATAAAGACCCCGACATGTTTTTTCTACGAAGAAGATGCCTATATAGGTTGAAATTCAAAATGCCTCCGAGATTATTTTAGTCTCTATTATTTTTTGTCCCTGTTATTATTTATTAGTTATTACCGGCTTACCGCTGCTATAAAAAGGGCATATGATAAAAGTCGGTTAATTTTCTCACTTTAAACAACTGTTTTTTTTTTTCAAAATCCTAAATAAATACCATTTGAACTTGAAAAATTTTAATAAGTCTATTAAAAGATGAAAATAATATAAAGATAACAGAAATCAAATTGAGATTTTATAATGGTGAGGAATTTATCATTATGCTTACAGTTTTTAAATAAAATAAATAAAAATGTGCCGCCGGAGTAGCATTACCTGCCTGGAGCTTCGACTCTTGCCTGTTTGCAATTATGGAGAGCCTGAACTCCAACCGCTGGGGGCTTTTTTTAGAGGGTGGGTTGAATTCGTTTTTATAACAAAAATTGAAATAAAGGATAAGGTGTGGGATTCGAATACCACTCATGCTTAATTTTTTTTTTTGAAAAAAAGAATTCAACCCACCCCAAAAAAAACCTTTGGTGCCGGCGGTGGCAGGTTGGTCAGAGCTGGAGCTCTGGGGGGTGGGCAACGATGATGCTCAGCAAGGGCACCTTTTTTAAAAAAATTAAAATTAAAATTGTAGGTATAATGTTAACTTTATTATGAATCCTTTAAAATCAAAATTTGATCTCTATCACTTTTATATCATTTTCATGTGTTAACTTAGTTTTTGGGGGGTTTTTAATTTAAATAATATTTATTTAGAATTGCCGTTTTTGTTTATAAGTCCCTTTAAACGACTGTCGCTTCTTCATATTCCTCTTCTTATCAATATGAATATATTCCTCTGGTTAACTATCGCTTTATTTGCTTTTATACATTTTCGGACAAAATTATATTCCTCACATGAATAAGTGTGCGTGTGTGTGGGGATGCGTGAAAAATGAGTAATAGGTGGAGGGGCTAATACATCCCATACAGGTGCTAAAGAGGATATGATTGATAACTTTTTTTTTTTTTTTTTTTTTTTTTTTTTAAAAAGTTTTGGAGGGTCAGCCCATAAGGATCCATTTTTGGTGATATGATTGATAACTGAGCCCATAAGGATCCATTTTTGACGCAATGAAGCCCGGTATTCCAGGCCCATGGGCCCAAGTTACACCAAGAAATTGAAAGGCGATAATGAACCGGCATTCATTGTATACCACACACCAGAGGCGGATCGAGGTTGAAGATAAGTGGGACAAGTGACCACCCTTGAATTATGATGGAGACCTAAAAAATAAGGGAATTAAAATTATGATGTATTTGATAATATTGATAATAGAGGTTTAAACTTCTCATGTTGCATGAGAATGAAAATATTTTTACACACACATGAAATGGTGGGACCCACACACACATATATATATATAATTTTAATTATATATATGTGTAGGGTCCTACCATTTCATGTGTGTGTGACATGAAAATACACTTCTCCTACAACATGAGAAGTGTTTTTCCCTTGATAATAAGGCAATTATGATGGAATTCTAAAAAATAAGGCATATAAGGATGGCATTGTAATTATTTTTATTATAATATACTTTTGTTATTAAGATATATATATTTGAACTTATTTATTTCCTACCCTTCATTGTAATTTATGTAGCTGCATTTCTAACAACACTTAGCTTTGCTTTTCTAAATGACAGGTTTGTAAAATAACTGTCTCTTTTATTACATCATCAATACTCACTTAATTTCATGAATATTTTTTTGATATTATTTTCTTTTCTTGTTTATATTTTTTTTTTATTTTTTAATGCATTTAAAACTTTTCTTAAAAAAAAATTCAGAGGCAACCCCTCAATAATTATGTAGACACAAACAAAAAATCCTAGCTCCGCCACTATCACACACCATGCATAATAGTTGGGCCCTCTCTTCGAAGACTACCAATTACATAAGGCCCCGTAGCATTGGCAGTTTATAGTTATAAAACAAAGGCCTCACCATCAACAGCACAGAGCCCTAATCCTGGCGACAGACAGGACTCAGGAGTGATTCATAGGGCTCATACGTAGCTTCTTTCTTAGTCATATAAAATACTCCTATATTGGGAGATTGAATGATTAGGCCCTTGGTCGTCACCACATTTATTTTAATTATCTGCATGCTCAATTCAACATTATCCGCAGGCCTCCACCCCCTACTCCTGCTTTGTGATTCTCAATGATTTGATTTCCCAATCATATATATGGTCAATCTAAGAGACAGATATGATATATATTACTACGTATATACTGTGCTGCATATATCTTTCAAAAGTCAACTAGTTAGTTAACCATATATATATACATCCTCCTTTTCGAGTGTAATGGAATTGGAGTTCAGGTTAGCTCCAACCTGAAGACATGGAATGTGGGGTCCTTTATTGTGTCTATCAATTAATTTGATCCTTAATTTCTCCATTCTTTACTCAACTATCCTGAACTTTTGATCATTGTTGAAAACAGCTCAATCATAAGCAGTAAAATGAACTTCCCCATATAAGAGCCAATAGAGATCATTATATCCAGGGGGACATATATGTGTGTGTGTAATGATTTTGAGGCTCACGTGAAACGAGAGTCAGTTACAGGAGTTGAGGTTATTTCAGTATCAACATGTCCAGACTGAAAAGCTTATCCTTTCTACATTGAAGAATGCCTAATTGGTTTATATATGCGTATAGTTACTGAGAAAGAGTAAAATCAAAAGTACGTCCAGCATGCAGCAGGAGGTAAAACAATAATGGAGTGAGAAAAGGTATTACATGGTTGAAGGACAGAGAGAAGGTGTGGGGACTAATTCAGAGGCTGTCACTGTCAGCATCTGATGTCTTTTGGCAATATATCAAGATCCTCGATCTCTACTTGTCTCTTTCTCTCTTTTGATGAGATCTAAAACGATCCTCTTTAATTTCACTCTTGCATTTTCTTTCAGCGGATATATTGACTTTTGTATAGTCTAAAATGAAGCTACTTTGAAATATGAAAGACACGATATTAGACTAATTTATATATTAGTTTACAAAAATGAATGCTCTCATATGAATCAATAACCTCTTCTCTGGAGTTTGACGTCACCTTATCCTCAAGTGTATCAAGAACAGCAGGGGCAGTAATGTCAGGACTCAGGAGAGGTGGAGCAGTAACATTCAACGCCGCGTCGTCCTTTGCGATTTGTCTGTCCTTTCTTAAAAGGAAAGCTGTTTTTGTCTGATGCATGAAACCACGTGAATGTCAGAGACACACACATCTTTTTCTTTTACCCCTCCCATTTTCTCATTTTATAAAACCCTACCAACTTGTAATCGCCCCCATTTTAGCTCTCTCTATCTCACTCTCTGGGCGATCCATGACGCCTGTTTAGCTGAACCAATCAACCAGCTCATAATCCCCCTCTCGGCTCTCACCGATCACCACCAGAAAGAAGATAAACACCATCTCTTCACCAGTTCTCAAACTAGTTCTAGCTCATCTACGTCCTACTTCCTCCATATTTCAATACTCATCACGCTCTATGGATATCGGTAAACAACGCCGGCATGATCAAGAGGTAGCTAGCTAGGATCATATTCTTTTTCACGTTAGTTCATTAGCTGTATAGTCGTGCTCGGCTATTTTTGTATTCTCATGCTTAAATTAAAGTATATATTCGCATGCTTGATCTTTTTTTAATTACTAGACATTCATCAGTGTCATACATCTTTGGCTGTTTGATCACTCCCTCAGTTATTTGCTTTATATATGTGTGTGTGTGTGTGTGAAAAGTCATACATACGTAAATATAATAGCTAGAAACGTTTAATTATCGCAGTTCTAAGCTAGATTCTCGGCCTCTATATGTGCATCTAAGCTAGATTATTTCATGATAATAATCAGCATGATGAAACATTTTTTGAGTATTTGGCACGGAGGTGTTGATTCCTTGGCTTTATTGGGTGATAATTAAGCTGGAAGCAACTTTCTTAATTAACGCATGCATGTATGACTACTTCAGGCAGATATGGATGATTGGAGCAGCGTTCGTGGCCATGAAAAGGACAGAGAAGAAATCAACAGAAGCAGCATCAGTGGTCACAAGGATTCTTCATCAGCAAAATGGAAGTGTTCAGATCAGATGTGGGTGATGCGAAAAACGAAACAACCGATCACCTGCCCAGAAAGTAACAGTACGGAGTGTCACAAGGCATCAAGTTATAGTCCAACATGGCAACAGTACCAACAACGACGACGGCCCTCTAATAACACCAGTAGGGTTTGTTCAGATTGCAGCACAACCAGTACTCCACTTTGGAGGGGTGGCCCTAATGGTCCCAAGGTCCTACTCTTAATCTTCTTCACTATTATATATATATAGTTTCGTTCACCTAATTAATTAATGTTAATGTAATCGATTATATATTCACTAACTATGGTTCTGTGATAATATGGAAATGGGGGTTGCAGTCACTTTGCAATGCGTGTGGTATTAGGCAGAGAAAAGCAAGAAAGGCAATGGAAGCAGAAGCTCGAGGATGGTGTGCAGAGACCAGAATAGTGCATAACAACAACAAGAGGCAGGTAATTATGAAGAACAAGTCTGATAATGAGTGTCGAGGGAAAAGGAAAGTGACTCTCCAGGATTTTGAATTCACTTTTAGCAGAAACTCCGTCGTTTTTCAGCAACCAGTGTTCCCACGGGATGAAGTAATTGAAGGGGCGATGATTCTCATGGATTTATCTTGTGGCCTTTTTCCCTTTTAGATTGTATTGATGTTGCAGCAAAACCCATAGATATGGTTCGTGGCGCTTCAGCCTAACTTATCGTCTAAACATTTTTAACAATCAGTGAATTGAGCTTGGGTCTTGATGAGCCTTAACTGACTTGATTTAGAATAATTTAATTTGTACCTTCAATTCTGTCCTTAACGTCAATTGTTATTATATACTAGTTTTTTTTTTTTTTGCCACATTTGATCATGTGTACTATTCTTTCAATATGAGTTTATAATTAAATGATAATAATTCAGAAATAAAATTGAATAGACATAAGGAACTTGACTTAAGTATTTTTTTTTTATACAAGTCACATGGCTTTTGGCCGGTTTATAAGTATCAATTTCACGCAGGCCAAAATTTAAGATATTGTCTATAAGGTTATAGACATAAATCTGGTTATGATGTTTATTTTTGAAATTTAGAGAACTATTCTTTTTATGATTTTTTATTTTGGATTTTTTTATAATTTTGATATGAACATCTCTTTTTTGCATTTCCACTCTTTTCATCCTCTTTATTTTAAGACTAGAGAAAATCAACTTCTAAATGGTTCAGATTTAGTTTTTTTTTTTCAAAAAAAAAATACATAGAGGTTCCACTCCCGAACTTTTAGGCCATGGGCTGGGCTTTAATCACACAGCGTAATATTCTAATTGGGCCAGAATTGAAAGAGGCCCATAGATATCTTCAATTATAATTTATTTATTTATTGCCGAAATCCTCCTATCAGTTTTCCTTTTCCAGCCAAACCCCCAAAGATCATCTCGTTTAGAAAAAAATGAATGAATGACGCATGAAGGTATTGTCATTGCGTGTATGAAGTGGGAAATTTTCCTAATTTGTTGGGCCATGACACACACACACACACACACATATATATATATATATGGTTTATCGTTTGTCATGTCACTTACATAAGATTATGTCAAGTGAGCCCAAAACTACGTCGTTTTGGGAGTTAAGGAAATTAATGAATGGTGTTTTTATATTTTTGTTTTAATATTTATTATATGAATTTTACTAAAAGATCATTCATTAATTCTCCTGACCCAAAACTACGTCGTTTTGAGAGTTCATTAATTCTTTTAACCCCAAAACGACGTAGTTTTGGAGTGAGTTGACATAACCTTATGTCAAGTGACATGACAAACGATAACCCCATATATATATGCGTAGGGATTCTCTCTTGATCATTTTCTCATCGTTCTTCATTGTCTCTAAATTATGTCCGTTTAATCAATATAATACTACTTTATTTTTCTCATCTTCCTAACGACCTAGATAGATTGACAAGGAAAGAAGAGAAAAAAGGTGAAGGAGAGACTATATATATATATATAGACACATAAAACGGATTCCTTGTACCAGTACTTGGCCGTATAATCTGTACTGTGGAGGGAATCCTCGTACTGCTTTTTTTGGCACCGTAAATCGCAGCGCCTGATTCCTAATCCTTCACATAAACAGTGTCCCCCAAGTGTCCAAAGATAATATTGGGTTTGGTGTTTGCCACAAGAGTATATATGGCCAAAAAATGAAATTAACATTTTGGTTTAACAAATTTATTCAAATTATTGTAGTAACATGAACTGAGGTCTCAAGTTTGCGTTTGACCCGGCTTATGATAAATGTAGTTATTGATTTTCAAACCCCAGTAAATACCATTGATTTATCATCAAACCCATTTTTTTCAAAATCTATTACTCCCTCTCTCCGATCCTAATTATAAGACTTAGTTGACTTTTTTTTAAGAGATTAAGAAAACTAATTAAATTACTTTAAAGTATTTTTATTTTTTCTTCTAAACTAATTAGATTGACTAATAAACTAATATATAATCTAAAGATACACAACATATAAAATAATTAAGTAATTTATTTAGCTTCCTTAATTTCTCAAAAAAAAATCAATTAGGTGTAATTAAGATAGGAGGTAATATGTTTCAAACCATTGTTATCTACCCCCACCTCATAAACACCGAGGAGATAGTCGGTGGTAAAAGATATTCTGATGTTCCAACTGGCTACGACCCAATAGTGCCTTTCAAAATAGGCCCTTTCATAATATAAATATAATCATTTAAAGATGTGTATCAAATGAAAAAACAAGCAATCATTTAAATATATATTTTTTTAAAAAAATCAAATACCATATTTTTTAAATTTTTTTGTTATGTTATAAATTTTTTAAATATATTTCGTTGAATTCCTATTTGTCAAAACTCGTTGACAAAATTAGTCAAATTTCGATTAAGTTGTTAAATGTTTTTAAGTAAAAATTACTCAATTCTGTCTAAATTTACTAAACATATAAAACAAAAAATTAGTAAATATTGGAAAAACGATGCTAACAACCCGAACTCAAATATATTTTCAAAGTATAAAAGAGATGTGTATAGTAAAGATAAAACAGAAAGATAAGTAAAGTATTTTACTCTGTAAAATATAATTAGACAAATGCTTAGTTTATTAAATTAAAATTTGAGAAATGAGTTGTAGGAGAAAATCAGTGCCTATTTGATTAAGTGGTAGGAGCTCAAATAAGTAAATATTTCTCATTACTCTCGCTCCTAAATTCTAGTTGCCTCAGCAAATATTTCTACTCTTATTTTTGAACAAAAATTCTCATATTTGTTTAAAATAATATTAACAAAACAAAAAGTAAACAGGAACGAAAGTTTTGTGCTTGCTTGGAACATTAACTGGATCTTTTAAAAACAACTTTTCATTTGAGAGAGTAATTTTACGTTGATTTACATAAATAAATACTTTTATAAACTTTTCAAACATGCCCTGTTTACTAGATTGACTAGGCTTATCCATTCACAAACGATGAGGGATACCAAGCATGGAAACATGAAAGCAAAATCAAGCAAGATCAATTTTTTTTTAACACGGGGCATAAATTCTGGCCTATTATTAGGCGTCCAATCCTCTCACTATGTGGTCAACCAAAGGCAGAGGCTGAAGATGATGGAGCATATAAAAAGCGATTCAGAATGTGGACAAACCATGAGGTCAGGGTGAAGCATTTGTTTATCTCTGGGGTCATAAAGTGCATTGGAGGGAATAGGTATGGGTGAGCGGTTAATTGAAGTCTTTCAATTGGTCGAAGCTTGACGGGCAAGACTGCGCCAGTTAAAGGAATATGCTTTTTTTTGTTTGCAGGTGTCGTAGGTTTCGTCACATTGCGCAGGAACGAAGAGGTGATTTACCTAATTCAGAAAGAAAAAAAAAAGTGAATTTGTGATTCTTCATGATCCATGTCGAGAATGAAGCATCTACTCAGAAAACTTCATATCGGTGGTGGTATAAATGATCACCAGAGATTATCGCCTGAGACTCGCCCAGTGCTCAGCCCCACTCCCAATCTCACTCCATCTTCTTCTACTTTGTCGTCCCCTACAGCAATGCCTACCGTCACTCCAACTGAATCGGTTGCTGATCGGACGGCTGATGATGTTACCGCCAGCGTTAGTAGCGACAAGGGAGTGGACTTCAATCTCTTGGAGGAGGAGTTTCAGATGCAGATGGCTCTGGCAATTAGTGCTTCTGATTCTGATGTTCGCAAGGACCCCGATTCTGCTCAGATCGATGCTGCCAAACAGATGAGTCTCGGCTGTCAAACTTCTGTAACTGACACCGAAGCCCTTGTCCAGTTTCAATCTCTTCGTTACTGGGTATTTTTGTTTTCATATCTAATTGACTTTTCATGCCTTCAATTACGATTATTATGGCCTTGAAGTTTAGTGCGCTGGAGTGAGGATTAGGTCTAGGGCCATTTGTTGTCTGGGGGATGATGTTTGGCCCTTAAGTATGTATTGCACCGACGTTAATAATCGGCTTGTCTTCAGAATCTTGAAAATCTTGATTTTCTCATGGGGGCTTTTTCTCGATAATGTAGGAACTGTACTGAATTTCTGATGAATAAAATCTTGTGGCCGTCCATCAGCAAATAAAGAATTTTCAGCTACACTTATATTAACCAGAAACAGTGACTAATCAATTTTGTTTATTTCGGTTCTTACTGAACGTTTAATCCACTCGAGTATATTACTATTTATAGAAAATCAACATTTAGTGAGCATTTTAAGGTCAAATATTGTTCATGATGCTAGGATTTCTAACTAGTATTCAATTTATCACTCACAGAACTATAGTGCCATTGACTACGAAGAGAAAGTGATGGATGGATTTTATGATGTTTATGGCATCACCTCAAATTTAGTTGAACGAGGAAGGATGCCATTGTTGGTTGATCTGCAAACTACATCCTTATCAGAAAATCTTGATTATGAAGTGATATTGGTGAACCGCTTGGTTGATACTGAGCTGAAGCTGCTTGAGAAAAAAGCCTATAAATTATTCAAGAACTCCCACTTTTCTCAACAAGGACTAATCTTAAGTGGCCTGCTTCAGAAACTTGCTGACATTGTTGTTGATAGAATGGGCGGGCCAGTTGGTGATGCTGATGAAATTTTGAAAAGGTGGACCATGAGGAGCCGTGAGTTAAGAAATTCCTTAAGAACCATTACTCTTCCCATTGGCTGTCTTGATGTTGGACTTTCACGTCACCGTGCCCTACTTTTCAAGGTTGTGATGTGTTTCAGTTTCTCATTTAAACGTCTTTCCAATTTGAAACGCATGACTCATTTTCTTTTCTATTTTCTTTTTTGGCAAAAAAAACCTAACTGCTTGAAATAGATTCTTTTGTGTCTTCTAATTCTAATCATCATTCCATTGTGTTTGCATGCATTTATTCAATGTGGAGTGGTATTGTGGCCCATTTAGCTTGATCTGTCTGTCAAGTGACAAGCTGTGAGCATAATGGTCGCATGATTATTATATCTGGACCCTGAAGATGGTGGTGATTTTGTTTTAACCTAATGGAAAATAATAAAGCAACCTCGAGTTTACCATTTACAAACTTTATCATGTGGGCTGTATACAGAAAGCTATAATGAATTTTCCCTGTCTGGCTTTTAAGAAGCATTAGTTACCATGTTACCCTCAATATTGACATTCATCTGAAGCTATTTATGCCATTCTTCTGGGTGCTTAGGTACTTGCAGATAGAATGAATGTTCCCTGTATGCTGGTCAAAGGGAGTTATTACACTGGAACTGACGATGGAGCTGTGAATTTGATCAAAGCTGATGATGGAAGGTAATGTTCTTTTGGTAAAGTTTTAGTTCCCTGGTGTTAAGTTTACTCAGTGCTGCTTTGGTCTGCCGCCTATCTTTTATATTAATATTTTTTCGCAGATCTTTGGTGTCTGGGTTTTATCTGATATAATCCCCCACCTCCTTCCATATCTTTTAAAGCCATGCAGATGATAATTTTTTGTATGAAAAAGGGCTATATAACTTCCTTCTACCGCCTACTTTATTTCATTTTCTAATAAAAATTATTTATATTTTTCAGCAAATTAAAGTAATTACAATGTAGTTTTGATCTGAAATTTTTATTTATAAAACCTATTAGAGAGAGAATTGACATGCGAGCCACTAGTAAAGTAATTAATATCATGGTATGCTAGAAACGGGGCTTCTTAAAGAAAGTTTATCCCATATTCTTTTATTTTGCAGTCTCATCACACTGCAAAAAATATTCCTTGTTTGAGGAAGAGAATTTGGTTCTCCCTTATTTAGTTCAGAAGAACATAACATTGTTGAAAGGCATGGATAACACTCTGTGGTGAATTTGGTTTATGTTGTGACTTGTGAGAGATAAATTATCTATTGCAAACTGGTGAATATTGTATAGAGGCGCATTAATAGCACTCTATGCCTTTTGGATGCTCTAATTTCTACAAGGTGCTCTATGTAAACTTACCACCTAGTGGGACAAGGCTTTGTTGTTATTGTTGCTATATGTAAACTTAACTTTTAAGAGAACACACAAACCATGCGTCTTACATCTTTTGTCATTTTGCTCCTACCCTATGAGGCACAAAGTTAAAACAAGTCTACTGATCTTTCATGTACACTGTAAAAGTACTTAAGTATTGTTTATTTGTTAAACTGATGCAGTGAATTCATTATTGATCTGATGGGTGCTCCTGGTGCTCTTATTCCTGCCGAAGTACCCAGCAGTCAGCTCCAAAACTACAGTCTACCTGTAAGGGGCTGTGCAGATATCGTGGGGGTACCAAAAGACACACATTTGATGTTAGATGACGGAAGTAGAATGCTGGCAGTTTCATCTGATCTTGGAAGATGTTCAACAGTAGGCAACACTTGGCCAGAAGAATTAATAAATGTTGGCAGTAGAAAAATTCCAGTTGAAAGGATTTCTGTTGGAGTAAATCCAAGAGATAGGTTTGGACATGAATTTGGGAATCATCTTCAGTCAGTGCACAAGTCAGGTGAAAGCTCTTCACATGCAAAAGCATCCCCCGCAGAAAAAAAGCAAGTGAAAGATGTATCAAAAGGGCCAGGTTTCGCTCAAAAATTACACACTGTTCAATTAGAAAATTGTGCCCTACCTTCATCTGAGCTCTTTTCACATAAAAATTCACAAAATACAGCTCAAGATAAAGTATTCGAAGATTTTCCTCAGGTTAGTGAAAATAATTTTGAAACTTCTGTTCAAGCTGGTCCAGATAACGCGTTATCAAGCTATGAAAAGTCTGTCAAATCCCCTCAAGTGGTGTCCTCTGCAAGTGACAATATGAGGAAGATGTCTGTTACTTTTTGTAATGGAATTGAAGAGTTGGAGCACCTAGAAGCATTAAATATGGATAGTGCTCCATCCAATCCTCATCAGAAGCATGAAGAGCAATTTCTTGAGTTGTCCTTGCCCAAAGCAGCTGTGTCTTGCAAAAGACAAAGTGGGGTTAACTTTGCTTATGAAGACGATGATGATGAAAATCTTCTTAATGATAAGGTTGGGGGGGCTTTTAATAACATTGAATTGGATAAGGATTCTACCATTCAATTAAATGAAACAGCTAATGGAGGTCACTCTAAATATGATGGTAAAAGTGAGAAAGTTAATGCAGTTCTCGGGGAGAGCACAGAATGGGAGATTCAATGGGAGGATCTTCAAATTGGCGAGCGAATTGGTATTGGTAAGTTTCTCATTACTGAAATATGCTAGATTTTTGTTACATCTTCCTCTGCCTTATAGATGATCTTCCATTTTTTTTTCACCCCAAAACTGTGGATTTTATGCATTTAGATAATGAACTCCTGCCTATACCCTACATTGTTTCTAATGAGATAAGTAGCAAATTGTTAATGGCCTGTTATTAAAGCGTTAAAATTTAGGCATTGTTTTATGACGATCCTATAGTGGCTAGCTGGAAATTTGTGTCCTTTTCCCTATTCTGTAAGTTTACTTCTTTAAACTAATACAAGTATCATGAATTTAGGTTCTTATGGTGAGGTCTATCATGCTGACTTGAAAGGCACTGTAAGTCTTCCCTCACCCTTCTCTTTTTTCATCTTCTGTAGATCAATTTCTTTCTTACCCCACCCCCCAAAAGCTCTTTCAATTGCTTAATTTAAACATTTTGGAATAATTCCTTAATGACTGCATAATACTCTGATCATGCAAGATATATTATTGGCTAGACTTGTTTCATCCCATATCAAGAGATTATAATCGTGTATGCTTAAACTTGCATAGTAATCAGGAGTTAATGGACAGGTTTTAGCTATCTCCTTTCTTCGGTGTTTGCTCTCTATGTTGTGTTGCTTTCAGTGTCGGGTCAGTTTTTTCTAATGGTACTGCGCTTGTTACCACTGTGCACTGATCTTGTGTAATTTTGTATGAATGATTTAACATGACAGGAAGTCGCTGTGAAGAAGTTTCTAGACCAAGATTTCTCTGGTGATGCATTGGCTCAGTTTAAATCTGAAGTGAGCTACTGACTTTTTCTGCATATCATCAATGTTTTCATATATATACACATAAATTGATACCCGTACATTGCATTTTATTCCTTCAGGTTGAGATAATGTTGAGACTTCGGCATCCTAATGTTGTGCTCTTCATGGGAGCAATTACTCGCCCCCCACATTCCTCTATCTTGACAGAGTTTCTTCCTAGGTTAATTTTTGCTTTATGCTTTAAATGACTTATTATTGTGGGTACTAGTTGAATGATGTGAAATTTTATTTAATGACAGCTGTGCTTTTATCTTGTCATTTTTCGATTCTCTGTGAACATCCAACTTTGTCTCTGTCATCAAATCAGCTGATCAATTAATTTCTCTGTATTTTGTTCCCTAAAGCACATTTGTGACATGGTGTACAGAGGAAGTTTATATAGGTTATTACATCGACCCAATTTTCGAATTGAAGAGAAGAGGCGGTTGCGTATGGCTTTTGATGTGGTATGAGTAGAAAAATTTAACTTATTCTCATTTTATTTATATTCATCTTTTGTTTTTTTTAATGTGAAAAATCTTTACTGTATCTTTTAGGCTAAGGGAATGAATTACTTGCACACAAGCCATCCTCCCATTGTCCATCGAGATTTAAAGTCTCCAAATCTTCTTGTTGACAAAAATTGGGTTGTTAAGGTACTCTTATTAAAACTTTTCCTTGAGAAATTTACTTAATTCCATTGTAAATGAATGACAAAGAAATTTAAAGCTGTAGAAGTGAAAATTTAAAATAATGAGGGTGGGCTGGTGGAAGCCATTTTTATGTGATCATCGACCAATTTGTTGGAGCTAGTAATGGAAAAATCAAATATATGTGAAATGTGCAAATCTCTGAGATATAGCGATAGAATTTTGCTCATTAACCCTTAATTTTTAATAGAAGATTCATTTGTTTGCTATCCTGGACATGAACATGGGACATGAGTCATAGATGGCGGCAAAATAAACTGTGAAAACTCAGGGCCTAGCATGTAATAGGTGTATTATAGTGAAGCTAATGCATGAACAAGAAAACAAAAACCCTGAAGCATTCTGGCGACATACGAAAGTAAGGTTATAAAAGAAAAGGGTCAATTGTGTTAGTCAAATAAATATGTGCATTGGCAAATAAGTGAATAACGGATAAGATCTAGAATCAAGTCAATCATACCATTCTATTACATATATTTGCATAACAAGATGCATCTCATATCATCATGAAGCTATTTGTTTTTCTGCATGTTGGAATGGGTAAATATTTTCCTAGAAATGTATATGAAAATTTCCCAAGCTGTGTATGCCATGTTTCAACTTAAAACGTGTGAATTGCTTGCTATGGCGCTTGGCTAGTGACCAGTGTGAAAATTTATCATTTTAACGCTGATACCTAAACTGTCTCACATTTTAAGATTCTGTTTTTGGTATGTGTCTGGCCCTGCAACAATACCTCTTCATAGTCTGTAAGGCATTTACAGTGAACAACTTGATTCCACTTCTGACTACTGCAAGTGATGAATGTAGCACTATTTTGTACATTGGTTACTTTTCCATTTTTCGTCCTTAATAAGAGTTGATGAAAAATTATACTTATATCTTCTTTGTACCGTTAGGTGACATGGTGGTGAACCTTTTCCCCTTGTGCTTATTATTTTGTTAAAAATAGATGAACTGCCATGGAATTTTGTTTTTCTGCTTATCTGCTATTATAGTATATCTTGTTTCCATCTCTTAACAGGTCTGTGATTTTGGCTTGTCACGCATGAAGCACCATACCTTTTTGTCTTCAAAGTCTACTGCTGGAACGGTACATTTTGATGGTTGAATGTTTTTTAATAAATTCTGTGAATACCCTTTAGTTCATGCATCTCTGACCTGTTTCTGTTTTAATGTAAAATGGAACTAAATTCTTATCTGACTGCAGCCTGAGTGGATGGCTCCAGAAGTCTTAAGAAATGAGCCAGCCAATGAGAAGTAAGTTAGATGTGCATCTGTGCGTGCTCCTTCATGACAACCTATGTCTATATGCAGGACTTAGCAGCTTAGTTTGCTGCCTTGCAGGTGTGATGTATATAGTTTTGGTGTGATTTTGTGGGAGTTGGCTACTACAAAGATCCCATGGAAGGGGTTGAACCCAATGCAGGTTGTTGGAGCCGTTGGGTTTCAAAATAGACGGCTTGAAATTCCAGAAGATGCTGATCCTGTGGTAGCACAAATTATATGTGATTGTTGGCAAACGTTAGTACTACTCATCGTCATATGCTTTCCAAATCAAGTCTTGTATTAATTCACAGATGTCTTATTGTAGTTCAGGATTGATTTACATTCATATATTGATGTGTCAGATAGTGGATTCTGCATCTTTATTTGATCTGGATTGCTTGTCATGCAGGGACCCACACTTGCGACCGTCATTCTCGCAGATCATGTCTCGTCTCCGCCACCTACGACGCCTGGTTGTTAGACCGACAGATCCAACTGAAAAATCAAATGAAGTTGTCCGTAGTATAGAGCAACTGAGATGATAGTTGTTTCTTGGTTCAAAGAGCCAGAGCAGCTAACGTTTTTTACTCAAAATTAAAACAAGAAAAACAGGTCAAGAGCTTATCAGCCTCTGCCTCTAGCTGGCTTGCCAACATGGAGAGCAGCTAAAGGTTTTACCCATTGACAAATATGAGGAGATTACTGAACTGACAAGTGTAAGGCTCATTCAAAGCGGTGGGCGCACACAACCATCACAACAGAGTAAAAACGGTTCCAAGTACCTGCATTAGTGCGGTTGAGGTTTGGTTTTCACAGTTCAGTATCAGAAATTGTATTAAAAAAACTTGTTTTATATTTTCCCTGGAGAACTTGACAGCAACTGTATCTAAAGTCTAGTTAGCGTTATTAAGCATGAGTTAGAGTAGGGCCGACTAGTTGTCCCAAAAAGAAAAATGGTAGGGACAACTGAATAATCACCACAAAAAGAAGGGTGAAGAAATAGGCAAAAGAAAATAAACATTACTAAATTGTTCATTACAATTTGTATGTAGATGACCCTATTTGGAAATTGGGATTGTTGACAGACATGTGATCTCTGCGGATCAAGTGGAAATGTAAACAGAAATTTCAAAGATGAAGAAAAGGCATTTGTATACTATGCATATTTGTTCAGCTGGAGTTGCTTAGGAAATTATTCCCTATTTATCTTGCTTAAGGGGCTGGTCCTACCTTCAAACCATCAGACTCTTCTTCCCATATGGGCGCCGATTTATAGGTGCTAAATTCACAGTACACCAATTTTAAACGTTGAGGATTACATTGCTCCAATTAAAATTGTAAGATATGGATTCAGGACAAAAATCCCGTTTTAACTCTACGAACATCACCAAAAAAAATATATCGCAGTCAATCAATTTTCAGATTTTTTTAGTCATAATTAACATGAACAGAATAGAATATTGAAAAAAAAAAAAATCTGGGTATTGGCGAGGAGCAAAAGGAGCAAGGGACGGAGTTATAGGCATGGCAGACAAAGTTCTCTTTGCAGCAATGGCCACAAGCTTTCGTATTTCACCGTGTCGTCCCAAATCACCCTCCCATCTGCCAAGACCCATATTTGCCTTGGCAGCAAAATTTCTTTCGCCGATTCGATTCACAAATCAACGGTTCCAGCTTCTTCACTCCCATAGGTATCACGACAAAGGTTTGATTCACAGACGGTCGTCTTTCAGAAATGGAAGCAACAGCCCATCAGAAATACAGTGCCCTGTTCCTCAAGACCAGCAGCCCATAAATGAGTACCAGTCCCTATCGACCTCGTTCCCTTTTTCATCGGCTGCTGGCGATATTGTTGAATACACTTCTCGTCTATTCTTCACCGGCGCTTCTTTTGCGCTCTTCATCGGACTCCCAGTCTCATGGTTTGGCTCTGTTGGGGCTGAATCGGAGCCCTTGAAGCGAATTTTATGTGCCACTTCTAGTGGGGTCTTTGCGGTGATTCTTGCCGTAGTCAGAATGTATCTGGGCTGGGCTTATGTCGGCAATCGCTTGCTCAGCGCCACCGTCGAATGTATGCTCTTTGTTCTCTGTTTACATACCCAATATAAAAATTGGCTATTTCTGTAAAGACGTGTAGAGTAAAGGAATAAATGACCCCAAGTATATTGAAGAAAATATAGCTCCTCTCACAACATCTCTTTATTTTGCAGATGAGGAGACGGGGTGGTATGATGGCCAGGTACATTTTATTTTTTGTAAATGCTTTAGCATTCTCTTGGGAAAACTGAATATCTTAATGAATCAGCATTCGATCTTATGATTTCTTAGCACGGGCAATCAATCTCAATTTCTTATTGAAGGTTCTGGTTTCAATTGATGAAATTTCTATATGGTGATATATACTTTTTTGCTTGTCTAAATTCTTTTTAGTTTGAGGGGGGAAAAATATCTTTTTAGTTGTGTCGTGAGCTATCAGCTATAATTTGGTGCTAAGAGATGATTAACATTTTCTTTCATCATAAACATTTTACTGGTAATTCTTGCATGAGTTATGCGCCCAAACCACGAGGAGGGTGCTCTAATTAGGATTATTGTTGGTTCCTTTACTGATGTGCTTAGGAATAGTTTCAAAATAGTGCAAACTTGAGTAGATTCATGGGAATAAGTAACATCATCATGTCCTTTCCCTATTGAGTTCTTGGTCATCATCTCTGGTAGATCTGAAATTCACGCTTATTGAAGGTTCTGGTTTCAATGATGAAATTTCTATATGGTGATATATACTTTTTTGCTTGTCTAAATTCTTTATAGTTTGAGGGGGGGAAAAATCTTTTTAGTTGTGTCATGAGCTACCAGCTATAATTTGGTGCTAAGATTTCAGGGATGATTAACATTTTCTTTTGTCATAAACATTTTACTGGTAATTCTTGCATGAGTTGTGCGCTCAAACCACGAGGAGGGTGCTTTAATTAGGATTATTGTTGGTGCCTTTACTGATGTGCTTAGGAATAGTTTCAAAATAGTGCAAACTTGAGTAGATTCATGGGAATAAGTAACATCATCATGTCCTTTCCCTATGGAGTTCTTGGTCATCATCTCTGGTAGATCTGAAATTCACGCTTTCTCTACAAGCTAAATACTGAGTCTTTTATACAACTTTAAGCATGGTACAGGTAGCCAATCGGGCATTGCCATGAATGCGAGTCAGGTGCAATTGCCCCTGCTTCTTTGCCCCTTTTTTACTCCACTATTTTCTTCCAGTCATGCCCTGTTGACTATGCTGTTAGTGAAAAGTATGAATTCTTCAGGCCGCAAGTTCTGGTTCTTTTTCCAGTTTAATATGACTTAAGCTTTAAAGCAAGTTTTTCTTTACAGATATGGATGAAGACTGCTGAAGTTCTGGCACGTGACCGCCTCCTAGGATCATACACTGTGAGTAGTTTTATACATGTAATTCAGGCTTTTGTGCATGATCCATTATTTTTATTGCTTTAGACTCTGTTAACTATGAAATAAGTTACATTGACTGTTGTGGACTTGTGGCATTTTTTGTTGCTCACTTTGTCTGTATAGATTTGTTACTGAGTGACAGTGTATGGGAGTATTTTACAAGTGCAATCATTATGGTAACCATAACATTCATGATATATTGATACGCAATAATTTCTTATTCAGAACTTAGGTATCTTTTCGACTTCAGACTGCAGAAGATTGTGAATTCCATATAACTGCAATATTAGTCAACCGTCCTTGTTTAAACTATGCTCCTTTGGTGTCAAGTGTCCGGAGGATTCGATGTGCCTAGTTTTGATCCTTAGTTCTTCTCTTCTTTGCAAAACAAACAAAACAAAAACCAAAAGTAACAATCAACAAGGCAGTCCACAAATGATGGATCTGCAGACTGCAGTGCTTGATGCTTTGAGAATTCATGCAGGGTCAGAGTTTTTTCTCTGATCTGGAACTACTTTTCTTAGTAATCTCTTGATATATAGTGTTGCCTTCTGAAATCCTAGAACACGATTTAAGTTGAAGTAATGATATCACGGTATGAGAGCTTGCAATTTTGCTGCTACTATTGCTACTGTTATTATTTCAAAACCATCTTTTTATGCATTTCTCTCGTTAAAACGAGGATCTTTTGCTCCATGATGTGCTTGACTGACTTTATGTGGGTCATATTCTGTTTGGGTGGAAGGTCAAGCCTGTACTTGGCAGATTGAAACTTACTTTGGTCAGTCTGGCTATATTATTATTTGCATCTGTTCTCATCCTGGTCAACATTGATGGGAACCAAAATAACTCGTATCTAACATCGAATGAAGCTGGAGTTGGAGTGATACCTGGGGTTTACAGTGACGATTCTGCAAGATCATTTGAACCAGATGCCTTCTGTGGTGAACCTGATCTTCAATCATGACCTCTCTTGACCACTAAAGCTCATTAAATTATAAATCCTTGACCCTCCATGTATGGTGTTGATTTAAGGGAAGAGGTACACCGTTTATATACTGTATCATATTATATACTTCCTGTGCATATTTTTGTTTGTGTTGTGCCTTCTTCGTTGCCTTTGTCTTGTGGCATTGTAATATCCTATGAAATGAAGATAAACATACAGTTACCAAGCCGTTGGTGGATGTGCTAGCGGCCTCACCCCGAATTGGGAAGCATGCTGTTTTTTCAGCTGAACATGCCGTTTTTTTTCTTTTTCAAGAATGTGCTCTCTCGCTGTGTTTTTTTTGGCTTTTTCTTTATTTTTTGGGGGAGCCTATGGGACTTCTTGCGGAACTGAAGATAGCCATAGGGCCTCTCCTACGGCTACCTACAGGGTAAAAGCTAATTACTCCGTTTTTCATTAATTTATAAATAAAAAACATTTTTTTTAGTTATTATTCTGTTTCTTTTTAAATCTTAAGTTTCATATGAGAACTTGAGAAGTTATCAAAATTGGACCCGCCTTTTGTCCGCTGCACACTTCCGCTGCCCTCCTATACCTAAAACAGCATCATTTTGGCGTAAAACAATGAGCAAGCTCCCTTGTTTTTTTTTTTTTGAAAAAAATATTTTAAGATACTGAATGGTACTAAAATGATATCTTAGGATACTGACTGGTACTTAAAAAATATTTTATGATTTTAAAAAATTATTTTAAGATCTTGAAAAAATATTTCAAGTATTAACTGGTATTAAAATGATAATTTAGGATATTGAACGGTATTGAAAAAAATACCTTGTGATCTTGAAAAATTATTTTAGGATATTGAAAATTTTTCCTGAAGTACATTTTTAGTACAAGTTAATATTCTCAAATATTTTTTCAAGATCCTAAAATAATTTTTCAAGATCATGAGGTACTTTTTTTTCAGTACGAGTCAGTATTCTCAAATATCATTTTAGTACCCGTCAGTATTCTGAAATATATTTTCAAGATCCTAAAATAATTTTTTAAGATCATATTAGTACGAGTTAGTATAAAATAATTTTTTTGAAATTATGAGGTATTTTTTCAATACGAGTCAGTATACTCAAATATCTTTTTAATGTTAGTTAGTACTGTGAAATATTTTTTTAAATCCTAAACTAATTTTTTAAGATCATAAAATATTTTTTTAGTATAAGTCAATATCCTAAAATATCTTTTTAATATTATTCAGTGTTCTAAAATATTTTTTTTCTTTTTTCTTTTTTTTAAAAAACTGACTCACTATTTTATGTCAAAAATGGCGCCGTTTTAGGTATAGGAGGGAGCGGACCAACAAAGCCGCGTCCATCAAAGTCAGGTAGTACAACTACAATCAGGTTGACGTATCTCTTGATCCTCGTGATTCTAAAAGCAAGCATCAACGTAATTGTAAAAAGTAAAAAACCAAAAAAGTAAAAACCGGAGGAAACAAAGCAACCATTGGGTGCATGCACCTCCCAACGTAGTCCACACGTGTAATTCAGTGTTGGCCACTTGGCCCCCACTACCCTTACCCAAGGCGTATCATTCACATGGCCCCCGTGATGTTTTGCCCAAAAGCCTCCCAAATTATTGGCCTTTTCACCCTCACCCCCCAATATTTCCTTATTATGAATTTCCCCACACAACTTTTAATAAATTAATACTCTCTCTCCTAAATATAAAATAGAGTTAACTTTTTTTTTAATCAAAAAAGTAAAATAAGTTGCTTAATCATATCATATACTATTACTAAAAGGAAAAATATTTCTCCAGTCACTAGAGATAAATTATCTCCAGTGACCTCCAAAACTATGTCATTTTGATTTAATGAAGGGTGTTTCCATAATTTTAGGTGAATTAATTAAAGGTGCAAAATTACGGAAACACTCTTTATTAATCCAAAACGACGTAGTTTAGAGAGTCACGAGAGATAACTTATTTTCAGTGACCGAAGAAATCATTTACCCATATATATATATATATATATATCAGTTTATTATCAGTTAAATTAATTAGTTTGAAAAATTAAAATTAAAATTAAAAATAATATAAAGTAATTTAATTAGTTTCATTCATTTCTTTAAAAAGTCAACTCTATCTTATATTCTCTCGTGTCTTTATTATAAGTCACCAACTAAAAATTTTCATAAACCAATAAAAACAGTTAAAGTCAATAAAGTTATCTTACAATTTAAGTAATTTCCAATATTACCTCTACTCAGTGGCGGAGCCAGCATTAAATATTTGTGGGTGCAGAATTGGTGGTGGAATTTGGGGGTTCAGGGCAGCGCCCCCGAAATTTTTTTTAAGGAGGATAAAAGGCAACCCACTCCTTTATAAAGTTTAGGACAAAAAATGGGGTTCAATTGAAAAATAATTTCACAACAATTAAAAATGCTTCAACGACCTACTATATTTTTTTTTGAATTTCTCATGCAAATATTGTCATTATATATATACTTGAGTTGCTAATAACGAAACTAAAGTTATAAACTACGGCCTTTTGAAGTTTTATTTTAAAAAAAGTAAGGGTGGTTAGGTAATTTCTCAAATTTTGCAACATTTCAAAATTTCCAATCAATTCTTTTAGAATTATTGAAATTCAACATATTTATTTATCTTTTACCAATTTTAATTGTCTTTTAGATATTTTTTAGCAATAAATTTTAGGGTTAAGGTGCAAAAATAGACAAATGCTTTTCTCAAAAGAGCGTCCAGTAGCAAATACTTTTTTTTGGCGCAAAAGTAGACACGTGGTTACAAAATGGAGCAAAATTAGCGTTTGACCGTTAGTTGACTTTTTTTGTACTGAAAATGAGATGATGGGGATGATGACGTGGATCTTTAGGTCAGATTTTGAGAGACACCCCCACCTCCACGAACCTTCTTCTTCCCCAGAGACACCCCTCCACGATCTGACCCCCCTGGATCTTTAGGTCAGATTTTGAGAGACACCCCCCACCTTCTTCTTCCCCAGAGACACCCCCCAACCTCCACGATTTGACCCCCCAAAAATCTCGATCTGAACTACCGCCACCCCCAATCTCGATCTGAACATTCTTTTCATTCAAATCTGATTTTTTGAATCTATACACACACAAAAACCTATAGCTCTCCCTTGCTGGCTGGTTTTATTTTAATTTTTTCTCAAATCATGCCGATATCTTTGATCAATCACTCTGCCGTTTCCCATATCGCTTGAGAATCTTTGGGTAAATGGGTATGTTGGTTTTTTGGTGATTTCAATTCCCACATAACACTCTTTTCTCTTCCCACCAAAAAATCACTCTCTTCTCTCTAAAAAGCTGCTTCTTTTCTCCATACCCGAGTTCAAAGTTTACTCCTTCAATGTTATGCGACTCTCGATTCACAACTAAAGCTGTTACTATTTTTCTTTTTCTTCTGCTGCTACACCGAGTGAGAGAGCGTTAGAGAGAGAAGAATGGAGTACGGGACTGGAGGCGGTGGTGGGTCCCCTGGGGACCACAACCACCACCACCACCTTCGCGACGATTCTGATTCGCAGAGGGACAAGAAGTGATACCACCGTAACACTGCTAACCAGATTCATAGACTTGAATCGTAAGTAAAGTAATCGGCCATTTTGTTTTGTTTGTTTGTTTGTGTCCTTTGATTAATTTTTTATGTGTCTGTATGTGTGTGTGTGTGTTTTTTTTGTGGGGATGAATCTGGGAATCGTCACTGTTCTTGTTCTTATTCTTCGATGGAGTTGTAGAGATGAAGTCACAAATGGGAATCGTCACTGTTCTTGTTCTTCGATGGAGTTGCAGAGATGAAGGGGATGATTCGGCGGATCTAGAAGGAGACCTTGTTGGAGATGACTTCGATGATTCAGATCTGCAAAGGAGAAGGAAGGAAGGATGGTGAATGGAGAGGGTGAAGTTGGAAGGAAGGAAGGAAGGAAGGAGGCAAGGACGGATCAGAAGAAGATGTGGATTTTTTTTAATTTTTTCTTTTTTCTTTGACTGCCAACTAGGATAAAAATTTGTTGAGTCAGCATCCATGTTAATGTTTTTGGTCAAACTAACGGTCAACTAACGGTCAAACGCTAATTTTGCTCCATTTTGTAACCACGTGTCTACTTTTGCGCCAAAAAAAAGTATTTGCTACTGGACGCTCTTTTGAGAAAAGCATTTGTCTATTTTTGCACCTTAACCCTAAATTTTATGATGCAAAGAAATTTTTTAACAAACTTTTCTTTTATAAATATAAATATAATTAAAAAATTTAGAAGGGTCCAAGGATGAATTCGAACAGGAGACCTCCTCGGGTTTTACAAGCCTGATTACCACTACACCACTGAAACAAATTGTAGTAAGTTCCCTTCATAATATATATATTTTAAAAAATTTGTGTCTGCACCTGCAGACATATGCACCAACGTGGCTCCGCCACTGCCTCTACTAATTGTACTAAACTTTAATATTGTATTAATTATTACTCTCACCCACTGCCATCATTAATCATGGAGATACGTGAATAAAGTAATTAATGTGCTTTGGAAACAAGTAAATACTCCTCCGGGTCCTAATTATAAGAGCTAGTTGACTTTTTTGAAGAGATTAAGGAAGCTAATTAAATTAACTTAAAATATATTTTTTTTCCTTCAAACTAAATAGTTTGACTAATAAACTAATATACCACTCTGGTCCTATTTATAAGTCCAGTTTGACCAAATCTCACATACCAAATAAAGTTAGGTATGTCAATGATTATAGAGCAAATTTCCAACTTTACCCTCATTTATGAATGGGTACCTTTTAAAATTTATTGTCAAATATCTCTCATCTTTTTCTCTTCCCAACATAGCTAGCTAATCTCTTTCATCATCATTAATATGGGCAAAATTGCCACAATCCCATTTATTTGGTTAAAATGGACTTATAAATAGGACCAAATTTTTTGGTCAAACTGGACTTATAAATAGGACCAGAGTGGTATAATCTAAGAAAACGTAATATATGAAATGATTAAGTAACTTATTTAGTTCCTTAATCTCTACAAAAAAAAAAAGTCAACTAGCTCTTATAATTAGGAGTTTATAAAAAAAAGACTGAATATAGGTAATTGTTAGTTGGTGATTTAGGATGCGAGGGAGTAATTAATATTTTAAATTATACAAGTGGGGTAGGGGCCCACCCTGACCCCCGCCACGGAAATATCACCCAGGTTCATGCATCTTCCCCACTTCCCTTCTTTTTCAGAAAACGGATAATTCACTCGCGGAATATATAAATCATGGAACTCCATTAAATTATATGTTTTTGAAAAAGAATAGATTGTGACTCCAAACCTTTTCTTATTCTGGTTCTCTTCTTAAGTGTTTTCCCCCTCCCTAGAATAAATCATACAGCTCTCGCTTTTCTCTCCGGCGACATTGCTTCTGTTCCTTGTTCATCTCCGACAATCTCAATATATAAGGCTTCTCCAGAGTGCTGCTATAGTTCTGAGGCCTTCTGCTTACTTCATATGTTCTTCCGTCACCTTCATTCTTCCGGTAAGGAATAATGACAATCGGCCGAATTAATACCTTTCCTTTGATTTTGCGGGCTGTTTTCTAATTTACCATGTGTTAGCTTCAGATATTTGAGTATTCCTCTGCCTGCCCAGATCGCTGGTATCGAAATTTTTGTTTAACCTTTCGTTGCTTATCCATCCAGCATTTTTTTGGGAGACTTGAGTTAATTTCTTCTATATTTGGAAGACGTATCCTTGAAAAAGGTCGTCTAGCTAAGATCCTCGATGATGCTCTCCTTAAGTTAATTTCTTCTATGTTTGGAAGACGTATCCTTTAAAAAAAGTTGTCCTCCTAAAATCCTTGATGATGCTATTGAAGTTTTCTTGCTTCTTTCTCTCTTTTAACTTTGATGTTTTAGGCACTAGCTAGCTACAGACATATGAAATCGTGTCTTATAAATTGTTATGTTCCAAGTTTATATATAAAGTCCCCCTTTTAACCTCTGGCGTTCTTCTCATCTATCGCGCTGGTTGGAGTCGTAATGCAAGTGTCTTGAAAGAAAACGAGTCATTTGTGGGAAGCGCAGACGTCAGCTTTGAATTCAATCAGGATCGCCAAAATTGCCGATCGATAGCCAATTTCATCATTTTAGCTTAATCGTTTCACCTTTGCTATGCAGGATCATTATAGACGCAGCGTCATTGGGTGAAAATAATGTTGGTGTAAAAAATTGCAGTAATAATATTAAATTGGCTTATGATGAAGCATGCTGACATGAGACGTTGCAATTTTGAAATTTTTCCTTCTTAAATGTTCCTTGACATGGAATCCAAGTACTGAAATTATTACGATATCTTCAGATGCTAATATTTCATCTTTTGACATGATCTGAAAACCTTTTTTCTCCATCCAATATTTACATTTGATGACCAATTAACTGCGCATGAAGGTCATACACAGAGATTTTAGGACTTTAGTTACTAGTCATTCATGCGTACTCTTAAACTTTACCTTGCCACAGACATATTTTATTTTCTGCTTCTCCTTCGTGTGCTAAATTTTTTTTATCACTGTAACAGACCATATTTTATCTTCCTTGTATGTTCAGTTGTGTTGTAAATTTCATTATTGCTGAATAGACATCATATTGCGAAAAAATAACTCCCTTAATTCATATCCTGTATTGGGAATAGGTTTGGAACGCATGGAGCTTGTAGTTTGATAAAGTGATGCGTCGGTACATAAATTCAAGAAAGGCTGTATGCTGTGCTGTATACTTTTATAATGGAGTTAAATGCAAGTTATGACACTGAATACTCAAGTTCTATGCAAAGACTCCAGCATGATCCGTGGCCACTAGAGCCCGTTGATCCAAATAAGGGAAAGTTTCCTTGTTGTATAGTCTGGACTCCACTTCCTGTCGTATCGTGGTTGGCGCCCTTCATTGGTCATGTTGGAATTTGCAGGGAGGATGGAGTTGTTTTAGATTTTTCAGGATCTAATCTTGTGAGTGTTGACGATTTTGCATTTGGTGCAGTAGCAAGATACTTGCAACTTGATCGTGATCAGGTAATGTTTCTCAAACTTCCTCTTATTGATGTTTTAAGAAAAATAACGTACAGAACTAATTCAGGCAATAACAATAACAATGTCCTAGTTGGGAATGGCTGCATTTGGAGCTACGGGTCTCGTAGAAAGTGAGAACCTACAGGACATGTCTTATATAAACCTGAGAGTAGAAGATTTCACTATGGGATTTGAAGCTTAAAATGAAGAATTTTACATCCTACTTAGGCCTTTCCCTGAATGTGGTGATTCTAGCTCGTTTTAGGAATAAAATTTATCCAGTTGGAGTCACAAACTAGGTGAAAACTGAAAACTATTCTGCCGAGTCCAATTTTACAAGCCTCCCCCTCCATCTTTCCATTAAAATGTCTTAGAACAGCTTGAAAGTTTCAACTATTATTTGACAAGCTTGATCTGGAACCTGAGATTGTTGCAGTGCTGCTTCCCGCCAAACATGTCTGCACATACATGCAAGAATGCGTACAGACATTCAGAGAATGGGACTGCAATAACATGGGATGATGTCTTAGGATCAAGCGTGCGGCATTTTGAGAATAAAACTTACAACCTTTTCACATGTAGCTGCCACTCATTTGTTGCCAACTGTCTCAATCGGATGTGTTATGGTGGATCCATGAATTGGAACATGGTCAATGTAGCAGCTTTGATTTTATTTAAGGGTCGCTGGGTCGACCACTGGTCAATTGTGAGGGCTTTCCTGCCATTTGTTCTGGTTGTTTCCATGGGCATTCTCGTTGTTGGGTGGCCATTCTTGCTTGGGTTATTGTCATTCTCTCTCCTTTTAATGGGGTGGTTTGTTTTGGGTTCTTACCTTTTGAAAAATATATTGGAGTGCTAGAAGCGCTGTTGAATTGAAGGGGTTGCTGAAACTATGTTACCTTGCAACTTTTTGTTATCAAAGGAGAGATCAGAGAACACTGATTTCTGGTGAAATATCTTCAAGTGTAATTTTTCTTCCATTAACAATGAAATTAAAGGTCAATAGTATATTGTATTTCCATCCGTCCATATATCTGTATTTTGAAATGAGCAAATTTGTATTCTAAAGACGATAACCAACAATGCATATCTTAATTTAACGTTGCATCTTGATGCCAACCGGGTCTTAAACTCTCCTAGTCTTAATTTTTTTTATTGTTTACAACGTTTGCTTGCCTTAATTTTTTCTTTTTGTTAAAAAAAAAAAAGAACTGCTGCATTTTGAGAAATTCTCTGGCATGACTTTAGAAAAAAAATGGTTCTATTTTGCCAGAGGAAAAAATTCTTTGTCTTGGTCAAACAAGCAATGGAGAAAAAGGGGAAAGAAAAGAGCCGAAGAGGTGAACAATATAAATAATATTTCTAAACATTTTTATTTGTTCAAACAAGCAATGAGGAAAGTAGTCATACTTTTTTTTCGCCATCGATTTGTAAATACTAAATAGTCAGACATGAAATAATGGGTCGATGCCCCTGCAAAGCAGCCGGCAACAAAACTAGTCTGTTTGATTTCTCACCCACCCTTCTTCCGGGCTCAACATTGTAGGATAAGCAACATTTTAATCTTGTAAATTACAACAACAAAGTCTTATCCTATTTAATAAAATCGGCATTTTTTAGAGGGTTACATATATAAATTTCAACCTCACATCAGATTCTTACTGTCTTTAGAGGAAGAATGTATCACTCAAACGTGATAAACAAACTTTATTACTTATTGATACAAGTAGAGTATGGACTAAATAAATCAAACGTGTGGGCCAGATTCAATAGGAAGCCGTGCCGACTGAACTCAACAACACGAATGAAATTGGAATGAAAATCATGCTCATGCTCCGTACTTGGGAGCTTTCCAAAGCTTAAAGGCTACTTCATGCAAGAATCTATCTGCCGGTATAGTGAGATTGCCACCATGCTGCATGTAGAAAATTTAAAAAAAATAAAAGGTCAATAAATTAATCAGTTTGACTACAAATGATGCAGACATGGAAGAAACCAGATGCAGAGCATGGGCTTGAGGTAAATCATGCACCAAAGGCAAATCAAATACAGTTAATTTCTCTGCATTATTGCTAAAAATAAAAAAAGAATCTAATACTACCTCTAGTTCTTAATATGAGAGCTTGTTAACTAATTTGGAGAGATTAAAAAAGTTAAATAAATTAATCAATTATAGCATATGTTACATTATCTCTTTGAAAAACTAGTATATATTTGTTTTGAGAAAAATGATAAATGTAAGAGATAAAATGAAAAATGATCTTATATTCAAGTCTAAAATTCACTTCTAAACTAGCTCTTATATTTAGAACTGGAGATACTATCTCAAAAGTATACCTCTTTGAAGTCTTCGAATGAAAATTTCTCTGCATTATCTTTACGAGTCACACCATGCTGCCATTGAGCGATCAACATAGGAGAATGATGCCTGCATCATAAAAATGATGTAACGTGGCAAATTTCTCACAAGAAAACGCAAAGTAATTTACCAAGGGTTTAATTACTTTATTTGTTTACCTAACATCTTTCCGAGGAGATTCTCCTTTCATTGTGTAACTTTGTGAAGGAAAGAGCGTTGAAAGATGTGAGTTCTTCTCATCAAAGTTTTTTGAAACAGAAAACTTAGAATCATCATCCTTCAACACATTCCCAAAGCTCATAACAACAGACAAGTGAAGACGGGAGCTGATGTCAGATCCAGGTTGGGCTTGGCACATAATCCCAGCAACTAAGGCATCCACATACTCCACATCAGCAGCAATCACTTTTGATTCATTACTGTTCACCTTCTCCCCAGATCCAATGTGAAAGAAAACAACATCAAACTGATTATTGTCTACCACCTTTCCTCCTTGAAAGCCCAGCAACTTGAGTAGCTCAAGGGCTTCTACATTAACTTGCAAATCAGCATTATGAGCTCTCAGTAACTCATCTAATTGGAGTATATGCAAGCCAATTTTGGCACTAAAAGATTTCAAACTTGAATTGTTAGTCAGCACGGCAGCTTTCATTCCCATAAACCTGATGTCAAAGGAAGTGCTTTGGTTGAGATAATTTGTTATGCATCAGCATGATGACAACCAGAGGAATCAGATAAAGAGAAGTACCTATCAGGTAAGGACTGCGTCATTAAATTCCTTTGACTATCTTTATCGGTGTCTTGCTCACTCTAGGAATGAATTTATATTGATCGGTAATATGTTATCATGAAGCTAGCTTCTCTAAAGAAAGACAATCAAGCACAAATGAACCTCACCATATTTAAATATGCCTCATATGCATCCAGCAGCACAGCAAACTCCCTAACAATCCTCTCATCCTCGCTTTCTGAAAACTAAATTCAAGTGAATCTTCTTGTTACAGAGGCAACGACTGCCAAAAATAAGATGAGCACAATGGTAGAAATATCGTAAAATGAATCAATCAAACATGAAACTTGGATTTCTTACCATTATGACATGAACACCCAATTCAATAACAGTCTTTCCAAAACATTATTTCTTCTCTTCCAAATAAACAAACTTTGGTGACAAATTTCTATTCCATCATTCATGCCCTAAGATATTTTTGCCAATAGAATTACTGTGACGCAAAATTTTATATTTTATTCTTAATGGTAGGGCATTGCTCATTTTATCAGAACAATGGCATTATACTCATCCAACCAAAAAGCAGCGAAAACAACTATCAGGACCATCCACGTTCCATTTTACATTTGCGAGCAGAAGTTATTGGAAAGTGAACTCAAACAAACAACCATCCCAGATAGTTCAAGATATACACCATGCTCACCATCACCATTATTGAGAATGAATTGATCTCAAAAGTTTAAAATGTGACGAAAATGCTTAGAATTTTATTTATATATCTGACAATCATTAGTTGGTAATGCTTGAGATTGACATATGGAATCTGATACATTCAACAAACATATTGAAGTTTAAATGCTATATAAGCCCAAGTTCAAACCATAATCAAAAGGAAAAAGGCTCATCATTTGCTGTCATATCGACACGATTACACTAAGATTTGGAGGAGTAAACGACTGAAGTATGGTTGATGTCTTGGCTTTGAAATCAAAACATTTTCACATTTTCGGATATGATATGCTTTGACAGTCAAGAGATAAACAAAATCAAGCAGAATGTGCAAAAGATTGTAAAATACAAGACACAGCTTGTTGCACGATGGGATTTCAAGCAGAAAGATCAAGTGCTTCCATGTACTTCTTTATCGTATTTAAAAAAGCCTCACTTAATTCTTCCAGTGTGATCAATAACTCAAATTTCGAAAAGACGAGAGGGTTCACCTGAGGGAGGAGAGTTGGGAAGGCTCAAAAATCCACAGAAACCTGCGGAAGCGAGAGAATGAAGATGAATGTGCGAGGAATCGATAAAACGGGCCAACCCGTCTCCAAATAGGACTAGGGCTCGGCTCGGTTTGTCTGCCATTCAATTTACTCTTCGAATTTTCCTTCCTGGTTTCAGATGCAGCGGAGAGAAGACGGAAGAAACGGAGCTACGCCGCGAGAGAAAAAGAAGAACAGAACTGGATTCCGTCTTGCGTTTACTCTGACACGAGGGAATATTGCATACGTGGCTATTTATTTATTTATTACTCCCACCTAACTATAAGAACTAGTTGACTTTTTTTTTGGAGAGAGTAAGGAAACTCATTAAATTACTTTAGAGTATTTTTATTTTTATTTTCTTCTTCAAACTAATTAATTTGACTAATAAACTAATACTACTATATTAAGGAGTATATAATATAAAAATACACAACATATAAAATAATTAAGTAATTTATTTAGCTTCCTTAATTTCTCAAAACAAAGTCAACTATATCTTATAATTAGGACCGGAGGTAGTACCACTCTGGTCCTATTTATAAGTCCAGTTTGACCAAATCTCACATACCAAGAAAAATTAAGTATTTCAATGATTATAGAGCAAATTTCCAACTTTACCCTCATTTATAAATGAATACCTTTTAAAATTTATTGTCAAATCTCTCTCATCTTTTTCTTTTCCCAACATAACTAGTCAATCTCTCTCATCATCATTAATATGGGCAAAATTGTCACAATCTCATTTATTTGGTCAAAATGGACTTATAAATAAGACCAATTTTTTTGGTCAAACTGGACTTATAAATAGGGTGATATTTATTATTAGATTCAAACTGTTTAACTGTTTTGAAATAAGGGTAAGAAAATGTTTGTTTTAACCAAAAGTAATATTTTTATTCGACAAAATCATTGCATAAAATGTAAAATTGATAAAAATTAGAAAACTCATAATTTATGGATGGATGAATAACATAATTTTTGTAAAAATATATTAATTTCATCCATTTTCTACTTTTTTTCAGGCACAAGCGAATTGAGCACCCACTTCAAGGTCAACTAATCTCTCCAACCTCCATGAGCTAAGCCATTGGCGGTGGCACGGTGCAGTTTGCTGTTTAACCCCTTCTTAACTGAATCTATCCCCTCGGTTTTTTGAAAAAAAATATAATAATAATAATTTTGTCTGTTCATTACCGTCTTCCGTTGCCATCCTCGAACCCTTCCCATTCTCTACGATTATCTTCAACGCGATCCTAGAATTTTTTTTCTGAACTACTGATGTCGTCGTCTTCATCAAACGATGCTGAAGCTCTTCGCAGCCATATCCTTTCGAGTAAGCTGTACTTCGACGTGCCCCTGTCAAAGGTAAGCTACTTATGCCTGAATCTTGTTTGCTTTTTGAATTATGTAGCCTTTTGGACTCAGAACTCTGATAAACCAGGTTCCACTTATCTACTCGAACTCGTACGATATAGCGTTTCTCGGCTTTGAGAAATTGTAAGAAATCATGCACTTGATTACTTAATTCAGACTTCTTCTGTCATGTATTATTGTTGGGGTTCTTGGGTGATGATAATTCTCTATGTTTTCTATTAAGCTCACGTCGTCCCTTTTCACCTTTTGTTCTTGGGTGAGGGCGAGATAAAGGCGTATACCGAAAGCTTATGCTGGTTGAGGCACCAGCATAACAGCTCGACATCAATAAACTTTTGAGGTTGTATTATATTTTAGTATCTAGTTATGGATCACAAATTCCCAAAGGCAAAGTTATGGGAGTCACAGCGACACTCTGCTGTGCTTAAGAAAATTTGGAGAAGTTGTTGGGTCCATCTACTTATCTTTAATATCAATAGTTGAAATCTTCAATATGGTATATTTCAAGTTAATTCTTGAAACTGGTGGAGGTATAAATGGAAATTTAATGATTATCATGGAACTATAGATTTTTTTTGAGGTAGTTGTGGCACTAAAATTGGCCTAGTAGATGATTCAACTATTGTTTGCTTTATCTTCTTTCTTTATGGCCTTGCTCTGGCTGTGACCTGAGTACCTTGGCTGAATCATGACTTCTTGACTTTGATGCTCTTGAACTACTCATTCGTTGATGCAGACACCCATTTGATTCGTCTAAATGGGGACGTATTTGTCAATTCCTCATCTCTTTTGGTATTTTGGATAAGAGATGTATTGTTGAGCCTCTGGAAGCTTCCAAAGATGATCTTCTAGTGGTAATTACTAGTAAATAATTATGTTTCAAAATTACTGCTGCTCATAAATTTATTTGTATTTGGTTACATTATATACATGTGTTTTAAAAGAGGAAAACAATTTCCATGTTTCTTTGGAGGTCTATAATTTGAATTTTGTTCCTTGAAAATACTGAACTGATCTTTTTGTCTACTGTTGGCATAATTCATAAAGATAAGCACAATCTTTCTTAAAGTAAAGTGATCTGAGCAAATGATATAATGCTGCTGAATCCATTTCTCTTTCCTCTATTTCCTTCATAGGTACATTCAGAATCATACTTGAATAGCCTGAAGAAAAGTTTAAATGTTGCTAAGATTGTTGAGGTATGTTCCTCTGGGTTGCAGGCGGCAGGCCTGAAACATTTGCTTTTTGTTCTGATATTTTCTTATCAATGCTCCCTTTCCCTGGCTGTGGGGCTCCTTTCCGAACTTATTGTGAAGGCTGTGTCTAAATTAATATAAAATTCGATGTTGATATGGTAGAGTCAAAGAAATTGATATGATGAGATGTAAAGCCTGCTTTTCTTGTTCTCTATAACAGCATTATTTCGATTGACTTTTAATTTGGTGGTTTCTATACAGGTCCCTCCTGTGGCATTACTTCCTAATTTTCTTGTGCAACAGAAAGTTCTTTTCCCTTTTCGAAAGCAGGTGAAGTAACAGTTTATGAAGTCTGTTTGACTTATCTAAACTAGGATTTTGATACTGATACTCGTAAAAGGAGAGAATAGAGTAAAACAGTAAAATATCATTCACTAGACTCCCATTATTTCCTTCTAGACCCTGTTATCATTTTACCCCTAATTACCCTTACTATTCCTAATTCCGTATATCATCTACCGTTCAAATGATAGGTTGGGGGAACTGTATTGGCAGCAAAACTTGCAAAAGAGAGGGGATGGGCCATTAATGTAGGAGGAGGTTTCCATCACTGTTCTGCTGAAAGAGGAGGTGGATTTTGTGCTTATGCAGATATTTCTTTATGCATTCACTTTGCATTTGTTCGATTGAATATATCAAGGTACTGTCACATCTAGGATATACAGTTACATGGTACCATACTACCATCTGTTACGAAGTAACATTTACCTGTGTAAATAAGCAGTTTCTGTATTTGTCTGCAAAATATACAGGGTGATGATCATTGATCTTGATGCACATCAAGGAAACGGTCATGAAATGGACTTTCGCAATGACAGTATGGCCAAAACAATTTCACCTGGTGTTTGAATTAATATTTCTATGATTATTCTCATATGGTTTGTAATGGCAGGCCGTGTTTATATCCTGGATATGTACAACCCTGGAATATATCCTTTTGTGAGTTATCTACTCCTCTATCTGTTGTGCATTCTCTCTTCAAAAAAACCATCTAGTTTCTATTTCTTTAAGCAATTGTTCTTTTATGTTCATTCCCATCATCTATTCAAGGATGATGACTATAATGCTGCCAGCATCCTGCAGGTTATTGTTATGCCATGCGTTTTATTCATCACTGTCCTTTGCCTTGGTTTTGTTCATCATTGTCCTAGTTGTTCTACCGGTACTCCATTGCTGTCTGTGGGCTGAAAACCCATAAGACAAATTTTCTGTTTTTCTTTGAAACCAGGGGTCAAAAACTTGTTGATCTACAAAAATAAGGAGAAATTGGCATGCAAAATTAAACAAAATATGTTGGGAAAAGTGCTACTGATACAATGTTGAAAATGGCTTTATTAATACACTTAACATTTACCTTTTTACTGTAATGTTTTGCAATTATGTCAAGAGTATTGTTTATTTCACCAAGTGTGAGAAGATCATGTGAGAGAACACATGCCGGGGTTAGCACACTAACAACAGATAATCTTTGTTTGTTATTAACTTGAGATGTGCAACAGATCTGGCAGGGTTATCATCCTTTCTGTATCTAGGTCAACTAATGACAATCTGTTATGTCCTGTTCTTTATCCCCCTTCCCCTATTTAGGATTATGAGGCGAGGAATTACATAAATCAGAAAGTTGAAGTGGAGGTGCGTATTCGTTATCTCAGTGAACGCCTTGTTCGCATTGTTCCCAAATGTTCTGATCTTATTTTATGTTGATTACTTGTTTTCTGGCCCCTTTTTCAGAGTGGGACGCTTACCGCGGAGTACCTGCAGAAATTAAACAAAGCACTTCAGGTATTTCATTGGAAACATTGTTATCTTCTAATCTCTGTTGGTTTGAATAATTAATTGCCCGACTACCATCAGGTGTATCCATTCAATTTTTATGTTATTCATGGGACATTAATTATAGTTTTCTAATTATACTCTTATCTTTGTTGATTTTAAAAGTATAAGGTAGCATCAATTACTGAAATAAATTAAGAGCGTATTGGGAAAGTTAAAAGAAAATTTGACATGTCTGTACCATTTAAAGTTCCGGACAATAAGTGATTGGCCAAAATGCTACAATGGAACTGGTATTCAGATATGTTTGTCAGATAATATATTTCTTTTCGATGTAATTCAAGGTTGCTGGGAATAGGTTTGACCCTGAGCTGATTGTTTATAATGCTGGGACTGACATCCTTGATGGTGACCCATTAGGCAGGTTGAAGGTAAAGCCATTTATGGCCTTACTTTATTGCAGTAAATAATCGACTTCTATTCATTAGTAGTTTCTATGTGAAACAAATAAATCGTTGGAAGAGTATATCTTTGGTTGGTTTTCTTTTAATTTAACGTAGGGGGTGTATGTGTTGGTTTGCAACATGCAGATCAGTCCTGAAGGGATTGTGCAACGAGATGAGAAAGTCTTCCAATTTGCTCGTGAAAAGCACATTCCAATTGTCATGCTCACATCAGGTTTGCTGCTTCAAGTATTTTCTCAGTTTATTTCAACACTTCCATTGCGATGTCTTCATATAACCAGCTCCCATGTTTCAGGCGGTTACATGAAATCCAGTGCTGGAGTGATTGCAGATTCCATTGTCAATCTCTCGAAGAAATGTTTGATACAGACAAGTCAAGGTCCAACTTCTTCATAAGATGCTCCTGCACTTTCAGATTTCCCTGCATTCAAGATGCGTGGCAGGAGTTTTCATGTCCTAAAAGTTATATGGATTAGAATGTTGCTACATCAGAGTAACATACATGTTTAGCTTTTTACGAAAGAATAATTGAAGTGTAGTGGAAAATGAATTTTACTTTTGCATGTAGGAGTTTCAACTTGTGAGGACACTTGTGGTGAAGATGTATATATCAATAACAACATATAGATGAGTTTGAATTAGTACAATGGTAACATGTGATTCATATATTCAAGTCCGCCCAGTGGACATGGGTGACACTATCAGAATAACCTCACCAGTAGTGTCTGTTCGTACTTCGTACTGTATATATGTGCCTAAGCAAGAAGATATACATCCGAGAATGCAGGTTCACGATGATGTTGTTCAGGGAATCTAACAACGTATGCTTTTTCTGCCTGCTATAAAAAGGTCGTTAACTGCGACAAAATGGGGATACGAAGTAATTTGTTTGTTTGTTTAAAATATTGATAAACACTTTTTTTTTTTTTCAAAAGCCACAGGATTTCTATTGGCAATTTGATCAGTTCGGTTAGCTGGTTCCACCCAACTGTCAACTTGGCTGCAAGAATTCTGACCAAGGAAGAAAAATCACGTGAATTTCTATCCAAGTGTTATTCATCACTGCCTTTTAGAATACTTCATGTTAAAAATAATCATAATAAACAAAAATGCATTCAACCAATTAATTAGACAAGTGATGAAGTAACTACGTCAAACTTTCCAGATGAGTTGTGTACGTTTTTTTTCCCTTGGCCTGAAAATGGGTAATGTACGCAGTACGTACAACTTAAATGTATCTGTAGTGACAATTATGAACAAGTTAGAAATATACTGCATAAGTTGCACTTATGTCCTCCACAATCAAAAGTAGATTCTCTTGCTTGCACAGAGTTGGAAAGCACTTATCTTTTTATTTAATATCATTGTACTGTTCTTTACCTTATCTGCAAAGGTTGTGAGAATGTGTTTCCCCGTTCATCCTCCCATCTGAGTTATTCAGATAGGATCTGGATAATCTAGATTTAATTTTTTTTACTTGATGATTTTTAAATAAAAAAATCATTTTTTTAAAAAAAGTTAGTTTAAAAATCATTTTTAGATTCTGTACCCATTAAAAAAACGAAAAAAATCTGAACTGTCATGATCCTATCTAGACGATTCAAATGGGAGGAGCTCTCCTTGCTCATCTTTGGATGAGCACAAGAAAACGCGTTCCAAAGGTTGTGGGGCTCTGATTGGAATCACCTTGAGTAATAGTTCTATATTGAGCTAATAATATGATTTGTTTATGCGTATGCTTCTCACAACTTCTACGACGAATAAGACCGCAGAATTAATATATTGAAGTGAGCACAGAAAAAGATGGCATTGACGTTTATAAGCTCGAGGGTTCAGCCTTTAATTAATTAATTAAACTCCCAATGATCAGGGACAAAGACGAAGACGAAGGCAAAGACAAAAGGCGTCTGGTCCAATGACACTTTCCCTTTTGAGGAGTCTGTCCGCTTTATAGCTTCCAGATTTCTCTACTTACAGCCAATTATTTACTTAAAATAGTATTATATATAGTACTATATATGAGGGTGAGTCATTGATTCGTGTGGGATTTCATGATTGAATTATGGTTAATTAAATAGAGGTGGAATTAATAATAACATGTAGGGGGGATAGGTAGGTGCTATCTGACAAACGATCGAGCTCGAGGTGAAGAATCCCAACACAACTTCTGAAAAGAAATATGCCCACAACACATGCAAAGTTGTGTTTGTGTGCAGTCCCCATATGTTGCTTTGCTTCCTTTTTACCCCTTTAAACTTCGCACTTAAGCAAGTTCATAAACCTGACCATGCTTGGAAATTAATAATTCTGGTCACTACAATATTTAGTCATATATAAATCTACACTCACCACTCTTACTTCTATTAGATGAAATAGAGTGTATTGCTAGTACAATAGCATTTTTACCGCTAATAAGTAAAGGCCTTAAAGTCTAATGGTATGAATGCTTCTTTATTAGTAGAAGGTCGTGTGTTTAACCCCACTTATAACTTAAACCGTTAATGCCTGCCATTGTAACTCAAAAACAAAAGAGAAATAAAGAAAAAGTGTAAACTAATAATGTTCTCGTAAATAAATAAAACATGAAACTGATGTAGACTTTCTACATCAGGTGTCACGTGCAACCATAGTATAGAAATAATGTGGAGAGGGTTTGTTTTTCTTAACCTTTTAACATCGATTTGTCAGCAACAATTGATATATAATACTATCTTTGATTTTTAATATAAGATTTATTTCATAGTTTAATTTATTCATTAAAGTGCGTCTCAGTTTTTTTTTTTTTTTTTTATAAAAATTTTAGGAGAGGGGTTGGTTTCACCTACAGTTCAATGGCAAGGCACTTAGAGCCCACTCCGCAAGGAATTCAAGATTAAGAGTATACATGTCTTCACCTTAGCCTGATCTACCGTTGCTTCGTAGACCCCTAAGATGTCTCTCTTAGCGTTTTGACCAACTCCAGGATTGAACCCCCTCCCTTTTGGTAAGAGTGTCTGATCCCTTTGTTGAACCCAAAAATAAAGGGTGAGTGCGTCTCATATTAAAGAGGGAGGATAATAGGTTTTTTATTTTTATTTTTACATGTTATATAGACTTTTTTGCATGGACAATGAGATTTTTCGTGGGAAAATGATGGGCCCACGTGCACGAGGGTGCAAAGTGGACTTAGCATCACGCGAACAAATTTTGTTCCACTCCTCCATCCTGCTTCCTTCTACTAATTAATTACTCTTCCTTCAGTAACGTGACTGCCCTCTGACTCCTCACCAAAGGCATGTATTTTAGTTACGCGATTCAAATGTCATATCATATCAATTTGTTGAAAGATTATTTTAATATGAATATGAATCCTTATTTCAGATGGTTATGCTGCCATATATATACCTTAAACAATGGCATCACTGTCCTAGTTCGTCATTTGATGTTGAGGCCCCTTCAAGACAGATAATCCAGCTGCCTCTCCTTTAGTATTTATTTGAATTAGCAGTATAAATTAAACTACTTTTCCGACATGATTTACATTGTACAAAGTAAATATGTGAGAAAAGTTTTATCTCGACTTATTTGAACGTGCCTCTCCAATCACTAACTTAAACCGGGGAGGTAACGTAAAGCAAATGGCGCATGCATCTCACCTAAATACACCATAATTGGTCTATATATATGTAGTCAACATCATACTCATATTGGTAGCTATAATAAAGATTGTCGTCTTGGGTGCATGATCCAGATCTATTTATAGTAAACTATACCCAATTTGAGTTTTCTTCAAGACTTATCAACATATAAAATAATGCCCCTTCTTCACCCTTTTCAGTGTTTAATTAATTTGACTAAATAATATGAAAAAAAAAATTAAAAAGGCCTCAAAAGAAGAACAATAACACTTTAAAGACAAACCCGACCATTTTAAAATCTAAAACATCGCTTTTCCTTATATCGCTAGATTACATATGGATATGGTCCACACCTTTAATTCATTCACTTAGTTTACAAGTAAAATATAGTTTTTCATTAAACGACAAGACGTACGCACACGTATAATTAAATATATCCATAATAGTCCTCGCATCTTGCTGTTATATATATATGTACATCAGTACATAGATCCTCGTGTGAGAGCCCACCTTTACTACTCCTAGCTAGCTAGCTCTTTCAATAATGGCCTCAGAAGCACAACTTCATGGTCTAAGTGCTGCAGAATTTGCAGTACTTGAGCCTATCATCAACAAATATCACAAATTTGAAGCTCTTCCAAACACATGCACATCCATCATAACGCAGCGAATCGAGGCTCCGGCGGGAACCGTGTGGGGTTTCATTCGGAGCTTCGAGAACCCTCATAAATACAAGCACTTCATCAAGAGCTGCAACATGAGAGGTGACGGCGGCGTCGGTAGCATCCGAGAGGTCACGGTGGTTTCTGGTCTCCCGGCGTCCACCAGCACCGAGAGGCTCGAGATCTTAGACGATGACAACCATATACTCAGCTTTAGGGTTGTGGGTGGCCAGCACCGTCTCAAAGATTATCGCTCCGTCACGTCGGCGAATGAGTTTCAGGCGGAGGACGGTAAGGTGTACACTGTGGTGGTGGAGTCGTATATTGTGGACATACCACCGGGGAATACTGCAGAAGACACGAAGATGTTCACGGACACTGTGGTGAGGCTCAACCTTCAGAAACTTTCCCTCCTTGCCATCTCAACCCTCCATGCACAGCATTAGTTAATTAGTGATGAATACTATATTAAGCAGTATACTTTGCTGCTAATGATTTCTGTCTGCAGTTTGTGCTCATCTTCCTTAATGCTAAGCCATTCTACCTAGATATGCTACTTTAATTATTCAATTTCTTCTTATTTTATTAATATAAAACTCTATCTCATCAGTCATCACTAGCTGATCACAATTCGCGGTCCTGGCTATATATGCATACTGTGTGATATAGTGTCATAGAAACAAATCTTGGAATAACGGTAAATGTTGTTGTCTGGGGCTTAGAGGTTCAAAAATCTTAGAAATAACATCTTTGCTTTGCTTTGCTTGTAGGAGTAAGGTTGAGTAGCTTTGTACTTTTCTGCCTTGTGCACTGTATCATCATTCTATATTTGTATATTGTCGTGAGTAGATTAATCACTCTTTTTATTATTATTATTCATTAGAAAACTGGTTCAGAACTTATATATGTACATAACAGTTCAACTCATAAACTAAGATCAAGTTTCATGTTGTGGTAATGCAGCGTTAAAAAATTGGATGTGAAGTTTCCATCTTTAGAGAGGGTTAATGATTTGATCATAGTTAATGACCAACCCAATAAATGAATTAAGAGTTAAGTATTAATTTTGCCCTTGAAGTATGCGCCCAGGAGCAATTTTGTTCCTTAAGTTTTCGGCGTAGCAATATTGCCCCTGAAGTATCAAAAGGTAGCAATGTTACCCCTCCGTTAAAAACCCTAATGTTGACCGTTAGTTGACCATTTGGGTTTTTAACGGAGGGGCAACATTGCTAAGTTTTGATACTTTAGGGGCAACATTGCTACGTTTTGGCGTAGCAATGTTGCCCCTGAAGTATCAAAATGTAGCAATGTTGCCCCTCTATTAAAAACCCTAACGTTGCCTGTTAGTTGACCATTAGGGTTTTTAACGGAGGGGCAACATTGCTACGTTTTGAGACTTCAGATGTAAAATTGCTACGCCGAAAATTTAAGGGGCAAAATTGCTTCTAGGTGCATACTTTATGGGTAAAATTGGTACTTAACCCGTGAATTAAAATATAGGTGATGATAAGTAGGTGGTATATGCCATATATACAAGGAAAAAAGGAGAGCGATTGAATTGATGTAGACAGAAACAACAAACTTGTTGGCAGATGTAGCAGCAACATTATTGAATCGAAGATGAAGAAGAAGAAGCAAGTGGGCGTGGTTGGGTGTGTACATGGGAGAAATTAAAGGGAGGGATCAGGGATGGTAGGTGGGGCAGTTCAGAAACTTTTCGTGTGGCCTTAATTTAAATGTCAACCCTCATTTCAACGGCATGGACCAAAAAGTGGGAGAGAATCTTGTGCTCACTTCACTTGTGATCCCACTTTCGCCTACTCGTGACTCTCTTAGTTGTGAATTGTGATTATCACAATCAACACTTCAACATATGACAATGTGCTTCTTTATTTACTTGTTAATTTCTTGATTATTTAACATCAGTCTCCTAATCACACTCTTTACATAAAACTTATCAATTTAATCCTTTATTACTTTTTTTTGGTCTTAATAATAAGTCATAATGTTTATCACTTGTTAATTGTACACTGTTTATTATAGTTCATTGGGCTTATTTTTCATTGTGCCTGAGCTTGGGCCTCAGTTGCATGGAACTTGTGACTTATGGTGGGCCAAAGGTGTATGACCCAGACAGGGGATGATAGTTTTTACTTTCTTCCTTGTAAGTTTAATTGGAGGATCGCATTTGAGTGGCCTTTGAAAAAAGTTAATTGATAATTTAGTGCCTACTTAAAAAAATGCAATTGTTGTCAATACAAGTTTGTCACAGTTGGTAAATGAGTTGACTCATAATCATAAGGTCGTAGGTTCAAATCTCATTGATGTAAAGGCTTTGTTGATAGGCGATTTGTAAATAACTTCGTAAGTACTATTTAAATCTGAAGGCATGTTTAACCCTGATAAACACTCATGACTCTACATACCTAAACTTTTATTTATAAAAAAGATGTAATTGCTCATATAATTCTCCTCCCAAGTCTTTATTACAAGGAAATATTAACTACTTTACTGGGATTACAAATATTAGTCAGGGTTAGTTTAGTTTTAAAAACATCTTAATATGTTAAAAATGAACATTCTTTGCTCACAAGACACTTACAAATATACTTCTAAATCGTCCATCAACAAGATTTCTGACGTTAGTATCTCCACACCATATTTTTCCCATAAAAAAAAGTGGCTTCTTTTTAAGCTATTTAAGCTTAATGTAAAAGTTTATACCATTCAGCCTTGAATGTAAAAGCTATACGACTAACTTACAAATATTAAGTTGGCTATTTAAACCAATGTTTGTTGCTTTCTTAAATTAGTTAAGTTAGTTATTCATAAGAAATATGTGTTGGTTTCTTAAAATACCCTTTAATCATTTGCATTTGATTTTCCTTTAATAAATGCAATTAATCAAAATAACTTATAGAACAAAGTATATAATTAGGAAACAAAGTGGATTGAGTTATTATATTTTGGGATGAAAATAAATCTTCCCACTAGTTGAAGGAGTATCATGGACGAATGAAATAGTTATGAAACTTAAAAAGTTGGTAGACACGGATGTGTTTAAACTTTAAACCGCCAAAGTCTCCATGGTTTTGTCACACTCCTACACTCTTCCCATTGTAATGATTTTAGTTATATGGACACAGAGGAGGGAGGTTTCTGCAAAAGTTGAAGAATAAAGGCAAAGAGGGTTTTTGCCAAAGTTGTAGCCAGGTCCCACTTGCATGCGAGAGCTGGTTTTGTCCATTAATGAGGAAGGATGGGCACTATGCTGACAAACTCATCCCTATTATCCCTCAAGCTCTTACACATTTCCCACACGTCACCTTCTTTTTCCCTAAATTCACTTTTCTTTGTTCCTTTGGCTTCCGTCACCAACATGTGCTTACCCTGTTTACCTACCATCTCCCCTGTCCTAGACTGGTGTATATATAAGTACTAAAAACCCCTTTTAATAAGCGTTTATAAGCTGCAAGTATCATCATTACCATTTGAAATTACTATTCATTGTTCTTCAGTCCCAAAATCATTTGAGCATTGATACAGTTGGAGATGATAATGAAGAAAACCTCAAACGGAAAATGACATCATCCACCTCGAACCAAAACTATGATGTGGCCCTTCACAGACCAACAGATGATCCCAAAAAAATATCCAGATAAATTGTCATTGCCATGGATACAGGGCCGTGCTCTCGTACTACATATTTAGATGAATTATATTATTTCCTCTTCTTCTTATTATAAAACACCAACTACCAATTCACACAAACCAATAAAAACAGTCAAAGTCAATAAATTTGTTCTAAAATTTAAGTAATTTTCAATATTACCCTTATTAGTTACACTAAACTCTAATATTATATTATTATTATTCCAACCACTATTCCTATTAATGATGGGCATACATGGAAAAAACAATTAATACTCCTTGGAAACAAGCAAGTGTCTTATAAAAAGGACCAAATGCACTTATTAGTTGGTGTCTTATAATAAGGACCAGAAAGAGTATAAGGATTAGGTGCAACGATATCAATAGCGTTTTTCTCGACAACAACAGGTGTCTAACACAAATAAATCTTGGAACTGGTAAAAATATAAATAAACGTGTAAATTCATCAAAACCGTTTTATTTTATCAAATGTTGTTAGAGTTATCTTCTTTTATAATTTAACGGTCGTTTTAGTCGAATTTAATAGTTTTGATGAATTTACACCCTTTTAAATTTTTTATTAGTATTTTTGCCTCTTCTAAAACTTATTTGTGCTCGACGTTCGTTAGAAAAAACTTTATTAGTAAAATTGTTCATTATCCCTTTATTATATTATAGGGAAAATTTCACTACATCTGTATGTAATCATTTAACATCAAACAAAACTAAAAACTATTTGAAATTTTACAGAACCTCTATGACTAAACTGAAATTAAAATTTGTGGACGAAAAGACAATTGTGTCCTTATTTTACAAGTCAAATATGACTATTTACAAGATAAACAAGTGAAATTATAAAATTATAAGACAATCTCGACTATGGACAATATAAGGACCATATTCACAATAATACATGTTATTTACAAGACACATGTAAGAATTTATAAATCAAATATTTGTATTAACAAGACACATGTAGAAATTGATAATACCATCTCGCTCATGTACATGACAAGACATAAATTGCTTTTCGACAACAAAAAAACTTAATTTGAGTTTAGTCCTATGGGTTGCAGTAAAGTTTAAAGTTTGTGGCTCTTTGATATTAAATGGCTATAGAGGGGGTACAGTGAAATTTTCCATATATTATACTCCTTCCGGTTCTTAATATAAGACATTAAGGCCTGTTTGGATCAAATAAAAGGTTAGAAAGGAATGAAATTTTTTTTGCTATGGAAGTGTTTGGTTGGCACTGAAAAATAAAATAGGTTGATAGTAAAAATTTTGTTTAATTGGAAGAAAATGAGCCAAAAGACATTTTTGTCTCTGTTCAAAAAATGTTATTTAAAGGCTCTTGTTTTAAAAAAATTATTTGAAGGTCCATGTTTTCCCTTTAGCCCCTCTAACCACATGCACTCCATGGACAATACATGGTCATGAATCACTTCAAATAATTCTTGCAGAACTACGGTTTAACTACCATAGGCTACATGTAGTAAAAACGTGGAAAGAAAAAACTATATTTATCACTATTTCCATTCTATAGGAATCAACATTATCATCATTAATTCCATCTCTAGTCTCTACTCCACCTTTATGGTTCAGTGGGGCCTAATCCCCAAGTTTTTTTGATGTAATATCAAAGGTATCCCCACAGCCGGCAACCATGAGACTAATCCCCAAGTTTTGAACCCCCATAATGTTGTTGGCCCTCCTAAGATGCAAACCGGAGAGAATCGCCAACCAGGAAAACCTTTTAGGTAGGGGGAGGGCTTGTTTAGAAAACCACGCCCCCATGGAAAAACTACACAAGCAGAAATCGTTAATGTATTATAAAACCCCAAAAGGAGAGCATAGCAAACATCAAACTCTTACACTATAAGAGTGCAATGGTTAACCAAGCAAACTTTATTAAAAAGGGGAAAAAAGAACAAATTGAAGCCAGGTGGGGATTATTAAAGCACAAGCTTGATAAACATGCATGCTACCAAGGAACACTCTATAATTATCATGTAATAAAAAAAAAATAAAAAGCATTTTGTGAGCATGTTGCGTAAAACTTGCAGACAACCAAACTTGCAGACAACTTGCAGAAGGAACACTCACCAATTGCTTGTGGTCACATGAATGAATTAACGACTTTAACTATATGCATGTGATAGGTAGCTTATGGTATACTAACTTCACTCTCAACTATTACGCACCCACCAACACATCTGGTCAAGACTACTTTCCCTTGTATGGAATATCATAGATTTAACCACATTCATCACATGGATACTTTATGGTCAAGTTGTAGTCAACCAACATTTATCTCAGTCATGGAGTGCACACCACCTCCATTTGCTCCGAATCAGCTCTGGCTTAACTCAACACAAACAACCTGTGACTATGGGTGCATCACATCCAATGAAAACAAGAACACAATAATCACATTGATGAAGAAGAAGGAACCCACAAGTTCTTCAAGATTGATCAGATGTCGCGTTGTCGTTGGAAAAAAGCCGCTCGCCCTCTCTATTTTTCAGCTACCTTCGTTTTCTCCTGGTCCGGCTATGTGAATTACCCTAAGCTTCTTCACCACTTTATATCAAATCTACCATCACAAAAGGGGCATTTAGGTCTTTAGCGATTTTCTTTAGGCGCTGGACAATAGGGGCTGGCAGGAAAATATTTTTTGGGGCAACTAGTGAACCAAATAGCCGCTACGAGAAGGAAGATTCAATTTTCCTTTTTCCACCCGCCATTTGCATCAATCCAAATGGGCTCATATATTGTTATTTAACTTGATTAAATTAAGAAAGTTAGTTAAACTTGTAGTTAATATTTCCTCTTCTACTTTATTATGATTGAGGGAGCATCTATCAATAGATGTAAAATAAATAAAAATATTAAGAACTATAAAACCTTGTCTTATATTTAAGATAAGATCAATTTCATAAATATATTCTATATAAAAAACATCATGTTAATTAATTATCATAGCTTGTGCTTATTATGGTACCTCTTTGAACTCATACTCATAGGATTGGCCCCACACAATCAACGAAATGAGATTGATAGGTTTATTAATAGCTATAGTAAATTCGTCAAAAGATCTTCGCAGCTCTGCTTTTTCATCATTTGTTTTTGGCCTTTGCTTACCTCATTTTTTATGTGTCACTCTTAGCCACTCCACAGGGAATACACTTTGCTAAAACAGTGGCTTTTGTTTCCATTAAACTCTTAGCTAGTTATTGCAGACTGGAGAGAAAGTGAGAGGTTTTTTTTACTCTATTTAATCATCTTTCTCGTCACAGTACCTTTCCTGCTTCATAAGAGCTAAAAAGCAGAGGACTTTCGTGGAGTAGAGTAGCACCTGGCATGAACAGAGGCTTGAACAGGGAGAGAATCCCATATATTTTTGATTGTGATGGTTGCAGAGAAGCAGATAATAAGATGGGGGGAGTGAGGAGGACAAAAGAGATCAGAGTGAGGGACAATAAATGGGACCCTTATAGCCTGCTTCAGAAATGAGTGCCCCTCAACGTCCCTTCTTGTTCTCTCTCTCTTTCTTTATTTGTAGCAGCGCTTCTTCCTCACTCCGCCTCAATTAATGAGCCCCTTTTGTCCCTTACCATTCAAACAACACGCGCAAATTGCCTCTCTTTTTCTTTTTCTTCTTCTTCTTCTTCATTCGTCTCTGTATGTTTTAAGTTTGAGTGCAAACTGAAACTGTTGAGAGAAAAAGACAAGAATGGGGACATGAGCAATACAAGCGTAGGACCCTGTTTTTGGGTTTCTGGTTTGGTTTAAACTTTGAGCAAGGTAAGCTAGCTATCATGTGAACAACCATCCTCTCTTGTGTGGTTCTGCTTTTTGGCTATTATATGTACAATTGAACCTTACAAAGAGCTTCTTCTTCTTTTTTTTTTTTTTTTTTGGGGGGGGGGGTTCTTCTCCAGGTAACCGGAGGAAAGTACACATATACGGGCTATCAGCTGTCAAGTATTTCGACCATTTCTGGTTCTTCAAGTAAAATCCTACACACAGTGACTTCCCTTGCTTTCTGGTGGCTGAGAACTCCCTTTGCAGAGTAATGTAAGTTTGTTAAATTTTAAGCTTCTTGTGAGTTGATACATTACAATTGATGGGAGTCTGAAAGCAATCTGATATCAATTTTTTAACTTTTGATGTATTGCCCACTATAAAACTTAAATTTTGAGGCCATGCTTTACCAATTAGGATGCCATAGCTAGGATCGTCTGTTCATCTCTGGGTTATTCGCTGTTTTTATTTTCTTGTTCTATATAGCTTGGGTGCGGCTTATTAATTGATATGTTGTGTGCTCCAGAGGAGATGGCTGGCCAAAATTCAAGTGTATTTTATGAAACTCCACAAAATCCAACGCCCAACTCACTCATCCAGTGCTATTCATTGAACCTCAATGACCAAACTCGTATCATGGATGGGATATCTATGCTCTCTGGTTCTCAAGTGCATGGCGCGTCTGGAAGCAATGTGAATGTCCACCTGATAAATCCTGGAATTATTGATTCTAATGCATTTTTTTCATCCAAAGGAAAGAACATTATTGGATATGCCTCACAGGGAACTTCTTCATGTCCCATAAATAACAGTGGGTTTCAAGAGCAATCAGCTTCCCCTGCTTCACTTTCTGGCATTATTGCTGCTAGAATTGGTCATCAAGAAAATTTAGAGAAATCACAAGTTTTATCTCCTTCATTCGGTTCACTGGACTCATTGGGACCTTATATGTTAGAAAATTGGTCATATGCTCCAAGCCATTTGCCTTTAACTCATGGCTACAACAATAATATGCCTAATGGAACCTTGGATTCAAATGGATGGGCTTCATCATCAAATGTTACAATCTTGAGCAGCCTTGCTTATGGTTCATCTAATTTCTGTAATGAACCTGTATTAAGCCTTGCAACATCTCCAACAACAGTCCAGTTCTCAGAAGTGAGTTGTTCTGATCAAGTTACCCGTTGCTTCAGTAAAACAAGGTCAGGCTTGGAACTTGCCTCTTGCAGCAACAGGGAGCCTGCCATGAGTTTGAACAACTCTGCTGGTAGACACTTTCATTCTTCTCAAGCAATGTTAGGATCAAGATATCTTACTGGAATTCAAGAAATACTCGCTCAACTTGCAAGATTCTCACTTGAGAATCTTGAACAGATAAGATATTCACAAGCAAGTTCTATGTTCAATCTCAACATTGAAGCTCCTTTGCCAATACATGCAGCTGAATCAAACAAGTCCCAGCTGCTGACACTCTTAGAACTGGTATGAAGCCTACATCCTTATCTGCATCAATTATTTTCCTGGTTTGATTCAGAGATGTAGTAATTATGTTCATTTTTTGTTTGGTTAAAGTATAGTTCTAGTTTAGACAAGGTCACATCTAGGGTTGATAAAAAACCCGTGGTCTGGTTGGTCCGGCCCGGTCTGGTCTGACCCAACCCGAATTGTCCTGGACCAATTTTGGTCCAGGACAATTTGACCGGACCGGACCAAACAGCTCGGGTGGGACTGGACCTCGGTCCAGGGACTTAAAACCCCTGGACTGGTCCGGTCTGACCCGAGCTCTCTTTTTAAAAAAAATTCACTACTACACCGAGTCACCACCGAGTCCGAACATCTTAATATGCTTTTTAATTTATAGAAATCACTTTTCACTAAGTCAGTTTTATTACTTTTGGAAATCAAGTGAAACTAGAGCTAAAATATTGTCTCCCAAGAAGGCAATCACATCTTAGTCTTTTAACTTTAAAAATTGCGCATTTATCCTTTTTAAAAGTTAACACCGTTACCTTCACTAATTTTAAAAAGTGCTTTTAGTCTTTTTAAATTAACACCATTAATTTCACTAATCGAGACTAAATTTTAATTCTTTAATATAATTAATTTTATATTTTAACATTAAAATCAACCTTCTAGAAAGACATGTCGGCATTTGAAATTTGCTGACTCTAACATTTTTCATTAGTGAAGTTAACAATGTTAACTGAAACGTACTAAAAACAAACTTTTAATAGTTAGAGAACTAAAATAGAACTTTGTTTAAATTTAAAGGATCAAAACTATACTTGCCTTTTGTGTTTTTCATATTTCGATAATTGATGGATGGAAAATGATTCAGATGAGCTTATCTTCTCTTTTGACTCAGGTGGACAGCCGATATAATCAGTGTCTAGATGAGATCCATACTGTTGTTTCTGCATTCCATGCTGCTACAGAGTTGGACCCACGAGTTCATGTTCATTTTGCTCTTCAAACAATCTTTCTCTTATACAAGAACTTGCGAAACAGGATTAGCAATTACATTCTTGCCATGGGGCCACCGGATTTGGACAGTTTATGCGTAGGGGACAAGGAAGGATCTATTGATCCTTCACTCATTCATAAACAATTGTCTCTCCAAACGTTGAAACGAAAAGATCATCAATTATGGAGGCCCCCAAGGGGTTTGCCAGAAAACTCTGTTTCAATCTTACGAGCCTGGATGTTTCAGAACTTTCTCCATCCGTGAGTTTTCTTACTACAAAATATGTTATTTACGAACCCCGCAAACATTTAGTTTCACATTCTCAAGACATGTTTTCAGGTATCCTAAAGATTCGGAGAAGCATTTACTTGCATTAAAAGCAGGGTTGACCAGAAACCAGGTACGTCCTTGTCCTTGTTGCAAATTGTGTTGTTTTAATCTTTGATTATGTTCGACCAAAAAAAAAAAAAAACTTTGAATATGTATTTTTTTCATGATCTAACTATGTGAACAGGTATCTAACTGGTTTATAAATGCTCGTGTTCGGCTATGGAAACCCATGATTGAGGAAATGTACGCTGAACTGAATCGTAAAAGAAAGGCTAGTCGAAATGAAGGAGAAGCCGAGAGCAGCATTCATGGAAGGCTTGGGCGATAAAAACAAACCAAAAAAAAACAAATCAACTTTGAGATGGATGAAGTTGAAGTCAAGTCTCGTTGAAATGTGAGGGAGCATTTGCTTTTGGGGATCAAGTCATAGACTGAAGACAAATCACATAATTGCTCTGCATAGTTGGGATTATATTGCAGGTGGTACAGTACTATTGTACTAATAGGGAATCTGCTTTCAACGATGGTTTGGAAAATGTTGGTGCTTAATTATCGAAGGTTTCAAAATAGGTTACTATTGTACTACTCGTTTTCAACTTTTTAGTAGTATCCTTTAGCTTAGGGCTTGTTTGGTTCATTGAAAATTAGAGGAAGGAAACAGAAAATCCAATTTTTCAGCTGGCAACACATGTTTGGTTGGCAACTTTCACTAGAAAAGATTTTCCCACCTGAACCAATTTTCATCTATATAGATGAAAATCGGTTCCCATAAAAAAAATATGGAAAATGAGATTTTTCATGAGAAAATCTTGTGAAAGTTCCGATTTGTCCTAATTGGGTTATGATTTCCCTATCTATTCTCGTTTCTGCTCCCAATCGACCAAATTAATGGTGAGGGGGAGCACCAATGAGCCGCTTTTACCGAAAATTGTATCTAATTAAAGTACTTGACTTGAATAATTGACGTATAACGTCAATTTATAATTGACATCATGTGGTGTTAATTTAATATATATATAATTATAATTAATAATTAAGGGAATTAAAATATCTAAAATTTATTATAAATTTTAGGATGCAAGACTAATTAATGAATTATTTAATTAGTGAATTTATTATAAACCTTAAGATAGATGACTAATTATTTAATATTTTGTACACTAACAATTTGATATATAAAGTACCCTAAAATAGATAAGCTTAAATAGAGAATAATAATTATTCAAATAATTAATTCACTAATTAATTAGTGACTTAATAATATATTGTGTTATTGTAAATTTTTATCAGTCAAATGGATGATCCCCTCCCGCAATTAATTACACAATACATTTGACTAATTAATTATTCTCGGACTAATTTACTGATTATTATCCTCACAAGTTTATTTAATTAAATTTAGCTAATAATATTTTACAATTTATATATCAAATTTTTAGTGTACAAAATATTAAATAATTAGTCATCTATCTTAAGGTTTATAATAAATTCACTAATTAATTAATTTACTAATTAATCTTGTATCCTAAAGTTTATAATAAATTTTATATATTTTAATTCCCTTAATTATTAATTAAAATTATTATTTACTCTTTTGATTATTTATAATTAATTAATTAGAATTATTATTTATAATTTTAAATATAATTACTCCCTCCGGTCCTAATTATAGGAAAACATTTGAAAGTTGGTTTTGGTCCTAATTATAAGACAACATTTTAATTTTTATCAATTTCTTCCTAAAATACCCCTATTTTATTCTTTGTGAGTATATATATGGAGGTGCGTAGACTCTTCCGGTCAGTGAAACTTTTAAATTGTTGAATTTTAATTTATTTATCGATCAGTTGATGTTAATTTACGAATATATATATATAAATGCACACACACATATATGTGTGTGTGTCTACGCACAAATATATATAGACATACACACATGTGTGTGTCTACACACACTCACACTCATATATATGTGTGTGTGTGTGTGTAGATCTATATGTATACATATATACACACACACACATATATGTATATATAGTAATACCATTATTTCAATTAGAAAGAATGTGGAAAGAAAAATTCTAGGTCGGAGAGATATGTGATAGGGGTTGTTGATTCACATTTACTTATGTCATTTTAAATTTATATAAGGACATTTTCGGAAAATGAGTAAAATTAACTAATTTAACTCTTCTCCTTAATTTCCCCAAAATCGGTTAAATATGTCTTATAATTAGGACCGGATGAAGTATAAAATTATATTTTTAAAAAAAAATTGACATCACACTATCACTGGTGGTGTGAAACTTTAACACTCCACTAGTGGAGTGAGGAAGTCTGACACCATTACCTAGTGGCGTCAGACTTCCTAACGCCACTAGTGGTGTATGTACAACTGACGTGTTTGACTGTATTATATTGATAAATCTTTTCGAAAGTGTTCTAATTAAGTACAATTTTTGATATAAGTTACTACATTAGTGTTTTTCCTGGAAAGGGGGGTGATCTCTTCTCTCATCTCCCTCTCTTTGTCCTCTCAGCTTTTTCTCAGTGCCAAGTCACTGCAGATACGAGTTCAAGGTCAGCCATTGCCAAAAAAGTCACAGCACAAATGGGTTGCATGTCGCTTCACGTTTCTTGATGGGAAGGGAAGAGAAAGGTGAAGGCAAAATGAGTATGGCCATGTTGATGCTTAGTGGAGGCACAATTGCTTTGTTTTTTTTTTTTTTTTATGTCGCTCTAGTTCTATGCATTAGGGCAAAATGAAATTTTACCTTATTTTTCTACCTCATTTTCTTTAACCAAATAAAAATTTTCCTATCATCCAATTTTCTCTTTTAGTCTGAACCAAACGCATCAATGCAAAATATTTTTCATTCCTATCTTTTCTTCGATCCAAACGGACCCTAAGCTAACTAACCAAGCTTGTTTTATAGTTCCAGTCGGTGATCACAAGCTTACTAAACTACAATTGGTAAATTATTCTTTTATCCTTGAGTGAGACTTGAGAGCGGTTACAATTTTCACTCATGGGATGCGAATAATAATATAGCAAAATATGAATTCACAATGAAGTCCCAAACTACCTAAAGAATAACAAAAAAAGTTTCAACCCAAAATCACATATAAAAAAAATCCCAAAAAATTTGGGACTTTTTTTGTTATTAATTCGTTTTGTCAAATTACTAAGTTACCCATTTTAAATTTTGTTGTCAAAATAACACTTCCTATTGTTAATATAGCGTTTACTGTTGTTAATATAGTCAAGTTGTCAAAATAACACTTCTTGTTGTCAATATAATATTTACTGTTATGAATGGTCTCTGTGTGTTTAGGGACTTAAGTTTCAAAATGGCTCAATGTTTGAAAATTTTGTTGTCAATAAAGCATTTCCTGTTGTCAATATAATTTTTACTGTTGTTAATGACTTCTGTATGTTTAGGGACTTGTATTTCAAAATGGCTCAATGTTTGAAAATTTTGTTGTCAAAATAGCATTTTCTGTTGTCAATATAGCTTTTACTTTTGTTAATGGCCTCGGTACATTTAGAGACTTGCATTTCAAAATGGCTCCATGATTGAAAATTTTGTTGTCAAAATAGCACTTCTTATTGTCAATATAACGTTTATGTTGTTAATGGCCTCTGTGCGTTTAGGGACTTGAATTTCAAAATGGCTCCATGTTTGAAAATTTTGTTGTCAATATAGCTTTTACTGTTGTTAAAGGCATCGATGCGTTTGGGGACAATAAAAAATTCTCCTATCAAGCAACACGTTATCAATATAGTCAAGTTTCAAAATAGCATTTCCTGTTGCTAATGTTCATGTTGCCAAAATAGGCCTAACAACTTGTCACGTTTGGCTCTAAGGCTAGTAAAAAAAGGCACATTCAGTTGCCATTATATACATTATCAAAATAAGGCCATATCAATGCCAATACTTTCAACTATTTTACAATAAAACTACAAATCCATTTCTTCTTTTTTGATTGTTGGTTGCTTGGCAGTCAGGACAACACCTTCTGTGCATGCATGTTTTTCTCATGCGATACAAGCCACCATAAGCATTCAAGCTTAATCTCCCAAATGTGGTACGCACAGCTGAATTAGTAGGTTCTGAAGAACTTTCAGACTTGTTGATCCCACAAGCTCTAGGAAGAGGCTTCAATCTACAATTTGAAAAAGCGCATTAGCTTGTAACAACTATAGATTACAACAAGAGGCAAGCTAATATCGTGAATCTTCCACTATTATACACATTTACTAAAAAAATTGAAATACAAATCAAATCAATCTAAGAAAACCTTGTTGCAACTCTGAAGTCGAAGAACAACACTTTTCATAAATACTGATGAAATGATTGATGGTTACTAGCTAGTATGTATCCCAGAAAAGCTGACTCATTGAGCATTCAAGAAAGTTATCAGCATGGTTTGAGAATTCCTAAAGATAGAAATTGAATTTGTATCTCGGGTAAATACCATACTAGAGCATCATGAATCCCAAAGATCAAAGAGCATCATGTTAAAGCGACCAAACCCAGAACAAAGGACATAGACATAATAGTCAATACTTGCCTCGGTTAAAGGAGTGCATGATGCAGTAGCCGATTCATAAATTAATCTAAGAGTATTCAGAGTGCTATCAAATGATTGTTCAAAGTTCCTTGTTAGACCATCCACCTTGTCTCCAAAAACCTGAAGATAGGCATCTAAATGAGTGGCGTGCGGACCTTACATAGTAAAATGGACTTTACAAAGAAGAAGAAAAAGAAGGATAACATCACAAAAGTAAGAAGAGCAACATCAAAAAATCAAAATCTTATCAAAATCAAAAAATCATAGAGCAACTCTAAGAAGGAAGAGATAAATCCACAATCAAGAGGCAAACTTCAAGATCAAAAGACTTGAAATATAGAATCAACCAACCAGCTCAGGCAAACAATAAATGATATCAACAAATTTATGAACCCATAAGCATAATTCGGATAAAACCAAAAAAAATAAAAGAAACCATAGTCGAATTTGTTGAGACAGAAAGTTTTAGATTGTTAGTTGAACAATAATAAAGACCTAAACTTCCACCATAATCGGTAGATAAAGCTACTCCCAAAACGCGAATCTGGTCCTCTCAATTGTTTCAGCTCGCGGTGCCTCCGATCGATCTCCATGACGTCGCTACTCTCAGCCACAAGTTGAGTAGAGACGACGTTCCCTCTGGTTCCTGCTGACCGTCTACTACTTTCGTTCAACTCATGCGGCTCTATTCCTTCTACGCTCGACCTCGTGCAACTCGTCATCGGCATCTCCATTCAATCCCATCGGAATCTCTACAAAGATGAGGGAGAGAAAGTGCGAAAGAGGGCTGATGATGAATATTGAATGAGCAATTTGTTTATTTTTCGGGGTATATTAGTAATTTTACATTCACAACTAATAACAAAAAAGTCCATGAGACTTCTTTAGGACTTTTTTAATATGTGATTTTAGGTTGAGACTTTTTTGTTATTCTTTATGTACCTTGGGACCTCAATGTGATTTTCCCTAATTTAATCTCAAGAAGAAAAGGCTTTAAATAACTTGCTTTTGTCTGCATTCATAATTATGACCACCCACTCGAAAAAGAAAAAAAAAACTTTAGATTTAATGCATCAACGGGGAACAATCAAATGACAGATCCAGGTTCAGTATTATTTGAGAAGACGTCTGTTTTCCTTTACGCTGGGAAGTAGTGCGTGTGCGCGTAACTTCTAGCATACACATCAAAAGTTTACAGAGGGGCATTTTCGTGACTAAATTAGAGACATAAAAAATAAGAGAAGCAGGCAGTTATAATAGGTATGGTTACCCCGAGAGGCACTTCTTCAGGATCGAACTACAAATTCCAACCATGAAAGCTCTGCTTAAACTAGCCTTCAAAACACGCAAGGTTCCTATCTAAGGACCGGACCGGCTTCTCAATGTTTCCGGTTTACTACTTACTAGCAATAAATGACCGACCTGTCCAGCATCCTTGTATGGCTGTTGCCCCGTACGTTACTTTCAAAATCCTGCTCACTCCCACCGTCCAAAAACGTCACTACTGCTGGAATAGAATTGAGTTTTCCCTCATGGAGTTCCCCTGAAACTGGCACCTCATATACTTTACCTGTGCTTTAGTCTCATCCACAATACCTTCTTTGCGTTTTCTTGTTCCATCAGTGCTGCTATTGTTCATTCTATCGTTCCCAGACAAAACCATGGCGTCCATAGGATCACCCATCTCTATATCACAGGTGTTATGTTTATCCTCCTCTGTCCCTCCGCGACGAGGATGGAAAAAGATATTCTTACCCACATTGCGACATGAATTCTTTATGATTGGGAGACCGTGCTCAGTTGTTGATATCAAATACTCAGCTTTTGCACGTAGCTTGGCAGTATCACCAACGAAGATGGTCAGTCCTTGATCCTCAACGCCTAGAAGCCACTCTGTTTAATAAACCATATGTTAGATATTTAAAGAAGAAAAAGTCTTACAGCCAACCAAGAAGAAAGAATGAAGCCACATTCAGTGAAATGGCCTACTAGACTTTGTAAATATGTAGTAACACCCTTTTGAAGCTGCAAAAGTAACAGTCTAGGAGACAAAATTTGTGAGAGTTTCTGAATATTTTCCAAGAACTCACTTATAAGAGCCATGGGAGTGGTAACATTTGGTTGGCTAATCACTCCGCCAGCACTAGTCTGACTAGTAACCCAGTTAATCAATTGAATAGGTATGCACGATCTAGAGAAGGCGTTTAAATAAGAAACGGCTTTCTCTTGATCGCCTTTGTTCCTGTGATTAACCAGATCATAAGAATCATCAGCCAATAATTTTAGGAACCCCTTGCTCCATCACAACAAAAGTCGTTTATCATACCTAGCAGACTGGATTGCGAAGTCAGTGACAAACAACCAAGTTAAAGCAAAATCTTTCAAGCTTTTGGGACATAGTGAAATTCCTGCCTGAGGGTTAATAAAGTACTCTGCCATCATAACAGCATTGAACAGGACTTCCTTAAGAAGAACTTCATTTTCAGAACCCTATATAGTAAACCAAGAAATTAGTTGCTGGACCAAATAATAATAATAATATACCTATCCTTCGATCTATATATATAAGTATATATAGAAGGATGAGGGCATAATTCATTTCATATAACTAAATTTCAGTGTCCGGGAAGACGGGTTAATAAACACCATAAATAGTAGTGAACTAAATCATACTGAAAATCACAAGTCAGTATTTATTTATGAAGTAGTAGTGAACTAAATCATCTTAATGAAAAAGATTTTAATACAAGTTTTAAAGTTACAAAATCTAAACTATACTTACTAATCTTGTTCATCACTGTAACTCCAGGCCTTACCTCAAATGTCAAATGAAGAATATAACTTATGATAAACTGATGTGAACAATGTGCAACACAATAGCTCACCCCATCCATATTCTCATCTGTAAAATATGTTTCAACGTTCCAATCAAGGGGGCAGTGGCACTGGCATCTATTAAACTTATGCCTTGTGCGCAAAGGCACAGAAGTCTCCTCAATTCTCTTGTGAGAGCTTGAAATTATTCAAGGTTAATGTTATGGCGCCATAAGCTTTGAGACCCACACATCATCCTCAGGGGAAGTACGTGCTTTGCCTAAATGTAAAAGCCAATAATTCCAAACTGCAAAGCATGTCGAAGGAAAATTAAAATAAGGCATCATACTGACCAGTAACTTGACCACTGGCAAAACTGGCTCCAGCATCATCCTGGAAAGTATATCTGATACCCAAAAATATGAAGTCAGGAACTGGAAACATAGAAACTAGAATAGGGTCACCACAGGAAGCCCCAGTAGGTTCAACAAAAGATAAGTTGAAAGGAAAACCATCAGGGAGACATGCATAGTACGCGGTCGTCTGATTAGTTTGGTCCTTGTGAAACGGGGGACTGATCCCGAAAATAACAAAACGGCCTTGACTATATAATGCCAGTATAACTAAACAAATAACGTGCATTTCGTCAAAGGTTCAGCTCGCTAAAACCCAAGATTCCAGAGTAATAAAATAACGTGACAAAATTAAATTACAAGTTAATAAGAACGCAAGTTATAGTGATTCAAATTAAATTTACGTATGGGGGATTAAGTTCACCTAGAAAATAAGAATTGCGAAACCCAGTGATGGTCTGAACTGCTAGACCGTGCAACTTCTTCTCTTGCTCCGCTTTCTCAATCCCTGATTCGAACTTCAGGCACAAATTCAACAAGAGAGCTTCACACATCACGATTCCAGCTAAGAATCCCATACCACATCCCGATTTAATTCCCTTGCAAATTTGGTCGCTGATGATGGGAAAAAATTCTTTCGAGTGATCCCGAACCCCATAATGATCAACTATCCACACGGGAATTACGTCCAAAAAAGTCGGGTCCAAACTAGTCATCCCATTGCCGTCTTCTTGAAGCCCCTGGCCGCAGAAAATGCTACAATAACTAATTAGTCCTTCCAATAAGCTCTGGACCTCACTCTTCAAGTCTGTCTCCTCCAGTACCAAACGGTGCAGCTCAAGAACAAAAGGGGCTAGAATAGCAATCCTTTTCATCGAACCACAACAATCCGAACAAGAGACTAGCAGCTGAAATAAATCTTTGGCTGCTACTATTCTTCCCGAAGATTCTCCCCGAACTGCCAGTTTGGTCGTATGAAATCCAAGGGCCGAGTAGAACCAGACGATTCCCAAGGGTGGGTCAGGCATGTTCTGCAGCAATCGAGAAAATATGGAACTGAAATCGCAGAAATCGGTGACGCCATTCCTGTACTTAGTTAGGAAATGGCCAACCGATTCTTTAAGCATGGAGTAATGAGCTGATAAGGGAACGATGTTGGAATCTTGGGGAGGGATCAATGGTATTGGGATCATCTTAAGTACAGTGGCGACTGGCGAGAAGAAATTAAGGAATTCGAGTGAGTCTCCAGTGCCCTTCCGAAAGGGCAATACTCCAACCAACTCGGAGCTCTGAGCTTTTTGATAGAGTTCTAATTTCGTAATGGTTGGAGCCTTGGAGGGTCAAAGTAAGACATAAATTTGAAATAGGGAAGCAGTATGAAATTGAAAACCCTAGGCTTGTGGGTTAAGAAAAAAGGGAGGGAATATGAGGCGCACTTTGGCAACGGGCGACTTTTTTAAATCCGACTGACTCGTGTATAGTCAATGTCGTTATTTATGCGTGTGGTTGCCGCTTGCAGCGAGTCAAGTCAGCTTGGATTATTAGGATCTGTTTGGTACAAAAAATTAGTGGGAAGAGAAAAGAAGATTTGAAAGATGAGGGAAAATGGCTTGAGTTGTTTGATAAGAAGAAAATGAAGAGGTGGTAGTTGGTAAAGAATTAGGAAATGTCTATTTTACCCTCAAAAGAAATTAATTCAAAATAAAAAAGAAAAATATTTTTTTTTCTAAAATATATTTTAAAAAATATATTCTGGTTAAATTCGAACTCGTGAAAAAAAAAAAATTCGCCAAATTCGAACTTCCCGCCAAGTTTGCATTTCAGGGTTAAATCTGTCAAAAAAACACCTTTCCTGAAAAGATTGCAGTTTTCCCACCATTTTCGGATGGAAATCAACTTCCCTCAAATAAGGGAAGATGAGTACTCACTGGAAGATGCTGATTGGACTTTCTGTCTACCAAACACCCAAAATCCATGAGAAGATTGAGATCTTCCCTTTCTTTTCTAGTCTCCTTTCTACCAAACGGGTTACAGTTTTAAAAGGATGATTAAGTTTTTAAACATATCTCAAATCCCTTCTCTTTTGATAACTGTTATGAAAACTAAAGATAATAAAAAATTTAGTAAGAACAAGACAATGTATTGGAGAAACGAGGGGAGGAATTTATAGATGTCTCCCTCATAGTTGCCTCTCATCCAACTTAGGCAGAGATATATTACTTATTGGGATCAGATTTGTCACCTTTCATCACGCTTTTAAATAAGCTAATATTGATGTGTTGGCATAACAGTTATCAACGATCTGTTATGACAATTCAAACCTTAAGAGCAATCAATAACTTTTTACCCTAACAATGCATCAATGCTATTTTCCTCTCACTCAATAAAAATTAATAATGGGTAATATTAAAGAAGATGGATTTTTTTTTAAAGGTTAATATCACTTTTGATCCTCATAGTTTACTCTCATTTTGATTTTAATCCATATACTCTCAAACAGTAGGTTTTGATCCATGAAGTTTCTCTCCATCTAAAACGTTGGTCATTATAATTTAATAAGGGCTTGAAGTTAGGGTTAACGGTCCTAATTTTGCTAATGTGGCACTAATACTGTTAATATTACCTATGTGACATGTTGACTTGACAAGATGAGGTGGAAGAGTTGCTTGTTAACAAGGTTTTGAAAACCGGACTGATCATTGAATCGGTGGAGGTATTGGGTTAAGGGTCAGTGGATTAGACTAGAGTCAGACTGATATTAATTAAAAAATATAATTTAATTAAAATATGTAAAAATATTCATACTTAAAATAATTATGCATGTCTCACTGTCCTATCAGTTCAGGTCCAACCAAAAATGTCTCGCTTCTTTACTAGCCCAAGCCTCTCTTCTTTAATATCATTTTCCGTAATTTATTTTATTTTCCCATGGAGAAGGCTTCATCATGACAGCCCTCCATTAATCAAACAAGTTGACAAAAGCCAATCGAATCACATAGTATTGGGCTCAACTTCATGCACTCTCTTCAGTCATCTCCTCTTCCTTTAATAAAAAACATCTTGAACCTTGAATATAAGTGTAGATCTTTGGCGGTTTCATCTTGAACCTTCCAAACTTTTCATAATCGCTTTTCACTCACCATATTGGGGTTTCAGCGGCTTCAAGTTCTTCAATTTTTATCACCAACGTCTATCTTCTATCATCACCACCAGCCCTCTCTTCCTTCATCTCCCCTTCCTCTTATTCATTGTCTCCGGTCTTTCCATTCTTCATCTTCACTAGTCACCGCCATTGATTTGCACTTTTCATCGTCAGTTTCAAACTTTAGATCTTTCTCCTCCTTCTCGTTCCGTGTCTCGGCCGTAGAGAAGGTGGAAAGCCTTCAGCCTCCACAGATTGTTACTCCTCCTTTGGCTTTCATAGCACCATCGCCGCGTCGACATTGAGAAGCACTTCAGATTTTTTTGGGAACTCAAGTTCCCAGACCCATTAATTTTCTTTTAAAGGTGGGAAGATAAGATCCTACCAAAATTGGTGGGAACCTAAGTTCCCTCTATGAACAATAAAATTTTCGAACATATTACCCCTCATAAAATATTTATTTTCTATAAGGCAAAAAAAAGGATTATATTCGAATTTATGGGACAAATTCAAATTTGAAAAAAGAATATTTTAGACAGATCTAATTTATTTATTTTTGTGTGTGAAATAAATGCTTTATCATAAAATTTGAATTTGACTTACAAATTCGAATTTAATGCAAGCAAATTAGTATCAAATTCGAATTATGAAAAAATATTTTTTTTTTCCTATTTATTTTAAATTAATTACTTTTTATGGTAAAATAGGTATTTCCTGATTTTTTTTCCATCTACCACCCCTTCATTTTCTTTCTATCAAACAACTCATACTCCTTTAAGCCATATTCCCTCATTTTTTAAAATCTTCCTTTCTCTAGTCTAAATTTTTTCCTTTCCTCTGATATTCCATGCACCAAACGGCCCCTAAGTGTTAGCGGGAAGTTTATAAAATTTCAGTTAAGTCTCTTGCCTTCAGCCAGCCACGAGTCCCGACGTACCAATTATCAAGTTGAACACTCAAAAGTTCTAAAAAAATATTCTAACCTTCAAGACTGTAAAAAGAATATCAACAGCAATTTCCTCACAAGATAAAAACAAATTACCTTCATTTATACGCAGCCAAATAAGGAAATAAATAATCATCATGTAGGCAGAATTTAAATCATTAGCTCCACATATTTACTATTTTCACGAGTCTGATGTGTCATTTTTAATAATATTCCCAAACCACTTTTTAAAACTATTTTCACGTAGATAAACCTTTTTTTACACGACACATATCTGATATGTCATATTACTAATTTACATAAAAAAAATTCAATAAAATAAAGATAATTTTGACTATTTATATATTCAACTAAATTCAATAGTATAACAAACCATGACCAATATTTTGCCATCAAGCGCTGTTAGTTTTTTTCTTCACCCAACATGCTGTCTTCTATCAGTTCTACATAGAGTATTGATTATATGTTATTCTGTATTAAAAAAAAGAGTAAAATACTCTAACCACTTTTCTATCTTGTCTTAATTATACAGACCTCTATTCTATTTTAAAAATCTATATAAACTTCTTTTAAAATTGCAAACTTTCCTTATATTTTGAGATTCTATTTCCATTTACTCAAATAGTTAGTTTAACTTTTAAACTTTTGTTATACCAAAATGCCTTTCTTTAACATTAGAATTTTTTAAACACATATATGTATGGGCCAAAAAAAATTATACCACCACATTTTAATTCGAATAGATTTCTTAACTTTCTAATATATTAAAAAATTATTAATTGTAATTTTTCACCATATTTTTTAAATTTATTTATTTTTAGTTTTTTAAATAACTTAAAATATATATCAAACACATTTTTTTATCAAATATAATAAAATAGAGGGAGATCTTTGTAATTAAGAAAAAATAGAAGGGTAGTTAAAGTATTTTACTAAAAAAAATAGATTATAAGTTATTTATTTCGTTTAAAAAAACCAGCGGAATTGTATTGGGAAAAAAGAAAAATTTTCCTACACGAAAGGTGATGATATTTTCCTAAGCGAAACGCCAGTAGTATCCGTCCAACCACCACTATATATAAAACGACAGTGCTAATCTTGATCGTAATCTGACTCTCTAGGGTTTCTTCCACTCAATCCTGCAAGAAACCTAATGGCCGACGAAGCACAGTATTCATCGGGCACAGATACCACGTCTCTCAAGCGCAAGTATGAAGAGCCATCGCTCTCTCAATCAACTCACAGGTCCACTGGTTTCTCTGCGCCTATCGTGTCTACATCTCCCGATGGTGCTCATGCTCCGCCTTCCTCCTATAACAGCGTCCCGCCCCCGGCAGCAACTGGTATCGAGCTTGCCAAGCAGCGAGCTCAGGAGGTTGCTGCTCGCCTCTTAAACAGCAGTGGAGCATCTGGTTTGGATGCCAAGCGTTCCAAGGTTGAGAACGGCGCTTCAGGATTTGATTCCAACGGTAAGGGTTTTACTGCTACCCAGCGTGACTCCCTCAGTACTGTCCGATATTTGGCTTTTAAGCTAGGGTTGTATTTTTCTTGAATCATTCCGAAGTCTTGTTTCCTGATTGCTCTTATGTCAATTTATTTCCGGTATTGTTTGTATTTATCCGGTGGTAGTACTTGTCCTTTGACCTGGAAGCGCATCTTCCTCAGTATTAATGCACCGTTTTGATTGATCTCTCTGAAAACAGATGCAAAGCCCCAGTACTCAGTACCATCGGCTGCTCCCATTTCTTATGCCTATCAGGGTACTAGCAAAAAGATAGACATTCCGAATGGTAGGGTCGGCGTTATTATCGGTAAAGGTGGGGAGACAATCAAGTATCTTCAAACGCAGTCTGGAGCGAAGATCCAAGTTACACGTGATATGGATGCAGACCCAAATTCTCTTACAAGGACGGTGGAACTTATGGGAACTCCTGATCAAATTGCTGCTGCTGAGAAGTTTATTAATGAAGTTCTTTCCGAGGTATTGCAAAGTGCTTTTTTATGGATTACTCAATCGCTGACAGAAATGTTGAATCTAGGTTTGATCTTTGAAAATTGGTTGACCTTGCACGCTCTAATATCTCTAAAAAAAATTATAATGCTTAACCCAATAATGCCTCGGTCTAGAGGTTCCTTCCCGCCCAGTTAGAATAGCTACTGATAAATTATTGGAGGCTTGGATCTTTTGTTGGTTATTTCGCACCACAATACCCAGTATTTGCTAGTGCATTGTGTATAATATGCATGAGAATAGCAGTGAGTTAGCAGCAACTCACTAACAATTCCTGTATGTGGCAGGCTGAATCTGGAGGTTCTGGTATTGTTGCTAGGCGACTGACTGGACAAGCTGGGTCTGAGCAATTTGTGATGCAAATTCCAAATAATAAAGTATGCTGAGGATATATATGCATCTATTTGCACACATGTGCACACACATTGAAACTGTGCAACTTTCTTTTTGTATTTTTTCTTATTTGCTTGGATGGCACTCAACTCCAGGTTGGACTTGTGATTGGAAAAGGAGGAGAAACAATAAAGAACATGCAAGCTCAGACTGGAGCAAGAATTCAGGTTTGTTTTTAGTCATGTAATATATAGCTCCACTTGGGTTCTCTATTGTAGCTCTGTGGTCACTGCTATTATAAGTTATAACAACTTTTGGTCCCAAAGTTGTAGAATTTCTTTGCTTATTTTTATTTTATAATGTATTGTATCCTTTTTTTCAGGTGATACCATTGCATCTTCCCCCAGGTGACACATCCACAGAAAGAACATTACAAATTGATGGAACCAGTGAACAAATTGAGTCCGCTAAACAGTTGGTTAATCATGTCATTAGTGAGGTATTTTCACTTGGATCTTTGAGTTTGATTTGGCCTTGGTTGGCATGTTTGCCATGTGCCAATTCTATTTGTTCAGAATTCTGTTGCATTTTGCATTTCCATTCATACCGTTTGATGTTTGTGTTTGCTTATTTGTTTACTCTTATTATCTTGCATACTTATGCAAAGATAAGCCTGGTGCCTTGTGACATTATGCTGAACTGTGTCATATAATCCTAATTACGCAGGGTTATTTCAATGTTTCTGCTGGATTATTGTAATCTGTTTTATTTTGGTGGTATTGTTATAAAAAAATCAGTTACACAGGCTTAGTAATATTAATATTCAATTAGCTAATGTTTAAGATATTTGTTTACATTATTTGTGCAAGTGTTCTTCATTTGTCTGCATTTATTAATCATTAGTAATAGTAATTAGCAATTATGTTTAGCAACCTTGTAGTATTCTGTTTGATATTTAGGAGTTAAGAATTTATAGTCCAGACATTGAGGCCGCTGGCTTGCAATATACATGTGCTGTATTATTGTTATTATCTTCATATCAGAAGCAGAAGAGCAGTGATGTCCGGATTTTCAGAATTTTCAGGTTCCTTTTTTAAATTTGCTGGCTTCATCCTTGTTTCTATGCCCGTTCATATCAGGACTGCTCACTGGATACTTTCATATAAATAGAAAATACTCTTAAACTGATATATGTAGGGTGTTTTACTGATAATCTCCAAATTGTAGTTGCATTAGCTTATCAAGTGGAATTCTGAGTAAGGATATATGAGCTTCAGCTGTAGTTATGTTTGTGAGAAGGTCTGGTTTCTGTTGAAGCTTATGATCTATGTAGTTTGAGTAGGATAATGCTATTAACATGCAGCAAAAGTATGTTGTTATAGTCTCTGCCCAGATGGACGTGAACCTTGCAGGGTCTTCCAAGTCGACTTGCTACCTATGTCTTGTATCTTTGTGTGTGGTCCATTATGGTTCTCTGCAAAATCAAAATAGACAATCAGTGTCTTCATATACATATACATTTTTATGTATATATTCATAAATCGATCAAGCAGGATTTTTTGTATGGACTTTTGAGAATTGGATTTATCAACTTTGTTGTACAAGATGCCAAGCTCTAGTAAAGCTTGATTATTAGCTGTGGCTTGGTTTTTATCTTGGATTCCCTGCCATCTTGAGGTGGCTTGTCCATATAATTTATGGTGTAGGATGTAGTGGAGATCAAGACTCCTTCAATTATGCCATCGTATTTTGGTCCAAGTGAATAAACATTGGGATTACAGCCTAAGCCTTATGTGCTTATTAATTGTGTATCCTATGACTGATCTTGTTATTGGGACTATTGTAGGGTTAGTGTGTATTGGATCAATGGTGACACCCCGGTATGATTCTAAATCTCAAATTTGATATTCATTATCGAGGGCTTTTATCTCCCATTTTTGTCCATAAAGTATAATGGAATTGAGTACTAAACTATTGAACTGTTTAAGACAATGTCATATCTTTTGCACTCAATTTCTTGAAATAATAATTTAACATCTATGGCTCTATTCATCCATTGACACTGGCCATAACCTTGTTTACATCAATTATGGAACTCTTGCTCAATATTCCTATACTGTTATTTTCCCCTTATTTCAACCTTGTAATTTTTTTGGACAATAATTACTATTTGATCTTTAATTAAGATTGATATGTTATTTTGTGAGTATTATTTCTTATGCCAAGTGATATCTGATTTTCAAATGTGAGGCTCACTATGGCATGTGCTGCTGAACCTCTGGCCTTCACCCTGAAGTTTGAGTCTCGGAATTATTTTTTAGTTCAAATGATAATATTTATATTTTATATTTATTTGATCTAATGGTTAAGTGCTAACACAAAAAGTGGGATCTTTTGGGTTGATAATGTGGGTAGGTTGATTAGGACTATTTCTATGGTTTTGCATGGTCCTTTTAATCTAGATTCTTGTTTGCTTCTACATTACAGATGCTGTAGAGCATGCTATATCTCTAATCTGGTTTAATATTTAGTGGCTCAAACAATGAGCTTGTTTAGTATCTCTGAATAATTAATGTATAAATTGGAATTAAACACTATTATTTGAGATACTGGATACTACACTGCGGCATGCCTTTTGAGGCCGCAAAGATTGTGTTTGCCTGCTTCTATGTTTTGTGCTTTCCTTTGTACCCATTCATTTGAAATAGGGAGAGGGTCTGCTTCTGCTGGAGTAACTCAGTTATATCACGAACCAGTACGGTATGTAGGCCTTTATACCCCTTTTAATGCTGTATGGAATTAGTCAATCTAAGGCAATGCCTTTATCTTGTGTATCTTATATGTTGATTTTTGGTGGTGTTTACATGGTTATTTGCATGCATTGTTCACTCTATTTTAGAATTTCATGTCACCTTGGGACAAGTTCACTCTGTATTTTTTTTAATTTGTCAGTACACTTTCTTCTTCTGCAGAATCGTCTTAGAAATCCATCAATGTCTGGTGGTTATCCTCAACAAGGTTACCAAGCCCGACCACCTACTAGCTGGGGTGCTCCTGGTGCTCCTATGCAACAACCTGGTTATGGCTATGTGCAGCCTGGAGCTTACTCTGGCCCATCACCCCAATATAATATGCCTCAGCCACCATATCCAGGATATCCTACTCAGTCGTCTGGTGGATATTCCTCCAATTGGGATCAGTCCTCTGCACCACCTCAACAGTCAACTCAGGGCGGTGGTTATGATTACTATGGTCAACAGCAACAGCAACAGCAAAATGCTGGGGGTCCGCCCCCTGCAGCTGATGGGACTGCTTATAGTTATGGTCAGCCACCCTCATCTGGTTATAACCATCCTGGCCAGGGTTATCCTCAGGACAGTTATGGTGGGTATAGCGCACCACCACAGTCAGGGTATGGGCAGGCACCTACATATGATCAGCAGCAAGGCTATGGCTCAGCCTCTAACTATGGTAGTGGCAGCAACCCAACACAGGAGGGTCACGCTCCCAACTATGGGGCTCAAGGAGACTCAAACCAGCCTCCTCCAGCTGTCCCCACTTCAATGGCCCAGCAAGGTTATGGTACTAACCAGCAGCCAAGCCCGAACCCAGCCACCTATCCTGCTCAAGGAACTGGCCAGCCAGGTTATGGGATGCCTCCAACTTCTCAAGCAGCTTACGGCAGTCAACCCCCAGCACAGTCTGGCTATGGAGCTGGTTACGGGCCCCCTCCACCTCAAAAGCCTAGCGGCACTCCTGTTTATGGGCAGTCCACCCAATCACCTAGCGCAGCAGGAGGCTATGGCCAATCTGGCACAGGGCAACCAGGGTATCCTCCTGCTCAGCCCCCTTCTGGTTATGCTCAATCAGAATCTGCTCCACCAAGAGCCCCACTGCCATATGGTTCTGCAGGGCAACCGGGTTATGGTCCCCCGCCATATGGTGCTCCTCCTGCTGGTCAAGGTTATGGTCAGGCACCTCCATCATACAACAGCGGTTCTTATGGTGCCGGTTACACTCAACCTCCAGTGTATTCTGCTGATGGTACACCGGCTCCAGCTGCCCAACAAGGTGGGGTCGCGAAAGCATCACCTCAAAGTTGATATATTATTAGTGTGTTGATGTTGATGGGCTTTTATTGTTCCGTATTGTAATAGTAACTACATAGGTTTAGTGTGTTGAGGTGGAAGCAGTGACGGTCTATGTATGGGTTATTAGGAATTAATATTTCAGATTCAGTACTCGATGTTGGACCTTTTGTCCAGACTTGAAAATTTTGAACTACCCCCTCCTCCCGTCATCCAGTTTTTATGTCAAAGAAATATTACTTATTGGTGTTTTGTCTTCTTTTTAACCCCAGTATATGTTGCCACTAACCGCACGATGGCATTGTATTGATAGCGTCGATTTAGCCTTTTGTGGAATTTATTAGCACTCTTGGCATAGAAGTGGGAAAAAGTCAGTTCAGCTTGGAAGCTATTGGAGATGTCTTTCTACGGAAATAAAGATGGAGCATTCAGATTGAGGTTGTTGATTAGTTGTCAACTCGCATGGAGTCTGTTGACGGCAACAACGATTCATACAAGTCTTGATTAAGCTTTAGCACATATAGTTAAGATGGGGATTAAGTTTTACTAGTCATCTTTAAGGGATTAAATTATAAATGAGTCAACTGCAAGAACAAATCACTTTAATACCACATTTTTAACAATTAATGTTATATTAGAATTTTAAATTAACAAAATGGAAGCAATTTGTTTTTGTAGGACTTAAATGGCCCATTTGTTTAAGATTAATAAAAAAAAATTGTTGGTAAAGTAAACATGATGCGAAAAAAGCTTTTTTTTTTTTAAATATAGGCTAATTAGATTAGTTTTGTAAAATAATCACTTTTAAAAAAAGTTAATTCAAATAACTCGTCAAAATAAGTTAAAAACAGCTAATTCAAGTTATGAATATGATTGTTTTATATTTAACTTGTTAAAATCGCTTCTTCTTCTTCTTTTTCTTCTTTAAACAAGCTGACCCAACGATTGATTTCATTTGGGCAATATATCTCAAAACCAAAATATGGCTAATGACCTGACCGTAGAAATTGTAATTATTTACAAGAGTCAATTACCAAAATGAAAATTTAAAAATACTAATTTGCGGTTAACTAAACCTCCTATATTTTCTCCTACATATGTATCTAGTGAAAAAAATAACACAAACATCTTTCTTTCAATTTTGTCAAAATTATAACTGTTAAAATTGACATAGACTTTATTTACAACAAAAAAAAAATATAATTTTAAGAGAACTCAATTTTTTTTATAATTTATTATAAATGTTAAAAAAGGTTATATATATAAAAAATTAAAATATATGCAATTTTAAACTTTCAAAGGAGTTTTGCATAATTTATTTTTGGGAAAAACACTTCTCATGTAGGAGAAGTGTTTTCTCATGTCACACACACATAAAATGGTGGGACCCACATATATATATATAATGGGAAAAACACTTTTCATGTTGTAGGAGAAATGTATTTTCATGTCACACACACATGAAATGGTGAGACCCACACACATATATATAATGAAATATGGTGGCACACATATATATATATATAATTAGCATTATATATATATATGTGGGTCTCACTATTTCATGTGTGTGTAGGAATCTTCTTCTTCTCATGCAACATGAGAAGTTTAAACCCTTTTTTTTATGTCAGAATACATTTATGTCAGTTTTAAAAATAAAAATCCATGTAATGTTTTTTTTTTTTACCGAAAACCATGTAATGTTAATATACTAAAAAGAAGTCCAGGTAATCTATTATATCTTTTATTCGAGAATGATATTCAAGATTGCCTCCCAGGGGAAAAATAACGTTTATAGAAAATTTAATATAATCAATAAAGTCTAAAATATAAAAAAATAATAATAACATTTCTTATTTTTTTTTTTTTGGGGGGGGGGGGTGGGATAAAGCTTTTTAACTGGTAAGATATTAGATAGAAAATTTAAGATCTTCTAAATTAGTTGATTTTAGTTGGAGCTTATTTTATATTAGGGTTTCCTCATCTGGGATCCCTGGAAAAGAGGATTAAGTTAGCCCTTATGAATAGCTTGATGCACTATCTCCTTTTAACCCTTTGAGAGAAATGCTGCAAAAGGAAATAAAATCAATGGACTGACCCCATTGTTTCCACCCTGTAGAAACTGTGAAATAACCCCTTGGATGCCTTTAAAATTATATAAAATAAATGATATATTTGTTATAAAATAAAGGGAAAGATGAGAGGAGGAAGGAAGAATGAATAGAAAGTAAGAAAGATCAATTTTGCATTTATTATTAACTGTTGTATAAAATACATAACATATGCCTTTTATTTATAAGCACAACTCTCTAATCTTCAATTAATGTGATTCCATAATCATAGGAAGTAATGAGAGACAATAGGAAACAATGTGAAATATGAACATCCACAAATATTATATTTATAACAATATTGATAATTCGAGATTATGTAGGTGTTAGTTAAAACTTTTTTTTTTTTTGATGATTTTGGCTGTTATAATTTTCGTGGAAAATAAAATTCAAGGAGAGGATGTAAGAAGCTTAATTAAGGGCAATTTAGTATTTCTAAATTTATATTCTGGTTATTGGTTCTTCTAAATATGAGGGTTAAGTATCAATTTTGCCTCTAAAGTACACGTTCAGGAGCAATGTTGCTCTCGAAGTTTTTGGTGTAGCAATGATGCCCATCCGTTAACAGCTCTAATGGTCAACTAACATTTGACCCTTAGGGCTGTTAGCGGAGGGGTAACATTGTTACGCCAAAAACTTTGAGGGCTGAAAATTGATACTTAACCCAAAAAAAAAAAACTATTTTTCAATATCTTTTATTCATTAACCCCATAAAACCTTTTTCAGCAATTAGATTATTTAAATAATCTAATTAAAATATTTGTTAAATATCTTCACCATATCCTTCATTATTTATCTATATCTTTTGGGCTATTAGGATTGGAATATTATTTCTTAAAAGTCCTAGTTAGAGTTAGTTTTATTGGGTTATAAAGATCTCTCTTATGTTATTTTAAATTTAGATTTAAATAAAGAAGAATTATTCAAATTCTTCAACGAGCGTGACTTGTTCTTCAATATTCTGAATTGAATACCTTGTAGCTATTCAGGTAATAGGTGTTATAGATAGAATACCTCATGGGTTATCCAAAATTTCCGAGTGTTTCCACATCGAAAAGTCCGACTTTTCAAATTAAATTCCACGTTATATATATTTAGAAATTTTAAAAAAACTCGGAACCATCATAATCGATATAATCAGTCAACATGTTAAATTTCTAGCAAGAAATACCAATCTCATCAAAATATATAAAGCTCAAATTGGTCTATATAAGGTAAGAGATGTGGTATTGGCAAGATATCATTATGATAATTTGTTAGGACTCTTTGACATCAATAATTCGGTATTTGGTATCTTTACTCCACTTTTTTGGATATAATATCGATCGATCTTCTTTGCGATTGCTTATACTTTATTTTTTGGGTTAAGTATCAATTTTGCCCTTGGAGTACACGCCCAGGAGCAATGTTGCCATCGAAGTTTTTTTGGAAGCAAGGTTGCCCTGGAAGTATAAAAACGTAGCAATGTTTGACCGTTAGAATTGTTAACGGAGGGGCAACATTGCTACGTTTTGATACTTCAGGGCAATATTGCTGCGCCAAAAACTTCGAGTGCAACATTGCTCCTGTACGTATACTTCAGAGACAAAATTGATACTTAACCCTAACTATTACAACTTTAACTGCCGAACAAATATCATATACTCTAGTTCTTAATTGTTATTTTCGCAATACTAATTGCATTTCAAGTTGCATTTTACAAATTTGGAGAACCATACCTGGAAATCGCGATTATTATTATTATTTTGGTTTATGTTTTATGAAATCCTAATTGCAACTGGGGTGAGATTAGAACAACTCAAATTTTAGGTTTTGGACATCCAAGAATTAGGTCCTAACCAGTAATCACGGGTTGAGTTTTTCTCATAATATTTTTCTCATCATCCCTCATAATCTCTAAATCATATCCCTCCAATCAATCTAAAAAGTCACATTATTACTTTAATTTATCTCTCATCTTCTCAATCAATGGCTCAGATAAGGCTTTTTTCCTATAGCTAGCTTCACCATAATGACTTTTCCTTTCAATACGAAAATCTATAAAAAAAAAAAAAAAAATAACTAAATTCATTATTGAAAATTAGTATAGTATTTGAAACCTAAGGTTGATGAATAAATAATGGCATTAGTGAGTTAACTATCCAAGTATATATATCATTCATTATAGGAGAATGCTTTGTCAGGATTGATGGATCAGGATTGTCGAACATCCAGTCCCACATACAGTTCTGTATATCGCTGTCAACGTAAAATTTAACAATGATTAAAAAAACTCATTTTTGGAACCAAATGGTACAATTTGCCGAGCTTGATCGTTTTGGTGGGGGCAGAGAATACTTTCTTAGTATTATCTAACACGTAAATATATGATTTTCCCCAAAAAAAATTCTCCTATAGCCTCCTAGTTATCGGTACTGAATACACCATTTTAGACTCCAGGAATTGGATATTGAGTAGTAAGAGCTTCGACTTTCTCACGCAGACTTGAAATCTGGTCTTTCAAAGGGAATTCAGAGGATGATACAAACCTCATAAAGTCTTGGAGCTTTGTTCCTGGAGCCAAACGTTTGGCTTCAAGTGTAATCTGTACACCCTCATGAATGAAGTCTGCGATCAGAACAAACTCTTCCCCTCCCAGTCCTCTTGTTGTCATCGCAGGCGAGCCAATCCGAATGCCTCCAGGAACCAGGGCACTTTTATCACCTGCCATAATTCGTATGCGTAGGTAAAAATCATGTCATAAATATTTGAGAGAATATGGTAGGCAATTAGCATTCGTCTCACCAGGCACTGAATTTTTGTTGAGAGTTATAGAGGCCATGTCCAGAATTTTCTCCACCCGAGCACCATCAATACCCTATGAGATGTAATGTTGGTTAATACAATCGACAAGCACAGTAATGTTGACTTTTCATTGAAATGAAGGAAATTTGATATAAAAGAGAAACATGCTTACAGATGGCCTCAGATCAACAAGAGCCAGGTGATTATCACTTCCACCAGAAACCAATTTGTAGCCATGTTCAATTAATCGATAGGCTAGAGCTCTACAGTTAGAGACTACCTGCAAGATCAAAGTTATATGGCGTACTTCAAATTTGTAGCCATGTCAACATATGCCCAGGAAGTAGGACCAGACTCATCAAAGATGAAGAGTGAAATACCTGGTTTTGGTAAACCTTAAATTCTGGGGATTGGGCATACTTCAGACAAACTGCCAATCCTCCAATTGTGTGATTATGAGGACCGCCCTGAATAAAGATAGTTTTAGGTTATATTATTATACCAAACCCGGAAGGTAGAGACATTGACATCTGACTTCATAGTTCATAGCCACAAAATGACAAAACATACTAGACAACATCTTCCCAACAAGAATAGTGAAAAAGTGATCCAAGTAGAACCAATATCTAACCTGTAGGCCTGGAAAAACAGCATTGTTGATGGCAGACTCTAGATCAACACCATGCACAGTATCTTTTTTGAAGAATATCATACCACCTCTTGGACCTCTGAGAGACTGCACAAGTTAAATATAAAATTTGGGTTAGTTGTTAGAAAAATGCAGGTAAATTTTTTAACCAAAAGTTAAAGCACGACACTTGGAATGTCCCGAGGCAAACCTTGTGGGTTGTGGTTGTCACAATATCACAGAATTCAAAGGGATCAGCAAGCACACCAGCAGCAATAAGTCCACTGATATGAGCCATGTCCATCATAAGAAATGCACCTACTTCATCTGCAATCTTCCCATACATAACAGATGTAATTAGCTTTTTGCCAAGAAAAGAATCCCACATCGCATAAGAGAAATTTAATCACAAACAAAACGTTCTTGCAAGTGCATACAAACAAGACTTACTTTTCTCATCTGTGGATAGTCAATATCTCGAGGATAAGCACTAGCCCCAGCAATGATGAGTTTTGGTCGAAAGAGATTAGCAGTTTTCTCAAGCATATCGTAGTCAATTAGGCCTGTTTGCAGTTCAAAAGTAAGTTAATAAACTTCCTGCAGATTATTCACAATATTTGCTATAAATTTAATAAAAAAATGTAAGCACCTGACAATTCATCAAGTCGATAAGGCATAGATTCAAAGTAGATTGATGTGCCGGATACTCTCCTTTTAGGAGTCATGAACCCATGAGATAAATGTCCTCCGTGGGACAAGTCCAAACCCTGAAAATATTATCATTTTATATCAGCACAAACTCATGACAGAAACACTGTTTTGGAACAGCAAAAATCATGAGTGAAACTGTTTACCATTATTCGATCATGTGGCTTAAGAATTGCAGTGTAAACCTCAAAATTAGCTGGAGATCCGGATAAGGGTTGGACATTTACACCCCATTTATTCCCATCCAAGCGAAATGCAGCCAACGCCCTCTCTTGACATAGTATTTCAAGTTCATCAATGTGCTCATTTCCTCCGTAGTACCTTGTATAAAAAGGCTCCAATCAATGCAATTACAGGAGTGAAAGTGGGAGGCGGCTTTTAGTGAAACATTAATTTACTAAGTAGGAAAAAACAAAGAAAGAAAATTTACCTTTTGCCAGGTAGTCCTTCTGAGTACTTGTTCGTGAGGCATGAGCCAACTGCTTCCATCACTGCCCTTGATGTAAAATTTTCTGAAGCAATAAGCTCAAGGCTTTTATACTGCCGGTTTTTCTCCTTGCCAATAATAGCATAAACCTCGGGATCAGCTTCACTCAAGTCATAATCCAAGAAGCTGCCACCATCACCTGGAAATACCATGTGATCCCATAAGACCAAAAAATTAATGATTATTGGCTTCAATTTTTCGCAGACCAAATACCTTGAACGCCAAACAAGAGGAAAGAATATACAACTCATTATGGCATTGAAGTTTCCAAGCCTTGGATATTTGTTTGATCTTTATAAGTAAATACTAGTCAGTCACAAGAAATCCCACCAATTAAATTGTGTAGTTACCTCCAATTTTAGGCGTAGAGACTGAGAGAGTAGATGGTCTCCCACCCACCAAACTTTCTTCAACATATGATGCTTTACAAGCCTTCACATTATTGAGCTTTACTTGAGGTATAAACCCATAACTGTCACAGCCATTAGCAGGAAAATTCTGCATCTTGGTCAGGGCAGATTGTTGCCACGAACCCATCATTGCAACTTTACCACAGACTTGCATTTTTGTCTACGATTCTGTAATGAAATGTTCCTGCCTGGTTCATGATACACCATAGCGCGTTATAATTGCAACATCTTTCTCCCTCTCTAGCGGAAAATATTTTAGGCAAACAAATTTCCTACTCTCAAGTCATTCAGAATAATGCTTCAAATGAAAATGTTCAGAGTAAATTATTTAGGCACGTCGGCATCTAAATGTGGGTGCAAATTTTATTCATGAAATTCTGCAACGTCAGAGGAGTTATTTATCCTTATTTTCATCTCGAAACAACAGTCTAGCTGAAAAGAATAGCAAATATCTATCTAGTAGTAAACAGTTTGTCCAGAATTCATATAATGACAGTAACAATGCCTTTTTCAGGAAAGCTAAACAACAATAAATGGAGTTTAACTTAAATGCATCAATATTTAACAATATCTATACTCCCGCCTCTACCAAACACAAGTCATATGAGGGCACAAACATAATACTCAACACACACATCGTCCGCCGAAGTATTATCTAAAATCACTAGATATTAAATAATAACCAGCAACAATGTAGATGAATAGCAATACACTCGAGATTTTTTTTTTTAATGTTACTCCTTTAGCCAAGATAGTGGGGTTGATCGGACTCACCAAAAGAAAAGATCCTAAGGCGAAGTGAGCGGCGAAGGGAGAAGACGACAACAACAGCTTTAGAGGCAAAAGGAGATTAGAAAATCTGCTTGCTTTGCCCAAAGAGGCGTAACTAAATAACTCGCCTCAGGAAAAGCCAATGAGCAGCTAGCAAGCACGCAGAAAACTGCTTCGGGCAAAGAGGAAGCGCAAAGCAGAGTGAAGAAGCGAAGAAAGACCAAAAGCGGAAAACGGAGTGGCTAGTGCATTACGTAATTCTTGCATCGAATTTTTTTAAAGGAAGTGTATAATTCTACGACAAAGGCCACGATAGTGGTGGACGATTATTTGGGAAATGGATAAAGCCCAGTACAAAGCTGAATCAGATTCTGCCCTTTTAAGAAAAGTCATCCAATATGAACCATTCACGATCGCATCAATTACCCTACTAAAGAAAGTTGCACCTAGTTCCATTTTGACAAAAGCAATATGCTCCCGTTGTTGCGGTGAAATTGAGATGGAAAGTACTACCTTTTGTTTTAGATATAGGATAAAGTTTACGGTACAATTTAAACTTCTATATTTAGGACCACAGATAGTACTTAATTAAGAAATTTTTGACTAAATCGTAGGTTGCCAAAAAGTTATAGAACGATGAAATGCAATTTCCAAACTAAAACAACGATTTCCTCTGGATACAGCCCTATTATCATTAAAAAAAGAGGGGGGGGGGGGGATACAAATTACCATATCTAAGCTGCTTTCCCGACGATTTCATTTTTTTTTCTTTTGTACTCTAATACGAGAGAGGCCATTGCTCCTAATTACAGTATCATTTATGAATTAGGATAGGGCCTGGGAAACTCTTCCAAACCATCCTAGTATACGATCAGATATTTCAATACAACAGTTCTGATTCTGATCATTATTATTATCCACATGTATTGGATGGACCAGACTCCAGAGTGCCGAATTGCTAAAATAGAATCCCATCCGCCATTTACAAGAACCGAAAAAAGGGAAAAGAAATCCATCCTTGTACAGAATATAGTATCATCCATTTGTTAACTATTTCAAGACCTTAAATGTGTTGACAGAGAGAAATTGGATTGAGATGGTAACCCAGTCAGAAATAGCATAATCTGTCTGAGTTTCTTTCATTCAACATGAGAAAGACCGCCACCCCCTTCAGCTTTCGTCCTACAAAAGAAAATCATCAGTATTAGAGCCAAGAAACATTATGACAAGGTAAAGCATGTGAAACACATGGTTTTTCGTCAAAGATTTAAACCATGATTGATATATGCATTCTGTAATAGGGCTTTTTAGTAAATAATAGAGTGAGAGAAATGATATCATATCAGAATTAGTTAGAGGAAAGAGAATATCGTTAGGCACAGGATATATACATGCTCACTGTACTCATTTGCGTTGTGAATGAATTTAGTATATTTCCTTCTTTTGTTATAACAAGGTATCGAGCCCTCTGCTCGCCATGGCACCAAAGCGGACAGACCGTCTGAATGACTGGAGAATCGCCCGAGACGATTCACACAACCATGAACGCTCGTTTGGAACGAGCTCGCACGACATTGCCGACCTCAAGCACACCGCCGTTCGACTTGAAGAGTTCCTGAAAGGACTCGAAGCTCGACTCCAACAGATGCCCAACCCGAACACTGGCAAGCAACCGCAAGTGCACCCGCAGCCTACCACCGGCAGTCCTGACGGAGGTTCTGGCTCTGCCTCTTCTGCTCGTATTCCTCCATTTGGTTCCTTCCACGAATTGCAACATCCACTTCCGGCCTCGTCTTATTTTATTCCAACGAAACAGAGCCGTGTTGAGTTTCCGAGGTTCGATGGCTCTGACTTCCGTGGCTGGGCTTATCGCTGTAGACAGTTCTTTGAAGTCGACGGCACCCCACCGGAGCATCGCATCCGTCTGCTGAGTATCCACCTTGAGGGACATGCTCTTCGTTGGCACCAAACCTTTATGCGGCATCGATTGTTTGCCGAAGTCCGTTGGGACGATTACTTCCGTCACATGGAGGCTAAATTTGTCGATGTTCGAGATGAGCATCCTCGATTGCTCTGAAGAAGCTTCAGCAGGGTGACGACTCCGTTGCTGAATATGAACGTCACTTTGATGAACTACTCTCCGAGGTTGATGTTCCTGAGCCAATCGCAATCAATCTCTTCATCGGTGGCCTTCGACCAGACATTCGACAGTTTGTTTTAAACTTTGCTCCGCCATCCCTAGCTAGTGCAACATGCTCGGCCAGATTGCAGGAAGCGACAATCAGGACTTTGCACGAGAACACACCCAATTGTGATCGTCGGTCTTTCCCTGTGACTTCATACGGCCACTCAATAGATGTGGGTACTAAATCCTCTACAGTAGATGCAAGGACTCTCATGTGTATATGTTAGTCATCGATGATGAGGATGCAGACTTCCATGATGCTTTGGGTGATTCTCAGAGAACCACCAACGGTAGTATTAATGTCATTGAGGGCTCTTTCAATCCTTCCACCCTCAAACTCCTTGCTCGAATCAAGAATCGGCAGATTATTCTTCTTGTCGATCCGGTAGCACACACAATATCATTGACGTCTCGGTGGTTCAACGCCTCGGCCGACACTACAAGACCGGCCTCTCGCTTCGCTTGTCATTGTCGATAGTCGTCGGTGTGCCTCTCTAAGTGTTGTCCTAATCTGAATTGGGAAATGGGAGGATCGATCTTACGTTACGATTTTGGGTGATGAACCTTGGGGGCTACGACGCTATCTTAGGGGTTGATTGGCTTCAGACTTTGGGTCGCTTTTCTATGGATATGGATTTACAAGTTTTGAGTTTAAGTTGAATGGGCAATCTGTCTTATTACGGGGCTTGAATTCAAGGACTCCATTATGCTTCGATGAAGTCTCTGCCCCGATGACCAATTCCTCTGCTTCTATTACTCAGTCCCTACCACCTGTTGCTGATCAGGGTCAGTTTACTCTTGCACTAGAGGCAAATTTGGGTCGTACACTCATTCACCACAATCATCTTCCCATCACTCAAGTCTTAGTCCAGAGGACATTTACTCAACCTGAAGATGCTACTTGGGAAGACCTTTCCCTTATTCAGCAGCAATTTCCTGCATTTCCTACTACTGCAAGTCCCACCACTGAAATCCTTGTGGACAAGGATTAATTTTAGGGGGGGAGTATTGATATATGCATTCTGTAATAGGGCTTTTTAGTAAATAATAGAGTGAGAGAAATGATATCATATCAGAATTAGTTAGAGGAAAGAGAATATCGTTAGGCACAGGATATATACATGCTCACTGTACTCATTTGCGTTGTGAATGAATTTAGTATATTTCCTTCTTTTGTTATAACAATGATACTTTGGCTAAGAACTGTATTCAATGAGACACATAAGCGACCCCAAATTACCATTTCAATAAAATCAGACTCTTTTACTAGTGTTCTAGCAACTGAGTTCTTTCAGGGTTAGAAACATAAATAGCAGAAGCTTCAATAGTAAATTACTTACTTGTGATCAGAAGGATTAGGCCTGAGCTCATAAACAATAGTGGCAACAACGTCCCTTTTTAACTGCACAATAAAAAAGAGAGTTAAATTTCGTGATTAATATAAACAATCTTAAAACCCTCAAATTAGCTGTCAGATGTACCTGGGTGGCTTCGCCTTTGAAGCCAATATATTGTATTTTACTCGTGTCACCACCAAAATTGTCAGGAAAGTGCAACGTAATGTTTGCCACACCTTGGAATTTAGAATATCTAATAAAAAGAACTTAATACATGATTGTGGTGACACAAGAAAACTCGAAAGAAGCAAATCACAAGTTGAGTAATTTTTGATGCAATAAAAAAGTTAACATGCTTCATCGCTAGTTTCCATTTGGAAAAGATATTACATACACGCATAATGTACATCACATCCCCCACCCCCCACCCCCAAAAAAAAATGTGGGAAGAAAAAGAAAAGAAATGGGTAACTACTACCTTGTCTGGTATTCCAGTACTCCCTGTGTATTCTCAACCAAATCCCATTCCTTAAAGAAACAAAAATGCAATTATTTAGTTGCTCGGTCTAATTGTCAATTAATCATAAGCAACCATTAATGAGGATATACCTGAACAACTTTCATGCGTGAAGCATCAGAAAAGTCAATACCCTCTCGATTGATGAACCTATTCAAGTTAAAGCAAAGTGTTAAGCCTTCGGATAAATTAATGAAAACATATATTTAATGAAGGGCGCAAGTATTTGGTGGATACGTATTTATTTGTTGAGGATTACATTTGAAACTGAACTTCTGATGAAAATTTAGGCACAGCATTTGTATTACTTAAGATAATGTTCATTCTATTTTCTACATGCTGAAATTGTATTGAAGTAAACTATGAGCATTTGATAACCTATAATAAGGCCATTAAGGTAAACTAATGTCACCTAAAAATTTAAGCATGGAAAGGATTTCTGGATAATGCATTTAGCCACTTTCTTTAAGACACATGCTTTGATCATTTCACTTAAAATCCATTTTTTTGATAAGGAACACAACAAAAACAGGTAAATCATTTTAACGCTGAACCTATCATTTTCAACACTGAATTAAGTCAGTGACTTTTCAGACGGGTCCTCCATCAAAAGTATAAGGAGGAAAGAAATGAGCAATAAACAACACAGAAAATGAAGTAACAGGATGGTATAGAAAGATAAGGTAGAGATATACAACAAGCAGAAACCACTTCACATGATTAAATTCCAAAAAATCTAAACAGAATTCACAAGCCGAACAAGAGAAATGAAGAATTTAAATTAGAACAATCTGCTTAGTATAAGCACTTACGCTCTCATCTTTGAAGGACTTGTGCCATCAACTCCACCAATTATGCATATACTCTTGATCTTGACATCTGAAGTAAACCTATTTCATTCAGATGCACCAAACGTTTTGTAAGAACCAAAATTTTTACGAGTAAAAACTGAAAATTGGACAACAAAGTTATTATAAATATGAAAAACACATGCAATCACACGCACAACCAACATTGCTTAAAGGGTTGTGGTCGATGTATTCATGAAACAAAAAGAGATTTAACTAAAACGAATACATCAACAAAATCATTTGACGTAGTTTTTGTTCCTATAAAGATAATGTGCTATATTCATGTTAGATGGGGTATATCGATAGCAAAGTTCAGGGTTTTCATTTAAAAAGAATCGTTTCACCATCCTGATCTAGCTTCATGCTAAATAATTAATATCTTTAAAAGGCTCGGGTAGGCTACACATATTCAGATGCAATAATTATCTAAATCAATCTTTGTGCTACCACCATTAAAGAAGAGCAGTGGGCAGAAACAGACAAGGAACATTTTCTGTATACCAGTATAAACTGTAAAGTTCAAACTTCAAGATGAACTACAACATTGTCAGGATTAAAAAAAAAAAACTTAGAAATAACAACTTACGGAATGAAAACAAGTAATTCAGGGTCACCTTCATTGCTTTCCAAGTAATCCTGTCACACCCAAGAGGACCAGAAAAGACACATCATATATTGAAAATTAGCATGCGCAGGGGATTAGACGTATCATATACAAAAAGAAATTAAGCTGTGAAAAACGGGAATCAGGTCAGTTGATTCATTAAAACCAATCTAAGTGGATGTGAAGAATTACCCCAGAAGAATCTAAACGCTGTTCCCAAGCTTTAAAAACTGAATTAACGCTTCCTGGAGTTGCCTCATTTAGAGCAGATACCTGGGGGGAAATGTTCAAGAAGAACAAGAACGTTGAGCATCATTGACTTTTGACACACGTCGATTGAAGCAAGCTAAGTTAATAGTTTAGGATTTGTGTTTTTCAATTTAAGAGACCCTGCATCATTACTCATTGCCAAGAACACAAAATTGTACAATATGCATTATATCATCCCAACTGCTAAGAAACAGGTTGCATGCATAAGGTGATAGACAGAGATCATAACTTTAAAACAGTGCGTATTTTTATAGATTTTATTGTAATTAAAAAATTGATATTCTGCTATCTTCTCTTAATAAAGTATCAAGCAGGGGGAGAAATCCTCCTTTCTATTTCAAACTCGTCAAATACCTTCCATGCCCCAATTTAATTAAATTTGTCTCAGAATTATTAACACGGTGGTTATATACGGAGGCTGAAGTTTTAAAAGGTTTAGTTCCACCACAACACCACACCCCCCCCACAAAAAAACAACAACAACAACCCTGAAAGTGATGCTCACCGATCAGTAACATCATGTACAGTCGGCAAGCAGTTCTGTTTAAGATGAAATCTTTCTGAATGCTTACATATCATGTTTATATTATATAATTGTGAGCACTAAGAATTCAGAGCTACAAAGGACAGAGACTTTGAAACACTTAATTTATAAAAGCATGTTCCTTCACCGATGATGTCTAGTTAACATTTGGAAAATCTATTGAATATCAATTGTCCATCCAAGATTGAAGATCGAAATTTGATTACAGCAAATTGTCACGGTAGATTATTAGAAGCCAGTGGAGTATACAGGCGAACAAAGACGGTGGAAACTAACCCTTGAAAGATCTATGTGTTTGTAGAGGGACCAATCAGAGGAACAATTGTGATCTTCACAACTGTGGTCATGTGAGCACGACATTTTGAGCTTCAATCCAAACAAATTCAGCGAGGCGAATGAGATGCGAAGCTGCCAGAAGAGCAAACAGGCAAACGCAGTTTCTTTCCAGATTTCTCTTCTTTGATTGTTAGCGCGCCCCACGACAGCAGAGATGCGGTGCGTCTAACTTTCGGCCTAAACGACAACCAGTAAGCCCAGAACTTTGTCCAGTGCTTAAAAACAAAATAAAAAAGTAAGGGAAAATTGGATTGGGCTTAAGACGTTTTGCGGACCTTTGTCCGCGGCAGCATCAAACGGCGCGTTTTGGTGCCACACACCAATGTTGTTAAAACGTAGAGTCTATGTAGAAACGGTAAGGGTGAGTAAAAACGTAAAATCGTAAAACGTAAAACGAAACGTAAGATTTTACTTCGTACCACAAAGAAAATAAAACCCAACATATATAAAATCAAAACACACAAATGCATTAAAGTTATCACAAATTTAAGTACAAAGTCCAAACATTCAAGGAGATCAACAAATTTAAGTCATCATAAGATCAAAACAAATCAATAAAATGATAAAAGAGATCAACATCTCTAATTTAAATCATCGGAGTCAAAACGTTTTTTCCTCAAGTTATAAGGAAATTCCAGAATACCATGAAGAAATGACATTTATATGATTCTTTATAATTAAATTGGGACTCTTAATGCATTTTGTTATAGTTATTGGGCTTAAAATGTCTTTCTTGTGATAAATTGAGATTAAGAGTAAATACATTAAATTATTAATAAAAAGGGCAAAATTGTCAGAGAAATTGTAATCTCTCTTAATCATTGATTTTTATGAGAATATTTGAAGTTAGGTTAATTATTTTTATTGTAGATGGCTAAAAAGATTAGATCAAATTTGAAAATGAAAGTTTGAATCAAAATTACACAAGTTTCAGTTTAGTCCCTCTATGAAAAAGTTTCAGACTTTGCACTTAGGTCTCTGGTCAAAACTCTGCGTTTTGACCAAGGGAACAATTAGGGTTAACCTTGGTTTGGATTCGATTTTTGGGCGGTAGAGAGAACAAAAAGGTGGATCCAGATTTTAGGAATTGGAGGGATCCAGAATCAGAAGGCCACAAACGAAGGGGGGAGATTAGATATTAAAAACAAGAAAATAGAAACAAAGTAGGCGGACAAAAAAAAAAGGATTGGATGAATCAGAACTGTGCGCCAGAACAAAAAGGAAGAAGAGGAATTAATTGAGATATATGAGAGGGACGCCGCGAAGACCAAGAGGGACGGATTATTTTTTAGAGAGCGCCGCGAAACAGGAAAAAAAAAAAAAAAAAAAGAACGAGAACAGAGTGCCACGAACGAGGAAAACAAAAACGAACGAGCGCCGCGAGATTCAGTGGCTCGAGTTGAAACAGTGGAAACACTGTTTCAACCGTTTTTACGAGTTGAAACGGCGTTTCCACCGTTTCTACCCAAAATTCGTCTCCACCACCATCTCGACTCGTTTTCCGGCGAAAAAACGTAGAAACTAACGTTTTTACGTTTTAGAACGACGTTTTAACAACAATGCCACACACACATGGTCATTTAAAAAAAGGGTTAAGGAGCGATTTTACCAACAAACTATAGGTCCAGGAGCAATCAACACAGCAAACTATTAGATGGACCTTATTTACAAATAAACTGTTGAAATGATTAAATGGACACAACGACGTCAGTACTGTAGCAAACGTCCGTTTGTGTGATTTATCTCATAGAATACAAATAAAACGACCATCAAGCATCAAGCACACACATGCTTCTTTCATGCATTAGTATCATACACAAATCAAACAAACAGATTGAAGAAAAACACAGAGAGAGAGAGAGATGAGAATGTGAGGAGAGATCATATCATACGCTTCGAGCTCTTGAATTTGCTGAGGGGTATGTCGGTGATAGCGTTTTTTCCGGGGAGGCTTGTCGGCGATGTCCTGATCGTCGCCGGAGGTGGGGCCTTCCATGTTATCACTGCCAGATCTACTTTCATGTTCTTCTTCTCTACTTCTTCTCAACCTAGGCTCGTAGCTATCTCCACCCATAACCCATTCTATTCACATCCCCTTGTTGCTCGTCAAGATTCGTTTGCTTTTATCCCAAAAAAAAAATCAAAACTCAAAAAATAAATAAATAAAGCAAACAAACAACATATATAATACAAGATGATCCCAAAAAGTAAGAGGGAATAAAAGATCTCACGAGTGCGAGAGAAAGTCCTGGAGAGTTGAACATGGATTTGGCCATGGTGGTGGTGGGTGCTGTTGTGACCAGACGAGGCTGATGTGAGATTGAACCACTCGACGGCATTCTATTATCGTTGGTGGTGCCGTTGCTGTAAGGAATAATATTGGCGACGATTCTGGCACCTCCGCCAGCTCCTCCACCACCCCAGTTATTTTCGAGAAAACCCCCAAAACTCATCAAAGAAGCCACTTTGTCGATACCCTTCTTCTTCACAAATCTAAAACTCTCACTAGTATATATGAACCACTCAGCCTTCGATTCAATTCAAATTCAGCAACCCCAGAAAAGTTTTAAACCCTCTAAGAGATGGAAATGGGGGGTTTCGAGAAATCAGAATCGACCTCGTGCGCGTATGTCAGAGTCAGGCTCGGAGCCGGCAAGACCCATCGGAAAACCTTGGATCTGGGTCGGAAGCTAAGAATTTGCGAGTTTTCCAAGGGATTTGGTATGATGGGTTGCCGACGATGGGTTGCAGTGACCACGACGGGTTGCTGACTCAAGAGCCACTTGTTCTTTTTTCTCTCAATTCATCTCCCTCAAAATAAATCACACAAACGGACGTTTGCTGCAGTCCTAACGTGTTGTGCCCATTTAATCATTTCAATAGTTTATTTGTAAATAAGGTCCATCTAATAGTTTGCTGTGTTGGTTGCTCCTGGACCTATAGTTTGTTGGTAAAATCGCTCCTTAACCCAAAAAAAATCATGCACATAGTAAAAAGATAATTCAAGATAGTGAATTGTATGGAAAAATTTATCGTGATCTTGAAAAATTATTTTACGATCTCGAAAAAAAATTCAGGGTACTGACCAGTACTAAAAGTATACTTTAAGATATTGAATGATACTGAAAAAATAATTCATGATCTTAAAAAATTATTTTAAGATATTGAAAAAAATCCTAAAGTATATTTTTAGTAGCCATTAGTACCTGAATTATTTTTTCAAAATCGTAAAATACTTTTTTAAAAATCATGAATTGTTTTTCATTATCCTGAAATATCCTTTTTAGTACCAGTCAATATCCTAAAATAATTTTTCAAGATCCCAAAATAATTTTTCAAGATCATAAATAATTTTTCAATAATATTCAATATCCTCAATAATCTTTTTACTATTTGGAAGTGCTTAATTTTTTTTTTTTAAGGACCATGTGTGTGGGGGGGGGGGGCAAAATAACACCGTTTGATGTTGCAGTGGACAAAGGACCTAAGCCAAATCCGCGAAAATCAGGGGGAAGGGCCGGAGAAAAAAAAATATTTGTTATAAATAATTTTAAAAATATAATTATTTAAAATGACCAAATTTTAAGATATTAATTTAATATTCTTACGATGTTCATATAAATTTGTTCATAATTTGACATGTTATAAATTTTAAACTAATATCGAGAATATATCATTTTTGTTAGGGTTAAGTAGCAAGTTTACATTGGAAGTATAGGCCTAGGAGCAATATTACCTTGAAAGTTTTAAAACGTAGCGATGTTGCCCTATTCCGTTAAAAAACTAACATTGATCATCAAAAAATTGGCATTGACAAATAACTTTTTAACGGAAATGGGCAACATTACTACATTTTGAAATTTTTAAGGCAACATTGAGATTTTTTTTAAAAAAAAAAAATCCAAGGTAACATTACTTCTCAGCGAAAACTGCCAAGATAAATTTGCTACTTAACCCTTTTTGTTAATATCTTAGGATGCTTCGGTTTTTGAAGTAATTTAGTAGTACCATCTTATTTTAATCATTTGAGCCAACACAACTAACTATGATCAAATAAAAATTGTGTTTAATATTTGGGGAAATCGCTCATAAATCTTACTTGAAATTTTTTATTTGTTAATTGGGACTTAGAATTCGGGCAAAAAAAAAATTGGGACTTAGAATCTTGTACAAGTGCAGGGTCCTTGAGTGTAAATAGTTGTAATAGGAGAAAGATTACATTACCCTTAATGAAAACATTTCATTTGTCCAATATATCTTTCATTTATATGCAATCTATCTTCCTTTGCGTGCAATTAATCCTTTTTATGTGCAATTTGGCTTCCTTGTGTTGCAAAATTAGTCCGATTTGCAAATTATGTTATGTACAAACAATATTCCTTTAATGTAGACGATATTTCCTTATGTAAACTCTCTTCCTTTTATATATAAAATCCATCTTCCTAAGTGTAAACTATCTTCTCTTATGTGCAACTTATTTCCATATGTGTAAAATTGGTCTTTGGTGTGCAATCACATTTTAAGCAAACCATTTTCTTTTATATGCAAACGGTCTTCCCTATTTACAACCCATCTTTCTATGCAAATCATCTTCCTTTGTGCAATCTATCCTTCCTTATATACATATTCCCTTTGTGCAATCCATCTCCCCTTATGTGCAAGTCATATTCCATAAAAAAATCCATATTCTTAATTCCTTGACCCACAATTCAGTTTTGCCCCTTCACATCTTCAAGCTTGTGGTCCTTCTACTTTCATGACTTACAACGGATGCATGGCAACTATCAACCTCCCCAATCATCGGTGGTAGCATTGCCACCATCGACAATCACCCCTATCTACTTCACTTTGTGACCTTTGCCTCTTCCATCTTCTCCGCCTCCACCTTGAGATCATGCTCCTTCTTGACACATGCACCTCCACCTTCACAGATCTAGGTCCCCTTCAATCTTCTTTTTCTTCTCCTCATTCATCACCACTGTCATTATGGCAGAAGCAAGATGACGGCTTTGCTTGATGTGTCTTATTTGTTTGCCTTCTTAAATATATAAAGAATAGGGCCTCTAGCTCGATAGTTGTAACATCCTAATTTTTAATTTTAGGATTTAAGTATAATTATGAAATTAATTATTGAAATTTAAAGCAAATTTTCCCCTTAAATTAAGGATTAAATTTTTGTATTTATCAAGTATTTACAAGAGATGATTTTTTGGAACACACTCTGTTATTACTTGATTGGGACACCAAGGTTATAAACGTATATATATATAATATTCCTTAGCCTATGATCATTTAACCCATCCATTTTGCTTCAGTCCTTAATTAGCCCAATACGTAGCAACCAAAAGCCCATGCGTTGCCAAACCACTATCTTTTATATCAGGCAAATCAGCCATCCCCTCTGCCCATACAGATAAGCAGCGCTGTCAAAGGGAAAAGTATCAACAAAAAGATCAGACTTTGCCATAATCCCGCCACATACGGCCTTACTGTACACGCTTTATACTGCACACGCAATCAGCAAGCCATACCTCTCGAGCCTCACAACGATGCTTAACCAAAGGTCCATACCCTTTAGTTCATCCTCTCTTCTCCTCAGTCCGGACCATTAGGTCCTTATATAAGATGTTGATTATTGACTCTCCTCCATTCTCATCGCCTCAACGAGAAACAGAACTGAGAACGTTAGTGAGCCGAGCAGAGTCGAGGAAGGAGAGAGAGAGTCGAATGGTGATCATCTCATTCATCTTTGCCAACAGCCTTCTTGTAAGCGGTGACGGGGCGTGTTGTGTTCCTCGAGCTAAGGTTAAGCTTGGAATTGATGTAACCGGGGTTAATTTATTTTATATGCTTGTTTTGGGCTGTGAGGTATTTTTCTAAACCTTACTTTCATATATACTACTTGTATGTGTTTTGAAAAATTATGTGTATGTTTGAATATGAAATTATTTCAGTGAAGCAGTGTATTTTCCAATCTATGTATTTAAGTAAATACTATTATTGGGGTTGTTATCGTTGTGATGGTTGTAATGTTTGTTGTGAGATGATATATATAGAATAATAATTTAGTATAATGTTGTTGAAAATTTTAGTGTTATATTATTTCTTCATTATGGGTTATGTTGGGTTGAGGGGAGAGATTAAGGGTGAACTTGTGCCTATCGGCTCTCTCGATCCGGCCGGATCTTGAGTTGAGTGTTATAGGCGGACACCTCCTCGTTACGGTATTACGTTGGTGACATGGGAGGGGACAGTATTCTTGAAGTGACTAGCTAACCTTGGCCAGGTATACTAGCACCGATAGGTCATACCACGTCCGTAAGATATAAGGAGGAGCAGGATGGATGAGTGGGGATGGGTTTAATTGTTAATTATTATGTATTATTATGTTTGTAATTGTGCCAGAATTAAGGATTTCTGTAGTGGTTTGTGGGCGAGTGTTGTGCCCTGAACCCGACATATATGTTACCGAGTTTGTGGGCGGAGTTTGTGCCCTGGACTCCGGGTTTGTGGGCGAGTGTTGTGCCCTGAACCTGACATGTATGTTATCGAGTTTGTGGGCGGAGTTTGTGCCCTGGACTCCAGGTTTGTGGGCGAGTGTTGTGCCTGAACCCGACATGTATGTTATCAAAAGGAAAAGTATTCTCCATTATCGCTTGTTAAATATTATAATTATATTAATAAACCTGCTTCTCTGACTTGCAATCATTTCCTGCATATTTGATAAATTTACTTCGGTTACGGGGACTTTATGTCTCACCCTGTTATTATTAAATTTTTCAGGCGAATCCTCTAATCTTAGTAGAGGACAAGGGAAGCAGCCAGAGGCATAGACGTCATGAAATTTACAGGCCTCTTGTTGGTAATAGTGTTGTATTGATTTATATATTGCCATCATAGGGCCTCATATTTCTAAAATACCGCATTAACTATTTTTGGATGATTGTTTATTTTCCGAAGGCCTTATTTTGTACACTATCATATTATGGTGGATCCATAATCATATCTTGTGCGAAAGTTGTTTTTGTATAGACACTTTGTTGTGGGGTTAGGGTTATAAGACTCGTGGGCTATGTGTTCTTCTATTCGATATTTGTGCCCAGTCGTGGATTTATTTGTGGTGGGTTTGTGGGAAAAATTTGTACCCTAGACCCAAGGTGTGTTGTCTTGAAAGGAGAAGGGTTTCCATAATTACCTATTAATCCGGTTTTATGAACACATTATGGTTAATTGTTGATTTGTTAGAAAGGGTCTTTTCAATAGTGACTTTTGTTGATGTGGGTCTTCTATAAATTGATTATATGATTTTTTGTTTTAAGTTTCATTGGTTATATAGATTTGATATTATTGAGATTGATTATTTATAGATTGCATTATGATGTGTTTGAAGATATGTGATGATTTGTTTTTATGGTTCTTCAAGCTAAACCTCATTAAGGGTTCTTTGATGAAATTAGCACTGGTGGAGGATAATTGTTTTATGATGAATGATTTGTTCCTGGAGAGAGATTGCATGAAGGGGATGTTTTTCTTAAAGGCAATTTAATCATTTTCTTATCACAATTATTCACTCTCAAAGATCTTACACCTTTTTATGGTCTCAAGTCCCATTTCACAAATAAACTTTCAAACAAGGATTTATGAGCAATTTTCTCTTAATATTTTTGTTTTGGTTAAAAGTATATATTTTATATCAGATTATATGAATCAAGATAAAGACTTAATGATATAAATGAGTCAATATCCATATTAATAGTTAAATGATATATTAATGATATGATTAAGGAGATACGAGTGGAAAATAAAAGAAAAAATAATCTTGTAGTAGATGAGTTTATTAGTTTTAATTTTGGGATATATTATTCTACCTACTCTTATTTTGCCTACCTTTACTTACCTCTTTCAATACCGTTAGATTATAATCTCATCCAATGGCAAAGATTTCAGGAATAAAATAAACCATTTTACCCCTTCCTCTCTCTCACCGCCTCCCTCCCTTTCTCTCTCATCCGCTAAGAACTCTGCTTCATTTTCCCGGTATCCTGGGCCTCTAGATCATTTATTCTGTAAATTACAAAGAGCGAAATCCTATAAAAATGAGCAATAGTACATTGATAACAGCCCAGCGATACATCGTTGAGATATGCACAGGGTAATGTCCAAGTCTATCCGAATTATTCCTTATGAATATACATTAAGAACCAAATTGATCCAGAACACGAAAAATATTCATATGCGTACACCAACGAAATTAAAGTTTAGATAAAATTATAATTGCCCGTGAGACTGGTTTTCCACGCACCAGTCTTGGATCATTCTCCGAATAGTGTGATTTGGGATCATGTGAGTGCTCAAAAGAACCTGCTTGGTCACTGGGCAAGTGTTGTTCCCAGATTCAATCCACCTCTCGATGCTAGCCCTGTCATAGGTGATTCCGGTGCACAGAGTCACCGGATCTTTCACCAGTTCAAGGCTCACAGGGCACCGAAAGTACGTCGGAAAGAGTGAGAGAGGGTGGGAGGCAGTGGGAGAGAAGAAGGGGTAAAATGATTTATTTTATCCCTCAAATCTCCACCGTTGGATGAGATTATAATCTAACGGTATTGAGAGAGGTAGATAAAGGTAGATAAAATAAGAGTAGGCAGAATAACCTATCCCTTTAATTTTAGTGAAAAATAAAATTTAAATTATTTTTAAAAATACAATGTAATAAAGATTAAATGAGAGACCATAGGAAATATGACTAGCGATAATTTAATATTTTGAAATATAATATTTTTAAGTAATTATATTTTTTATGATTTTTTACAATAAATATTATTTTTCTTTAATCTTTCTCCGTAATTTTTCCAAAAAGTAATGTTCAATGTTTTACAAATGTTTTAAGTAACTGGGCTATGTTTCCAAATAGTCAATGTTCTTCTCAATTTTCTGAATTTTATGGTTTTTTTTTTTTTTTTATATTTTTGGCCCAAAAAGAGTTTTAATTTTAGAATGTTCATGACCCATGTTAGTTTCTTTATACTGTCCCCTCCCTCTAATCCTTGATATATGACATATTTATATAATTTGATTATATTAAGGTAGTTATTTATGTTTGTTCATATAAAATATATTTTTTTAAACATCCCAGTCATATTTCTTAATTCCCTCATTATCTTTTCTCCCTAACTATTGTAGAGAAAGTATCAATAGAAATAAATTATGAAAAGATTAACAAATATATATAGGAATAGGATATTGACACTACCAATTTTGATCACTACCACTTTTTTCACCGTTAGATCAAAATCTCAATAGGAGAGAGAAATGATAAAAGTATATGAAATTTTGATCTAACAGAGAAAAAAGTGGCAATGACCAAAATTTGTAGTGACAATATCCTATCTCATATAAAATATGTCTTATAATTAAGATCAAGATCAACTTTTCAAATATATCTTATATGACCAGAGTAGTAATATTTATATTGATACGGCTTTTTATGATGATACTTATATTGATTTTTGTGGACACATCCATGGGCGGACCGAGGTATATGATTTGGGGGGCAAGTGCCCCCCCTAAAATGACAACGTTTTTTTAAAATATAAATATATATATATATATATATAGGGCTAAAATGCCATTGATATTATTTTACAAGATCATTTTATAAGCTGAGTTTCTCTGAGCATTTCATTAAACTTGCATGCCTTTTTTATTGTTTAATTCATATATCTCTTTGATCAGTGATTATTCTATCTTGATATTCTTAGGTGAAGTTCCATTTTCAATAAATTTTCTTTTCAATATGTTTGTTTGGTAGATATATTATTTATTGATTCATTTTTGCCATTTGCCATTTTTTAGGATAGAAAGGTGTTATCTTGATTGTTTTGATCTGTGATCGGTCTCCCCTGGTTGATCAACGGGTTAGGTGAAGTTCCATTTTCAATAATTTTTCTTTTCAATATGTTTGTTTGGTAGATATATCATTTATTGATTCATTTTTGCCATTTGCCATTTTTTAGGATAGAAAGGTATTTAGGTTCTTTTTTTACAAAGTCAAGTGGTAGTGGAACTAAAAGTTCTTAAAAAAGTTTACATGTTCAGTGATTCTGATTTGTGATCGTTCTTAAATGCATTTTCAATGCATTTTTTAGGATGAAAATGTATTTTGATCTGTGATCGGTCCCCTGGTTGATATTGATACGTGATTATTTTATTTTTTAATGCATTTAAAACTTGGTTTAAAAAAAAAAAAAATTCGGGGACGCTGTCCATGAACCCCCGCCAATGGTGCCCTCCCTTCCATAAATTTCTGGATCTGCCCACATATCCCCTTAACGGGTAGTTATTGCAGCAATCTTATAACTCAATCTAAAAATATGAAAATTTCATTGCACCCCCATCCCCTTAACGGGAAGTTATTGCAGCAATCTTATAACTCAATCTAAAAATATGAAAATTTCACTGCACCCCCATCTAAAACTATTTAATATCAAAGATGCTTAAAACTTTCTAGAACTTTACTGCACCCCTTGTAAATGAACTGAAATTAAGTTTTTTCAGTTGAAAATACATTTATACTCTTGTCGTGTACATGATTTTGATGATTTTATAAATTCACATATGTGTCTCATAAATACACATATTTGCTTTATAAATTCTCACATGTATTTTATAAATAACGTGTATTTTTATGAATATGCTCCTTGTCTTATACTCGACCGAGATGATTTTGTGATTTTACTTATTTGCCTGGTATACAAGCACATTTAACTTGTAATTTTCCATATGTATTTTATAAATAATCGTATTTAACTTGAAACAAAGATACAATTTCCTTTTCACATATAAATTTTAATTTCAGCTTAGTCTTAAGAACACAGTAACATTTCATAAAAGTTTGAGGCCAAATGCTAGCGAGTGGTGGCGTGAAACTTTTCCCAAGAAGATTCTCATACAAGGAAAAAAAAAGGCTTGCGAGGCTTGCTTCATATCAAAGGTATGGATTCGCTCAATGACCACGTTGGGTGAGTGGCATTCAAGGGTTTAATGTTTTTTGTTTTTATTGTATAAATATTTTTTTCTACCATACTCACATAAAAATGAATGGGTCCCACTAGTATCTTCTCTCTCTTCTATTTACAATGAGACTCATTCACTTTTATGTGAGTGTGATAGAAAACAAATTTCTACAGCAAAAGCATAAATGTTAAACCTTTAAACTTAATAGTATTCAATTCTAAATTTGCAGTGCAACACTCCTGAGAAAAATAATAATAATAATTTAAAAAAAGAAGAAGTGCGAACTAAGGTATACTTGATATCTAGCTGGATTATTTTAGATCCCTTTTCCTCCTTTTTTTTCCCCTCATAATTATTTATTCACTCTTTATTCAAAGAATGAATGCCTGAGATGTAATGTCTTGTATATAAAGTATTATTATAATTCTGCTAAAATATAAATAAATAAATCTAAAATATTAAAATTTAATTTGGACTGTTTACACATGTATCATAAAAAAATTAATTTATAAAATATTTTAACAATAGTTTTATAAAATATTACATCTAGACTATCTATTTTTATTGATTTTTTTCCTATCTATTTTCTTGATCTAAGGGGGTAAAAAAGTTTATGAGAGAAAAATGAGAATAAGATTCTGAAAGGATCCAAAAAAAAAAAAAAAAATCAACGGTCATGATTTGGGTCTTCTTGGAATCTTTTTTTTTAATCAACATCAGAAAAAATTGGTTTAGATGGTGATCCTTTTGCATAATTGAATTGATGTGATCATCTTCTCAGAAAAGCAAAAAAAAATAAAAAATAAAAAAGAATCTCCAAGCCTTTTTTGTTTTGTTTTTGACCTGTTTTCCCCTAAGAAAAGAAAAGATGTCGTGTAAACCTAAAAAGGAAAAACTGGGAGGAAAAGGGAATGGAGCGGAATCCTTTAAAGGAAGAATCCTTTACGGCAAATTTCGGGCCACTCTGCCCGGCCCGGCCCGGTATGTTGGCATCATCATTGAAGCCCAGCCGAAAGCTTTGTTCTTTGTTTATCCAGTCTTGACTTTCAACATTGCGTGTCACTCTCCATGCCCCTTGTCAATGTCAAGAAGATCCCAGGACGCATCAACTACCTCCCGCAGTATATTGTCTGTGTCTGTCAAAAAAATCTCTCCTCCTCTTGTGTTCTATACCATGTAAAATTTATCATCTCATCACCTTCTCCCTTGAATGTTGATCCCTCCCATCTTTTTCCACTCCATCCTTGTATACACTACCTCAATTAAGTTCAACAGTTTAGAGAATAAAGAAATCTCTGAAATATTTATATATAATTAGATTTTAAATTAGTTTATACTTGGTCCAGAGCAGTGTTGTTGTAAATCAAGGTGATGGGAGCAGCGACATGATTCCTCAAGTGGGCAAGAGCAAGTTGTGCACGCCATCTCAAATCAACATGGGGCCTTTCGTGGCGAAATAAAAAACTAATACAGTATTATCATTGCAACGTAATATAGATGATAAAGTGACATGAAAGACCGAGATAAGCATGTACCCAGATGATTTTTTTTATCTGTTTCTTTGTATTATAACGTTATATATATACTCCTATACTGTAATATAATTTTTTTTTAAAAACCTCACTATTAACCAGCTATCAATAACCTGGCTCATCATCCAGTTCATTGAACCTGGACAGTGCAGCTTAACACACCCCTCAAGGGAAGCCACCATCATGGAAAATAATGAGGGTTCGAAGCTGGGCGCATGGCTTGTGGCCATTCTGCGAAATTGTGAGGAAAGTGGGTGATGTTCCCAGCTTCACGTGCCCGTCAAGATCCACGAAAAGACATGATGATGTTTCCTGTTAATCCAAAGAGGGTCCATGCCAGTTGCGTATGGAATCATTTTGAATATTAAGCAGATTCCTGTATACGGACAAAAACCAGATTCCATTATTGATTTTTTTTTTCTTTGGTGCAGAAATAAAGATTCCTTCCCCAGTTACTGTATGTGGGACACAACTGATTGGGCGGGACAAAAAATGATCCAATAATTTCGGTGATTCGTGTCTGTACCTAACTAAATTCAAACGTCCAAGCATTGCAAATGGCTCACACTAAGATGAGCAGTACGCATCAGAGGTAACTTCGTCGTCAAACTACACTTGTTGAGGAGAAAGCGAAAGCCAACCGCCGTGGGCCCCAGGCTCGGATCCCTTGTTAAGAAAAAACCTAATCCCATCTCAACTGTTTATATCCAATCTCAACCCTCTAAATAAAAACCTTTTTTTAAATAAAGTTAAAGTTAAAAGATTTTTTTTAATATTTTATATTCACTAAAACGATTTTTTAAAAAACTGATAAAATTTTATAAAATAAATCTAGACCATTATTTAAGACTAGCTTTTTTTTTTTATATATATAAAAATTGTAGGAGAAGGTTTGAATTCACCTACAGTTCAAAGGTAGAGTGCTATGGTTTTGCTCCCCAGTGAATACAAGACTGAGAGTACACATGCCTCCACCTCAGCCTACATTTCCACAAGTTCATATCACCTAGGATGTCTCATCCAGGGCCTTGACCAACTTCAGGATCGTAATTAAGATTAACTTAGTTTTTTTTTTTTTTTTTGCTATAGAAAATTTTAGGAGAGTGGTTTGGGGTCCAAGGGCAGGGCGCTATGGCTTTGCTCCTCACGACATGCAAGACTGAGAGTACACATACCTCTACTTTAGTCTGCCTTTCTACAAGTTCATATAAGATTAGCTTAGTTCTAAACACTTGGCTTAGTAGGAATCGGCTCCTGTGGGCCACTCAAGTTGCAGAAAAGTCCAAATTGCGAGCCATTATAAAATAACATAGCCTCTAAGCCCAACCCACAGTGCACTCTCGTTAGATCAGAATACTATTTATTCTCTCCACCAAACCTTCCTTGCTTGCATTCCTTCCTGACTTTTTGCCATGAATATATTTTCATCCGCACTCATCGTCTTCCTCGTCGCAACCCTCTCCTGTGCGGCTTTTGCCGCACGGGACCTTGATGGAGGTATCATCCGGATGCCCTCGGAGGCTAACAGGTTCTTCCGCGGAGGTCGCACGGAGGAAGAGAACCCAGAGGATGATGCAGAGGGAACCAGGTGGGCTGTTTTACTCGCTGGTTCTAGCGGCTACTGGAATTACAGACACCAGGTCATACCTCTTGCCTTCGATTTTTCTGCTGTTGTAATTAGTTTCTTTGTTTGCGTATTTATTTTGATCAAATAAAATTTATATTTAAGCTGCGGTTTATCATTCAAATTTTCCTATGGCCTTTCGGGAGTAGTTGATTGATTTCCGAGTAGACCTTATCCGGAAAATTAAGATGGACGATGAACTTATTCATATTCTGTTTAAAGCTCTGTTCCTTCTCTGCTTAGTGGATGCAAAAAACTATACTTATGTCTGCTCCAAAGTTGATGGCCATCTTGTACTGAAAAAAACAAATGCATCATCCTGAAATACTCTCATTTCTCAGTAGTTTCGATCACAGATCTAACATTAGATTTCCATGGAGAGAAAATTTGAAAAATTTAACATCCTCTTGCCTATATAAAATGGTTAAGGGCACTTAAAATTCTATTCTCGTGAAGACTGGCTAAATTACGTTTGTAGATTTACTGTTTGATTATTATTAACTTTGGTCTTCACCTTTTGTATCAGGCGGATGTTTGCCATGCGTATCAACTTCTGAGGAAGGGTGGCCTGAAAGAAGAAAATATTGTTGTGTTTATGTACGATGATATTGCTTTCAGCGAAGATAACCCAAGGTCTGGAATTATCATTAACAGCCCACATGGGGATGATGTTTATAAAGGAGTTCCGAAGGTCTGTTATCTTTCATTCCAGTATCCTTTGCCTATACTTTATGATCTCGAAATATGATATTGGAGTTTATTATTGCAGGATTACACTGGTGAACATGTTACTGTTGATAATTTTTTAGCTGTTATACTTGGAAATAAGACCGCTCTTACTGGTGGCAGTGGGAAGATTGTGGATAGTGGCCCCAATGACCACATATTTATATATTACACTGATCACGGTGGCCCAGGAGTGCTCGGTTAGTGCGCTGAATCTTTTCATGGAAACTTTAATGAAAATCTTTAACCATGTGTAACTATAGCATTTCTACATAACACAGGTCTTGTATTTCAGGTTTTTACTGACAAATTGTACTACCCAAAGACCATATTTATCTGTCTGATTGACTGTTTTGTTGTTTAATTATGCCCGACTCTGATGAAAATTTAGAAACCGGTAAACATAAGTATTGCTGATGGTTGTTTTCAACAGGAACTTATGTTTCTTAGTACTTGTCATCTGACAATCAAAACTGTATCAAATATCAAGTTTGTTTGGATGTGCCAAATCAACTGAAAATGAAACAGATAAACGATGTATCTTGACGAATTTATGTCAAGGATGAATTGTTTCACAACTTCGTTTCAGTTTGTTGGAGATGATTTTTGGATCACTAAGACTTCCTGTGTGCTCAATATGAATTGTATTGCATTGGTTTCCTTAAGAATAGAGGGGGAAATAAATTGACCAACTTTGTATAATACTCCCTCCGGTCCTAATTATAGGAGCAATTTAACCGATTCTGGGGGAATTAAGGAGAGGAGTTAAATTAGTTAATTTTACTCATTTTCCTAAAATGTCCTTATATAAATTTAAAATGACACAAGTTGTAAGTGTTTCTAATTTGCTTTACGTTAGACATCCATGACATATTAGTTTAGTATATATGTATATTAGTTGCTTTTTATATAGCCATGTGTATACATATAGATCTAATTTCATTTCCACATGCTTTCTAATTGAAATAATGGTCTTGCTATATAAACATATATGTGTGTATACATATAGATCTATCTACATACATAGAGACACACACATACATACATATATATATATAGACACACACACATACATACATACATATATATAGACACACACACACGCATACATACATACATATATATATAGACACGCACACAGATATATATGTGTGTGTGTGTGTGTGTTTGTTTATATGTGTGTGTTCACACACACATATATATATTGACACACATAAACACAGATATACATATATATGTACACACACATATATATAAATGCTCCTAATAATAAGTACAAATAGGGGTATTATAGGAAAAAATTGACAAAAGTTAAAATTTGCTCTTATAATTAGGACCAAAACCAACTCCAAAATTTGCTCCTATAATTAGGACCGGAGGGAGTATATCATAACCGGACGTCATAATCTTTTTGTAGCAATAAATTGATTGATTTTAAGGCATGTATAGCGTTATTCAAAATAAATCTCTAACCAGCCAAGAATTTAGACTTATCATATCTGATGCTCTGTTTTATAATGTTTGTATTGCTAAGTATTAAAATGATAATCATGCTCAGTAGTTACTTTAGTTTATAATCTCTGTTCATTTTTATGTAAATATTTTCACCATTTTGCTGGAGGCTTTTTATATCTTTATTATTTTTTGGGGGGTTGGATTTCAGGGATGCCTACTAGTCCTTACTTATATGCAAATGATCTCATTGAAGTTTTGAAAAAGAAGCATGCTTCTGGAACGTATAAAAGCCTGGTAAGTAACTGGTAAACAATCATTTGCTACTATTGTACCATAACTTATCCAAGCTAAGAACTAAAGCTTCATATTTATATAATGGTGATGCAGGTATTTTACCTTGAGGCTTGTGAATCTGGAAGCATATTTGAAGGTCTTCTTCCTGAAGGTTTGAATATTTATGCCACAACAGCTTCAAATGCAGATGAAAGCAGTTGGGGTACTTATTGCCCTGGGGAGTATCCTAGTCCTCCCCCAGAATATGAAACTTGCTTAGGTGACCTGTACAGTGTTGCCTGGATGGAAGACAGGTGGGTTCACACTTTCTACTGTAAGCATTGTGTGTGTGTTTTGATGTTATATGATATGATTAGGAAACATATCCTATGTAGAATTATGGGGTGCTTCAAATAAAACCATGAATATAAATGCATAACCAGATCATATATCATGTCAATTTAGGGTGGTATATTATGCTCAGGCAATCACCATTGATTTGAATTTTAAGTGCATTTATGCTAATCTTGGTTTTCTAAACTCCTGAGCAGTGACATTCACAATTTACGAACAGAAACATTGCATCAACAGTATGAACTGGTAAGATTCTGTTGCTAACATAGAAAGTTCATATATAGTATTTTCAATTTCCTGTTCTAATATTATGGGTTAAAGACATGTTGAATGTGTTAACTTTTTGTGATTTATGCCTTTTATATTCCACCGAGCTTGCAGGTTAAAACAAGGACTATTAATGGAAATGCCGTCTATGGCTCTCACGTGATGCAATATGGTGATATAGGGATTAGTGAGAATCATCTCGTGCTATATTTGGGGACTGATCCTGCTAATGATAATTACACTTTTGTGGATGAAAACTCCTTGAGGCCACCTATGAAAGCAGTCAACCAACGTGATGCTGATCTCGTCCATTTTTGGCATAAGGTATCAATACTTGCTACATTGTTTTATTTTAACTAGGAATTCTCCTCGCATGATGAAGGGCATATAAAAATTTAAGCTGTACAAAATAAAGTAATCATACTGATAGAGAAGAGACAATTTTCAGGTGAATGTGCACAAGGCATGGATTGTGTCTTCCTACACACAATTGCAAAAAATATCAAATAAATTTATAAGCCTTAACGTCAATCAAAGTGGATTAAAACTTCTGATTCATGAAGTGCATACCTGGTAAAGATAAACATAAGTAAAATGAAATTGATGTTAACAATAAACCTAAAGCAAGGAGAAGTTTTAAGCAGAACTTGCCAAAATAAATTTCATGTTTATAGAAGTTACTGGATATTGATCAGTTTTGTCCGAGAATGCTATGTTTTATTTGCATGGGCAACAGAAAATTTATAAGTGATTTCTTAATTATGTTGATATTGAAGTTTTACTGCCTAACCCATGACTTAGAGCGCTTGTAAATGGGTAGGCTAAATTTCATAATAAGCGATCATTGTTATCTAAATTGAATTGAACATTAGAAGGTACTTGGATAGATCGGTAGAAGTAGAATGAATGTTCATTCATGCATTTAAGGAATGTAAGCTGAGTTGCCACTAGCCTTTTCTTTCTTTCTCTGTTCCTTCCCTCCTTCTGGGCACTAATTTAATGCATAAACTATGAATAAGTGAGGTCCTCTCTCCCTGCCAGTACTCCTATTTTAAAGTCCAACTCCTCCCCCTTTTCTCACATTTTTATTTCGGTGACTTCATCTTCTCTGTATTTGTGCCAGTACCGCAATGCTCCAGAGGGTTCTCCTAGGAAAGTTGAAGCTCAGAAACAAGTTTTGGAAGCTATGGCTCACAGGATGCATTTAGACAACAGCGTAAAACTTATTGGAAAGCTGTTATTTGGCATTGAAAAGGGTCCAGAAGTGCTCAACAGTGTTCGACCGGCTGGGCAACCACTCGTTGATGACTGGGACTGCTTGAAAATGATGGTACTATTATTGCCTTCTAGTTTATTTTTAAATTCATTGTTCGCATAATGTACAATATCACACCTTAGAGGTATTCCGACAGTTTTTTCCCCCATAAATATTGTTGAACAGACTTAGAGCTTACATTTCTTGATCAGAGTAATTAATCTTGTTTCCACTTTGATTCAAGATAGAACTTATTAATCTATTTTGGGTGCAGGTCAGGGCATTTGAGACACATTGTGGATCCTTGTCCCAGTATGGGATGAAGCACATGAGATCTTTTGCAAACATCTGCAACGCAGGAATACAGAAGGAGCAAATGGCGGAGGCCTCGGCACAGGCATGCGTCAGTGTTCCTCCCACTCCATGGAGTTCTCTGCACAAGGGTTTCAGTGCATGAATGGTGGTAGAATGAGCAGCGCCCTGGAAGATCAACGCATTACTGCTGTTTATATGTTCCATAGCTGTATATATCTATATATGGTGTTCCATGCTCACGAATACTTATGCAGTCTCTGTAAATATAATTGATCACCGTGTGAGATCTCTGGTATTGTAATTGTGAACCGTCGCTATTATATGATGATTGTGATGCCTATATTTGGTTCTATCATTGCAAGAAAAGTCATTAAATTCTATGGAATCGTGTATTTTGCAGAAGAGTTTAAGGTCCTTGCTCCTTCGAAGGTGTGTATTTTGCAGTAAGGCTATGTGTGTTCGTAACGGAAACATGACCAATGGAAATGGTGAGAGTCATATTCTAATGACGATTTGTTTGGAATGCTAGAGTTGGGTCCCCAAGCCCGTTCCTTTAGGCTTTGTTTGGGAGTTTGGAAGGAAGGGGAAGGAAAGGAATGCAAGGAGAATGGAGGGGAGGGGATGGAAGGGAAATGAAGGATCTTGCCTTCCCTGTTTGGGAGTTAAAAAATAGTAAGGGAGGAAGATGGAGGATTAATGAGTTATTTTTACCATTTTATCCTTTTCTTTAATAATTATTATAATTCTTATATTTTTCAAATAAATTTTTATATTCAAAAAATTATTTATGTGGTGGCGGCGGTGGGTGGTGGTGGTGGTGGCGGCGGCGGCGGCGGCGGGTGGTGGTGGTGGCGGCGGCGGCGGCGGTGGCGGCAATGGCGGTGGTGGGGTGGTGGTGGTGGTGGCGGGGTGGTGGTGGTGGTGGCGGCGGCAGTGGCGGCGGTGGCGGTAGTGGGGTGGTGGTGGTGGTGGTGAATAAGGGTAATAAAGTAATTATTCTATTTCCCCTCTTAAAACCCCCATATTGGGGGAACTTTATTTTTGTGAAGAATGAGGGTTTTGGAGGATTTGTAAAAATCCTTGATTCCCTCCCCTCCTATTTTTAAAACTTACAAATAAGGGAAGGGACTACCAAAACCCTCCCTTTCCTTTCCCTCCAAAATGGAACTCCCAAACATAGCCTAAGGAAGGCCATGCCAGTAAATTTCTCCATTGTTTCATGATTCATAAACGAGATACAACTCAGCTTTATAGAAATCATTGTTAAATTACAGAATTGTTCCTCCATCGAGAATAAGTTTCTTTTGCATAATTATATTTAGCTTTATATTTATTTAATTCTACTTAATATCATCTAGTAACTTCTTCTTCCTTTGATCAGTGTGTAGAATATGCAACTATTTTATATAGTTGACATCATACAATTCATTGGCCATTGATGGCGTTAAAAATTCCATCACGTATCAAGCTTCCATGAACCTTCACAAATATTTCATATTTTGGAAGCATATTTCATTATTTCATATGTTCCAGTAGGTACGTTGGGAATAAAGGACCTGGAGGAAAATATATTTACAGAGAAGAACCATAAAAATTGTAACTATTTAGAATAATCAAATATAAAAATTAAAAATACTAAAATGCCCTTAACAAAAGCTTTGCATTCCCTCTCTCACGCATTCTATTTTAAAAACTAATAAAACACGCATTCTATTTTAAAAACTAATAAAAAATTCAGTTTTAGTATATTAAATAACAGTGTTCTCAATTTTCATTTTTCAACTTGGACAAATATCTATAGAAAAAAATTAAAATTCTTTAATTTTGTAAAAAGTATAATTTTTTTGAATGAACAAAAAATTTAATTAAAAATATAACTATATTATTTTAATGAAACTCGAGGTCTTTTATACTTTATCATATATGTTAAACTAAGAAAGTTTATATGATTTATTTTTTATTTTAGAAGCAATTTATATGGGTTAAAATTCATTTAATGTTAATAGTCAATCGGGTCGAATCTGGATTAGTCCGGGCCAAGCTTTGGATACCGGATAGGCAACCGAAAAAAAAATTCAAAAAAATCTAAGTAATATATTATACCTGAAAAATATGAAACCAGTTTAGTTTTTATTTTTATAAAAAGAGCTTAATTAATATCATTTGATAATATACTCCCTCCGGTCCTAATTATAAGACCTAGTTGATTTTTTTGGAGAGATTAAGGAAGCTAATTAAATTACTTTAGAATATTTTTATTTTTATTTTTTCCTCTAAACTAATTAGTTTGACTAATAAACTAATATATAATCTAAAGATACGCAACATATGAAATGATTAAGTAACTTATTTAGCTTTCTTAATCTCTCCAAAAAAAATTCAACTAAGTCTTATAATTAGGATCTGAGGTAGTAAATCGGACAACTTAATTATATAAATTGGTAAAAAAATAAAAGTTAAAAAAATATGAGTTTGACTGTTGTTAATTAAATAATATACTGAAAATAAATAAAAAAATACGATCATATCACAATGGATGATTTTAGCTTTAATTTTAATTATTTTTTAATTATGAATATGACTGATAGTATGGGTTAAGGGCAATTTAATGATTTTAAATTTATATTATGATGTTTGATCTTTTTAACTAATTAAAATTTTTATGGTCCTTTATAATAAATATTATTTACTTTATATCCTTTATTTTAATTTTTCCTATTTAATCCTAGCATTTTTAATATATATTTTTAATTCCTAGATTCCAGAGTTTCAATTTGCATTTGCATGACACTTGTACATTTTTTGTATTTATTACTTATATATAATGAAGAATGCTAAATATATAATATATTAATATGAAGTAATTAATCTTAAATTAAAAAAAATAAAAACAAAATTTTTAATTGATAGAAATTACTTTACACATTTCTAAGAACAATGTAATAGTTTAATAAATTTATGGGATATCTGTTATATTTTAAATGGATATACTTAATTTATTTATCTTATTTGTTAAAGATCGTGATTCAAGTCTTGAGGGAATTACAGACGGGGACGGCCATGATTTAGTGACCTCGTCAGTATGTGGTTGCTAGATTCAAGTTTATCCTTTATAACTATTCAAATAATAATAAAACAAAATAAAAAAGGTTTTATTTACTTTTTTTTTTGCCAGAGCGGTCTACAGTGGACACCACATGGTTGTTTTCCTGTGATTAATCAACACGATTCACTAAACCTAATCTCCCATGAGGATTCAAAATTTCACTACACCCCCTCTATAGCAAAATATTTTCAAACAGTTCTTAAAAATTTTTGAAACTTCAATACACCCTTGGGCTAAGCTGACATTAAATTTTTTTTTTTGGCTGAAAATACATTTTATGCCCATATCTTGAATATGGCTAAAACGGTATTGTAAATACACATATGTATATTATAAATACACATTTTTTACTTAAAATTCTCACATTTTTCTTTTAAATAACATATATTTTTGTGAATATGCTTATTGTCTTGTACATGGCTAAATGAACTTGTAATTTCACTTATTTATCTTGTAAATAGACATATTTGACTTATAAACTCTCATATGTGTCTTATAAATAATTAGGGATAAGGGTCTTATTTGCCCCGAAAGTTTTGGCTGAGGAGTGAGGAGCACTGGGTGGACGAAATTTGTGAAGCCGAACAGGTCAAAAAGACTGAAAGGTGTAGACAAATTGAATTAGGGAGGATAATTAGAAATGGAAAATGAAGAATGATGTATTATTGACAAATGGAGAGCATTATGCTCTTACAAAGTGTACACTGTGATTTTGATTAATAGTGAGGGTGATCCCTTTATATAGATTAGGGATTCTAACTAACCCTCTAACCAACTAACTAATCAACCCTCTAACTAACTAACTAACCATTTAATCCCTTATATTCTAACACGCCCTCAAGTTGAACACTATTTATCTCAAATGTGTTCAACTTAAACAACAAAATAAGGGGTAAGGTGAATTAAATGGACTAGTTTTACAATCAACAAAAATACAATACAAAACTTCCTTCAATTCTTCTTTCGCTGATTCACTTTTGAACAGCTTCAATCTGTAAGCTTATGAACTTTATTCTGCTGTATTCAAGCATGAAGTCTAAGCTTCTGAACTTTCTTCTTTTCCACAATTGATAGGAGTGAGGAGACAATTCTTCACTACTCTCTACTCTACTTTCCCTTAAATCGACAGGAGCGAGGAGGCTATTCTTCATTGCTCTCTACTCTGCTTTCCCTTAAATCGACAGGAACGAGGAGGCATCATTTCTCTGCTCTCTACTCTACTTTTTTTTTTTTACTGCTTCGTTCTCTGTTTTCCCAAAGCACGACCTTGCATCTTCTGCTAATCCGCGCTTTTGGGCTTGGGATCTTGGAAGACTACCGTCTTCTTGGGTCGTTTTCTTCTTGAGATCCGCGCTTTTGAGCTTGGATCTTGGAAGACTACCATCTTCTTGGGTTGTCTTCTTTACTTTGGGCCTCTAAAGTTAATACTTGAGGCATTCTTTTGAACTTGTATGTTTGGTTGAATCGAAATGTTGACATACCACAATCCTCATCCCATTTGGGAAGGCTTCGCACCCTTTTCGCTAAAGAGTGACTCTCCGCCGCTTAACTATATTCAAATGTTGAAAGTAATGCCCCAATCAATGCATGCAACCTCCAAAGACTTACTTAGCAAATCTATGGTCAATCATTCAACCCATAGAAACAAAACACCATAGGGCCCAAACATCATCTCCAGTCACATTATATTAGTCAGCAGAAAATCCATATCTCAATCAAACACGTGGGATGGAAATGCCACGACTTGTACTTAAGAGTGAAAATAACAAGCAACCGAAAAAATAACATTTAGATGAAGGGACCCATAAATTGGAACTCCCCGTGTCAAATATTACTTTGAACTTCTGTGGAGGACTGCCAATGCCAATCTCACCAAAATATTGAGCATCTAGATAATTCTTAAGGGGCACATTGGCATAATATCAACATCTTCTCTGTAACGAGTGACATAAAGCTTCATCTCCCTGTGATGCATATATAGTCACAACAGTAATATTGCGCCTAAAGCAACCTTCTTGAGTTGTGACAAACACCTCACTATGAAGACAAACAGTGTAATCAATTGCAGCCATCCTGGAAGAATAATTCTTAAACGGAGCAAGTTCCTCTTCAGGTGCTAGAGTTTCCTTGGTTTGCAAATTAGGAAACATTTCCAGAAGTGGGGCCATTGTTTTCTCAGCATTATATATTTTTCCAGATGCCAAATAGATAGATGTGCCAAACATTCAATTATTGATGCACATATTCTCAATTCAGAAATCGCAGGGGCATAGATGAGAGGACTTCAATCTCAAATTACCTTTCGTGAGAGAATCGTGCGTTCCCCGTTCTTGGGTGACCTGGAGGAGGAGGCGTCTTAGCTCTCTACTCTACTCTATTTTAGGTCATTCTTCCCCATTTTCTCCGGGGACGTTCGTCTTCAGATTCACTTTCATTTTTTTTTTGATTCAGTGTCACCGTATGACTTGCTGCTCCTGCGCTTCGAACATGAACTCCTCATCTTCCTCCTGGATCTTGATTGCCAACCGTGGGCTTTGATCTGTTCTTGGAGATCAAAATCGCTTGTCGTGGGTCTTCGATCTGTTCTTGGAGATCAAAATCCGGATTAAGGGAGCCCCCCCGCATATAAACCTCAAACCGCAAGGTCAAGAATGAGAAATCGATGGCAACGTTCCCGGCGTATCATCGTGGTAACGCCTCCGTGAATCCCGTGGTGAAAGCTGGATAATCCAAAGGATCTGAGAAACAAGAGAGACTTCCTTGTGAGTTGTGCCTTTCACGTGGGTCTGATGGTGGTTTGATTTGTCCGGGTGTGTGAGCTGGCTTGTGGGAATTCTTTAGGAATCCTTTTCACATGCCAACGGAGCTTCACACGGTGGGTATTCTTGAATTAATGACCACAACGTGGGCCTTTTCTCGATTTATTGCCTTGGACTCTCAATCTTTGGGCCTTTTCTTGATTTCTTCACTTGGATTTGTGGCATGCTTCTCTTGAGCATTTAGATTCAAGGTGGTAAACCAAGACCTTCATGTGTTGATATCAAAAGAACAAAAAAAGACCTTCATGGGCTTCTTGATTATCTGGTCAAACCCAAAAAACTAAAACTTAGGCTCATGATACCATGTAGACAAATTGAATTAGGGAGGATAATTAGAAATGGAAAATGAAGAATGATGTATTATTGACAAATGGAGAGCATTATGCTCTTACAAAGTGTACACTGTGATTTTGATTAATAGTGAGGGTGATCCCTTTATATAGATTATGGATTCTAACTAACCCTCTAACCAACTAACTAATCAACCCTCTAACTAACTAACTAACTAACCATTTAATCCCTTATATTCTAACAAAAGGTCTGTTGCAAAACCCAGAGGAAACATCACTTATGATTTAAGCAAATGAAACGCAAAACGAGAAATGAATTCTCCAAAAAATTGGTTCATTAAGAAAATGAATAGTGATAGTATTTACCTTTGTATAGATTGATCTAGGCCACCCACCCTGTCCCACAAGATAAATCTCCAGCGATTTTAAGTGATGCTTACTTAACCAATTTTTGGGACAATTCGCTATTGATTTGTCTAGATCAAACCAATCTTTGGGACAAATCAATAGTGAATTGTCTAAAAAATTGGTTCAGTAAGCATCACTTAAAATCGTTGGAATTTTTAGGAGCAATATAGATTTACCTTGTGGGACAAAGTGGGTGCCCTAGAGCAATCTATGCAAAAGTAAATACTATCACTATTGATTTGTCTTACTAAACCAATTTTTGGGACAATTCATTTATCGTTTTGTGTTTCATTTGCTAAGATCATAAGTGATGCTTCATCTGGGTTTTGCGACAGACCTTTCAGTCCTTTTGACTAGTTCGGCTTAACAAATTTTGGCCGCCTTGAGCTCAACGTCTTAAGGATCTCTTACTCCGACTCTAAGTTTGACCTTTTCAAGGCAAGACGTGTGTTCTTTGACTGATTTAATAGTCAAATTTAATATTAGAGGACAGAAGGGCAAAATTCCTATGTTTTGTAAACTTTCAGGGCAAAATTGCTCATCAGAGAAAACTTCCGGGGCAAAAAGGATACTTAACTCTCATTCGATTGATGAGGCGGCATGTCACGTATGCACTCAGTTAAACTTAACGGTCAAAATTAACGAAGGAGCAAAATTGATACGTTTTGTTAACTTCGGTGGCAATTTTGATCTAAAAAAACTTCCGTCCACCCAATGCTTCTCAGCCAAAATTTTCAGGGCAAATAAGACCCTTTATCCCTAAATAATTATATTTGAATTGTAAAGTAAGGGAACAATTGATTTTCACCCATAAATTTTATTTTCAATTTAGCCCTAAGAGGTGCGATGAAGTTTCAGAAATTTTTAGGGTTGTTTGAGAATAGTTTGCTATAATGCTACAGATGGGATGCATGCAGTGACATTTTCACCCAAAAAAAAATCTGCCATGAGACGAAACCACCGTTCCTGACAGGCTTACACCCGTGGCATAATTTAAGCTTAAATCATGTGCATTTTTTAATGGAAAATTACATTTAAGTCCCAAGGAAAGAAAAAAATTACAAAAAAGTCCATTGAAATCATAAAATTACAAAAAAGTCCTAAGAGAATTTTTGTTGTAAATACATACAAATATTTACAACAGGAAAAATATATATTTACAACAACACGAAAAGTAATTTTCATTCCGTATAAATAATATCAAAAAAGTCTCAAACCATTTACAACAGGAAAATTATATATTTACAACAACATTTAAAAACCTGACAATTTACAATAGAAAAAATATGTATTTACAACAGAAAAAGTATGTATTTACAACAACATTTAAAAAATTCTGTACAAATAATATCAAAAAAGTCCCAAACCATTTACAACAGAAAATGTATGTATTTACAACAAAAATTTCTTTGAGACTTCTAGGTAATTTTGTGATTTTAAGGGACTTTTTTGTAATTTTTTTTCCTTCCTTGAGAACTGAATGTAATTTTCCCTTTTTTTAATTAGATCAAATGTTTTGTTTTTAAGCTTAGAGGGTAAACGATTCTCACATCACCCAATAAATGCATTTCCCATAATTTCGAATTTATATTATCCTCCCCTATAAATTGTGTTTTTCCCTTTAGATCAGGGGATAAAATTTTTTCACCTCCCCTAACAAATGTGTTTTCGAAAATTTCAACCTTGTGTTATTATTTCCTATGATTTTTTTCTTTTCTTTTGGGTTGAGAGGCAATGAAAATTAAAGATACCTTTTCAAAGTTCCGATAAGAAATTAAAGACACCTTTTCACAAAATGATCCTTTGAATTTTTTTGGGGCTAAGAGGCAAGGAAATTAAAGATATCTTTCCAAGTTCCGTTAAGAAATCAGGGTCATATATTTATTTTTTTAATGAAAAAATTGATGTGATAAGACAATATATTCTCACGGGAGAAAAAAGAAAAAGAAAGAAAGGAAAATGCATTATATTTAGGGCAAATGATATCTGAATCTCATCCCGCTAACCGGGTTCACGCCGTGAGATAAGGTTTAACGGCGAAGGAGCACAGCAAGGAACTCGTAACGGGGTTAACACGTTGTGGGTGGTGACTGGTGACCATTGTATACTTCAAGGGAGATCGAATGAACGCCGTCCGATTCTTGATGAACGGTCATCAATTCTCGGAGCAGACGGTTGGTGTGAAGGAGAGGAGCACACCTTGTATATAAAAAAGCCTCTACAAGAAAAGCTCTGCATTTCGTTTTATCAGAAGAAGAAGAAGAAGAAGAAGGAGAAGGCTCCCTGTACTCTTCTTCGGTTCTTCTATCATCTCCGACAAATTTCTTGTCCTGTTCCCCATTATCCGTCTAATCAAACAAAAGGATTTGGGATACAAATTTTGATAACTGAACGGTGAATGTTAAGGATCTGGGACTTCTATATGTATGTAATTGTAGAAAAAGGTTCTATATTGAGCGACGAACTCAATTTCTATTTCTGTCTTTCTTCCCTGTCTTTCATGGAGAAGAAGCTCAAATTTGTGGCCAATTCGAATTATTGACTGAAATGTTTCTGGCTTATTTTTTCTGTCAACAGGTGCATTTCAAGGAGCATTTGGAATTGGCGAATTTGCCAGAATTCGATTTTATTTATTCCTCTAGCTGTTCTTGAGATTCCATTCGTTCATTGTGAGGTGGCTCTTGAGAATTGCCAAGTCTGGAGGTTGGGAATCAATCAAGCCAGAGCTTCATTCTCTTTTTTCTCTTGTTGTTCGGCATCTAAACTTAGTTATTTCTTTCTTTCTTTTTTGATAAGAAAACTTAGTTATTTCTGTGTGTTTGTCATTTACAGACTCATTTTCCTGGAAATCTAGGCGGAGTCTGAAACTGTAAACTCTGTGGCAGGTTACGGGAACGATCGTCGCTTGCTAAGTTTAAACCGTCTCGCGGATTTAAACTGAGAATGTCATCATTAGTTGGATTTTGGCAATAGCTTTGCATTAATCAAGGCCTGAGAACTGAAAGCGGCGAACTTTTTGTGCATCTAGCGTAGCGGATTTTAACTAAATCAGATTGATTGAGGTGAGGGAATAACATAGTTTCTTAAAATTCAGAACTCAGGAATTGATTTAATCGACATCTGGCTGCTGATTTGCTACTCCTCGCCGCAGCAGTTGATCCCATTCTGCTACGGTTTATATCTTTTACGCTGCTCTGAATTCTTTCTTCTCGTTTGATTTCTCGCAGGATATTGAAACATCGGCTCCCTCGTACGATTTTTTGAGAAGAAATTTGATTGGGGGCAGAGTTGAAGTTTTGTGGTAATGCATTTATTCTCTGGCTCTGTCTCGTCTTGTGTTTGCTTTCCTGATCTCTTGCGAATATGGTTTCAAGGATCTTGGGTCCTCCCTCCAACGCCGGCTGTTTGGCTCGGCAGTTAATCTTCTGTTTCTCGAGCGCGCTCTTATTACTTTTCCCGATTTTTTCTTCGGTTCGCCTTTCGCTTTTAAGTTTACGGAATGACAGAGAGCGAGTTCAATTTTCCATCTCTCTCTATCTCACTCTCGAATTGTTTAAGGTTTTCTCTGCTAAAATGGTTGATTGAGGTTTGGCCCTTAATTCTTGTCCTTTTTCGCGTATCCTTTCTCAATTACTCTTGATTTGGTTTCAGTCTTTAGAGAAGAACCTCTCTTTCTGAAATGTTCAAAATTCAAGGTTTCAAGCAAGCCGATGCAATGATTGACACAGAACGGAGGGCTGATTCTGGGGTGTTTCTAGTCCCGAGAGGAGCGTTGAATTCATTAACTCTGGCATCTCGTTATTCTCTACATTATTGTCTTCCCTGTCAAAATGTGGTCTTTCCCTTGAAAGAAAAAATCAAAGCTCTTTGCTGGATGCTAATTGGATTTTGAATTGTTTTGGATGGGAAAGATTTTCATAATCTCAGGTTCTCATCTTGTGGGCGACACAGAAGATGCTCCCAGCGCACATGATTCCCATCGTTATGGTTGTTTTTTGTTTTTTTGGGTAGGGTAAATCGTGACCGTAGTATGCTCTGTTTCGAGTTCATAGATGGATGAATGTGATTGCTCGAGGGTGGAGTGGGGATGTGGTGGGGAAGTTTGCAGAATTCCAATTTGATGCAAAATAATAGTAATAATTGTGTAATTCCAAAATTAACCCCGTAACTTTACCCTATTAATGATGACAGGTAGAGGAAGGAGATGGATAAAGAGTCGCTTAGGAGCAATAATAATGGTAACAACCATCACAAAGACATCAAAAGCGGGCTTGCAGTAACAGATGGCTCGTCATTGTTACTGAGGGGAAGCTCCGATACCATCAGACAGGCGCCAGCGGCGACCACGACCACAACAACGCCGTCTGATTTACTGTTGCGGTGGGGAAACCGGAAGCGGCCGAGGTGCATGAAGATTCAGGTGAAAGACGACTCGTCCGCCACGGTTCATCGGACAACGGCTCGAGTGGACCGCCGGGTGGTCAAGGATTCTCCCAATCCCTCCACCTCCAGCCCTCCCATCCCTAATAGTCGCTATCCTAATCTCCGTCAACGTTCATCGTCGCCGCAACAGCCTACTCCGCGAATTCTCAGGTATATTCGTTTCCTTCCTAATTGTGGCCAACACAATTTACAAAGCAGAAAGGGGAAAAGAAACATGGATACTCAATATATTTATATCATTCATTGCTTGTGAGGTCGGTGATGACGTAAGGAGAGGTGAGTTAACGGCGTTATCTGGTCATGTGTCTGGAGTATTCATGGGGGCGTGTAGAAAAAGGATTTATGAGAAACGGAGTCCTAAATACATAGGGGGAGCGCCTGGGTTAGGGTTTGCATTGGAGTCCATTCCACCAGAGGTGTTCTTCTTCAGTAGTTGACTTGTCTTGATCTTGAACTTGTTTATTTAATTTTGTTATCATTTTATACTATTAATAATTAACTATATATATATATATATGATTTTGTGGGGTTTAAAGAAAGAATGATGAATTAAGGGGCTGAATGAAGAGTGTTGTTTAAAAACGGGTAGAATTAGGTGGATTAATGAACTGTTGGTTTGGGCCTGTTTGGTACACGAAACAGGTGAGAAGTAGGGGGAAGGAAAGATGAGTAAATTCTTAGGTGAGAAGTGAGGGGAAGGAAAGATAAGTAAATTCTTTTATTTGGTGCACTTTTTGTGTTAAGTTTTTGGGCCCATCAATATTCCTTTAAAAGTGGGAAGATAAAGATCCCATCAAAATTGGTGGGAACTCAACCGTGACTCTTTGGAAATATTTATTCCTTATAAAATATTTTTTTATAATATAAGAAAATAAGATTAAATTCAAATTTAAGTCATAAGTTCGAACTTAACGATAGAATATTTTAGACCAGTTCGAATTTGACTTTAAAATATTTCAGAAAAGTTTGAATTTGGATTCAAATTCGAACTTGATAAGATGATATTTTTAAAATTATATTTTTTATTTTGAATTAATTACTTTTGAAGGCAAAATATGTATTTCCTAATTTTTTTATCATCTGTTACCCTTTATTTTTATTTTTATCAAACAATTCATCTCCCTCAAGTTAAGTCATTTTTCTTCGTCCCTCAAAATCTTTTATTTTTTCCTTGGAGTATGTTACAGAGGGAAGGATAATAATGAGTGATGAAGATAGGGATGAAGGGAGAAAAAAGCATGTGAGAGCGGAAGGGAGGTGGTGGTGGGGTGGGGTCAGATGTGTTGAATAGTGAGTGTGGTGAGGCAGCGCTTTTATAATGCTTCTGTCCACTTGTCTGTCATCACCACCTTCCACTATTCCCCATGAAAAAGAGGAGTTACATGAAAATGCAATTTCTGTCCAGGTAAATATGAATACTAGTACTAGCATTAGGTTTCATTATTCAGGTGTTTGAAATCTTAAATAATTGTATTTTATATGATATAGCTTTGTTAGATGATCCTAACTCCTAACTCTAATCCGGCAATCCCTCCTCCTTGGACTTGTTTTTGAGGTGTTATCGCCATACCTAGCTCATGTATTTGATGCTTGCCTCTGCCTTAGGATCATACGGCCATTTTGCAGTTTTATAGAACAGACACAAGGGAAGGGGTGGCCATTTGGAAAGAATACCAGCAGGCCTCCCACTTCAAAACTGGGATTCTAGATGGATCAACCCATTATTGGAATCTTTGGCAACATGGAATGGAGTGTCTCTTCCACGTGTTCCCCTCCATGTCCTTTTCTGCATTACGCCCCTTTATGGCCGTCCGATGAGGGGGCGGACCTCCTCCTCCCACCCGACACGTAACCTTGATTTGTCACATCCAACGGCCCTCCTACCTTGTGCGTCCCTCGCGGGAATCCCATTTATTTCTCCAAATATCCACGGCCCATAAATCTCTATTCATATTATTAAAAGGGGGAAAAGAAATAAAAGAGAAGCGAAGGAACAATCCCCCCGGTTTAAAACGCAAAACAAATTGAAGAAACCAAAAAGACCCACCCCATATTCTACGCAAAACCCGTCCAGATTCCAGTACCCTCCCATCCAGCGATCTAACCCATCCCCCAAGGTCAATTTCGTAACTTCACCACTCCCCAGTTAGTTTTCCTTTTTCCCCCTTTTTAACTATCTTTTTCACGTTCTAACCTCTCCCAAGAAAATGTTCGATCCAGATTTGTTGTTCGAATTTGTTATCGTTTATGATTATCAAAGGTAAAGCGGATACATAATATCTGGTGTTTTCCAATTTAGGAACTCGGAGACTTCGGGTGCCATGAGAGGCCAAAGCAACGGGGCCGTTAGAGGAATTGCGTCACCGGACAGGGGTGCGCACGATAAGAGAGGGTCCCATCACAACCACCACCACCACCATCATGACAATAACAAGTCCGCGGCCTCCTCCGACACCGCGCACGATAGCAAGAAGGGTGGCTCGCCGTCCGGCAGTGGAGATGCCGCTCCTCCGGTCTGGCCCCCAAAGTTCGTGATAGCCCTTACTAACAAGGAGAAGGAAGAAGATTTTCTGGCAATCAAGGGTTCTAAGCTCCCTCAGAGACCTAAGAAGAGGGCCAAATTCATCCAACGCACTCTCAATGTAAGCTCCTCCTTACCTTTTCTTTTCCTGCTTTTTCGCTCTAGTTTAATATCTTCTTCATCAAGTTTTGTTTCTGCCTTATATTTCAAAATTTAAATTTCATAATCCGTGGATGCATTTAAAAGGTGACAGATTCTTATCGACGGATTTCATTTTAGAATTTGGATCTTACGCTTCCTTAGGACTTTAAAATACCTAGTTTTTAACGCTCAAATAAAAAAAATAAAAAAAAAGTCCGGAAATCAAACCATTAACATACAACTTGAATTTTAATTATCTAAACTATGGGCTTAAGCACTAAAGTTGTTTTGTTAGCCAACAATAAGAAGTGCAAAACAATTTTACTGCAGTACTTGGAGGAATGTTGCATTTTGTATTTACGACAGTGGGTTAGGTAGGTACTTGTTCACAGATTTACACTTTTTCAACAGTGCCGAACAGTGACCTAAGGTTTGTTGCTAAGCCTGAGTGAAAAACTAGTGGCACCACGTCTTTGGTCGCAGCTATGCTTCCTTCTGCAACACCGATACACTTTTTGGTTTTCCAATCCTCTGAACCTAGGAAATAAAATTAGCTCTGTGTTTATGAGTCAGGAAAACTCGTAGTAGTTCATTGATTGCCTGATTTGCGTATCCCTCCCCCAGATTGCCCAGTGAAACCTACGGGGTAGACTGGAGATAGAGATGAAGCTTAGTTATTTATTTATTTTTATTTATTTTTGTGGCGTGCGTGAGTTTATTAAATTCTTTCCTTTGTCGTAGTCTAGTAGTGAAAAATCGTTTGCTTCTGGAAACCTGATAAAAAAATATTGCGTTCCGGAATTATTACGACAGATCATGGATTATTGACATAGTGGGCCCATTAAACGCAAACGTTGCTTTGCTGTGCTTTCTGCTGTGTCTGATCTGATCTCACCGAGCCACTTGATGTTTAGTCGGGGACGACAGCTGTTTAATATACCTTATGCCAGTTTGTTCTTCACTTGAAAAGCCCACCAGGAAAATTTTGATTAACTCCTCTACTCCTTAGATAATTTTTTTTAGATAGTAAAGAAGTTAAATAAATTAGTTAATAATAGTATATGTCGTATGCTATTTGATTATATATCAGTTTATAAGTCTTATAAATTAATTTAGTATGAAAAAATAAATATTAATATTTTTAAGTAATTTATTTAGTTTTCTTAATTTTTTTAAAAAGTTAATTATTGTTTTATATTAAGGAGAAAAAAGTTAATGAGGTCTTCCATTATGGTCTAGAAGAGTAGAGTAGTATTTTAGTTATAAAATCGCATCCTTTTATTTTGTGGGTCTTAAAGATCACGACTTGAGAGAATAAATAAAGTGACTTATACTGGGGGGAAAAGGTTTGTAGGTCATGGGATGGAGGCGGGGCACTTTGTGCGTGTTAGAAAAGTGGAAGCGAGCATATTGATTTCAGCCCGAGAGATTGGGACGGGAGGCTCTAGTTGACCACGTGGACGGTTGTGATGGAGTAGTTATGAAAACTGAAAATGTCCGATGCTTGAAGTAAACGACAAAATTTAAAAAAAGTAGGTCTGGCTGGGCGGCGGGCCCCTCTTTCTCTCACATCATCTTTATGAGTTTTTTATTTTTGGGGGCACGGGCATGCATATTCGACTTCTTCTCTGCATTTTCTTTTTAAAAAAAAGTTTGAAGTCTGTAATTAATTGCATAGACACTTGAATGATATGTTGAGCTTTATGTTTGGTCCCACTTGGACCTGTGCAGCTCGTGAGTCCTGGTGCATGGCTGTGCGATCTTACCTTAGAACGATATGAGGTTAGGGAGAAGAAGATATCCAAAAAGGTACATAATTTCAGTGTTTATCATGTTTGGCTTGTAATTGCATGTCCTTTTGGCGTCTGCCCAAATGCAATATCGATATAATAATGGCTGATATTTGTGTTTATATGTAGAGACCAAGAGGGCTTAAAGCAATGGGCACGGCGGACTCAGATTCTGAATAGGTGGGGATGCCAACGCCAGAGAAGAGGGATGAGTCAGCTAGGCGCTCGGAAGAGGACTGTGTTGATGAATGATGTGATAAAACGATAACATGAAGTTGAACGAACATGCTTGTGGTGTTGGATCACAACGTGAAAAATGTTGCAATGGCTTTTTGAGCGTGCCACGAAAATCTAATGCAAATTGCTTTCTCTGCGCCATTCTTCCCCGATAATTTTGGGTTCTGTTAACCTTTTTAAAATGACTGACGAAAGTGCCCCTAATCAGCTCAAGGATATTTCAGTTCAACATTAACTTTGGATACCACTCTCGTTCCTTTTTACCTAATTCTCACATAAGTTATTTAACCATTAAATTCTAATTTGATGTATTTTTTTTAAAATTTTATGAATGGTATTATCATTTTCAGAATTAATTCATTTTTTATTATATTTAATAGTAGCAAAATGGTACAATCATTAACTACTATTTAGAATTAATCTGTAAATATCTTTCTAAGCATTCTTTAAACCTGACCTGAAAGCATACATCGACTCACCAGTGTGACTATGTCTAACCCATCAAAAGGAACCAACTGGTGGGCCACTTGAAAATGTATTGGTAGATATTCGAACCCCACCCCCCACACTTTCAATGAAAACATTTTTTGTTAAAAGAAAAACCCTAAACCCAAAAAAAAAAAAAATAACCCACCCCCATCTCCTTCTAAGTTTTATTATTATTTAAAACTAAGGTTAAAATATCTTTCACCCGTGGATATACTCATGTGATCTTTAACTACTCAATCTTTTATAAATTTGGGAGACTTCTGAGGTTTTACAAATTCAAATGGTATTTAATTAGAATTTTCCCTAAAAAAAAACCTACTCTTTAGATGTTCTTATATTCTTATAGCAAGGACTGAAATTTTTTTCCAAACTAGAATTAAACTAGTGACATCGCTAAAAAGGAAGATAATCGTACGAGTAGGTTGTTAAATTTAAGAATGGGACTAAGAAACAAAACTAAACTAATTGCGGACTATATATCGTGTGACTTATCTGACGCCAGTATTCCGGTGGCAGCCAACAATTGTAAAGGCAAATCAACATGAAATTCTTGAAACTTAGTCTCCAGTCACCATTTAAGACTTGGGCTTTAAATTAAGACATTCAATTCCCTGCTATATAAACACGAACAGCGCAGATCCATACTAATGGGGACCACTTGACTTGGACATTGCTACCATCTGCATTTTACGTTAAGTGTGGAGTGTTCTCCGTCAATCGTTTGGAAGCTGGTGTCTTGTTTTTGCTTGTTCCTTTCGTCAACAAGGAAATATCAGGGCTGCAAATGAAAGCTGAGCTTCAACAGATCTCACAAATTTGCTTTCAAGTTATGATATGATGTTATCTCAGCTCAGAAGCTCATGCACAACAGAATTAATTTTATACACCAAGAAAACAGATCAGCAGGAAACTACATACAGCTTGTCAAGCGAGAACACTGTAATTTACTACCCAGTTCATCAAAAACCACATCAACTCAATGTTTTTGTCAGTTCACCACGTCAATGGATCTGTTCCATGACGCTCCTGTCCATGTTTATAAAGTCGACTCTACTTTACCACATCAAAAGTAGCACGTACGTTAGATATCATGACCGGGCATTCTCCCTTCTCATCATACTCAACAAACTCTCCACTTGACAGGTCAACATTTTCAAATTTAGTTCCCTCTAGCTACAAAAGTAAAACTTGCAATAATTAGTAAATAGGGAAAAGATTAAAAATAAAGCAATAAAAATAAAGTTATTTATTAATCTACGTATAATATAAAAACCATAGCCTGTAGGAAGTCACACTTCTTATAAATTATAAAGTGTAAATCACCTCAAACTCCTCACAGTCCAATTATAGTAATATACAGCAAATGTAGTGAGCATCAAGCAATACAAAGCAGGTAACCGATTCAAGATGCAGCTCACGCATGTTATTACAATAATTACAGAAGAAATACCTTCGTTGAGAGGAGGGGAAAAGGTGCAAGAAAGAACGGAAAAAAGAAAGAAACCAACTACTCATAACTAAAATATAGGGACTTCCATGAAAAAATGAACGAGCACAAATTAATAGAGTTATGTAAGGGGGAACGGGCCAGTGCATATTTGGCAAATCTTCAACAGGATTTAAGATTACATTTAGCTCTCAACAGAAACCACCAACTCAACTAATATGTGATATCCAACAGCAACAAGTAAGGAATTGCTTTTTTTAGGAAAAAAGTACCTAATGATATGCTTGTATAATATTTATTATTGCTTCATTTAAAATGGGGCGATATGCACAGGAACTTAAATTTCAGTTAAATGCCAGTGGCATTGAAGAATCATTGAAGATTGTAGATACAGTAAACCGTAATGATAAATACAGGGGGGAAACACTCACAGATTCAACTTTCCATCCACCAACAAAGATGAAACCCACTGGTTCATAGCCTCTGCAGTCGAATAACATTAATGGGGCATACTTCCCCGATTCACTTGTTTCCTGGGTCAGTGGTTTACCTCGTCCTGGAATCATTGTCACTGTGCCATCCCTGCCACAAAACTTGCACTGCAGACCAAAGATGACACGTCAAGAAACAACCAGCTGTGGAACAAACATTTAGAAGAATCTTACATGAATGGATTATTGTCAAAGTTGATGTTAAGCAACAGAGATTAATCACATTGGCAGGATCTTTACTCCTATCTCAGGAAAGAACAGACGGACAATCTTGCTAAATTAATAAAATTCTAATTACAATTAGAGGTAACAAAGCTCACAAACTGACAAATCAGATCAAATAGCCAGAGAATATTCATGATCTCCTCATCTGAGTATGAGAAACGATTTCAATCAGAAAACAGCATGAGCGTGATGGGTTGAATCTCCTTTGTCTTGTGTACATATATACATAGTGGAAAAGCAATTTAATGGGTACTGCAGTATACAAAATTGCAAACAAAATATGGGTTGCATCTCCTTTGTCATGTGTACATATATACATAATGGAAAAGCAATTTAATGGGCACTGCAGTATACAAAATTGCAAACAAAATATTGGATAATGGCGCCTGCCGTTTTCTGCAAGTTCATAAATAAAGTTCCTGCCAGAAATCTCAAATCCGAAAAAAATTAATATACTTCCAAGCTGGTCTTAAATTCCAGAAGTCGAAAGTAACTAGCACTTATTTGTGAACGAGGCACTCTGAATGCTCAGGATGCTAAATGGTCCATGTAAAATACCAATAAATAGAGGAAAGAAATGTCAGAATCATCACGGACCAGTAGAATTGAGCTAATTATTCAGGGTTCGCAAGACAGTAAACAATTAGTCGATTTGCCAAATGATGTTCCCTCTATGGATACTGGTAAATGGAGAGGTTGAGAGTAGAGTACCTTCTGAATGAGATTAGTTGTCCCCTTACCAACCGGAAGAGGAACAGTTTCATTCAAGGCCACGTAAGTTTCCTTTTGGCTCACTTCTCCACATCTCCCACATTTTATCTACAAGGAAATATAACAAGGATGAGTAAAGTAAAATCAGAGTATCTAAAAAGGTGTCGATCAAAATTACAAGAAGAAAACAGGGTTCCTTAAAGCTTGCTCTAATAACATCATCCACCATTTCATTCACTGTTTTGAAAAGAACACGCTCATCAAATAGCAGCACACACTACAGAGTGCAGTAATAAAAAGCATGAACCTATGATTCAAAAAACAACATCAAGGAAATTCGGAGAGAAGATTGAAACTAATCATTAAGCCTCCGTAAAAGAGAAAGCAAAATACAATAAAGGAAAAAAGGACGTCAACAATCTCTACGACATTATAATGCTATTTATTTTTAGCTTTCGTGATTTTCATATAATATGCTGTAAGCCTTGCGCAAGACACCTTGTAAGAATACTAACTTAAAATATTTACAAGCTATTGTCTGTCATCCATTAGAAAATAAAAAGGGGAAATTCAGAAATAAATCCGTCTAGCTTACACATATAAAGTAGGAAAAAACATCATCAAACAAACCAAAATAGAACAGAATCAGTGTCGGTAAAGAGTTGGCACATAATGAAGACGAACTGAAGAATCGCGTATGAGAATCAATAATGAACATTGAAGGATTATTAGAGAAAAGAATAACGATAATGATGAAGACAAAGGTACAAAGCCCTAGAGGGAAGGGGAGAGGCAGAGCGAGAAACCTTGAAGAGGTAGGAGAAGTTGGGGTCATCGCAGCCACCTTGGGGTTCGAGATTGGTAAGGTTCTCAAGGTCAGCGGCGATCATCAGCATGTAGTTCACCATTGTTCTTTGTTGGGCGCTTCAACTTCAAGCAATCCTCATTCGTTTCTCGCGCTTCGCTCTCCTCTTCTCTTTACCTCCGATACGGACTTTTCCAGGATGTTATATACTCCTCTCTCGTAGTTATTATAAGGCTCCAAGTTTATTTTATTGAGCATTAATTATTTATTTTTATATATATCTCCCTAATTAATAAGAGTAGTGGGTGAGAATAATAATTATATAATATTAAAGTTTAACACAATTAGAATTAGTAAGGGTAATATTGAAAATTATCTAAATTGTAGGACAACTTTATTGACTTTAACTATTTTTATTAGTTTGTGAAAATTGTTAGTTGTTGCCTTATAATAAAGACGAAATGAAGTACCAGTAGTGTTACGGATTTATGTAAGGCCCATTAATGATGCGGCCCAATAACAGGTAGATCTATCATGATCACCAGCAGATCAGATAAGATCATAACCAACCTACAATCAAGGAGATAATCAAGGGAAATCTCTATCACAAGTAGAGGGCCCATGAGCCCAAGACCAACAGGTACACTCTATAAATACGAGTTAAACCCTAAAGGTACACATCTTCGATCTCTACGCTCTCTCAATTGCATCCCCTAGGAATCGCTCTAGGTCAAGTCCCAACCAACATCAACACCCTAGCCCCTCAGGGCTAGACAATCTGTGTTCTACACGAGCGATTGCGCGTAATAGTGGGGATCGATAAATTTCGATTCCCATGACCAAAGATGGTCAATGATTTCAATTTACAACTGCCAAACGAATAATCATAAAGTTTTATGGTTAGGGTTTGTGACATGGACGCAGCAAAAATTTTGGAACGATTAACACACATGCATTCAGATTGGGATACATATCTGAGCCATCGACAGGATCCGATCAGGTGCCCATCATGCATTTAGAATGGAATACGTCCTAAGCAACAGGATCCGGGCAGCGTGCATGAATTCTTCAGATAGAAGCGATTGAATTTGGATTGTTTCTATGTTATGCCGTGCCCACTGCCCCCGGTATCATTGATGGGCGACAATCATAACCCCAGAGAGTATGTATTTCTGCAACTCTTGCGGCCCCGGTTGAAGAGGGTTAGAGACCGCCAAGTTTTGGCGTGAAGAGAGTTAGAGACCGCCAGGTTTTGGTGGAGCGAGTCAGTTCCCTCAAGCTGAAGGGAGTTTCGAGCGATGTGTTGTGGGGTCCGCAACTCGCCAAAAAGAGCAAGAGGATTGTCGATCGGGTTAGTGGCAATAGTTGCAGCGAATTGAAGGATTTAATTTTAATTGCTTCTGGTAAGGGAGGCTTTCACGCTGTTTTCGATATAAACGCCGGTTTCTTCTTGCGCTAGTTTCCGAACAAATACTCTCCTCTCCGTTTACATACTCCGATTTCAGCTCTCTAACTGGAAGATAATGCTCATAATAAGGGGCAGCAAGTTTTCACTGATTTCAGCGCTCGTAGAAGCGCTCTTGTTAAGGCCCTTACCGACGATGCTGTGTGTTCTTTCGGCTGTGTGATCCCGACGCGGGGAGTGCTCTTTACCTGATGGGAGAATCTAATGGGCGGTGGAACGTGGAAGTGGAAGTGCCCACCGACGTCGTTCCTCCAGAGATTCCTCAAAAAGCGGTTTTTCTGATTCGTCGGTTCCTCTAAAGATTCGTTGGGGATCAAATTGGTCAGAGATACGATGCTGGTTTTTCTGATTCCTCAAAAAGCGGGATTGATTGGCTTCGACATTGATCTCGATCAAGCATGAAGATTGGTATTCCAGCCCTAGCTCGGCTCCCTGGTCAGACTTCCTTTCTCGGTTGATCTGGAACTCGCTTCCTGTTTGGAACTCTCAGTTTAAAGCTGCTTTTCGTCTCGCAAAACTGACCTAAGAAACCTGGTCAAAGCGTAAGTTTGACCAGGGACCTTTCTGCAATAACTGAAAGTTTCTCACAGGGACCTAAGTGAAACTCTTAAAAAGTTTCTCACAGGGACCTAAACGAATATCTCAAAAGGTTTCTCACAGGGACCTAAGTGAAAATCTCAAAAAGTTTCGCAGAGGGACTAAAGTGAAACTTCTGCAAATCATGGAGTCGCACGGAGCAATTCAATTGCATAGTATTTCTTGCCGATTCAGAGCAAACCCATGCCAATTTAAAGTGTTTTAGAAGTTATATCAATTTAAAGGTATGCTTTCCTATTATCATTTGTATGGCTTTAGAGAAGTCGTCGCAGGAAGACATTTATTCTTATCATGCCTATCTTAGCTCTCACATGGTAGGACCCATTTCATTTTTTATATGTATTACATACATAAATTATGATGTCATATAGTGGGCTTGAATCATGCACACCGAAAGCCGTGTCGGCATATCGATTAAATATAATCTGGTTAAACCCCGGCTCTGTGCAAAAGTTGAAAGCGGACCCCATTTAAACCGAATCAGGTTAAAATCCGGCCTCCGAGTCTTTAAACATGTAGGAATCCGAGGTACATAAGCCCGTTCCCAAAATCATGTTCAAGTTTATTATATACAGTAAATCTGCGCTCCTCAATTGGACCCCGGATAAACTGTGGACTTTCGTCCCTACGAAAGGGATGAAGGCGCACCCCGTTTAAACTGAATCTAGTTAAAATTCGGGGTTTTGTGTAAAGTTTCGAGGGCGGACCCCGGTTACACCGATTCTGGTAGAATCTGATTAAAATCCCGGCTCCGAGTAAATTTGAAGGCATACCCCGGTTACACCAAATCTGGTTGAAATCCCGGCTTTGCCAAAGTTTTGAAGACGGACCCCGTTTACACCGAATCTGGTTAAAACTCGGGCTCCGTGTTGCGCCGGCAATCCCACCAAGTCTATTTACATGTATGAATCCGAGGTAAACAAACATGTTTTCATAAATCATGTTGCGACGGCAATGCTGCCAAATCTATTTAAATGATTGAATTCTGGGTAAACAAACCCGTTTTCAGAAATAAAAAACCCGGAATCTCGGTGTTCGAGTATCTCAACCCGGAATCTCGGTGTTAGAGTAAATAAACCCGAAATCTCGGGTCGGCACGCAAGCAATCCCGAAAATCACGAACAGTCTAATTCGGGTTGGTAAATCAACACATCCGACTCAAAGACACGAACTACGGTCTCGGGGCAACGAGAATGGATAAACGAGTCCAGGGGTTACGACGCCCATAATGGACAAACGAGTTAAGGGTACGACACCCACAACTGGAGAAACGAATTCCGAGTCACGACACCCAGAACGAACCTCGGTTACACTTAATACGTGCATCAACTTGGATTGTCTCGATATGACAACCGTCATTGTCAAATGCTAAAGTTTGCATAAATTGCAGGATCTTATTCGTGGAGGTCAGGATCGAATTCAGGGTTACGACACCCGGAGACGGATCAAACACGGTTACACTGAATCCGGTCGGCCTAACCCGGTTACAACTAGTATAGTTGAAATCAAGACTCCGTGTAAGTTACGCATAGAGTCCACCTCCAAAAGAAAAAGAAGGCGGACCCGGCTACACTTAATATAGTTAAAGTCAGGCTCCGTGTGAGGTCATCGAACCCGGTTTTCGATCAAGTGAAGCCGTCATCACAAGCTTTGCGCAACTCGTCAGCTTCCAAATTACGCAAGGCGTTGTTATCGACCCTTGCAAATATTTTGGGCAGATTAACGACGTGCTACGTGCCGACAAGGGAATGGACAAAGACTCGGGTTACTCAACTCAAGTCACACTTTGACCACAGGGCACAAAGCTAACACCGGGGCCAACGAGCCTGGTATTTAAATTACACGAGGCTTCTTGTCATCGCCCCTTGTACCGACACCAGGTCCATAAGCCCGTGCAGACACCGAGGCACATACACCCGGTAAATATTTTGATGCATCGAAATTGACACCGAGATAAGAAGGCGGACAGTCATGCCGGACCCTGATCAGGTCAAAATGTTTGAGTAGATGTCATCCTGGCGGCACCGACTAAGCATGTGGCCGTTCGCCCTTATTTTGGTTAGATACGGGAAAGACGACTCCTGTCATCGTAGCGCGGTATACGTAAAACGTAAGACACCCCTACTAATAAACCTGGTCTACTACACCAGAAGAGTACTAAGCGGACTCTAACTATCGAAGGACCGAACATAACTACGTGCGGTCTATGCATAAAAGTTAAAAGTACAAATGGACTAACTACTTGAATCTTCATTCATAAGGTTAAGCGTTCAAAAGTACAATAAAGCGGCTACAAACTATTACAAAGCGGCACCATACGCCGGAACAAAAGGAAAGAAAAAGAAAAATGTACAACTCTCAACTTCGAGGCCGCCTCGACCACGGCGCCTTGGACAAAAGCAAGTCAAGTGAAAAGACGAAATCCATCCCCCATCGCGCGGAGCCAGGTGTCATAGACAATCATGGCGAACCGGAGGGTGTTCCCAAGAGTCACGCGGGGCCACCACGCCACCGGATCCTCGTAGGCGGGACACGAACCCGGCACCATGATCTGTCCGAAATCACTATTTGCCCCATATCTATCACCTCGGACCCTTAGGACGTTGGTTCTCACCACGGCCTTCCTAGGGCCGGAGTTCATTACCTCGGTCCCCCTTTGGCGTCGGTAATCACCACGGTATTTCTCAAACCGTCGGTCGTCATCATGACACTTCACGAGACGCGGGGATGTCACCCGGCTCATCGGACCTTGCGACGTTACCACGTACCCGGGAAATGAGTTCAACAAATTGCAGCCCAGACCACGGGCGTCAGGGGACGGGCAGTACCTCGGGCGACGTATCCAGGACATCATACACCCGGCGGTCAAAACCTTGAACTACGGGGTGGGGGCATCATCATTACAGATTTATATAAGGCCCATTAATGATGCGGCCCAATAACGAGTAGATCTATCATGATCACCAGCAGATCGAGATAAGATCATAACCAACCTACAATCAAGGAGATAATCAAGGGAAATCTCTATCACAAGTAGAGGGCCCATGAGCCCAAGACCAACAGGTACACTCTATAAATACGAGTTAAACCCTAAAGGTACACATCTTCGATCTCTACGCTCTCTCAATTGCATATACTGCACACAGAGCACACACCCCACGCCCTTTGGCTAACAGCCATCCAGTATCCTCGAACTACGTGGACTTTGATTCCTCTTCAGGGTACGTAGGCCCCTAGGAATCGCTCCTAGGTCAAGTCCCAACCAACATCAACACCCTAGCCCCTCAGGGCTAGACAATCTGTGTTCTACACCAGAACAAGTAGTAAGTACTACTTTGATCCTATTTATAAGTCCAGTTTGACCAAAAAATTTGGTCATATTTATAAGTTCATTTTGACCAAATAAATGAGATTATGACAATTTTGCCCATATTAATGATGATGAGAGAGATTGGCTAGCTATGTTGAGAAGAGAAAAAGATGAGAGATTTGACAATAAATTTTAAAAAGTACTCATTTATAAATGAGGGTAAAGTTGAAAATTTGCTCTATAATCATTGAGATACCTAACTTTCCTTGGTATGTGAGATTTAAGTACCATTAGGATCGAAGTACTAACTGGCATGGACTTGAATTTTCAAATTTGCCCCTGGGTACATGTACTCAGTTAAGTTATACCGTACCGCCGGAAGGATATATCGCCAAGGACAACGTGGCAATCGCCGCTTTTCTGAATTCTGACACGGCGACCTTTTAAGTTCCCACAAGAATTATGATGTTCGATATGTGGGAGATTTTCGTTCATTAACTTGTAACATTGTACATAACACATGTTCTCATACGTATACTTATGTGATATCTGCGTTCTAAGAATTAAAGAGACTCATTTGGTGGCCAAAAATTAAAAAAAGAAAGCAGAGAGAGAGAGAGAGAGAGCCTGCATCATTAGATTCAATGCCATTATAAATTTGATAATTAATTGCAGAAAGTATCATCGTAATCAACCTGAGAACTCTATTGAGAGCCCCTTGTCCTGCAGTTAAATAACCCACTCCTCTTTCGGATCGACTTCAGTGCATAGGGTTAAGTAAATATAGATGAAGACACAATATGCTAATAATATTACATTTGAAGAGTTTCAACTTTTAACATTGTACATACAAATATAGTGTGGCGAGACCCAAAAAAACAAAAAGGAAATAACCAGTTATAAGATGACATTATACTCCAAGGGCCCATTCAGTACAAAATGGAATTGCGAAAGAATGAGAGGGGGAAAATTCTCTGCTTCAAATATGGGAAGTTTCCCCCCCAAGAAAGCCATTTTGTCATTTATTTTCCTCAAATTTTCCCTTTTCTCAAATCCTTTCTCATATACCAAATGGCCCTTAAGCCACTGTGACATACCAACTTAGATTAAGGGCGCTATGCAGAGTCATACTGTCGTCTCTCTTCTTGAATTGACCTGAAAATTCTGGCAGCTGATTCCGTTGCAGATCTGGGGTTGTGAGGCACAACCTTGATCACTCGTGTTTGCGGTCTGGTTTCTATGGGAGACTGGGGGGCTCTCTCTACCTCTGCCTCAGGAAAAATTGGAGAAGCCGCTGGAACGAGAGGAAGTGCATCCGAATGAATCGTCCTGCTGATTCCATGTGCCATTTCAACAGGACTACTTGCTGTGCTTCCTTGTAACTCACTGGCCTTGGATGCCTGAAATTTCTTGACCTGTGATTGGGATATTGTTCTACTCTTCTGAACTGGAGGCAAATTACAAGAGCTTTGAATATGAGAATTGTTGTTGCTGTTGCAGTTAGCTTCTTTACCAGACAAGTGACCATTTTTACCATGAGGATCTGCCCCAGCAAACTGGTTCTTCTGTTCAACAACTGACCCAGACATTGCTGGAGCCATAACTGGCATATCATAATGAGGAAAGTAAGCATGACTGCTCGGAGGCGTGCCTGTCGGAACCCCGAAGCCTTGATGAGAAGCAGGGATTCCATAGGCAGGATTCATAAAAGCACCTCCCAGAGGCCCCGGCCCAAAAGGCTCATATCCTCCACAAGTCGTTCCTGTAAATCCAGGCCCAGCATATGGCTTGTAGACTAGCCCCTCAGAAGGAGACATCACAGGAATTAACCACTGATGCCCAGGTGACTGGTGTAAATACCAGGGATTGTTTATTTGGTGGGAGTTTCCAAAAAATGGGGTGTGATTCGGAAGTTGCCTACCATTTTTCATAGATGAAAGAGAAGTTTTCCCAACTGCATTCTCCGCAGAACATTCCATTTTATGGCTAGGCTTTTCAGAGTCACCTTTGCACTTGAGATTTTGGTGCTGAGGTTTTGAAACATATTCCAATGTGTGCTTTTTGGGAGGAGATCCCGTTAAAGAAGATTTTCCCAGAAAAGCACCATCCTCAAGCAAAATATCTGGTGATCCAGCAATCAGCTGTTGGACCTGCATAATTTAGAAAATAATACTCTATATAAACTCCAAGTATGAATGTTTATATGTCAGAAAAGCTAGCATGTTTCTCATTTTGGACTACCACAAGCCACTTAACCAAGAGACCATTTTACCTTTATGAGTCTGTGCAACTCAAACACTTGGACTGCAAACACTCTCTGTTGACTGCAGAGAGGAACAAAAGTTCAATCAAGAAATATCAGTGAATCTTTGAGGCACATAGAATCAAAATCAGTTGGACAGAAGGTTTGGAACTAGATATGATCAAAAAGGAAGGACCATCATATGGATTAATAACACTCCAAATCAAAGGATCTTCAATCATACTTGTATCTTGTTTAAGTGGGACACACAACAGTATAAAACTTTCACTACAAATCATATCATGATAGAGCACAGGGCTCTGTCAGTAGGAGTATGTTAAAGAAGCATAATATACTCATAACACCACTTGTTTGATAAAACACAAATCCCTTGGACAAAGATCAATACAATTCCAACAAGAACTCATGGAGTTCAAAACAAAAACGCACAAGACCCAAAATTTACATTTCAAGCCAGGAAATCATATCACACATTCAAAAATTAAGCATTTGAAAAATATCGTATCTCTGATTTATAGTTAAGACTTAAGATCAAACTCAACAAGGAACATTGAGACATGCATAGAATTCTAGATACACTCAGCACTCTCAAAAATATGTAGAACAATTCAAATTTCCACTTTATAGGGTAAAACTATGAACTAAAGATATGTCTATAAATATGAAAACTATGAACTGAAGACGATGGAGCACTTTTAATGAGTGTGTCAGAGCAAAGACCAGCAGCAAGTCCGTTAAACATGTACCAAATTTTGCTTTAAGGAAAGAGAGTGAAGACTCGGAACACTGGGAGGCAACACGGAAAATGGATACATTAGGACATGAATGGTAAGGGAGAATGGTGGTATAGCTGGCTGTGGTGGTACTCCTCTGGTCTTTGATATAAAAGACATATTTAGGAAGTTGATCTTGGTCCTAAATATACGACAAAGTTTTCATATTTGCCCCTATTGATGCTCCCTCAACAACAACCAAGAAGTAAAGGGAAGGAGGGAATTAAGGAAGGTGATTAGAATGTTTTAGAAAATATATATCATATTGACAAACTTAACCAACTTCTTAATCTTATCAAATTAGGTAAATAAGTCTCATATTAAGGACTGGAGTATTATTAGGGATGGAGGGCAATGGCAAGGAGGATTTTACAGATTCCTGAAATTGTGTAGCATCAATGATGCAGAAGCTTGGGGAATTAAGGAAGGTCTACAACTAGCCTAAGACTCAGGTTTCAGTTTCAGGCAAGTAGAAGTGCAATCTGACTCGCTGTACCTAATTCAAACCATCAGACAGCTCCACAGTGCTGTTAATTAAAGTGTTAATGTGGAGGCACTAGGAGTCCCAAAGGAGACACTAATGTTGGGAGCGGAAGCCACAAACCCGAAGCCAAATACCGGTGGAAAGTATCCACACAAAAAAAAATGGAGGCACTAGACAGTTTCAGTAAATCACATTAGGAAAAGGCTACTGGACCAGCGGATTGATTCGCCCCTTATGCAATCAAATGTAAACAGGGCATGAACAATCTTAGGGAATCTCCCAACTTTATGGGGTGTCTTGTTACAAAGGATCATCAGGGTACTCAAGCCCCTGTTAATGTAGAATCTTGATTGGGCCCAGCCCATCGTTTATTTGCCCCAAAAAAAGAAAAAGAAATTCACATTTCAAGAGTGTCTTCAACACAGAACCAAGACACCAGATAAGTGGGGGGAAATTCCATGACATCTAACAAGAACTTGTGAAAAATTCTCCATATGTCCATATTTCCTGGTATCATCCAGCTTCACCTGGCTGCCATCATTTCAAGTCCTTCAATGCAATGCAAAGGAACTTGCCAGTGGTGACAAGAAAATCAGGCAAGAGAAAGCCAGGACAGGAAAAAATCAAAATTCCGGTTGCTAAAGGTCAGTGAAGAATGAGATAATGTGCTATCATAGCATAATATTAGGACTTCTAGCCACCCTGCTGTAAGATGCACTGCTGCCACCCACCATTAAATATGTGGGTGAGTGTGTAGGTATGCATGTATATTGTTGACTTCAGATGACAAAAATCCAATTTAGAAGGGATCACAAGTCTTTCTGACCAGCAAAGGGATCCCATGTCTAACAAATTCCTTTCATTCAAAGGCATATTTACAGCTTATTAAGCAAAAGGTAAGAACTGCTGGCTCAATAGCCCGACTGCATTATAAGTAGAGGTGCATATACCAACAACTGCGCTTCAAAATTCAATAATACAGCAAAATGATTTCACATAAAAAAGATCTCATAAACTAATTACACGCAAAACAAAATGAAAATAAAAAATTATTATAAAAAAAAAAAAGTGAGAAAAGACCTTACCAATATACATCAAAATAAGTAACACCGTTTTACTTTCATTCGAAAATTATAATCACTAGTCATTACAGTTCTCAACAATTACAAGATACAATCAAACAAAAGTATGTAATAGAGTTCAGTTATCATATATGCAAAAAATGATTCACAAAGAAAGATCAAGTTTAGTAGGACTTCCAAGGAACAGGTACGATGTACAGGTAACAAGACTTACTTGATAATAGATCTTCTTGCTTTCCAGAAACGTTTTTGACCTATTATCTCCACAACATCATCAGTAGAAATTTTTTGACTTAACAATCTATCCACTGTTGAAATCTTGGAAACATTGTCACTTTTGTCCCAATTTTCCTGTAATGGACCTGTACTCCTGGTATCATGACAGTCTGTGTCATCAATAGCCTCAACTGGACTATTTTGATCAGCAGTAGAATGAAAGCAGCCTCTTGGTAAAAGGACATCTCCCTTTTCTGTATCACTTGAAGGGTAGACAAGACCACCCCTGTTTCTGGTGTTATTGCATAGTGGCCCAGCTTCATGATCCTGTTCCAAGCAAGCATCAATCTGATGTAATCTGCTAACTCTCGATCCAGGACAATTCCAATCCTGATGCTCTTGATTCAAAATCGCATTGTCTTTGCTTGCTATATTGTCAATATTTTCTCCATTTGAAATGTTCCTGGCAGGTTTTACTGGCTTGTCCCTACTTGGGCTTCCATTTGGAAAAACATTACTCTCACATCTCATGTATTTTCTTATATTGACATATGGGGAGACAAACTGTTTGGGATCCTCGTCACAATCATTTTGCACTTCTATGGTGCATTCAAAATATCGAGGGCCTATGGTAGAGAATTTTTTTCCATCAAAAGTCTTCAGAGTTTTATCATTAGATTGACCAACACTTGAATTCATGTATATAGGAACCCTAAAGTCATCTTCATCTACCTTCTTTCTTTGCTCAGGTTTTGTCACCAAAAGGTTTAGATTTGCCGCATCAGATTGGTGAGAAATATTATTTTCAACTTGATAAGTAGGTGCTTGTGGGGGTAAATGAACTGGAAGGATATAGTTTCTCTCAGGAACAGTCCCCTGCAAACATGTAAATCCAGAAATTCAGGGGGGAAAGGTTACTTCTCACTACACAAAGCAAAGGTACTCACATAGATACATACAAGTCCACATAATACAACAAAGTCCAAGAACTTAGAAAATAAGAATCGCTAATTCGGGAAATGCATCTTCATGCTCAATGAACTAAACATGCACAAGTATTCCAAGGTTATAAATCAATGAAGCAGAAACACCTAAAAAATAGTCACGTCCAAGTCCGTGCCCAACACTGCAACACATGAAAGGCATGATGCTCAAATTAATTACAAACACTTCAGTTTTGTCATGTCATCTGTCACTCTCCATTCTTTCTAGTTATGAACTAAAAAAGAAAAGTCCCCAATCATTAAGTGTTTCTTCATATATGGCTAGCATATAAAGTTTAAACTGACTTCAAGTTCCGACTATCCAAGAGTTGGACATGACTGGAGAAGTCCTCCAACACCGGCTGACAAGCATATGAAGCTAGGGCACCAGAAGGTTAATTCTTATAAAACAATGTCATAAATAGCAAGAATATTCATGGAACAGGAGGAAAACGCAATAAAGAATACAAGCAAAGCTACGAAATAAAAAACTTACCTGGCTTGAGGACGGTAGGGAGACTGTATTACTAGAACTAACTGGGTTAAGTGACTGAACGCCTGGGTTAAACCTTTGAGATGGAATACTAAACTGTTCATAGAGGGCCATCTTATTCCTTGGCGGCGCTCTTGGACCACCCTTTTCCGTATCATTGACATGCAATCTAGGGAACATTGGCCTCAAGAGCTTCTCATCATCTTTCCCTCTCTTCATCTTTACTCTTTCTAATGGACGAAAATCCGCTTTATATTCAGATGCAAACGAGCTAAAAATGCAAGACCTCCAATCCAAATATCCAGATGTAGAAGGCCGAATTATTTAAACCCAGACAGCTAAACCAGTTCCCAGCAAAATATCATGCCGGGGAGAGATAAATTATCCAACCCTAGATTATTAAATCAACTCAACTTCCCGATAAGAGAACAATATTTCGCCAACGGCGCACCGAGCGGAACTGTGGAATTCAATCTTGCTGGCGAAAACTCAAAGCTATGAAAACCCAAATACAGATTGCAACAATTTCCTGGGTATAAAAGCAATTCATAAAAAACTCAGAGAATTACCCCAGTCCCGGAACCGAAGAGAATTCTCTGCAGCTCAGACGCCAAATATGGACGCCTTCGTTCCCTGGAAATGGAGAAATCAAGTAATATCTGTAGAGCTCAGAGTAAGAGATGAGGGTACTTAGGGCCCGTTTGGTACGCTGAAGTGGGGCAAGGGAAAGGGAAAATGGCAATGTTCCCACGGACGAAAACTGTTTGGCGCGCCATTCTCCTGTCAAATTGCTCTCCCGCCAGCTTCGATGTTGCCACAGGGGTGGGAAAATGAAATCCCTCAAAAATGGCGGGATTTTGATTTGGTTCCAATTAAAAAGGAAACAAAGTCGAGGCTTGAGTTCAACGAAGCAGACGAAGCTCAACTGGACACGAGGCGAACGAAGACTCCTCACTTGAAATCGACGAGAACCCAGTCGGAGGCGCGGCACAAGTTGAGCAGCGGTGGAAATACGGGTGAGTTGCGATGGGGTTGAGTTTGCTTTCTCATCTCTTGGCCGATGCCATCTTTTTAATTATTTGTGGTGGCATTTAACTCCTTCATTCATCATCAGTTGTCGGTTAATGTGAGGAGTGAAATCAGAGAAAGCAGTTCTTTGTACATGTGTGTCATTATTGATGAGTGTGTTCAATTATTGTGGTAATTAATGCCTTGTATGCACGTTAATGTGGTGTGTGTTAAATGAAACTGACTTTTTGTGTGGGTAAGGCGTTATCTGTATAGCTTAACCATATTTGTTAACCTCTAGCGATCGGGAGGTTGATTGTCATTATGATAGTAGCGGTGGGAGGAAGTAGACCAAGGCACTTACTGGAGAGGTCATTTAGATTAGATTTTCATGCGAAGAGAGCGAATTTGAGGGCGATGATATATAGTAGCGACACTACTTGCTTCAACCAAATTAGGATGTCTTAAGACGTTTGATAAATTGTGTTACATGTTAGACACAATTGGTGGATTGAAAGCAACTAAACATATGCTAGTTGATGAGCAAGTGGCAATGTTCCTTCACATCTTGGGGCATCATGTGAAGAATAGAGTAATTCGATTTGAGTTTGGAAGGTCGGGAAACAATTAGTAGATACTTTAAATTGGTGCTCAATGCCACCATCAAATTACAATCATTCCTTCGAAGAAACCGGATCCCATCCTGAGGACTCCAATGATCACCGTTGGAAGTGGTTCAAGGTATGTACAATATGTTAATGTGTGACTTGTTTATTTCACGATAAGTAAACAAAGCGTGGTTTAACTTAACCGGTGACAATGTGGTTGTTTTTCGGGGATGCCTTGGTGCATTAGACGGCACTCACATACGCGTACAAGTACTGCACATCTTAAGGGTAGATACGAAATAGGAAAGGAGAGGTTACAACCAATGTCCTTGGTGTATGCTCGGGATGGTGAATTCATTTACGTCTTCCCCGGGTGGGAAGGGTCACCATGGATGGGAGGGTGTTGAAGGATGCCATAAGGAGACCACATGGCTTACGAGTAGCGCAAGGTATGAGTGTTACGTTGTTTTAAATGGTTTTGTACATGTGTTCTTCATATGAACAACAAATTAACCAAAATACTCTTTTGTACTAGGAAACTATTACTTGGTTGATGCGGGGTACACGAATTGCCAAGGTTTTTTGGCGCCATATAGAGGGCAACGGTACCACCTTAATGAGTGGAGACAAGGATACCAACCCCAATCTGCGCGTGAGTGCTTCAATATGCGACATTCAGCTGCGCGGAATGTTATTGAAAGGTGCTTTGGCATACTGAAGTTGCGGTGGGCCATCCTGAGGAGCGCGTCGTACTACCTGTGAAGATCCAAAACCGATACATCGTCGCATGTTGTTTGCTACACAACTTGATTCGTCGAGAGAGTGTGGAAGATCCCTTGATGAGCGGCTTGATTCGTTTGAACCTGCAAATGCCACAAATGACAACACTCCCATTATGCCCATGGAAACAAATGACTTGTGGACTAATTTTAGGGAGAATGTTGCAAATGACATGTTTTTGCTTTTCTGGCAAATAGGGATAATTGATTATGTAGCAAACCATTATTGCTTATTTGTAGACATTGTCCTTCCAATTTGTGTGAGGCAAAAACCATTATTGCTTGTGTGTAGTGACAGTTGACATTCAGTTATCTTGGTTTAGTTGTTTTTTTACAGAAATGGTTGTTATATGAATGCTTTATTATCGTTTCCTTAATTTCTTATTATGCGAGAACCTCTTGTACCTTAACCTTTCTTTATGTGCATGAGTTTTGTTTTAGATGGAATCGTCGACCAATCGTCTAGGGGAGGATGAAAATGTGGTCGGCCAAGGAGGACAAAGTCCTCGTTGATTGCTTACTCACTCGAAGGTGGAGCAAAAATGGATGGTGACAATGGCTTCAAAGCGGGTTTGCCAATGCCTGTCGATGATGGAACGAAGCTACCGGGATGTGGCATAAAAGCCACTCCACATATTACATCGAGAATCAAGACATTGAAACGCTGTGGCAAGCGGCTTATGATATGGTATATGGTCCCAACACCTCTGGATTTGGTTGGGACCGGACACCAAATTTGTCAGCTGCGAGCGGGTTTGGGAAGAGTATCGAAGGCATGTCCAAAGCACTCATGTGTTTATGCTAGCTTACTTTACAAACCGATATGCATGGTGATTCGATGTACTAACATGAACCACTGTTTATTGTAGGCTCATCCAAGATGTAGCCATTTCCGCACCAAGACCATCCCGAACTTTGACACTCTTTGCATCGTGTGGGGAAAGGACGGGGCCATCGGTGATGAAGGAAGATCCCGGTGGTATGGAGGAAGATGTTGCTCTTGAAGATGATGATCTCCCTGAAACACCTACTACAAATGCTGCTGATTACGAGTTCTCACCAACAATGCACGACATTGGTGACACACAAATCCCTCCAACGAGATCTTGCGGTATGTCCAAGGAAGAAGCGCCGCTGAACCATTCGAAATCATGGGCGATGCCTGCGCGTCTGATAACTTCACTTGACAAAACCATCGTCAGTGTATTTGAGAAACTGGGTAATCAGATATCCACACAAGAGAGGGAGCGAAACTTGATGCATGTGGGGATGATCTATTCATGGATCTGCTAGAACTTGAGGATCTCACATTTAATGAGAGAAACTTGGCTCATATCAAGATACTAGCAAGTGACAAGTACCTGCGTGCATTTTCCAAGATGCCAACATGTTATAGGACTTCATGGGTCCGAACCCTTCTGCAGCAGTAGTTGGTGTAGTTAAATTAGGAATGGACAACTGGTTTTGGTGTATAGCCTTATATTATGCAGCTGTGTCGTTAGTGTATGTACACAAGCATGCCTTTTGTTGGTTCATGACATCAAACTGTACACCATGTTCACAAATGTTGGGTAATTGTAGTTGGAGATGGGGTACAGTTTGTTAGGTATGACCATGTTTAGTGCAAGTTTGTATGGGTGGAGCAATCTGTGCTTCTTATTTTGTGGGTTATACCAGGTGGTTGTAAGTAAATACACAACTATGTTTTGTAAAGTCCATGACATTCGATTATGTAAATTTTGAAACAATAGTGCTATGGCACTCATTGTTCTTTTGTTATAATGTAACTTGTCTACCTCACTTCATATTAATGGAAACAACTTTATTTATCATTTTGTTATCTTTGGTTTAATTCTGGTCCTTCATTTCTTGATGTGAATATACTGATGCAATCTGGTTTACGTTCGAACGCCGCCTTATTGATGAGTGTTACGTTCGAACGTAACCCAAACGTTCGAACGTAAACCAGATTATTCTGTTAATAGTTTTACAAAAAAGAAATGAAAATCATGGCCTAGAGAAGATTTAACAATATGGTTTAGGGTTTATTTTCATTACTTTTGCTAATTTGGAAAATAAAAACCTGATGATAAGAGCAACCCTAGGCGTTTGTTTCTCTTTCTTTTTCTATACTTGGTTTTATTAATGAGTGTTACATGCGAACGTAACCCAAACGTGCGAACGTAAATGATTGCCGTTACAGTTAACACAATTGAGTTGTTTAATTTTTGAATATATACCGTTTGACATTAATTGATCTATTCCCCCCAACAACCCACTCCCCATCAACGTCCCTCTGATTCGTCGACACTTTCCCCAAAAAACCAACAAAACACACAACACTCTGCTTTCCTGTTTCCCCAAAACCCACTTCCTCCCAACCTCCCAACCGTTCGCCTTCCTCATACACAAAATCACCTCAACACCACTTTGCCCTAAACCGGTTGACGAAATCGATTGCCAATCATAAATGGCTAGGGTAAAAATGACGAGAGGACCGAATGCGTGAGCGGGAATCACAATGGACGACGTGATCAACTACGAAAAATACGGGGCAAGCTTGCGGAGGTGTGGACGTCGTCGGCGATCGAAGTACACAAGCAAGAATGATTGGTATGACGATTATGCGAAGCGGCGAAGTGGAAGCGCGACCTTGCGGCAAAGGAAGCCAAGAAACAAAGAGGGTTAGAAAGAGGCGGGATTCCGACAATGCAAGTGGTGATGAACACAAAACTTCCCAATCGGAAAAAAGAGAGACGCGATGAGGCTCGGAAGGGGAAGGATGTGGTGAGTGAAAGATCAGCGAGGAAGAGGAAGGAGACCAAGCGATGACTCGGGACGAGGGTGCAGGGCATCCAAAGAGGAAGAAGATGACTCGGGACGAGTGCAGGGCATCCAAAGAGGAAGAAGATGACTCGGGACGAAGTGCAGGGCATCCAAAGAGGATGAAGATGACTCGGGACGAGTGCAGGGCATCCAAAGAGGATGAAGATGGCAGTGATGGGGTAGATGGGGTGAGGAAGAAATTGTACGAGAAAACTTCGCAAGAAACGAGACCAAGTGTCATCCCACAAGCGAAGCCGATTACAACCAAGCGCAACTTGAGGATTACGGCATGCGGTTAGTAGGGAAAAGCTTATGCAAAATGAGTAGGATTAATTTTGACACTTTTGACAGTGACTTCAATTTTGATCTTGCTGACATTCTTCGGCCATTCAAGGGCCTGCTTGAGTTATCACTTCCTTACTGTGAATCTGTGGTCAAGGTTTTTTATTCAAACCTTAAAATGTCTAGAGCTGGTGTAGTGTCTACTCGCGTTAGAGGGCAGACCATTGAGATCAAAGAGCAACAGCTCCTTCAATGGTTAAATATAACATCACAAGCTAAGGACACACGATATACGGGAGAACAAATGGATGCCATATCCTGTACAGTCGCAACTTTGTGAATAAGGGGAGACACTATGCAACCATGAGTAGTGATGATAAATTGATCGACATGTATGATAAAGGGTAAGCCCTTTAAGTTGGGGAAGAAGATAGTTGACACCATGCTACGGGCGGCTACATTGGGTGGGAAAAACTCGAATTGCCTTACCGTCGCTTGTGTCATTGATATTGGACAAGAATAAGGTCCAGTATCTTGAAGAAGGTGAAGCCCCTATATGGACGCTAGATTTTGATGATGAGGCCTTGAACCGAATGCAAATTCGTGTTCCTGCCAGGCAGGCTTCCACATCTTCCAGTGAGGGAGAGAAGGTGCCTCCATCTCCCACTGAACCAGAAGGAGCTCGTAGCGGCGCACCTCAAACAGAACCATTTGCTGCCCAACCATATGGTGACATAGCAAGAATGTTGGGTGAAATTGTGGAGGAGAAAGTGGCGCCATTAAAGACAACACTTGCTGATGTGGTTGGTCAATTGGCAAATCTGGAGACTCGAATGACCAACATTGGTCTTGACTTGGATGTGCTGAGGCAATTCATACATCTATATGCCACTGACTTCAAGGATTTTGCTGCCTTCGTGTCATCACGAAGCAACACGGGAGGACCTTCAAACCGGGTGGAAATGGAAACCAATCCCTAACCATGCACCTCCACTTAGTTCCAAATCATGTGACCCTAATGGAGGAGGAGGAAGGCAGTTTGCTCATGGTAGTCCTGAAGCCTCTCAACTGTCATGCCACAACTCACCACACACCACTGAGCGTCCAGAGGAACATGTGTCTCATTGCAAGGATGGTGAAGAACAACCGGAGCTACATGACAATAGACCTCCATCCCCACTGTGCCCCAACCTATCCCCTAGACGTGACAGTCAACGGCCTCAGTCAACGGCCCCTGAACACGATCACCCCGATGTTCGACAGTGAGGCTAAACAATCTTCCAACAATGAATCCCCAACTACTAATGACACTCCTACGGACAATGTGCCTCAATCCCCCATACCGATGCCCGTCATGAAGACAATGTGCACGAGGCCAACTCCTACTAATAGTGATGAGCTTGACCCAATCACCCCTCTGTCCATTGTGCCTCTCCCTCAGCCTATAAACCCTCCTCCGCGCCTTTGAGGACAATTGTTTGCTCTGTCCCTTTAAGATTCATACCTTCATCCTCATTCAGCTCAGGGCTTGCAGCTGAGAATTTGCCCCATATATTCTCTGCTCCCTCACCGGATCCTTCTCCTCCTCCAAGGTCTTCAACCCCGTTGTTCATCCCTGTCAACCTCCACAGTTCACGCTCAACACCACCAGGCGGTCCGCTCCTAGGAGGTCGGCACCCAAGAGGAAGAAGAAGACCTAGGAGACTTTATTATGTACTTTATGTTTCATGTTTTTGGAATCGAGTGGATAGAGTAATTTGCATGTTGCATCTTGTTTTAGTTGTGGTTTAAGCTGTTCTTGATATAGTTTGCTTTAATCATTCTTGATATAATGTAGGTTCTGATATGTTGCGTTCAAACGTGGCTATTTTGATCGAACGTGGAATTATATGTTTTTCTGCAGTAGTTGTTAACATATTTTAATGTTATGTGTGGAAATTCTAAGTATGCTTGACCTTATTTCTTATTTCACCATGGCATGTGTTAATGCCTATCCATTATCTTGGTTTAGTTGTGTGGTGCCGCAATTGTTTACATGTCTTTTATGATTTGGTTAATATTGGATATGGTTTCCCCCTACACTGCAGCAAACCACTTGACTGATATAGCATTTTATTTTGTAGCATTTGAAAAAGCCAAATAGGAATATTTTAATTGCTTTCACCAAACTTGCATCCACTGACACCCACCTTGACATTGCTTCACATTGTGTTACTTACCCATCGATAAATCATGCACACACTTCCTTGAAAAAGGCAAATTTCATTATGTTGTTTCATTCAATCTGTGTCAATCTCTCTCAATTACCCATCTCAGTTGTTCTCCACCCTTGCTTTCTTGTTTTTAAGCATTTGAAAAAGCCAAATAGGATTATTTTAATTGTTTTCACCCACCTTTCATTGTCTGAATCAACATCATATTGCTTCAATGCATCATGCGGACATTGCCTTCCTTCTTTACGGGCATTTGAGTGTAATAAGTTCATTATGTTCAAAAATTCTCACAATGTCTCATGCTCTGTCTCAATCGGGCATCGACTTGTATTCCACCAATACCTTCCTTGTTTTTCGGGCATCGACTTGTTTTTATTCAATTTGTCTAAATTTCATTACGTCTTCTCCTTTATGCGATATAAGTCTAATCTTATGTTCATCACTCGTTCGTGCCCAATTCACGCTCCACTGTCACTCTCCTTGTTACGATGTGGACTTATTAACTGTGATCATGAATTATTTATTAGATTAAGCAATCATATTTATTTCCAGGTATACGGGATTACTTCACCTCTGTTTTCCTAAACGGTCCATGTCCTTTTTTCTGATGTCCATGACTCTTGGAACGGGTTTTTTTCGGTCCTAATTGCATCGTGCGACATTCTCTACATATGAATCAACTGGTTTCAAAGTTTACTCGTTTTTGCCCTCTTTATCTGTTCTTATTTTTCGCAATGGGTTTCGTCGTTTTGGGTGTTCTGACCTTCTAATCCAACTGCCTCCTCCTTCTCGCATCCCGAATCCACTCGTCCTCGCAATTTCATCTACCATCGACAACTACTATTTGATTTACATATGCAGAAGCAATCCCAGATGGATAGGTTCTTCTTCTCCGTTCGGAATCATGCGAGGATTGTTTTTTTCTTCTTTTTTTTAATTAGGGGCAAATTTGGAATTTCACCACACATTCCCACTTAACCAATACCAAATTCTTCATAACAAACAATTCATTTTCCATCAAGTTAGGTTCCATTCCCTTGTTTACCAAACAGTTCACATTTTAAACTTCCCTCTTAATTTTCCTTTTCTTTCCTTTCCCTCTTTTAAGTTCCTTTCCCTCCTAAAATCTTCTCTGTACCAAACGGGCCCTTAGTGAAGGACGCCCGCGGTGGAAATTAACGGGAAAAAGGGAATTTTGGGAAAACGAGCGGAATATATGAGGGAATGAACATGAAGATAGAGGCCTCAGAGGAAGGGAACGAGGATTCGAACTTAATCGAGAAGTGAAAGTAAAGACGTGGAGGTAGGCTAATTTAGGGATCCCTGATAGGATCACTACACCATCATCTTGGAAAAGGGAAAGGGAAAGGGAAAGAGAAAAGTGCGGAGACGTGGGCCCTGTGTGTCCAGAACTAGAAGATCGCTTTCCCTTTTCTGGTGTCATCACCTGTTATAATAATTTTAAGAGTAAAATACCCTAATCACCATTCTATTTTACTTTAATTATATGAACTTCTATTTTATTTTGAAAATATACACTTAACCCTAAAACGTTAGCTCTGAATATTCTAAGGATATTTTAAAAATATATTTGTATTATAATTTATATAAAATAAATAAATTGTATTTACTAATTTACCCTTGATACTGTCTTAATTTTAATTGACAGCTTGTAAATATCACAAACTCTTAAAAATTCGAGTAAGCTTTTTAAATTTCTGTAGAAGAAAAATGAAATTATAAATTTAAATGACTCATGCAATTTCTCAAACCTACTTAGTATTCGATAGAAAAAAAATGTGTTATATATATTTTTAGTCATTTAAGAAACTAAATTTACATAAATATGGAAAATTTTAAACTATAAATTTTATAATATAAGAATTAATAAATTTTTAATATATTAGAAATTTAAAAAATCTATTAGAATTAAAATTTGGTGGTATAAATCTTTTTGGCCCAGATATATATGTGTGTGTTTTTAAATAATTTTAATGTTAAAGAAGTGCATTTTGGTAAAACAAAAATTCAAAAGTCAAATTTAACAGTCAACTAACGGTTTGGGTTGATAGAAATGAAATCTCAAAATTAAAGGGAGGTTTTTGTAACATACATTTTAATTTTAAGGGATGTCTATACAAGCTTCAAAATAGAGGGGAGGTAAGTATAATTAAGACAAAACAGATGGATGAATAGCAAGTATTCTACTCTAAATTTAACTCATGGATGGCTTTTGCTATCCAAACATACTTTAGAGTTTTTTAAGGGAAAATTTAAAAAGGACATGGAGAAAAATATTTATGGGTAAAAGTGTAAAAATACACATGTGTTTTACCTTCATGAGCGCCTAATACCAAATATTTTTGTGTGTGTAAAAGTGACTATGTGGTTAAAAAAGTGGGAAAAAAAAAAACCCACTTACCATTAATAAACCAAACATTGTTTTCTGTGCAATCAAATTTGCTAGTGCGGGAATACATGACTTTAATCAATGGGAATTTGTCATTTAATTCCTTCACCACCGAGCCGTGTCATCTTCCGCGTCGAGAGAATAGCTTTTCTCGATTCGCCACCAGAGATGAAGGAAGTCGTCAACGGAGCAGGGGAGGTGGAGGGGGTCGTCGGGGTGGTAGCCGTAAACCTCTTGAGCTCTGTCAAGGAGGTCGACGACAAGAGGATGCCAGAGATAAGAAATAGGGATGAGGAATCTCTGAGGGACGCCATCTTCATCGGCCAAACCCACCTGAACAAAAAGCCAACCTTTCTTCACCTTCATCTTCTTGTCTTCCTGCATCTTCACTTTGCCCAACTAAATCCCAGTAAGGAACGAAGACGAATGAAGGAGTTAAGTGTACGGTACGGTATTGGAAGGAGAGAGATTCCGATGATGCTGGTGAAGATGAAGGAATGATCATTAACAAAACACAAATAGACTAACAATTGAACTCTGAATACTGATAGGAAAGAAACAAATTAATTCAACGCATACGATCTATTAAATGCCATGGCAATTCAAGTGCTGTAAAGAAGAACAAATTATTTCTAATAAAACAACCATTCTCCAAAGCTTAATGGAAAAATGTTGTGGAGCCCAATTACAAAAAGAAAGGAAGGAATCTTATGCAAAAATGAGGTTGTCCAGTACTTTTTAAACTAGACTTTATTATCAAAGAACTAGAGTTTGTGTAGTCTATGAAACACAACATACATGTTACTTAGTAATCAATGGCTATGTGGTTATCATCTGAAGTCCTTTGATATTCTATAGGGCATTGGTGTCTTAGGAGGAGTTCCTTCCTCCTTTTGTAATGTCTAGTAATGATAACTCAACAATTTCTATTTCTATATTTTTACTTCTCTAAGTAAGTACATAAAAGTTGATTTTTATATTCAAAATCTCCTGTTTCATTTTATTTTCCTTTCCTTGTACCAAATGGCCAGGTTATTTAGAATCACTGTCTTTAGCTTTTGAAGTTATTGTGCTCTTCTAGCACCTTTATATATAATGATTAATGAGTGATAAACAATGGCTTTTTTTGGCCCTCTCAAGAATTTCTGAAGGCATTAATAGGCTTCATAGATGTTGCTGAGCTTTATTTTGCCTTGACCCAGTTGACTCACAGGAACATCTCTCAAAATCATAAATTCCAAGCAGTTGGCCTTGGTGAGTGTGACAGGGCAAAACATTATATATGATGAAAAAGATGTTAATCTTTATGCATCTCTTGAGGAAGTGCAATGATTCTTCTATGTCTCAAATTGATCTCTTGTGGCAGGATGGGCATTTGTTGATTCTGTACTGCATAGATTGGTACCCCCTTGGGTGGGCTCAAGAAGACTAGATTTTGTTGGAATTTAGGATAAAATCTCATGGGTTATGAATAAGAAGAAAGTTGGAAAAGAAGAAGAAAAAGGAAGAATGAATGTGTGTGGATGGAAGTCCCACATAGGATAGTTGGAGAGGAGTTAGAGGGTATATACAAGCCTCAACTTTGCTTCTCTAAATTGGGCCCTTAAGCCAACCCACTACTGTAGAGGGGTGAGGACTTAGGTGACCCTTGGTCCACTACATGTGCGCCGCCCAGTCTGGTTCGTCCGTGTACGAAATAAAAAAATAATTTTTTATTAAATAATTTTTTAAATTTCCAATTTGACCCCGAACTTTTAATAATTCCTTTTTTCCCCTCTGAGATTTTCCCAACCAACGACTGCAAATTGCGATCCGTTTTGATCATTCGCTCCGTTCTAATGCGTTTGTTCATACGATGCACCAGTTCGCCAGCAAGGGTCGCATTCCTTTTTTGCCCCTTTGAGATTTTCCCAACCAACGACTGCAAATTGCGATCTGTTTTGATTGTTTGCTCCATTCTAATGCGTTTGTTCATACGACGCACCAGTTCGCCAGCAAGGGTTGCCGGTCGTTTCCGTTCGCTCCGTTCTGGTGCATCTGTTCGCACAACGCACTAGTTCGCTGCAACAAACGAGTCCATCTGATCAATCTTTTCGTCGTCTATAAATAGGTTACCCTAGTCACAAAATCGATATCCGATTTTTCTCTAAAACAATCCTCTCTGCATATTGCATACACCAAACATATTCTATGCGTTTCGAAAGCAGACTCTTTGGATTCGCTTGGGCTTCAGATTGAGAGAACCATTATTATGAAGACGAAAAATCCACTCTATCCTATAAGGCAATTGCTCAGCAACATTGGGCATCTATATTGAATGAGCAAAATTGCCTTAAGGAAACAACGTACGTTGGGCCTGATTTCTTCATAGTTCATTACCATATTCAACAGTCTTGTGAGTTCGTTTATAGTTTTTCATATTATACAAACCTGTGTTATGCTCATTGTATGTGCTCTTCTAGCACCTTTATAATGATTAATGAGTGATAAACAATGGCTTTTTTTTTTTGCCCTCTCAGGAATGTCTAATAGGCTTCATAGATGTTGCTGAGCTTTATTTTGCCTTGACCCAGTTGACTCATAGGAACATCTTCAAAATCATAAATTCCAAGCAGTTGGCCTTGGTGAGTGTGACAGGGAAAAACATTATATATGATGAAAAAGATGTTACTCTTTATGCATCTCTTGAGGAAGTGCAATGATTCTTCTATGTCTCAAATTAATCTCTTGTGGCAGGATGTGCGTTTGTTGATTCTGTACTACATAGATTGGTACCCCCTTGGGTGGGCTCAAGAGGACTAGATTTTGTTGGAATTTAGGATAAAATCTCATGGGTTATGAATAAGAAGAAGGTTGGAAAAGAAGAAGAAAAAGGAAGAAAGAATGTGTGTGTGGATGGAAGTCCCACATAGGATAGTTGGAGAGGAGTTAGAGGGTATATAAGCCTCAACTTTGCTTCTCTAAATTGGGCCCTTAAGCCAACCCACTTTTGAAGAGGGGTGAGGACTTAGATGACCCTTGGTCCACTACATGTGCGTCGCCCGGTCTGGTTCGTGCATGTATGAAATAAAAAATAATTTTTTATTAAATAATTTTTTGAATTTTTAATTGGACCCCGAACTTTTAATAATTCCTTTTTTACCCCTCTGAAATTTTCCCAACCAACGACTGCAAATTGCGATTCGTTTTGATCGTTTGCTCCATTCTAATGCGTTTGTTCATACAACACACCAGTTCGCCAGCAAGGGTCGCCGGTCGTTTCCGTTCGCTTCGTTCTGGTGCGTCTGTTCGCACGACGCACCAGTTCGCTGCAACAAACAAGTCCATCTGATCAATCTTTTCATCGTCTATAAATAGGTTACCCTAGTCACAAAATCGATATCCAATTTTTCTCTAAAACACTTCTCTCTGCATACTGCATACACCAAACATATTCTATGCATTTCGAAAGCAGACTCGTTGGATTCGCTTGGGCTTCAGATTAAGAGAGCCATTATTCTGAAGACGAAAAATACACTCTATGCTATAAGGCAATTGCTCAGCAACATTGGACATCTATATTGAATGAGCAAAATTGCCTTAAGGAAATAGCATACGTTGGGCCCGATTTCTTCATATTTCATTACCATATTCGGCAGTCTTGTGAGTTCGTTTATAGTTTTTCATATTATACAGACCTTGTTATGCTCGTTGTATGTGTTATCTTAATAATACAAATTCTTGTTATGCTATATTGGTAGTATCTGTTTACAATATATTCAATTTCTACCTTTTTGTGTATTTTCTACAACAATCTTAAGACAATTTTGTGATTAAAATCAGTTTGCATTAATTTATATCATTGCTGATTTCATACGTTGGTAGTAATATTGAATTGAATCTGTGTTTAGTTTTTGTAATTTTGATTATTATATTGTTCGTAGATTAATTTGTGTGATTAATCAGAGTTTCTGTTTTTAAAACAGAAATGGCAAGTACAAGTACGAATTTGATGAACCCAAGTTGTTCTATTCCAATGCATTGTAAAAAACCAAAAAAGTTCAACGGGAATGATTTTAAAAGATGACAACAGAACATATTTTTCTATTTAACTACCTTGAACTTGGCACGGTTTCTCACTGAAGATGCTCCAAAATTGGAAGAAGGACAACCGGTTGACAAGGAAAAGGTTATTGCGATAGATGCTTGGAAGCATTCTGATTTCCTATGTAGAAATTATATTCTCAATGGTCTAGACAATACTCTATATATGGTATATAGTACTTTGGATACAACCAAAGCATTATAGGAGAGTCTGGACAATAAGTACAAAACTGAGGATGCTAGCTTGAAAAAATTTATGGCTGGTAGATTTTTGGACTTCAAAATGATTGAGTCTAAATCTATGGTAAATCAAGTTGAAGAATTTCAATTGATTGTGCATGAGATTCATGCCGAAGGGATGTCTCTTAGCGAGTCATTCCAAGTTGCTACATTTATTGAAAAATTTCCACCATCTTGGAAGGATTTCAAGAATTATCTCAAGCACAAGCGTACGGAGATGTCACTTGAAGATTTGATTGTAAGATTGAGAATAGAAGAAGACAATTAGATTTATGAAAAGAAACTTGGCAGCAATCCTATAATCTCAAAGGCCAACATTGTTGAAGATGATCTGAAGTTCAAGAAATGGAAACGCTTTAATGAGGGATTATCCAAACAAGGCCATAGCAAAGGCCAAAATTCAAAGGCAATTGTTATAATTGCGGAAAGCCTGCCCACCGTGCTAAGGATTGTAAGAAGACAAAGAATCTGAAGAAGAGGAACACCTAAGCCAATATGGTTGAAAATGCTACTGATATGATTGAAAACATGGATCTTTCAGCAGTTGTAATGCAATGTAGCTTGGATGGAAATACCAAGGAGTGGTGGGTGGATATTGGTGTTGGAAATTATGCCCTAGGGGCAAGTCATTGTACTTTAAACGTTTATGTTATTTAAAGTATTCTTCTTTAGTTATCATTTTATTTGCATGTTTATAAGTGATAACTGATCCTTGGATATATTTTATAGATTATCCTAAATGTCTCTGGTCGGTCATCTCCGCGGGAGTGAAGATGAAATAAGACCAGTATGACTTTGATGAGTATGGAGATACGAGTCAAAGTCATCGGCACTTGAAAGAGTACAAGGTGCTGGACCAACCCACTATGAGAAAGCTGCATGGAATAAGTCATAAACTTTTCTCATGTATAACCGCGTCACAACGCCCTTTGACCTGAGATCATCATGGATTCCTACATGATGAGTCGTTGGTCTTTGACCTAGTCAAAAGTCACCTTTGACCGGGTGATGATAAAGACTTGGATCGGGATCAGTGGTTTTCATGCAGAGAAATGTGAATGGTCAAGATGGAATTTGTCCCTCACATTTGTAGAAAGATAATACTGGGCCCCTCGATGAGTGAGTCTGAGAAATGTATAGTCATACTACGATGGAAAGGAGTTTCCATTTCAATTAGACTACTCAAGAATCGAAAAAGTAATGGTCAAGAATAGGAAGTTGACATTCTTCATGCCTCATCCTTGACCAAATTATCGCGTTACAAAAGGGACGTGACATGTTGTATGATAGGTTGTATCGTATCATCAGTTCCCATATGAATTGGGTAGTCACAATGTCTTGCTAGAGGCTGCTGGTACAGTATTGGCCCGCTGCCAATCTCATGTGGGCCTGCAGGGTCGCACACAAGAATAGCCCAACACGAGCAAAAGTGTCTAGATTCATTGAATCTTAGATATGTCTAAGATTTAATGAATAATGTATTTAGTCTAAGATGAATATATATATATATATATTAAATTCGAAATTAATATAATAATATTATTTGATAAAGATTATAATATTACTATATAATATTTGTTTGTATTTAATTTATTTGATAAATTAAATATCTAAAACAAATAGATATACTGTATTTCAGATTTAATTTTCGAATAAAGATATCTTATTTAATTTAAATTGAGATATAGTATCTCAGATTTAATTAAATAGATAGATATCATTTCTCGGATTTAATTTATAGAGATAAATTAAATCAGAAGGCTTTCAATTTGGATTAAATAAATAGATTAGATTAAATCTATCAGATAGATTTAATTAATATATTTTTTAATCCAGATTCAAAATTCGAATTTCAAAATTAATGAGGATTAATTTTGAATATAATATGCCTACTGGGTTTAGAAAATTCTATGGGACTTTTGTCAAGCGTATTAGAAAGTCGCGATAAACCCTAGAGAGAATATAGAGAGACGCGAGAATACTGAAGGCGCTAGCACGCTGTCGTCTGTGTTCGAGGTTATTCGTGTGGATACCGGTAGAGGAAGGCGATTCGAAGAGTCAACTTCTGTTGATCGAGAAGATAGCCCACCAGTCCAAATAGTTTGGCATAGTGCTCTCAAAGTTAGCTCCTGTTTGATTGAACGAGATGGCACCACGTTCGAGACGCACGACGGTCGAGACGCACGACGGTCGAGATGCGCACCAGGCCGAGTTGAATGAAACACTGAACCCTTCGCATCCAATTTTTCAATTTTTTGGATTCCGTAGAATTCTTTTTTTTTACCGTTCCGAGTGGTATCAAGATGCCGCTGTGTCGGGATATCTTATCCATCTCTCCAGGAAAATAGATATCCCCAGAAAATATTTTTAATTCAATCCTTTTTTTTTTCTTCTCCACTCGAACCAATCCGCCTACTCATAGGTATGATTCGGATTCTTTTAACCTTGATTTAAACGCCATTGATGGATCCTCCGATGGGATTCATAAGTTTTTAATTCCGCTGTGTGTACGGATTCCAACAATTGGTGCCACCAGGCATGTATATGCCAACAAATGGATGTTCTCCTTTTACACCCCTGCGAAGCAAGATGAACAACTTTATATGAGAAATTCGTCTATTTCAAAGGTTGAAGGTTTTGGTAAAGTGGCTTTAAAGATGACTTTTGGAAAAGTCGTGACACTTAATGATGTGCTTCATGTGCTTAATATACATGTATGCAGGGATTGTGGCAACCATGCCATCCATACGAGGTATTTCCTGTCTCACCACTGTTTGGATAAATGGTTTTTGTTCCAAATTTAATTTTAGAGTGCACATTAGTTTTCTGTAAATTCTTGTTTTAAATCAAAAACTGAGCAGAGGACCTTTCATTGAACATAAGCCTCTCACTTGGAGATTATCCATAATTATCTTATCTCCTCCCTTGTATAAAATTGATTAGATATGATGACATCATAAAACATCTTAGATGTGTTGATTGGGGTACCTGGGAGTCATAAAGTTGAGTCTCAGTCATCAGTTTACACTCTTTTATGGTCATTATATATACTAGAGCATTTTTTTGGCCTTAATCCATTATAGTGCCGTCTAAACTCTTCCTTGTGCAGTTAACTGAGGCGAGGCTTGGGGTGGCATTTACCGAAGGTTGTAGGGTTTGAACTCTTCACATCTTTGGTAATGGCTATTTTAAGGTGGCAGCTATTTGTTGCATGTCATCAAAGGCCTTCAGCATAAGAACCTATCATGACTAGAATTAGAGAAACACCATTAAGATAATTGTTAAGCCATGCTTAACTTAGTGGTAAAATAGATGTTTTGACAACGCATATCAGCTTTTGTTTTTTGCTTATTTACTTTGTTGCTGGGGAAATAAATACGAGCTTTGGAGAATGGTTGTTTTATTAGAAATAATTTATTTTTCTTTACAGCACCTGAATTGCCATGGCATGTAATAGATCATATGCGTTGAATTAATTTGTTTCTTTCCTATCAGTATCTAGAGTTCAATTGTCAGTCTATTTGTGTTTTGTTAACGATCCTTCCTTTATCCTCACCAGCATCGTCGGAATCTCTCTCCCTCCAATACCATACCGTACACTTAACTCCTTCATTCATCTTCGTTCCTTACTGGGATTCCGTTGGGCAAAGTGAAGATGCAGGAAGACGAGAAGATGAAGATGAAGAAAGGTTGGCTTTCCATTCAGGTGGGTTTGGTCGACGAAGATGGCGTCCCTCAGAGATTCCTCATCCCTATTTCTTATCTCCTGCATCCTCTTGTTGTCGGCCTCCTCAACAGAGCTCAAGAGGTTTACGGCTACCACCCCGACTACCCCCTCCGCCTCCCCTGCTCCGTTGATGACTTCCTTCATCTCTGGTGGCGAATCGAGAAAAGCTATTCTCTCGACGCTGAAGATGACACATGCTCGATGGTGAAGGAATTAAATGACAAATTCCCATTGATTAAAGCCACGTATTCCCGCACACTGGCAAATTTAACTGCACAGAAAACGGTGTTTGGTTTTTAACGGTAAGTGGGGGTTTTTTTTTTTGCACTTTTTTAACCACATAGTTACTTTTGCACCTAAAAAAAGTATTTGGTGTTAGACATTCCTGAGGGTAAAGCACATATATATTTTTACACCTTTACCCTATATTTATAAAAAAAGATCCTAAAAATTATAATTATTTAAAAGGATCAGAGATAGAAATTTAAAAAACTAAAATGCCCCTAACGAAATCTTCTACATTCCCTCCTACGGTCTCTCCCACATTATATTTCTAAAGCTAATATAAAATTTCTAAATCTCACTAAATTAAACAAAGGTTTACTCAATTTTCATTTTTCACAACTTGCATATTGGAGAAAAAAAATTACACATTCTTTAATTTTGTCAAAATTAAGAAAAATAAAAAAAATAAAAAAAAAATATATTAAAATTTAATAAGACTCAAGGTCTTTTATAATTTATTATAAATCTTAAACCAAAAAAATTTATATGAATTATTTTTTTTTAGAAGAAATTTATGTGGATTAAAAAATTCATCTAATATTGATAAAATTAAAAGAAATCTAAATAATCTATTATGTCATGAAAAACAATGAAATGTGATTAGTTTTCATTGTTATAAAAAGAGAATTAAACGTTGATAATATGAATATAAAACTTGGTGAAAAATAAAAATTAAAAAAAATTATGTGTTTCACAGTTGTTGATTAAATAATATATTAAAAATTGAAAAAGATATGACCATATCACATTTGAATGATGGGCGGGTTTTAGTTTTAATGTTAGTCATTTTTTAAATTATGAATACAAGAACTAATGTAGGAGTTTAGTTGAGGACAATTTCGTAATATTACATTTTGTTACGGACCTAGTCTAGGCCCATTATCTCACTGGCTAGTACAGGGGGCAACCCACTATCCGTGGGACCCAGCCATGACCTTGGACATGCACCCACGACCCTGGACATGCACCCACGATCCTGGACATGCGCACACGATCCCGGACACGCACAGGACACGTACGGTGTGGCGACGGGACTAACTAACCAGGGTATACTCTATATACGAGAGGAAGGAGACGGGCGCCGTGTACATTCATTCTAAGCCACGACTTATCTACATCCAAATCACACGGCACACACAAGCACCCCTTAGGCGAAACGCCCGCTTGTGTACCGTGATCATACCTCTCCGAACGCTTGTCCCATAAGCATACGGGAAGGGCACTGATCCTATATCAAATCACCTAGGACCTTCATAGGCGGACATCGGTTCTACACCGAACAGTGGCGCCGACCGTGGGGACCAAAAATTTCTATTCCCGTGACCATGAGGATAAGCACTCGTGCTTCGGGCCAAAGACAATCGGAGGCGGATCAAGCGGGGACAACCGTCAACCACCGCGTCAACCACCGTAATGAGCAGCTGATTAACCATGCGATGGAGACCATCGGGAAGGAGAAGATCGGCTTTCTCGGCCTTAAGAACCATTGATTCCCAACAATGAACGACATCAAAGGACAACTCAGTCCGACACGGAGTCCTCGGCTCCACGAAACCAAGACCGTGGACCACGGAATTCCAGTGCGGGAGGAGGCCGGACATCCCACATGCCGAGCCAGACTTTCGATCTCTTCAAGCCGGGATGCTTGCTATAATGAGACGGGTGGACAACATAGACAAGCGCCACACCCTTCACTATCGCGAGCGGAAGAGCGGGAGAAAAGACGGACCCACACCCTTTCCAGCGAGGACGGGAAGATAAAACTTGGAGAGAGGACGCGATGACGAGAGCTCGGCTCATCGCACCGACGGCGAAGGCGGAAACCGTCAACAGCGGGAGGCCAATAGGAGGAACCAAAACCGGGATGAAGAGGGTCGACCTCGGGCGAGGAACCATCGAAGTGACAGGGCGATTCCTCCAAGTGGTTTCCAGCCGACGGAGATATGTCGGCCAAATGCACAATAGCTTTTTCTCGAAGGAGATCCGAACGCCCGATTCCCCGAGAAGCTGAATTTGGGCGAGTTGACAAAGTATGATGGCACACAAGACCCGACGACTCATTTAGAAGACTTTGACGTTCACATGTCGGTTAGAGGTCTCAAGGAACCAATCGTGCCGGATCTTCGCGCGACGTTAAAGGGGCCGGCGTTGAAATGGCTTCACACTTTTCCCTTTGGGTCGATCCACAACTTTGAAGACACGGCCGAGGCCTTTGAGTTGCACTTCGCGACTAGCAAACGGCAACCAAAATCCCAGTATTCTCTCTCCAAAATCGGACGGCGGCGGGAGAGCTGCTCCAAAGTTACCTTGACCGCTTCAATCATGCGGTGCCGCAGGTGCGCGGACTTAACGAAGACGTACACGTTCACTTATTGGTGGACGGCCTCGATAAAGAGTCCCTTTGGCGTAATCTTTTAAAGGAGCGGGCAAAGAATCTCAACGACTTCATATCCCGTTCAAAGAAGTACTTGGACGTCGAGCGATGCGAATGGCAAACAATCCCAATTCGAGCGGGACCAAGATAGAACCTCCTCCCGAGGGTCGAGACTTCGACAACGGGAATAGGGATCCCGGTGAAGGGGGAATGAAAACAAGAGCCGAGGTGGCAAGTTTGATCAGCGGAGCAAGTACGAAAATATTCGGCCACGACGGTGCCTCGATCTCAAGTTTGGAAGGAGGTGTCAACAACCGAGATGAAGAAGGTCGATCGGCCTCGTCCTCGTCCCTAGAAGATCCGGGATAGACCGGTCTAAATATTGCTCGTTCCATGATGGTCGAGGTCATACAACCGATGAATGTTACGAGCTCGGGATGCAATCGAACGATTTGTTCGGGAAGGCAAACTTCAACGGTATGTCATAGAGCATCAAGGAAAAGGTGGGAAACGAAAGACCAAGAACCGTAGTAGGACCCCCTCGAAAGTTCAAAAGCGGGAAGATAAACGAAAGGCTCCTGGCCGATGGACGAATTTCCGAAGCGGAATTCGGCGCTAACGTAATCAGCGGAGCAATGGGCGGAGGCGGAGATACTATGAGCCGGCGAAGGAAATACCTTCGAGAAGTCCCCGTCCGTCAGGGACCGACCAAAATTCAAGGAACATCACACTGAGATAGCACGACCGCCTTTGTTTTTCACAAGAGACGACCTCAAGGACGTTGTCCCGGCCATCAAGATGGGCTAGTGATAACCGGAGCAGTCGTCAACCGCCGAGTCAAGCGGATATTTGTGGATGCGGTAGCTCGGCCGACATACTAAGCCGGGAGGCGTTCAAAGAAGGTTCACCCTTGGAGTCAAAGACGCCTTTAAGTCCGAAAGAGTGCGGTTCATAGTGGCCGAGTTCGTTTCACCTTATAACATAATATTGGGAAGGCCAACCATTCACAAGTGGGACATGCTGGTATCTACAAAGCATCAAAAGCTCAAGGTGATAGGCAACCAAGGAACCGTGGTCACGTGCTGGGGATCAAAAGAGTCTCGACAATGCTATTTTGAGGCCGTCGGGGTGGGGAGGCGGATCTTCATCGCAGCCCCAAAGAAGCAGCTATCCGGCCGTTCGGACCGGGATTCTCCCGACGACGAAGTTAATACGGTGGAATTGGACATCCGAGACGATGAGGTTCGCCCAGAACCGGCAGGAGACCTGGAAGATCTGGTGATCGGAGACCCTCTCCAGACCACTAAGATTGGCAAACACCTATCTCCCGAACTTAGAAGTAGTTTGGAGGACTTCCTGAAGGAAAACAGGGATGTCTTCGCCCTAACTATTGCTACAATGTCATGCCTTTCGGATTGAAGAATGCGGGAGCTACATATCAAAGGATGATGAATAAGGTCTTTGCGGACCGGATCGGTGCAATGTGGAAGTGTATATAGATGACATGATCGTCAAAACCTTGGACCAGCAACGTCATATACAAGACTGGAGCGGACATTTGCCAAACTTCGAACCTACGAGAATCCGGCGAACCGGCCAAATGTGCCTTTGGCGTCCCAGGCCAGGAAGTTCCTGGGTTTCATGCTTCGACTAGCAGGGCATTGAGGCCAACCGGACAAATGTAGGGCGGTGATGGAGATGAAGGCTCAGAGTAATAAAAAGAAGTCAACAGTTAACCGGAAGATTGGCCGCCTAACTAGGTTTTTGCCAAAATCAGCGGAGAAGGCTTTACCCATGTTCAGGCTCTTAAAGAAGGAGGCATCGGTGGAATGGAATTCAAAGTGCGATGACGCATTTGAAGACATAAAGCAATGTCTGGCCAATCCTCCAGTCCTCCCAAAACCTCAACCTAGCGAGAGTCTTTTCCTTTACTTGTCGATCGGCGAGGAAGCCGTCAGCGCGGCCTTAGTAAGAGAGGCGGAACACGGACAAATTCCTGTTTATTTTGTCAGCAGAACCTGCAATGCCGAGATCCGATACAAAAGCTAGAAAAAGTGGCATTCGCTCGCTTATTGCGGCCGTCGGTTAAGACCTTATTTCCGGGGTCACCATATCGTTGTTAGAACAAGCCGACCAATTCGACAAGTCTTACATAAGCGGACCTAGCGGGAGGATGACTAATGGGCGATAGAACTCTCCGAGTTCGACATCACCTCTGGCTTCGCCATGCAATCAAGTCACAGGCGTTGGCCGACTTCATCAGAGAGCTCACCCCGGCTACTAAGTCCGATGAGACACTGGCAGGCGAATGGAAGGTGTATGTCGACGGATCGTCGAACACGAAAGGAAGTGGAGCCGGAGTCATTATTGAGAGTCCAGAGGGGGTTACAATTGAACATTCGTTGCATCTCAACTTCCCAACTTCGAACAATCAAGCAGAATACGAGGCCTTGATAGCGGGCTTCTTCAAGCCAAGGAAAATGAGGCCACAAGAGTTAAGGTTTTCACCGACTCCCAGCTTGTGGCGGCTCAGATCGAGGGTACGTATCAGGCTAAAGGCCCACTAATGGCCAAGTATCTCCTAAAGGCTAAGGACTTGATGTCAGGCTTCGATGAAGCAACTGTTACTCACATTCCCAGGAGAAAACGCAAGAGCCGACATTTTATCAAAATTGGCAAGCACTAAGCAGTGCCGTTGTCATCGCACGGTTGTCCAAAGAAAATCTCGAAGATCCGGTATGCATGATGGCTATTTCGGTCGAATCGACGGAAAAAGCCGATAGAAGACTACCTTGAACGTGGACTCATCCCAGACGATGCAATGGAAGCAAAAATGTTGATTCGTGACGCGGCCAAGTACACAATGGTGGAGGATCAACTTTACCGAAAAGGATTACATTCTCCCATGCTAAGGTGTTTGAACCCAAATGAAGCGGGGTATGTCTGGCCGAGATTCATGGAGGGCCAATGGTCGGCATATGGGGGCTAAGGCGCTCGCCGAAAAACCCTTCGAGCGAGGCTATTCGGCCGACGTTGGAGGCGGATTCAAAGACCCTTGTAAGACAATGTGATAGTTGTCGAAACATGCCGAGTTATTTGGCGCCCCAGCCGAGCTGCATTCCATCACGCGCCCCTGGCCATTTTACAAATGGGGCATGGACATTCGGGGCCATTCAAGACGGCACCGGGCAGCTGCGGTGGCTAATCGTGGCGATGAACTACTTCACCAAGTGGATTGAGGCCGAACCTCTCACAACGATCTCCTCGGCTCGTGTGCGGCGATTTGTTGAAGTTAATATAATTACGCGGTTCGGAGCACCAGTAGAGATAGTAACAGGACAACGAACTCGGTTCACTGGAGTCGGATTTCGTGATTTGATTTATGAATACGGAATACAAGATCACTTTGCTTCCGTGGAACACCCGCAGATCAACGGGCAAGCCGAGGCCGCCAATAAGGTCATCCTTGATGGTTTGAAGAAACGTATCTTGGAGGCCGACACCTCTTGGGCTGATCAACTACCTTTTGTTCTTTGGGGAAATCGAACAAGCGCTCGGACATCCACCCAAGAAACTCCTTATAGACTGCCTACGGTTGTGAGTCTATGATTCCCGTGGAAATAGGGATGATGTCTTGGCGCGGGAAGAGCATTTTATCACAAGGCGAAATAGCCAATAGTGAGGCGTTAGCGATCGAGTTGGATCGGGCCGATGAGGCCGGGTCACCTCCCATTGTCGGGATATTGCAATGAAGCGGCGATCGCGGCTCGTTATAACAAGAAGGTTAGACCAAGAAGATTCCAGCCGGTTGCTTGGTACTTAGAAGGGCCGACATCGGGAACAAGAACTCCAAAGACGGCAAGCTTGCGGCTAATTGGGACGGACCTTATCGCGTTCGGGAAACTCTTGAGAGAGGAGCTTACATTACGGAAAATTTGGATGGAACCCTATCAAGCGAACATGGAATGCGGACAAATTAAAGGCATATTTCGCTTAGGCTTATCTTTTGTTTTTCTTAAAGCATCGTTTTCCATTATGTTCTTTGTTCAACGTTGGTCTGCTGGCTTTTCCCTTCGCAACAATTGCTTTGTCGAATATGAATGAAACTCTCGTTCGAGGGTATCTATTGAATTCCAAACATTGTCTTTTTCAAGATTCAATTGTTATTAGCTTTTCATTGAAGAAAACACGTCCGGATAGCTATCGCGGCCCGGACACGCTAATTTACTCCGGGGTATCAATAGAAAATGTCATGCCGACCCCGATCGAGTCAAAATGCTCGGACGCTATCGGGACAAAACCGAACCCGGCAGTGGCAATTTTCATTTACCTTTGGATGACCGGTTACAATACCGGAATTTTATAAAGCAGTGCAAACACTAGCACTTTAAAACATCATGGTCTTATGACCAAAAAGCGCGTTCGCGATTACGCCTATTTTCATAAGACCTTGGCCCTGGTCGACCGCGATAACTGGTAAAGTTATATTTTAATACGATGCATTATGGTTGCTAAATTACCATCTATTGTTAATCGTAGCCAAAAATGGCCATATTGGCCAACTGCTGATAAAGTCATTGCGGTAACACAACCGGGCATTATACAAATTACAAAGAAAAAAAAGAGAGAAATCAATCCATGTGCTTAGGGGCGGTCGAGACTTCCTCACCCTGCTCAGCCTCCAGCACGGCCGCATCGCCATCTATCCGGGTCTCGGAGCCACGCGAACAGATGTGTTGAGGACGCCTCCCCCTCGGCTTTGATCCTGTCCACTTCGGCTCTGAACCCGTCCCTCTCAGCTGTCATGGCTTTCAACTGCTCTTCGCTTCTAGCTTGAGCCGCCTTAAAGCCTTCAATTATTACATTGGAGTCCGCCAAGAGCCCCTCGGTCTCTTTTAGTTGAAACTCCACTTTCTCCAGCTGAACCTCACGAGCCTGGAACTCGTTCGAAGCGATTTGCCATTGTTTGAGCTTCATCGCGGTCTGTTCGGGCACGCTTCAGCTCCGCGGCAGCCTCCGCATATTTGTGGTTGAGGGTGAGAAAAGATTGGGTCAAACCAGCACCTTTCAGGAAAGCATTTCCCAATGCCTGGACTTCTCGTACGTCTACTTCCCGCAAGGCTACTGGCTCTTGATAACGGGTAGGAGGCAGGAGTGCGACGTTGAGTTCTTCGGTAATGCCCTTACTCCACAAATGTGAACGGGAATGACGGTGGAAGGACGAGGGGAACCGGGTATCAGGCAAGGAGAGGGGCTCGACGTCGGTCGACTTAGGAGGCGGCGATTTCGGGGTAGGGAGGCTCGGATAGGACGACAGGGCTGGCTTCGGTTGCGGGCTTGGACGACTCCACGACCTTAAGCTTCTTTGGCTCTACCGCTTGAAGACTCTCCGACCTTCGACTTGCCCGCGTCCTTGGCCGACCTCTTTCTCCCCTTGGCGTGGGCTCGGGGATCCCAGAAAGATATTGCGGCTCTTTCATCTTGAGACCTGCACGAAACACATACACCATGTTAGCTACTAGGAAAGCAAAGACGATCAATACTGTACTAAGACGCGGAACAACGCCGATGTTAAATAACAGAAATGTCATACTCGGCCCTGACGCCATCTCATCTTGACGCTGAGCCTCGGCCCGATATTGGGCTACTAAGGAGCCGGCCCCAACAGTACCGTTCGCTCTAACGTGGTCTATTATGGCATCGATGGCTTTCCTTTCAGGCTTCAACAGATTGGACCGCTCCACCTTATAGGCGCTAGGGGACACATTGTGGTGATCTTGACACCAATACAAATTAAACTCCCAGTCGACTTTTGCAGAGTCCGGCCCTTTGAGGAACCAAGGAGTTGTACCTGTTTTAGCGACGACTTTGAAAAATTTGCCCTTGAAGCGTTTGAAAGAGTCGAGGCCTGGGTAAACAAGCGCCGATTGGCTATTCCCGAATGGATGTCCACCCCTTGAGCTCCGGCGGTTCTTTCCCAGCAGCGAGAGGTGGGGGGCTGAAGAAGTAGAAGAACATAGAAGTGGTGCAAGGCAGTCAAGGCTCGGGCAAAACCACTCAAAGGCAATCGGGTAACCCCATCCATTGGGGTGTAATTGCGAGGAGCTATACTAAGAAATTGAAGGGTGGCCATTTGAAATTCGGAAAAGGGAAATCGAATCCCAAGCCCAGTAATGTAGTCGGCATAGAAAAAGAAAAAGGAGTTGTGGCTCCCCTCCCTCACTGAGCACCTGGAGCTCTTCCTCTTCGTGGAGACAAAGAGAGTAGGTGTTAGTATCTTGAACTGGAAGACCTTCCAAGTCTTCCATGGTCAGCTTCGACCGATAGGATAACACTTCTCGGGTAACCCAAGGGAATTGTTCAATTAAGTCCTGTGGGGGGCTAGCGCGGTTTGCATTTCCAGACTCTGACTCAGCCGCGTGGGAAGAAGAAGACGACGCCATTATACCTAACACAAATAAAAATATAAGCAAGATCAGAATCTTCCTAGCATACCTGATGTCAATAATTGAAGGCGGGACTCTACAGTTGTGGTAAGATTAAAATCCAAGTCAACAGGACTCGGCGATGAAGCTTGAGGAGCCGGGACCAAATTATGTCGGCAGGAGCCCAAAATTAAGTCGGGCGTGGAGGAATCCCCACAAGAAATAAGTCGTGAGCACTCATACAAGCGATCGTAGCAAGGCCCGATGTAGGAATCAACCTCGGCCCTAGGACCCGAGCTGGCCACTTTGTTAGGCGGCTATTCGGAAGGCCGGAGAAGCGGACACGTCGAAGCTCGGGTTAAACACCCTTGGATTAGGAAGAAGCGGGAAGGAAACATTCGGACTTCCCCTAACCGACGATGCATCGTCTCGGATTTTCGCCGCCCCACCACCGAAGTTCTTCCTTTGCCTCCACGGTGATCGGTTAAAGCAACGGTTTGCAGCGTTGGACGAGAAGATTCATCGCCCCAAAGCCACCAACGGCTTTTTCCCTTGACAAAGTGTGGCGTAGTTCCGCCGTTCTTCGGGGTCATATCCTTTATGTCCTTCGACATTGGGAGCCACTCTATTAAAGGTATTAACGAAAAGGAAACGGCTCACTCGAAAAACAGGGGAGTTTTGCACAAATGAAGGAACCGAAACAGGACTACGCGAAAATCCACTCAACAAGGGAATCTACCCGAATTTCAACTAAATACGTACGCAATCTTATAGGGAAACGGCAGATCGTAGCGGAACAAAAGAAAGAGGCAAGGAAACAAGAATACCTACCTAAAATATGGAGATGATCAATGAAAGTTGTGGAATGAAGATGGTTCACGAGGCAGTTATCCTCCGGAAAGCGAGAATCGTCGGGAGAGAAGTTCTTCAAAACAACTTTGGTAAAATGGCAATGAAGGAGGCTTGGCGGGTATAAACCTTTCGAAACCCAATCGACAGGGGCAAAAGCGCCTTTTCCATTCGTTAGCAAGGATGACGTGACCTTTTCATTTAATGCGCGTCTCGGGCATTAATTACGCCAAGGGCCGTATAGGCAAGACCCCTCAATTCGGCTTCACGACAACGAGGGACGCCAGCTGGGCATAGGCAAATGATAACATAGAAGAGGAATCGACAGCAGAAAGCGCCCGGGCACAAGGGGCAGGGTTCACAGTCAAGTATCCCGGCTCACCGGTTAGGCTAATCAGCCTCTGAGAAAGGACCCGCATTTGGAGTCTTCGACCGTGCAAGATCGAAGAACAACAAAATTTAAACAAACATAACCCGGACCACATGTTTGGGGCAATTCAACCGAGAAGACTTGTAGTTCCGAGGTTGTTTGAAACTCGATAGACACCTTATCAAAGTAAGACGGGGGCAAACTCCGATACAACTAGAGGATCCAAGAACATGTCCACCCCGCTTGACCGAGACACTGGACAACCCGGCTGGGGGCAAGGATATCATGTTACTTCGCGATCAACAAAGACTCAGACTTCAACAAAGACTCGGACTTTCGTTCTTCAGTCAAGCGAACATCTAAACTCGGCTGCTCAGAGACCTGAGCAACCGAGCTTGGGGGCAACTGTTACGGACCTAGTCTAGGCCCATTATCTCACTGGCTAGTACAGGGGGCAACCCACTATCCGTGGGACCCAGCCATGACCTTGGACATGCACCCACGACCCTGGACATGCACCCACGATCCCGGACATGCGCACACGATCCCTGACACGCACAGAGACACGTACGGTGTGGCAAACAAGGACTAACTAACCGGGTATACTCTATATATACGAGGAAGGAGACGGGCGCCAGTACATTCATTCTAAGCCACGACTTATCTACATCCAAGTCACACGGCACACACAGCATTAAAATGCAACATGGATCATTATACTTTTTTAAATAAAAAAGATCAAAGAATACCTTTTTTAAAATTTGACTTGTGTGTAACAGACATTGAAAAGATTGAATTTTCAATGATCCAATCATCGTCGCCCTATCAAATTGTCCAGATTAACCAAATTGAGTAATTTATTTATTTTTTTCACTTATTGTCCAAATTGTATTGGCTTCGGATCGTGTAAGATCGACCATGAATCCTTTCTTTGGCTATTGACATACTCCCTCTAGTCATTAACTAAACGCATTTAACTTTTCTTTTCTAGAGTTTAAAGAAGTTAAATAGATAATTTAATTATACTACCTCCGGTCCTAATTATAAGATCTAGCTGACTTTCTTTGGAGAAATTAAAAATGATAAATAAGTTACTTAATCATTTCATATGTTGTGTATTTTTAGATTATATATTAGTTTATTAGTTAAATTAATTAGTTTGAAAAAAATAAAAATATTTTAAAGTAATTTAATTAGCTTCCTTAATTTTTTCAAAAAAGTCAATAAGGTCTTATAAGTAGGACAAGAGGGAGTAACATATATTGTATATCATTAAATTATATATTAGTTTATAAATTACTTTAAAGAAAAATGATAAATAAAAATAATTTATTTAGTTTCTTTAATCTCTCTTAAAAAATTAACCGGGTGTTATAGAGGTAATATTTTTTTTTTTTTAAAAACAAGATTAGGTAATCTCACCCTTGCCTAAATTGTAACACAATTTTGCTTATATGCAATATCTGACCATTTTTTCCTACTTGAAGTGATTGAATCTTAGGCGAGAGAATTTTACCTTTGAATTTCTTTTTTGAAAAAGAAGAAGAAAAACCCACCCTACGTCCTACGACCTCCTGCATCATAAAATAAAGGGTTAAGGAGTGAATTGACCAACAAACTATTGTCTCAGGAGCGTCCAACACAAATAATTATTAAGTAGACCTTAAATACCAACCAACTTTTTAAAAGGTGCACTTAACACAACATCGTTAATCCCGTAGACGTCCATATTGGAGTTTCACTATATTTATTTTCATCAAGCTACGCTCTGATCAGAAAGTACCATATTTCCCCGCTTGCTTCTTCCTCTTTGCATCTTTCTGCACAAGTCTAATATCACCAAGGGATAGAAATTACTTTCTTGAGAGGCAAAATTGTATGACGTCTCTCAAAATGAATGAGCATGTACTTCCCCGTGCGTTGCACGGGTTGATAGTACTTTACAAGTTACTCAAACATATTATGTTTGCTTCTTAGATGATGCAACATTCTTAACTTTAAAATATATTAAAACATTATTACCAATGAATAATTACATATTATAAATGAAACCTCAACAATAATAAACAACAATATTCTCCAATCGATTCAAATTACATATTCCAAATTTGAACAATGTTAAATAACAAAGTCTTCTAATTGATTAACATTCCTAAATACCTGTGTACACATTTGAATGTTAATTATTTTACATGAGAGTCATCAAAAGTTGGGTAATTTTATGGATATAAAAGAAAAAGTGAATTTACAAAAATGCCATGTAACAATTTGCTGGGAGTTTGCAATCTTAAAATGCCACTTCCTGTAATACAAATAAAATCAAATAAAAACTTTAACTATGTCTTCATATGCACTGCATCTGCCTGGGAATCGTCATCAAGTTTTGAGAAGTATAGGTTTGAGAGAGAAGTATTAAATCCACTTGCACCAAAAAATTTAACACAACAGCTACCCGAAAAAAGAATAAAAGAATGACTACATTATGACCATATCCAACTTTTCAAAATGTAGAATCAAGACAAGGAAATTGCTCAAGAACAGGTATAATCTTGTATAAACCTGCAAGGCAATAAGAAGAAACTCATCAAACTGAAACAAAAGGATAGCCAAAGACGACTGGCATGTCATACAATTTGAATGAGTAAGATTGATGAATAACGATAGAGATACATACTTTTGTCAACAAATCAAATATAACAAAAAAGACTCATTGTTCAATAGGTAAGATTACATAACCAGTAAAAAGAATCAAACAGCCAACATTTTTCAGCAAACCACCAAAACATCATTAACAAATTATTCATAAGTTTGAAGAAGAATTTTTCACCTCCAAATATTTTTCTTGTCTCTCACATCTCAGCATATACTCTTTCTTCCTCGCTCTGGATCTCTTCTAGAAAGCTTGTTTGAAATGGTTCTGTAGACAAACACAATAAAAGATGGGTTTCTAACAAAATCATTGCAAGAAAGCAAGAACCTTGACTAATGTACTGTGTGTTGAATATTTGATGTCAAGTTGAATAAAAAGGTACAGTGATTTGATTATGTGTTTCTCTCTTCTGTTCTTTCCCAACTCTTCTAAATTTCTACAATCTATCTATCAGTTTCTATACTCAACGGGCAAAGATGTTCAACCCTGAAATGAAATCATCAAATATTGTCTCTGCATGCCTATTGACTTCCATCAGAATATGTGTTCAAGATATATAAGATGAATCTTAGTTTAGAAGTTCTTTAGTTTAGAAGTTCCCATGAGTCTTAGCCATGAGAGGTATGCACAACCTGCAACCTTAAAGATTTACAATTTCCATGTTCAAATGGCAAATGCATTCACAGATTTGTTGTATTTTTTCTGTGCATGTCACTTGTCATAGGCCCACTTTGCCTTGAAACATCTATTCATTTCATTAAATATTTCACTCATTGATAATTTGGTACTCACTCTAACTTGGGTGCATGCTCAACAATTTCAAACAGGACTCTGAGAATGATCACATCTACCACTCAAAACTCTTCACTATGACAAAGAAGATGGCTAGGGAGAACCATATAAGCTTTCCTTCACTGTGCCAATATTTGAACCTCATCCACCACAATACTACATTCATGCTATTTCTGATTCTTGGTTGAGCTCAGAGGCATTCTACACTGTATCTTTTCATAATCTAACACTACCTGAGGTAGTTGTTGTTTATCTCTCTCATCTCTAGCACAATTTTACGACAATTGGCTCTGGCGTAACATTTATCTTACAATAAGGTTGTCTTTGTCTTCGAGCTCGTCTCGCTCACACGAGAACTCCTTGATTTAAAACCTCTCCCGGTGACCTCTCTTCAAAACAATGCTTATGAGGCTTTATATAAATTTTCACATTTCAATCCTATACAAACACAGGTTTGGTTGAACTGCTTTGCTACAAGGTTTGTTAGGTTATGCATAATGGATTCTAGATATATTAACACATGAAGACTTTATCTTTTTTTGCCCTACTGAACTTGGCGGACATTCCATGCCTTGTATCACACGGACAATAATGTTCTCTTAGGAGCTCCAACTGGAAGTGGAAAAACCATATCTGCAGAGCTTGCCATGCTGCGTCTCTTCAATGCTCAACCTGATATGAAGGTTTGCTCTTAAATTTGTCATAACATCTTGAGAGCATATAGTCAGAGTAATGAAATTGCACTCAAAAAATATTAAACAACGTATATTGATGTTTTCTCTGAAAAAAACGCTGCTTGTACTTTGGAGAAGTGAATTGAGAGTATGCCAATACCATGATGTACTGCTAATTGTAATGAATGAATCACAGTAATTCCCACAATGAATCAAGATGTACAATCCATGGTATGAAATCACCACATACTGGTTATGTTCGGATGAAACTAAAACTTACACTAATTCAAAATCAGTTACCCTGTTTTCAAGCCCTTGCTTCATCTTCTTAGACGTAATAATTATGATGGCTGCCAGAAACGTGCATCGCTTGTAGGTCCAACAATGGAGGTAAATTTTGCTGTGACAGTAAAACAAATCTTATTATTCATGATTCAACAGTTCTTTTTTTTAATTCTGAAAGTCAACGCTTTATATTCCCTGACAATTTAAACAAAACAAAAATACGGCGATATTTTTCCCAATTTGACATCATGAGTTCAGGACCACTATATCCGATCACCAAACTTTGGCCCCAACTCATCTCAATTCGTTAAATTTGGTCCCTTTCAGACACTAATTACCGTATCTTTCAGTTTATGAGGATGCTGAAAAATTGGCAAGTATACCAACAAATGTATGCAATCGAGTTTAGCAAGATATACTTGACAGATAAAAGATTGTAAAGATAGTGATTCTTGCAAGAGCAATGGAAAAAAAGATTGTAAACATAACTACTCATTAGCATACCTCCCAATATTCACCAAGATTACATGTGGAGTAAAGTTTGTCCCGCCAACTCCCGTATGGTCGAACAGTAAAATTATCAATCGATTCACAAAAAGAATGTAAAAGAACGATGCAAGAAACAAACGCTCATATATTGTATAACACATACCAAGAGCATCCAGTTGCTTCTTTCCAGAGCCCGCCGGCCTTCCCCTGCTCTTTTTAGCTGGTGGTTCATCTGACGTGGGGCTCAAATCAGAGGGGGCATAAGAAGACAAAGGCGTAGGAGCCAAATAGTGCTACCATCCGGCGAATACTTCCTGGGCCGGCCTCTCTTCTTCGGAGAATCAACAGTTCACAATATAGTTTAAGATGCACCGAAAACATGAAAATCCAAATACGCTGGACAGTTAATTTTGATGCCAGCGTCGAGAAGAGAAACAAATTTGTCTTTATTGTTGTTTTTCTGCTAGATTCGTCGCCAGATCTACCATGTCAACAGACAATTAGTCAAAAATACTTTGATTAACCATTTTCAGTGAAGCTTTGGACAACACAGAAGAACTCAGACCTAATCTGTTTAATCTCTTACATCTGTTTCCCAACACAGAAGAAACGGCCTTTAGGTTTTAAAACGCAAAAAACATTACTTTTAGGAAGATGAAAAGTGAAGAATGGGAGAGATCAAAGACGAAGAGAAGAATAGCAGAAGAGTACAAACCTTCTTAGCATCGAGAAGGTACAAAAGAAAAGGACTTCAAAGATGGCGACGACAGATATCACCAAGCTTGAGTTCGGGGACGAGATCCCTTACCCTTCGGAGCAGATGACTGAGATCTTTTTAGAGAATGAGAGTCGGAGAGGAAGCTGGTTGGGGATTGAAGAAAGAATAAGAGGGAAGGGCTACGGTTAAGGGAAACAATGATTGAGCATGAGTGAGAGTGAGGGACGAGGAAATTTTTTGAGCATTTGAATTTTGAATCTGTAGTTAAAAGAAGAGAGATAAAGCTTGGAGAAGGAAAAAAAAAAAAGAGGTGACTTGTCGCAATGGGATATATCAGAGGGTTTTTTTTTAAATTATATTCAGCCACACTCACTCTTCTATCTCTCTTCTCTTCTGACCAAAAAAAAAATCTCTCTTCTATCTATTTGATCTTCTTCTCCGTGAATTGCAGAGAGAAATGTCATATCACGCTTTTTTTTCCACGCGCGTAGCTTATTCGCAGCCCGAGGAAGAAATATTTTATGTTAAAAAAGATGAGAACGGCTTAGGAACAGTAAAATGAGTCTAGAGCCATAGATAAGCCGTGAACTGATTGGCTTGGAGGATGAGATTTTATATATATATTGATGCAAGAGAACTAGGTCCAGGTTGTTCTCTCTCTTCCTCCTCTCCCTCCTATCCTGCTGCTTCGTCTTAGCACCTTCTTTCATCGGCTTCTCTTTCAATCTCAATCTCCCCCACTTCTGTAAGTTTCTCCCCTCCCTCCTTCCTCTGTTTCTCTTTTCCTTTTTCTTATTCTGTACAGGTCCAGGTCTAAATTTTGTTTACCTTTCTTTTTTGCTTTTCAGACCCTCTTGGGACGGAAAATGGTCTGGCCGACCTCGGGTTCTACTCTTTAGTTTCTGTTGGTAGGTTCTGTTTTTTTTTCCTGCCTGTTCATCTTTTTGGTGTCTATTTTAGATGCTCACTCATGTTCAAAGGGAATTGACCTCCAGGATTATACTTGCTTCCCTTACTGACTAATTACAATATGAAGAAGACTAAGTAATGAAAGACATGCCCTCTATCTCAGAAATTCCTATTTTTCATTTGGACTCGGGACAGAGACGAGTCTTGGAAGCCCTTTGCTTTTAAAAGATAGATGGATCAATCTTTGATACATTTGTAACTTTCGCATGCGTACATATCTTCTATAATTGGCTTGCTCTAACTATTCAATAGTGACTCCTAGTTTAGACTTTAGATCATCACTCCACCAAGTGTTTTTTTTTCCTGATATCTTATGTACTTCCATTGGTGATGCAGGAACTATATGTTGTGACAGGACTAGTTACTGTTCTATGAGAAAATGGCAAGGAACTGTGAGAGAGGGGAGTGAAAATAAAGCATGGGGGAGAGGATGAGTTTTTGAGAAAGGGACAGAGAAGAGAGACTGGCTGAAGTGTGGGGTTTCAACGGATGCAAAGCTGGAAAAAGCTGACTAACGGACGTTGACGGTGAATAAACGATTTTGTGCTAATTAAGTGCACCTTTTAAAATGTTTGTTGAAATTTAAGGTCCACTTAATAGTTTTTTTTGTTGGCCACTTCTGGGGTAATAGTTTGTTGGCAAATTCGCTCCTTAACCCTAAAATGAATTGCCAGTTGCATTAGGGCGCAACTATTTGACAGGGCAAATGACATAAAATCTATATAGATTCGTGTTCCTTTTTGGTTTTTGGGTCGACCAACGCTTGTTCATCACAAATCAGGTGTCCGTTCAGAGTTTGGACCTCTGCATTAACAAGACGACAACATTATGGGCCCGTTTGGGATACCTTTGGTAGAAGTGGCTTTTGTTTCTGATTAACTTATTTTCTGATGGACTTTTTCTAATATGATTTGTGTTTGGGATTGCGATGGAAGAAGTGGCTATAAAATTTGCCAAATAAAATAGTAAAATTACCATTAAAAAATTTACACATTAAATTGTCCGAAAAATATTGCACAAAATGGTTAACTTTTTCTTTTTACACATTAAATTGTCCGAAAAATAAAATAGTTTAGCCTTTTCTTTTTACACATTAAACTCTCCGAAAAATGTTGCACAAAATGTTTAGCTTTTTCTTTTTACACGTCAAAAAAATTACACATTAAACTCTCTGAAAAATAAAATAGTAAAATTTACACATTAAATTCATATATATATATATAATATATGTTGTACAAAATGTTTAACATTTTACTTTTGGGCAATTAATTGCAGAGGATATACATCCTTCAATTTTTGAAAGAGGAGAGGAGAGGAGACGCACCAAAGGACGTTGACTTGAAGGAGGAGAGGAGAGGAGACGCACCAAAGGACGTTGACTTGAAGGAGGAGAGAGGAAAATGAATATGATTGTTTTGGGGTGCAACGGTTATTTGGGCCCACAACTTGAATTGATGGGAAGCACATTTGATGGGATCATAAACCAGGATTTCGGGCTTCAAGCTTTATGGGTTGAAGCACTTCAAATAATTAAACCACTCAAGCACCCAATAATTGAGCTTTCCCATTTAATGGACTTTGTTCCCATCTAATGGGATAATAAATCCATTAGATGAGTTCCCAAACAGGCCCATAGTAAAAACATTATTCACGTCATTCCAAATAAATTGGAACCCCTCGTTTTTAAGTTCAACTAGCAAAAATGTCAGACTTTCTCATCAAAAGGAAGGGAGTTCGATCCTGAAGTTGATCAAGGCGTTGGGGGAGGCATTTTAGGGGTCTACGAAGCAACAGTAACCCAGGTTAAAGTAGAGACATGTGTACTCTTAGTCCTGAATTCCTTGCGGAGTGGGCTTTAAACACCCTTGGACTGTGGATGAGCTCAACCTTTATCCTAAAATTTTTATAGCAAAGAAATAAATTGGAGGAAAATACCCCTGTGCATTTGTCATATGTGCCCTTGGCACCGTATACAAACCTTGGATGTAAAATTATACAAAAATGTCAGGCCGTCAAGTGGAGTATACGTCCTTCTGTTGTCATTGAGTCCTTGTTGACCAGCCTTTGACCAAACAAATAATTATTATGGGTCCACATCTTTTTAATCTTTTGCAAGTATTCTCTCCATCAAGTATTTTCTCTCTTCCTTCTTATAAAAAAAAAAGTATTTTCTCTCTTCCTCCTCCCATATTCACTTCCAAAAGTCAGTTTCGGAGCCCATACCTCCAGCGAATCTGAGTCCGCCCATGCCTTCCTCGCTGCATGGTCTCAGGCATGCCGTCCTCCTCATCCTGCCGCTATCTATGTCCGGCGGAGGGAGTTCCGAGCTGGGCACGTTCGGTTCTGAGGTCAATGCCAACACAAGGACATCTCCATAACCATCGACGGCACGCTCCTCCCTCCTTCCGACGACTTCCAGAGTATTGGCTTTATCCTCACGAGTATTGCCGAAATGCCCGACTGTGGGATCGCAAGATCTCCAATGGAAATCGCTGAATCGTAAGGGACTTCCTCTTTGGCTAAAAAACTTTGCTATTCGTCTTCTTCATTTTGCCTTCCTGTTTACAGATCTTTGGGGAATTTGTAATCATTTATCGATTTCATCTTTTCTTCATTTATGTGCAAGCTACGGTCCTTCTCTCGTCGTCCTTCTCTCTAGCTTGTCGATAAAATCATAGAGAGAGAAAGAAGCAAAGTAGGCAGGGGCATCCGAAAGCAGAGCAGGGTGCTTATATGGGTAATGAGCGTGATGCTTTGTTTGGAAGAAGAGCCTTCAAGGCCTCAAAGTTCAAGCCACTCGTTAATCTCACCATCCTCAAGAACCAGCGTCAAGTTCGCTTCAAACAAGCCCCTTCTGATGTTCTCCAGCTTCTGCAATTGGGTTAACGTGAACGTGCTCTGCTTTGTGTAAGATCCTTAAATCTCTGTCTTGTCTCTCAAATCCTATGAACAAAATGATATGTTCTGAAGAATGGGTTGTGTTTTGACAGGCTGAGCATGTGGTGAAGGAGCAGAACTTGTTGGATGTGTATGATAAGATTGAAGGATCCTTGAATCTCTTTTTCGAAAGGGTTCATCTCATTGAGGAAGAAAGGTTCGGTGATTCGATTGAGTTCATTTGTGAGTTCACTGAGAAATTTGAAGGAGGCGGCGTCTGGTTTTAGTGGAGGAGAGATGGGTTGGTGTCGGGTGTCAAGAGAAACACGGTGGCTGACACGTGTACATAATCTTGGGGCCCACAATTTGAAACAGCCGTTTGCCCGCTAGCAGCACTGCCTGCCCTTCATAATTTCGCCCCCAAGTTTGTATATGATGTCAGATGCACGTATCACAAATGTAGACGGGTATTTTTACCCTTCGCCCCTAAAAAAATATCACCGCTACAGCAGGTTCTATGGCGGCAGAAAAACAGAAAAACTATCCTCACAATAGAATACTGGGAAATGAGAGAGAAACGAGGCCTTAACAGGGTATTTTTATTTCCAGTGTTTAATGACTTTTACAAACGCCCGGAAACAGCAATCTTAAAATTAAAAGCACGGGTATTTTACAACTCGCAGCGGTGTCACAACTTTAGCCACTGCACAGGAATTCGGAATCAATAACAAACAATGAAGACTCAAATTGTGACTAATCTTAACAAAACCAAGCAAGCTAAAGAGCTCAAACTTCTTTTGTAATGCCAACACATAACATGTAGTAACAATGTGACGAGTGTAAGAGATTAAAATCTGGAAAGTTCAGTTTTGAAAACCACTAAACTGATATGGTTGACCGCCCAATCTTGAAAATAGGTCGTCCCCACCTGCGGGCTGTGAAGGAGTGAATCCAGACCTACCAAGACCGGATCCTGATCCCATAGCTCTCCCCATGTAATATGATTGCGGAGGACCTTTCTCCTTTTCATCTGATCCATCACTCAATCCGCCTACAATCCCAACATCAGTTAGGGACACTTTCTTGGCTGCAAAACGACACAAAACTTGCGTCATTGACTTACAAGGAACAGGGAGTGGATTGAACGTGATAAGTAGGTGATTTCAATTCCAGGCTTAGATTGCATGTCATTCGTAAAAGCATAATTAAATAAGTCCATACAAACAGATGAGAACAAGGGGGTAGTGGATGAAAACAAAGGTAATTCCACAAATATGTAATCTTAAGGCAAAGTCCAGTGCAACAGCAAAAAAGGCAGAAATCCTTTGGAAAAAATAGTGCATGCATAACGGATGTACTCGAACAAGCCAAAGATCCTAGCAACTTATCAGATAATATTCCATTAAAAACCTGTTAAGGAAGTCAAAATAATAAACTTACGAGCAGATATATTGAGATCAATCAACCCACGGCTCAGCGAATCTGCCCAAATACCAGACTTCACCTGGAAAGCATCCTTTTTAGGAGGAATGTTAGACTCTGGTAAAGGGTTCCCAGCCATTTTATCTTGACTGCCATCACTGCCAGGAACTTTTGAGTGCTGTTCAGATACTGAATCAGAATGAGAAGTAAATTCACCAAAAAGATCAGATCCATCAAAATTATTGAGAGGAACAGCAGCGAAGGGATCAAAATCAACAGAGCTATTATTTTTAGGACCAGAGCTCTCTAACTTGCTGTCTGGTTGCACAACAGGTTCAGAAACAGAAAGCAAGTCAACTGTTGCAGTAACTGAGGATGAAGCCGGCTGGGTAGCAAACAGATCAACCTCATTCTGTACAAACAATCACCAATAAATAAAAAGGGGTAAAAACTCACTTAATACTGATCAGAAAAACTTAACACTGAAGGAACAAACAAGAAGAAAAGCAATCCCATGAGTAAAAAATTTTAAAACTAGACTACCAATTGCAATAATCAATTTTAAAAACAAAATTGCACTCTGCTTTTGATAAATTGCACATTCTAGCAAACTTTTGCATGTTTCTACCAGAATGATACCCTTCAGCATGTCATAATATGTAAAATGAAACTGACATAATTATTTATACCAAGAAACTGACATGACAGAAATACAAGGCAGTTGGGTAATCAGTCTAGTTGAGCAATATACTAGAGCAAACGGCAACACTTCCCCCTTTTGGTCCATCAATGATTATGGAAGGGAAGGGTATAGAGCTCAGGACGGGACCTATCTCTATTATCAATAGATACATGGGCTACTAAAAGAGTAGGCCATTGGACAAAGATATTGAACTGCAACACTGAAATTAGTGGAATAACATCTAACCTTGGATTGAGAACTAGCTCCTTGGTCCGAATGAGGCTCTGCTGATACAAAAGCTGTATCTGCAAAGAGATCAACTTCTGACATACTGCTCGTCGGAGGCTTTTCAGTGGGAACAGAAGTTGGTGCATCCATAAGGTCACCAATCAAATCTTGTCCAAATAGATCGACCTGATTAGAGCTTCCAGCTGAAGCCTCTGTTAGGGAAAATGAAATAAAATAATACATCAATATACAACCTCAAGAAAAGGTAAATCAATCCTGAAAACAAATATAAAAACACTGCGATTATAGCACAATGCAGCCATGTCTGCCTGGATAAAATGTTCAAAGAAATGTGATCAAGATACACCAGAAATAATAACAAAAATGTGAACTTCAGTGAATTCCAACAAAATTTGAATTGCAAGAAACATTTCTATATGAAGTAATTTAAGGAAATCATAAACGACAACATAGAAGACATCGCTTCAGAATACTTACTAGCAGTAGATGTTCCTCTGGGATCAAAATCATCAAAATCGTTGTCATCGTTCACAGCTACACTTGAACTTTGAGAGTGAGCTGAACTGTACTTATCATTGTTGGTTACCTTAGTAGATGACTTTGATACTCTTGATGTAGATGACTTTGATACTCTTGATGACACACTATCCTTATTTTGGCTGAGGCAAACATTTTGAAAGAATAAGTTTTGAGGAAGTAAAATGCAGCTCATTCATAAAGGCAAAAAAGGTGTAGTGATCAAAGGCTTTATCTATGTCCTGTCAGTGAGTATGAGATTTATTGTACTACGCATCAGCAGCATCCCTTTATAGATTACTTTAGAACACTACCTTTTAAGTTATATTCGTTTTCCCAATTCCATTTCTCTATTAACTATACTCCTCCAGAAATTTCAAAAAATCAAAACATACGCTTGATAAAATGGATACTGAAAAGCTTTGGTCAAATAAAAATAAAAATGACAACTAGCTCACTATTTCAAATTTATTCAGAGTGGTTCTGTGCTCTAAATATTTCTCATTTTAAACCAACATTTTTCCTCTTAACAAGAATTAACATCTGCAGAGATCCTTTATGATTTAGACTCCAAGTTCTGTCTAAGAACGTCTATAGAAGTCCCAATAGTATTTAAGCTACCAGAAGATAAGAAAAGTACACACACACACACATACTCACGTAAGTGTGCGTGATTGTAATTTGAAATAACCATTCACATAAATCATGTCACTCATAAGCTATTAACAAATGATAATCTGCACTATTCAAGTTTAAAAAAATCCTTTGAATACTTAGAAAGAACAATTTAAATAACACTTGCTCAGAAACTAAAATTACCTAGATGACAGGACACAAGTTCTGGCAAGGGATAAACTCTAGGATACGTAAATTATTTATAAAGCATAATATTTGCAGGTTATGCCCCACCTGACAGAGCGTGTACCCTTCTTGAAGGAGCTTTCTTGTTTGTCACTTGAGAACCCATGGCTTGATTTTGCAGGGGACGAGGCGGATCCAGACTTATATGTAATGCCAGTAGAAGAAAGTCCAAAGTACCTTATTAAGCAATATAAACAATTTACTTTACTGACAATCAAACTTAAAATAGCATACAGACATAGATAACTTCATTATCTATGGGATTAAACTAATGATAAATTTCATTTACTTGTCACGGTTTGCAGCAGCCTTATTTCTGACTTCTTGTATCTTTTCTCTATTATTCAAAAGGGCCACTATGGTTTCTGCCTTCTTCCTGACATTGAGTCCCATGTCCTTTCCATTGGGTTCAACATATTCAAAGCTAGAAAGTGCCTTTACCAATACAAAGTAAATGGTAATTATGTGAGATAATGACAAGCAGTGTTGCTGAAAATTACTGGGAAAATTAGCTGAAGTCTAGAGGATTGTCCTTACAGAGATCTGAAAAGTATGCTCCACAATGTCATCAACAGCACGTTCAGATCCATGTGCTACCAAATACTCTATAACAGCTAGTGCCTAAACCAGAAGTAGCTTCAGGCATTGACACACAGAAAAGTAGCATGTAATATGAACAGACTTAGGAAATAAAGGGCCCCCACAACTTTATAATTTTAAGCAATAGCACAATTATGTGGTAAATGTTACCTTATAAACATAACGCCAGTCCTTTCCAGTTTCACCCAATCTTGTCCAAAGGACGTTCATGACCATTTGACATTCAGTACTGGAATTTATATCAGAATAAATCAACTAAGATATGAAGCAACTTTCACCAAATTTTAAAATTAAAAAAAATATATATATAAAAAAAAAAATCTCATTTGAAGAGTATTATAAGTAGAAAAAATTCAGAAGTATACAATTTTTTGGTAGCCTGTGCAATCTCAGCCAGCGCAGAACCATGAGGACCCCAGGGTTCATTATCAGTAGCATCCAAAACCTAGATTATGGATAGAAAAAAACAAAAAAAAATCAATTAATAACACGAATAAAACTGAAATTGTAAGGAGAAATTTATCATTCGTATACTTAGACAATTCTGGGAACTACTTGAGTCTGAGTCTAGGGACAGAATTTGAGGGCCAAAACCCACCATTTGTCCTATAAAAACCCTACTTGCAATACCAAGTTAAATAAGAGGCAGAAGCTAGATTAGCAAACTTCGAAATCAATTCCTGATCTAAGAACAGGTAGAAAGACGTAATTTAGTTGCTTCACATTGAACAATATTATGTTACAACTGAAGCTCAAAATCTAAGCATCATACTCTTACATCTCCATCATTAGAAGATTTTCGTTTTTGAGGTTATAACATTACTGCAAACTGTGAAACTAAGACTACATTTGAAAGTCACCGCTAACATAGAAACAAACATTTTCCAATTCCACGATGAAAGACCGGCACTAGCAGCAAATCGCGGATGTTCTTCAATCTTCCCACCTTCCCTGACGGAGGGACGTGAAGAGAAGCAAAATTCACAACCACTCCATCATAAAACCGGTGTTAATAAGACTGGTGGGGGAAAAATCCACCAGCGCTCTATGGACTGGGGTATGCAGAATATACAATTAAGAGTTGGATTTAAACACTTGACAATTAGTTTTTTACCTTCTGTTCGATTTCGGGAACTTTGAGTACCTTCAGGTTCACCTCTCTCTTTCTGTTGCAAAGTTAATTGAAATAAAGAGATTAAAAATCGCAGCATACCGAAAGGGAAGAATAAAAACCAGCCAAACGAGGAGAATATGAGCTCACATTTCTCGAACAGTTTGATCGAAGACCTTAATGAAATCCATGGTGGATCCGAAAAGATTATATCGAAAAGAAGCAGATCAACGAGACCAAGATGTCGTAGATCTGAAATGGTCCAGAAGGGTGAACGTGTAATTGCAAGAAACTCGATGCCGTAGGAACAATGGAAGTTGAAGCCGGATTAGATCGGAAAGAAAGCGTTCGCGGTTTTTCAATCCGAGAGCGAAGGAGAACGGAGATGGAAGGCCAGGCTGTATTTCATGTTTGGGACTGCCCTTCGTTTCCCCTCCTTTTTTTTAAGGGTGAAGGTGCATATTTACCAACCAACAATTAGAGTTGGACCATCTGACACAATAAACTATTTGAGGTATCTTATGTACAAAAGAACAATTAAAAGGGTCCAATTTTCACAGCACCGTTAGATAGCAAAAAACGTCCGTTAGCTAGCAATTTTCACACGTGTTTGCTCTTCCAAATGACCCGACAGTGAAAGATGTAATTGAGTTTTTTAGCCTGAACGAAGAGAAGAGGGGAGACCAGAAAACGCGATCCTGAGAAGAAGAACGAAGGGCGAAAACGCAATCTTGGCCGAATCGACATCAAGGAACCCGAAAGTATGAGCGATTCTCCGAGATGGGGTGATTGCGATCGTGTTTGGCTGAAATCGTAAACCAATCGCGCATTCTATTTGATTATCGACAGTGGCGCTAGGGTTCAGATAGCTGCAATTTCTTCACAGGTAACAGACGATTTTCAAAGTCCCAAGTATACATTACCTCAATTAATATACATTACCTCAATTAATATCAATGTGGGCATGTGAATCTCACGTTGGTTGATGAGTATAGTTGTCTGTTGGTTTGATGGAAGAACCGGTCCGTTCGCTCTCGGAAGTTTTTTGGATCCACATGCGCTTTTAATCTTCACCAGCCTTTCAAAATTGTCATTGAAGCACACTTTTACATACACTTGACCTTCTTTATAGCCATCGTCTTTGTATTTCAAAAAGGACCTCCTCGGATTCTTGGACACAAATGGGGTCACATAATCATACAACATTTTAGATTGAGTTTTGAGGTTCTTTTCCACCGCACCTCTGATGCTGCAAGAATTTGATTAGCCAGCATAAAAACAACCAACCTAGAGCGGCTGAAGGTCAATTAATTAAAGGGTGAAGGTGCATATTTACCAACCAACAATTAGAGTTGGACCATCTGACACAATAAACTATTTGAGGTATCTTATGTACAAAAGAACAATTAAAAGGGTCCAATTTTCACAGCACCGTTAGATAGCAAAAAACGTCCGTTAGCTAGCAATTTTCACACGTGTTTGCTCTTCCAAATGACCCGACAAAGAAAGATGGAATTGAGTTTTTAGCCCGAACGAAGAGAAGAGGGGAGACCAGAAAACGCGATCCTGAGAAGAAGAACGAAGGGCGAAAACGCAATCTTGGCCGAATCGACATCAAGGAACCCGAAAGTATGAGCGATTCTCCGAGATGGGGTGATTGCGATCGTGTTTGGCTGAAATCGTAAACCAATCGCGCATTCTATTTGATTATCGACAGTGGCGCTAGGGTTCAGATAGCTGCAATTTCTTCACAGGTAACGGACGATTTTCAAAGTCCCAAGTATACATTACCTCAATTAATATACATTACCTCAATTAATATCAATGTGGGCATGTGAATCTCACGTTGGTTGATGAGTATAGTTGTCTATTGGTTTGATGGAAGAACTGGTCCGTTCGTTCTGGAATTTTTTGGATCCACTGCGCTTTTAATCTTCACCACCTTTCAATTTGTCATTGAGGCACACTTTTACATACTCTTGACCTTCTTTATAGTCGTCGCCTTTGTATTTGAAAAAGGACCTCCTGATTCTTGGACACAAATGGGGTCACATAATCATACAACATGTTAGATTGAGTTTTGAGGTTCTTTCCACCGCACCTCCGATGCCGCAAGAATTTGATTAGCCAAAGATAAAAACAACCAACCTAGAGCTACCGAAGGTCAATTAATTAAACTAGTGATTAGGCATCAAATTTTTGACAAATTTTTGACTTCTTACCAAAGATATAAGTATCTCTTGATCACTTAAAATCTGCAACCTAGAATTTGATTAGCCAAAGATATAAGTATCTCTTGATCACTTAATATCTGCAATGTGTGACAAATTTTGATTTCTTACCTTGTGCAGCGTTGATGGGGATAAAGGCAAAGGCGTAGCTGGTTCCGAAGAGGACACGGGGCCGTGTTGAGAGGAACGATGAGGTACCGGAAATTACTCCTTGAGTAAGCCGAGGAAGGTAAGTGAAGTTGTTTCGTTGAGAAACAAATTATTAGAACCTTTACATAAGGTCGGGTCAGGGGGAAGATGAGCTTGATGGTGATTATATAGAAGAATTAGGTGAGTTAGATGATGTAGGTGACTTAAATGATATAGGCAAGCTTAGAAGACCCTCCATTGAACCAAAATGTTGGTGAGACAGGGCGGATGATTCGACATTGATGATGACACTTTATGGGAGAATCATTGTCGAATCTTCTCGAGAGGAAGATAGTTTAGATGATGATTATGAAATACATGAAGACACCGAGGTTGTTGATGAGGAAGAGGATAATTTAGACTATGGTGACCCCGTAGAAGAGAGGCCGAGGTTAAGTCAATTGGATGGGTCCGAAAGAAGGCCCTATTTCACGGTGGGAATGACATTCTTGGATAAAGGTGAGTTGAGGAGGGCTATTGACAAGTATGCTATTGACAATGGGGTTTGTGTGAAAGTAGTTAAGAGTGAGAAGAAAATGGTAATTGCAACTTGTCAAGAGGGCCGCCCATTTAGGTTGTATGCATCTAAAGATAGGGTTGGAGTTGGCTACATTTTGAAAACACTTGTTCACGAACATATGTGTGCTAGGGTTTATAAGAATCCAAGAGCAAGTGTGAGATGGCTAGCTGAACATTTTAAGGAAAAAGTCCAAGACAATCCTCAATATAGTACAAGTGAGATGAAGAAGGAGGTTGAGCGCGACTTGAAACTTTTTGTGAGCAAATATAAGTGCAAGAGGGCCAAACGGAGAATAATGCAAGACATGGAAGGGGGTTTTGTAGACGAATTTTACAAATTAGAAGCCTATTGCAATGAGCTCAAAGTGTCAAATCCTGGATCCGATGTAAGTGTTGAATTAAGTCCTAAGCGTTAGATCAAGGCAGAGGGTTTTTAGAAGAATGTACGTGTGTTTTAATTCATCGAAGGTATGAAATTCTTGTGAACTATTCGTTTCTTATCAATTAGTTTGCATAATATATTGTGCTTTCACTCTATATTATCTTGGCTTTCTTGGTTTTGTATTAGGTTGGGTGGAAAGTCAGATGTAGGCCATTTATTGGACTTGATGGTACTTTTTTGAAAGGGAAAGCTAGAGGGATTTTGTTGACCGCAGTGGGCATAGATGCAAATGATAGTATGTACCCAATAGCTTTTGGGTTGACCGATAAGGAAACTACTGATAATTGGACTTGGTTCCTAGAGTGGCTTAGAGTGTCTCTTCAACTTGACGAAGGTGGTAAAGTAACAATTATGTCCGACATGCGTAAGGTAAAGTGATAATTATGTCTATCAATTATGTTCCCTTTGTTTGATAATTATTCTACACATAAAGAAGCTAATTGTTTCGTACATGCATAGGGGTTGGCACACGCCGTCACCGGCGTCCTACCGATGGCCGAACATAGGTCGTGTGCAAGGCATATTTATGCCAATTGGAGCAAAAATGGAGGGGACATGAGTTGAAGAAGAAATTTTTCACTTGTGCCTCGGAGCACCTACAAGGAACAACTTAATGACAACCTTAAGGCAATGGAGAAGGTTAATAAGGCAAAGCAATGTTGAGCGGTAAGTTACCCCGTCCATGGTTGGGTAAGAGCGTACTTTACAAACCGATGTCTCTCTATGGTTGTAGACAACAATGTAAGCGAGAGTTTTAATGCGTGGATATGTGAGTGTCGTTATTTCTGTAATTAAGATGTTTGATGGCATTAGGCTTAAGTTGATGGAAAAATGGGCAGCTAGTGATCATATTGTTAGCACTTGGAAGGGTAACTACAGCCCTAAATGTCTTGACTTGTTTGAGACGAATAGGTACTTGGCTACCCAATGTAGGGTTTTCTTTAATGGTGACGATGGGTATGAGGTGATTGAGGGGAAGGATAGGCACTCAGTACAGATGGATAGGAAAACATGCACTTGTAGAGCATGGGATTTAATCGAATCCCATGCCAACATGCCATATGTGCGATGTACCATGCCAAGGTGGACCCCATTAGTCAAATTTCACAATTTTACCATAGGGAAACATTTGTTGCGAGTTATAGAACAAAATTTCAACCAGTGAGGGGTCAACAATTTTGGCAGACACACAAGTACCCTCCAATGCTACCCCCACCTGTATGTAAACAAGCTGGCAGACCTCCAACAAAAAGGAAAAGGACTGAAGAAGCACAAAGAAGACGCAACATATCCACTGCCAATACAAGTCGAGCATCCGATGTTAATGCTTCGCACCTCCGGTTGTGGAGAAATTAAGCAAAAAGGGACAACTATGAAGTGTAGCTTCTGTAGGAAAGAGGGACACAATAGAAGCACTTGCAAAGAGGTGCATTATTATTTTTACTACCTTGAATTATTATTTTTACTACCTTGTATTACTACCTTGTAGCTGCTGATAATTTCACTCTGTGCTGTTGGAAATTTCTGTCTGTGCTGTTGATATATCGTGTCTGAGACTTTGATTAATGGTTTAGTTATAGTGTTGGAAATTATTATCGCTTACCTAGTGGTGCTGTTGATAATTTACTTTTGGGTCTCTGCTGAAATTTATGTCTGTGCTGTTGATATTTGGTCTCCATTAGTGATTTACATTGTGCAGATTTGTGTAACCCATAGGGGTTATTTCCTGAGTAATCTGATTGCCTTTTATATATGCATAACTTTTCAGGCCCCACCCTCGAACAAACCTCATCCTGGACGGAAGAGAAGAACACCTAATCCATGTGGTACAAGTCAACAATCTTCATGCTCACCTTCCCAACAAACACCACAAACCACAAACCACTCTGAACCTTGCAACCAATCAAGCAGAAGGACTCCTATACACAAATATGGATTTGGAATAATGGTAGACGAAGACACTGGTAGAAGTGTTTACAATGTGAGGTTTATGTAAACATTTCATTGTGGTTGTTAATTCTGATTTTTTTTCCAATCTGTATTGATCTGTTCATTTTGTCCTTGAAATTTCCCTAGCCTGGCTTAAGTGATGAACAGGTAATTGATGAGGGAACACCTCCCCTGTTTGACCACAATGCCAGCCCTGAAACGAGATTTGCAATACCAAATGAGAAAGAAATCAGAAGATCTACATCTGCAACGTTGTCCTCCCAGGAAGGTTCCAGGAAGATTGGCTTCCCATCCCATACTGATTTGCCATCGCAAGCACAACCACCTGGATTGCAAAGGAATGGGCAACCAAGTATTAGTGGTGTACAACTCAGAATACAAAGCCAAGAGATTATGTCAAGACGAAGATCGCAACTACAACAACAAAGCGATCAAATGAAGCACAAGAATATGCCTAGCTCCAGCAAGTAGACTTGTTTAGATGGCTGTTTTTTGTTGGGTGATTTCTTTTGGTATATATGTAAAATCACCAAACTTTATGTAACCTGAAAGCAAGCAACCAACACTGTACTTGTTTTGTGTTTGGTCTCATGACCAACTTTTTGCCTTTGTGGAATTAGGATCCCTTTGTATTTATTTCGATCCAAACATATTGGAATCAGTGTATATACTTGCTTGTATATTTTGGCAGGTGTAAATGAAATATATCTTCTTTATCATTGTTCCTATTCTTGTTTGTGTTGATATGTGCATTCTGTACAGATTGTGCATTATGTATATCATTGTTCCTATTCGTTAGGTTATGGCATATTGTCATAATATATTGGTGCATTGCTTAGATGGCTGTTTTTGATGCATAGTCACTGTACAGATCATTTAGCTGTCTAACTTTGCCATGAACTAAGTTTAGGAATATAGAGATTTTTCCATTAACCTAAGCAAAACAAGGTACACACATTTTTGCATCAACCTAAAAAAAACAAACTTCTTACATATAGCTACATCTTCAAATACAATACACACAACCAAACACATGTTACAAACAACAATGATATCACTACTTTAAACTTCCTTTCCCCCTTCCTAAGTTCCCCATCATATAGCTCATGTCTGCGTTTAAGCTTTCTCAAATCAGTGTGTATTGCATCAAGCTCTTCACTCACTCTTTGCCCATGCTCTGTTCTTCGAAGGAAAGAATTTTCATCATATAATCTGTCAATGTCGTTTAGTAGCTCCTTAATCACAGTGTTTTCCCTCTCACCGAATTCGTCATCATGCCAGGCAAAGAACCCGCAGCCCCCATCCTGTATGAAAAAATATGCATCAGATAAAATTTTACAAACCTTCATATGCAAAAATTCAATTTTCAATAGCCAACTTAGAACTCATTTATCCCCACTTAAATCTAGTTCCCTTAAAATTGACATTTGAACTATAATTGTTCATGTATTATTTCAAGGGTGAAGGGGCACACACCCAATAAGCAGAATACATGATACTGAGTTTTTTTTTTTTTTTTGGTATAAACGATCACTTAATCAAAATGAAGATAAAGGAGTTGGGGATAAATGAGTTGTAAGGTATCCACAAGTAGCTTCGAATCAGATTCACAAATAATTTGAATCGAGCAGTGTGGCCAACTCCCAAATACCCAACTGAGTAGAATCTACTAGTGTCATTGTGGGCAACCAATGAGCAGAATCAAAGAGTAGTGTAGAATCGAGCAGAATCGAAGAGTGTAGTGTGAACCTTCGACCTGGTAGTAGTATGGGCATCCGTAGAACCTTCGACCTGGGTTGCCGTCCGTCCACGCCGTCCATCTCGAAGCCACCATTCTGTGATAACAGTACCTTCTCGGAGGTTCATAATCATCCTCACGACTGGGTTGTCGAAGAAGGACCACCCTCCGCCTGCTTCTTGCCGTCGAAGATGAAGAAGATGATGCGTTTGTAGATCTCCGTCGCATTTTCGCCCTTCGTTCTTCTTCTCCGGCCTTTGTCTGACCGCGACGTTGTCTTCCTCTTTCTTCGTTCGACGAAGATGAAGCAAAATAAAAGAAAAAAAAACTCTTCCTTCTAAAATTCACCAAGAGCAAACACGTGTCTGGGTAACGGACGTTTTTTTGCTATCTAACGGTGCTGTGAAAATTGGACCCTTTTAATTGTTCTTTTGTACATAAGATACCTCAAATAGTTTATTGTGTCAGATGGTCCAACTCTAATTGTTGGTTGGTAAATATGCACCTTCACCCTTTTTTTAACTTAGTTTTAACTATTTGCCTGGTAATCTTTGTTTTAATGGCTTATTAGCTATAATCGTTAAAAACTCGTTTTATCACCACGATTTTACGTTTTTATGATTTTTTTTTTTATTAAAACGATTTTACTAATTTTCTAAACGCTTTTTGTGTTTTTAAGTTTTTACTGCGTTACGATTTTACGTTTTACGATTTTTCATTCTCCTTCTGTTTTCAGGTAAAATCTACGTTTTCACTACCATGGCTACAAGGATCATTATGTAATGGGTTAAGTTGCGATTTGGCAAATAAATTATTGGCTCAGGAGCGTCCAACACAATTAATAGACCAAAAATACCAACCAACTTTTAAAAAGGTGCGCCAACATCTAAATTTTGAAACCACAGTTTTGTGGTTTGCCAAACATGAGTTCACATTTAAATTTCACATAAAATATATTTTTGGTCTCTTAACTTTATAAAGTGTATTTTTGTCATATGTTTCTAATATTGTTAATTTTTATAAAGGAAAATATTGACAAAGCAAATTTAAGTGATGACTGTGTGGCATACAAAGCATATTTAAGTTCTAATTTTAAATATAATATATATAGATCATTAAAATAAAATAAAATCATTGCCAACCAACAAGACCAAGGTTTTGCAATTTATATTATTAAACTAATATATTTATATTATTAAACCAATATTTTGTAATATGAATGAGATTTGATATTGACTACTTCATTAAGTTTTTAGATATTTTTTAATTTACACATATTTTAAGTTTAAAATTGATAGCATTTAATTATACAACTATCACATAAGTTACACTGTGATTACTTGAGTTTGTTGCGTCAACATCTTTCATCAAAAACACTCATGATGTTAGAACTATAGGACTAGAAGTATACTTTATAAAGTTAAGGGACCAAGTATATATCTTATATAAATTTAAATGACTAAAAGTATACTTCAATTTTAATTATAACGATGTGTGACATCAAGTTTGCAAAATAATAAAATACTCCCTCCTTTTAAACTATAGAGCAAGCAGGATCTAGTTATAAACAGGGACGGACACTTAATGGGGGGCTAGGGGTGGCCCCCGCCCCCTAAAATTATAAAAAAGAACCCACATTTTTAGGAAATCTCATTTTAGACTTATAAAAGTTTCAACATTTTCACTTTAGTCTCTTCTAATAGTTTCATAAAGGTACTAAAGTGAAAATGTTTCAGGCTGAAATGTGATTTTCTAAAAATGTGGGTTCATTTCTATACTTTTTGCCCTTCCTAATTCTAATTGTTGGGTTCGTCCCTGGTTATAAGTAGGCTTTCAAATCATCACATACTCCCTCCTTCCTAAATATAAGATGGAGTTAATTTTTTTGGAGAAATTACGAAAACTAAATAAATTACTTAATCATATCATATCTTGTGCATCGTTAGATTATATATGGGATTATAAGTTTGGTAAAATAGTTTGAAGAAAAAATGACAAATATAAATATATTAAAGTAATTTAATTAGTTTTTTTTTATTACTCCAGAAAAGTTGACTATGTTTTATATTTAAGACGGGAGAGGGTATCTTGTTTATAAAATAAGTTATTGTCGGATACTAACTTATTTATAAAATAATTTACACTTCATCCATGGGGCATGATTAAGATTGTCAAACTCGCGAGTTTAAATAAACTCGTTACAGTGACGTAAACTCATAATAGTTTACTTTTATTATGAAATAGATATTATTAGTATATAATTAAATAATTAAAATACAAAAGTGACAACAATTTGATTTAAATATATTTTAAATTCAAATAATTAAAATTAAATCCATCAACATTCATCATTTATCATATTTAACAACGAAATTTCTATAAAATTTATATATAAAGCCTACGAACATGATCAAATAAAAAAAGTTAACATGAGTTTAAAAGTAAACCAACATAGTTTTGTAAGCTAAAAACATAAAAATGATAAACTCGGTATATAAACTCGTAAGTTTAACTGAGTTTATAATTGACACAAGTTTACCATTAACTTGACTTATTTTTATAAGCTATAAACGTAAAAACAGTAAACTCAGGGAAAGTTTAACAACAATTATGACCTCATTATTGGTTGACCATTGATTGTGCAAGTACATATAGAGAAGTCGCTTTCTAATGTAATGGAGCGATGGTGTATATCAATCATCAATCAATCAACCATTAGCTGTTAACTATTAAATTTAACTAATATTCTTAAAAGCTTATAATACCCGATTTAAAATAGGTCGGATTAGATTCACCAATTAATAAATACATAAAATTAATTATTATTTCATAATATTTTTTATTTCCTTAATTTATATTTGATCATATATGATTGATTAAGTAATTATATTTGAAAATGATTTAATTATATATTAAATTTATTAATTGCCTTCATTTCTTAATTTCCCCAAAACATTATCCATGCTATAAAAAATGATAGAACAAGATCCATTTAAAATCATGCTTAAGGGATTCCTTGGTTCAGGCTGAAGAAACAATGTTATTCAATCATTATCAAACTGAATATACCTAATCAATCATATTTCATAATTAATGATAATGATTATTATTGATTCTTACATTTTTCTTATTTCCCACTTTCCTCAAACCGCGGGTACATATTCACAATAACCATATTTAATATATTTCAGGTATCCATTCGAAAACAGTAAACCATTTGTGTAAGGGTAAAAGAGCAAAAATACACATGTATTTTACCCTCGGGAGCGCTCAGCACCATATGCTTTTTTTGGGAGCAAAAATACACATGAACTTTCAAAACCAGTGCAAAAGTACCATCACTGTTAAATTGTATTAACTGACGTTAGTAGCAATGTGAAAATACCAAAATGTCCCTAAACTCAAAAAAAAAAAAGGAAGAATGACAAGAACGAAGAACTATCGTGAGGATCTTGAGAATGAGATGCTAATCTCAAAGCCACCGTCGGGATCTCTCTGTTTCTTCTGGTTACTGAAGTCAAACAAAGAACGTTACTGAAGTTGAGCAAGCCGGTTGCACAAACTTCTCAGGTATAAAAGATGAGAGCAACCAGGCACAAATACACTATAAGAGTTCTCCAAAAAATAGCAGAGTCAAACAAATACATGGGTGAGACAAAATTCCAGGATCTTATGCAAAACCTAAGCCGATCATCTGTTCGATGACAATAATCAAGAGAAGAGCAACGATTTTTTTTTAACTAAGAGACCGAAAGCTCAAGTGCTGGACAACAATTTCACATAACCGATTCAAAACCCAAAACCGATTAAAAGAAACAGAAACGGTGCAAACCGAAAAATGAACTATGTACGATTTGTGCCTCTTCAATTGATTTCTGGAAAAAACTCACTTCTCAATTGATTCAAAACCCAAATCACAGACGTTTGAGCAAACCAAAAATTAGGCGACGAACCAGAAATTGCCAGAACAAACCAGAAGATTAGCGGAGGAACCAGAAATTGCCCCAAATCACAAGTGTCGGAGAAAAAACGCTGAGCAAGAGAGAATTTGCCAATAAATGAAAATCACTAACCAAGAGGAAGCGAGGAACACAAGTATCATCGAATCGCTCCTCAAGATCTCTGATTCAGTGGACAAGTCGACGGCAATTCACCATTTGGGATGAGCTAAGATCGAGCAAGACCAGTCGAACCCGGTTTGGACCGATTCACGCCGACGGTGGCAATTAGTCGAAGGCTCGACGGCGGTGTTGAGTGTAGGGCGGAGCTCCGATTCCCATCCCCTCTCTCGTTCGAAGTGTCACGGCCACATACACCGCTCACAGTCACGAATCTTTGAAGAACGATGGAAGGTTCAATGGAGGTCGGTGATAGGGATCTCCAAGCTTTAGAATCGCGAAGCTTCCTCTCTGGCTCTGAAACACTGGCATCGTCTCTTCTCCAAGCGATGAGAATGGCGGAGAAAGCGAAGTTAGAAGTGGGTATGAAAAGAGAAGTTGTTTGGAGCAGGATTTGACGAAGAGGGAGAGGGGGTAAAGTTGGCAATTACAAAAGGTGTGACTTTTTTTTTTTAAAATAGCGTGGGGCCCACCTTGAGACTAACGTCAGTTAAGAGGATTTAACGGTGTGTGTATTTTTGGTCTACTTTGAGAGCTTATGTGCATTTTTGCCCCTCTGGAAAGCATATAGTGCTGGACGCTCCCGAGGGTAAAGTACAAGTGTATTTTTGTTCCTTTACCCATTTGTGTAATTATAAAATAAAAACTAAATGTCTATAATAAAATAGTAGACAAGTTTAATAAGTTATTGCTTTTCCTTTACTGGCAAGTTTTAATATTTTGATTCCGCTATATCATAACACTATTAGTTTTTTTCTCCTTATTATCCAAAAACAATTTCAGACATTTTGTCCCCATTGATATTCAAATTAATTCTATTTAATTTTAAGCCCAAACCCCATGTGTTTATTATCAAGTCAACATATTTTAAAAACAAAATCACCTAACATTTCTAGGTATAATACTCCCCTCGAGGAACGCACAGGCTGATATTGATATACCGCACTTAGGCTTGGTTGGAAGGATCCAAAACTTAAGTTTTAGAAACAAAATCTAGGTTTTGACAAAAGTTTACCAAACACTCCAAAATTGTTCAGAAGTTATTATGCATCAAAACCTATGTTATAAAAACAACTATTCTTTTTAGATTTTTCTCTTTCCTCTGCCATCATTAGTATTTTTTCAGTATCAGTCAGTATTTTTAAATATTTTTTTAGCACCCTTCCTATCCTGAAATCATTTTTCAATATCATAAAGCAATTTTTCAAGATCACGAAGTATTTTTCAGTATCCTTAAGTATCTTTTTAGTACCCGTTAATACCCTGAATATTTTTTCAAGATCAGCCATTATCCCGAAATATTTTTCTTAATATCCTAACATAAATTTTTAGGACCATGAAGTATTTTTTTCAATACTCTGAAATAGTTCATGATTTTAAAAATTTATTTTAGGATATTAAAAAATATTTCAGGGTAATGATTGATGTTGAAAAAATATTTCAGGGTACTGAAAGGTACTTAATACTGACTGGTACTGGAAAAATATTTTTCATGGTCTTAAAAATTTATTTTTGGGTATGGACTAATCTTATTAACGGGTACTAAAAAGATACTTAAGGATATTGAAAAAGTACTTTATAATCTTGAAAAATTATTTAGGGTAATGACTAATCTTTTAGGGTACTAAAAAAATATTTAAGAATACTGACTAGTATTAAAAAAATACTGATAATGATAGATTTGATAGCTTTTTACAAAACCTTGGTTTTAATGCATAAAGCTTTAGCTTTTTACAAAACCTTGGTTTTAATGCAAAAAGCTTTTGGGCAATTTTTGGAGTGTTCAACAAACTTTTGTCAAAATCTAGGTTTTGATGATATTCCCTCTGGTCCTTATTATAACACACCAATTGACATTTTTCTTAAACCAAGGAAGGGCAATTTAGTTATTAAAATAGTATTCAGTTGACAAATATTTCCATATTTACCCCTACATGCAAATTTTAAAATATTAAGAATATTATTTATCAAATTTACCATGTGTTCAGATTTCTCTCACTACTCCTTTCTCTCTCCCCATTCCCTTTTGAGTAACATCTATGCAACTGGTAATGCAAAAGATACTAACAGTGGCGCCATATTTATTTTGGGAGCTCTCTTTCTCTCAAACCATATTGACTGTGTGGCACCACTGCATATTTTTACACAGGTTTTTTGCAAACTTTCATATTTTTGGAGTACTCCATTTTTCTAAGCTCTCTTTCTCTCAAGTGATATTGACAGTGGCGCCATTTGTTTTGTCTTTTGTTTTTAAAACGTTGCAAAAGAAGTCGTAGGTGAAGTATTTTTTTTTTAAACAAAGAGAGAGATGGCTGAGAAGTGAAAAAATCAAAGACAAGAAATAGAGTCGAAACGTTGGAAGAGGGAGGGGAGGAGGGGGAGAGAGACATTGGAAGACATAGAGACAGAGTGGAAAAGTTGAAACCATCATAGAAATGAATTAAAAGTTAATTTTTGGGGAGAGAAACATGCCTATTGGAAATGAAAAAGTGGAAGAAAAAATATTACAACAACACGTGAGGAGGGTTCTAATGCCTATTTGGGGGAGAGAGAAACATGTCTATTGGGAGTAAATGTTTAGATTGTAACATATGATAATTTACTACGTTTGAGAAGTATCAAGAGTGAGGGTAAAATGGAAAAAAACTCATATTTAGAGGCAGTTGTTGCCTTATAATAAGGACTAAAATATGTTAGCAGTTAGTGTCTTATAATAAGGACCAGAGGGAGTATCTTCTGGACAATTTTGAAGTATTTGACAAACTTTTGTCAAAACCTAAGTTTTAAAGTTAATCAAATATTATCATTTTTATCCAAAAACTGTTAGAAATTATGCCCTAGCAGGGCGTGGTAGACCAAGGATCACCTGAGTCCTTGGCCCGAGGGCCCAATTTAGAGGAGTAAAGTTGAGGCTTATGTACTCTCTAACTCCTCTCCAACTATCCAATGTGTGACTTCTATTCACACACACATTCCCTCTTCCTTTTTTTCATTTCCAACCTTCTTCGTATTCAATATCCATGGGATTATATCCTAAATTTCAACAATTTCTTCAATCTGGGTATTGCTCATCAATGACTTTATATATGAATCTTATTATAAAATTTTTTGTTGAGTATGAAAAACTATGAATATTGATGAAATTGATTTCAATTATTTGGATTTACAATATATTTAAATCAAATGTTTATAGTTTTTTATATGTTAATTATTTAATTATACACTATTAACACCTATTTATTGATAAAAAATAATTTTTATAAGTTTACAGTGCAAATTTACAATACGATTTGTCATTGTCAAGTTTAAACCTTGCAAATATCTACTCTATTTATCATCACAACTTCCTTTTGTGAGTCAGCTGGAAAAGATCCGGTAACCTCGAGGAGTATAGATTTGAAGTATTGTCCCTTCTAGGAGGCCTTAAGAAAAAAACAACCAAACCAGATGATTATAAAAAACATCCATAGTGGGAAGTATGGATTACAATTCTGTGTAGTGTGTGGGTTGTAATTTTTTTTGTCGTGTTATAATGCACACGGGCATTGAAGACCCATCTGAAAGGTTTGATCCTCGTAGAGATATTGATTTCATATGATGAATGATCCTCGAACATAAACCCAAGTCTGAGACATAATTCATGTTAATATAAACTCATAACTCTGATTTTGTGAAATTTTTACAGGCAACAAGGTTGAAGGAAGTGTGTCAGAGTGTGCAGTGATGCTGTGGTAGTGTCGAGGCTCCCTTTCGCTGCCCTTAGTTTCTTCTTTAATTTGGCGTGGTGGTAAGCTTCTGATACACTGTTTCTTGTTCTTCCACAAAGCCTCGAGGCAATGGCTAGGGGTGGAAATAGGTTACACTTTAGCTAAGTAAGTTTGGGTCTGCGACAGAAATCCAGAACCTGAGTCTGTATGTAGGTTTTTTTTAGGCCCGAGCGCCTGGGTCTTCAAAAGGCCTGGTAAGGCCTGAAGTCTATTTAAAGGCCTACTTAAAATGTAGGTCTTTCTATAGTCTTAAAGCATATGCATCTAAGTTCATTTATAATCCATCAAGTCTATTTAAATGCCTATGTTATGTCTAAAAAGTTTGAGGATCCATTCTCATATAAAATAAAAGAGTTAGTAAGTGAAATAAAAGAACATCTAGTGGCATCAATTGTTTGAAGAAGTATGAATAAGAAAAATCAATCATTTATTGACTAAGAAGATATATTTCTTAAAATCAACTAAGCACGACGAGTGACATGTAAAATTAGATTTTACCTTTTATTTTTCTTGCAGAAAATGAGACAAATTCCTCTTATCTAGATCATTTTCATTTGGGCATCACTAAAATAAACTTAATGCAATTTTTATGTTACATCAAATGACATAAATCAACGAAGGAGTAGTGAGCTAGCATTACCACCTTGAGCGATCAAAAAGAAGAGAAGTATATGTGATTAATTGATGAATGAAAAGGTTAAACTCATTGATAAATGGATAAATGTGAAATTTAAGGTTAAGAATAAGTTCTTAATTTTATAAATAATCTAAAAATTAATTTAGATTAAATTATATATAACTATGCATAATAAAACATTAAAAAAAAACTAAATAGGCCAGACATGTATGCCTGAAGGCTAGGCCTTTGAAAATTGGCCTGGCCTGTTTACCCAAATAGATCTAATAATAGGTCTAAGTCTGAGCCTAATCTATTTAGTAAATAGATCAGAATAGGTTTAAAGTAGATTAGGTCGTAAATTAGCTTATTTCGACCCCTAGCTATGGCAGACCATTTGAGCTAGTAAACAAGCTTAATACCAAACGGGCTAAAATCTGAATTCCACATTAAATTCCATTTCCACGTCCTCCAATCCCATCATACCCAATGGACCCATGTTCTTAATTCCCTGGATCAGTTTTGGAACTAAAATTGGGCCCGATGCATCAAGCGAAACAAGGGATTCATTGGACATAGTGGGAACGCCCCGTTCTTCACATGGCTCCAAGTATTGTGAGGAGTCTCGTTGACATTCACCATGCCACGATAGAGAAAGCGGCGGACGCAAGAGTTTAATCGGTGGATAATCTATAAATATCTTTATAAACACTCTTTAAACCCAGAAACATGTCCTAACCATGATAAGTAAATTACTGAGACTCAACTTACGTAAACTTTTACATCAAGAAAAATGGGTTGATCCCAAACTTGTTTTTAGATTTTTGACTCCGGACGCACAATCAAATACCACATAGTGTTTGCCATGTTGGAGTTAGGGGTGAAAATAGGTCAGGCTAAGCCAGACCTCACCCTTAAAGGGCCAGACCTGTTATGTAAGGAAGTGGCCTGAGTCTAACCTGTGGCCTGTTAAGAGGCCTGTATTTTTTACAGGCCGAAAACAGGTCAAATGGAAACAGGCCTACAGTATACAGGACGATAACAGGCCTAATGTAGACAGGCCGAAAACAGGCCTACAGTATACAGGCCTACAACAGGCCTAATGTAAACAGGCCGGAGGGATATTAATTAATGTTTTTTATATAAAAAAAAATTATTCTTAACAAGTCGGCCTGTCAGGCCTATTTGGAGGCCTAGGCCTAGCCTGTTAAGACAAAACAGACCTTAAAATAGGCATTGGCTTGGCCTTTTAGCTTGACAGGCCAGACCTGATCAGACTTTTAACAGGTTAGGCCACAGGCCTCTGACCTATTTTCACCCCTAGTTGGAGTCTCCCTTGGATATTGAATTTGCATCGCTGCATAAAAAGATATGAGCGCCAATGCGAGCCCATTGGTTTATCTATATCTTATAATTCGTCGATTTTTAATATATGATATATTTATTAATTGTCCTAATATATAAGTGTAATTTTTATATTTATTAATTTTTCTAAATTATCCTTATTGTTGCTCTCCCAACAATCATTTAAAAGGAAAAGAGAAGGGTTTGAGTTCTCTCATAATCCTTTATGTCATTTTCTTCTTATAATCTCATCTCCACCCTCAATTTTTTTTTTTTTAAAAATAGATGGTTCAGATTTCATAATTTATCAAACTGTTATTTTAAACATAAATAAATAAATTTAAACTATTAAAATCATATCCACACAATTAATAACTGCAACACTAACAAAATGTTTAAACAATTAAATTATAAAACATTATAATAATAGTTTTAGAAAATATTAAATCTAAGCCATTCATTTTTTAATCAAAGGGTCAAGATGAGATTATGAGAAGAAAATGAGAAAACAATTCTGAGAGTATCCTCTTCCAGAAAAGAAGAAAGGGAACTAAGAAAGTTCACTAGGTGTTGCCAATGAGGATTGACATAGTTGGTTAAGGCGTTTGACTTCACCTCAAAAGAGAGGAGGTTCGCTGGTCGATGTGAGAGCCTCATTGGTGGGTGATCTGTAAGTACCTCTGTAAACGCTCTTTGAACCTAGAGGCATGACCTGATCCTAGTGGGGTACCGGTGTCTACACCACCTAATTTTTTTTTTATTTAAAAAAAAGTTCGCTAAGAGTTTTAAAAAATATATATCATATTAATTAATTTAACTAAATTTTTAATATAATTAAATTAGATAAATATGTTTTAGATTAAGAGTGAAGAGTACTCAATATCAATAAAGTAATATATTAAATATAAAATAAATAACCACTATAATCGAACAACTATTAAGATTTAGGGAAAAAAACATTAATAATTTTACAAAAGTCTATAACTTAAAGCCAGTCAATATTGGGAAATTAGATTGGATTAAACCTTAAACTTGCATAATTTGACTTTGATCCGCCAAAATCAAAATCTGAGTTAGGGAAGCCATTGCAGTTAAACTGTGGATGCCGGGACAGGTGTCGAGGCTGTAGGGTCTCATGTTTGCTTTAGTACGATACTTATCCTTACCACCAATTAAGGCCCCGACTTTACTTTTACTTTTGCCATGCATTCCATGCCACGAGGCATTTGCTTTCTTCCCTATGGACCCCACCAAAAGATGTTGCTGCATCCTCCGCCACATGCTGTCCCTTTCAACGTTGTTGCCTTTTTTTTTTTCTCAAAACGTTGTTGCCTCAATCCCTCCAAGATAATATTAACATCCCTGTCTCTTGTAAATCCTGACGAACCACTCAACCCCCACGTGGCAACTCCTCGCTGAAAGTCCCCCCAGATAAGCACCGTCCCTTCCCCTCTTAGCCAGACACGTTTCGGATAAACCCCCACTAACTAATTCATCTACCCCATTATTAATATTTTCTCGTCTGCTAATTGTTCTTCAAGGTGATTACACAAAACCGAAAGAATAATTTGTTGTAAACAGTTTGCTAATGGTTGTTTATTTGCCTTTACATACGTAAATAATTAAATCCCACGTGCCACTCCAACATTATATATGCAGTATACTTCAAACAGAACGTCTGTTACAAGAATTAATCATTTTGCTTAAGAAGGAGGAGAAGAGTGGCCCGACATACTAACAAGTGGATAACCCAATTAATATTAACCAAATGAAATGGATAAGGCCTTCACAGTCTGAAAAACTTCGAACCACAAAGAAGCTAGCACTCGAATTACCAACCTATGATCAGAGCTTGAAGACAGAGATTTCCTTTTCACCCAGCACGTAACGATTTGTCAAACATTAAAATTTGGCAGTGGGTTGCGAAGAACACAGAGGCGATTCGAGGGTAAAACTCAAATGGCATTACTTCAAGAGTGAACATCACATAATTTATTGACAGAATGCAAATTACACCAAGAGCAACAACGTATAATGGTGCAATCAAAGGCCACCTCAGAAATCGAGAGCAGAGTAATGTCCTATACGTATATCAATCATGAAACAGATACAATCAACAATCTCTTCCTTCTCGACAATGTACATACAGAGAAACTTTTATTGTCCTCATAATCAACTTAGATATTCACAAACCAGAAAATAAGTATGTCCAAGACACAGCTTCACTTCACCAGTTCCGAGACCCATCCAAAGTCAGGAGGCGATAGAGGCGTGTTGCTTCGCCCGTATGAGGTTTCATAGCTGAGTTTGGCATAGATTTTGGCTCTAAGGTCTCTTCCTGATTCCACTCTTTCCATGGGTACCTCTTCTTCGTGGCTGCTATCCCAGAGGTCCGCTGAACCGGGTCCAGATTTATTGGTTCTTGCCCACTTCGGGGTCAACTGAAGGCTGGGAAACCCGGGTCGGAGAATCAAACCACGGGGAGAAACAAAACCAGAAGCCATCCGGTTCGAATCAAGCTGAACATTACGCATTGAGGTTACTATTTCACTCATCGCATTGTATGTGTCACCGCCATATTGGGAATTGCCCGGCGACAAGGGTGAGCTGTCAGGTAGTGATGACGTGAGGACTGAAGTTGGTGACGAGATAAACGAAGAGCCGCTCCTAGATGAATCGAGAGAGCGACGAATCGGCGACCCGACCGGTGATTCGACGGAGGCGCGAGGGAGGACACGCAACTGATCGAGAGTGTGGGCAAAGAAACAGACTCGACGTCGACATTTGGTAGCATCTTTGCAGAGTTGAGTTCTATAGCGAGAAGGATGAAGCCAACATTCGAAGACTCCGTGAGCGAAATCGCAGGAGTCACCTTTCTTGCAGTTTGCATGGCGGAAGTCAGGGCAAGGGGTGGCGGAGTAGGGAAATCTGCGGGGGTCTCTGCGGCGAGCCTTCTCGCCGGGATGGGCAAAGGGACAGCGGGTCCAGTCATGTGTCCTGCCGCCACGTGGACACCTGCGGATCTTGAACTCGAACATGCGGAACTGATCGGAGGAGAAAGCATCAACGGGCATATCGAAGTCTTGAGCGAGAGAGTGCAGTTCCGGGAGGGTACAGTCATTGGAAAGAAGCGGGTGGTGGAGGAGGAGGACAGAGGAGTCGGCAGCGCCGGCGTCGGTGCTGATTGGGACAGGGAATGAAGAGGGGGAAGGTGGGGCGGCTCCCAGGGAATTATCAGAGAGCCAAGGAGGAATCAGAAGATTAGGGAGGACGAAAGGGGTTGGTTCTCGGATCATGATGATCACTGTTTGAATACAATTCTGAGGAGGTCAAATATGATTGGCGTTGGAAATGGCACGAGAAATGGGATATGTGAACTCTGAAACTGAAGCTCAAATATAAACGGAGAACTTGTGTATCTGTGAGGATGAGTGTTGGTCCCATTTGGGCGATCTGCGTCGTGAGTTAAATTTTCTAGAGCTGTGATATAAGCCACGTGTTAGAGACCATTGTTATTAACTTATTATTTCAACCGCCCAACCCGGGACAGTGGGCGACTGGGCATCCATCTATATTTATTACTCATCGGCTCCGAACTTAAATCTTTACTTACACTCAACTCTGACCAACTCGTCGTCTTTTGATGCTCCATCGTGCAACTATTTTAAGGAATAACATAAATATAAATAATACTACTGTACAAAAATAAACAAACAAATGACAATAATGATAATAAAATGAGTTGCTGTTTTATTCCCACGCACATGCATGACTAGGTTCTATTTGTAAATGTCGTTTAATATTATGAGCGGAAGAAAACTAATTGGTTCATTGCGAAGTCTACTGGGCCGGGTCTAAAACTTTTGTTTTGGGTTACTGTGACATCATTCTGAGGCCGGTTTATGCGAAAGCCACTCTAGTTATGTACGGGTCTTATGCTTGGGCCCAAAACCAGAATTCTGTTTTTTTTTTGCTCAGACAAACCAGAATTCTGTTGGAGAACAGAGTTTTGCATTTCCAAACACATTTCTGCAGCAAATATGAATCCAGTGCTACCGACATGTGGTTGTTCCAGCAGAATGTGGCGCTGGATTCTCTTAAGAGGTCTAGGGTTCGAGCTGCGGTAAAACCATTCGTAATCCGTCTTGTATGGAGCTACCACTGTTGGGAGGGTCGCCATTACCACTGCAGAATCCGGAATGGTTGCACACTTGTCACTATTTTGTTTATAAAAAAGAATCCAGTGCTCGTGAGAGTGTCCCTGAGCCACGCAGTAGGGCAACGTGGCAAGTATTAATGGGAGATGACGGGGTCCACAAGCAGTCACGTCCAAGGGTAGGGTAGGGTAGGGGATGGAGCCCACAGGGGGCTCAGAGACAGTGGGAAAGATTCAGACAGGACTGGTTACTTGAGGCAAAGACCATATCCCCCCCCATCCGTCCAAAGGCTCAGACTTGGAGTTTTCAATCTCAGTATTGGTCTCTCATTTTCGCTGTTCCATGCCTCTGTGCTCCTTCCCCTGAAACCTGCCTCATCTCTAACCTTGTCACAGAACCATGACAACCTATTCCCATCACATTTAATACTCTTCACTGCTTCTACAGTACTACTCCTTTTTATCTCATCGTCACTCCTCGGCTGCTTCCACGTCAGTTCTTTCAATTGAAAATAGCTCCATCACGTTTATCGATAAAGAAGAGGATGGCCTTATGAATGTGAATGAAAACGACATGGATATCGCAAACAGTAAACTCGATTGAACGGCAATCCGCTTCTAGTAGTAATAACTAAAAATGTTATAAAACCTAATATGATCTACTCCTTTTTGAACAATGAGTCGTAGCTCTTTGGCTGTCAACCTACTTTTCAATTTTCATTATATATTATATTATGGGAATATATAAAACTAAAAAGCGGATGATGACCCGTTTGCAATTAAAAGCTTTCTACTTAAAACAAACAGTTGAGAAAGTTGAGGAAAGACAGCCAGCCACCGAAGCAATCAATTTGCTTGAAAATTATTGAATCCCGTCGGATTAGAATTCATTTTCCTCTCGTTATCCCTCACGGAGCCTATTTTGTCGTTGATTGGAAAGGAAAAATAATAATAATAAAGTAATATTGTGACATTTTAGATTAAGTGAACGAACATAATTTAAAGATGATGAGAAAAAAACAATCAGAGAAACCTGATACGTCGGATTAGCAGTGGTATAAATGATTTTTTTTTTTTCATTCTGAATTTTACAAACTTAAGATAAGATAAAAGTCAAATTGTAAATATGATTTGTGTTTAGATTGACGACAGAAGTGACTTTTTTTTAAACTTAAACTTATTTGAATTATTATTTGAAAAACAAGGTAAAATGAAAAATGACATGAATCTTATTGAACAATACATATATATTATTTATATATGTTGTGATAATTGAAGAGAAAAATTTAAATTATTGAAAAAAACACTAAAGTCTTTAATTAAATATTTTTAATAGAATATATTAATTATTAGATTGTTAAATTTTTAATAGATAAAAATATATTAATAGATATATTTGAAAATGAGAATTATTCACTAAAGAATAAAGGGAAAATTCATTTTATGACCTAAGGAATAAGAAAATGTCAAAAAAGTCCAAAGAGAAATTCAAATGTTAGAAAAGTCGTATTAACAACTCCTTTTGAAGGATTAATAACTCTCATTTGTGACATGTGGGATCAACAATTCTTTAGGACTTTTCTGATATTTTTTTTTTTTTTGAGATTTTTTTAACATTTTTTTAGTCTCTTGGAACTTGAAATAAATTTTCTCAATAATAAAAAGGGATAGTTGTTAAGAGTATCAAATGAGAATTGAGGACCAAGGAAAAAAGACAGAGAGGTGAGAGGAATTAACAAGATGACATCTATCACACCCGCATCAATTATTACCTTTTCCACCGTGCTGCAAAATTGTGACTAATAAATGAGCTTTTGAGGGATAAATACATAGTATTTTACCATGAACCCAAGTAGGGGCGGAGCCATGAATTTTAACGATGGAGGCTGAAAATAAAAAATATTATATTATAAATAAAAGTACTTTAAATATAATACAGACCTAATATACAAAAAGTTGAAACAAATTCATTACATAAATTAAGATTACTTCACTTAATTCTTAATCTACGTGTTTTTATATTGTTAAACTCATCTATATTTGAATCAGTACTAAAACTCGAAACAATTTATTTTTCAATGTATGTAATCAAAGAATCATCAAGAAATTAGTCTTCCATTTTATTTCGAAGCACGTTCTTGATTTTCTTCATAGCAAAGAAAGATATTTAATTTCAGTAGTTACTGTAGAGATTGGAAGAGTGAGTACAAATCTAATCACTCTATCAATAAGAGAGTAAATGGTGAACTTTTTAGTTTTTGCTAGCCCTTAACATAATTTAGATGTAATTGATAAATTAATCAAATAATCTGAATGTGTAGAAATGTTAAGCTCAAAATATTGTAACTCTATCTTCAATAATATAATTTGTCATGTTTTGTGAAATCTCTAGAATAAAACTTATCAACAATTTTGTAAATATCATCATTGTTAATAGCTCTTCTTACACTGAAAGAGCGGTTCTCCATAGTTCTCTCACCCTCCGAAACATGCATGGGCGGACCCACTCACGTGAGAAGGGGGTAAGTGTCCCCCTTGAATTTTGATGTGAGCATATATATTTTTTTTATATACAAAAGAAATTAATATAAAAAATAAAATTATTGAGGGGAAACTAATCCCAGTAATCAGTGCCCACCCTTGATAATAAGTGCCTAGCCTTTTATATGAGTAATTAATTAGTGTCCACCCTTGATAGTAAGGCAATTAAAATACATATGTACTTGAACTTATTGAGTGTTTAGTCCTTGATAATAAGGTAATTATGATGGAATTCTAAAAAATAAGGCTTAGAAGGATGACATTGTAATTATTTTTATTGTAATATATTTTTGTTATTAAAATATATGTACTTGAACTTATTGAGTGCTCACCTTTCATTGTAATTTATGTAGCTGCCTTTATTTCTAACAGTACTTAGCCTTACTTTTCTAGATGACAAGTTTGTAAAATAATTGTCTCTCTTATTACAGTATTAGTATTCACTTGACTTCATAAATATTTTTTTGATATTTTTTTTCTTATTTATATTCTTTTGTCTTTTAATATATTTTAAGTTTTCCTTAAAAAAAAAATCGGGGTGTTTCCCCCAAATCCTTCCCTTCTGTAATTTTCTGGGTCTATCCTTACGAACATGCTAGCACATAAAATAGATGCATGGCCCAGCAATGATGCCAGAGACTAATTTTTTTAATACTTTCTTTTTTGTCAAGATTTTTAATACTAATTCGCATCCATGAATTATTAACAAAAAGATGCATGGCCCACTAGACTTGTCATATGGCCATGTCTTTGTTTCGGTTTTTCTAATTTCATATTAATGGCAATCCGAGGCCTTTTAAATTCATTTCTTGTCAACATTAATGCGTCTGCCACGACTAATATAAATTAGTCTCTCATGCTTAAATATGGGATAAATTTTACCCTACAAATTTTTTCCAACATATCGGGGGGAGTATGTTCCATTACTTTATATTTAAAATTTACAATAAAATGATTGATGGCATGCCAAACGTTGTTCATTTCATGATATTTGGCCTATTTGTATTGGCGGTAGGAGCGATGAATTAAAAGTTATCTGACTTCAAAAAAAGTTCGGTAGGAAAAAAGTCAGGTTATAGATAATGATTTGTGTTTGAATTGATAGTGGTAGAAGTGGCGGGGCCCACATCAAAAAGGTGAGAGCATTTTGAAAAAAGATGGATTCTTGAGTTTTTTCCTTAACGGGTTTTTTGAGCGTTAAGAGCTTTAAGTCCAGAGAACTTAATGCCGAACCCAAACACACCACGTTGAGCTTTTTCACCAAAGCCCATTAACTCTACTGCAAAAGTTCCTAACGCTCTCACCAAACAAACCCATTGATTGACTTCATCCCCTTAAATTTTAAAACTAGAGTTAAGTAGCAAACTTATCTCATAAGTTTTCGCTGAGAAGTAATGTTATCCTGAAAGTTTTTCTTGTCTCAATAACACCTTCGAAGTTTCAAAACGTAACAATGTTGCTCATTTCTGTTAAAAAGTTAACGGTCAGCGTTAATTTTGTGACGATCAATGTTAGTTTCTTGACAAAATAGGACAATAATGCTACGTTTTAAAACTTTTGAGGTAACATTACTCTTTGGGCATTTTGACCAAAAAATTGCATTTTAAATAAATAAATACCGGATCAGTGCACTTTTCAAACTATTGTCCAGACTAATGCTCACGCCAGTAGTGGCGTTTCTCTCTCTCACGCCACTCTGATGTGGCATTTCTCTCACTCATGCCAGTAGTGGCGTGAGAGAGAGAAACACCACGTCAGAGTGGCGTGAGAGAGAGAAACGCCACTACTGGCGTGAGCATTAGTCTGGACAATAGTTTGAAAAGTGCACTGATCCGGTATTTATTTATTTAAAATGCAATTTTTTTGGTCAAAATGCCTTACTCTTTGCTACTTAACCCTTTAAACTTTTTAAATGATTTTTTGATAACTCTGAAATCATTGTTTTAGAAATCCTTTATCACAAAATGATAAAACTCATTTTACATATTTACCTGATAAATCATAACAATTATTCTCCAAAAATTAATCTAAATGCATACACTTATTCCAAATACAATACATACTGCTGGTTGTCGTTTCCGTCGCTTCAATTCACACATATTTCCTTGTTCCTAAGTCTTTTTGTTCCCCAACTCTCTTAGGCATTGTTGTCAAAAACTAATGTAAAAATGAGTAAAAATGTTGCATAAAAACGTTTATTGTTTTTAATAAAGAAGATAGGAAAGATGTAGATAATTTAGATATTGATGACCAAGATGAGAAAAACTTGATTGAAGTTGAGATGAGGGAACCTATGGATAGTCATGGTTTATTTGTAGTTCGCGAGCAATCTAGAAGAACAAAGAAGTAGACGATCTTGGTCGTGTCCGAGAACATTGTTTTATAGAGTTATTTCGCAGCCACCAACGGCAGAAGAAGCGGTACTCCCCAAGATTAAACAGATCATTATTGAGTAAATCAAGGCAGCAAAACTGACAGAAGATAAAGTAACTCAGAAAGAGATTACCGATGTTTTATAACTAATACAAAATGTAAATTTAACGACACCCAATTAACTTCAGTTTCTTTTTTTTAAACAGAAGTTAAAAGGGAGGCGGTGACATTTTTGAAATTTTGTCTTAACATTTAACGACTGTTTCAAGAAAAACAATCTTAAAAAAAGACACCCAATTAAGGTCCGTTTTTTTTGAAAATATAAGTTAAAAGGGAGGCGGTGATATTTTTGAAATTTTGTCTTAACATTTAACGACTGTTTCAAGAAAAACAGTCTTAAAAAAAGAGATTACACGACTGTTTCTAATAAACAGTTGTTAAATTTATTCAAATAACAGAGAACCGACGGGGGAAAACACAACTTTATAAATAGCAAAAACAAACAAAAAGGTGCCCGCGTAAATACATTTTGATTCTCCCGCCATTATTTTTATTATCTGGTGTTGTTTTTTCTCTTTCTAATTTGTCATTTTTACTTCCTGCCAGGTCGAACCGCAGAACAGTCTTCATCATTCATTAACTCTCGATCACTTCTTCACTCCGACCCCTAATCTTCTCTTTAAGCTCATTCTTGTTCATGCTCGACCTCTTGCTATTCTAAAAACAAATAGGTGTTGTTTTTTTGAAAATGTTCATTGAATTTTGATTAGTGATTTATGTTTTTTTTATGCATACATACATATAAAATTTTATATCTTGACCTCAAGTAATAAAAATATTACATTTCATATTATTTCTATGATTTATATTTATATCATTCCTCTGTTTTTATGTAAAAACTCAATTTTAATAACGTTATTACTACGTCAATTGATCACATCAAAACAAACCATTTTTATTTCGCTAGTCCAGTTGCTTACTTAGAACGCTCTGATTCTCCTCAAAATACAGTTCCTGAGCCATATTATCTCGCCTAAACAATTTTAAAAAAACAAAAAAAGATACGGTGCATTGTAACCTGGTGTTGATATAAGATGGAAAAAATAAAAAAAACAAATCAATTGAAAATGGACTAATTACATATCATAAGAGCAAACCAACGAAATTTTCGACCCAATTAGAGTCTAATCCGCATCACCGATTTTCGATCGTTAAAAAGAAAAAAAAAATGATTTTGGGGACTTTAAAGTAATGAAATGACAGGAACAGCTCATTTCGATCAGATGATGATGATTCAGCTCAGCTGGTGATGTGATTGGCAAGAGCCCTCAGGTCAGGGCCATTATAATTACTATAACCCACTCTCACTGCTCCTTCCTGTAAATTTGGTTTTGGAGTGATAACCCCACTTTTTACCTTAACAACCGACCCTATTACATCTTAACCATGCAGGTTCCTATTCTGCCTTTGCTCCTTTTTACAGTTTTACCATGTCATTCATTCTCCATTATCCATCCGACAAAATCGAAGTAAAAGTTGTTTTTTCGCCGTTCCAGGCATCCATTAGTATATTATTAAAATCAGTAAAGCTGGGACTTGGTCCATATGATTTGCCCTAATAATAAAGATGCCTTAAACAAGGGAGGTCATATGTTCAACTAATCAACTCCATTAGGACTGTCATAGGCCCCCGGCATTGAAAAGGGCATTCAAAACATACGACTTGAATTTTCTGAATGCGATTGTAAATAACTGCTTATATGAAATTTGGACTTCCCATATTATTTGTACAGAAGGAGTCCTGCGTTGGTAGAGAAGAAATAATATTGTTTAATTTATAACATGGAAGCCATCTTCAGCAGTGTAGGTTCCTTTAGCATTATCAATCCATTTACACTGACAAGGCTTCAACTATGTAAGCACAGGGTTCTTGCATATACTGACTTATTGTGGAAGTATACCATTGGATTATCATATAAAGGGAGGTCTCAATCAACTTCTATGGCCACATATAGTTGAGATGAGAAACCTCATTTAGTACGAGTGAGACATTTTGATGAGATGTGTTCATCGCACCACCATCTAGTAAAAATAATAATAAAGATAATAGAGAAAAGAGGGATGGTGAATGGGGAATCAGATAAAAGGAAAAGCAAAGAGGGAAAGAGAAAAGGGAAGGAGGGTTGAGTGTCTGATTATGGCCCACACTAGCAGAGGCTAAGAGCGCGGTTCTCCCGGGGGTTCTATTTTCTTGAAAAAGCGGTTTTCACTCTCTCACTCCTCCCCCTCCTTAAAAAGTAGCGACTCTCTATACTCTCTCATTTCCCCATTTTGATACAAAATCAAAATCATTAATTCATTATTATATACTCCCTCTAACCTTTATTATAAGACACCAACTAACTTTTCTCACAAACCAATAAAAGTAGTTAAAGTCAATAAAGTTGTCCTAAAATCTAAGTAATTTCCAATATTACCCCTACCAATTAAACTAAACTCTAATATTATATTAATTATTACTCTCATCTATTACTTTTATTAATTAGGGGAAGACATAGAAAAAATAATCAATGCTCATTGGGAATAAGCAAGTGCCTTATAAAAATGACCAAATAAACTTGCTAGTTGGTACCTTATAATAAGGACCAGAGGGAGTAACTATTATTACCTTTTGGTTTTAATTATATAAACACATTTATAGTACAAATTACACTATAAAAATGTTCCTATAATTAGGATCAGAGAAAGTACTATATTATCACTTGTGTGGGCATTAGCGTAACTCAACTATTACTTCCTCCGATCTCAAATATAATATATAATTAAATTTTATTGGAGGGGTTAAAAAGATAGATAAGTTATTTAATTAATAATTATATTATATATTAATTTATTTGTTAAATTAATTAGTTTAAAAGAAATACTCTAAAGTGATTTAATTAACTTTTTTAATCTCTCCAAAAAAAATTAACTTTATTTTATATTTATGACAAAAAAAATTATTTACTCTTGACAGTGGTATCCATTTTTATATTCACAAACCCATAAACAACCTATTTCTCAAGCCAGGTAAAAGCCACAACATATATTACTAATTATATATTTAAAAAATTAGACATCATCAGGACGTCAATGTTCTATGGTTTGGGAGGATAGATGTACACAACTTTATCTTTAGAAAAATTGTTTCATATATTTAAAATCTTGACCTTCAGATGACAATAACCTTATCGAGACATTAAGACTCATCCTCATATGAAAACTTGAAGAAATAAAAATATTCCTTTCCACACTGAGTTAAGCGAAGGGGATTAGTCATTATAATTTGGAAAACTAATATTTAAATTCTAGTTAAAAGAAATACCCACATTTAATACTTACATTCTAGTTGAAAGAAATACCCACATTTAATACTTAAACGTGATTTGAATATGATTGCCTCAAATGAAAAATATATGTGCTTGTAAAACAAGATGAATATAGTGTTACACAAAGAGAATATATATTGCACAAAAATTAAGAAAAATAACACTTTCATGACTTTTATATACTGCGGGCAGTTATTAATTTTATATTATGTTGATATCAAAAATTATAATTATTTGAATTCTTATAAGACTGATTTTTGCTACATATTTTTTTTAAAAGGTAACTGCTATTTATCTATTGGCGTTAGTGTTCATGTTGATTTAATAAAACTAAACGAGTGTTTTTTTTTTGTTTACAATTTATACAGAATTCCAAAAAACAAACTAGTGTAGCAAATCATTAAATTGAATTTAAATAAATAAGAAACCATGAAACACCAAAAACAGTACGTAGAAGAAAATGACAAAATTTGAGTTCAATAGTCGATGTTAAATATATGGTCGAAAGTAACAATTACTAAACAATAAGCTGAAGTTTGGATGACAGACAGCAAACTGATATTATAAAATAAGAAAATTTTCAAAATACTGCAGCCAATGAATGTGTAAACAAGATATTGAGATGCAATAATTGTTGAGAAAGAGAATAAAAGAGATTAGGGGACACAGAAGTAAAGAAAGAATAACAATGAACAAGACGGACAGGTTGAGCCTACCTTCCATACAAATTAAGCACCCTTCATTTTTTTTTCACTTTTAAAAATTTTCGTTGGATAGCTTTGGTAATTTTGATCAAACATTTTTCTCCTCTAAAGTCTTGTCAACGAGCCCCATCCCACTGGACGGAGGTGTTCCCGTTCACCTCCGCTTCGCAGCCTTCACGCCCTCGAATTCGTCCTCTTCTCTCGTATTCCTCACCTCCGTACATACACCCCATTATCTCTGTTGCTGTAATCACCTAATTAAATCTTTTTCATTATTATCATTTCGAAACCTTGCCTTCTTGGTCCAACATCAATCCTCCTAGGCATGCTATTCCCACTTAAATTAGCTGTATTTGGATTTTAGGGTTTTATTAATCTAGATTCTCCACCTTTTTTGATCCATACATTGAGACGAATGGTTATAAAGTAGGGTTTTTGTGCTGGCCTTCGTTTTTCTTGGAGCAGTTCAAGCTCAAGTGTTAGGACCTAAAATTTAATGGAGGGATATAGTAACCAGGTGAGCGCAAATACAGGTTCAAGGCCTAATTTCTTGTACTCGTTTGCTACAGTTGGAGGTCCAAGCGTGGGAAACCAAAACCATCATCAGTCGTCGCCCAGCACTTACTTTCATCTTCAGTCAGGTGGATCGGAATGCTATGAATCTGTGAAAAACGAAGCCAACACCTCCAATAATCATCACTCTCAGATTTTCCACTATCATCCTTTGATCAGTAGTCATGGAGGAAGCCAAACCCCTAACGAAGAACTTGAATCTCTTAAAGCTAAAATCATGGCTCATCCTCACTATTCCAACCTTTTGGAAGCTTACATGAACTGCCACAAGGTCCAAATAATAACTAGTTTCCCGGCTTCTTGAATTTTTTCTATGGGTTCATATATCCGTAGATAGAAATTGGTTAATGATGTGACTGTAGGTAGGAGCTCCGCCGGAAGTGGTGGCGCATCTCACTGCGGCAAAGCAAGAGTTCGAGGCACGGCAGCGATCTTCGGTCAGATCCAGGGAAACTTGCAAGGACCCAGAACTTGACCGATTTATGGTAGGTTTTTTCTTTGTTTTTTTAAGGATTTGTTTGGCATGCTTGGTAATTATTAGAAGAATAGAATCTGATAAACGAATGATGACACAGGAAGCTTACTATAACCTTCTGGTGAAGTATGGGGAGGAATTAACAAGGCCATTTCAAGATGCGATGGATTTCATACGCAACATCGAAGGTCAGCTTAATATGCTTTGTGATGGACCTGTGCGCATTTTCCCTGGTATACTATCATTTCTTATCTTTTTTTAATTTTTTTTTTCCTGTTTCTGAATCGTTAATAATTTCCTATGATTCAACCCAAACAAATGCGGGACTAAACCATGGTCTGGGTATGGTTTATCTTGTGTCCATATCCTTTTAGCAGTGGGCAAACAGTGCAGGTAGGGTTGTCTGCAACTTTGACATTAATAATCGGAAACTTTGACCAAATTTTTACGCATTCAATGCGGGGGGGAATTGAATGGACCCAGAAAGAAAGATGATTTTGATGAAGCGCAGAACCCTAATAATCGTAATCATCCTGTTTATGTACCAGTTTTTAAGTTTCCGAGAATAGCCTAGTTTTAAATATTCACAAGATATTTTCTTTTCGGGCTAAAACCCAAATTTTACACGTCCCATTATTATTCTCTGTCACCCTCTCTCCTTTTCCCAAACGTCTGAATTCTGACAAGTTTATTCTTCTAGGGCTTCCTGCTAGCTATTACAACCACAATATTACGTTAATATGTGCCCTTATACCATAATGAATCTACTTTTCGACGATATGTTGGGGGGTTTTCGTGATGACATTCCGGTAAACACCACCCCGTCATCATTGTAGTGGCGGGGTCGAAGCTCTTATGCCCTAGGTCCTTCAGACAAATCATAGTAGTAATTATTAATTAATTAATTAAATTCAGAATATCTTAACGGGTAAGGGGTTGGAAACAGTAGTAACTAATAAAAAAATAACGGTGTGATGAATTTCGACTTCTGCATAATTAGCTTTTAGACATGCATAGACTAAATGGAATCTGTCGGAGACTTGGAAAATTGGAGATTGAATTGGACTATGGCGAGCCGATTTGACATGACAATAAAAAAATTACTTTTTCTGCACTCATTGAATGCTGGTATAGTATTTGTTTAATAAAGGATATAATAATCCGTATGAATTTCTGTGCATTTGTTGATGCCGTCCAAATTCTTTATTCTAGGTATATGTATTTGTCTAGGTTGGCTCGTAGCCAGGCTACTTAACCCATGAACATATGGATCAAATGTTACTACTACTTTGATAGTGCGGCACCATGTTGCACAAATGCGCAATGTCACTTACAGCTACTATTTATTCACTCTGAATCAACGATATACAAATCAGATATTCTATATATATATATAGTAGAACGAAAGTGGACATAAAAGAGCGTAGCATTTGCAGCTATACCTATTTTGAGGAGCTTATGGAATGATGATGTATGCACTAATCTTAGGTCTAGTCTATTTCCACTGATGTCTCCATTTCTCTCTCTATTTATCAGGGTACATTTTTAGTATATTTAATGTTATAATAATATTGTTATATAGTATTGAAACTTAATCTAACAGTGGATACATTAAATAGAGAGGAAATAGAGAAAGATCAATAGAGATATTCATCCCTTCATGTAAGTAGCACTCCATAATGTGGACTGTATAGATAGTCTTATTTGTTCTTTAATGTCCTTTATAATATGATCATGTTTTTCACTATTTACTATTCTCTGGATTTATTAATTAATAAGAAAGTTGTGAATGGCCAAATGTTGAGCCAATAACGTGCAGAAGAGAAGGGCGAGGGCCGTGCGGATTCTTCTGAAGAGGATCAAGAGAATAGTGGAGGAGAAGCAGAGATGGCCGGAATTGACCCTCGAGCTGAAGATCGTGAGCTTAAGAACCACTTGCTAAGAAAGTATAGTGGGTGCTTGGGTAGCTTGAAGCAAGAACTTTCAAAGACAAAGAAGAAAGGAAAACTGCCAAAAGATGCCAGGCAAAAGCTTCTTAATTGGTGGGAATTACACTACAAATGGCCCTATCCTTCGGTATGTGTGTACACACGTGTTAAGCATGACATTCTCTATGAAATCTTAATTAGCTATATATATAGCTAGCTAGCATATCAGCGTACCTACACGAATGGCTATTGGTTGGTTTTATAAGATTGTATTGGCATTACTAATAATTGTTTTGTTCTACGACAATCAATTGAGTAGGAATCAGAGAAGCTGGCATTGTCTGAATCAACAGGGTTAGACCAGAAGCAAATAAACAACTGGTTCATAAATCAAAGGAAGCGACACTGGAAGCCATCAGAAGACATGCAATTTATGGTTATGGAAGACCTTCATCCACAGAATCCCCTTCACTATATGGACGCCCACTACATGCCTGATCCTCACTACCGTCTGGGACCATGATTGCCTCTGCGCATTTCCTTATATATATATTTATTTATTTATTGAAACATAAGTCGTCTTTTGTTGTGCAATGTGAGAATATGTAATAGGGCAGTAATCTTGTAAGGTAATTTCCAATGGTTGTGTCTGCTATATTTTGAGTAATGGGTATAAACGGTTTGCTCAGATGTTGTTGGACCTTGTTGGACCTTCAAATTCCATATTTAACTGATGTAATTTTCGCGATATGGAGATTCTGTGAGCTCTGCAATAGCTGCTTGCTGGTTAGCTTTATTTGAATTGTATATAAAGAGGACATATTCCTCGCCAAAACCTTATGATCGATTCCTTGTTAACTCTCCCTTCCTCTTTTTTAATATTTTAAATCATTTTTTATACTTTTTTTTTCTATTTCATATTATATTTTAAACACGCGTGCAAACATGTCAATGCGGGTTTAATCCTGGACAACCTGCTGTTGACTTTAGGCACATTTATTTGTTTGGGAATATAGTTAGAAATACAACGAGGTTTCCCGGCAGTCCACAGATAGAATACAGTACAACCTTTTTCTTAGATAGAATAAGGATTTCGTTGTCTTTATCGAGTGGAGAGATCATGAGATTGCTAAGGTAGTTGGGCCAGGCCCAGTGCTAAATTATGATATCTACTATTTTAAATGTATAAAAAAAAATGTACAAAGAAAAAAAGATTCCCAGGTCCGAGTATGAATGAAATCCAAGCCCTACATTATGGAAGTCTCTAAAAGAATTCTGAATATAATGTCCCTACAGTGTGGAAGTCTCTTAACCTTGAGTGGTTAGGTAAAAGGACGAATATGGCTGCAGATGAAATTACGTCATTTAATTAATTTTCCTGTAAATTTGAGCTTTGTATTTGACGTGCTGGTGGCGAATTATATAGACTTAGAAGAATGAGATAATAGGAGTATCATGGACATGGTAAAACACATATTATCTAATTAGAAGAACGGTGATATAAAAGTCTATCCATCGTAGATGCTGATATGAGTGATACTTATAATGATATAGAGATTTTCCTAGCGGTGCTCTTTTGCACGCATGTTTGTTGGTTGTCGTTATTAGGGCTTATTTGGTTCCATATGCAACAGTCAACCAAAGTCCAGACTCCGTTCTAAGCCCGAAAAAGCACAATATCACGGGTAACTTTCATACGTAGACGCAATTGATTGAAAGGGTTGGCCATCCCCCTGGTTATGTATGGTATATTTGTTTGGAATAATGACTGAAGCCTTTAAAAGTAATTTTTCAATTGGGCCTGTTTGGCAAACCCTCATATGGACTTATAAGTCCATCAAAAAAAATTTGAGTGTTTGGATCAGCTAAAAATCTGATGGACTTTATGGTCTAATGGGATAGTTTTTTTGAAGCTGCATAATGGAGCTTATTATCCCATTAACTTCTTCCCAATCAAAAAGCAAGTGAGCCCCAGTGTTTGTCTCGTTCTCTCTCCTCTCTTATGATCATCCCATCCTCCCCGTGCCTCTCTCCTCTCTCTTCTTTTTTCTTTTTTTGTCTCGTTCGCCTATCTAAGACTTACTTTCTTATCAAAAACTTAAGTAGAGCAACTTTAACAATTGTGTTTAAAAAAACTGACAAAAAGCTTGTACAAAGACGTTTTTCTTAGAAATTTACATATCATACACTACACTCTTGATATTAATAAATATCATTTTGTCTTAAAAAAGAAAATAAAGAAAAAACACACACTTAGAAAGTTTCATTGTATTCACAATTTTTTCATGGAAATTTAAAATAAGCCATGTTATTTGATACTAAAATGAAATTAAATAATGAAAAGTAAATTAAAAAAAATATTTTAAGAATAAAAAATATGTTCACTTCTTACTTAAAAAATATGTGCATTGATCTTCTTACTTTCAGAAATATTTAATAAATCAAAATAAGGAGTAATATTAAATACTCTTATACAACATATGTGTGTTTATGTGAATTTGATTCATGCCCTTTTTAGTCATTTTTTATCTTATCCATCTTTTTAAATGCTATGACAAACAAGTGCCCATTAGAAATAAAAATCACTTCTACCACTGCTATCTCAAACACAAATCACATTAGAAAAAGTCCATCAGAAAATAAGTTCATCAAGAAAAGTCCATCAGAAACAAAAGTCACTTCTCTCACAACTATCTCAAACGGGTCCCATGATTTACGATATACGAAGTAAGCATGTAAAATGAGCTTTGTTTCATTTATGTAAATAAGTACTATTTAGATCCCACACGTGATTCCAAACAATCATATTTCCAGGCAGAGAGAGTCAGACTGTCAGAGCCCTCGCGTCTCTTTGCTTGTTTGTGTGTTTGATAGAGAGATGTTTGGGAAGGAAGGAAGCAAGTGGTATACATAGGATTCATAGGCTAGGACCAAGTCCGAGGCTGATGGGGCTCAACAGGAAATGGATTTAATTTTGCCGGTGGAAGCCTAGAGATGGCACTGCTTAACACTTCCGGTGTGTGTGGATTAACACTGACTTTTCAACTAAGAAAAGTCACTTTTTGTCTAAAATACTCCCTCCTCCGTCCATATATATTTCAACCGGATCTTAAGATTCTAAAAAATAGTTAAAAATAATAAAATGTAATAATTGTGTAAAAAATTTAGCTTTTGAGTAATAATAAGAAACGGAAGTAAGAGAATACATATAGTATAATAATTAATTGATGGCAGAATAGGAAAAAAATGAATTTATTATTGAGATAAACTCAAAAACGATATTACTTTTAGGGACAAACACATAAAAAAAAATATTACTCCTTTAAAGTTACATTTAGGGACAAACACACATTAAAAAGTGACTCAAAATGGATATTACATTTATATATAGACACGAAGGGAGTAATGTTTTGGCAGCTGATTTTTCTTCCCGCTTTAAAGTTACTCCTTTGAAGTTGAAGTAATTTTCTTACTTTATTTTTTAAAAAAAATTTGAATAATCTGAAACTGATTTTTCTCTATACTCACTTCGATTTTTAATAAAAGAGGCGCTTGACTTTTTTTTTTTTTTGATATGTCAAAGAAACTAAATAAGTTATAGTAAAATATTTATATTCATCGTTAATCATTAATCTAAGTTTTCTGACTTATAAAATAAGATATAATTTAATGATATATAACATATACTATGATTAAGTGATTTATTTAATTTTCTTTTAAAAAAAAGTCAACACAATCTTATATTAGAGACTGTAGGCAATATCACCTAAATTTTTGTTAAAAATACTTTTTTTTTTTAATAAAATACGTATCTAAACATACACAGCATCAGACTAATTGACTTTTATCCTAATTTTGATTTAGAAATTTCATTTGAAATAAAAAAAGTTAAACTTTTGCAAAAATGTAAAAACAATGAGGCACTGAGAGTCGTTGAAGCATGAATCACTTTGTTTTGATTTGTTTGGTTGTGATGAGCGATAATGCCAATGTTTAAAGAGAGAGTAAGGGGGAGTGAGAGGAAGGCCACGTGAGAGGGATGGGAGGTGAGACCCATTTATTGGTGGAATAGTATTGGAGATGTGCGCTGACGTGGATTTGCATGTTACTCGTTGGATTTGGATGCCTGCACTTTCTCACTTCCTTCTCTCACCAATTTGTTCACTTAATAACCTTCAACACAATAACAAGCATTAACAACTCATCACCTACCAACCAACAAGCGATTAAAATTAATTAAATGACTAAATTTGTACTACCCCGGTCCTAATTATAAGACCTAGTTGACTTTTTTTTGGAGAAATTAAGGAAGCTAAATAAATTACTTAATCATTCCATATGTTGTATATCCTTAGATTACATATTAGTTTATTAGTTAAACTAATTAGTTTGAATAAAAAATTAAAATTAAAAATACTTTAAAGTAATTTAATTAGCTTCCTTAATTTCTCCAAAAAAATCAACTGGATCTTATAATTAAGACCGAAAGGAGTATTAGTTTTATAAATATGCCCTTTTCTTGTATCATGTGGCCGGAAAGAGAATAAAGGAGAGATAATGAATACAGTCAAAAAGAGTTAGTGCAAAAAACAAAAACCAATAAATAATTAGATAAATATATACCATGAAACTTATATTTTGGGATACATTTGTTTACAAGATCGAAACACTTTAATTAGTTTTACTATAAAAAAATATATTTTATATGTACAAAATCAAAAATAAAAATAATATCTTACTTTCAATTTGCTTTTTAAAATGATTGTTTTGTTTGATAGTTGTTGGGAAAAACACTCCTCATGTTATAAGAGAAGTGTATTATCATATCACACATACATGAAATGGTGGGACCCACACACATATATATAATTAGCATTATATATGTGGGTCCTACCATTTCATGTGTGTGCAACATGAGAAATTTAAACCCATAGTTGTTATTCAAAACATTTGTAATTTGTATTATTACGAACGTGCAATGCCTGACAAGGCGGTGTCGTTATCCATAAGAAAGATCACCGAACTAAAATTAAGAAATAAAACAATCGATTTTCTTCTTAATTACGTCTCCGTCCTGATTTTGTTCTTTATATACAGTCGACGTTATCCTCTCCAGCTTCCAAATTTCTTGCCACATCCTTGTTCCTCACAAGCCACCCACAACCGCCGGCCGCCACCATGATTCACCGGAATCTCTGCCTCGCTCGGTTGCTTCTTCCCTCTCATCCTTCTTCTTCCCCACTCTCCGAGGTCATCATTCTTCTACTCTCTAACATTCGCTTCTATACACAATTATTTCCTTTCTCTATTCGATCGGTTCCTTTTGCAACAGTTGTCGTATCGTGTGCGCGCTCGCGCATGTATAGGCATCAACTTCATATCTCTTCTCACAATACTCCATGGTTTGTTCAAGAATCGGATGAACTAACATAGGCTTGTGCTCGAACCAGAACTCCCACCAATCATACATATATATATACACACACATATATATAATGGTTGATGCTAGCTGCATCAGTTTTTTTTTACCTTGTTAGGAAGAGAAAAGAATTCAAATAGAATGGTAGTGCCTGCATAATTACGGGATAGATTATTTATGATCAGCTCCACAAATTACTTCAATCTTAAAATACCCTTTTATTTTTTGTCTTAAAAAATTAGAATATACTCTAGAATGCTCCCACTTTTCGATGACAAGTGCGTTTTGATTTGTCCACTCTTAATTGGTGTGTTGTGACTTGACAAAAGTGTAATTATCGAACTTTCCTCCTTTGTTGCCTTTAGTCATCATCGAACATGAAAGCGTTGTTTGTCGTGCGTGGTTTAAATTAGTCTCTGTGTGGAATTCAAATTAAACAAAAGAACATAGATGCTTGTGGTTTTGTTTTGGAACCGTCGATCTGACTCGTTTGGCTTTGGAAAATAATGGTGATAGATATGCCGTAGCTTTGCTTCTCAAGTCTCCTCCCTGCAACGAGTGGCCGAGCCATCCTCATCACCTCACAGGTAACAACTCTTTTTGTCCTCTCCATCACTTCAAATTTAATCAAACGAAACAACCAATAGCTTAAAACTTTCCAGCTTATTCTTTTTACATTGTTCATGACTCATCATCATCAGCACCGTTGGTTATTATTATTATTAAATATTATCTACAAGCATGTCAAATAAAAGTGGGGCCGGGGTACCCCTATAATTTGGTCCTCCTGTCCCTGTTAGTGTTTTATTAAATTATCTATTGATTGATGGAAGTGGCAGGGAGGATGGAGAGGGTGAAGTGGAATGGGCTGGTCTGGGATTTGGACTGACGCCTACGGATTACATGTATGTAGCCAACGGCAGTGAGGACCACCACTTTGCACGAGGACAACTTAGTCTTTTCGGCAACTTTCAAGTTAGCCCTTCCGCTGGAGTTCTCAACTACGGCCAAGTGAGTAGTAATTAAACTCTCTCAAGGACAAAACTTTAGAATTCAAATGAACCCCTTGTAAGTCAAGGGTAACTGTCTAGGAGAATTTCTCTTTTCTCATACTCTGAGTTGGTGAACGGACAGGGGCTCTTTGAAGGGACAAAAGCATACAGAAAGGAGAATGGGCACCTGCTTCTGTTTCGTCCAGAACAAAATGCCCTACGCATGCAGATGGGTGCAGAAAGAATGTGCATGCCTGCACCTTCCGTGGATCTATTTGTGAATGCTCTTAAGCAAACTGCCTTGTCTAATAGGCGCTGGGTAAATTACTCTCTCGCATTTTATTTCATATATACAATCTTATGTATTATAACTTGGACTTCCAAAGCAGGTTCCTCCACCTTCCAAGGGATCCTTGTACCTTAGGCCTCTCCTCATAGGGACGGGTCCTGTTTTGGGCTTGGCCCCAGCTCCTGAGTGTACATTCCTCATATATGCGTCTCCTGTTGGCAACTATTTCAAGGTCAGTCACTTCTTCTTGTTTCTCATGGAAGATGATCATATCTAAGGTAATGTTGAAACAAATATATAAACATGTCTTTAACTTACTGCAGGAGGGTACGGCACCACTTAACTTGTACGTGGAGGAGGACTGTGATCGTGCTTCTCGTCGCGGCACTGGAAGTGTCAAGACCATTTCTAATTATGCTCCTGTAATTACAGTCTCTCAAATTTGGTTTTTTCTTTTGACTAAAAATTGAATTAATGGACATTATGTTCCTGAAATGTAGGTGCTGATGGCACAAATGAGGGCAAAGAAGAGAGGATTTTCGGATGTGCTGTACCTGGACTCTCAGACTAAGAAGAATCTAGAGGAGGTGTCCTCTTGTAACATTTTTATTGTAAAGGTATTTGCCTCTTAATTCTAGATATGTGTACAATTGTGCATATTTTTGCCACTACGAGCATTGTTACAAGTAGGCCGTCTTAATTATTTGTTTTTTTCCCGGATTTCCAAAGGGCAAAACTATAGCAACACCAGCCACCAACGGAACCATTCTTGCTGGAATCACCAGAAAAAGTGTCATTGAAATTGCTCCTGATCTTGGCTACCAGGTGCTACTTCTTTAATATATTCGACAAAAAAAAACTTGGCATTCAATCCAAATTTCTTCTGTTTGCTTCAGAGCAGAGTCATCAATAAACTTTTGTGATGATGTGATCAGGTGGAAGAGCGTGTCGTGGGAGTGGATGAATTAGCAGAGGCCGATGAAGTTTTCTGCACTGGAACTGCCGTGGGTGTTGCCCCTGTAGGCACCATCACTTACAGAGACACAAGGTAAATCATATAAAAAACAAGTAATTTCTTCGTTCACAAGCTCCATTATATGAGCTGAACAGAGAGATCTCCTTAATTCATATAATTTCTGAAATGTGGAGTTTTATGTACAGGTTGGAATACAAAACAGGCAATGGAACTATCAGTCAAAAGCTGAGCTCCACCCTCGTGGGTATTCAAACTGGTATCGTTGAAGATAGCAGAGGCTGGATTCATGAGATTTACTAAAACTCTAGGTATTTTGCTTTGTACAAAAGTGTATCCATGTCACAATAAAGAAAATCGCTCAGTCATCATGATGTCTACTTATTGCCAGGGATATATAGTAGAAATTGGGAAGAAGAATAATATAAAGAGGTGATTTTGTACGTCTTGTTTTATTGGGATAGTGCAAAGAAGATTCAACACGACTACTCCATGTTCTTCGCTGTTAATTTAAATAAGACTCTTATCAAGACCATGGAAGAATTAATGATTAAAGTGTGCGAACTGTCAGAGTTTTACACGCATCAAATTCGAATTCGTTGTGTGAGGAATAATTACTTTAGAAATTGGTTGGTTGTGGGAAAAGAAAATAATTAATGGTAATGAGGATGATATATTTGACACATGAACACGAATCCAGTTGGAAAAAGTGAGGTTTGGGGACACGTGTATCGCGTGCTTATTCAAGATGGGTAGGTACATACATAAATATATGAATAGGGTGTGTGTATATATATATATATATATTTTCACAGTCAGCCTATCAAGATGAGTGGAATATTTCGGTTATATCTTATCTGATATTTCTGGGGTACCAAATCTATCTACAGCTAAGAGATAAAATATAATAATCTTGACATAATCTTCTACGTGGATCCTCCGTGGTGGATCATCAATAATAATTATTTTATGATGTTATTATATATATTTTAAGATGGGCTTCTATCTTCTCTATCAAGTATTCAAATTATTAGTGTGTTTGTACATACATGTGTGTGATATTGTTCTTCCTTTGAAGACAAAGCTATCTCGGGAAGTAAATACACAAATTAGCAAGAGCTAAGTTTCATTAATTTGGTAGTAAGGTTACGGATCGTCGCGGGGATGATTATAGAGGAAGGAACTACTGATTTCAGGATTGAAAACTCTTTTATGTTTATTTAACTACAAGTCCTTGGGGAATCGACTACAGTTCTCTTTCCATCATCTTCTCATGTATTACTTATCACAACATTTAGATTGAAATTTGAACGGTTTAGATTTAACATTCTATAAAATATTTTTTATTGCATTTTTAAATTGCTATAACTAAAATTTAGTAGTTTTTTAATTAATTAATAATTTGATATTTTATTAATATTTTTATAAAACATTTAAATATGAACCACTCAAATTTCAATATAAAAATTGAGATGAAAAGTGGACAAGAAGAGGACTGTAGCCGATCCTATCATGGTGAAATCAATTTTAGTGCTCATTGTTATAATGAGCACAAAGAGCTATTTATTATTGTAGACTGTTTAGATTTAATTTTGATGGTTTATATTGACTTTTTTTATTTTTTTTTTTACTTTCAAATTTTTCAAATTTTTTTAAACATGTACAAAATCTAAAATAAAGATATATCTTGACCATCTGTTTTTCAAAAAAAAAAAAAAATTCAAAAATTATTCGTTGAAAATTTTAAATATAAATCTTTAAAATTTTATTTAAACTTTGTAGATTTCATTACAGTGAATAGATCTCAATGTTTCGAGCAAAAAAAAGAATAGATCTCAATGCTATTCATACCGATGAGCAGCGGAACTAGCTTGGATTTAAACGGACGACAACTGATTACATTACATGTGCGTCTCCGGCTAGAGCGCTGACTATAATTTTGGGCCCGGTCAACTCGCTCTTTTCGGCCACATTCATATGAGCCCCTTCTTTGCACCAATATATACATGGGCCGACATATTTATATATATCAGCCCATCTTAATATGTTTTAGTGCAATTAGTAGATCAAGTAAATAAAAGCAACTGGACGCACGTTTGATTTGATGAATGGCTTTTTACTAGTAGTTCTTAATCAACATGAAATAAACCGTGTGTATCCAATAATTAAATAATTAATCATAAAACTAGGGCATTAAAGAACCGGGTTGGGTTTCTCTCATTGTCTCTTTCTCATTATCCCTCATCATCTCTAAATCCTATCCATCCAATCAACTACAATACCACTTTATCCTTTCTCTCACATTCCCAATCAATGGCCCAAATAAGCTAATGAGGGAAAATGAGAAAAAATGATGAGGAGAGAATCCCCTTCCTAAAGAACCAGCCATACATATTGATTCCGGGCGCTGCACAAGTTCTTGCCGCTGTTGTGTTTGTCGATCTGAGCCGTCTGATCCAATTTTTTTTTTTTTGATATAAAGCCGTCTGCTCCATTTGAGCATGAGCCATCTATTTTCAGATCCTAACTCTAAAACCAATACAGATTTAGGCCTTTTGGGAGATGTTGTTTGTTTTGGGCTAAGAAAACTCCAAATTTTACTTTACTTATTTCCTATTTTATGTAAAGGAAAAAAGGAAATAAATGAGGGGAGAATCCCATAAAAATACTACTTAAAATTGAAAATGTCAAATAGGTGATTTTATAATAGGGTTAAAGTGCAGATTGACCAACAAAGTATTACATTAGGAGCATTTGGTACAAAAATGTTTTGAAGGTACCTTAAATACCAACAAACAATTAAAAATGAGGAAAGTTACTAATCAACAATTAAAAATGGAAACTATCATAATGACGTTAAAATCAGGGAAACACCATTTGCTGCACGTGGTCCAGGTGGGGCTAAACCAGTTGGCTAGCCTTCTGATTTTTCTTCTTCCTCATCGATGTGTTGATGCCCTGTGTCTCGCTGCTTTATTCTAGCTAGCCTTCTGATCTTCTTCCTCCTCAATACACCACCTGCTTCTTCTTCCTCACACCACGACATTGATGCAATCAGATGTTATGGGGCCTCATGATTTAAGATCAGTCTCTGAGTTTTACTCTAGTTCACAGGCATTCCAAGTAGAATGTACACAAATCAAGCACCGAGAACCATCAATCTAATTCTTCATAGTAATTTCCACAAAAAATTTAAAAAGAAATAAATAAAAATTCAGATACAATTAGTTGCATTAAAATTATGCAACACGTCCTTGGCGACAAGCTCACCATTCAATAACTTTGTAGGCAGCAATGGGCCAATTGAATCCTCTGAACACCAAACTGGTAGCGAGGGGCACATCAATGATAATATCCTTTTGCGTCGGTTTCTTGTCATCTTGGACCACAATCATGTTGCTTCGACCCACCCACCCGATCTAACCCGCAATGTATAGGAACAAAATCCCGGGTGTAATGAACTCTCCCTAGTGCCTCTGGTCTCCGTTCACTATAAGATGGGGCAACCTGATGTGATTTAGGAAGAAGAGAAAGTGGAAATTGAATCATTTTATTCAATCTGAAAATGAACTATATAGAGTCATTATATAGACCCAAATAAATGATATACACACTAATCAGAAATAACAAACTAACAAACTACAAACTATACAACTATTTTACTAACAGAATTAGTTACATGGAAACAAACTAATTATATACATCAATACCCCCCTCAAGCTGGAGAATGAATATTGATCATTCCTAGCTTGGTTAAGATTGTACAAAAAGAAGAAGGAGGCAAAACCTTAGTAAAAATATCAGCTAACTGATCCTCATACTTAATGGGAAGAAGGTGAAGTAATCCCGTCTGAAGTTTCTCACGAACAATGTGACAATCAATATCCAAGTGCTTGGTACGCTCATGAAAAGTAGGATTCACAGCAATGTGTCGAGCATATTGATTATCACAATATAAAGATGCAGGGCTGGAAAGAGGCAAACCAAAATCTCTTAATAGATAAGAGAGCCATTGTAATTCACAAGTGGTCGCGCCCAATGCACGGTACTCAGCCTCTGAAGAAGAAGCAGAAACAGTGGGTTGCTTCTTAGAATGCCAAGTAATCAGAGCTTGATCAAGAAAACCACAGAAACCAGTGATAGAACGTCGAGTATCAACACAACCAGCCCAATCTGAATTACTAAAGGCATTAAGTTTATGAGTAGAAGTAGCTGGAAAGAAAAGGCCACGACTAGGAGCACCTTTAAGATACCGTAAAACACGGTGTAAGCAACGTAAATGAACATCAGTAGGTTGCTGAATGAACTGACTAAGCTGTTGGACAGCAAAGGATAGATTCAGACGAGTGTTTGTAAGGTAGAGCGAACGACCCACTAAGGTACGATACTCAGAACAGTCAAGCAAAGGAGTACCAGAGTCCTTAGAAAGCTTAAGATTACAAGCCATAGGTGTTTTAGAAGGTTTACAATCCAATAATCCAGCATCTAATAACAAATGTAAAGCAGATTTTCGTTGACATACAGAAATTCCAGCAGAGTTTCTAGCAATTTCCAAACCAAGGAAGTATTTCACATCACCCAAATCCTTAATTTTGAACTGATCATCAAGAAAGGTCTTAACACGATTAATCTCAGCTAAGTCTGTACCACTAAGAATAATATCATCCACATAAACGAGTAATGAAGTAAAAGAAGAAGTGGTATTTTTAAGAAACAGAGAATGATCAGCCTGAGATTGAGAGTAACCACAAGAAATAAGAGCTTGAGACAATTTAAAATACCATTGTCTACTAGCCTGTTTAAGACCATAGAGAGACTGTTGCAACTTACAGACTTTAGAAGAAGGAACAACCAAACCCGGAGGAGGAAGCATATACACTTCTTCATTAAGATCCCCATGTAAGAAAGCATTATTGACATCCAATTGCTTCAAATGCCAATTGTGAGCAGCTGCAAGTGCAAGTAAGAGACGAATTGTGGTCAATTTAGCAACAGGTGAGAAAGTATCATTATAATCAAGACCTTCGACCTGTGTAAAACCCTGAGCAACCAACCGACCCTTATAGCGACTAAGAGACCCATCAGAGTTATACTTCTTAGCAAAGACCCACTTACACCCAATAGGTCGCTTACCAAAAGGCAAATCAGTAATCACCCAGGTATTGTTTTGCTGCAAAGCTGCAAGTTCAGCATGAATAGCATTTTTCCAACCCTCATGTTGAATAGCTTTAGAGTAATTTTTAGGAATATCATCAGTAGAAATAGAACAAATAAAATGATGATAAGAAGGAGAACAACGATGATATGAAAGAACATGAGAAAGAGGATGATAGATACCTGCCTCCAAAGAATCTGGTAAAACTGATGCACATTGAAGAGCAAAATGGTAATCTTGCAGATAAGTGGGTGGTCGGTGAGAGCGAGTAGACCGACGAGGCAATGGTAAATCAATAATAGGAGGGGGAGGAGGAGAGGGAACAATTGATAAAGGGGAATTCTCAGAAAAATCCAGAGGTGGAGTGGATTGGGGTGAGGGAATGGAACTAGGCCGAATAGCATAATCAGAATCAGAATCAGAAAAAGGAAAAACAGATTCATAGAAGTAGACATTACGAGATACATGGATCTGTCGAGTATTTAGATTGAGTGTAACAAAACCCTTAGTACCAGTCTTATAACCAATAAAAATACATTTATGAGCCTTTGAATCAAGCTTGGTTCTGTTTTGTAAAAGGGTGGAAGCAAAACAGAGATAACCAAAAACTTTCAGCATGTTAAAATCAGGAACCTTTTGAAAAAGGACCTTAAAAGGACTTTTATTCCCCAAAAGAGGAGTAGGCAAGCGATTGATAAGATAAATGGCATGTGTGATGGCATAAGACCAAAAAAAATTTGGGCAAATGAGCTTGAAAAAGAAGGGCACGAGTGACATTAAGAATATATTGGTGTTTACGTTCTACTTTACTATTCTGTTCAGGAGTTTCAACACATGATGTTTGATGTAAAATACCATTTTTAGCATAAAAGTCATTCATTTGAAACTCTAAACCATTATCGGTGCGGATAATCTGAATAAGAGTATGAAACTGAGTAGACACCAAAGCAACAAATGATTGAATATAAGACCGGACTTCAGATTTGGTTTTAAGTAAATAAATCCATGTATATCGTGAGTAGTCATCAACAATGGTTAAAAAATACCGATGACCATGTATAGAAGGTAAATGATAAGGACCCCAAATATCCATATGAACTAAGCTAAAAATTTTATTTGATGTAGTAGTGCTTACAGGGAATGGCAACTTTCGTTGCTTAGCAAAATGACAAATGTCACAACAAGTAAACGAAGGACTGTAAGACATATCAGGGGACTGTTTATGAATTGTATATAAGGCATGTTTGGATAAATGCCCTAAACGGAAATGCCACAAATCAAATGAATCAGACTTGGCAGTAGTAGAAACATTACTAACAAGGGAAGGGGTGACCATATCTGTTCGATTCATTATGTATAACCCTTCAATGACATTAGCTGAACCAATCATCTTCTCTGAAGGTAGGAGACAGATGTGGCAGTGAAGAGGCTGAAAAGAAACAATACAAGACAAAAAAGAAGTGAGCTTAGAAACTGAAATCAGATTAAAACGAAAGTTCGGGACATACAAAACATCCTGAATAATGAAAGAGGCAGAAAAACGAATGGTGCCACTATACAGAGCCAATACTTGTGTACCATCAGGAAAATTTACAGAAATTGGAGAAATTTGCTTATGAGAATGAAACAGAGAAAAATTAGAACAAATGTGATCAGTAGCCCCAGAATCAATGATCCAAGAGTCAGAATATGTAAAAGAAGAGCAAATAAGAGATGTACCATTGGTGGATACTTTGTTTATAGAAACAGAGGGTGTAGAAGAATCACTACCAGCTTGAACGAGAGCAATCAGCTTATGATATTGTTCTGGAGTGAAACTGTAGGAAGTGTTGGCAACCTTAGTAGGCTCAGTGAGACTCTGACTAACAGGAGGTTCAGTAGAAACAACATTGGTGGAGTTCCTGAATTTGAAGCCAGGTGGAAAACCATGCTTCTTATAGCATGTAGCCTCTGTATGTTTGGATTTTCCACAAAATGTACACTGCTTAACCGAGCCAGTGTAATTAGGCTTCAAAATACCAGAAGTGATAGGAATTCCAGGAGGAGGAGGACGTGGACCAGAGGACTTTGAAATCAAAGCCGTAGCCTTTGCAACAGGAAATCCAAGTTCCCTCTCTTGTTGTTGAACCAAAGCAAAAACACGATTTATTGAAGGCATGGGATCAATCAACATAATTTGAGATTTAACAAGGGAAAACCGATCACTAAGTCCTTTCAAAAAATGAATTATATAATCATGATCCAAATGCTTCTTATATACATCAAGAACACCACAAGAACATCAAGGATTACAGGTACAATGTAACATCCTAAATTTTTTTAAGAATTATAGTAGTATAGATTAACTTATGATAATTAATCAAGAATATTCAATATAGGAGTAAAACTATCTAATGTTAGAAACGTGGTCGACCGTTATAATTAGAGGGTAATAAATTTCTCTCCATCTACCTCAACCAACTACCCCCTCCAGCTACCCATCCAACTACCGCCCAACTTCACCTAACCACCTCTTCTCAACCACTATAAATATGCACATTCGGATGCATATTCAGGCAGAGCAAGCAAGTGTGAGAAATAGGGAAAGGAGAGAAAGAAAGAAAGGAGGAAAGCGTAGAGATAATTATTTGGGGATACTGGTAGTTGCTTTTGGTGATTACTTGGGAATTAGTGAGTAACAGGTAACTCTGGATATTCTTCCTTATACTTGTGAATTATGTATGATCATATTTCTTATGCTTATACTATTATTTTTAGACATATATATATGGTAAAATATTTTATGGGTTATAAGGTTTTAAGATTCTGCTATGGGAATTTTAGATTTGTATTTGTATTTCATACATGGCACTATTTACACGTACTATACATTCTGATTTACTAGTCACGTATATATACAGTATTTTACTATTCACTTATACATATATAGTATTTTACTATTTACACATACTGATTTACTATTTACTATTCATGTATACATACAGTATTTACTATTCACGTATACGCATAGTGATTTACTATTCACGAATACGTACAATTATATTGTCTATTATTCATGAATTTTTTTCTATGATTATATTTGATATAAATAGAAGTGTAATGCATAAATTTTGAATGCGTACATTTATCATGGCAGTTGTATTTGTGACGGGTTGGAGGTTGGAGTTTGGAGGAATCTTTGATATGATTTTATGCTACCACTCGGTGCACAGTGGATTGATACTTTTCAGGGCCCCTTCTTCCATGTTTTCCTCTGGCCGGGATTACATTGGAGTTGTGGGACATGTGACACCTCCTTTATTCTGATAAGGAGGGGAGTCATAATCCATACTTAAGCTCTATACTTTTGGCTGTGTATATCTTAAGTTTTGGTGAGCTTGGAACAATTCAGTCACATGAATGTGTTTCTGTTGGACTATGTGTTAGCCTATGGCTCCAGTCAGCGGTATAAGGATGAAAGAGGATATAAGGGAGGTTGCATATTGCATGATATATTAACTTACAGTTCAAATTGATAAAATGGTAAATATTTTTGTAACATCTTTTTTATGAGAACTTTTGGTAAAATATAAATGTGTATAAATCAATGTATTTTATTATCTTCAGTTTTTGTTCATATGTGATTTGCTTGTGTACGGTAGAATGTTCAGTAGTTACTGAGACGTGGAATCTCATCCCATATTAACATTTTTCAGGTGAATATCCTAGTAGGAAGCAATGGAAGGCACCTATGGAGTGAGCTTTGAAGGCTCTTTTGTACTCCTATAGTTTATGTTATGTTATTTTTATTTGCTATGACCCTAAGACTTCCGCTTTGTATTAAACTCTGAAATATTTTGGAAACATGTTTTGGCATTGTACTACGAATTCTATTTGAAATGGTTATGCTATTTAATGATTTGGTTGATGATTATCCTTATTGGAGATATTTCGAACATTTTGGCCAAGTTTTCAAGTGTGAAATTGAGGTGTTACATACAAGCTATAATCGGACGAAGTGTGAGGAACTCATCCCACAAAATATTCAATCGGGTGAAGTAATCACTTACCGGTTGGTCACCTTGACGCAGACCTTGAATTTCTTCCTGAAGATCAGCCAGACGAAATACGTCATTCTGAGAGAATTGAGCATGTAGATCGTCCCAAACGTCAGATGCACAATCAATCCATAAAACACTCTGTCCGATTGAGGGGGAAATCGAACGAGTGAGCCAAGACAAAACCATCATATTGCATCTCTCCCATGCCGGATACAGAGGTTCCGATGGTTGAGGTACCGGAGTCAAGCGATCGATGAATCTCAGCTTGTTCTTGGACATTAACGCCATCTTCATAGCACGTGACCAAGAATTGTAGTTGAGGCCGGTAAGGATCGGTGAAACTAGGATCAAGGATGGGTTTTCATTTGGGTGAAGGTAATAGGGATTTGCGATGGAGTGAATCGAATCAGGAGACGGTGAGGAAGGAACACCATCAGAGGTAGTAGCGGAAGAGCTCTCTGTCGCCATTGAAGTTGAGCTCGAAACCGAGAGAGAAAAGGGAAAGTAGGTTTGAAATCGTGAATTTTGGCAGAGAAAGAAGCCAAAATAAAACTAGCCAAAAAACAATTTGACTGAGAAATTTGCACAGGGATCCGTACAGAGATCATGTGAAAAACAAAGAAAGCCAGAGAAAACTTTAAAAAAAATTTGAGAAGAAAAAACAAGATGTCAAAGACTATCCCGCTTTGATACCATGATGTGATTTAGGAAGAAGAGAAAGTGGAAATTGAATCATTTTATTCAATCTGAAAATGAACTATACAGAGTCATTATATAGACCCAAATAAATGATATACACACTGATTAGAAATAACAAACTAACAAATTACAAACTGTACAACTACTTTACTAACATAATTAGTTACTTGGAAACAAACTAATTATATACATCAATACAACCCGTCCGACAGAAGACCCTACTTCCCGTAGTTGTCGAACCTCCGCTTGGTCTTCTCGATCGTCGCCTTGATCGCCAAAGCTGGTGCAATGTGTCTCTCTCATCGTCTCAATGAAGAAGCTGGTGGTGTGTTGACAGAGGAGTGGTGGTTGGATCTCGCTGGCGAAGATGAAGAAGGGAGATATAAGAATGCTACGAGAACTCACATGTACCTTCAATCCGCAGCAAACAACGTTTCGTTGATTTTAACGTAACTGTGATAGTTTCCATTTTTAATTGTTGATTGGTAAATTTTCACATTTTTAATTGTTGGTTGGTATTTAAGATACCTTCAAAATATTTTTGTGCCAAGTGCTCCTAACTTAATACTTTGTCGGTCAATCTGCATCTTAACCCTTTATAATAAAATGAGTTGTTAATTGCTTTATTGTTCTTGTTAATTCAGTTACTGTTATTGTCAACAGGATTTTGAAATTTTAATAGTATTTTTCTATCATTCTCCCATAAATGGAAAAGAAAGAAAGAAAGAAGGAATAAAAGGAAAATAAAGAAAAGAGTGAACAAATAAAAAAAAGAAAGAGAGTATTCTAATTGTTGTTTGTGAAAAAATATTTTTTTAAAGTTTTCCAACTTGAGATTGTGTCTCACTCATTTAAGTGAAAAGACGACATATTAGGTTCTTAGGTAGAGAGGCCATGCTGAGGCTGTGGAGAGTTCGGAGAAGTTTGATGTTGCAACATGTGAGTGAAAAGAAGAGAAAGTAAAAAAAAAAACGTAGCTTCACAAATTCGGTAAATCGGCATTTGTATACTCATTGACGTTGGACCAAACTGAAATTTGGCCAGCATGTTCAAAACACAAGGTTCTTCTTTTTCAAGGGTTGGATCGTCTCTTGGAGGCCTGATGTGGGAGTAAACTATTTGTTGTCTGGGACATTTTTCTAATATTTTATACACTTTGTTTTCTATTATAAGCTTGTAGTTTTAGTTGTTTGGCTGAATAATTGCGATTGTACGTATTTGTGCATTATACCCTGTTTTCTTCGTAGCGGATATGATTTATAGACAAAACGGATGGATTAGGGGATGACAATCACACCGGGTACAAGATCAGTAGATCACAATCACATACAAGTACACGAGCAAATTAATTAAATAGAAACCTCATAACAGTTAGGGTAAGTAAATGGGACCCCGGATTAGTTTCCATAGTCATTGCTACTCCGTTGGCTACGAAAGTCGACTAATTGGTGTAACCCTAAAGCTTGCATATGACTATTGTATCCATCAATACTTAACCGATCGATGCCCACAAGTTTTTAACATTTTATAATCTGCAGTGTCCCATTCGCTAAGGGTTAGTTCAACCATGAAGCTAAGTCACTCTCATGACAAGCAAGTTTTACCGGAAAGCATAGTGGGTTTTCCCTTTGGCTGTGGAATATATATAACCCAAGTTAAAATATTTTAAAATGAAAATATATGTTTTTTTTAAAGTCATGTTCATTAATTAAATCAAGGGATTTATATGAAGAGTTGTATAAAAAGTTATAACACTAAAAATTACCAATTTTATGTTCAATTTTTAGAGACATATGTGAAAGGTTATAATCAGAGATGTGACAACCACCACTTAGTAAAAATTTATGTTGTGTTTATGATAAATATATAATATAAAGATATAACTCTTTTCATATAATCATATGTCTGTTAATGAATCAACATATGAGATTTATGAATTTAACGGATTGTTATGACTTTTAATTGAAGATGTATTGCTTTAAGAGACATCACTTCATAGCCTATAAATACTCAACTCTATCAATCATTCTGATATATTAGAAATTACACAATAATAAGAGATCAAACTCATTTCCTTTATCCTTGAGTGTACACAAAGATAAATAAGTCGAATTATCACTTTGTAAAAATCATTGTTGTCTTGACTTAAGTGTACATTGGGAGTGCAATTCATCCTCAAGGTCTTCATTGTATTCTGCAGGAAATTCATCCATCAATCCAAATTGCACTATACTAAATAGAAATAGGTATAGGAGCGAATTAAACCTAAAAGAAAGTGTTGCACCCGCCTTACAAATATTGTGCACTACTTTCTTTTTTTTCTCCTTCTTATACTCCTGAGATGAGATCTAGCCTCTCTAACAACCTTGTCCTGTAACAAGCATTTACGAAGTTACTATATAATTAACTGAATCTTGTGCGTTTAATTTGTATCCCATTCTCCAAGTCATTGTTTTTTTCTATTTCACGTAGAGAATGCATTCAAATGGCTGAGACAGTCACAACGATAAACTGCCATCCCAAATAAACACAAGAAAGTCACTTCAGGCTCGCTCTTTTCTTTCATATCTGATCTTTTTTTTTTTTTATTAGCAGTTGTTATGGACGAAGAATGCTTTTTAGGTTAGATAAAAGATAATAAAACCTAGAGATATGATGAAGTAGTTGGCTTCAGCTGTACTACTGAGAAATGAGATCCTCGACAATGATTGATTTTTCACACGCGCAGGTCAAATCATGCTTGGAAATTATAAGCGTGAAAGCCCTACTAACAAGACCTTAATTTGTCTTTCCCTTTATTATTTTATCCCGAGTTCGGATTTGGGTTATACAGTTTGCTTGCTTCTATTCTCCGCTAAGCCCTTTTTTGGGACTTGTCAAGTCTTTTCAGTTTTCACTAATCGTTTTTTTCCGGTCCTCCCTTATTATCCTTTCTAGATGTATTAATATTTTGATGAGATTGAATTTCTGTTAGTTGTTTGTTTGAGAATATGGTTAGTGGCCAAGAAGCAGACACAAGCTCAATACTCAGACCTCAGAAACAAGGCAAACATTAATTGGCCAAAAGAAAAAGAAAAAGTAAATAGAGCTAGTTTTGGCTCTTTTTCCGCAACAGAACACAAAGTCCGTTTAGTTGGATTCTAGGCCTGATGTGAATAGTAGGTTGATATAGTTGACAGTCGCCTCATTGACTTTAAACACATCGTTCTGTGACAAATTTAATTCATATGGTATAGTAGTAGTGAACATTAATATTTAGAGAACTTGAAGTCTGCTATTAGTCGTTGTCTTAACTCTTAATTATTCAAAATTATTGTTATATTATTATTATTACTTCGGTTACAGGGACAAGCATCTGATTCAAAACAAGAATTAATTAGCTTTGCCCTTTTAAATGGCGAGATTGTAAATGGAAAAAGGGTGAGATCAGCCGGACAACAGCCAAATTAAGCCAAGCATTCTCACTCAACGATTTTTTGGGGTTTGTGGTGAGAATAGATAACCTATTAACCAAACAAATAGATCGCGTATGTGAAGACGTTGAGTTTGAATTACAAATTGAGGACGTAATTTGAGTGAAGATTCGATGTGTAAGAGAATGAAGTCATACTGGAGTGAAAACTAAAGCTGGTGTAGTGTTTCGTTGTGTTGCTACATGCCTAGTATATTATAAAAAATAACATGCATGGCTGCGCTAGCTAGTGTACTAGCTAGATGAGGTCTGGCAAGCACTAAGGAGTGACCAAATTAAAGGCCTTAAGGTCAAACCAGATGACGATACTGATGCGACAATGGTAACGAAATTTCCCCTTTTCTGGCACACCTTCTTGTGACTTTTTGATTCAACCTCTCTTTGACTTGGAAGGTCCTTTAGGAAGCAGATCGATCATATGTGTGGAATCTGATTACTCTTTGTTCTGCTTTTACATAGAGAGTACGTCTAGTATTAGTGCTGGCTCACTGGTCATTATAATAATTATCTTGTTGCCCGTTTGTTCACCAACCAAAAAGGAAAATATATACATTTTCCAAATCTCATTGCCTTTTTTACTTTCTTGCTTCTTCTAGAAAGTTTGTAACCCTTTCAACTGAGACTAAATGTTTCCAATATATGTATAATGAGATAGATGGATTTGACCTCAGTTGATTCTTAATTTCAACATGGTGGGTTTTTCTTCCATCCCCACTTGGATAGTTTGATTGGCGAATTAATGACCCCACAAAATTTACTATCATATAATCTTTCTTTGTCTCTCAACTTCTTAGACCACATACCTTGTCTTATTCTTCTTCCACTGTTGTAATAATGAGCCTAGCTACCTCTTATTATTTTTGTTTCTTCCATTTCACCTCTATTATTGATAGACAATAGTCAATTTGAAGTTTCAAAAAGATATTATTTGAAAATAGGAAGGGAACTTAAACGACCTAATAATTGAGGGCAGCGGTACCAACAATGAGCTCATTGACAAATATCTCAGATTTAGTCCAAGCGAGAGTACTGGTAGGGAGGGTCAACTAGGGTTAGCAACATGAACTTGATCGGCTATACCACTCTGCTGGTCCTATTTATAAGTTCTTTTTAACTAAATCACACGTATCAAGGAGAAGTAATTAACTCAATGAATATGAGGTAAATTTTCAACTTTGCCCTCATTTATAAATGAACATCTTTCAACTCTTTTCTCTTTCTCTATTTTCATTGGTACAATGAATATGAATAAAATTGTCACAATCTCATTTATTACCTGAAAAATGACTTATAAATAGGACCAAATTTTTTTTATCAAAAAAGACTTATAAATAGAATTAGAGTGGTATATCTACTACATGGATTGGATTAATTTGCGTCTTTTCATGTAATAGAATAAGGTTTGAATTAGCATTTAAAAAGCACGTTCACACAACTTCTCACATACTTACTCCATACATTGTAAATCACGTTTGAAAGCAACTTGAACCATTAATCCAAACATACACTAATCACAGGTAATAATTGATATATGTGCAATAAAGTTGTCAAGAAAAGCTTTTAAAACTCAGTGTAAACATATTAAATATTCTAGAGCTCAGCAATAAAATGGTAATAATTAATAAATGCGGTTAAAGGTGTTATTAGATATATAACGGACCTCGTTAGTTTATGCTGAAAGAATATATAAATAAGTGATAATTTTTTTTTGTATATTTTAATTTATCTAAAGAATAATGATTTTAACATCTAGTATCAAATAGGCATTGAATACAACATGATTCCGGGTTTAAGAAAGACAAGAGAACAAAGCTTATTCTTCTGTTCTGGCAGTGCTAAATTTAAAGAATTTTGAATAGCATGAGCCGCTGGTGTTTGCCACACCTTCTGTATATAATAATAGGGATATAGGTCCTGTATTAAAAATCATGTTTATCTCCTCCCAGTTTTATAATAAAATCCCTTGTCCTACTTCTGACTCGGGGGTTGTAAAGAGAGAGAGAGAGAGAGAAGAGGCAGTCCAAAGTCATTAAACAAGCTCTGAGCAACACCGTGTACACATCAAGAAGACATCAACAAGATGGGAAGAGCTCCTTGCTGCGACAAAGCGAGCGTGAAGAGAGGCCCTTGGTCCCCTGAAGAAGATGCCAAGCTCAAGTCCTATATTGAACAACACGGCACCGGGGGTAACTGGATCGCTTTGCCTCAAAAGATCGGTATATTGATCAATCAATTACACACACAAATATTTTTAAGTTTTGTAGATTTAGCTGGCCTAGAAATGTTTGAAAGAAAATCTAAGTTAATTAGTTGGTTTGATTATTGTGAATTAATCAGGGCTGAAGAGATGTGGGAAGAGTTGCCGGCTAAGGTGGCTGAACTACCTTCGGCCCAATATAAAGCATGGGGGTTTCTCCGAGGAAGAAGACAACATCATATGCAGCCTCTACGTTAGCATCGGAAGCAGGTTCAACAGAATCATATATGTCTAATTAACCCACAACAACAACTGTACCTAGTATTAATTACCTAATATAATCTTGTCTATATATTCACTATAGCTAATGATTTTGGTTCCGCAGGTGGTCGGTGATTGCTGCTCAATTGCCAGGAAGAACAGATAATGATATAAAGAACTACTGGAACACAAGGTTGAAGAAGAAGCTTCTGGGAAAGCACCGTAAAGAACATCAGGCACGTTCTAGGGGCAAGAGTAAGCAGGGAATTATGAATAAGAGTACATCGATCCTTCCAGAAGAAAATAGTACTGGTCAGGTTCTTGAGGCTCATCAACAAAACCCGTATTGGCCTTGTTATCCCCAGATGATGATGCCTGTGATACCACCCATGATGTCATACTCAGACCAAGTCCAAGGTTTCAATGACCAGGATTCCATTAGAAAACTTCTCATCAAGCTTGGAGGAACCTTTTCTTACCAGCCTGAAGGGTTCAATTTTCAATTACCAGATGCTACTAGTGCTGATCCCTCCGCACAATCACCAATTTATCAAGTTTCTTCTTCTTCTGCTTCTGCGTCTGCTTCTGCAAGTGCTATGAACAATGATAACCAACTACAATTCCCTCAGCTCCATTACCAATCTGGACTTAGTAGTAACTTGGTGCAAGGAAGCAGCACTTTCAATCAAGCACATGAGGAAATGTCTGTATCTTATCCATCTAGCGAAATGTCTGTATCTTATCCATCTAGCCTAGATGGCCTGGAATATTTTATCAATCATTATGATAAGATAGACACTACGAGCTCGTGTGACACCAACAACATAGTTTGTCCTCCTTTACTTTCCTCCGATTATGAACAATGTATGCCAACGCCCCATGAATTTGCTTTTCAGGAGTTGAGGTATCCAGGCGCCCACTAGTATATCATGTACATTGTTTATCACCACTTTAATTTGAATAGCCTTTTGTACGTAGCAAATTGGAGGGAATAATCTTCTACTGGTTTCCTTTATATAGTAATTTCTTCAGCTAGCTATATATGTACATATAGCTGGCCACCATCGATCGTATATGTCTGCTCTATCTCTAGCTTTTCCATGATTGCTTCCTTTACTAACACTTCAGTTTATCTGACTACCTCGTGTATTTGTCTGTAATCTTGAGTTAAATCAATGAAATGTTGTTCATGTTTATTATGCTACTGCTATGTGTTGTCTTTCACACAATATATTAATGTATGATTATGCTGATAAGAGGGACTACTATGGGGGTGGCCTCATTGATTCTAAACTACTGAATAGTACAGGAGATTTGTGAGGGTCATTACTCAAATTTTTGTCATAGAGTTGTTCCAATGAAAAAATATTTAATTTGTAACTTTTTAATTAAAGAGTACTTGAACGTATATAAATTATAAAATATATGATGAATTCAATGTTTTTTTACTAAAAAAATGATAAAAAGCGAACTTCATGTTTCTCATGTATACATATTAAATGCAAGCAAGAGTCCTGTCGGCAAAGCATTCTTTCCTCTTGGAGAAAAGGATGAAGCATAACAAATTTGTATATATGAGCATGGGAAGAACTATATGATCGTATTTCAATTTATGCCTTATCTTCATCGCCACATTTGAGTCTGTGTGTAGCTAAGTAAAATAAGTAGTAGAATTTATACGCGTGAGGACGTAATCTCTACTCTATTTATACACCGGTGAAACACTAGTGGTCTTCAGGAGGAAACTGAAATAAATTTATTCCGTGACATCTGTCATTGAAAATTTACTATACATACGAGCTAGCTTTAAGGTATAACCTTGTTGATCTTTGGCCTACTTTTAACATAAAGTTCAGCGCGCTTCACGTGCACAATTAGTTTGCTTTGGATTGCAGATGATTGTTAATTACCTAGCTTGAAGAATCAACATCGTATGATGTTTTGCAGTAGTATTAGGCGAGTAGAGAAATTACATTCTAAACGTGATATAGTACAAAATATATAAGATTTCATCATGGAGATTGGAGAGCGTATGTTTTAGAAGACGAGACTCTCCATAATAAGAATTATTTTATTTTGAAGAGATCCAATGACGGAATGATGAAACTTTCCACATATTATATTACTTGCAAATATAATTAATATTTGCATGGTATATCGCGATTTTGTGGGGAAAAAACTTGACATGAATCTAAACGCATTGCTAGACCTAGACTGCCAATTCACGCGCTGCATTATTTATGCACAGATGGACCTTAGATTAGATTCAAGGCTGTCCTTCGTTTCAGTTTCTCCGCTATTTCTTATTTTTTCCATTTTCTCTCGCCTTCGATCTCCCCACAAATAGAAGGCCCTGTATATTAATTAATTATAACATAGTTGAATCCTATTAAAGGGTTTCGTCAAACAGTGAACATTGATGATCCAGAGGTAAAAAAGTATATAATCATGCATTTCATAATGTCATCATCCAATGTGATCATTAGAGGTCAGTAAGCTACAATTACCTACGAGAGATCTAAAGCATCACGAGTATTAATTACATGAGTTTCTTCTCTTTAAGTTTCGCAGGAAATTAAATATTGTGGCGCTAATTGCTAGCTAGTAGGGAGTGTTCAAGGAGCGTGCCTAGCTAAATGCTGTTCGCAAAATTGAAATGCATATGGTTACAAATGTGGCCAAATCGAGGAATTTATTACTAGCTAGTTGATATCTGTAAGGGATTCTAATTAAATCTTTTCCAGTTTAGATAAGTAATATAATCTTTAATAAGCCCTGAGGTAATTGCTGCACATGTTTAGTAGTTATTTTAGCAGACCAGGAACAGCACCAACATGGAACTATACTTGTTTTAAATATACGATACCACACTATTATTTTGCATTGGATTCCAATCCTATTTATGCATATTCTTTTTAAGTCTATGAAATTGATTGTGCTGACTAAGAAGAGTTTAGTGGACTCTGGTCCACTTTTTCCTGAAACAATTAACAGCTGGACTCGTTATATATTGGATGTATCTGATGAGACTTATTAATCAGCTTTGTTGTCAAGATGCATGCCTACTATATTTGACCCACAACTGGTATATCCACATCTCTAAGCAATTCAATGATCGAAATTATATCCATCATTTGATGAATTTTTTTGCTTTGTTAAAATATATGGAAGGATGCATATATGTATATATAAGTTCAGTCATCAGTGCGCTATATATAATTGGTTAAAAGGTCAAAGGATTAGTAATTATACAAGCACACACTTCGTGTAGCACAAACGCCTTCTTTTCGTCTGTGATATTGATTGAAAACCAACTGTTTGAAAAATGCTGTCCTCGTCATCACAGGTACCCTAAAAAGTTGCGTGCTAGGTGATTGCTTGCTTGTAAAGCCATTTGGTAGAAATCAATAGAAGTCTTCATTGTCGAAGTAATGTAGTTTCTTGTCAGTAGCCGTCCTACTCCTATATATATATACATGACTTGGAAAGTCTGATCTGGCCGTCTAGTTAGTCTCTAGATAATGTGAAAAACAAAGACAAGAAGAAGTGATTAATTATGGATGTTTTATAATTATCCTTAATTTACATCATCATTCACCACGTACACCCGCATATAGAGACCTAGCTCCCTATTCTTCGTTAATTTGCTCAAACGGTCAAAGACGAAGTTATATATATTGTCTTGCACTGTATAAATATATAGTGGGATACAGTTGTACCACTCTATTTTAGATGTTATGGTAAGCCATGGTCATGATTTGTTAAAATTGGTTGACTCTTAATCTAGTCACAGTTTCAAACTTGGGGCCCATTAGGTTATTCTTTTGTTAATATTTCAATAGTATGCAATAACTACGCCAAGCATGTCACTACTCACTATCTTTTATTCAAATCTTCTGGTGCTCTCTGATTTTGGGGTCTGCACTGCACATACATAACAGAAGCCAGACATCTATTAATCTTAAGGACGACACTACTTAAAACTGGGTGTGTGCGTGTTTTTGATGAGGTTCCCCAGAAGATAGAGCCATTAGTAATAACATTATTTTTAATTACTTAATAAAGCAGCGTCACGAAATTTAATAATTAGCACGCCTCATGAGAGGACATTTTAATCCTGATATCGCCCTGTAAAGTGCAAGGGAATATCCCCAGCACAGAAAAAAACGCAGGAGAAGAATCCTGCAAGGTAGAACCAAGATATATATTTGAAACTCATCAATTTGTGAGTTAGCGAATACTAATATATAAATATATAATTCTGTCAATAATTGTCAAATGAATGTCGACGACGGATAATATTAATAATAAGAACCAACGCATGTCCGTGATTGAAGGTCCTATAGCCAGGGCACGCCTTAATCCTGACAAATAGCCAAACGACGACTTGTGTTTGTTTTTGTAAATTTGAATATTAATAATCAAATCCCAATGCATTAGCTAATTGGAATAGCGTTTATTTGTTTATGAACTGATTATGACACTCACTAACATCAAATATTCTTTAGACATTGCCTGACTATTTTGTTTTAATTGTTAATTGCTTCACTATTGATGACTCCACAACACGATTCTAATATTCCTCCGTTATTCCTTTTCTCAATGCACTCTCTCTCCTTCAGCTTAAAAAAACAGTGCATCACCTGCTCCATTTTTTTTTATAAAGAAATTTTAGGAAAGGGGTTGGGTTCACCCGTAATCTAAAGATATCACGCTATGACTTTGCTCCTCAGGGCTTATAGGACTAAGAGTACACAAGTCTCCACCTTAGCCTACGTTTCCACAAGTTCACATCACTTAGGATGTCTTCCCAGCGTCTTGACCAACTCCAGGATTAAACCCCCTCCATTTGGTGAGAGTATCTGACTCCTTTGCCAGTTGAGCTCACCTGCTCCATTTCTTTTTTTGCTCCATTTCTGAAAAGAACAGAGTGATGAGACCTGTTATTTTGTTGGGCCAAATTATCCCGTCCAGAGAAAAGTACCGGCCCATTGGGTCTGAGGCCCAATACTGTTGGTCTGCTAAACCCTAGAGAAAGGAAGCATGGATGGGTGGGTGGGAGGTTGAAGATATTGCCTGTCGCGAGTCTACCGTTTGAAGCTTTCGGGTCCATGGCACTTCTGCCTTCGCTCCCAATTTCTTCAACTCCAAAGCTTCATGTATGTTTGTAAATTCCTATATCTTGTTCTTTCTCCAGTAGCTTGCATTGTTTATGACTTTTTTCTTTCGCTAATATGAAGTGCGCAAAGCATCTTCTGAAGGCGAAAAGATGTGGAATTTAGATTTAACGTCTCTGGAACTTCAATGTCATTGGTTTCTTCCCTTGAAACTCCGTTAAATTGCTTCAGGTTTCCTTAGTATGCAAAAAATTGATTTAGTTCTCGATCAAATACTTGCGTTTTGTCTGTTGTTGTGATTTCCTCTTTTGACGAGTTCATGGGCTACATTGCTCTGAGTTGTTGTGAATTGAAGTTTGAAGCTTGTAACCTTGATCGCAGTGCTTGCTTAATTAAGGACTTCAGTTCTTCTAGCAAAACATGGCTTTTTGTCGCGAGAATTTATTGGTAATTTGGAAAATAACCAAAATCATATTTACTGTTCGACTTAGAGAATCATTTCTCCTCTACGGTTTCCTTTTTCTGTTCTTTTTTTTGGCTTTTATTGTATGTTCTGCAAGGAATGTTGTATTTGCCTTTAGATTACAGGAAAGGAAGAGGATGGAAAGGAAATGGTTTATAACTCAATTATTTGGAAGTTCTAAAGTTTTAGAAAATGGAGATAGAACAGCTTCCCGTTCTCCCTCTTTCACATATAGCTTCCCCCAGAGTTGGAAGCTACTCTTCAACCATCAGAAATCATCGAAATGAAGCTAAATTCTTTCCCAATTCCATCTCTTGGTACTACATTTCCCGCTTTTTGTTACTTCAAATCATGTTAGCCCTTTTAATAGTAAGCATAAATTGATATCATACTTGATACTACGTCTAGGGAGGAAGATAAGAAGAGATTATGTTTCTGTCAATTCCTGATAGGATTACTTTCTAAAACTGCAGCGGACATATGTGTGACATAGTGAAGAAAAATATGTTTGGGTTTATATGTTGCGTGTTTGTTAACTTTTTTTTCCTTATGCATGATGTATGGATTCCACTTAAGTTGTAATTTACATAATTATGATTTAGACAACGTGGACTGTCAACCAAAATGATGTTGGCTTAATGTCACGTTGAGATAATCCTACCATTCATTCTTTCTTAGCAAACATCTTTATGTGCTTTGGATAGGTTAAGTTGTTTCTTGGCCAACCATGTCATCTCCCAAGGTGCTCAGCAATACAACTTCCCCAGCAAACACGCCATGCCAGAACTGTTTTAATGAAGATCTCAATGGCAGATCATAATGAGCCTGATGAGGTTAGGGTGCAGATTGGAAACATGAAGGAGAAGCTTAGAGAAATGTTGCCAATCCCAGTTCAGGAATTCCCTTGGAGTAATGCCGAGCATAAACTTGTAGATAGGTTGATTTCTCTTGCAAGAGAGGCGTTGAAGTGGGCCCTTGTTTTATATTTTGTACTTGGCTCTATTTCAGACATTGTATATACATTATCTATAAATCGTGAGCTAGTGATTCCCATAGGCCTCTTGATTGGTTGCCTCACGGCTGACTTTTTGAAGGAGACATTGCGTGAATTATTTCATATCTCTGAAGTATGTCTTTAATCTTTTTCATATTGTTAATTTTCATTGTTGTTCAATTGCTTCACTCGTGACAGTTTGTTGTGGTGATTGTGTTTTCCATCGCTTGTGCCTTGCAGGATCAAGGTTTGAACCAACAAGTTTTGGGGGTGTATTGCTTTTTTGTGTTTGTGAAGATCATTTCTGCATGCTTTGGAATACAATCTCGGGTTTTCCTTTTGCATGTAGCAAATGGTGGACTGATGCAGGCACTGTGGTATTGGAAGAGCTCGTGGGAAGAAGTGAAGAATTGAGAGGAGGGTAGTTTTTCCTCCTCTGATTTATAGGCTTCATGATAATCTATCCAAATATCTGGTTTTTGATACAGCAAAATGGCGTTTGCGATCCATGTAGCTGACTCCGTCTAATAGGATAAGACTTTGTTATTGTTGTTTGGAGGGTTTGCATGATATAAGATCAAAAAGTTCAATTCTTGAGTTCATCTTTGTACAGATTGCATCCTGGGTGCTAGCACTACCATGATGCAAATACAAACTACCTTTTCCATTGTATCTTGCCCATGTGATAAAGGCAAGACTTGTGCCTGTTTCGCCTGCCCTGCCTGCTACTGGCTCAGAATTTCACCCCCTTCAACTGGCCACTTGTTCAGTTAATGGCCGGGGATTATTTTGTCCTAAGGAAATTAGCCCCATTGTATTTGTTAAATTGGTGTGAACGTAATATGGTAGTTAATATACTCTTAACAATTTTCATATGGATATGAAGGAAAGTCCCAGAGCTCTTTTGAACGTTTGAAATGATAGCTTCCCCTGTTGTATTCCCTGATTTCAGCGTCGGGGATTATAGTTCTACACTTTGTTGGGCTATGTTTGCAGTTGAATTCACTCCAATTTAAGAAAATGAAGAGTTTAAATTCATATCGTTCACCTGCCACTCAGAATTGATTTGGAATTACAGGATTGAAGGAGACTCCAGTAGCTTAGTAATTTTTTAGGCTATTTGCGAAAAGTGATTGTGATTTATTGAGCTAGGAAAACTTGTTCATAATTCAACTTACGTAAAATATACGGTAAACGATTTTAAAGAACACAATCAGTCAATTATATATAAGAACCCGGTTACTCCTAGATCAACAGAAGGTCTTTATTTTAATCTTGTTATATATATAGGAACGATCATACATCCTAATAAGCTAGGTAAGCTCAAACCTAATCACCACAACCCTAACACAGAAGCAGCGAAGCAAACTGCAAATTTGTTAGAGGGCAACAAGCTTCACGCTTCTTCTTCTTCTTCTTCTTTTTTTTTTTTTTTTTTTTTTGCAGAGTTTAGAAAAAAGGGTCAGCTTCCCAGTCACAGGGTGGTGATAACTGGGGAGCCGGCCACCGGCGTAGTGATGACCTCTCAGACGCGGTTGAGCCAACAAACACCTTCAACCGTCGCATTGCAACTTGTAATGTGTTCTCAGACATGTCGGCAAAGCAGACCCTGAACCACCCCGGTTCAGAGCAGTGGCACGACGAACCGGGTGATATGTTCAGACCAACCACCGTAAGAATCCTCCTCCAAAGCTCCTTCTCGGCTCCAAAACTATCTGTCCTTAACATGTGCCTCATGTCCACCCAGCAGAACAGCCCAGCGTTGCTCTCCAAACACCTAATCCCTGCTTTTTTCAACCCAGAAACCAGCATTTGCCTTCGCTTCTTCAGCCTCATCTGAGTCTCCTTCATGTACTCCTCTGTGAATTTATCGTCGGAGAGCAAGTTCGCCAGCAGATACTGAGTTTGAGAGGAAACCAGCCCGAAGCTTGACATTTTTGTGGCTGCGTCCACCACCACATGGTTATTTGAATAGATCATGCCTACTCGAAATCCAGGCAAGCCAAGGTCCTTTGACAGGCTATAAACAACATGAATTCGGCTCCACAGTTCAGCGTCGTCCATGGTCTTTTCCTTTGCTACTTCCATGATGCTTATGAAACAGGGTGAGTCAAAGACTGTGCCGGAATAAATTTCGTCACTTATGACATGAACCTTCTTTGCAACAGCGAAATCCAGTAGAAGGTCCAGCTCTGTTTTGCTCAAGCTTATGCCTAGAGGATTGGAGGGGTTGGTCACTAAGACCCCTTTAACGTTCAGATTCAGTGATAGGGCTTGTTCATAGGCATGTTCCAGAGCAGAGGGAGTTATTCTGAAACCATTCGAGCTTGAGCAGTGTATGGGAACTATTTCAACCCCAGTCCTCCACTTGAGATCTCTGTCAAATCTGAAAAAAAAAAACATAAATTAAAGTTTATGAATTACTGGTCCTTTTTTTTTTTTAAAGTGATCATTACTAAACCCTAAACACATTAATCTGAAGAGAAACAACGTACGCAGGATAGTAGGGAGTTGGGAGAAGGAAAGCTTCGCCAGGATCAGCAAGGCAGAACATGAGAATCTCATTGGCAGATGTAGCTCCGGCAGTGAGAACGAGTCTGTCTGAAGCAAAACTTACTCTGCTTCCTCTTATTTTTGCCATGAAGTTAACCAGTGCCTGCTTACACACATAGTGATGATTAGAAATGGCCAAAAAAAGAAAAAAAAAAGAAGCACTTTTGTATATTCCATGTCTTTGAAGCTTATATCCATTTTTAAGAATGTTTAATTTGTGTCAATTTTATCAATCACATATACAAGTATATACGTCAAGTCTAAAGTCTAAATTAATTAGGATCTTTCTGATTCTAGTTTTCAGCGTAGAGTAGAGGTGAGACTACGTAATGGGATCTTTTCCTTCTCGATGGGCATCAACTTAATTACTTTTTTTTTTTTTATATTAACTCTTTGCGTGACATGCATGCAGCAATTAATAAATGACAAGAAATTAACATATAAAATAAATATTTCAGATAAAAATTGAGAATAATTATAATCTATATATAAACTTCTGACGAAAATTATTTGACAGAAAATGTTGCATCATCATCATCACTCTCATGAACTTTTAATATAAACTCGTTATTAACTTAATCTTACCTATTATCGTTTGCTCACGGGTGACACTTGTCAATTGACTCATCACTACGACCATCGTACATATATCCTTTAAAGGCGTGTTTGGTTGTCGTATGTGAGCAAATTCATATATATTCAAATTCATGACGAGTTATGTGGGCCGTACACGCACACTAAGACAACCAAACATGACAAATAATCCAGCTGACCATGATCATACTTAGTATCGACTTGATCATATTCAGTATCAGTATGAGCATTATAATTAATGGGTGAGAAGTGAGAAAAAAGCAAGCTTACTTGTTTGAAAGAAGGTAAGCCATGATAATCCTGGAAGAGAGCCAGATCTCTAAACACAGATAATCCATCTTTCTTGAGACCCAATATGTGGGGATTTTTCTCCAGCCAAGCCTCAACAATGTCGAATGAGAGCTGAGATGAGATGATCCATCATTTCAGAACATGTCAGTTTGTGGGGCTACACATTTGCTAGCTAGCTAAAAAGAAAGCACATGCACACACCCATTTATATATACACAATTATACATAGTGCTTGGGGTATCACTTTCAAACAAGGTATAATTGCTTGTTTCTAAGAATGTCCACAATATTCTGCTGCATCCTTTATAGATGTGTCCCCAAAAATGGGTTGCTTTTTTGTCTATGGAGAGGAAAAACGGGCATTGCATTTATGCAACACACAAAATAATCATAATCATAATGGGAAAAACAAATATGGGTGTTTGATGAAAAAATGAGGATACCTGATTTTCTGCGAGTCCCATCTGAATGATTCCCGAAGGATTTGAGCTAGGGTGATAAGGATTCTTCTCGTACTCTTGCCATCCCACAAAGTAAGGAGAGTCTTGGCCGTGACTCTCTTCACTTGTAGCTTTCTTAGATGCCATTTTCATATATATATGCTTCTCTATTTCTGCACAGGCAAATATACCAACTTGCAAGAATGTTATATTAGAAGAGAGATGTCTAGAGACTCAAGAGAGAAGGGGTTTTGTGGTGAGAAGAAGATCTTACTAGGGCTGCATATTTATAGGAGGAGTGGGATGGATTCATGCATGTAGGTGTGTGAGAGGCAGAGACATAGTAGTACAGAATTTATATATACAAATATAATCTCTCTCTCTTTCTATGTATCTCCTTTTTGTAATTTCGTATTAACTTCCATCCCACCATCCCACGTACTTCAGTTTTAAAAAAAATACCAGCACAGCACTGGCTAGCATTTCTTTGTTTACTTGTGTTTTTTTTAATTCCAAAAATGGATTATTCTCACAAAGCTAATTTATGGCATTTTGACGTTTGATCCCTAGCATACGCACCCTGTATCATTTCAATTAACCGGCCGCTTCATATATGTTGATGTTTCCGAAACCATTTTAAAATTTTTTATTATAAAATTTCATCCAAAAAATAATACTTCCTCCGGTCCTAATTATAGGACATATTTAACCGATTTTGGGGAGATTAAGGAAAGAAGTTAAATTAGTTAATTTTACTCATTTTCCTAAAATGTCCTTATATAAATTTAAAATGACCTAAGTGAAAGTAAATCAATAGCTCCTACCACATGCCTCTCCAACCTAATTTTTTTTATATGCTATCTAATTAAAATAATGATCTTACTATATATACATATATATGTGTATATATATAGATACACACACACATATATGTGTGTGTGTGTACATATATTGACAGACACATATAGACACACACACCCTCACACACATATAAATCAACACACACATACACAAAGATATACATGTATATATGTGTGTGTGTGTTTATATTTGTACACACACATATTGACAAACACACAAATATACATATATGTACACACACAGTATACACACCCACATATGTGTGTGTGTGTGTGACTATATATATTTGTGCGCGCACACACACACACAATATATATATATATGTGTGTAGACACACACATATATACATACATACATATATGTAGACACATACATATATGTGCTCGCGCACGCACGCGCGCACACACAAAATATATGTGTGTAGACACACATATGTATACATATATATATGTAGACACACACATATGTGTGTGTGTCTATAGTGTCTATAGATATTTGTGTGTAGACACACACATATATACATACATAGATACACACATATATATCTAAAATTTTTGTTGACTGGAAGAGTATATATACTCACAAAAAATCAAACACACTTGAGAGAATAAAATAGGGGTATTTTAGAAAAAAAAAATTGACAATTATTAGAATGTTGTCCTATAATTAGGACCAAAATCAACTCTCAAATGTTGTCTTATAATTAGGACCGGAGGGAGTAATAATCTTCCTTTCCTAAATATAGGAGCTTGGTTTTGATTGTGAATATATAACATCAATATATTTTATTTATAATATTTATTATTTTTTAAACTAGCTTACCAAATTTAAAAATCGATATAATGTCATAACTCAGTATTTTAAGAAAGATGAAATCATATATATTATAATTAAGTATTCAATCTAGCTTGATCAAAAATCTACCGTAATTAATCAAATATTTTTTATATTAAAGACCCGATGGGGGAGATGAAAATAAAAGGCGTGGGCATGTGTATGAATGAGTGAATTGTATATATATGCACATTTTTTTTCTCTTACTGCTTTTTTATTTTTTCTTTGTGTGATTGACTGATAATTGAATATTATTACACTTATTTGTATCTCTTAGTGAATAAATTTAATCTATGATTATACAATAGTAAGTAATTTTAAAACCATAATCTATTTGCTATCAGGCATGTTGCTATATGTATTCGTTAGCTGGCAAAAAATAAATCAAATCTTTTGAAACTTCTGAATTAATATATGGAAACCTAGAGATAATATATACTCCCTCACGTCTTTAATATAGGACATTATTTTCAAAGGTTTTTTTTTAAAAAAAAAAAGGCTAAAACTAAAATCACTATTTTCCTGATTGTCATAAATTACCCACCCATTATACTCTTCCAAATTTACAACCACACGTTTAAGAAATTCCAAATAAAGTATTTGGCGTCATTTGGCTTGTAAAACATTAAAACCCTCAACTTCTTGTTAGTATCAATTACAATTTATAGTAAACATACTGAACTCGGGTGGTACCTACATATCCAATCTCTAATAAACATTATTGTTTATTGTAGAAAAATACTTATCCCATGATGATAAAAGTTTACTATAAACTATGTCTTATATTAGAAACATGGAGATAAGAACGTTGGTAGGTTTTTCCTAATAAATCTCTCACGTAACTGAATTACCACAGTGATTTTTATCCAACAGAAAACTGAAACAATTTTCTTATCGACCAATTACTTAGTTTTACTGTCATATATAGTTTATTCCTACAAACACGCAACGTACAGTTTTTATTACGGGCAATATGATGATTCCCGTTTAGTTTTACCAACCTTATTTGGTCCGGTAGAACTTAATCACAGTTTACAATCATTACATGGCATGTGAGTTGTACCAAAGCTTTTCTTCCACCTAATGCAGTACCACGTACAGTATGTTGAGAAAAATGTTACTACTACTACTATTCGTAAAATCACTTTTCATACTCCCTGTTCTTCTTAATTAATACTCATTCAAAGTCTTGGAGTATTATATGTGTTTAAGTCGCATTCTATTAATTAATTACTTTAGCTAGATTATATTATTGACTCATTCAAAGTCTAGGCTTCAGACTACTCCGTCCGTCAAATCGATCACTTCTCACGTTGCGGCCTCCACTGAAAACACCAAACACATTACACACACACACGGTTTACAGTTAATTTAGCACATTCACATAAATTAAAAATATTAGTGTATAATAGGTGAAAATATATTAGCGTATGATATATTGATATCTAATCAAATATATGAAAAGATATATTTAATTTAGTTTAATTTAAGTCGTAATAAATCAAACTCACTGAAAATTGAATAAAATAAAAATATTATTTAATTTAACACAAAATATTTAGAGGCTTGATTTCATCCTTTTAATTCATGTTTCTCTTTTCTCTTTTTCTTTTTTTCATTAACTTCAATAGATGTAGTCATTTAAGCAAATCTAAAGTGCATTTTTTTTTTTTTTTTTTTTTTTGTAATACGGTTTGAATTTGATGGATCGCTACCTATGCCTATCTGAGATTAAATTCCAAATTTGATAGCTTACAACGAAAGCGTAAGTAAAATATATTAGCATGCTAAAATTAATTTTTATGCTTTTATAATTTAAGAAATAATTTCAAATAATACTAATACTTCATATAAAATTAAATAGTATTCTTGAATTATAAATAATCAACTCTGAACGGCGTAATTATTAAAAATAAAAAGTATCAAGTGGTAAGAAAAATAAATAAGTACTCTTCTAGTCCTTAATATAAGACATATTTACCTAATTTGATTAGATTAAGGAAGTTAGTTAAGTTTTTTTTTGCATATGCTTAGTACCTCCTTTTAACTAGGATTTATCGATAATCCATATATTCTCAAACTTGACATGATCACTCATATATTCTAAAACATGCACTCTATTAATTTTTTATAATTCATCCATTCTCTCTACTCCTTGATTATGGTTAAGGGAGCATCAACAAGGATAAATTAGAAAAATATTGAAAAATATGGAAAATTATATCTTATATTTATAACTATGATGAAATTCCCAAATATGTCTTAATACCGGAGGAGTATTTCTTAAGTAGTGAGGGGTTTTTGTTTGGAGAAAACAAGTGAGATAATAATGGTGAATGCTTGGCTCTGATCACATTCAAATGTTTTCTGTCGATATCAGCTGACAAGTATAATAATTAAGAGTTTTAAGAACTAAAAATCACCTTTAAAAAGTGAATATAAATGAGACCAAATCATAATCTCGAACCGAGTGAGTCTTCAATTACGTAAAACCATCCATTTTTGAAGTGGTCTAGTTTTTATTTAAAATCAACTCATATCAAATATTATTTGAATACTCTATTATATTGTAAAACGATCAGTATCTTCCAAAGGAGCTAGGGTCTTATTCTAAGAAAAAGCATTTGGCTAAACCGTCGGAATAGATATAGAACTAGCTAGGAGCAAATTACATTATATTTGCAAGTTATTATATGTTCTGTGAGATCAGGGTGGTTAACAGTCATTAGAAAATTAAGTTAAATGGTATTTAGAAATTAGGATTAGGGATAATCAGGGCATTTGAAATAACAACAGGGAGCAGTTTATGGAATCAGTATGAAATGAATTAGCATTTTGGCTATTAGGGTTTTACTATACCCAGCTGTGTTAATGTTAACTGTACTGTTAAGAGAGACATATGTCGTTACTGTGAAAAAAGATCATATCAATATTGACAATAATAATTACAGTTTTCACAAACTGTTTTTTATAAAGTTCAAATTTCAAAAAGATGACTGTTAAAAAATGTTAAAATTTTAAAAAAAGAGTAGATGGGAGGCCTTTTTTTTTTTTTTTTTTTTTGTTTTGGAGGCGGCATCGTTTAAATTAGGGATCGCCTACCAAAGTCCCAGCGACGGCAGAGGGGATCGAACCCACGACCCAAGGGCCTAATCCTAGATCCCTTACCATCTAAGCCAACTCACATTGGTAGGTGGGAGGCCTTTTAAATTAGGGTTAAGTAGTAATAAAGTCCTGAAAGTATAGGCCATGGAGCAATGTTACCCTGAAAGTTTTGTTTGTCTCAATGTTACCCCGGAAATTTCAAAACGTAGCAATGTTGTCATATTCCGTTAAAAAGCTAACATTGTCGGTGAAAAAAATTGACGTTGGCCGTTAACTTTTTTACAGAAATGGACAACATTGTTATGTTTTAAAATTTTCGAAGCAATATTACTCTTCAGCGAAAACTTTCAAAATAAATTTACTACCTAACCCTTTAAATTATTGCCAGTGTATCACATGGTAATAAAAAACATCCCATCATTAATTAGAATTGTAATAACCTATCTTTTATCAGTTGAGGAGAGAACGCGATCGACAGTCAAAATTTAATTTAGGAAAGTCGTAATCCTCCAATGAAAAACTCCCACGTAAAGCTATTTACCCATCAACTTTTATGTCGGGCCTTTTCATATTCATCCATTACTATATTGGGTGCATATTAGGTGCACATAATTAGGAACCTAATTATTATTTTTTTAATTTTTTATATATTGTATTTATTTAGATTTAAATTATATGTTGCTTTTTGGAATTTTTTTTGCACCCAGTATCTCAAATTAATTAGCTTCCAGTTCTGCATCTATTGTAACATCAATATCATGGAAAGTAATTAATTTTGAGATACTGGGTACAAAAAAAATTCCAGAAAACAACATATAATTTAAATATAAATAAATACAATATTAAAAAATTAAAAAAAAATGCTCATACCTCTAATAGAGGTATGAGCACATAATTGAGCACCTAATTATGTGCACCTAATGTGCATTCTACTATATTCGTGCTTTTCCATTAGTCCAAACAAAAAATTGAAAAATCAAGCCTTTACTATCATAAGTCATAACCAAGAAATATGCTGCCTTTTTCTGTTAATTTTTCACCAAAAAATATTTAATTTGATTTAAAAAAGTTTAAAGTAATATGATGCCCACTATTAATTTTTTTATAGAATTTAAATAATTTATTTATATGATACATTATACCACTCTCATCCTATTTATAAATCTCTCTGAGAGTGAAACGAAACTTATAAATAGGATTAAAAAGGGTAATATATTAAAATCGAGAGGAGAAAATGACAGGAACCGAAAGTCGGAAACAGCGAAGTGGGGAAATAAGTGGACGGAGTAAGAGTGAGTGAGAGAGAGAGCCGGAAATAGAAAGCACGACTGAGTCGCAGAGAGCAGAAAGCACTCAACTTTGATCATATTTGTGAATTACATCGTACTACTTGTGTCTGTGTCCTGATCTCAAGTCTTTTCATCCAAAAGATGTTACTTGTTGCCCCCACACAATTAGTACCTAATCTCAAAACCCTTGGCTCCGTTTTCATCTCACTTTTTGGCCCCTATTATCAGCTTAATAAGCTTATAGTCAATGATAACATCGAACACCATTTTGACAATTGCCTCCTCTTGGGCTTTGGTGTTTCGTCCTTTTCCGGAAAAATTAAAGTTGCTCCCATTTTCATCCTCGTTTTTGGAAACTTGCCAGTTCCTCATTATTGATCCCCTTCACACGACTCATCGTTTTTATGGGGGTCCAGTCCAATGCACATGAATCACGGAGCCTGCTTGGAGAATATTATTCATAGCTGAATTAACAAAGTCACGAGAGAAGTTTAAGAGGAATTTACTTGTTGATTAATTAATAATCGTGTTATATAAAAATGATAGGTGTCGAGCTTCTAATGGAGGAGGCGTACGTAATATATATATAATGGTGGTGCATCCTGCATAGTGATGGACCACTGGGATGGTCGATCGGACTCAAGGCCGTGTCGGCCATTGATCTCTGTTCTCTTGAAACACGACATTCACACATAGTGACTTTGTTTGACAACAAGGCCTGTATATATATATCCGCCACATGTCGCTTTTCTTATATTATTATACGAGACAAGATTGAAAGCACCCAATTATAATAATTCATGTTCATGTAGTCGTACAAGTATATACTCCGTAACTCAAATGACGTTTATAGCTCCATTATATTCATATTGCGAGAAATACAGTTTAACTACTGGGCGCGCGCGTAGATATATATCTGTGTGTGTGTGTTTAACTATTTATAATGGCGTTGATCCATTTATCACGCGAGTGATGATGATAAGCAGCTAGCTATGAATTGTTTCCAAATGAATAATCCGTGTGATTCAGATCATAAGCAATTTATTAAGTGTGTGCTTGATCGATTAATTGCGCTGCAAAAATGATTAAATATTCAGAAGCCATCTTTATTCCAATTTTCATGGTGGTTGAATTGAATTGCCTTCCTTTTCTCTCCGACAAATCAAGTGTTAGTTAATTTATATATAGAGACAAAGCGCTGTATATCATCATCAAGTTATTTTTTTTGGTCGAACATCATCAAGTTATTGAATCAATAGGGATATGTGAGAGAAACACACGGTTCTCAGCGTGATATTTGTATTCCAAATGGTGTTTCCAGGTTGAGCGGTGATGGTGTGACGTACGATTCAAGAATCTGATGGAACCCATTATGTATTCAGTGGCTTTGGGGATGGTGAGTGGTAGAATTCTGATCCACGGGTACAATCATTTGGCTGGGGCTCCTCTTTTAAACTTTCCCCAAAGTTAGAGGGATCTTTCTTACCCTCAATTATTTGCAACTTACCAAACCCTCTAATCACTCAAATTCATAGACATACAACCCTATATTATGTGTTCACTTTTGTTTTCCTTGCGCTTGTACTGGGAACGCATATTTGTTCTTCTTTGAAGGTCTAGGCAATAAGAGGTTATATGCATGATCAAACTGTAGCAAACCCTCAATTCACTCAGCTATAATAAAGAAGAAATATAGCTGAGTGAATTGAGGGTTTGCTACAGTTTCAGTTCCAATGCGATTTGTGTGTTTGGGAACAAAGTTTGATGGAATTAAAAGGGAGAAGAGAGGATATGGGTTAGGCGTAGCGGAGACAGTGGGGTTCAAATGAAGATTCCCGGCCGACATGGATGTGATGAGAAAGCCATATCTCCATGTGTGATTCTGAAACCTGTTCCTCCTTTTTATTTATTCTCGCTGTTTCAAAATTGATGGTCGCTATGGTTGTACTCCCTCTTATCCTTGTTATAACACAAAGTGAAGTTGGTCTTTGAGGCATTTGTTTGTTTTTAACGAGTATTAAATATTTTTTTTATGTATACCCATAATTAATAAAGATAGTGGGTGAGAGTAGTACTCCGTCCGTCTAATCCTTATTATAAGACACCAACTAATAAATATTCATTGTCCTTTTTATAAGGCACTTGTAAGCTTCCAGTGAAAATTTAATTTATTTTTTCATATCAACCCATATTTAACAAGAGTAGTGGGAAAGAGTAATAATTAATATGATATTTAAGTTTAATATAGTTAGTAAAGGTAATACTGAAAATCACTTACGAGAATTGGTAATGGGTGCCTTATAGGAGAATTAAAGACAAAGGAAGTAATTAATATGGTACTAGAGTTTAGTACTATTAGTAGGGGTAATATGATAAATTACTTAAATTTAATGATTTTAGCAGTTTTTACTGATTTTTGAGAATTATTAGTTAATATCTTATAATAATTAAAGACCAGAGAAAGAGAGATTAGTACATGAACTAAAAAAGATCTTTACTTTGATTAATGCGAAATATACTACTATACTAAAACAATTACTCGCTCTTGTCCTAATTATAGGACATATTTAACCGATTTTGGGGAGATTAAGGAAAGAAGTTAAATTAGTTAATTTTACTCATTTTCCTAAAATGTCCTTATATAAATTTAAAATGGTCTAAATGAAAGTAAATCAATAGCTCCTACCACATGCCTCTGCAACCTAATTTTTTTTCCACATGCTATCTAATTGAAATAATGATCTTACTATATATACATATATATGTGTATACATATAAATACACACACACACATATATGTGTGTGTACATATATTGACAGACACATATAGGCACACACACCCCCACACACATATAAACACACACACACACAAAGATATACATGTATATGTGTGTGTGTGTTATATTTGTACACACACATATATTGACAGACACACACAAATATACATATATGTATACACACATATATGTGTGTGTGGGTGGGTGGGTGTCTATATATATTTGTGCGCGCGCACACACACATATATATATATTTGTGTATAGACACACACACACAAAATATATGTGTTAGACACACACATATATACATACATACATATATGTAGACACACACATATGTGTGTGCACACACACAACAAAAATATATGTGTGTAGACACACACACATATACATACATACATATATGTAGACACACATACATTGGTGGAGGCACACTATTTTCTATAGGGGCAAGTGAACCCATAAAAAATTTAAAAAATATATATTTTGTGAAGGAATTTTATTACAATAAATCTGGTTGGATTAATTGGTTAAAGCTTTCGTCATCTGTGTAAAGGTCCCGGGTTCGAATGCCTTGGTTATCCATTTTTCATTAGTCAAACGTTGAGGGGGAAAGAGCTTTAATCGTGAGGTATTTTATTACCATTTTTTGGGCTGTCATGAGGAAAATCAGAAAGATAAAATCATTTTTTTTTCAAGTTGGATTTCATTCTCTTTTAATGTTCAATTGTATCTGGAATTTAAGGATTTTGCATTTATTAATGAATGTAAGGATGATCAAGTCCTGTGAGTTTGTTTTTATGCATTAGGTGGTTTGGATAGTACTTAAGAAAACATGTTTTCCCTTTTGGCAAAGATGCTTGGTAGTTTATGATGTGTAGCTTGATAATTAAGAGGCATGCTTATTGGGTTATTTTTGAATGCCTATAAGGTGTTTGATGAATTGTGTGAAAGAAGAATGAGGCTTGAGAGTTTTGTGTATAGCTAAGGCATAGGGAGGGAAGTTTATTTAAACATGTTCCCTAATCTTGTCAAACTTTTTTCCTTCCAGAAAATGTCAACGATACAATCTTAATGCATTTAAAACTTTCCTTAAAAAAAAAAAAATTCGGGGGCGCTGCCCCCGAACCCCTACACTAATTGTGCACCCATAAACTCTAAATCCTGACTCCGCCACTGCACACATATATTTGCACACACACACACAAAATATACGTGTGTAGACACACACATATATACATACATAGATACACACATACATACATACATATATATATATATATATATATATATATATATATCTAAAAGTTTTGTTGACTGGAAGAGTATACGCGTCTACATACATATACTCACAAAAAATCAAACACACTTGAGATAATAAAATAGGGGTATTTTAGGAAAATAATTGACAATTATTAGAATGTTGTCCTATAATTAGGACTAAAACTAACTCTTAAATGTTGTCTTATAATTAGGACCGGAGGGAGTATTAGTTAAAAAAATGTGGAAGAAAGTGATCTAGTTGCAACCAATTGATAATTCTAAAATAACTATCCATCTAATTATTACAGTATATATAACTGTTTATTAGGATTATTTTTTAAAAAAAATAAAAAGTAAAAAGCCAATATTTTTTAAAAAAAATAGAAAATAAAATGCAGGGTTGTGGAGAACAGCAACGACACCTATTTTATAATTTGTCTGGATAGCTAGCTTGGAACCTTGGATCATAATTCGAGCAAAAAAAAAAACTTGGATCATAATGAATTGCACTTTTTTTTGTTGGTAAGTGATCGGAGAATGGAGACCTTTATTTGTTGACCAAACTTTTGGTCTTGGTCATCACACTCTGTCCCCTCTCTTTCACAGTTTCACGCCTCTCCCTCTCCTGCCATCTGTATTATTCCTACTCACCAATCCTTACTCTATTTTCTATACTCTGCCTACGATTACAATTTTTCCAATTATATTTATGGAGATAATGTTGGAGAAAAGTCCAGCAGGGAAGAAAATATGGATGTGTACGTATATATTGACGTATTAATGAAACATTCTGAATATATTTTTATAATTTAAATTTTAAACTGTATTTTAGTAAAAAATAATTATATCAGCGACCCTGTTTGTATCATTTTCTCACACACACATATATATATTATAACACGCACACACATATTGCACGTTGTATAAACGTCGTTGTTCTGTCTAGATAAACAGATGATGTCTAGTCTGTTGGACTAGTATATTGATATTGGATCGGTTAACTCTCTCCTATATATCTATGGATCAGATACCTATGAGTATAGTAGATCATTATGTACGAATAAGCATTAGACAAGGGTGGTGTGTGTGCACAATGACAGCAGAATAATAATTGAGAGAGAGTGTCCATACCTCTAGGGTTTACCTCTTATTTATAGCTAGAGTTTACCTGGGTTAGGGTTTGGAATCATGGACATTTGTACCTCCAAGCCCAAGTACTATGATGTCATATCTATATCACGTAGATTGCCCCTTGTTGGACCATATATTGAATGGGCCTCATATACGAGTCCATAACAGTTGCCCCCAGCCCGATAGCCAAGGTCTTTGGGTTGCCGGGCTGCATTGATTATTTAACCCGAATCTCATATCCGAATTGTTCAGTTTTTATCCGAGTTTTGACAAACTTCGGATTCATTTGTGTTCCTGCCATGAGACATGTAGTCGAAGTTAACTCGATTGGAACTATCTATTCCTTTTCATCCACATTGGGATCTCTTTTGCATCGAACATCCGGGTTTCCAGGTTTATATGTTCTAGCAACTACCTTGTGCGTCAAACATCCAGGGTTTCCGGGTTATATGCTTCAGCAACAGGGTTTCCCCCCAGCCCGGTAGTCAAGGTCTTTGGGTTGCCGGGGTGCGTTTGTTATTTAACTTGGATTTCATACCCTAAGTGTCGTTGCAACTTACTTGATTATTTGATTTCCATCCCGCTTTTATTTGAGCTTCGCCAAACTTCAGATTCATTTGCGTTCTACTTGTGAATTACCTCGGCGCACAATCCGGGTTTATTCAATTGGAAACTATCTATTCCTTTTCATGATTGTTGGGATCTCTTTTGCATCAAACATCCCGGTTTTCGGGTTTACATGTTTTTAGCAACAGGCTTCCCCCAATCTGAACTATCATGAAAAGGAACGAGCTCAATTTGCTTATATATACCATTATGACAACTTTACAACTGTACACTTGTCATCGTCATAGCGTAAAACCGCCACCTTTTGTCGTCTTCGATAAATGTGCACGTCGCATTTAATGCCCACGTTGTTTTGTATATGTCATCGTTACTTTTTTGGAGTGAATTGTCTCTTTTGCCCTTGCCTCTTCGGATTCGTAATCTCAACAGTTACGTTTATATTCACATTTCCCTCCATTCCCATCATTCCACACTCGTCGTTTGCTCTAGCCTCTGAGAATCCTCCCATCCTCTCTAAAGCCTTGCCTTTTCAAGTTCTTCCGGTTCGACACTTAGGGTTTCGAAAACTTTTTTCAAAACAGGTACTTCCACCATCCCTCACTACTTCTTTCGCTTTTGATTTGAAGTTCTTGAACTAGTCCTTGCTTTGTTCTTGATCTATCTCTTCAGAGGTTTCATTTTTTGAGATTCTGGGTGGGCTTTTCTTTTTGGGTTTCTGGGTAAACTTTCCTTTGAATATGATACTTTGGTCTTGATTCTTGCTACTTAGCTTCCAATGTAGTGCCTTAAATCTGTAGTGTTGAACCTAGAATCATTTTACCGAACACAGAAATATCTTGTTATATCTCTTTCCCCCCTTTGTTGCCAAACACAATATCTTTAGGTAAGGACGGACCTTTGTGTATACAATGGGGGGCCATGGCCCCAAAAAAAAATGTCTCAAATTTTCAATACAAATTGGATATTTTTTATAATTTGGCTTAAAAATTTATACATTTAGCCCTCCAAATATTTTTTCTTAAAAATTAGTTAATGAGTATATATTTGGCCCCTCAAAAATTTCTTCCAAGGTTCGTCCTTGTCTCTGGGCCGGTGAGACTTCTACTAAGTACTAACAATGGAGAAGGATAAGATAACTCCAGAGGAGGAGGAAGAGTTACGCCGAACAGTTCTTATTGGAGCTCGGTTTTGGTTTTAGGTATTCCCCCTATTTTGGTTGATCTTAAATTCAAGATGGGTGATAAGTATTTTATTTTCCAAAAAGTTTTCATCCATATACGAAACATAACCTGTACCCAGTTCCTAGTATCACTCCACTCTATGTGCCACTAAATTATTGCCGTGTTGACTTGATCCAAGTAGTGTGGATAAAGAAAGAACCATACGTTATCCAACGTACAAAAAAGTTGGACTATTCACCAAAAAAGAATGCGTCCCTTTCTAAAATATTCACTTGTTGCTCCCCCATATTCAGCCTAGCTACAGTACTCCCCACGAATATTCCATTCATCGATTCCTTCCTATCCATATATATATATACGTTATTAGGGTATCGCACTCTCATTCTAAGCATGTGGAGATGAGGACCTACATGAGAAGATAATACGAAGCATGTGGATATGAGGACTTGCATGAGAAGAGAGAAACAGGGAGGGAAATGGAGGGGTGGGCATAGTGAGCCTGAGAAACAAAAATGGAAAGGCACTCACGTACTGAGCATTATATTGATTGGAGATAAAGGCCAAAGGGAGCTGAGGGTCAATTATGGAATGAGGAATCCCACGTGCTCCACTATTCTCTACTTAACGCCTGTTTTTTTTGTCTAATATAATCATGCCTCCACTGTCACAAATCAACCTCACACACACATATATTTCATATAGTCGAGGAGATTGTACACAGTCCGATCGATGGTTTTAGAAGCTTGACACTTGTCCATAAATTCAGATATGCATGAAATGAGGAGGGTAACTAATTGAAGCTTATCCACAGGAAAAGACACTCTCACTACACTTCTCTTATTATGCGTAATATGTTTGAAAAATGAATCATGTGTGGACATAACTCATTCATTTTTTTATAATCGCAGAATATAAAGCATTGTTACTACGTACACATTTTCAGTGCCCGAATCATAATCTTATTTCCTTTTACTTTTTGGGTTGTGGGTGCTGGGGGAGGGGCCTCTATAGTCAACAGTTAGAATCCTATGCGCTGTTCAGCTGGCTGCTGGGCATTGGAGCAATTCAGATATTTAACCCGAAAACAAGTCTTTTTTATTGTAATATCAAAGCTGCAGATTCACACAACCACCAATAACAAAAGCCAACAAAAGCAAAAGACGCTTGCTAGCTACCTATGCAAATAAACTGAACCATGCATGCATGAAATCTAAAACAACAACGGACCTATACTACACATCCACAAACTAAACCACAAACAATTTTACAGACCCTATACATCAGCCAATACATATCTTCCTGGTCTTAAATATAAGATCAAATTGACTTTTCTTTTTAAGAGATTAAAAAAACTAAATATATCATTTTAAAGTACTTATATCTATCATTTTTTTCTCTAAATTAGTTAATCTGACTTGTTAACTGATATATAATCTAATGATACACAACATATACTATAATTAAGTAATATATTTAGCTTTTTTAACTCCTTCAAAAAAAAAATCAACCACAATTTATATTTAGGATGGGAGGTAGTATTTGATAGTGTCAACATCATGAACTAAATAGTTAAGTCACAAAACATTACTATTACCGGTCTTCCTTAAAGATAAGCCCTAGTTTGGATACTGATATTAAATATAAGACTATTTTTCATTTTATCTCTCATATTTATCTTTTTTCTTTAAATTAATTTGTCTGACATACTAATCTAATGATGCCACAAGTATTTCAGATAGATCATATAACACTACCTATAATCTTTAATATAAGAGACAATTAACTTTTTTTTGGAGATATTAATAAAGATAATTAAGTTACATTAAAGTATTTTTATTTATTGTTATTCTTCAAACTAAGTAATTTGTTTTGACTAATAAACTGATATACAATCTACTATGATAAAGTAGTTTATTTAGCTTCTTTGATCTCTCTTAAAAGAAGTTTGGCTCTTATATATTAAAGATCAAAAGGAGTATATAATTAAGTAGTTTATTTAGATTCCTTAATATTTCTAAATTAGTCAATTGGATCTTACATGAAATACCAGGTGAAATAAGGGAAAACACGCATGCTAAAACCCCAAAAACTAGAAAATCAAAACAAAGGCTAAATAGCAAATAAATAAAACCAAATAATCATATATGCAGGTGCCTTTCTAGAGGCCTTCTGATGTGAAAAGGAGGGTTTTTTTTTGGGGGGGGGGTTGAGCGTAGCAAGCTACCCCAAAAGAGGGTAACTCGGAAACCAGGCCACTGCCCTCCGGAGTCCATTCTCACAAGACACATGGACTTGAACTCCATTTTTTTTTTATATACAAATTTTAGGAAAAGGATTGGGCTCTCCCTCATTTGTTTACTTAGGCACTCAAGAGCAAAGATTCATCCCCCAGCGCCTTGACTAACTCTAGGATCGAACTCCCCTCCTTTTGGTGAGAGTGTCTGACTCCTTTGCCAGTTGAACCCAAAGACGAGGGTACTTGAACTCCAAATTGAATTCACAAGTCAGAATTCAGAGACCATTACTTGAATTAGCCCCAGGGAGAACTCTAAACTTGAGAGATTGGTCTCCAAATTGAATTCACAAGTCAGAATTCAGAAACCAGTACTTGAATTAGCCCAAGGGAGAACTCTAAACTTGAGAGATTGGTCGTGGCCCAGGTCTTTAACGCATCGTTTTAGTCTCATAGTTAGTGGGCCCACGACTACATTTATACTTCGCCCATTTCCTGGGTTCAAAAAATGCAGACATGGCCTTTCATTCATTGCAAAGCCCAATATTCGCTATTAACGCTCCACCCCCAAGAATTCAGCCCAACTTCTTGATTTCCTTCTTCACTCCCACCTCTACACACATGATGGTGGTGGGAAATTGCCAATGCCAATGGAAGTTAGCCTGAATGGATGAATGGAAGGGATTCTGATGGTTTAAGTAAGAGGTTTTGATTTTGAGTCATTGTGAAAGTAAAAAACTTTCTTTGGGAGACCAAGGAGAAGTCTTCACTTCAACACCTGACAGAATCTCAGAGTAATTGTATACTTTGTCACCATTTTTTTTACCAAAAAATAAATAAATTGCCAATTGGGAATACATTTCCCTGAACGAATTTGCAGAGTGTGGCGGGAACTTATGGAAACTAAATTAAGCCATTCCTTTCTACGCTACCCAAAGAAAAACTTAAAAATAGTCGTTGCTTCTTTTCAGTTTAAGAATGTATAATGTATTCCGGTTTTAGGGTTTAGGTCGGTAATTGAATTCAGTTTCTTTTATTGGCACCTTTCTCATTATCTCTTATTATTTTATCTGAACTGTTCAATTTTTGATCCAACTTAAAGGGTTCTTCCAAAAAAACCGCTGGATCGTTGGATAAAAATTAGACAGTGGAGATGAAGATGATGAGGAATAATGAGCCCGGTGCCTATGGGAGTATCTCCTTCCGCCCGCCGGGCATTCATGATACAGGCCGGTCATCTAAAATTTTCCGAACTAACTTAGGACAATTTTATTAGACGAAGTGAGACGGGGAATTTTGGAGGAACCGCCAGTTCCAGCCTTCCAAGTGAGCGATATGGATTTTGAGTGCTCGGATCCCAGTGTTTGGAAAGAAGCTCTGAGCAATTATACGTCTCGAATCCAATCTCGCAACAAACCAAATTTGGTTTCGCTGGATGATTTCTACTGCAACCAACTCCCTCCTCTCCTTCTCCAACGAAACCCTAACCCTCATATCACTGCTCCTGAGCTCTCCAAGCTCATGCAATGGAAGCTCACCCGCGGCAAATGGAGGTTCCTCTTTTTCTTGTTTACCCCTTTCCCTCCTCCTCTCCCTCTCATTTTATTACTATTTTAAACTTATCCCCTGTATTTTCAGGCCTCGTCTCTTAGATTTCGTTTCGTCCCTGGATGAGTCCTTAGTGAAATCCTCTTCTCAGAAGGCCTTTCAGAGTCTTCCTGACATCTCGAAAGCTGTTTCTGAACTTACCGTCCTCAAAGGCGTTGGTCCCGCCACTGCCTCCGCCGTTCTCGCCGCCTTCGCCCCGCACATCACCCCTTTCATGTCCGACGAGGTTTCCCCATTCACCGTACTATTTTACGCTTTCCCAATCTCTTTACGCTTTCTTCCCCCCACCACTCTCACTTTTTCTTATGGCCACAGGCTCTGGAGGCAGCTCTTGGCAATTCAAAAGATTATTCACTGAAGCAATATCTACTGTTTGCTAGCAAACTACAAACAAAAGCAAAGGTATGCATCGACCTTACAATGTAATTTTGTCTCGTTAAGTTGGCGATTTTTCACGCCGATGCATATAATGTTGAAATCGCTAACCCATAAGGTTGAGTTCTAGTTCCATTTTCACATTCTATTATTGTGTGATATCCTATTGTATCATATAATTGCCCAAAAAAATCGTTGTAAAGCCACAAAACTGCCCTTTCCCCTGTTACGCGGGAATTCTTTCTTGCAAATCTGGTTCTTGCACGCTATTGCTACCTAGCCATATCCAGTGTAACCACTGAGAAAGTAATTAATTTGCTGACTGGTGTGAAACTTAGTTTCAGCCTGGATTTGGGTTTCCATATCTTGATCAATGCTCCTCCTGAATTAGAGCTTCTGGAAGTGAGAATAGAGGGTATTACTACTAATATGTTATGTATGCTGTAACTAACGTGTTTTTGTTTGAATAAATTGATTGTTGCACTAGTGTTCTGCCATCCCTATACATACATGTTTATCAATTCCTTTCGTGTTAGTGTTTACCGAGTAGCAACAACGAAATTTTGATCAAATTAAGCGCTGGTTTGTATGACACGGAACCTGTTTGATTATATTTTGTCGGAAGAACTATGTTTCATTAGGGGAAGCTTGGCTGTCTATAGTTTAACATCCTGTGAGAAAATGGTTTGCAGGAGTTGAGCACAGGAGGAGACGTCTTTACCCCATCAGACGTAGAAAGGGCGTTATGGAGTTGTGCTGTAGGGAACAAGTCACTAGCACCAAAGTTGAATGGGGATCCCAAGACCAATCCAAGCAAAAGCTCCAAGAGAAAGAGGAACAAGTGACTTTGTCTGGGAATTTATGCATTTATTATGAATTATTTATTAAGTCATTATCTTATTAGTTATTAGATATAGATATATTATATCATATCTTAGGATTAGATATAGATATATTATATCTTAGGATATTATATCTTAACCGTTTTGATTTATTTTGATTTTATTAGATTTTATTAGATTCTAGGGTTAGCCTTCGGTTTGCCTATATAAATGCCCGTATGTATTCTCTTCGATTTAGAGTTGAAGATTAATGAATTCATATTATTCATATTAGTTTTTCTCTCAATAAATTCCACATGGTATCAAAGCCTACAAGAAATTACTCAGATTTCACGACCTGGTTTCCCTCACGAGCGTCTCTGTAGATCACTCTGTTATCAGCCTTTGCAGACCCTCGAACTAGTCCATCTACAATCGAGCGTCTCTGCAAACCTTCATGTTCACAGCTAGGGATGATCATGGACCGGGCTAGACCGGGTTGGAGGGTAACCCGAGGTCTAGCCCGATTTTACCTCGGGCTGGAAAATTCACCGAGGTCGGTCCAGTCAGTACCGGCCAGAGCTCGGCTGGGCCGGATGGGCTACTGGACCGATCAGGCGTCGATTTTTTCAATATTTTTCCTTTTTTTTTTTTTGCCTTCTTGGGAGACAATATTTTAGCTCTAGTTTCACTTGATTTCCAAAAGTAATAAAAAGTGACTTAGTGAAAAGTGATTTCTATAAATTAAAAAGCATATTAAGATGTTCAGACTCCAGTGAGTGACTCAGTGTAGTAGTGCATTTTTTTTTTTTTAAAAAAGAGCTCGGGTCGACCAGGACCGGTCCGGGGTTTTAAGTCCTGGGCCAGAGTCGATCCAACCCGAGCCGCTTGTCGATCGATCCGGTCAAATTGTCTGGACCAATTTTGGTCCAGGACAATTCGGGTTGGGTCAGACCGGACCGGGCCGGACAACCAGACCACGGGTTTTTTGATCAACCCTATTCACAGCCTCTGCAGACCCTCAACCCCGTCTTCCAGTCAACATCGGCGTCCTCTGGATAAGCATCGACGCCCTCTGGCCCTCTCAACGTCATTATCTCGGCACTCCCTAGTGTAGACGCTCTCTGGATTCTCCGTCTCTGTCAGAACCAGCATCGGCGTCTTCTGGGTTGCTCTCCTCTCCGTCTACAGTGATCATCTCGGACTTGTCTCACTCATTCAGGTTCACGATTCTTAGCCTTCTTTTGTCGCGAAGAGAAGCTGGGATCGGATCAATCTGGTTCATCCTCCCTCCGTCATCATCGATCGTCACACGTCCGTGACTCGTCGCAAGCTCGTCCCCGTCGGCGTCTCAAGATCGTGACCGTCGACTCTTCCTCTATCCGACGCTGACAATCTCAGCGTCCTCTGGTTCGTGTTATATCGGGCTATTAAGGTTACAATTCTGTTCCTTTCTTTTTTGTCACAAGCTATTGGGTACCATTAATCACCACTGTACTGTGCTTCATTTTTCTCTTTCCTAAGCCCACTTTGCTTCATTTTTTGGTTTGGGCTGTTACTGGGCTTCACGTTTTTTGTTTGGCATTGCTGGATTTTTTCTAATTGTTGTAATTTAAAGCACTCTCTTATTACATGGTAAAAATGTCTACCACCTCCGATGCCACCTCATCTGTTGTGCCATGGTCCAGTCCTAGTGACATATCTACTGCCCTCCTTGTCTCTGAGAAACTTACTAGTGACAATTATCGAGAGTGGGCTCAATCTATGATTCTTGCTCTCGATGGACAAGATAAACTTGAATATATAACTGGTGAAACAAAAATGCCCTCAAAATTAGAAACCAAGGAGTTTCGAAAATGGAAGTCCGAGAATGCATTGGTATCCTCTTGGTTAATCAATGCAATGTCTTCCTCAATTAAGAAGAGTTTTATGTACCTTCCTTGACCAGGAAATTTGGGAAGCCCTCCGTGAGACATATAGTCCTTTGGGGAATCGGTCCCGCATATTTGATGTTAAGAAAAAGTTATGGCAACTGAAACAAGATCACATGCCACTTGATGATTATTATCTTGAGAAATCAGCTCTTTGGCAAGAATTTGATGCTCTAAGGAACAAAACTCATCATTGCGGTGATGATGCTAAAGAAGATCTCAAAGAGAAAGAAGAGGAGAGAGTATATGAGTTGTTGGCTGGCCTTAATGTAATTTATGATGATGTTCGAGCTCAGATTCTTAGTCAAGTACCCTTGCCTTTTGTGCGTGAAGTCTATACTACTTTACGCAATGAAGAGGATAGACGCAAATCAATGCTCAGAGTCATTCCGCTGCTACTACTCCTACAAATCCTGAGGCCTTTGCTCTTGTAGTTAGGTCCACAGACTTAAAAGGTTCCAAAAGTCGACCATTCTGTGATCATTGTAAGAAGCAGGGGCACACAAGGGATACTTGATGGACCCTTCATGGCAAACCTGAAGACTGGAAGCCAAGGATAGGGAAAGGAAGAGATGATGTATCTGAAGCCTCCAAAGAATCATCCCAAAATGACCAGCTAAACAAAATAATGGAAATGCTAGCCACACTTCAATCTACGAAACAGCCCACTGCCAGCTCGGCCACGGTTGTCAAAGGAGAACCTGCTGACATGGACGACGATTGGGGATGCTAAGGAAGTTGAGAGTTGTATTTGCAAGTTGGACATGATTCACATCCATGATCCAACTTGAGGGGGAGTGTGGAAATTTATGCATTTATTATGAATTATTTATTAAGTCATTATCTTATTAGTTATTAGATATAGATATATTATATCATATCTTAGGATTAGATATAGATATATTATATCTTAGGATATTATATCTTAACCGTTTTGATTTATTTTGATTTGATTAGATTTTATTAGATTCTAGGGTTAGCCTTAGGTTTGCCTATATAAAGGCCCGTATGTATTCTCTTCGATTTAGAGTTGAAGATTAATGAATTCAGATTATTTAGATTAATTTTTCTCTCTCAATAAATTCCACACTTTGTTATAATAAATGAAATTACAAGTGATGCCTGTTCTACAGGCGCAGAGAGTTGAATTTTAAGGGGCTAAGTCTGGTCAGGCGTCTAGCTAGATAGTGAAACGCTATTTTGTTGACTTTTGCAAAAAGATCAAACAGTGAGGAGGCCATCTTGTAAGAATAATCATTTTATTTATATTTATGAGAATGGTTATTCTATTTATGAGAATTAAATATTCTGCCAAACCACATGACTTGTTATGTTGCCCGATGAAAAAGGGAACTAAAATACTCCTTAAGATGCCATCTTGAGCAGGGTTCCTTTCCCCCTTAACTACACTAATAGTTATCCTAGAAGGAAGCTATTAAAATTATTGGATAAAATTGGAACATCCTTTGATATTTTGACTAAGCATCTTATAATTTTAAACTAGATTTTTAAATTTTTTGGAAGACACCTTATATAAGATATCTTATAATTTGCAAGTTGCAACTGACTAGAAGACATAGGTATCCTCTTATTGAAACATGTTTGAGGTACTATCGAATACTAGATGTGAGCACCTTTCCTACCAGAATTCAAACATTGGTTTAAGGTTCATCTGAGAGACTTACCCTTTTAATTAGACCTAACCTTGTTGCTTTTCCTTTTCTTTCAACTATATGTAACATGAGCTAGTTTAGAATCAGAGCTTGGCCTGTAGGCCTTCCAAATGGTACCTTTTGTTCAAGTTTTAAAAAGTCAATTGTAAACAAAAATGACGCTGTTGTCCAGGATTTTGTGAGATTAAACAAAACAAAACAAAAAAAAACGAAAATTTTGCCTAACTTCCATTATTACTAAATATTTTCCAAAAGCCCCGTAACTTTATACAAACATTACTGCAGTTTTATGGGACCAATGAAATTAATTTTAAGAGGGAATGGATAGAATTGACCTTCCTCAAAAATTTCAAACATTTCAACCGTAAGTCTTGCAAATTAGTTTTTTTATTTTACAAATTCACACATGTATTTTATAAAGTGTGACACTTGTCTTGTATCTTGTGAAGTCCCTCTTTTTATATATAAATTGGAATAGTATCATTGTCATTTCAATTAAGTCTTGCAAATTAGCTCAGTTGTGTTGTAAATTTTGCACATGCATATTGTAAAATATTACACTTGTCTTGTGTAAGCCCTCTTGTATTGTAAATATCACTATTGTTATTGTGATTTCAATTGTAGGTATTGCAAGTTTGCTCATTTGTCTTATAAACACACACATCTATCTTGTAAAGCATCACATTTGTCTGGTGAATTCGCTCCTGCAGGGCCAATGGCTAGTCCTTTTAGGCCCATGTTTTTTTAAAAATTATTTATATGATAATAATATTTTTCTTTTATACTTTGTTAATAATATTGTAAATATTTATAAGTATTCTTGTTGATTTTATATTTTTTAACTTATTTTCTAGTGATTGTTTTGTTCATATATTATGTTAACTATTTACACTTTTCAAGACATATTTATTTGAAGTATTTTAAATTTGGTTTAGTTTTCTCATTAATTATTTGTAATTGTGGTATGGACAACAATTTACCATATGACTTAGTGATTGTGTTTGTTTGTTATATAATGAGTATCATTTATACCTTAATTTTAACAACATTTATGTTTAAATTATAACTTTCATTGTTCTCATTTTTTTTCCTTTAAAAAGTGCTAAAAAAATAGTAAAAGATTGCTAAAATAGTTTCTACCTTAATTGAGCCTCAAAAAATGATTGTTTTACCAGCTCTTGGGCTAGGTGAAATTTTTCCTTGAAAAGTTTAAAAAATGTGGGTTTTATTTGCATCATATAATTTTATTAAATTAAAATTTTATTGTCAAAAAAATTTCTAAAAATAAAATAAAAAAGTATACCAATGGTATATGATGCAAATAAAACCAGCAAGTAAAAACCAGCAATGCAAATAAAACAACAAGGTAGCAAATAAAAAGGGAAAACCCTTTAAGTCTTGGGGGATAAAAAAAATGTTAAAAAGGTCTAACAAAAAATTCTGATAAAGTATCATTGATAACTCTTCCAGTAAGTGATTAACAACTTTATCTATAAGTTTTAACAACTTTTAAAACTTTTTTGACATCAGAATTTTCTAAGAGACTTTTTTAATATTTTGTTGGTCTCGTAGAACCTGAAAGTGATTTTTCCAAATAAAAAAGTTCGGTTCATCATTGTAATTATCAACTTATTTTAAAAAAATGACAAAGCTCCGGACTTTTCTTGTGAATAAAAAAAGAGAGTGAAATATGATCAGATGAAAGTGACTATCGCCAGCAAGGCAGCAACGGAATGTTTAGGTGTACGAACTACAAAAGAGGTCGATTCCCGCTTGGATCATCCGTCATACTCATCCCTCAGCTTTCAATTTCCAAGTCCTGCCAGCCTTCCTTGCATTTCTCTCCTTCACCCCAAAAATGTCACTCATCTCCGAACGCAAGTATCGCCGCAGCCCTAAAACACTCTCTCCCCTTCCCACTAAAAAACCCGACTATTACGAGCCCCTCCAATCCGAAACTGGCTTTGATGGCGCTTCCTTCTCCGGTGCTGTTTTTAACCTCTCCACCACCGTCGTCGGCGCCGGCATCATGGCTCTTCCCGCCGCCGTCAAACAATTGGGGTTGATTCCGGGCCTTATCATGATTCTTTTTGGCGCTATGTTAACTGAATCCTCCATTGACATACTCCTGAGGTTCACCCGTGTCTCCAAGTCCTCTTCCTATTCCGGCGTTGCTCACGACGCTTTCGGTGACTTTGGCCGCATCCTTCTGCAACTCTGCATTGTCGTTAACAACACGGGAATGCTCATTGTATACATGATTATTATCGGTACTAATATTCTCTATTCTAATTTTATGTTTTTTTTACACAAATTTGAATATTCCTTTCTTCTGAATTGGGGAATTCCATTTTAAAATCGATTTTGGATTCTTGTCCTTAAGGCCCAGGCTCTTTGAACATAATTTTAGGACTTTGAAATAATCGACGCTAAAGATGGAATCTTTCCCGGGAAATGTGAGTGTTTCCCAGGGCATTAGGTGATCGCTTTAACGGCCAAGCTACAGTTTTGTGTCCCGACAAAATGGAGGAGGAAAATAAATTAATAAACTTCTATAATATTTTTATTTTGAATCTTTTTGCCTGAAAAGTTTTATTTTGAGTTTGGTAAAACTGTATAAAGATTACTCTGTTCATTGTTTGCCCCAGAATGGGTCAAAAGAGACTAACATCATCGGATGTTATCTGATTGAAGTGTGTAGTTTGGTCTTTGGTATACCAAGGAAAAAAGTGTGTATGGTCTGCTTTTTTCTGTTTACTGGTTCAGAATAACCTGAAAGCGCTAACATAATCGGATGCCATCTGATTGAAACTAAGAAAATTGATTGTGTGGTTACAGGAGATGTGTTATCGGGGACTTGGTCGGAAGGGGTCCACTATTCGGGGGTGATTGAAGAATGGTTTGGTCAACGTTGGTGGTCCACGCGTTCCGTCTTACTGCTGCTCACGACCCTTTTGGTCTTCCTCCCTCTTATATCATTCAAGCGCGTGGGTGCGTTTCCTCTCAACCCTCATTCTTTCATTCTTTTGTCAAACTTCTTGTTCATGGACATATGGTCTTTCAGCGTGTACTGTTTTCTAATATACCTTGTTGGCTTGTTCCTAGAATCTTCCTCTACATTTTGGGCACTTGGACCCTGACATGTACGCTTGTAACCATCGTTGAATATGTCCTGATCTTCATCGCTTTGACAATTGGAGATTGATAATTTTTTTCCCATCCTTAATTGAATATATCAGTGCATCATACCTCAATTAAACTGAATGCTACCACCTCCTAGTGATTGATGAACCTATAAAGTGACCTAATATGCAAATAATCTTCATTTCTGACTTGAATTGAAAGGAATCAAGTGATGTATGTTTTGGGACTCCAAGTATGTGTGTTTTTGCTTTCTGTGGTAAACAAATTATACTCACTAAATTTTTTGTCTGATCAGATTTTGGCTTGCTGATAGATCAAGGTTATAAACCATCTCCCAATTATATTAAAGTGGTTTTCTTGCTTTAGCTATTTCTTGCACCAACAACAATAACAATAACAAAGCCTTTATCCCATTAGATGGGGTCGGTTACATGAATCGCACGAAGTCATTGTGCTAACCAAATATTTGAATAGATTATTAACCAAAAGATCCCGCTCTACAACCAATTTTGTCAAATATTTGTTGCACCCTTTATGACTCATTGCTTCTAGAAGCTTGTGTTTGTTTATGTTCTTATACCCTGTTTCTTGGACATTATTATATTTTCTTGAACAACTGTTTACTTTGTTTGAACTGAAATTTGTTTGCATTGACTTTATCTGTGATTGTATCAGATTCATTGAGATACACCTCAGCATTGTCAGTGGGGTTTGCTGTTGTTTTTGTGGCGATAACAGCTGGCATAGTAATTGTTAAGCTGATCAATGGAAGCATTGGGACACCACGATTGATGCCAAAATTCACTGGCCAGGAATCCTTTTGGAAGCTTTTCACAACGATCCCTATTCTAGTCACTGCTTACATCTGCCATCATAATGGTGAGTACCAAGTACTGTGCTGTGATAGATCCTTCATTTTGTTTTCAACGACTAAAAATTTGAATAGATTGATTTGTCGCTATTGCTGTTTTCAGTTGTCAATGAGGTATGAAGACTTGTCATTGCGAATGATGCATAATTGTTCTGTAATGGTTGTCATTTGTCATCATACTACAGTCTGGCCTTAAACTTTACAGCTTTTGCTGTTATGCAGTTCACCCTATAGAGAATGAACTACAAGACCCTACCCATATGAAGTTGATAGTTGGGACATCCCTCTCATTATGCTCGACTGTTTATATGGCGACCAGCCTCTTTGGATATTTGTTGTTTGGGGATAAAACACAGGATGATGTACTTGCTAACTTTGATGGCGATCTTGGAGTTCCTTTTGGCTCATTTCTTAATGATATGGTTAGAGTGAGCTATTGCGTTCACCTCATGCTGGTTTTCCCCATTGTATTTTATTCCCTCCGCCTCAACCTAGATGGTCTTTTGTTTCCACACGCCCTTCCCATTGCCTTTGACAGCAGGAGATTCTATTTAGTGACCGCATTTCTCTTGTCCTTCATTTTCGTTGGAGCCAATTTTGTACCCAACATCTGGGATGCCTTCCAGTTCACCGGTGCCACCGCAGCCATTGGTGCTGGATTCATATTCCCTGCAGCTATTGCTCTCAGGTAGTTAAGTAACAATGGCCTGCGAAATCTTATATCATGCTGCAAAAAATATATTAACTTTTTGTCATTTCTCAAATGACTCTTGATTTGGCAGGGATACCCATGGAGTGGCAACAAAGAAGGACAAGCTATTATCATGGTTGATGATTTTTTTGGCGGTCTCTTCGAGTACTGTAGCCATATCCAGTGACTTGTACAGCTTCTTTAATGGTGAAGAAGCAGCTGTTGGAACCTGACATTGCATCACCAGTCAGCAGTTTCAGGATTGCTCTGCAGCTTTTTCAAGCAGTCTCTCACTGGACTACCGGGATATTAATCCAACAAGAAGGCTAGGCTGGCAGGTTGAACTGCGAAAAACAGAGCTTCAGTGCCATGAATGGTTATTTGACTGAGCCTTGCCTTCTGTCTTGTAGATAGATAACAGCATATGTAGCTTGTTTTTACACCTGGGTAGATTGGGCTCATGCAGAGTTATGTTGTGATGCATAATTTTTCACTTAGTTATAAAATACAGAGAAATGCTGAAACTTCTTTTATACTTGTATGGATGTTGGCAACTTTTACATGAGATATTTTGACATTTTTTTAGTTGCAGAAGAGTAACATTCTGTTGTCCAATTAAACCAAACTTCTGTGGATGTTGTCCCATTGAACATTGAATTCCGTGCTATATATGCAAATTCTTTATATGCACATCCACGCTTCTAGTCTCGCTAGCATCCCTTGTTTTATTTTACTATTAATTTAGCTTAGACTGCATATGGTTCATATCAAATTATCGTGGGTTCTTATTTTCTTTAAAATTATTGTTTGAAAAAATACAAAGTTAAATTTACAAATTCACTGCAAATGCACATAAGTAGTATATGGAAACGTTGTTCTTCACAAATTCACAGGCCAGGAAAGAAAAAAATATAAGGAGAATCAGAATAACTACAAAGTTAGTGTGGGAATTTTATGCATTTATTATGAATTATTTATTAAGTCATTATCTTATTATTATATTAGATATAGATATATTATATCATATTTTAGGATTAGATATAGATATATTATGTCTTCGGATATTATATCTTAACCGTTTTGATTTTATTAGATTTTATTAGATTCTAGGGTTAGCTTTAGGTTTGCCTATATAAAGGTCGGTATGTATTTTCTTTAATTCAGAGTTTAAGATTAATGAATTCAGATTAGTTCAGCTAGGTTGAAATTAATCAAATAACCTGGTCCGTCGAGCGTCTCTATAGATTCGTCCTATTCTCAGCCTCTATAGGACGTTTGCAGTCCAGCGTCTCTGTAGATACCTCCTGCTCACAGCCTCTGCAAACCCTCGGCTCATTCATCAAACAGTCAGCATCGACGCCCTCTGGAATCAGCATTGGCGTCCTCTGGCTCTCTCAACGTCATCTCCCGCGACCCCCTTGTCCGAACTGTGCAGTCTCGCCATCTCAGTCTGAACTGTGCAATATCACCACCTCTCGCGGCTTCCTCTCAACTGATCGACAGCCTCCGAACCCGTCTCGGCAGGTCCTTCTCGAATCAGTCACGTCATCAACCTTCTCAGCAGATCATCGTCATCCAACTCGTTCATTATCAAAGTCTCCAGCTCGTCCTGACAATCCCAGTACAGTGTCGTCTCCGTCAGGCCTCGTCCGTCGCCGACAATCTCCGACAGCAGTCTCGGCAGGTCACTGTCTTGTCCCAGGTAAACGAATTCAGTTGTTAATCTCATCTGCGATCTCGTCATCTGCTTCTGAATTGGAACGAGAAGGTTGCTATCAAAACGCGCGTTTTTATAAAGACCATTTTTTTTTTTTTTTGATAAGAAAAGAAGGCAAGGCCTTTAAATTAAAATATTAGGAGGGGAATGAATTCCCATACAATCACGTAATACAAGGGATTTCAAAAACGAAGGACAAGAAACAAAGAAACTGGATCTAGAAATCCCATCCTTCGCAAGCCGATCGGCCACCCAATTCTGTTCTCTAGAAACACATGTCCATTCCACGATCCAGTCAAGGTTCAATAAACCTCTAATCGAAACATAACCAAGCTCGAATATTCTCATCTTGAGGACGAGAAAGCGCGATAACCAACTCCAAAGAGTCTGACTCTACCATGATAAAATTAAACCCCTTACTTTTAGCCATTTGAAGCCCTTTTAGAAAAGCCCACTCTTCCGCTTCCAAGGGGCTACAAACTCCCAAATAGAACGAGAATCCAACCACCCAAAGACCCCTACTGTCCCTCAAAACACCCCCACAACCAGCGGCTCCCCCAGTGGAAGTAACAGCGCCATCCACATTCATTTTAAGCCAGCCATCAGGGGGAGGATACCAGCTAGCGCCTCTCCTCTGATCCTCCAATCTATGCTGAAAAGAATAAAACCCCCAGGAGAAGAGAGGCCACTCATAGATAATAGAAGAAGCAGGCCAAATGGGCTTCTTAAAATTGCAATCAAAGACACCCTTATTCCTCCAATTCCACAGCCTCCAAATACCCACCGCAAACAAGCCACTCCAGCCGAAATTAGAAAGCTTCCCCAGCTCCTTTGTAAGATTCAGGCAAATCCAATCCCGCAGACTCGCCCCAAAGAAACATATCGGGTTTGCAACAAATCAAGCCACATTCCTTTAGCATAGTTACAATCCCGCAAGATATGTAATAAGGATTCAACATGTAAGTTACACGAACTACATAAGGGTGAAGAAGAAGACCACTTACTACACCATTCCTTAGTAGGCAATCTATTATGCAGAACAAGCCATAAAAATATTCTAACTCTCTCCGCTCCTTTCCACTTCCAAATTAAATTAAATCCTTGCTGAGAAAAATTAGGAACAGTATCCTCAATCAAGTCATAAGTAGATCTTACCGAAAACACACCGTTAGACGAAGCACCCCATATCAGAGTGTCTTGACCCGCTTCAAAGTTAGGGGAAGGCGAAGCATATAACCTCCTAATAATATTACTGGACACAAGACCATTAAGCCTATTGAAGTCCCAGGAACCAGCCAGAACCCAGTCACTTACCTTACTTGCCTTCTCAGCATCAGTCAGCGCCCTTATGCAGTGATCCTTTATACATATACCTCCAAAGCAATCCAAGAGTCATCGAAGAAATTGACCGTTAGCCCATTCCGCACCCGCCAAAGCGAGCCTTGGTCAATATACTCTCTTTGACTACAAATAAACCGCCATAATGCAGAATCCCCAGAATTGGCTTCAAGCAAATGGTTGTCGCTCCTGGTAATATACTTATGAAGTAAGACGTCAGTCCATAGACCTTTCTCTCCCACAGTGAGCTTCCATGCCAGCTTGCATCCGAAAGCCTTGTTCATAGATTCCAGGCTCTTAAACCCCAGACCCCCACGATTCTTGGAAAGGAGGATAGTTTGCCAACTAACATTATGAAACTTCCTCCTGCCGCTACTACCCCAAATGAAATTACACTGGAGCCTCTCAACTTCCTTACAAATACTCAAAGGAATACGAGATACTTGCATTGGATATAATGGCACAGAACTCAAAATGACTTGGCAAGAGTAATTCTTCCTGCCATAGAGAGAGAATTAGCCTTCCAATTAGTCAATTTAGCACTGACACGTTCCACAATATACTGAAAGGTGTCTCTCGGTCTCCTTTTCCTGGACAAAGGAAATCCCAGATATCTACCAATCTCCCCATTCCATAACACATTATAGGACGTAGAGGAGACACAATCCAAAATCAATCTAATAAGATCCGCCTCCAAACCGACATCTTGCAAGGATTGCTTAATAAAGCTCCAACTCAAGCGATCATAGGCCTTTTCGAGATCTATCTTTAGAGCCATGAAACCTTTCCTCCTCTCGTCTTCTTCATAGTATGCATTACTTCCTGACCAACTATCAAATTATCATGAATACTCCTTCCCTTAATAAAGCTCGCTTGGAAAGGAGAGATTAAATCATCCATAACTCCCTTAAGTCTTCTCGTAAGCACCTTAGTAACACATTTGTAGTGCACCGAGCACAATGATATAGGTCGGAAATGGTGCACAAACTCCGGGTTTTCTCTTTTGGGGATAAGAGAAATCAATGTCTTATTTGCTTCCTTTAGAGACACTGCTCCCATAAAGGCTTGTTGAACAAACTTGCACACTTCCGGTCCCACTATATTCCAATTCGCCTGGAAAAAGATCGGGGGAAACCCATCATCACCAGGAGCCTTATAGGGCCCCATAGAAAACAGAGCTTCTTTGATTTCTTCCACTGACGGAACAGATCCCAAGGCCAACAATCTCCCCTCCTCTAGTCTTGGAAATGACATATCAACAACCAGAGAATTAACAGAAACAAACTCCTCCTGAAAAATGTTTTTAAAATGAGACAAAACTAAACTCTTGATTAAATCTTCATCCTCAATCCAGGTTCCCCTCTCATCCTTCAAGGCTAAAATCTTGTTCCTTTTCCTGCGAATACTAGTACTAAGATGATAGTAACGAGTATTCCTATCTCCTTGATCAATCCAGGAAGCTCTAGACTTGGAACCACTTGAGTTCCTCACTCTAAGCACATCCTCCACCGGCTCGAAGCTGCTTCTCCAAGTTACAAAGAAAGCTAGAAAAGGGATAATTTCTGGATTTCTGTATACCGTTGAGCCTAGCAAGCAAATCGGCCTTCCTTCTTTCAACGAAACCGAAAACTTCACTATTCCAACCTTTTAAAGATGCTGCAAATCCATAAGACTAGTCTCAAGAGGATCTTGGACAGACCAGTTAGCATCAAGAAAAGATTTAAAATTATCATGTAATAACCACATAGCTTCGAAACGAAAAGGCCTCAAAAATCTCCTATTAACAGATTTAATACCCATATATAAAATAATCGGACTATGATCAGAAAACTGAGTTCTAGGAAGTACCTTTAGAAAGGAATCCTGCATAGCACGGAGAGCAGCACCATTCACAAGAGCCCTGTCGAGACGCTCGTATAGGCGACCACAATTAGGCAATTTCGGTCCTTTCCAAGTCATCCTCGGGCCAACCGCCCCCAGATCAACCAGACCGCAACACTCATTAAGTCCAAAACTTTGGACTGGGCCCGGAAGCAATTTTTTGGGCCAGGTGATAAGTGTAGATTTTATAATTAAATAGGTGTATATTTTATGATAGAAGAGTTGAATTTATTAATATTTTATACCTATTTAATTATCTTTGATATATTTATCTATCTTTTAATTAAATCTAGGATAAAAGATTATTATAACAGAAAATCTATTGATATCCTATTTTGTTGGGCAGGAAATATTATGCGATCTAAAAGAGGCCACAAATTACATAAAAAAAAAAAGATATAATATAGTATATTATATCAAGCACTTGGAATTAAAGACGTGGGGTCCACACATAAAACGAAGCGATGACGTACGGGAAGCAATTGTGATATTAAGGTGATATAATATAATATCCAATCAAAGTTATGAAGATATATTCACAACTACCCAAAACGCAAATGGATATTGGATCAGAAAAAGACAAAAAGGCACAAGACACAGTATCTATTAAATGGAGAGCAAGACGCACTGACGAAGGGGAACACGGACGCGCAAGCAGACTTTACACATAACAGAACGAAAACACAGAAAGGGAGGAATTGGAGAAAGAATTAGAAGCCGAGAACGCAAGGACGACGCAAAGTAGTTGTGATTTTTCCTCTTATCTTATTAATTTTAATCTAGCCATGTTTGGCTAATTTCCTTTTAGTAGTTAGGGCGAGGATGAACCCTATGTTAATTTAAGTATTTATTTGAAATTCTCGATTGAATGTTATTTACCATATTGAATGAGTTATATTTACTTAAAGCCTTCTAAAAGACTGATCCCCTTTTAGATTGCCCATAGGTTAGTGCATGACAATAGAGATGTTGGTGCACTTAACTTAACCTTTAACTCATCATAAAATTGCATGACCTAGACATAGGCTTACAAATTTGTGTGATCTTATAATTCTGTTTAAATAATCTTTCTAAATAACACTGAGACATTAGGTTATTTTTAAAGATAACGACTAAGGTAGCATCAAGACATTGTGACTTAGTTAAATATTAGAGAATTGATCGTCAAATTTAATTAGAATACTTAGAGGAACATAGGGAATTCTATGCCCTAGCTGCGTTTTCTCTATAAATCATCTTTTCTAAAACATTCTTGAAATTCTTGAGATTCTTGATTCTTAAATTTTTATTTAATTATTCAAAACCTTTTTAGCTACAATTCACCCTATTACTCTATTTCATCCAACTAAAGCCTAAATAACTAATTAGTGGTCAGTAATACTATTCCTCGTGGGACGATATCTTTCTCACACACTTTATTACTTGTAACGACGGTGCACTTGCCGAAGTCGCAACAAGTTTTTGGCGCCGTTGTCGGAATAGAAATATTTCAACACTAAGTAGTTGTTAAAACTCTAGATTGGATTTCTTTTTCTTTTGTTATCTAACTCGTTTATGCGAGGTACCATAGACGAAATTCGCCGCAGCTTGATCCGAAATTGAGAAGACAAAGAAGGAGAAACCGGAAACTTGCTCAACGAGTAAAGGAAAGGCTAGTAACTCTAGTACTGTAAATGCAAATAATTTTGAAATCAAGCCATCCCTCATAGGCTTGGTTCAACAACGCTCTTTTAGTGGGAGTGATTTAGAGGATCCTAATCAGCATATAGAGACTTTTCGCAGATTTGTGATACCATCAAGATGAATGGGGTTTCGAAGGGGCTATTCGTGTGAGACTGCTTTCCTTTCTCTCGACGGGAAAGCGGGAGCTTGGCTTCGTTCTTGTCCTAATGTAAGTCTCTCCACTTGGGACATTATTACCACAAAGTTCTGGAGAAATTTTTCCTTCTTCTAAGTATACAAAGCTGCCGTCGACATCCGTTGCTTTACTCAAGGCAATGGGGAATCATATTGCCAAGCTTGGGAAAGATTCAAGGAGTTGCTTAGGAAGTGCCCACAACATGAGCCGCAAGACTATGATCAGTGAGAATATTCCTCAATGGGATGCTTCCGTCCTCTAGGATGATGATTAATGCTTTGCAAAGGTGGTACGTTAAAAATAAAACTCCGGAGGAATCATTGGAGTTGTTTGAAGATACGGGGTCCTTAGAGAATGAAACTGTTACTCCACAACCAAAGAGGGAGTTCTTCACTAGACTCTTACAATACAATGTTGGCCCACAATGAGAACATTGCCCAACAAAACAAGGTGATCCAACGGCGCTTAGCTTCCATCACTAAACACTTGCCTCTTCTCGGTGTCATCTAATTCTTCTCGGCCTCCTTTGCTTTGTGATTTTTGCAAAGGGGAACACGCTAATGGAGATTGTGCAGCATTCATTAATGGAGAAACAATGAGGTTAACTACATGGGTAATCCTCCCGAAATCAGCTTTAATCCGTATAGCAACACATACAATCCCGGTCCGGAAAGCTCACCCAAACTTTTCCTACAAACCCCAAGCAAGACCTCGCGGTTCCACGAATCCACCACTACCGATCCGGAAAAGGCTTTGACACGGTTGACTCGTACCACTACCGAATACATACAGGATCGAAGCTTTCCTGAATGAAACAAAGTCTCGCTCTCAAGAATCGGGGGCTTCGATCCTAAATTTAGAGAATCGTATTGGTCGATTATCAAAGCAAATAGCGAGAGAGAAGCCAAGGGTCCTTCCCTAGTGATACAGAGGTCAATCCAAAGGAGCATTGTAAGGCCATAACTACAAGGAGTGGTATAGTGGTGCAAAGGTTGAGAAATCTGTTCCGATGAAGGACAAGTCCGAGAAAGGGGAGGAAGAGGTCGAGCAATGTAATGTGCAGCAGTTCCAAAGGAGATAGTTACAAAGAAGTCTCCCACTCCTTCTTATGCAAAACCTCCTTATCCCCAAAGGTTGAAGCAACAGATTCGAAGCAACAATATGCCAAGTTCTTGGATATTTTTAAGAAATTGCGATTAACATTCCTTTTGCGAAGCTCTTGAAAATATGCCTAATTATGCAAAGTTCATGAAAGATTTGCTTTCCAAGAAGCATAAGTTGCAAGAGGCGTAAACAGTGGCATTGACTCGGCGGTGTAGTGCCATCATTCAAACTAAGTTGCCACCAAAGCTTAAGGATCCGGGCACTTTAGCATTCCTTGTGCAATAGGGAATGTCAATACGGGCGAGCACTTTGTGACTTGGGAGCTAGTATAAATTTAATGCCCTTATCTCGTGGCAAAAGCTCTCGGCATTAAAGAGATGAAGCCTACTATGATGTCATTACGGTTGGCGGATAGATCCATTAAGAAGCCGAAGGTGTCATTGAGGATGTGTTTGGTGAAAGTGGACAAATTCATCTTCCTATGGATTTTGTGATTCTTAACATGGAGGAAGATTCTGAACTTCCTTTGCTTTTGGGAAGACCCTTCTTGCACTGCGAAGCGGTAATTGATGTAGTCATTGGAAAAATGGAATTCCAAATGAATGACGAGAAAATCACTTACAATGTGTTTCACCATGAAATACCCAGTTGATAACAGTGGATTGTTTGAATTGATGTAGTTGACGAAGCCATTCAGAGGCTCTTTTTCAAGAAGATTCAGATGAGTCCTTAGAGGATGATATTGCTCGCTTATTGCAGGTGGAAGAAGAGGTTTGTGCAGATGAAAATTCTAATTTACGCTTCGAGAAGCCGCAAAAGAAGGATTATGATGCACCACCCGTTGCTCCTAAGGTAGAACTAAAGGAGCTCCCTTCTAATCAAGTATGCTTTTCTAGGAAAGGATGACACTTATCCCGTTATTGTTAGCGCCGAGTTGTCACCTACCGACGAAGAGAAGTTCTTGAAAGTTTTGACTACCCACAAGACGCAATAGGGTGGTCTATATCTGATTTGAAAGGGATTAGTCCCTCATTCTGCACTCATAAAATTCTAATGGAGAACGATGTGAAACCAAGAAGGCAATTTCAGAGGAGACTTAACCCGACTATGAAGGAAGTGGTGAGAAAGGAGGTGATGAAACTGTTAGATGCGGTATGATTTATCCTATCTCCGATTCAAAGTGGGTTAGTCCAAGACATGTAGTACCGAAGAAGGGTGGAATCACCGTAGTACGAATGAGAACAATGAATTGATACCCACTAGAACCTCACTGGCCGGAGAATGTGTGTGATTATAGAAGATTGAACGATGCCACTCGTAAGGACTTCTTCCCTTTACCATTCATGGACCAAATGCTTGAAAGGCTTGCGTGTCACTCTTATTATCGCTTCTTAGACGGCTATTCTCGGTTACAATCAAATAGCGGTGGATCCAAAGGATCAAGAGAAAACAAATTTTCACTTGCCCCTTTGGTATTTTTGCTTATAGACGGATGCCCTTCTGTCTTTGCAATGCCCCGCCTACTTTTCGAGGTGCATGTTGTCTATCTTCTCGACATGACCGAGAGATTTATTGAGGTATTTATGGATGATTTCTCTGTTTTTGGCACTTCGTATGATACTTGCTTGACTAATTTGTCTCGTGTACTCCAAAGATGTCAAGAGAGTAATTTGGTGCTTAATTGGGAAAAATGCCACTTTATGGTGAAAGATGGGATAGTCTTGGGTCATAGAATATCTGATAAAGGGATAGAAGTGGATAGAGCCAAGATTATAATCATCAAAGACTTGCCCTCCCACCAATGTATGTAGTGTTCGCAGTTTTCTTGGTCATGCGGTTTTTACCGAAGGTTTATCAAAGATTTTTCCAAGATAGCCAAACCGCTTAGTCGGTTGTTGGTCAAAGATGAAGACTTTAACTTCAACAAAGAGTGTTTGATTGCATTCAAATTGTTGAAAGAAAGATTAACAACCTGCACCTATTCTCGAGAGCACCGATTGGGATCTACCGTTTGAGCCGATGTGTGATGCCAGTGACTACGCCATAGGAGCTGTTTTGGGGCAAAGGAAGAATAAGTTGTTACATGTTATATATTATGCAAGTAAAGTTATGAATGAGGCACAGTTGAACTATGCAACAACTGAGAAGGAGATGCTTGCAGTTATTTATGCATTAGATAAATTTAGACAGTATTTGATTGGTTCCAAAGTTATTATTTTTACGGATCATGCTTTGCTCTAAAATATCTCTTGACTAAGCTAGACGCTAAGCCAAGGCTTCTCCGTTGGATGCCGCTACTCCAAGAGTTTAAGATTGAAATCAAAGACAAGAAAGGGGTAGAGAATGTGGTAGCCGATCACTTGTCTAGGATTCAGTTAAGGAGCCGCAAGATGATTCGAAATGGAGATTCATGATGAATTTCCGGATGAGTATGTCTTAGCAATCAGCAAGATTCCTTGGTTTGCTGATTTTGCTAATTATAAGGCCATTGGGATGATACCGCAGGGACTAACATGGCAGCAGAGGAAGAAGTTCATGCATGATGTTCGGCGGTATATCCGGGATGAGCCTTTCTTATTTTTCAGTGTGCGAGATGGAATGCTCCGGCCCGTATCCCGCAGGAGGAAACTCATAAGATCCTCCTCGGCATTGTCACGGTTCGATTATGGTGGACATTTCGCCGGAGAACGCACCGCCGCTAAGGTACTACAAAGCGGTTTTTATTGGCCTACATTGTATAAGGATGCTAGGAAGTATGTTGAGCAATGTGATCGTTGCCGAGAACAGGGAATATCTCTAGGAGACATGAGATGCCACTCAACAACATTCTTGTTATTGAGATTTTTGATGTGTGGGGAATTGATTTTATGGGGCCATTCCCAAGCTCTTTTAACAACAAGTACATCCTTGTAGCTGTGGACTATGTTTCAAAGTGGGTAGAGGCAATTGCTCTTCCCACTAATGAAGCTAAGGTGGTGATATCCTTTCTCAAAAAGAATATATTCAGCAGGTTCGGGGTACCGAGGGCCATTATCAGTGACGGAGGCACTCATTTTTGTAACCGACGCTTCAATCATTGCTTAGCAAATATGGTGTCACTCATCGTGTCACTACTCCATATCACCCACAAACTAGTGGGCAAGTGGAGATTTCTAACAGGAATGAAGCAAATTCTGGAAAAGATCGTTGGGAAGTCAAGGAAGGATTGGTCCCGAAGCTTGATGATGCTTTGTGGGCATACCGAACGGCATTCAAGACTCCTATCGGCATGTCACCGTTTCAAATTATATATGGTAAATCTTGCCACCTCCCGGTGGAGCTTGAACATAAGGCGCTTTGGGCAACTAAGCTGCTGAACTTTGATGTTAAATCTGCGATGAAAAAGGCTACTTCAGTTGAATGAGCTTGATGAATTCGAGTTTTTGCATATGAGAGTGCTAGCCTCTACAAGGAGAGAACCAAGAGATGGCATGACAAGAGGATTCTTCCAAAAGAGTTTCATCCGGACGGCAGGTATTACTTTATAACTCTCGTTTAAAACTTTTTCCAGGAAATTGAAGTCTAGGTGGTCAGGACCGTTTATAGTGAAAGAGGTTACACCTTTTGGTGCAATTGTCATTGCACCAATAGGTTCAGATGACGCTTTTAAGGTAAATGGGCGAGAGATTGAAGCCTTACCATGGTGGAGACATTGACAGAGGAAGAACCTCCGTGGCACTAGAAGCTGAGAATTAAGAAACTATCCGTCGAGCTCGTGACGTTAAACAAGCGCCGATTGGGAGGCAACCCAATAAGTTTTCTTTTTCATTCTTAGTTAGTTTTAGCGTTATTCTAGGATAGGAAGGTTGTGAAAAGTATGGAGCAAACTATAAGCTCCAAAAAAAAAAATAATAATAATTAAAGGGGTGGCCAGAAAGTTGGCGCCCACGGCGCCAACTCTCTGACCAAAGAGAGCTGCGAAGAAAAAAAAAAAAAAAATATTTCAGAAAGTTGGCGCCCACGACGCCAACTCTCTGACCAAAGAGAGCTGCGAAGAAAAAAAAAAAAAAAAAAAAAAAAAAAAAAAAAAAAAAAAAATTTATAATCCCTTCTTCTTCTTTCTTTTTTTTTCCCACCTACCGCCGCCCCCCCTCTGGTTTTCCTCTTCCAATCCGGCGCCGCCCTCCCCCTCTCTCCCTCCCTTCCTCCTCTTCCTCCGTCCGCCCTCCTCCCTCGACTACCGCCGCCACCCCCTCAGCCTTCCCCTCCTCCCCCGTCTCTCTTCCATCTTCCCCACCCCTCACCGTCCCAAAACCCCCCACCGTCGATCCCTCAACCCCCACCACCCACCCCCTCCGCCTCCTCCTCGACTACCGCCGCCACCCCCTCGGCCTTCCCCTCCTCCCCGTCTCTCTTCCATCTTCTCAACCCCTCACCGTCCCAAAACCCCCACCGTCGATCCCTCAACCCCCACCGTCAACCCCCCCTCCATTTTTTTTTTTATTTTCTTTTTCTTTTTCTTTTAATTATTATTTCAGGTCCAAAGGCACAATGAGCAAGGGGAAGGACAAAGACAAGGCTATTCCACCATATGCCCTCCGGTTCTTTGGTTCAAAAAGAGCTCGAGCTTCTTCCTCCTCTCACACCACTCCTAGAGGTTCCAAGTTTCTATCACAAGCAAGTAGGGAGCGGTACCGGTCTGGTTTCTTCCCAAGAGCTTTGTCCCCGAGAGGGTGATTGATCTATTCCTACCTAGTATACCACCAATAGAAGAAATCATCTCGGCGTCGCCAATGGAAGACATTGGTAACTTTCCTACTTGATAGCTCTAGTACACTCTGCCGAGAATTTTTGCAAATGCGATGTTGTACGAGATAGGGGATACTCGTATATCTTGGGTTAGGGGTATATCTGTTCCATTTGATGCTGCCACTATTGAGAGTTTTCTGGTACTAGTTATGATCCGAGCACCCTTGTGCTTTCCAAGATCATATGAAATTATTTGCCCCCATCCGTCCCAAACAATTTAGACTGATATTGTTGATTCCGCTGAATCTCTGCGAGTGCGCATTGCCCATCCTCTTCGATCGGGTGTGATAGACACAAATTACCCGGCATCCCTGAAAAATTGGTCGATCGACCTTATCGCGGAGGCCCGAGTCCACGGTTTTACTTCATCAATAGCAACATCCTGCCATCTACTAACCATGGTGATGTCAACTTGGAGCGGGCGTGCTCATTTATGAAATCTTGGGAAATCGAAATATCGATATAGCGTCGATCCTTTCCGATAGAATTACCCAAACAATCACCTCGGGAAGGAAAGAGAGCAAATTGGGACATTGCTCACTTATCATGCAACTTTGTCTACGGCGGGTGTCACAATTCCATTAATGAAGCTATGGATGTTCGGTTGGCTTCCCGATTCAGTGGTCCACCATCGATAGCTGGACCTCCAATGCCTCCAGGCATGCCAGGATGCGAACCCCGTCTGACACGCCCCCACCCATCCTCAGCCCATCCACTACTCGGGAACCTACGGTGTCGGTGACGAGACCTCGGTGATCCCACTACTCTTAGGCAACTAAAACGCCAAGTGCGTTATCTCGACCGGATGGTCGAGGCCCTATGCATCAAGCGAGAATATTGACCCCACTAGTTGTCAACCAGTGAGGACGACAATGATTCCGACGATGCGGTCACACATGAGGACGCCGATGACCACTCCGATGACTTTTGACAGAGCACTCCACATCGAGTTAGAGACCTAAACCAGGGAGTACTAGTTCCTTTCCTTTTATTGATTGTTCAAACATTGAGGACACTGTCGGATTTATGTGTGGGGTAGGGATATGATTTCTTTGTTGTTGCTTGTTCTTATTCAATTGAAAAGACTTCCCTTGAAAATTTTCTTTTGAGTTTGTTTAAATTGACCTTAACTTTGAGTTTCCCCCATCTTAGTTAATATTATCAAGTCAAAAATTAAAATAGAAAAGAATGTTTCAATTAAGTCTCTAAGCCTTGAATTTTTGTAATGAATCTTGAGACGGACTATGAGAATAGGGAATAGTTTGTAATAGGATCAACAGATTATTAGTTTTTGAATATTTTGCTACATGATTTCTTTAGAAAATTAGATGATGACCTTGCTAGCTAAGTGAACCTTTTGTTCAGAAAAAAAAAAAAAAAAAACAACTCCGCGACATCTCTAGACTTGACTTAGTAACCTATGCTTGCATCACCCATGTGCGGTCGCGTCAAACGGTAAAGTCCAAGAGAGTTATGAGTTGGGCTAAAAGCCTCTTGAGGTGCCTGTTGGAGTAACTGAGTAACCGGTGCTGCATCACCCATGTGCAGGGTCGCGTAAAAAGGGGACCTACAACGGCTCAAGACAAATAATAAAATAAAATAAAAAAAAAATTGAGTCATCTCCTACATGAGGATCCTTATTAAAAGCTTGTTTAGTGGGGGCATTTGAATTTTTCTGGAAAAATTAAGTAGCGTAATATTCTTCTACTAATCTTATTGTTGCTCTTATTATTCACAATAAGATTTGATGATATGATCTAAGTGTGGTGGTTTATTGCTCTCTGTTTAGGAATTTCATATGCAATGTTCCTTTCAGATAATTAATTCTCTTTCTTTTGCTTGAGGACAAGCAAAGATTTAAGTGTGGGAGAGTTTGATAAGTGTAGATTTTATAATTAAATAGGTGTATATTTTATGATAGAAGAGTTGAATTTATTAATATTTTATACCTATTTAATTATCTTTGATATATTTATCTATCTTTTAATTAAATCTAGGATAAAAGATTATTATAACAGAAAATCTATTGATATCCTATTTTGTTGGGCAGGAAATATTATGCGATCTAAAAGAGGCCACAAATTACATAAAAAAAAAGATATAATATAGTATATTATATCAAGCACTTGGAATTAAAGACGTGGGGTCCACACATAAAACTGAAGCAGATGACGTACAGGAAGCAATTGTGATATTAAGGTGATATAATATAATATCCAATCAAAGTTATGAAGATATATTCACAACGGCCCAAAACGCAAATGGATATTGGATCAGAAAAAGACAAAAAGGCACAAGACACAGTATCTATTAAATGGAGAGCAAGACGCACTGACGAAGGGGAACACGGACGCGCAAGCAGACTTTACACATAACAGAACGAAAACACAGAAAGGGAGGAATTGGAGAAAGAATTAGAAGCCGAGAACGCAAGGACGACGCAAAGTAGTTGTGATTTTTCCTCTTATCTTATTAATTTTAATCTAGCCATGTTTGGCTAATTTCCTTTTAGTAGTTAGGGCGAGGATGAACCCTATGTTAATTTAAGTATTTATTTGAAATTCTCGATTGAATGTTATTTACCATATTGAATGAGTTATATTTACTTAAAGCCTTCTAAAAAGACTGATCCCCTTTTAGATTGCCCATAGGTTAGTGCATGACAATAGAGATGTTGGTGCACTTAACTTGTAACCTTTAACTCATCATAAAATTGCATGACCTAGACATAGGCTTACAAATTTGTGTGATCTTATAATTCCTGTTTAAATAATCTTTCTAAATAACACTGAGACATTAGGTTATTTTTAAAGATAACGACTAAGGTAGCATCAAGACATTGGGACTTAGTTAAATATTAGAGAATTGATCGTCAGTTATGGGAATAACAACCAATTAGGAATTTAATTAGAATACTTAGAGGAACATAGGGGAATTCTATGCCCTAGCTGCGTTTTTCTCTATAAATCATCTTTTCTAAAACATTCTTGAAATTCTTGAGATTCTTGATTCTTAAATTTTTATTTAATTATTCAAAACCTTTTTTTAGCTACAATTCACCCCTATTACTCTATTTCATCCAACTAAAGCCTAAATAACTAATTAGTGGCTGTAATACTATTCCTCGTGGGACGATATCTTTTCTCACACACTTTATTACTTGTAACGATCGGTGCACTTGCCGAAGTCGCAACACCAGGCATTAGTAATTTTTGGGCAGTATTTGCTTGGTGTCTTATCACATATAAGGCTGTGTTTGCTTAGTGTCTTATCACAATATTTAAAGTCACACTATGTCTACTACCTCCGACGCCACCTCATCTGTGCCACGATCTGGTCCTAATGACATCTCTACTGTCCTCCTTGTCTCTGAGAAACTTACTAGTGACAATTATCGAGAGTGGTCTCAATCCATGATTCTTGCTCTTGATGGACGGGATAAACTTGAATATATAACTGGTGAAGCAAAAAAGCCCTCAAAATCAGAAACCAAAGAGTTTCGAAAATGGAAATCCGAGAATGCATCGGTATCCTCTTGGTTGATCAATGCGATGTCTTCCTCAATTAAGAAGAGTTTTATGTACCTTCCTTCAGCCCAGGAAATTTGGGAAGCCCTCCGTGAGACATATAGTCCTCTAGGGAATCGGTCCCGCATATTTGATGTTAAGAAAAAGTTATGGCAATTGAAACAATATCACATGCCACTTGATGATTATTATCTCGAAAAATCAGCTCTTTGGCAAGAATTTGATGCTCTAAGGAATAAAACTCATCATTGCGGGGATGATGCTAAAGAAAATCTCAAAGAGAAAGAAGCGGAGAGAGTATATGAGTTGTTAATGTAATTTATGATGATGTCCGGGCTCGAATTCTCAGTCAAGAGCCCTTGCCCTCTGTGCGTGAAGTCTATAACACTTTACGCAATGAAGAGGATAGGCGCAAATCAATGCTTCAAAGTCATTGCGCTGCTACTACTCCTACAACTCTTGAGGTCTCTGCTCTTGCTGTTAGATCCATGGACTTAAAAGGTTCCAAAAGTCGACCAGTCTGTGATCATTGTAAGAAGCAAGGGCACACAAGGGATACATGTTGGGCCCTTCATGGCAAACCTGCAGACTGGAAGCCAAGGATAGAGAAAGGAAGAGATGATATAGCTGAAGCCTCCAAAGAATCATCCCAAAATGACCCGCTAAACAAAATCATGGAAATGCTAGCCACACTTCAGACCACGAAACAACCCACTGCCAGCTCGGCCACAGTTGTCAGAAGAGAATTTGCTGACGTGGATGACGATTGGGAGTGCTAAGGAAGTTGAGAGTTGTATAAGCAAGTTGGACATGATTCAGATTCATGATCCAACTTGAGGGGGAGTGTGGGAATTTTATGCATTTATTATGAATTATTTATTAAGTCATTATCTTATTATTATATTAGATATAGATATATTATATCATATCTTAGGATTAGATATAGATATATTATATCTTCGGATATTATATCTTAACCGTTTTGATTTAATTAGATTCTAGGGTTAGCTCTAAGTTTGCCTATATAAAGGTCCGTATGTATTCTCTTTGATTCAGAGTTTAAGATTAATGAATTCAGATTATTCAGATTAGTTTTTCTCTCTCAATTTATTCCACAGGTAGGTAATGATGTGGTTACGAAAAATTCAATATTCATTGAGCAAAGGGCTTCAGCGTCATGTGTCTTGCCCAAATTCAGAGCTATGCGAGTTGGCCCAAAAAAAAAAAAACTTCACGTATTATAACCCATTTTAAACACCTTGTTAATTACAAAACAATTGACACCATCAGTATCTGTGACAATTGTTTGGAGAAAATGAATTATGCAGCTGACTAGCTGAGCTGAGTGATGTAGGTTGGATCTGGAACCTTACATAGTATGGGAAATAAAGTTTTATTAAATTCATCTGTATTATTTGTAGGGTAAAGGAGCAAATTTACCAACCAACTATTAGGTCAGGAGCGTTGGACACAAAAAACTTTTAATGAAACCAAAAAGACCAACAAACAATTGAATCTGTTAAAAATGCACAACACTGTCAAATCCCTTCTAACCACCGTCTAAAATCAATGCCACGTGGGATTTAAATTACACCACTGAATAACAGCTTCGTCTTCAAAATCAAAGCTACTTGCACAATCAAACCCTTGCAAAGCTGGTTCAGAGCACTTCTTCCCCAATCTTGAAACCACGCTTGCCACACGGTTCAGCTCCTCGAGCTTCTCAGCGAGAGCCAGCTCGAGAAGAAAAGCCTCGTCGGAGGAGACGAGTTTGTTAACATCCTCCGAGGTCAAGATCTCATTCCTGAGCTTTGAGATCTCAGACTCTGTGAGGGATTTGTGGAGGTGAAGGGTTTTCGACATTACATTTGCTACTTCAAAAGAAAGAATGCCAATTTGTTTGTCATCTGACCTAATAACTTAAGACACATTTCAGTTGAGCCCATGAATTATCACATTGTTTCATTACCTTTGAATTCAACTTAAACGTGGAAGCTAGATATGCACATGAAAAAAAAAAACAAAACCAAAATTAGGAAAAAATCAGATGAGATTTTTTCACGAGATTCAAACTTCGACCCTAAACAACAAACACCATACCCTTAATTGGCGAAAAATTTGAACCGCACAAAACGTACAAAACAATTAGCCAAAATAAATGTATATTACCATTCTTTAACCCATTTAACGACAGGAGTCTTAGACTTGATGATGGGATGCCGGTCAAAGAGAGTGTGATTGAACTGCGTGTCCATCCCTCTGACTCTCCTCCTCTCTTTAAAGTATTGCTGCGAATATACAATAGTCAAATCTCTGAAGAATAGCTTTAGGGTTGGGGTAAGGCGAGAATTTAGAAGGAGCAGACGGAGAGAGGGAAAAGTATCGACTAAAAGAAAAATCGAGGATGGAAAAAGCTTGAGGATCCATAGCCATGGGCGTCCCTCTGATCTTTGATTCTACGGAACCGGACCGGACACGGTTTGCCCTCTAGGATTTTAGGTTCTAAAATATCATTTAATAATAATTAGGTCATGACAAAATTCTCTGAAAAATAAATTACAAATATTGACTTTAAACGGTGTTAGAATGGAGTTAACGGTGTTGTGCGTTTTTAATAGATTCAATTGTTTGTTGGGTTTTTTGGTCCCATTAAAAAAAATTTATGTCCAACGCACATAATAGTTAGTTGATAAATTTACTCCTTCACCCTTATTTGTAGGGTAAAGTGAATGGAGCAGGATCAACCATGTCATTATTAAAAGTGAAGTCGCTGCTTCTAATAAAAATCATTTTGAAAGGCGATTCATTCATGATTGATACTCTACTAATTATTGATTAATATCAAATTGGTTAAATAGATTGTGAAATTTCAAGTTTGTTTAAAGTTTTTTAACATGTTTAGACTAAATTATAAAATAAAAAAACATTTAAACCTTTTTTTTTTATCTACTTGGTTTTTTACAACTTGACAATAAAACAAACCATTTTAAACCTTCAGGTTTTTTAGAACACGAAACGCCTCTCTTGTTGCACAAGGCCTCCTGACTAAAAAAAATAAGAATACACAACCAACAACATTTAAATTTAATAGTTTTCTAGAAGGAATTATTATAGTCAAGAAGAAAGTCAAGAAACAGCAATAAGGAGTGTGTATGACACGCTCTTGGGAGAGCGAGTGGAAGAAAGACGAAATACGCTGATCAAGAGCTTGGAGTCAGCGGCGCTATCTGTAAAGGGCGTTGACAGACGAATGACCCGGTCATCTCATATTCTCACGACGACGCCTGCTATATGCATGCAAATTGCATATTAATCCATCCATAATTAAGTAACTAGGAGTATTAATACATACTAAAATTATTTTCCTTTCAAAAAAAAAAAAAATATACGAACTCAAATTATTGTTGAAAACTAAAACCAGAGAGGTTTTCTTGGCTGCTTTGAAATTTCTCCACCTTTGATTTTCATTTTCCCTGTGATTCACACGCTTCTTTACCATCTGTAAATAATGGTCACCATCTTTCAGTTTCTCCTTCTCTGGTCGCCCGCAACCAGCAGCATCATCATCGAGCCTTTTAGTTTCCCCGGCGCGGCAAATCTCCGCCACTTAAAATTGTTACCGCGGTAAGGGAAAAAAAGCAAGTTTTTTTTTGTTTTTTGTTGCATTTTCCAGGGTTTGCTTGGAAAATCTATGTAGTGGGGTTGTTGCGAACGTTTATTGAAATTTAAAAGGGGTTGGTGGAGATTAAGATAAATAGAAGGCGTTTGTCGGAAAATACGTGTCTCATATCGTGGCTTGGTCCAGTTTTGTGAATTGTCCCCTAAAGTACTGCTAGTGTGGCTCCATGATTGATCCCTTTCAATATTGGGAGTGGCAAAAAAATTCATCAATATCATTACTCTTTTATTTTTCCTTTTTGGTTCTGGGAACAGAAATATCAAATTGCCTTTGACTGCTGAATGTGCTTTCTGGGCAATATTCTTGTTAAATTCACGTAAGCCAGTTTTTACAGGAAAATTCCTGGAATCAAAATCAAAGACGTGCTGAGCTGTTTCCCCTGTGTTTCCAATATCTGCCTCTTTTCTCACTCCCTCTTTCCTTATTACGTCTGAGGCCCTCTTCGTTGCGAGCTTTAATAGGGTGCGAGGTGTTTTCCACTCATCTATTGTCTCTGGGCAACTCACAGACCCATCTGTCTGCGAGCTATTTCGCGTATAGATTTCCTCCGAATGTCGCTGTGGTTTAAAGACGCCTCGCTCTGCTTCCTTCTCCACGCGTCTGCTTCTGTTACCATTACCATTTTTCCTCTTCCTATTCTTCTCTGACAATGAGATCATTCTGGTTGCATTCTGCTTCTCATTTTGGTCTTCAAGCGGCTCGCGGTAGATATTGAGAGAGAGAGAAAGAGAGCTTTTTGGAAAACTGAAAAAGATATCCATATTATTTGCTTCACTGAGTTTGGTTTCTGAGATCGGACCCAGAAATGAAATCCTTGTTCAATTGGTCGGGGAAAGAGCCTCCCCGAGGGACTCCTGTTGTGGTGAAGATGGAGAACCCCAATTGGTCCATGGTTGAGCTTGAAGGTCCTTCAGAAGAAGAATTCCTCGTTAGCAACCCATCGAGTTATCCAAGAGACAAGGGCAGAGGCAGAAATGCGAGGCAACTCACATGGGTTCTTCTTCTCAAAGCTCACAGAGCTGCCGGTTGCCTGACCTACATTCCGTCCGCATTGTTGGGCCTAGCCTCAGCTGTGAAGCGTCGGGTAGCTTCTGGAAGAACAGACGCCGATGCCGACAACGTAAACGAAATCCGTGGCGGCAGGGAAAAAGAGAACCCCACTGTGAGAAGCAGGTTTTATACATTTATAAAATTGTTCCTATGGCTATCAGTGCTTCTGTTGTGTTTTGAGGTGGCTGCCTACTTTAAAGGTTGGCATTTTCGTGCGCCTCATCTCCAAATTGATTATATGTGGGTAGCCTCACTTGGTGTTAGAGATGTTTTCGATTGGCTGTATTCACGGTGGGTCTTGTTTCGGGTGGCCTATCTTGCTCCTCCTCTGCAACTCCTGGCCAATGTATGTATTGTGCTATTCCTTATTCAGAGTCTGGATAGATTAATTCTGTGTCTCGGAATGTTCTGGATTCGCCTTAAGAAGATCAAGCCTGTTCCTAAAGAAGGTGCGGTAGATCTTGAGTCCGGTGAGAAAGGTTTCTTCCCTATGGTGTTAGTGCAGATCCCCATGTGTAACGAGAGAGAGGTAAAAATCTAATTCCCATCTGTTCGATATTTGTGTTGAATTGAACACCGAATTATGTTGGTCTAACATGCTGCATTTGCTAAGGTTTATCAACAATCAATTGCTGCTGCTTGTAATTTGGATTGGCCAAAACACAAGTTGCTAATACAAGTTCTTGATGATTCTGATGACCCGAACACGCAATTTCTGATCAAGGAAGAGGTCCAAAAATGGCAGCACGAGGGTGCCAACATTTTGTACCGGCATCGGGTGATAAGAGACGGATACAAGGCTGGTAATCTCAAGTCTGCCATGAATTGTAGCTATGTGAAAGACTATGAATTCGTTGCTATTTTCGATGCTGATTTTCAACCAACCCCAGATTTCCTGAAGAGAACAATTCCTCATTTCAAGGTAATTTATAATTCAACGTCTTATTAAGTAATCCATCATTTAGTACAAAATAGGGTTCAGTCTTTGTAGTGAATCAATCCAATTGATGATGCTACAGGACAATGAGGAAGTAGGACTAGTTCAAGCAAGATGGTCCTTCGTGAACAAGGATGAGAACCTGCTAACAAGGTTGCAGAACATAAACCTGGTATTCCATTTTGAGGTGGAACAGCAGGTAAATGGCGTTTTCATTAATTTCTTCGGATTCAATGGAACTGCTGGAGTGTGGAGAATCAAGGCATTGGAGGAATCTGGTGGGTGGTTAGAGAGGACCACGGTTGAGGACATGGACATTGCTGTTCGGGCTCATCTTCATGGCTGGAAATTTATTTATCTCAATGACGTTGAGGTCTTCCTCTCATAAATTCAAACCTATCATTTGATTCCATTGCTTATTGATTCTCATACTAATATAATACTAGCTGCTTATGCTTCCAGTGCCAATGTGAAGTACCAGAGTCTTATGAAGCTTACAGGAAACAACAACACAGGTGGCATTCTGGTCCAATGCAACTATTTCGCCTTTGTTTGCCTGCCATCATAAAATCTAATGTATGTAAAGGTTACAATACTTTAATCTTGACAGCTTTATGCAATGTTGGTACTTATGATTCTGATCCCAATTTTGCTTCTGCAGATAAGCATATGGAAGAAGTTCAATTTGATCTTTCTCTTCTTTCTTCTAAGAAAACTGATATTGCCCTTCTATTCATTTACCCTATTCTGTATAATTCTGCCTATGACCATGTTTGTTCCAGAGGCTGTGCTTCCTGAATGGGTTGTATGTTATATCCCAGCAATCATGTCATTTCTTAGCATCCTTCCGGCCCCAAAATCCTTTCCCTTCATTGTACCCTACCTTCTTTTTGAGAACACCATGTCTGTTACTAAATTCAATGCCATGATCTCTGGCCTACTTCAGCTCGGTAGTGCATATGAGTGGATTGTGACTAAGAAATCTGGTCGTTCCTCTGAGGGTGATCTTGTTGCATTGGTTGAGAAATCCCCTAGGCATCAAAGAGGGGCATCGGTGCCTGATCTCGAGGAAATGAAGGAGGTAATCCTGCGAGAGGAGGAAAAAGCGACTAAGAAGAAGCATAACAGAATATACATGAAGGAGCTTTCTTTGGCCTTTCTTCTTTTAACAGCATCGGCAAGGAGTCTCATGTCTGCTCAGGGAATCCACTTCTACTTCTTGCTATTCCAAGGAATATCCTTCCTGTTAGTTGGTCTAGACTTGATTGGGGAACAGGTTGACTGATATCTCTCTGTCAATGTAAATATTCACGGCTGATGCATGCAAGCAAACCTGGGAGGACGCCCATGCCCTCTGCCGTAAATCAATTATCACAGTTGTGGGGACACTCATCCTCTTTCATTCAGGCTTCTTCCACGTCCATCCACCATACAATAGATATCAGTGTTTTTTAGACACAAAAAACTGGACTCCCCACGTAAATCAGAAGATGGTTACGCCTCTTCGTTGTGTAAGAATACCATTCTTGTTATTTTTTTTCCCACTTGTAAACTGTCAATTCTTTTGTAAGAAAATTTGTGCTTCAAATATTAGCGGAGGGATTTAGTTACACCGAAAAGCAGGAGCGGCATTATCATTCTTGTCCTGTTTCCAAGTCTTGTATGCTAGAATACAAATTCAACACTTAAGAACGTTCTGGCCAAAACAAGAAAAGAGATTACTAATGTGACATCTATATCCCGTTATATTATTGACTCAGTGGTCCTTCGCTCCCTTGATGTTTATACTTGTGATGGAGGTTTTCTATTTCCAGTAGCAGCCTTGGTGGGAGCCATTTACTCTATCTGGACTGAGGTCTGGCCATAAACAAAGCTGAAATTGTGGTTCAAATGGTGAAATTGAATGTTTCCCAGATCACTTGGAACCGATTTCCAGCAAAATTGGCTATGCGCTTTGGAGCCAGAAATACTGCCTGCTTTACTAGGGAAACATCACGCGAAAGATGCGAAATTATTTGTACCTAAGAGACAAAGAAAGCGACAGTCCATATTTATAAAATCCCATTGTGCTTACTTGCTTTCTTATTTCCCACCACTAGAGGGTGAATGATTCTGTCCTGTTTGACATAGCATTAAAATGACTTAAATTTTTAGCAAAAAAAAAAAAAAAAGACTTAAATGCTTAGTGGCATTATCTGAAGCTCAGCGGTGGAAAATTTAGTGTTTGTGATGGCGTTGGGTTGTGATGGGCTTCTGATCAAAAAGTGACTTTTCAAGAAACAGTTGTAGCTTCGGTAAAAAAGTCATTTTTGTCACCTTTATCCCAAATATAAATCACATTTACAATTTGACTTTTAAAAAAGCCCATCTGAATAAGCCAATTAGGAAAAAAAAAAACCACTTCTACCGCCGCTATCCAAACGGCCCTATGTGGAGACCACCTACTAGAAGAATTCTGACACGCCAAAAAACCAAAATATTTCCACTGTGGTAGCTTTAGCTCTGTACTGTGAAACCTTAGAAAGTAAAAACCAACCTTCATCATAATCATAAATCTTTCTTTAGATTTTTCGTTTATGCTGATGGGTTTTGCTAGCACGAGACACAAAAGGTGGTGATTAAATCTGGACATGGTAAGAGTTAAAAGACCAGATGAGGAGTAATCACACAAGTGTAAAGGAACAAATGTTCACCACAGATTCGGTTGCCAGTATGTGGAATACTTGTGAAGCTATTTAATGAGTCTAACGTTCGATCATTCACGCAAGTTGACTGATTCCTTCACGAGGCGCCATGATTAAGAAAGCATGTTGTGGGGGTAAACGAAAGCGTTAGGTTGTTGGTCTATTTGCTGCTCCATTTCATTAATGACCGATCACAGCATTTTTGTTCGTCCCACCTAGCGCGTTCATCCTCCAATTCTTCACATCTTGCACTATCAATTTTCCTTAAACAATAAAATGCTATTTCATGGACATATATGCATAGAAATTTAGGGTAGCAAATTTTAGTAAGAATTTGATTATGCATAGAATTTGCCTATGAATAAAAAAAGCGAAACGGGCAGTTTCATAGGGTTCACCATCGCTTGACGCAGATTGTGCTAGAGTTTGTCATTTCGTGGTCATCAGCAAGCGTTATTTTCGTTTGTGGATAAGCAAGCATTGCTCTTGGAAACGAAATTAGTTTCGTTCCCTACAAAAATCAATTGTGGAGAAATATGCCAATCTGAAGTTCAGCTATTCTTGAGGTTTTTTTGGGTCTCGACCTGTTCGAGTGCATGAAAAGTTGACCCATTTTATGTATGGGGCCATTCTTCAAAGGATTGATGCTACTGAACTAAGAAAATTACCTTATATATATATATGCTTCAACATATTTTCATTCCTTACAATTTTCTTGTTTTCGAAGCTTTTTAATAAAAATCCTTACAGAAGTTCACACATTTTGTGATCAATTTCACCGGTCACAGCATGTCATGGTTCCTTTGATCTAACAAGTCATCTTCTGCTAAAAATCCAAAGAGCCAGGGGTTAGGTACCAACTAAGATGCTATACAACCGAACCATTCATTATTTTACACTTATCCCTCGCTAATCCAACTTCAGTAAAATTATGCACTCAGCTGCAAAATTCCAACACTATCCAAACCAAGCAAGACCACATATCCTCTGCACTTTTATAATAGTTTCCTACCGCCCTGCTTGTGGTCCCAAATTTTGAAGAGCTGAATTAGAATCGTATCCCATTCCATATATGCTCTGGAGCTCATGATCCATAACACTCTGCATGATCAAGTATCAGCATTTTCACAAACAGGACAGGATTACGGTGTTTTCAAGAAATTTTTACCTGAGGCAAAGGAGGGATATTTGGTGATGTGCTGGGCATGCTTCCCAGGGTCCCCTGAAAACTTCCACCGCCAAATAGGTGATTTGAGTGTATGATTCCACCTCCATATCCACCAACAGCTCCATGTCCAATGCGTGACCGCAGAATCTAAGGGTGAAAAATAGAGATAAAGATTATTTGTGTAACAGAAATTATTCAAATTCAAGCGTCATGTCATGGCCTTCACTTACATCTTTGGATAGGATCCGCTCTACATCAAGATTCAGTTCAGGGTTCACGGTGGCAAGTTTCATCGACAAAAACTGCAATACATAGCTTCTAAGTTAAGAAACACCATAAGCATGATCGATATTTATCATAAAAATTGTTAGCAACACCCTGTTAGGTGAAATGTCTGAATCTTTCATGACATTATGCATGGACGGCAAAAGGAAATCCAATCTAGTAAATGATTAATGATGCATGTACATAATCGCATACAACACTTAACATATACTGGAAATCAGATCATCATTCAAGTTTGAATGGATAATACTGTAATAGAATACTTAGACATGGTTTAGTTTCTTAGCAACAGTCTGAGTTTGGTGAAATGTCAAAATCTTTCATGTTATCATGCAAAATGGCAGAAGAAAAAAATTAATTTTCTGGTACATCTTGGAAGTCAGATCATCATTCAAGTTTGAATGGATAACGCTGTAAATAGAATACTTAGATATGTTTTTATTTCTCAACAATGTAGAAACTGGTCATTTGTCGGATAGCTTACCTCAACCTGTTGTTGCAGTGACTGCACATAGTTAATAATCTCATCAAGCATTACTGCTTTGCCAGTTATCTAAACCAGACCAATGAAGGCAGAAAATCAGTATGAAAAGCAGCGTAGTTACATGGGAAATCAGGACAACAACAATAATCTGTAATAACCTTGTTGCATCCGGGAACAAGTTCTTGAAGTAACTTCATTCTTTCACTTATCTTCTCTCTTCTTATCTGCCCCCAAAAAAGAAAAGAAATCATTTCACAATTATTTATCTTTTAAACAAAAGAAACGGGTTACTTAAGTTATAGCAAACATGAGGTACCCTTTCTGCAAGGCTATGACTATTTGTGGCTTGACCTCTTCGAGCTCTCACATGGATGAAATTTTCTTGGGGAGCTTCTCCATTCTGAGAGTTGTCTTTCGCTTGCTTCCCTGATTGCTTCCCACGCAAATCTGCACTTGTAATTTGATCAAATTTTGGCTTCTTATCATCTTGTTCTTTCACACCATCTGAGCTTTTCCCTGATGAACCCTTAAGTGCTTCCCCATCAGAGCTCTAATTGGAGGTTATGCAGCGGTAATCCATTCATTAGCTCACGAAACGAAATAAAAAATAGAATGAAATTTTCTACTTCTTAGCTGAGACTGATGTGTTATGCTCACTCGACCTACCTTACTTGGACTGAAAGTAGGATTATGATCAAGCCCTCGTTTCCTTCTATTTCCAATAGGTGAAGATGTGGCTCCCTCTTCAGGAGAGGAATGATCACCCTGCAATTGGTCATCATTTATAGGAGCCGTTCCAATGCCTGCTTCCTTATTTGGATTATAACTTAACGCATATCCTGCATTAGCTATATCACCATTTCCATAGGAAGGGATCTTTGGCATCATATCAGCAAAATTTGAATCAGGCATATAGTGAACAAGGTGAGAGGAGCCACTCATTCCCTGATTTTCCAAGACACTCGGGTAAGAAGAGTTGGCAAAGTCACTATGTGAAACCAATGATGAGCCTCCAAAGGTTTGAGTCTGACTCAATGAAAAAAGTGGATCCCAGGCAGATGGACCAAGAAAAGGATTGCTTATATCTGAAACATTGGTGCCCAAACCCGATACTGGACGACTCAGAAAACTCTCGTTTCTGTCTTGAAACCCCATGGAGTTTTCACTACCCCCCATATCCTGAATTCGATTCCCAGACTCCTAGAACTAATAAACTAACCTATATAATATAACCAGAGGACTTGTGATTCCAGAGTTTGACCGGACTGGGGCTACATGTAAATTTATAATATGCACCTACAATACAATATAAATAAATAATTGTATGATTAAAGGGAAAGAGAATTTTTGACTAAGCTTAGTTTGAATGGAGATGTCTTGCAGGGCTCAACAAGGAACAAAATAGGCCTGGCAGCTTTATAGGACTGGGAGGAAGTTAAAGTAAAAGAAACATCTTATAGCAAGAAAAGGAATATAATCTACTTGTCACCGGCTACTTACCTTCGTCCCTCAAAAAAACCCTAGGATCAAATCAACTCTGCTATAATGCTCAGACAGGAAAGCGAACCTTTCAGAGCATAAAGCAGACTAGACAAACCATGGGATTTGCCAACAGCTATCTCATCAAACAACTGCTAAAGCCTAAAGCAGATTCCCTTTTATCCTTTGTCCCCGAAATAACTGAAGATTTAATTGCTACATTTAATCGAACACCCAAGGGACTGATGCCAGCGAGCTCCCGTCTTTTCGACCAGAACCTGATTGATTGAGTGTCAGCTCCAATGGAAAAGAGATATCAATATTGCGTAATGTTATTGAAATCCGAACGAGCAAACAAAGTATATTTAGTGAGGATTTTTAAAGACAAGCAAGGAGAAAAGCAGCGGAAAACTCTAATGAATGAATTCTCAGATGGGAATCCAAGAACCAGGAACGAGCAAAAGCATCAAATTCTACCTAAATCATACAATGACCGATGAGAGGGCTACTTAGCACGGCAATCTAATACCCATCACTACGTGTATTCTCAGGAGAATCAAATGGTTGATTAAACTCTACAGCACAGACCAATCTCACCAATTTTATATACAGATTATAGACAACTCCAGGAACTACTGCCAAGCAAGAAACACAGAGCAGCAAGAGTTAGAGAGCTGTGTACCTGCCCAAGCTTAGAGGTGACATGTATGAATTTAAAAGACACACTAACCACTGCCAACTGCTCCTGTTGCTGAATTATTGCTGAACCTAGTGGTATCTTTTTTTTCCTTTTACACTTTACTAGTGGTAATTTTTAGGTTTGTTTAGTTAATATTTTAGTGAAACCTCTGCTTTTTTTTACTTTCATGGGTCCATTTGGATTTCAAGAGTTCTTCTCTTCAAGGGAGGGTTTGCTCCTTCCATAATCAAAATATTCATTTGGCGTCCTTCTTTTAAATATAATATGATTTTTTCACTGACACATTTGCCAACTGTTTTAAACAGATCTTTTCTCTCTCTCTCTTTGAGCAGCGTGTTACACACTCATTTTCATCATTGTGAACGTCTTCCATTTCTTTTGAAGAACCCACAATTATTCACCTAATCCCCATCATAAACCTGATGAAATGAAACCACCCTGTTGAGGGTACATAGGATGGTCCTAAGAAGGACCCCACTAAATCTTTGCTTCAAAAACCATTTGAATTGATTCGCAGAGGGTGGGCCATAGGGGACAAGTGTAAGGTGGTGATGCAGAGTGAGGGAGAGAATAGTGTGAGGAGGCCGGCTGGCAGTAACAGGCTATGATTTCTCTGTGAAGTTTGCTTTGACAATTATTTAAGTAATAATCTCGGTACCAGCAGGCAGGAGACAGCAGGCTTTTTTTTTTATATTGTAGTAACTAAGGAAGAGAGAAGCTCGAGTCTCTGAGCAACATGACGAAGGAATAATGGAATCTAATCATCATTTTTACCTTATTCTTGTACGGTTTCCAGCTGGAGCTCTGCTATTTATTCCTCCAACCCGGTTTTACCAAATTATCACTCCCTTGTATGCATGAAACTGATTATAAGCTGTCAATAAATCCCATTATTTATAACATCAGTATCAGATTGATTATAATATGCCTCGCAGCTTGGCCTCCTTGCTGATACATCCTCCTCACAGGTAAGGGGGGAAAAAGCCTAGATTAACGGCTTAATTGATTTCTCTTTTGGTGATGATCCATCGATGCAACCACCAAATTTTTGGGTCACACAAATAAGAGAATCTTTGAACTATTTCAGGGTACTGAGGACTGAGGAGTTGTTGAGGGGCTGTGATGATTTGAGATGACGGAGGCCTGGGAGAGCTACATGGGAAATAATAGAATCCGGCATATGATGATTAAGAATATGGTATGCCTAGCTACCTATAATTCACAACTCTTACCTTACCGGTCAATGTACTGGGTTAGAAAGAGAACTCACCTAGTTAGCTCCACTAGAAAAAAACTAGCAAGCTCCACTTGAAAACAAGAACTTTATGAAACTTGTTGTCAGCATGTTTTATAGACCTTCTCTATCGATTGCCATTTCCCAATATATATTCTCATTATTGGAGTTTTAACATATTACCTCTCATCCTAATAATTATAGGAGCACTTTTATAATATAATTTGTACTATAAAAGTGCTACTATAACTAGGACCGAAAGGAGCATTACAAGTTGCTTGCTTTGAATATTAAACAAGATCAGTGGATTCAATGGATTTGCTGCTAACCTAAAGTAGCCATTTTTACGATCATATATCTGCAAATGTCTGACATGGAAGAGATGTATATGAAAATGAACAAATAATGAGCCTATGGAAAGTGTGGAGACTATAAATGGATGAATATTATTATAACTTGAATATGAACGCAGTGATATGGAATCCCAAATTCTTGAGGTTTTGTCGCTTCAGATATACTATTAGATTAGAGCCATTGACCCACCTTAATCGGAGAGCCATATGAAAGGCAAGCAGATGGGTAGAGATCCTTGTACTATTATATTTTTACGATGATAAATAAATAATATAGATTCATTCATCTCTAAAATTACGTGAAACTAATCCATTATTTAAAGACCAGCAAAAGAAAAGAGAGAGGCAGAGTCTCATACCAGGCGGGGAAGCTGAAAGCTCATGCGGTCCACATTCCGAGATATGTGGTCCATTTTTCATTAGCAATGATGAGCTTATGGCTAAGAGAGAACAATCTTTTTAAGATTTGGTTCGTGCCTCATTATATTAATTACACTCCCCCTCCTCCTTAATATAATATTAATCAATTTGGCCTCTCTCTCTCTCTCTCTCACTCTCTGCTTTACATGGTTATCTGTAGCTCCCCACTCATCTTTACCCTCATCATCAACAATAATCTTTTGATCCTTTTCCTTTTTCTCAATTTGTTTCACTGCCAGCCAAAACTCAACTTCTCCAAGTTCATCATCCCTAGTCATCCACAAGCCTTAAATCTAAATGTATCTTTCCGTACAATGCCAAAACAATAAATAAATCTTGTTTCATGGAAAAATATAAGGAAAATCATAGTCCAGCCTCGATACCAAGAAAAAACATCAAAAAAGTTTCAATACAGACTCCTCATCAAAAAATTTCTTAAGGGTTTTAGTGATATAAATTCTAAATGTAAACTTAACTTATTAATAAGTCAAGCTCGTATGTGTTAATTAAAACAGTTCTCATTGATAATTGTATGTGATTATATTGATAAGTCATAGAATGATCATTAACAAACTCGTCTATGTTAACTAAATCAGTCTTGCTAACAAGTGTATGTCACTATATCGACAAGTCTTGAAATGACCATTGACAAGCTCATATATGTTAATTAAAAAAACTTATGTGATTATATTTTTTTTATATAAACTTATGTGATTATATTGATAAAATATAGTATAGTGAATATTGACAAGTCCATCTATATCATTAATAAGTCTAGGGATTTTTTTATAGATGAATCTATATTAATTTTTTTTTTTTTTTGATATTTTCCATTTTTCAAAAAATATATTGATTCAAATAGACTTTTAGTAGAGTTTTTTCAAAAGGGTTAAGGAGCAAATTGGCCAACAAACATTTACCTCAGGAGCGGCCAGCACAAATAAGTTGACCAAAAATACCAAAAAAAATTTAAATATGTGCAATCAGCACAAAAAACTTCTAAAAATGTAAAGTAAGCACAACACCGTTAGAAAAAGATAACGTCTGTTATCCAAGGTGCAGATTGGCCAACGAACTTTGTCTCTAGGAGCGCCTAGCACGAAAAAGTCCATGTGCAATCCACCAAAAATCCGACTGTTGCAAATCCCTACCCGGACCCCCACCATGTGCATTGGGGTTAGAAATAGTGAACGCAACAAAAAAAAAATCACAAATTATATTAATTATCATTATCAGTTATCTTAAACAATTATTGACTATAATATTGTATTATTTACTCTTTTTAAATTAAATTTCTGTTGTTGTAATTCTATTCAATATTTTAAAAATATCACATATTTACGTGCGTATAATATGCGTAAAAATTGATTTACGGCTGATGAGATTTTTTAGTTATTGATATACGTGCATATAATTGAGTAATTTTTTAGTTTTATTTATCATCAATTTAGAATAATTAATGTGATGGAATCTTTCGGTTGCCCAAAAAAAATTCAGAAGCCTTCGTCCCATTTTTAAAAGTAATACTCCTAGAATACCTACTTAACCGACAATAAGATTTGAATCCATAGTATGTTAATCTCATAAGCCGTATATCAATTGTCATTGGCAAAAATATTATATTTATTCACATAAATGTAAATGAATTCGATCCCTTTATCAGCAGAGACAAAAGAGAAGGACATACCCAAATAAATAAAGGTGGCCTATAAATTATGTGATATTTTTACGCATGTAAATATCAATTTTTATGCATATTATATGCACGTAAATATGTGGTATTTTTAAAAGATTGAATCGAATTACAAAAATAATAATAATTTAAAGAGTAAATAATACAACATTATAGTCAATAATTGCATAGATAACTTATAATAATAATTAATATAAGATAATTAATATAATTTGTGATTTTTTGTTGTATTCACTCTTTCTAACCCCAATGCACATAGTTAAAGGTCTGGGTAAGGATTTGCAATAGTCAAATTTTGGGTTGTTGTACATGAACTTTTTTGTGTTGGGCGCTCCTAAAGTAAAAGTTTGTTGGCTAATTTACACCTTAGATAACGGACGTTATCTTTTTCTAACGACGTTGTGCTTACTTTATATTTTTAAAAGTTTTTTGTGCTGACGGCATAATTTTAAAAGTTTTTTGTTATTTTTGATCTATTTAAAAATTATTTGTATTCGACACTCCTAAAATAAAAATTCACTGACCAAATTACTCCATAACCCTTTTCAAAATTCAGAACCTGAAAGGTAAAAAGATGAAACGGACATAAAGAAATGAAACCCAACGCATGCCATGCTGTTCATGATTGATGGATATGACCATATGTACGACAGATCGCGTAAGGTAACATCTATCGTTGTTATTTTCCTTTTTTTTTTTGGTTGCTCAGAGTTGTTATTTTTCTTTTTTTATCTATCCAATATTCGGAGCTTCGCTTTGACTAATCCAAATCTGATCTGCGTCACGCACCTAGCTAAGTTGGGAGAGTCTCCCATCAAAGCTTTTCTGCATTCATAAAACTTAAACTCGAGACCTTACTTAAACGACACAAGTCACTTACCACTTATGTAACCCCGTTTATTTATTTCCCAATTATGTTATGGACTTATGGTGATTTCTAACTCTCTAATCTGTCTTTTTTTTTTAAATAAATAATAATATTGGAATCATAGTTTTAACATAAACATTACATCAATATAAGCAAAGACTCGTAATCTTCATCCATGTCCACCTCTTGAATAAAAGGAAGAGATTGATCAAGAAGACAAACTCTCATCTATGCTATGAAAATATGTGGCTAATTGATCAACAATAGTTACAGTCTTTCTATATCTACGAGTGACCACAATTTGTTAATCTCTATAAAGAAGCATCATAATATCATCCACAGTGTCCTTAAAAGGATAACATTGATCACATCCTTTCAACGTATAATTCATGGCCTCATCCACAGTGAATTATTTCTGCAAACATCAGAGGAACATTAACTAGTTTGCAGTTGAAGCCTACAAGTCATCTGTCATTTTGGTCCCGAAGGTAACCTCCGCACCCACTCCTTCCATCCTCCAAGACTGAGTCATCAACTGCTACTTTGATGAAGTCCTCTTCATGTTGGTTCCAATTTGTATGAAAACTATTAATCCTCTTCTTCATCATACCCTTTGTTCTTAAAGTCCAAACATGTTATAAAGAAACTATGTTTGCATTGAGTCCCACATCAATCGCCTCACAATTAAACAACTTTTTACGGCGTGAAACCCATGCATCCAAGCAAAAATACCCAAACAAGGTTGGCCATAGAACCTTTTTCATATATTATTTGTCAATCTCATGAGTCAGATTCCATTTGATCCACTTTACCCCTGAGAAGCAAAGAATATGTTCAATTTTTCCTGTTTGACCACTGATTTCTAGCACTCATTCACAATGGAGCAATCCCGCAACATATACACCAAGTCTTTGTCCATCTCGCATCTAAAAAGGCAAGCAGCAGACGTCTTGATGTATGAGTTCTTCCATGAGCAGCTAACTACATGAAGGCTTTAATCTTTTCCGGAACAAATTAAACCATCTCCATGAGATTTTCCATATGTTATCTACAACCTATATAGTTCCTGAAAAAAGAAAATGATATGTCGATTTGACATAAAAACAATCATCTAAGAATGGTTCTATAATATTTTGTCCTCTCCTCACTCCTCACGTAGAGGGTGCACACAAACAATTCAATCAATTATATGTGAAGGAAACTAGTACTTCATCTTCCTTCAATTCCACTCACCCTCTTCCATCACATACTCAGCCACACTCTCATTCCGATCAATGAGATATTCATAACCTTAAACCAAATTAATGAAAGACTTGTTCACGTAAGACCAATTGTCAAGCCAAAAAGATGAAGACCGGACATTCCCAATTTTTCTCCTAATACCATTTTGAAACCCTCTACTCTATTTAACAATCTATATCATACATAAAATTAAAGTAAGGAATAATACTATTTGAATTTTAAAATTTTAAATCAGTCTTGTTATCTACAATAGTATAAATATTGACTACAGGAGTATATCAATTGACAACTTATTTTTATAGGAAATCATTAATTTGAGATTTTAAAGTTCAAATAGTATTTTTGTCTTTTTTCGTAAAAAAATTGCTTAAAATTAATATACTAGATGTAACCAACAATAATATCAGATGTTATTGGATGCCCCAAAAAAATATTAATTATCAGGATGCTTGAGGCACCAATAAGGTTAAAATGCTAAATGCTAATAGAAAATAACATTAATTAGGGTGTCAGAGATGCTATTTTATCCTATAATTAAGATGTTATACAGGTGGGCGTTCAGAACTTCGGAGCATACTAAATAATTACTCATCCAAAACACAAAATAGATTTTAACCCCAAAATCATGATTTGCACTAAAACTCATTGGTACAACCTTTTTAAAGTGATTAGTTCTCTCAAAATACAATTTCTAATGAAAAACTAATCCAAATAATACAAAGTATACACATTAATTATTAGAATACAGATTATCATATTGATGATATCATTGATGGGTACTTAAGTAGAATCTGAACGGGAAGATGGTAATGCTCCAATTACAGGTCACTAACTTTACAGTGGGGTTATGCTTCCATATAAAGTTTTGTTTAATACTTAAGTGATACAGTGAATCATATAAAGAAGATGGAAGCCAACATGCGCAGACTAGCCAGAAGGGTAAGGGAGAAGACAATTGAAGTGGTCATCTTCCTCATCAAGTTGCTCAATAATATAATTAAATCTGCAGAAAGCTCTGCTCTCTCTCAAAGAAACTCTTAACCTTTTAAATATATTGCTCATCAAACCCATGACAACAATCATTTGAAACGTATTAATTAAAACGAAAGCCTGCGCGCAGCAGAATTATATATTTTACGTACATATTGCAGATTTAATTAAATACTGGAGTGATGCAGAAACAAAAGGTGATGACAACGACCCAGCTGGCCACTGTTTTATATGAAATAATAGTAGTTGGCTTCATTAATTGTGGAACACATACATGCCTATTTTAAGACTAAATACTAATCAGAATCTTCCTCAGAGACATGTTAGACGGGTGCCATATTTTGACCGAAACAATTGTTTTCTCTAATTTTAATATATACATGACATATTCGCATGTAATATAATTAGCAGTGTGTAACTTAAGACTTTGTTACCAAGGTCTTGTAGCCTAGTAGTATGGGTACTCCCCAACTAGTGGGAGATCATGGATTCGATCCCGCTCCTTGTAATTTAGGCCATTAGTGTCTGCTTCCTTATAATTCAAAAAAAAGTAAGACTTTGTTATTATACGGCACTAATTATAACATAATTGCCGCTTATAGAACATTCTCCATAAACTTCAAAAAATAGTAGAGAAATTTATTAATTTTGAGAATTTTCTTTTATAGTATTCTTTCCCATAATTTTTTCTCAATTCAAATATAAGGTAAGGTCGGATCTCATCATCTCAACATAGCAAAGTGAGAGACGCTGCTACCAAGGTAACTAGTGATCGACATGAAAACCTTCCCTGATTGGTTATTACCGGCCAATGCATTGATAAAATATTACTCTCTCCGGTCCTAATTATAGGAGCAAATTACCAGAATTTGGGGAGATTAAGGAATAAAGTTAAATTAGTTAATTATGTGTATTTTCCAAAAATACCCATCTGAAAATTAAAAATTACCTAAGGCAAAATTAGTTGAATTGTAGCCGTGCACGGAGTACTACTCTTGCGAGCTTGACTTCGGAATTCTCCTTCCGTGGCTACATCTTACATTATCAGACATTCATGCAATAATTTTTCCTCCTCTTGCCATTCAAGAAAGAGATAATCTTTTAATTTTTTTTATTAGATTATATTATACTTTTTTATATTAAAAAGTATTATTTAGGTGCATATGACATTAATGAGTTGCAAACATTATTTACTTTATAAAATATATAGGCGTATTATTAAATTATTATTGTTTTTAATTATTATTGAGAAAGTATAAATAGGGGTATTATAGGAAAAAATGACAAAAGTTAAAACTTACTCTTATAATTATGATCAAGACCAACTCTAAAATTTGCTCCTATAATTAGGACCGGAGGGAGTACTAAACAGCTAGTAACTGTTGATCCAACTAATAAAAAAATGCAATTCATGCTTATAAGAACAAGTGTTTGGATCACGTACGTTGATGCTTTGAACGAGTTAGTGAGATGCATTTACAATCCTTCTTCAAGTAGTGATGCATTTATAAATTAGAAATATAAGTTTTCAAGGTTGATTAACTTTATTGATAGGAAAAAAGGACTGATTAACTTTCATTTGTATCAAATATGAAAGTGCACGAAACATTCGTCCATTTTTGTAGTTTGAACTAGAATTTAGGGACTTTTTTGTGGTAACAATTCAGTCATGCTGAAGATGAGCATTTATAGGTGTGTGGCTAAGTTATCTCCTTCTTCCTTTCCTTCTCTGCGCCTCATTTTATTTTTCAACCTTTTGATCAGTGATCAACAACTGAATGGTTGATATTTAATGTTTTATAAATTATTTTATTTTTCTCCTACGCTCTGCTTCTTTTTTTATACTCTCTCCGGTCCTAATTATAAGACATATTTAATCGATTTTGGAGGGATTAAAGATAAGGGTTAAATTAGTTAATTTTACTCATTTTTTCTAAAATGCCCTTATATAAATTTTGCACTTCAATTACATTGTTAATTTCACATAATCCCTCCTTCATATCGATACGGGTATTTTAGGAAGAAATTGATAAAAATTAGAATGTTGTCCTATAATTAGGATCAAAACAAACTTCAAAATTTATCCTATAATTAGAACCGGAGAGAGTATAATTTAAGTTTATATGAGTTGGATCTTTGGGGTTCACCAAGACTAGGTCTCCCTGGACTCAAAAAATAGTCACCGAGGTTTTTATGAATTGCCCACAATAATCCCCTCACATTTTATCCCTCTCGAGTCTCTCTGTGTTATTATTCTTATACACCAAAAAAGAAAAGATGGTAATGTGGCCCAACAACTCAGTTAGCCCAACATGGCTCGGTCAACTGGTGACCCACGTGTTTTCTCTGTTAGTATGACTGTGAGGTCGGAACTTTTTCATACCATCTTTCGCTTCATCAACACTTTGATATTAAGATGGATACAGAATTCGCTAATAGAACCCAAACATATTGGTTTCCAACTATCCGAATACCAGCCACGAAGGATTGGCCGAAAAGATTGTCGTACTCAAGTGTCTGGACCACCTCAAAATTACAGAGCACATCAGACTTCATAATATATAGTTGTGTTTTGAAGCAACATCGGACTTATCACAAACCAAAACGTAGTTTAAAAAGACGAGGTCAGATGTCAATATCGCCTCAAACGAACCAGAAGCATTCACCCGATCGATATCTCAGACTAAAAACTAACTCCAAACAAACTCGTGCTTTGAATTAATGTTGACGAAAAAGCTCTCTAAAGATTTCTGCCAGCGACTGGCTGACCAATTTTCTTTGTCTTAATTGAAATGACAGAAACTGATTATTTGACCTCCTGATCTGTGTCTTTGCTTGTTGCTCCTTGACAACGATGGCATACCTACGCAAAATGTCACAACCTGCAAGAAAATGCCAAAGTAAAATGTGCCATACCTGTCATTATATATGTTTCTTCAAAAAACAAACTTCTCCCTGTACGAAACAATATACTACCTCCGGTCCTAAACTACAGCCACAAGACAAGATAATCAACATCAATCATTGGATGCGAAAACTCTCTTTCAACCACGAAAGAATTTCTTAAAGTACACACGTCGTCGTTTGATGTAAAGACTGTTATATCCCAATTTACCATTCCTTGCTTCGGCATTAATCTTCCCGAATTGTTCAACTAATACGTACCGATCAAACTAAACTTTTTAAACAACCTAAGTATCTATGTATTTACATGAGGAAGGACAACAGAATGAAGAGGAGGCAAGTCCAATCAATATTTTATCTTTTAGTCTGACAGCTGGAAGCTAGCAGCTAGTGTTGTAAAGTGGAAAAAGATCTCCAGTTTCTACGCTTTCTTTATTTCATTTACTTAGCATGAACCACCACGTACGTACGCGAATCTACGGGCAGTTGCATATATTTTCATCTCACTAGGAGGTTATATATGTTTCCATGGATTAATCCACAAGCTAACTCAATATCTACATTATATATATATATAGTCACCATCCTTAAGAAGTATGAAAGCACGATCATTATAGTAAACAGCTAGAATTTATGTATCAGATGAAGCAGAGTGAGCAGCTGATGATGCAGCCGACCACATTGATGATGATGCAGAGGAAGTACAGCATCAAAGGCTATGGCTGTAACGAGGTTTACTGCTCTCCAGTTAATGTCCCCTTCTCCTGGGAATACAGGCCTGGTCTCTCCAAGGTTGCTCCTCTTCAACGCTCCAAAAAAGACACACTTAGGCACACCACTCATCAATATGAGCTATCGCCTCCTCCATGCTCGTTAACTGGGCCTTACAGCGTACAAGCAGTGGGTGACAGCCGGCGGCAGGCGGCTCCACCGCCGATTCTCTGTACGGTTCAGATGAAAGAGAATCATCGTCAGAAGGAAGACGACCCTTTTCTTAAAGCTTACAGGAATTGCACTCAGAGCCCCTTAAAGCTATCGGCCACCTCCGCCACTGCTGGTAATAAAAGAAGCTTCATTTGGTCCAACATAGCCAAGTACATGCATGTTCTTCCTTGTTACTCTGCCCATGCATGTTAGGACTTCAAATTAGCACATGGTTTCACTAATGTAGTTAATCCAGAAGCTGTAGTATGTGAGTGCATCAATCCTGGTAATTTCGTGATATATAGTATGTACGGATGCATGTCCCTTACATGTTGCTTCCACTGCGTGTCTGAGACTGAGTTCAACTACCATGATAGGTTTGTAATGCTAAGTATTTCATTTTTATGGAACTATATATTACTATATATGTACAATCTACTTACTTACATATGGGAGCATTATATTGAATTTATTATGGCCAGTACTTCACTAGCAGTGCCGGTTTTTCCAGCAGAGTCCAAGAAAAAGCAATCCCCTCGCTCTCGCCCGATCAAAATTATTCAAAGTCTTTCTTTGACTTGACCCTTCCAATTTATTCATTTCCAAGACATGGCCGCTTGTTAATCAATTCAAATCCTTCAATCGAAATGATTTATTTGTAAATTAGCTTAAGAAAATTATGTTCTATAGCTACTATTAGACACTTTATTTTAACATAAATTTGATCTTTAATTTATCACAGTGTGAGTGACTGACCCTTCTGCTTAACTATTCCCCCTTGGTGTTAAAAAATAAGTTAATGATGTATTGACTAGAGACACCTTTAATTTTACACATGGTTTGAGTTATTTAGCTGTAAACCACAAATTTAGATTAATTTATAGGGAAAATTCTAAATAAATACCATTTGAATTTACAAAACCCCTAGAAGTTTGTTGAATTTGTAAAAAGGCTGAGAGGTACAAAGAACCTATGAGGGATATACAAATTCGGGTGAAAATTACCCTTTTACCCTTAATTTTAAATAAATAAATAAAAATTAAAAACCCTCCAACCCCCACCACCGCCGTCGGCTGGCCGCCGGCGATCACCACCACCGTCGGCTGGCCGGCCAGCACCGCCGGCGACCACCACCACCATCGTCGGCCGGCGGCCGACCGACGGTGGTGGGGTTGGAGGGTTTTTATTTTTTATTTAAAACTAAGGGCAAAAGGGTAATTTCACCCGAATTTGCATATTCCTCATAGGTTCTTTGTACCTCTCAGCCTTTTTACAAATTCAACAAACTTCTGGAAGTTTTGTAAATTCATATGGTATTTATTTGGAATTTTCCCTAATTTATATGTAGGTTGAAAAAGCAGTGAATAATAATATAAGATGAGAAAGATAAATTAATACTTCGCTCCTTAATGTATGACATATGTAGAGAGTTGATATTGATCACAGATATAAAACATAATTTTCATAATTATTAATATTTTCCTAAATTATTTCTATTATGCTTATTTAATAATAATCAAGGAGGAGAGAAAATGAGAGATTTTATAAAATACATTTATTTTAATTAAATTTATTAATTAAATTAAATTAAATAAATATGTTTTATATTAAGGACACGATAAAATTACTAAACCTAAAGTTTTTGTGATCAAAGAAGCACCATGAAACAGAGGAGAATTTAGCTGGTCCTCCTCCTCAATATTTGTTGTTGTGGCGGCGGCGGCTGTGGTGTACAAGTAGTTAGACAAGCTTTATAAAAAGGATAAATGTGCAATTTTACACATGTGCTTTACCTTTGGGAGCGCCCAACACCACGAGCTTTTTTCTGGAGCAAAAGTACACATGTGGTTACGTTTTGAGAGTGCCCAGCACCACGGCCGTTAGTTGACCGTTAAGTTGGATGTAAATGAACAGTATGCGGGTGAAATTACACTTTTGCCCTAAGTTTTTAAATAAATAAAAAAACTGAAAATACCCCTCCCTCGGTGGGCGCCACCACCGGCCACCCCATCGCCGGCGGAAAAAACTTAGGGCAAAAGGGTAATTTTTATTTAAAACTAAGGACAAAAAGATAATTTTTATTTAAAACTAAGGGTAAAAGGGTAATTTTTATTTAAAACTAATGGCAAAATGATAAATTTTTTTTTTTTCAAAAAAAACTTACCATCAACATTCAAATCAGCTTGTTAGTCCAAATCAGCGCCACGTCGGCGTTTCATTCAAGTTGACGGTCAACTAACGGCCGTGGTGCTGGGCGCTCCCAAAACGTAACCACGTGTGTACTTTTGCTCCAGAAAAAAGCTCGTGGTGCTGGGCGCTCCCGGGGGTAAAGCACATGTGTAAAATTACACCTTTACCCTTATAAAAAACAATCTAAGCTATCAAATAGCAACCTTCTCCTTCTTGTTGTGGTGGTGCACAAGTAGTTAGTCAAGCTTTATAAAAAATATAATCTGAGCCATTCAAATAGTATAACTCCACTATTATGTCTATATATTTCATACATCAAAGCATTATCACCGCACATGATTAATTTAAACCTCTCAAAACAAAGTTTATACAGTTCGAATATAAATAGTAGGAAAAATTACAGCTAGGACCCAAGGATCATAAAAAATAACAAAAAAACCCAATAAAAATTCACATATCAAAAAAGTCTCTAGTAACTTTTTTGATGATATTTGTATGGAAACAAAATCCAGGTTTTTAAATTTTGTTGTAAATATGACTTTTTCTGTTGTAAATGACCGGATTTAAATTTTTGTTGTAAATATAACATTTTTCTGTTGTAAATGACCTCTGTACGTTTAGGGACTTGAGTTTGAAACAAAATCCAGGTGTTTAAATGTTGTTGTAAATATGACATTTTCTGTTGTGAATATGATTTTTTCTATTGTAAATGGTCAGGTGTTTAAATGTTGTTGTAAATATGACACTTCCCGTTGTTAATACAAATAATATCAAAAAAATATCTAGGGATTTCTGTGTAATTTGGTGATTTTAAGGAACCTAATTGTATTTATTTCTGGTCCTTAACTTGGACCTGCACTAATTTTCCCTAAATAATACGTATAGCATAGCCATGAAAAAAAAAAAAAAAACAATTACATCGCCAGAATGTGTCGCACGTAGCGTATTGTGCTGGTGATGCATTTTTTTGAGTAATTATAATGAACTATAACTTAAAAATTGAAATTTTAAAGTCTTAATATATTTTGTAATAAAATGTTATTTTTCCCCAATAAAATCTTAAAATAAAACTTCATAAACATTGTATTTTTTGGTGTGAATAACCTTAATTTTTTTTGGTAGAACATTATATTTTGGGATATGATATTGTTAGATATTGTTACTACCGATTAGTGTTACTACCGGTTTGTTTCATTGTTAGATCAAAATCTCAATAGGAGAGAGAAATGATAAAGGTAAATGAGATTATGATCTAACTGTGAAATAAACCTGTAGTAACGTTAATAATAACACTAATAGGTAGTAACAATATCTTATCCTGTATTTTTTTAACAGTGAATGGAAATCATTAATCAAGTGACGAGAGGGCATGTATGACCGTGACATCAATACAAAATACGGACGTTATTATCGTCCGCCGAGAATAGATTTCCTCAGAATCTCATTTCCATCTTTGGATGAAAAAATGGACGGTTCAGATTTAATATTTTCTAAAACAATTATGATAATGTTTTATAAATTATTATTATTTTATTAATTTTGTTTGTATTAAAACTATAAACTGTGTAGATCATGATTTAATAGTTTAATTTTATTTATCTATATTTAAAATAATAATTTTATAAAATATTAAATCTAAACCATTGATTTTTTAAATCTGAGGGTAGAGACTGACAAGAAAATGAGACAAGAGATGCCGAGCAATCCAAACCCATGAACGTGAGTCATCTGTTCATATCCTCGGCGTTTTAACTCTGCGACTCGGTGCTCACTGTTTTCGTTCGCTTTCGTGCCTGGAGTCTGGACTCCTCAAACCCTCGTAAAACCCTAATACTGGTGAGTTAGCCGATGTCACAAATTCCTGTTCTGGCTCTTGATCCAATCCCCTTTTATTTTCTACTCTAGTATTGAATTTAACTTACTCATCCTGGAATTGACATATTTTTATTGCATCAATATTAAGTTTCTCCTCTATCTATAAAATTAAGACGATATGGATTGTGGTCATGGGGAGTTTCCTGGATAAGGTCAAGGTCCTCAAAGAAGTAGATGGAGAAATTTTTTAGCTTCTTGTTCGATCTTTTATTTGCTTTTCGGAGGACAGTTCTATGTTCTCACCTATGTTCGCTATTAGTCATTGTCTGAGACTCCTTGCTTTAATTTAACTTTTCGATCCACAGCTGTGTGCCGTAGGTCATTTAATTTGAATGGCGCCATCAGAACTCTTGCTGGTCAGTGACACGCGTTATCACTTATCAAGGCCCCTAAATTAAATAAATCATAAAACGTATCTAAACTCTAAAGGAATTGTGTAGTGAGCAAGATTTGTATGAATTGGTCTGGGCCACAACAAAAATGAGTTTATTCCTTTGCACTTTCCAGCCTCGATAGCAATGGAAGAAGCTGGAACATTCTTTTGTGGTGTATTTGGGTTGAGGGGAACGGAGAGTAAGGCAATGGAAGGAAATAAATTTCAACACAGATGTAACTCTGGCTTTTTTAACCTCAGAACATTTAAATTAGAAGAACGGGCGTGAAGGGGAAGAAAATATGTTTAATTTAAATGTGCACGTTGATTTATGCTGCTTTTGGCACTTTGCAGGGTAATCTATGCTAAATGGCCAATAATTCTCAGCCCCCCAGTATGCAGGTAACATATGGCTCTGCATTGACAAAGAATCTCCCTGTAGTGTCTTTTTATGTTTAAATTATTTGTTTGCTTTGGTTGCGTGTTTTTAACTTTGAGAACTTAAATGGTTGTTTGAAGAAGAGCTCATTTGTCTGTCACAACCCCCCCCCCTCCCAAAAAAAAAAAAAAGAAAACGGAAAAGAAAAGAAGAGTAAATCTTTGCCATATGTACTTGCAATGGTGTATTTTGTGAGTGTTGCCTTTCACAGTGGCGTCATAAACCCATAGTGATGAGTCTTACTGAGTCATCATGTTGGTTTTCTTGGCAGTGTATGATATAACCATCATGTTCTTTTATCATATCTAATATCTATCTTATACAATCAATAATGATGACATTGCGATTTGAGATATGCACGGTCAAATTTTCCCCCCAATATTTGCCTTATGCAATATCAAATGCTAATTATTGGAGATTTTTCTTTGTTTTCGTTTACTAGTTACTGCAATTTACAAATGCACATGGTCTTGATATATTTCCTCTTTGTGCCTTCCTCCCTGCATCTCTCTCTTATATCTATCAATCTATCTTTGCATTAGCCTCTTCCACCTACAGCAGTTGGATCCTTTGGTCCTCAAAGTTTTGGTTCTTCCTTACCTATGCAAGTAATTTCTTCTTCTGTACATTTTACCAACTTCTGTTAGTTGTTCTCTTGTAAGAATCTGTTACCATCACTCTTACAACTCTTTCTGCAGTTTCGGCCAGTGATGCCAGCCCAGCAAGGGCAGCAATTTGCTCCGGCAGCTTCGCAACAATTTGGATCTGTAGGACAAGGTATTTCTTCTTCAAATGTTGGGATGGCTGTTGTTCAAAGCCAGCACTTGCAGTATTCTCAACATATGCAACAATTAAATCCTAGACCAATTCAGCCTACTCATCCTGCGCCATACATTCAGACAAGCAGGCCGCTTACGTCTGCTCCACCGCAATCCCAGCAAACTGTTCCTCATTTAGGCAATCATATGCCTGGGTTAGCTGTTTCTGGGGCACCTCCACATTCTTCATACACTGTATGTTGCCATATAATTTTCTAATTTTAGTTTTTTCGTCTATATTGTTTAGTCCATATATAAATTCCTAACTCATTCGACATTGTTTTTTGCTTTCAGTTCACGCCATCTTATGGCCAGCAGCAAGATAATTCTAATTCAGTAGCTCCATACCAGGCTCCTCATCAGATGAATGCACCTACTGGAGGACAACCTTGGATGTTCTCTGCTTCTCAGAGCACTACAACTGTATTACAATCATCTGGCATTACATCAATGGATAGTGTGAGTTTCTTTCTTTTTTTTTTGGTGTCTTTCATAATTTTTTTAATGCTCGCTACTCCTTTGTAAACTTCACTTTGTTAATATAGTGTTCTGTTTTAATGTTTCTTTGGTGTGATGGATTTTTAAATGCATGCTTTTTCCCTTTTTCTTATGCGGCTTTTGAATATTTGTTAGTGGAATGGTAACGGCATTAATATATTTTATGATATGGCTTTAACACTGATGTGTTTGTGTTAGAGAATTACATGATTTTATGCTTGTAAATAGTTTCTGGCTTTCTGGTGTAACTTCAGAAAAATTGTAAAGATTTTCTTATTCTCCTTACTTATCTTGAATTCTATGATGATCTAATGGCCAATCTGATCAATATTTAGTATTTCTGGATTATCTGGATTTAATTGACACAGTTAGGTGCTATTTGTAATTGACTTATTTATTGTTTGAGGAAATTATATCAACTGTTATAGATCTGCCTTGAGAATGTTGATGGTATAATAGAGATATATTGGCCTTCTTGTTAACACATCATTGAGGCAGGTTCCTTGAGATTGAGCTAGTTGAATCTCAACAACACATAAAGGTGTTTTAGATGATGGGGTGTACATGTAATTCAACTAATTGCTTTTCTTGTCTGCCTGTGAGATACTTTTCTCTTGAAATTTAGGATGATACTCTGATTCATATAAAATTTGACTGTTTTTTTTTTAATGCCGCCAAATTTTAGTCAGCAACTGGCCCTAGCCAGAATTCATCCTCTGATTGGCAAGAGCATACCTCGGCTGACGGGAGAAGGTATTTGTTAATATAATCTTTTGTATTTTACTACTTGTTTGTTATTTAAATCAATCTTCCTATCGTCCAATATGATTCATTACATTCTATTATCTACTCTTGATCATTAGAATTTATTGATTAACTGGTGCTTTTGTATTTCATGTCATTTCAATAATCATAAATATTTTTGTTCTCCCAAATATTTCAGATATTACTACAACAAGAGGACAAGACAGTCTAGTTGGGAGAAACCTTTGGAACTAATGTCACCTATCGAGGTGGGATTTGGTGCTTTGTCAATGTCACTGATATTTGATCCTGTTTTCTTTTTAAAAAATTGTTCCGCATGCGCTCAAAATGTTATGTGGTCTATCAATCTAGCATCTAGTATGGATGTTGACAAATTCTTCAATGCTTTGAATGAACAAATGAAGTTTACATGAATTCTCCTTTTATATGCATGTGCTTCCACTGATTTGTAGATGTCATGGCAAGTCAGGAGAAATTTTAACAACTGCTCTATATGGTCACTGTGAAGGTTTGCGCTTTCTCAAGGCAGGCAATAGTTTGCTATTTTCACTCCATTTTTCCTTGTTAAATGTGAAATTGGTGTTTGGTTGTACATTCATCTTGTTTTTGACCCTTCATTGCATTTTTCTTTTTGTCTTATGATTTCTATTTAGATTACTAATAGACATGAAAAGTTATTGTTCATGGTGTTATTCATTATTCGTTATTGTTAGTATTGGCAATATTATCATTTGACAATAATTAACTCTACAGGCATTTTTCTTCCTAATTTTGTTCGGTCAACTTGTTCCCTTTTCTTTTCCAGCATAGTGCTTACATTTGTTTTCTATTTCTGTTATAGTGGACTTATAATATTTTATGTTTGTCTGATCCTTTTTTCTTGATTGTGTAATCTTTCCTACCTCAATATCTACTTGATGTGACAGAGGGCAGATGCTTCAACTGTTTGGAAAGAGTTTACTTCTCCTGAGGGAAGAAAGTGCGTTTCATCTCATTTCTTTTGTAATTCTATCTTCTATATTTATCTGCGACATATTCTTGTTCTTCAACTTTTTGCTGTGGCCTATCTTTGGCACTTTTCTATAAACGCTCACCTCATGGCCCATATTTTTGGCTCGACTTCTTGTAGATACTATTACAACAAGGTTACACAGCAATCTACTTGGACAATACCAGAGGAATTAAAGGTTGATGATTAATTGATTTTCCTTGTGATTGGTGTCTAGATTTGAAGCAGGTTGCATTGAATCTGACTATGAAATGTAAAATTTCCTGCCAGCTGGCTCGTGAACAGGCCCAAACAGCTACTAACTCAGGAGCGAAGTCAGAAACAAATGACACATCCAATGCTGCTGATGGCTCCTTGGCCACAACTGCGGCACCCACAGCTACTAATGCTGCTGGCTCCAATACTACTTTGACACCATCCGGGGCTAGCCCACTTCCTGTCACTCCAATGGTTGCTACAACTGATCCTCCCCATTTGGTTGCAATCCCTGTTTCCCACTCTACAGTCACTCCAAGTGCCAGTGGGGTTGAACCAAGTATGGGGGCCGATTTGAATGCTGCACCTACAGCAGTTGCAGGAAGATCAGGAGTAGTTGCAAATCCGCATGAGTCTAATGCTTCATCCACGTAACAATTTTCTGTGATTTTTAGTTTTTCTATGATCTCATTATTACTTCAAACTGATCCGCGCATTGAATTTTAACTGAACAGTATTGAAAACCAAGCATTTCAAGATGCTGTCACTTCCACAAATGGGGCTTCTCTTCAGGATATGGAGGTATTATTCATTTTTTGCTGTTCAGAATTGCTGGATTATTAGTCATTGAAAAAGTTTGATCTGTCTGGAGACGCCCTTTTGTGCATTGACATTCATAAACTAACATGCTGTTATGTAATTATGGATTATGAACTTAGACAAGATTTTGTTGGATCCGCCAATTATTAGGATTTATTTGGATTAGATAGATTTAAATAGGATTTGATATTTAATTATATTATTATGTTATTAGGATTTGGATATGTAGAGAATGGTTTGGATAGAAACAGGACTTATATTCAGATGAGAATAATGCTTATAAATAAGAGGCGATGGTGTACCTAATTTTTGACTTTGATCTCCATTAAGATCTGCACTAACCAGATTGCTCTTTGCTCTCATTAATCATTATCTCTCTTCTCCTCTCTCTTTCTCAACTAAATTCCATAACACATGCTAGGATAAGAGTTCAGAAGCTAATGATTTTGAGAAAATATACATGAGTAGCTTGACAGATTAGTAGTCTTGGACAGAGGCAAAACACTCACTTTTGTGATTTTATTCAGATGAAATGAGGTTACAGTATATATAGGCTAATGAAGAGAAATAAGGGGAGGAAAATCAGGGATTACGAATAAGACTAGGAAATCAAATAATAAAGTTTCTATAATCAAGATCCTAAAATCAAGGAGCAACAATTGAGGGATCCTGATTTATTTCCTAATATTCTAACAACTGGAATAGATTTGCAAGGCATTTTAATATCTTGCAATACTCTCAGGAAGCCAAAAAAGGAATGGCTGTAGCTGGAAAAATCAATGTCAATCCCCCTGAGGAGAAAGCAAATGATGAAGAACCCTTGGTATATGCAAATAAGTTGGTAAGAATTCAGTATCTCATGGATAGGTTGAATTTTTATGAAATTTGGAAAACATAGCATCCTTATTTTTGTCTAATTCCTTTTTAGGAAGCAAAAAATGCATTCAAAGCCCTTCTAGAATCTGCAAATGTTCAGTCTGATTGGACATGGGAACAGGTGGGTTGATGCACCTATATTTTTTCCCAGTCTTTTGTGCTTAAAATGCTTATCATTTTTTAATTTCGATTCAGACGATGAGAGAGATCATCAATGACAAAAGATATAATGCTCTTAAAACACTTGGTGAGCGGAAGCAAGCTTTTAATGAGGTGAGAAACAAGCTCTCCATTGCACATTGCATTCATTAACTTGTTTTTTCACTTTGTAACCAGAGGATTGGTTTTGTGCTTCGAGGCGGTAGCAACTCAATTTCAATTTTGTGCCTTAATGGCTTTATCCAGCTTTCTAATTTTGAACCGATTTGATCTTTCATTTAGTACTTGGGCCAAAGGAAGAAGCTAGAGGCTGAAGAGAGGCGAATGAGGCAGAAAAAGGCTCGAGAAGAATTTTCAAAGATGCTAGAAGTATGTTGAAGAGTTCTTATTGCTTATCAAATACATGATTACTTTTTGCTTCTGTTATTTAATTCTATCTATTCTTTTTTCAGGAGTGCAAGGAGCTCACGTCATCTACTAGATGGAGGCATGCCTCTGTTTAATTTAGAGCTTAATTTTAGTTGATCGATCTACTCCTGTCTAAACTTCTCCATGTAATTGCAAGGTGCATGTTGTTCTTACTAGTCATTTTCTGTGATCAGTAAAGCTGTAACTATGTTTGAGAATGATGAAAGATTTAAGGCTGTTGAACGAGCTAGAGACCGGGAAGATCTATATGAAAGCTACATGGTGGAACTTGAGAGGAAGGCAAGAATATCCCTTTTTTGCTCACATGAATTTCTATGGATAATTTCATGCTTGTTTGGATCTTGTATTCAAGGATGTTCTGATTTATACTCTATTTATCTAAATTTAATCAATTCAGGAAAAGGAACAAGCTGCTGAGGAACATAGACGGAATATTGCAGAATTCAGGAAATTTCTGGAATGCTGTGATTTTGTGAAGGTTTTTTTTTTTGGGGGGGGGGGGGCTTACGATGTTAAATTTTTGAAATTGAAGTTGTTCACATTTCCTGTCACAATTGGGTTGTTCTTGAATCTTTACCTTGTGATTTATGATTTGTTGTAGGGGTACAATCAGTGGCGGAAGGTCCAAGATCGGTTAGAGGATGACGAAAGATGCTTGCGTCTTGAAAAGATAGATCGCTTGCTTGTTTTCCAGGTACATTTCCTTATTTTATTCTTGGTCATGTTTAGAGGATCTGTATGCTGATATATGTTGTGGCAGGACTATATCCGTGATTTGGAAAAGGAAGAAGAGGAGCTAAAAAAAATACAGAAGGTAAATCTAAGTAATGTCTATTGATGTTATTTCTAATTTCTATTCATATTCTTATATTTCTTTAATGACCATAAAATAGGATCAACTCCGGCGGTCTGAAAGGAAAAACCGTGATGCATTTCGGAAGTTATTGGAAGAGCATGTGGCTTCTGGAACTCTTACTGCTAAAACACACTGGCGTGAATATTGCATGAAGGTAGTGCAACTTTTATTTGTGATGATAAAAGGCCAGGGTAATACATGATGGAAGTCATACCCTTCTGTTCTCTATTTCATAGGTCAAGGATTTGCCTCAATATCAAGCTGTTGCATCGAACACATCTGGTTCAACTCCAAAAGATTTATTTGAAGACGTTGTTGAGGATCTTGCGCAAAAGGTTACAAAATTTCCATTTTAAGTTTGAAAATTGTTGTAAACTAATAGATTTATTATGCTCTATGCTAGTTGCTGTCTTGTTCTTTGTTGCAGTAGCCTTTCTTTATCTAGACTCCAGAGGACCCATCATTTTATTGAAATAATGATTTAATTACACGCTACATGTTTATTTTGGGGTTTTACACTAGGTGATAGCAAATGAAGTAAATTCTGTTCATTTAATTTGAGTGGAATGTTAGCTTGGCCCTGGAATGATTTAAAACCAGGTTTAAAAATTAAGATCATTTTTATATTTTACAATCTTGATTCAATGTTTCTTAGTTGATCTTTAGTTATATAATGAACTAGTAAATTTGAAGTTTATCATGACTTAATTAACGTGCAGTTCTTTTTCTTGATGACTTCACTAACTTAATCTAGTTTGTGAAAGTTTAACATGCTTCATTTTGCATAGATGACTCAAACCTAAAGTGCCGCTAGTAGTGGTTTGTTTCTATTGCTAATATTTTTATATTTTGTTAACAGTATCATGAAGATAAGACACAGGTTAAAGATGCAGTGAAGTCAGGCAAGGTAGATATATCGGGACTCTTCCTTGTGTTTTACCTGTAGTTTGAGTTTGATGTCATGCCCCTTTCTTGCAGATTGCCGTAGATACTACAACAGTATTTGAGGACTTTAAGGCTGCTGTCTTGGAAGAGGTTGATCCTCCATCAATGTCTGACATTAATCTGACGGTAATTTCACTTTTGTAACTTTAACTCGTTTAATTTCATGTTTTGCTCCCGACTTGTGAACTTCTTAGCTGTGGGAGTAGTATACTCAAGTGGAGCTCAGTGTGAGCCTACTATATCCTGCCTAAACGTGTGGGAAGGCTGTCACTGAGGATATGTTCTTAGTCTCTAATTGGATTTTTTAGCTGTAAAAAATGGAGAACAAACATTTTTGGCTGTAGTGTTTATTCATGATAATGGAGTAGCTTACTATCAACTTTGAGGCTTTGATTTTAGACTTATATTTCTCATATCAAAGGTGTTGAATTACTTCAAAATATAGTGAAACACAAATACAAATTAGCGCGTGTGGGCACATATTTGGGTGTGAGAAAGAGGGGGGGGGGGGGTGGAAAGTCATGTGTCAATTTTGTAGCTTTGATTTCAAATTCAGTTGCACTTTACATCATTAAGTGCACGTTTTAGATGTTGATGCAAGCTAAGCGCCTATGAAACATTATTATGGGACTCCAACATGTTTTGATTGGAACTTAATTCTTTATTTCCAAATGAAAGCTTATATATGAAGAGTTATTGGAGAGAGCTAAAGAAAAGGAGGAGAAAGAAGCTAAGAAGCGTCAACGCCTTGCTGATGAATTTACCAAGCTGTTGTATACATTCAAGGTAAGCTCTTTCTGTGAGCCCATTTGATAAAAAGATCACTGTTGATCCTCATATCTTTTGTAGGATATTACTGCTTCTTCCAAATGGGAGGATTGCAAACCGCTTTTTGAGGAGGCGCAAGAGTACAGGTAACTTATCTATATCAAGTATTTGGAACATTTGCGCTGTGTGAACTGTCAAGAGAGGAGAATTTTCTTTTATGTAAACTGCCTTCCATAGGTCAATTGGTGATGAGAGCTCCAGCAAAGAGATTTTTGAGGAATACATTGCATACTTAAAGGAAAAGGCTAAAGAAAAGGAACGCAAGCGTGAAGAGGAAAAGGTGCATAAATTTTCTACATCTGAGTATCTGACTATGCATTTGGTTTCATATCCCCTACTTGTTTGCCATGGTTGCTAAAACTAATTTTATTGTAAAATGCTTTTGGGCTATCACATTGGTAATCGTAATTATTGGTAAAAAATTGCTGGTTCATCAGTTATGTCGTATATCTTACTAGTTAATGTTCTTGTTGCGTCGGGGTCTGAACATATTTTCAATGAACGAGCGTGTGTTGCACGGGGAGCTTTCACTTTACAATAAACTAAGTCTCATATACTGAAAAACCCAATGTTCATTACTTCAATTTTTGACTATGTGCAGGCCAAGAAAGAGAAAGAAAGAGAAGAGAAAGAGAAACGGAAAGAAAAAGAAAAGGATAAGAAAGATAAGGAAAGGGAACGTGAGAACAAGGAACGACATAAGAAGGACGAAACTGATAGTGACAATGTAGACATAAGTGACAGTCATGGTTACAAGGAGGACAGGAAAAAAGAAAAGGATAAAGAAAGGAAACATCGAAAGAGGCATCACAGTAGTACAGAGGATGCGGATTCTGAAAAGGCTGACAAGGAAGAGTCAAAGAAATCACGAAGACATGGCAGTGACCGCAAAAAGTCCCGGAAGGTATGCCATATATAATGTTTTTTGCTGCGTTGTGTTCCCTAATATATGGAGAACGTGAGTTGAAATAAATAACTTGCCATTGTGCTTTGCAGCATGCAAACTCTGAATCAGAAAATGAGACTCGGCATAAAAGACACAAGAGGGATCACCGGGATAGTTACAGGAAAGGTAGTGGGCATGCGGAACTTGAAGACGGTGAGCTCGGTGAAGATGGGGTGGAGTCCGATTAGTGCGTCGCTAATCCTTCTCATTTAGGTGAGATTAGAAACTGGTCTGCATCTCTGAGAGCATGTTTAACTTTCATCAATATTTACTTCTTTTTGTAATCTTCTTCTGTGACACATTGGTGAAGGTTGGATCATCCCTTGTATTTTCAACAATAGAAAAAGATCCCCCAGGCTATTTTCACTGTCACCCTGCTAAGAGCACCATGGACAATTGTAACATTAATCAAATACTATAGAGATTTCTTATTCGTTCATTTTTTTTAATCTCGGTTAATAATAATTACCCCCTCAAATCCTAATTATAAGATGGGTTGACTTTTTTTAAAGAGATTAAGGAAGCTAAAAAGTTATTTAATCAGTTGTGTATCCTTATATATTAATTTATTAGTCAAATAATTAGTTTGGAGAGATAATAAAAATAAAAATACTATAAAATAATTTAATTAGCTTCCTTAATTTCTCAAAAAAAAATTAATTTATTCTTATAATGATGACTGGAGGGAGTATGATTCATTCAGTTGGTTGATCCAAAAAATTAATCTGATCTAATAATATTTAATGCGTTTGAATTTTATTTTCTTAACATTTTTATTTTATACTCCCTCCGTCCCTAATTATAGGAGTAAATTTTGGAGTTGGTTTTGGTCCTAATTATAAGAGCAAGTTTTAAATTTTGTCAATTTTTTCCTATAATACCCCTATTTATACTTATTATTAAGAGCATTATATATATATGTGTGTTTACATATATATGTAGATTTGTGTTTATGTGCGTCAATATATATATGTGTAGATATATATGTGTGTGTACACACACATATATAAACATATATATGTGTGTGTAGATAGATCTATATATATACACATATATGTATACACATGGCTATAATATAAAAAGCAACTAATATACATATATAAACTAATATGTCATGGATATCTAACGTAAGACAAATTAGAAACATTTATAATTAAGACAACTTGTGTCATTTTAAATTTATATAAGGACATTTTAGGAAAATGAGTAAAATTAACTAATTTAACTCTTCTCCTTAATTCTCCCAAAATCGGTTAAATTGCTCCTATAATTAGGGACGGAGGGAGGGAGTACTATTCAAGATATGTCTTGCATATCATTTTCTACGTGACAAGTCCAAATCTTCAGGACATCTCATTATACAACTCCCTAACTAAAACGTAAGATTTTTATCAATACAACATGAAATATATTTAAATTGTTAATTATTATTTAGTTAGCCAAAAAAAAAAAATTTAGTTTCTCAGTTACAATTATTTCAAATTCCAACAGTTACTATGTCAAATTGAAGTTTAACTAATCAAGACAAAAAGAGAATTTTACTGCTAATTTTAAATATGTTTTTCCGAATGAGGGTTTCTTGGACTTTGTCGACTCCAACAGAGGTCAAAGACACAATGAAGATCCTGCTGGATTTTGTGGTTTATTTGAAAACAAAGAAATAATTTGGTTTTTAAATCACAAAAAGCTAAATCTAGATGATGTGATAGAATTGATTAGAAAAAGTAACTTTGAATATTGGGTTGATCGTGATAATAATGGATCTGACTTTTCTTCTTTACATTTTCCCATCCTTTTCCCTCCTTTTTTTCTTCTTACTGTTGAATTAAGATCTCAATGGTCCAGATTAACCATTCTTTTTCATCCTTTTCTATTATAATAATATTTTTATCATATGATAAATATGGACCATTGAAATCGTAATCCAACGACAGAAAAGGGAAAAGGAGGGAAAAGGATGGGAAGGGGTAAAGGAGAGAAGTCAGGTCCCGTGATAATATGTATATGGACTTCGAGGTGCATAGAGATGTGTATATGGACTCTGAGGTGCATAGAGACTGCAGAAGTACTTTAGTTAAATGATCTCTTCCTTCTTTAGGCGGCAATCTCAAAATTAATAGTGATGGAGCTTTTTCACCTAATAAGAAGGGCTGTGATTGGTGTAATTTGTCGGGATCATTTTGGTGAGTTTAAACGGGCCTTTGTGGATAAAGTGAAATCAATTTTTGCATTCATAATTGAACCTTGGCAATGAAGAGGGCTCTAATGATAGCAGTGGATCTAGGACATGATAAAGTGATCTTTGAAACTGATCGTCTCCCATTACTTGAGAGCGTTGAAGCTAAATCACCATATTTGAGTGATTGGAGGAGTGGGGGTATTGTACATGATGTCATCTATCTTTTGTCTTCCAAAGTTAGGTTCTTTATATCCTTTATCCTAAGGTGGGACAATCGTACTGCCGATCTACTTACAACTGATGTTTATAAAAGGGTATGCCCTCTAAGGTAGGGTGCACGACCAACACTTTCTTTTGATATCTCTTTTAGCTTTGGATATCTAGGAAGTGGACACAATTACAAATTATGCTTCTCTCCCCATTCATTCACTGGATAGTGATTAATTTGTATTTTATTTAGGACGGTGTATGTGTTTGTTTCTATCTTTTCTTTAATGTTTTCCTTTGAGGACTTTTTCTCGGATTGTAGCTACTGTTTGTATCTTGTATTGTTTTGTGAAGTATGAATGCAAGTAACCCTTTGACCAAAAAAAAATACACAATGAAGAAAATAGAAAATGATGGACGCTTGAATGAATACTTGACCTAATGTGAGCATTGATAATTCGTGAATATTCCCTTTTTGCCCCGAGCAATTATAGCGAAAATTATGTTGGTAATATTTACGAGGTTAATATTCAAAAAATTCTGATACAATTTCGTTGATGATGCATTCCAAAATGGCATCACCAATTTGAATGATGACATTCTTAACATGTGGCTCCAAATCACTCCATTCGTAGAGGGAATTCAAGTCATTCAAAGAGAACAAGCAGCCTACGCCCCTCCCTCCATATTTGTCTGTTCTCTTACAAATGGATTTCCCCATTTCCTTACTGTGACACTGCTCTCCCTTGTCCTTCCTTGGAAGCTTCTCTCTCGCACAATAAAATATTGCCCTTCTGGATTTCAATCCTTGGAAGATGCTATCTCTTAATTTCCTCGGTCCTCGTTCTTTCTTAACTGATGGCTGCATCAGCAATCCCCAGATAGCAGCTGATGAAATTGACTCTTCTCTCGTTTTCTTGTGCAGAGAGACACTGCACCTCTGTATTTTCTTCTCTATTTTCCTGACATCCTTATTCACTGCTACCTCTGCCAAACAAACCCACGCGACGTTAAGAGAAAGAAGGGGGGGGGGGGGGATAAAGAAATACTGAGTTGATATGATGCCAATCAACCAATGAGACTTGCCATGTTGAGATACTGCAGCTCTGCGTGAAGGAACTATGAATCTCCAGCGGTGTTTTCCATTGTTAGTATCCTGTTGGCTTTGCAAGAGTAATCAAACTAATTCATATATAAACATATATATTCCTTAACTACTGCTCAAGTTTCAACTTATATTTGAATAAACAGAACAGAACAAGTTTGCATCAAAATTGAGTTAATTTGTACCTCTGCATACCAGTTGGGAATGCATTTGAAGCTTGGAAAGTATCTGAAGAAAACGAAATCTCGTCTTCATCAATCTCTGAGCAAGAGTAGAACCGAGTTGAGCTGCTAGAGGAAGAAGAAAACCTTTCTGTTTCCAAGACAATCTCACCAATTGTGGGACTTTCACGAACAACAAGATTTTCATCTCTAACTTGAGGCCTCTCAGCTACAACGTTGCTACCTTCGTTGTGTTGTGAAGCAAGCTTCTTACATAGAGATGTTAGAACTCTGGAAAACGGAAGCTTTGCATTCATGTTGAGGCAAGAATTGGCTGATCTCTGCAGGCTCCAAGTTCTGGAGCATCCTCTTTCAGAGAGGTAATTGCTGAGGATGAAAGGTTCCTGTTGCTCCATGAGGAATTCTCTTAGTCTTCTCTGGTGTAAGGAAGTTGCAGAGGCCATAGAAGAAGAAGATAGGTTGAAGGAAGTTAATTGAGTGCGTGAAGAGGTGCAGAGAAGGGAATAAATTAGGAAAGACAGGGCTATGATATGCGTCAGTTTGGGAAATTTATTGCTGAGACACACTCTAGTTCATATGGAATTAAGTTCAGCTGTTGGCTGTCTCATATATGTGTGTTCATGCGCATTAAAACATTGGTCCCATGAATGGATATGTGTATTCTAAGTCACTGGTTCCTTGCATATGTTGTATCTGGACACGTTTGGCTCTAATAAATTTGTCATTTGTTGAGATGTTGGTAATTCATTGGAATGTGGCTGCAGACACAGTTTGAACTTTGAAGTGACGTTGACGCTATGGCCATTGAATAATTAATTTGGTGCCATCTTTCATAAAGAGACGGTCCGAGTCTCTTCCCACCCATTTTTTTGTCATCAAATCTCTTATTTTAAAATTCGAATCTCTCACCAAATCTCTTATTATTGAAGACATGATACTTATGTTGAAAAATCACTCTCATTCCCATGCATAATTCACTACATTAAAAACTCTATTGAAATCACTAAATTACTCTAAAGTCTTGTTTTTTTTAACTGTTGATAAGTTTAGTGTATGTTTATTAAAATGATCTTGACTTTTTTAAAAAAGCATCCTTACTCATGGTCGTACGAAGCCCCACCGCAGGCTACTAGAGAATGTCACCGGCTGTTTGTTAGAACCATCTTTGCTGAGTCAAGTATATAATGACAAAATTACTTTTTGGGGGACTTGAAACTCTTAATTACCTAAAAACCATCGAGCCATTGAATTCATTTAGTCATGATATGCAAATTATATATATATATATATAGTTGATTTCCAAAGAATAGTTATAAATTTGTTATGGTGAAGTCAGTTCTTACTTAGAAAAGTATCTGATATCTATAATCTGATAGGTATAAACTTTTTTTTTTTTGGATTGAATTGAATATATATGAAGATTAGATGCATAATTGAGGAGGGAGAAGGAATTGTGGGGTAGGAAAAGAAATAGAAAAAAATGGGAGTTGGGGAAAGCAAATGGGGAAAAGACATTTTTGTTGAACCACCGTCGTCACTTCAAGGTTCTGGGTGGGGAACAGGGAGGGAAAAGAAAATTAAAAAGCAATGTGACTGAGTAGCCACAAAACTTTGACGGGAAAAAAAACAAAGAAAGTAGCCACAAAACGTGGGTTTCGTCTTTTTATAAGTATGACAAAGGGATGGTGTCTAAAGTAATTAAGACGTATTTTATATTACTCCATTCGATTTTTAATATAAGAGATATTTATGGAGTTGATCTTATTCTAAATATAAGAAAGTTTTCTTATTCGCCAATATTTTCCTAATCCCCCTCTCGTTGCTCTCTCAATAATAATTAAGGAAACATTATATCAACTTATCAAACTAACTTTTTTAATATAATCAAATCAGGTAAATATATATTAATAAGAAATGGAAAAACAAAAAGCAGGCAGCACAGCACGATTCTGCTGTATGATGGCAGCTTCTTGTTGTATGATACAGTTTGGTATAACAACATTGTTTTCAATCACAGAAAGTTTATTTATGTATGTTATAACTAGCATTTTCATGATGAGATTTCCTGTAATGGTCACAAATTTAAAGATAAAGCTCATCACAAATTTAGATGAGAGGGTTTTTTAAATTTATAAAAAGCCTTTTATTGGCTATATTTCCTGATATGGAAATCATGACACAAGTTCACTCTAACTCGCAGTGTTTAATATTTTGTGGGGTGATATAACCCTCACCTGTAAAATGGGCACCCAGCAAAATGCCCCCTTTTCTTTTATTCAATAATAAACCTCTATACAAACGATCAGGCCCCATCTGCGTTAATAGGGATAAGACTCAGAAGTGACTTTTTTTTTTTTTTAAACTTAAGATAGGATGAAGTTATTGTAAATGTGATTTATATTTGAATTGGTGGTGGTAAAAATTATTTTTTGAAACTAAAATTTATTTGGATAATTATTTAAAAAAGAAAATTTAGATAAAAAATTATTGAAAATGACATGAATTTAATTAAATAATACATATAGGAGTTTCCCTCTAATTAATGCCATTTGTGTTTTCGCTATTATTTTTCAAACAAATCGTCAAATCTAAATTTTGTTAAATATTACTATTGAATATTATTTTAGTTTTTATAGATTTTGAGAGATTAATTAAATATTAATTATGAAGATTAATTGGGTTTTGAGTGGACTCTCATAATTAAATTTTATCATTTAATTTTTTAGGATATTCTTGCAAACCTAAAGTTATTGGGTGTTTTACAAATGTTTTTTTTTTCCAATGAAAGCATGAGCATCTGTACCCTTTCTTTCTTTTTCCAATGCTTCTCTTCTCTTTTTATGGCAATGGCAATGGCTTTTGTTAAAAAGCAATATGAAGTTGCTTAGGCAAATATCCTGTGTTTTTTTATTTATTTTTTTACTTTTAACAGCATGTTTGTCCCTCCCTACCATCAACTCAAATAGACTCTAATTTTTTGGTATCCCCCCCATTCACCGAAACCTTCGGTGCCGACTAATCCGAATTTCGTTCCGTGTCAGGCCTACAGTCGTTGGGGAAGAACTTCCAACACCATTTTTTCATTTCCACGCCTCAAACTAAGGACGTAGTGGTGAGAGAGTAAATCCCTTTCCACTTGCTCAAACTCTAATAGTGACACACAAACTAGAACATTACACTATTGGCACACACAACTACCGAATAGGCCTCTAGCCCAATAACTAAAACTGCTACATTCTAAGGGCCCGTTTGGTATGAGGAACATTTAAGGAGGAAAAAGAACTTAAAGAAGGGAAATGAATGGAAGGGAAGATTGAGAGGGAACTTAAAAAAGTTGAGCTGTTTGGTAAACATGAGAATATAAGTAAGTTGAGGGAAGATAAATTGTTTGGTAAGAAGAAGAATTGGGTGTTGGTTAAGTGGGAATGAGAGGTAAAATACCCATAATGCCCCTGACATAAAAAAGGGAGAAAAAGACTTGACTGGGTTTTTTTTTTTTGGATATTAGGCAGAAACAGACCCACCCACATCGTGACTGTGTTGGTTGAGAAGGAAAATCAAAGAAGCTGCGGATTTGTGAGGGGGATGATGAGAACGGCAACCGGAAATTTATATAACATTGAAGACGTTCTATTTAAAAAGGTAAGAAGGCACAAATATAACATTGAACACGAATATTACCAAAATCAGAAACAAGGTTGGTTTCGAGAATGTCATTGTAGCTATAGGTATCTAGCTTGAAACTTGAATCCTGCAATGTGATGTGTGTGATTTAAGCTTAGTGTCGTCTCTTATATAAAGAAGAAGGTGGTCTGATAATTTTACAGAGCAGCACCGACAAGAAGATGAAATTGTAGAGTGTAATAATGTATTATTCAATTAGGAGTTTCAGCTTTTTCATTGACCTATCTTAAGATTCCTGAGCATAAAGCTCACACATCAAGAGCTAGGTAACAAAAAAAAAAACACAAATGTAGAACAACTGCAGTTGATTAATACATGAACAATAACTTCATTATCAGATTCACTATTCGCACTACTCTGTTCGACTCTGTTTTGCATTTTACATGGACAATGTTCAGTAATTTGATCATATCTATTAAACCACAAATTTGATTGAAGTGGATTTTTTTTCATATGAAACTAGATTCTCAATGCGTCAAACAGAACCAAAAGCAAGCTCAAAGGAGGTCGAACGAAAGAGATATGGATCTCGAAAGTTGATCCTGGAATTCTCGCATCATATCAGATAGGTTCAGTAATTTGGATGACTTGGTTCGAACGTAGTTGGCAAGTTCGAACGTAACACTTACCTAAAAGAGTCTGAGTTCGAATGCATAAACTAACAGTAGCTGAAACTGTGCTGCAATTAATTTTAGCATAAATTGAACCAGACCACCAGCGACCTTCTTGCATCTCCAACGAACCACCATGTTGTCCTCCTCACTGTCATCGTTGGGAATGAGAAGGCCAAAGAGCTCAGAGTTTGGAGTCGTGATTACATCTTTGGAAGGAGAGCGATTTGGGGACGACGGACCGAGCTTGGAGAAGAGAGACCACCTTCCACCTCCACGGTTGCAGGTTAACCACCACTGTCTTCCCCTTTTCATTCTTCGTCAACCACCAACCATCAAGGCAGCCACCACCGGCTGTCCTTCTATATTTTCCAGTCCGACCAGTTCATGAGATTCGACAGACCCTTTGTTTCTTTTCTTGTAAGACTCGACAGACATAAGCCTTTTTGTCCACAAAATTTTCTTTCCCAGGAAGATTTCAAGAGCCCGCCATTTTTTAAAGAATCTCACTTTCCCACGTTTGTGGGAAGATGGCGCCAAACAAGAATTCAGTTTGACGGGAAGATGACGCACCAAACCTGTTTTACAAATGTTTTTTTTTTCAATGAAAGCATGAGCATCTGTACCCTTTCTTTCTTTTTCCAATGCTTCTCTTCTCTTTTTATGGCAATGGCTTTTGTTAAAAAGCAATACGAAGTTGCTTAGGCAAATATCCTGTGTCTTTATACTTTTAACGTCATGTTTGCCCCTCCCTACCCTCAATTCAAACAGACTCTAATTTTTTGGTGTCCCACATGTTCACCGGAACCTTCGGTTCCGCCTGATCCGGATTTCACTCCACGTCAGGTCCATGGTTATGGAGGAAGAGCTCTCAACACCATTTTTCCACTCTCACGTCTGGAATTGAGAACATGATGGTGGGAGAGCGAACCCCTTTCCACTTCCTCAAGCTCTAATAGTGACACACAAACTAGAACATGATATTATCGGCACACACAACTACCGAATGGGCCTCTGACCCAATAACTAAAACTGCTACATTCTAATACTCCCCTCAAGTTAGAGCTCAAATTTACAGCTCCCAACTTGCCCAGAATATATGGTTCTGAGTTTCTTTAGTTACAACCTTGGTAAAAATATCCGCTTCTTACTCTGTTGATTTAACATGCCCCAGACAAATTAGTTTCGACTGAGCTTTTTCACCCACAAAGGGACAATTAATCTTTATATGTTTTGTTCATTCGTGAAAAACTGGATTGCCAGCTCTATGGATCGTGAACTTTTATATTTGTAGTGATGATACTGGGTGCCTATTATACTTGCTGTTGCTTCATTAATCCTGTACGGAGTGATTAAATGTAGGCACATACCATTATATGCATCACGACGTTTCATTTGCAGTATAAATTTGGCGTAATATGATATATCTTTTGTTATCATGTAATGAAATCGTACTCGATCATGTGGCTAGAGCACTTCTTTTTTTTGACAAAAACCATTTAAACTTGAATACTATCTATCACTGCTTAGTTTCTTTCCAAAAAAAAAAAAGATCATTTTTCATGGTGGATCCAACGGATTAAAACAGAAAAAATAAATGTTCAATTTTTTTCATTTTTATGATATTTTTTAAGTGAGAATTATATACATGTTACATTTTATTCAAAAACGTCAATTTAAATTCCACAATTTTTTTGGGGTGAAAATGTGGTCCGAGACTCGAGTTATTTTCGTTCAATCAAACGAAACGAATGAATCAGTTGGACCCTAAAGCCGGGTATTCTAATCGATGGGTTGTCATCTTTCATGGACTGTAATGAAGTTTTGGGCCTTAAACCCATTGTTATTTAGCCCTTCAAAGTGACTTCCCATAGGTAACTCGTCCTATTCCCCACCCCATTTAAACGAAGGATTTTACCAATGGAGGTTGATTCGATTTTGGAGTTGGTCAAGGCGCTGGGGAGACATCCTAGTTTCTGGGTGCCTAGGTAAACGCCTGAGGGTAATAGACGGCTCGCCTTGCCCAACATTGGTATCACCTAGGAGGAAGGGAGACTTCGCTCTGCCCTTGGATCGTGGGTGAGCTCAACCACTTTCCTTAAATTATTGTATCAAAAAAAAAAAGCAGAACAGGTCCGTGTGACTCATTTACATGACAAATTAGGGGTGGCAAAAAACCTGTCAGTCTGGTCCAACCAGAGTTTCTCCTATTAAGTCCAATCTAGTAACACAATGATTTTTTTTTTTTGATATAAAAATTTTAGGAAAGGGGTTGGGCTCACTCACAGTCCAAGGGCAGGGTGCTTGGAGCCCAGTCCACAGGGCATACTGGGTTAGAGAGTACACATGCCTCCACTTCTTCCCAGCGTTTCCACTGCTTCATAGACCCCTAGGATGCTTCCCCCAGCGCCTTAACCAACTCTAGGATCGAACCTCCTCCCTTTAAGTGAGAAAGTCCGACTCCTTCCCAGTTAAATCCAAGGATGAGGGGTCAGTAACACAATGAAATTGAATCAGGCTATGCCATATTTACTGGTCGGGCTGGACTAGGTTCTGGACCAGTAATAAGACCCATTTGACTGGTCTGGTCTGGTCCAAGTCAATTTTTTTTAAAAATATTTTCTAATTTACATGTAACTTTTTATTTAATGTTGTTGGAGTTTTTTTTCAAGGATTTACAATTAAGTTTTATTGTTTTAGGACAATTTTTATATTATTGTAGGTATTTTTATTATCTTCATTGAGGTGTAAATTTTTTTTCCAACATATTTTTTTATTGTTGTTGAATGTTTTGAAGATTCTTATGGATTTATCATGTTTTAATTTTCTATGATGAGTTTTACATTATTATCTGATTGTGAAAGTCTGATTAGGATATTACGTAAGGGGAATTCTGCAGGTGGAGAATGGCAATGTCGTGAGGTGCTGGATCAGATCTCTGGGCTTTTGGAGTCTTCGAAGGGTGTATCCTTGTCTTTGGTAGCAAGACAAGGAAATAATGTTGCTGATAAGTTAGTAACTGAAGCAGCAAGGAAGATGCACCAGCCTTATTGGCTGGCTTTAATCCCATCTTCCTTAAGCAACCTGGTGGCCGGTGAGGGACTCTGCAACAGCTGACGATGGCATTGGATGCAGGAGGGATTCACAGAATAGGGAAGGTATTGGTTAGTTTTCTGTTGCTGATATATACAGGTTAGTAGTAATAGCTTAGGACTTGATAGAGTTGTCATTTTCTCTTTACCATAGATTGAGTCATTGTTTGCTTTATTCTTCCATAGGTATACTGTGATACTGATATAGTTGTAATGTTTTTTTGCTTTGATTTTTGATTGGTAAGCTGTGAGATAGATTGTAACTATAGGTATTTTCTGAGAGGTTTTACTTGGCTTCGGCTATTGGTGATTGTAGCTCTTATTTTGATATTAATAAAATAGATCTTTTTCGGCCAAAAAAAAAATTGTGTTTAATATATTTAAATTTTACCTTCCAAAAAGGTTAAAAAGCAAAAAAAGAAATCAAATTTAAGTCTTGGACTGTGTGGACCACCAGACTTGGTTTGGTCTAGTCTGGCCATGTGTTGGTACCGGACCAAACTAGATCACAGGCTGTTTTCTATGGCTCGGTACGGCTCGATTGAGGTCCTCTCCAGACTAGCTGCTTGGGTTGATGTCAAACCTATCTAATCTATTTGGTTCATGCACATCACTATGTCAAATAAGCTTCAAATTCCCAATAAGAGAGGTGCTCTCATTCAGTCTGTATATCAACAACATTGTTTCTAATAGAATGATATTTGTGACTGGCAAAAGAAAAATGAAGGCTTTCTAGGGCTAAAGACGAAATCTGGGGGTGTAGCGTCGACTGAGAAAGAAAAAGACTCTTGTAGGAAAAGGAGGCTTGAACAGAGTGAATCAAAGTTGCGTTGTCTATTATATATATATAGAAAGAAAAGTAAGGTCATACAAACCCACAAAGAATTTGTTGAACCAACAAAGGATGATTGATACCCGTGAAATCATTGTCGCCATATATTGTTTTTCTAAAATCAAACGATCCTTAAATTCAGTGTCCACGTGTCTAATCCACGCTATTAGGGTAGGTAAAAAAGATAACAACGAAACATCATTCTTCGAGAGCTTTCCTAACAACCGAAATTTCTGGCGATTAATGAGTTCTTAAGAACGTGCCTTCGAAGAAAGCAGACGAACTTAAACAGAAGGCACAAACATGAACAAATGTAATAGGGCCATGGTCAACACGCACAGGCAACGGGAAGGCGCCAAATCAATCAATCAATAAAGCAATAACACATACACTGTCTCCTTTCTGCTTTATTAGTATTTTGTTCTCTTTTCCGAACCTTCGAGAGTGATTCCTCGTGGATTTCGTGGGGGCTACAACAGATCTCGATTAAATTCAAATTCATTCATTGAATCTGGATTAAAATGATTCATGAATTTGTCTCGTCAAATGATGATTATCAGAATCATAATATATCGTCTTTACTGGTACTCACTACAATGCCTCATGTTTGACCATATATACTCTTTGGAATTTATCGGAGAGTTACGTACCCTCGAGGTTCTGTTTATAGATGAAATCTCAAATCTCATTGAAGAGATTTCACCGATAGGCTTTCCCAATTGTAGGCACCAATAAATTAAAAGTCATCAAGACGACACGTGCAACTCAATATCATAACTATATAGATAATTAGTTGGGGGTTGTAAGGAGCACTTCTTTCGTCCTCATTTGTAGGAGAATTATTGGACTCTTATTTAATCCCAAAAGTGTAAGACAATTGAAGGATGTTAGTGGTGGTTATTTAAGGTGTTACTTTATTATGGGTTGTGGCGTATTGAAATCACTTAACTGACAAACCTAAATTTTTCATAGTATTGAGAAGACTGATATATACAAGAGCAGATACTACATTGGAGATTGGGGCAGTAATATTTTGTGAGAAGCTGATCATTGGTAAGTAAAGGAAGAAAGGGAATTGACGCAACTTAACTATCAAGAAAAAGAGGAAAGCACTGTGGGAATAAATCCACCTGGGGGACTTTCCCATGAAGAAAATTAAGGATGCCTTATCAAAATAGAGGTGACGGATTATTTTGAGCCACAACGAGGGGTTCTCTTTTCACTGTATGTTGCTGTTTTTTCTTCATAAACTGCTGGATCGTACGTGGCCAGCGTCAAGCATGCTTCAAAGATAATGACACGTGTTGTAACAATAATACCTGAATTGTAAGAGTAACCATGTTTCTCGAACATATAATTTTATGTAATAGGGTTAAATAATTGGTACCCACTTTAACGATGACCGGATAACGAATAATTTATGCAATTAATATCGGTTATCACCACATATTCCAAAAAAAAAAACCCCGATCATTTCATAATTTCAATATATATAAAATATTGTTTGAGAAAACCTACCACTTTATAATATATATTTTCACATGAGATGTCACCTAAACTCTTGAAATGTGTGAAAGTTTAAAGTTAAATCTGAGCAGTAGTGGTGGTATGAGCTTAAAAGTTAATTTCCGTCACATGATTAGCAAAGAATCATTCACATGCGTGGGTCCTTGGTTATATTTTTGGCCGGACGTTCTTTTCCAACCTTACTTCGTTAATTCTCATTTCTTTCGTTTTCTTTGACGCACAGAGCTCGAGAGAGAGAATCCATCCCCTTCCACTGATTGAGGTCTTATTCAAGTCTGTGTTTGGAGACTTATAAGTCAAAAGCAAAGACAAGGAAATAAGGAAGAGATAGAGTGCATGCATGTATATGGCGTCACTTGTTTGGCCCCCTTACATAACAAGATGCCACGTATTAACATCGACTACGACTCCCCCTTCATATATTCCAACCAGATTCCACGAAGATTCCGTCAACCCCCGAATAATTATAGCTTCTTCATCATTCATTATTTGTAATATCACGATTCATCACCATCAGCTATCAAGGCACAATTCGCACTATCGTCTTTTAATTTTATATAAAGCTAAGCTTATCACACAGAAGAAAAAGTAATTAGAAAGTAGACCCTTAAACCTTTACATTTTAATTTACTTCCAACAACGTGGGGCTTCTCGAAGCACAACTTACATTTTCTCCTCCTAACAAAGAAAGGAAAAAAAACAAGTAGAAATATTTTGCCCTCATCATCACAATTTATCGAGCACATTAATTCATGCACTCTCTCCAATCAGTTCCTTCGTGAATCAGATCTTTTTCTACGTACCTAGCTACTTGGATCGAGCGATCGTTCACAGCTTTATTTTACGATATATATAACAGGGAACGTCGACCACTTACGTACTTATAACGACCTTTTGTTACTATTCTGGTTAATAATAATGGCTTTCATCCGAAGTCTATTGGGATTAATGCATGGAGCCTAAAATCAAATGTAGATCAGAAAGTCTGGCCATGAGGGCCACCGATTCGGTTCTCAGGCGTTCGTTCTCTGAGCATACTAGACGGATTTGATGCACGGCGAGGCCAAGCCGGCTTTTGAGCTGTTGGTTTTCAATGGAGAAGCGGTTCACTTGGTTGTTCAGGTCCTCTAAATGTCTCTTCTTCCTCCAGCGGGACCGTCGGGCTGACTCCCGGTTCGACTGCATCCTCCTGCGCTTTCTCTCGTCGTTGGAGTAAATCTCCCGGCTCGACCCTTGCGAACCGGAGCTTGGGCTCGTCGTGTTGTTATGGTCTTCTTCATCTCCTGATTGGATGAGGGACAACAGCTCCTCTATATCCCCAGCCGTGAGAACTGCCGTTTCCCGAACCGGACATGGGAACTGGACCGCTTCTTCTTCTTGGTGGAAGAACATTATGGCAGCAGAATAACTTCACTATATTCAAAAGTGAACCGGAGAGAAGAAAGGAAGGGAAAAGGGAAGAACCAGCATAGCCAGAGTTGGGTATTTAAGGATGCAGATGAGAGACCCGTGGGGTCCACAGGAAGCAAAAGTTATCGGGGAAAAAATATTTAATTTTAAAAGTAGAAAAAAGGGAACTAGGTTTCATATGTACGTGTGGGTGTCATTGTTTTAGCAAAAACAAATTCGCTGAAGATCAACAGTTACATGCAACTTTAATGTCAGTCGGCATATGGTGGTGGTGGGGAAATCAGATATTGTTGAAATGTTTTGTTTTTTTTAATAGTAGTGTTTTGCCTTTTTTTATTAATTAGGAGCAAGAGATCACAGGTTCCTTGGGAAGATTAGCTTTAGCTTAATGACGAAGAATCTAACAGAAACAGATAAACTACGTACAAATGGGATTAGAAAGTTACTGGAGCCGAACACTGTATATGTCGTCAAGCCATTTTGGATACGCACACATAAAAAGTGAAAAAGCAGGGAATTAAAGTTGCCACGCACCCACACATGTTAAAAGGAGAAAAAATTATATATATATATTTGCTAAGGTAAATGTGGTCTAATGAGCTTCCAGTTCGTGGAAAATCGTCCCTCTGTTGCAACAAATCATTTCCATTTCCCGTCACTTCAATGCCCTCATAATTCATAAAGGCTTCCATCACTTTTCAAAGTTTTAAGAAAAACTTCATTAAAAATGGGGTGATGAGTTATATATATATTTAGGTTTTCTTGACACGATTCCATATATAAGTAATTTTTTTAGCTCCTACACTTGAGGATTTCTTCTTATAATTAACTTGATAAATTTTGGGAACTGCCTGTGGGTTGCAGAGATGTTCAACTTAGATCGATCGATGCGTGCTCATCAAATTCTTATGTGTATGGAGATGTGCGCATGAAAGCGCAGCAGAGATAAAAAAGGAAGACGAATAATGCAATATACTTTAAAGCTTTCATGTATGTATTGTACGTCGTCAATATAATACTCATCAATTTTTATTTTCCCTTTTCACATATATTCTTAGAGAATTCGCTTAAATTTTTTTCCGAAGCACGTCACATTTTTCTTACAAGTTAAGGGAAAGACTTGAGAGATGACGCTTGACTTCCATCTATACTAATTTGATACTGAACTTTCCATATAGATAAAATAATAGATAGAACTTGATACCGTACAAATATATATATATGCCCCTTCAAATTAACAATATATGATCACTTAAAAGGAGCATATAAGAATCTAAAGTGACCAATATAATTCGAAGTTTGTAGGAATGAAAATGATAAAGAACGGTAGATAAATGGAAAGCGAGCGAGACGTTTAACAATGCATATATAAGCCCACATGAATTTGTGTAATGTATATGTGCTTATAGGCAGTAATTGGAAAGAAAGGAGTTGCTTTTGTTTCAGCCTTTATCGTCCAAGATGTGAACAGATGCATGGACAAGGAATAGACAGATTAAAAATTAATTTGGTGTCAAGTTAGGAATATATAGTCATTAAAGAAAAGAAAGGATCAGAATATTCTTGGGGGGTAGTTTTCTCAGTTGAGTATTCTTGGGAGAGCAGTTGGTTGGCCTGGACCTGCATAATTATAATAGAAAGGATAAAAAGCAAAATTGAGTGGAGCATAACATGCAAATCCTTCCATTGCCATTTTGGTTAACTTTGATCACCGTGTCAAAGTAGCTTCCATGTGCTGCCTCCAAATTTTAAAGGAAATAAAGAATAACAGCAGTACTGCTAAGCAAGATTTGTAATTCAATTCATTAAAATTAGTTAGTCTAATTCTATCTCTAGCTTTGCAATGTAATGACAATCTGTTAAGTAATTCTACACACACACACATATATATGGGTTCTTCAGAGATTGTTCTAACTTAAGTAACTTACTGGTTATTTATCGATCACCACATCTCATGTTGTTATTCTTCCATTTTCATGTTAGGTTATAAAGGGTTATAGTGGTTACTGTAAACTAATTCAACTCACAGTGAGTTTAAAAAAGTCATGGAATGTATACTGTCGCGTGCATCTGTTTCAAAGAAATAAAACTTTGTCGAGGGATTGGGCCATCAAACTAAGTGTTTTTTATATAATAGATTAGGTGAAAAAAGTAATTTTGGTAAAATGATAATGTTTGGATATTGTTATTAAAATAGTTTTTTTATGCTCAAATTACTAAAAAGGACATTAGCCTTTGTGATAATTACAAATAAAGGATTAGGTTTTATTTTAAATATTTTTAACATTATGAATCTCATAATAAATACCAAAAATTACATATTTTTGTACAAAATTAAAATACTTTTGGGTACTAGTTGGTATTAAAAAAATATTTCAAGGTATTGAATGGTAATGAAAAAATATTTCATGATCTTGAAAGAATATTTTAGGGTACTGACTGATATTGAAAAAATATTTTAGTGTACTGATGGATATTAAAAAGATATTTAAGGATACTAAATAGTATTGAAAAAATACTGATAATCACATAGGAAAGAGAAAAAACTGAAAATAATACAGCTATCCAAAACCAAAAAAACTCTTTCAGCATTTTGTGTTTGGCTATGTTTTTCTCCAAACCATGGTTTGCCTAAAGAAATTAGTGTTTTTCCATGATTATCCAAACGGGAATTAAAGAAAAAAAGTTAGCGGCTAGCTAATTAATAGAATGAATGTGTTGTTTGAATACGTTGTCTTTTCTTTTATTTTTCTGTTTTTTCGACTAAGTTTGAATACTTTGTCAAAAATTTCCACTCACCCAACTCTCTCGTCTTTCTGTTTCCATCAATTAATCACATATAATCTAACTAATTAGATAAAATGAATTATTAAAGACCAACCCTAATATTACTTTATTCCCCGGCCGACTTGGTTGGAGGTCTTATCATAGGGTAGTATAGGGGGATAAGGTTTATAGTTATGTGCACCTGAAAATTAATAAATAAAGGAAATGATGCAGATGCCACATGATGAAAAAGCAAATAATGTCATAAAGGATATTTGGAATGATTTTACTGACTTAGAGCAGACTACGCGAGGACAAATAAATAAGGTAGATTAAAGTATTATGTTTGAATAAGTATAAATGTCACAACTTTTCAAACATGTCGTTGTAGTATAGTGGTGAGTATTCCCGCCTGTCACGCGGGTGACCCGGGTTCGATCCCCGGCAACGGCGTTTCGTTTTTAATAAAATCATTTTTTCCCCCTTCGGCTTAAATACCCGCCCAAAGAAGGGGCTGCCAGCTGTCAACGCCTCTAGCTTCGGTCAAAGTGCGCGAGGGCCCACGTAGCGTGTCGTTTACCTAACAAATGATGGGATTGGAGATTGATAAACGAGAACCCCCGATTTTTTTACAGTTTTTTTTTTTTTAAGATTCGATATTTTTTTTTTGGCCGGAGTTTTTTAAAATATTCGATCATCCCTTATTTTTTTTTTTTTTTTTGTAACCCTGCTGCTTTTATATATAAACCGACAAGATTATGCTCGATATTGGTCATTTAGCCTCCTTCTTACTCCGTTAAATTTCGTTCATCAAACTATGCCTTACTTTTCTGGTGCCAAATAAAAAATATTCCTTCCGATTTTAATTATAGGATAAATTTATAATGCTTTATGCTTAAGTTGTATGTAGTTTTATATACTACATGCAACTTTGGCATAAATTTGGTTCATCTAACTTTTTTCCCCTCTTCAAAGAATAATTAATTTATTTTGATATTCTTTCTTCTTATTTTCTGTGCTTTATGCATTCTGTTTAAAGCTACTTTCTCATAAATATATTCTGTCTCTTTTTTTTTTTCACGAAATCAACGACTTTAATTTGCGCGTGCCAACATTATAGGGATTCTCTTGATCACTCTCCAATTCAAACGCGAAGATGAACACTATCATTCCTTACTCTGAGCGATCTATATATAGCTCCCCACTTAACTATATAAGCTAAATATAGGAACAAACTTAGCTTATTCTCCCCAGAGTAAGTTTCAGAGAACGATTGAGTGGAGCTGGAAACTACTTGGAATGGATCAATATTTATAAATATTCATCTCAGGGTGCTTTGGGGTAAATTAACTTTTGCAAAGAAATAGCACAAGTATATGTGCGATTGATAGATAATTGGATTCCTTGTTAAAAGGAAAAATGACAACTTTTTGGGCTGAACTAAACGAGGATCATGATTCCAAACGACAGCATCATATCATTTCGGTTTTAACGATCCACAAAAGATAGACGTTTTCCCAATTTTCTTAAAGCAGCTTTTCGTCCAAACCATTCCACCGACTCTTCCTTCAAGGTTTTTTATAATAAGGCCTAACAAAAGACAAATGGACAGGTCCTATCCAGTATTCGCTAATACTGATGAGATCAAGTCCTTGATCTTGAACTTCAAAAATAAAGGCAACATAAACATACCCCACCTTAAAATTAAATATATGCTTCTTATATAGCAAATATGCATATTGAATATAATGATAATGGATATATGTACTCAAAATAATGTTCTTTCTTTTCTTTTTCTCAATTCTGCATTAAAAAAAATAAGACATAAGGCTTTAGAAAAGTTGGGTGATAACTGATAAGTGAGGGACACAATAAACTAAAAACTCTTGACATTTTTAATGGGTCTCTATTATTTGGAGGCAACTAGAACCTAGAATTCTAGTATGAGTCTATAAAACAACTTCACCGCTGAGCTTGCTTTTGTCTTGTCTCTTCAATCAGAAGAAGCGCATGTTGTCTTTTTTAAAAAAAAAAGAAAAAGAAAAACAAAGAGCTCCAAGAAATCTTCTATATTTATATATATATATAATATAGAATTTATAAGAATGCATACTATTTTTAAGCTGTTAACATTACAATTTACTTTAAACTTTATTAAGAACATAGAATGAGGATGAGAAGCAAAAGTGTGGAAGCGCGTCCACTCATGGCCATAGGTTTCCGTTCCTTCTCATTACTTGAACAACCTGCTCCCGGTAGTAGTTTAATTAAAAATGATCTCAATCTAATCAAGAGCCAATCCTTTTCCTCTTCATTTTTCTGGGGGCAAAGAGGCCATCTCTTCTTTTTCGCGCAGATTATATGAAGTGGACCTGTATTTTTGGGTCATAATTGAATTGACCAACCTCTTTGAATTCCCTTCAAACATTCATTTCCATGGACCCCCACCTGTCTGTCTTTACTACAATTTAAAGCTATTCTCTCTCACACTCAGATGCTCCGAGTAATGGTTATGGAACTGCATGCACAAAGACAGTGATGTGCTGCAACTTGCATCCTCTCTCTAATCAACATGATGATTATCTAAGCTCGTAGGCCTTCATTTTGAACTATGGACAGAAATAGTAATCTCCTTCTTAACATCACTGATCTACCGATTGAAGAGGTCTTAGCTGCGAATCTGCTTTCTTTGAATCCGGAACTAGTAGAACCCAAACTAGATAGACACCATTGTGTAATGTACAGCATCATTCATTCAGATGAGCACTATCAACCCTGCAGTTAGTTGCCATCAAACTTAGGGAACTTCACACTCAATATTTGACAACAGAAGAGACAAAGTCATTCCTACGGGCTACATTTGCTTTTGCGTTATTATATACAATAAGCACATAAATATCTTCAGTAACTAGGAATTGATATGTCTATAATATAATATTCCATCCTATATCTGTGTTCGAATAATGGGTAAGGGTATCAAATATTAGTCCCCGCCTTTCTTATTCCATCCCGCGCATGTCCAAGTACATCCACCCAAAAAACCTGGTGTACAGCACCAATCAAAAAATAAAATCTTACAATTAACGTTGTTTCACAGCCTCATATAGCACTACGCAACACGTCACAGCACCTCTGCAACTTCTTTTTGTGGTTTGAACTTTGAAGAGGGCCTAAAAAATCAATCACTTATGTACAGAGAAAAAATGCTGGGAAACTCTATACTCTCTCTTCTTTCTATTGGAGATCTACTCAGTACTGGCACTACGGCACCAATATCTTGCAGTTTGAAATCAAGATTCATGGAGCATTTGATTCTGTTTTGGACTTAAAAGGTCTCAACGAAAAATTATCATCCTCAAGATCACTGAAAGATATGTCCTCTTCATTTACCACCGGCACGGTAATTCCATCAATATCGTCCTCTGGCCACTCATACTCATCATCTTCATAGTTCTCGAGAACAAATTTCGAGGATCGAACCCTTGATAGGTCCTTGTCCTCAGTTTTAGTTTTGGAGTTTTCCTCTATGACTACCTTATCAATGAAGTGTGCTTCACAGCTTTCACCCATGTGCTTCCCACTCTCATAATCTTCCTCAAATCTGTATGTTCCACGAGGCATGACACCATAATAGGAATCATCGAAAGATCTGGGAGAAAAGTCTTCATGCGGAGCTGTGTCTCTTGAGTAGGAAGTGCTTCTTCCAAAACATTCGGATTCAAGTTTCTCTTGCTTCTGTAACTCCTCCATCCACAGTGCTCTCGCAGCCAAAACCTGCAAACATTATCATGAAGACACGGTTAATGCTGGCTGAATGAGCTAGTGCTTAAAACAAAACGGAATGCAAACAGTTGAAGCAACTACTGCAAATGATATTTTATACAAAAGTCAACACATGAGCATTCGAAGGAGAGTACAAAAGTTGAACTATAACAGAGCAAACACCTCTTGGCGAGAAGTCTTTCATATTTTAAAAAATAAACTTCAATATTTCAAGAATGGAAAAATCCAATAATTAGTCAAACATAACATGGCCATGTTTCTTCTTCATGACCAAATTCTGTTGTTTGCCAATTACTCCCTCCGGTCCTTATTATAAGGCAACACTAACAATTCTCACAACCCAATAAAAACAGTTAAAGTCAATAAAGTTGTCATACAGTTTAAGTAACTTCTATTATTACCTTACCAATTGCATTAAACTCTAATATTATTTTAATTATTACTCTCACTCACTACCTTTATTAATTATGGGCATACATGGAAAAAAATAATAAATGCGCTTTGGAAATAAGTAAGTGCCTAATAAAAAGGACCAAATACAATTGTTAGTCGGTGTCTTATAATAAGGATCAGAGAGAATTCAAGTATGAGATAGGCATAAAAAAAGTTTCAAATTAAACGCAAAGGACTTGAGTATTTAGTAATCTTAAATCCACCTGAGAGGGATTGAAATTGCACTCAAATATAAGAAGTCTACTGAGATAAAAGGACCATATTAACATATCAAACAAGGGAGCCACCACAAGATTAAGGTAATGTATGCATTCAAAATTGCAAGAACAATATGAAAACCAGCGTGAAATCCCAGTTACTCACCTGAGATGTGGATAAAACCTCAGCATCTTGTTTATTAAGCCTTGAATGCAAAAGTACAAAATAGACTTTCCAAAAGTAACTTTCACTCATATGGCAAGGGCACAGCTCAATTCTGAGCGCAGCTAATCTATGATCAAGTCTTTCGATGGCCAAAGCATGCTCTTGTTGGGCATCGGACATGTCAAAATCTACGAGTAAGTAGATATGCAGAATTAATTGCGGGTAGACAGCCAAATTCATCACTAGAGAAACAATGACCACAAGAGTCGAATAAAAGGGGAGGTCTCAAGCTCACTACCGACAAGGACGCTGGGTGCGGGTCAACTCAACAATATCATAAACGACACGATCTTCATGGTTATGACTCCCGTACAACTCAAAAGCATATAGAGTTTGCATCGAAAGGAAATATAAGCATCATTCACAAATAAGTAAAAGCAAATCCCGCTTACCATCCGTGTCATCTTCTTCCTCGACAGGGTAGTCCAACCACGTCTCGGGATGCATCGCAATGTTACTCGCGAAGGCCAACACATCATCTGTAATTCCAACCATGCGATCAAAACCATGCTCCTCCATTGCGGTTTCTTCGTTATGCAGAGACTGGGATCCAAACGAAATCTTAATTGGATTCATATCCAAAGTTTCAGTGGCGTCCCGGTGGAAACTTGCTTCTTCGATATGCGAAAAAACTCTCCGAAACCGTCGGGCCTCTGATTCTTCGAGATTTTGAGAAACACAGCGATCGGAGGGATCTGATCGATTACGAGTGGATGCAGCGGGAAAAGATTGGGTGTGGCGATGAGAGGGAAAGGAAGGGTGGGAATCTAGCGGGGGAGGAGCTAAGAAGGATGCCATTCCCCAGAATTGACGGGTGAGAGTTTGCTTGAATACGTCAAGATCCTCTTGTACTCCTCGAGAAAGCACTTCATTTTCTAAGCCAAACTCGTTGTCTGGCGGTTGATGTTGTTGCAGGTGAGGGGTTTCGTGATTTTTAGGTGAGGTGGGAGGAGGGTCGTGGGGCTGATAGGGTACGAAGTCGCATTCATCATCGTCATTGCCGACGGCGTTATCGTGGCCGAGTCGGAGGGAGTTAGCGAGGGAGCGACCCAGCCATGACATTGCTATTTCGCTTTCGGGTCCCAAACAGGCGAAACACTTTACGGTAGACGAGATGAACCGATGATCACTAACAAGAATAAAATATATTTGTTTTTTCAGACCTCTAAGAAGAATACAAGATGGATCATACAAACGCGAACTAGTATCACTATTGGCGCCTCGTCATTACAACTTGCGGCCCCGATCCACGTTGGCGCCAATAATCATTTCATTCCAATTTGCTCAAGAAAAAAATATACTCCTAATTATAGGAGTATATTTTAGAGTTGATTTTGATCCTAATTATAATAACAAGTCTTAAATTTTGTCAAATTTTTCCTATAATACTCCTATTTATACTTATTATTAGGAGCATTTATGTATGTGTGTACACAGGGGCGGACCCACACTAGTGTGTGTGGGCAAGTGCACACAGTAAATTTTTGATAATATATATAGTTTGAAGGATCTTTTCACCAAAAAGCCCTTGTAGTCTAATGGTATGTTGTTTTGTAATGCACCCACAAACCCAGGTTCGATTCCTCCAGTGCGTCATTTTTTCCCTTTTTTTTTGCAATTGAAACTACACTCATACACGTTTCCCCAACACCGTCATTTTTTCCCTTTTTTATCGGTGCAATCATCTCGACAACAAATGGGCAATATAGCTCATGGAAGATTTTTATTCATCGAAGGTGACCACACTCATACACGTATTATAGATTACAACAACATACCCACTATTTCCATTTTTATATATTTTAAAATTATAAATTAAATACATTTATCATATATAATTTCACTTTTGATTATAAATAAATCCTAAAAGTATAGATATTACAAAGTCTTGTTAAACTATTTATTCCATATTTCTTAAGAATGTATTTGGTTTGGAAAATAAATATTTCATCATTTATCATAGAAGAAATTTAATTCATTATCGTACATTTCAAACTCACCTTGCATGATTTTAAAGAACTCTTGACACACTTACGTTGAACGTATATGTTTGATTAGATTAATGATGAAAATATAATGCAATATTTTTAAGGAATCCAAGAATTCAACGTTCTATATACAACTAATTATTTTTCTAAGTTGAAGTACTTTTTTTTTTTTTTGTCTATATTCTTTTGTTTTTTAATGCATTTAAAATTTTCAAGACTAAATCTTCCACTAATTACACATAAACATTAAAACACTCTCCCTCATATATATGTATATCTATGTTTATGTGCGTCAATATATATGTGTGTGTAGATAGATCTTGCTTGTTAAACTAATGAATGTATCTTATTCATCATTATCAAGTTTCATATACAGTGACTCTCTCTGCCTTATATAGGCTCAAGTCCATTCAACAATATACAACTAATACAAGACTACTAATTACTCATACTAACACTCCCCCTCAAGTTAGGGCTATATGTATCAATGACACCTAACTTGCTAGGCAAATTTTAAATCTGGTTCAACTTTTATGCAAGACAGAACATCATTGTTCCCTTCTATCCTCATGCTCTTGCATTGCTTCAACTTCTCTTTATCAGATACATGAATCTGTTGCAACTTTGCCATCAATCTCATCAACACATTGGTGGCGTCCATGCATAGGCTTCCTATCAAATGGTCTATACATTCTCCCAATCACATACATTGCCACCACATACCTTGCCACTGGTAGTTTTATCATTCATTAAAACAATAACAGGAGCTTGAACCAATGATGAGGCATTGTCAACAATAGCCTTTTGGAACTGGAAATCTTTACCAACAGTGTAGATGACTATGTAGATTATCTCTAAGATCCAAAATGAAATATGAAGCTCCCACATCTTGTAGTCTCTTCATTGCAGTGATTAAATCTTTCCTGGCCAAAGCAACAAAGATGAAACTTCAAATGAAGATTTCCCCTGAACCTCAAAACCATTGATAGCTACGATTTCATCCCCCTGTCTCAAACCAATAAAATGAGCAGGGCCATCTAGTATAATTCCCAACACCTTCATTCTGATAATTTCATTTTCATCTGGAACTTCCCTAAGGTTTATTCCATGACCAAAAACAAGCTGCCATTTCATACATCTAATGCCACAACGATTTCTTCAAGCATGTGTTACCTCCACCACTACTTGGTCATGTGGCACAGCTTCCAACAATACTTGGTCATGTTGCTTTTGCCCATTCCGAAAAACAAAGAAGATTAGCAGACTTTATAATAACAATATATATGCATCCCCATCATAAAATTTGCAAAGATGAACTCAAGCTACTATTTTATCTAGCCATACTCCATAGAGATTTATAATTGATCATTAGTGGTAAAGTATCGAACACAGCTAGCATTGAGGCTACACAACATTGCTCCGATTTTGTTAATAACCAACAAACCATGATAAATAAAACCAAATTGATAGCAATGAATTCCAAAAACGGTGAAGAAAAAACTGAATCTCTAGTTTTAAGTGCATAAAACTCAAAAATAAGTAATCATCTCTGCCCCTGCCTTGATAAAATCTAGAACTCACTGTTTGAAGTAATAACCCTTTTTGCACAAATAAGAAAGCACATGAGGGTACCGACAAGTCTAGCAGTCATTGAAACCAAAACCTGAACTCATGCTTCTTTTCCTGTTGTGGTTTGAGTACTCTCTGACACGCAACAAGGTTCAATTAAAGAGAAATGCTGATCATGTTCCTCCGTGATACCCTCCTTTCAATTAGCTCAATATCTTTGTCACTTACCTTTTGCAAATAGCCACTGCCTTGCTCTGTTCTAATTTTCTCCAGCAAGTGGCACTCCACATTCTTGACTTTGCACTCTTTCTCTTTACCATCTAAATCTACTTCCTCAACCGGTAGGATTCACCAATAACAATTGCGTTGAGATCTTCAGGCTAAACCCGTTGTGACCTCTAACCTTGATAGAATAATGTCACCGAGAATACAATACGAGACCTAGATGGAATAACGTCACCGAGACAGCGCCGGAAAACCAAGAACAGTACCGGTAACTTCTGAACCACCATCGCTTCAGGAATGCATATTCACAGCTAGATGCTCGAGAACAGAGAGGATCTTCTGGCGAAAACCCGCCAAGACCTTCTCCAACCACAGATCGAAGCACAAGAAAGAAAGAAACACAAACCTTCGGCGACCTTTCACAATGACGGAGCACCAGAAATAAACCGAACCTCCAGCCAGACGAAACCCTAGATTGTCACCGATCTTTCACTGTCGGAACACCAGAGGGTCACACCAGAAATTAAAACCAAATTCTCGATCAGTACAAGAATCACGAACCACCGTTGATTCTTGAAACACCGTGAGCCACCGTCGAATATCAGTTTAAGAATCGCAACACCAAATCTTTGATCTGTACGAGAATCACAAACCACCGTTGATTCTTGAACCACCGCAGGCCACCGTCGATTCTTAACCAAGAAACACGAACCATCGCGAGCCACCGTGTGTCGCAACCAAGAAACCACTGCGTAAGCCACCGTCAATTCTCAACCAAGAAACCATGAACAGAAATCACCGCAGGCCACTGTGTTTCGCAACCAAGAAACCATCGGACCACCGCTGCATATCGTACGAAACAGGATTGTGTTCTCTTTGTTCTCTGCGCAACCCTAAGCGTGAATGAAATCTCTTTGTTCTCTGCGCAGCCCAATCGAGAGTTGAAGATGAAACCGGGTCGGAAAACTTGACCCAACTTTATTGAACCAAGAACCTGGCTTTGATACCATGTTAAACTAATAAATGTATCTTATTCATCATTATCAAGTCTCATATACAGTGACTCTCTCTGCCTTATATAGGCTCAAGTCCATTCAACAATATACATCTAATACAAGAATACAAGACTACTCCACTAATACAAGACTACTAATTACTCATACTAACAGATCTATATGTATACACATATATCTTTATATAGTAAGACCATTATTTCAATTAGAAAGTGTGTGGAAAGGAAAATTGGTCGAAAAGATATGTGGTGGGGTTGTAATTCACTTTTACTTATGTCATTTTAAATTTATATAAGGGCATTTTAGGAAAATGAGTAAAATTAATTAATTTAACTCTTCTCCTTAATCCTCCCAAAATAGGTTAAATAGTTTCTATAATTAGGACCGGAGGGAGTATAATTGTAGTTGTCTTTTAAATGAAAATATTTGTATTTAACTTGATAACTAGTATTTTATCAGACTCTGGACTTTAATTGAAAATAACTATCTCAAAGTGTTTTTCATCCATGATAATACACTCCTCTATCCTATAAGTTGGAAAGATTTTTTTTTTCTATCTCTAAATCATGTCATTGAATTTTTAATACTATCTATGGTCTTGATTATAGGATATATTTAACTGATTTTGGAAGAATTAAAGATAGGAGTTAGATTAGTTAATTTTAGAGTAAATACATTTTCTGGTCCCTGACAAAAAACACGGACCCTATTTTGGTCACTGACAAAAAAACCGACCCTTATTCATCCTTTTTATGGGACTAAAAAGGACATTTTGGAAATTTGTGAGGGATCAAAATGATCATCAATCACCCTTATTCGTCTTTTTTATGGACTAAGAATGACATTTTTTTTCAAAGACCAAAATGGGGTCAGTGTTTTTTTTAGGGACCAAAAAGGGTATTTACTCTTAATTTTACTCATTTTCCTAAAATATAAACCAAATGTCTTGGATTCATTGACATGGCTGTTAAATATACTGGGAGTGAGTTATTAGGTTTCTCTTCCTCTATGCAACACAGACAAAATGGTAGAAATATTACCCTTCAAACTTCCAATTGAAAAGAAATTACCCTTCTAGTGTTGAATTCACGTGAATCTATACTAACTCTAATCTAATAATGAAGATTTTTTTTTTACCTTAATTATTAATTAGTAGGGTGATATGAGAAAAATTGCTTTAAATTATTATTTTATTAAAAAAACATTAGAATTAAGGTGTATGTGACATTAATGGGTTGCAAGCATTATTTTTTTTATAAAATATATAGGTGCATTATTAAATTATTATTAAATTTAATTATTATTGAGAAAGTATCGATATGAGTATTTTAAGAAAAATTGACAAAAATTAAAATGTTATCATATAATTAGGTCCAAAACCAATTTCTAAATATTATCCTATAATTAAAACTTGAGGGATTATTAATATATTATTTTAGAATAAAACTTACATCAAAGTGTCTTATACCACTTCTGCTGGTTCCCCCAATTATACGAGAATGATACCTAGACATTTTTTACATATCATTCATCTTCGTTGTTTTGCTCGAATTCATCATCTTCGTTCACGATACACACAGGACAAATAAATGTCTGGTCGGTGGTGCATCAAAGAAATGCGTAGCTTCCAGAAAATAAACCCATAAAATATACCCACGATATACGCGCAGGACAAACCCCATCACTTCTTCACTAAAATTAAACCATTCTTCTGCTCAGAATCCTCCATTAACAGTTGTGTTGAAAACGCAGAGTATTACAATGCGAGAAGGAAACCACACCATTTTAGCGGCAGCAGGTGTTCGACCTCAAGCGTACGTAGTTTCTTCACAATTGCAGATCGAGACGCTAAATTAAGAAGAGGAATAAGAAGGAGGATTAAGAGTGTGATCGGTGATGAGTGTTTGGTGTGTGAGAATGGTTGGAGAGTGAGGGGACTCGTGGAAAAGGATGAGGAGATCAGAAATGCTGCGAATGTTCAGGCTGAAGCTTTTTCATATCCATATCTCGCTCTTCAATCCTCTGTCTTCACTCTTCCAGTTCTTTCAGGTTCTCGTCGGCTGCAAATCAGCTCTTCACGATGGCTATCGTATCCGCTCCTTCTTGGCAGCAATTGAATCCCCTCTTTCACGATCACCTGCTTGGCGGCAAATGCCAAATAGGGTTCAACCAGTCATTTCTCGTCCTGTGTGTTTATCGTGAACAGAGATAGGGAGAGTGTAATGACGTTATTTGATGATGTGTAGAAAATGTCCAGGTGTCATACTTCTGTGGGGAAACCGGACGAACGAAGTATGGCACTTGATCCGTTGATTTATTGTTGTATTAAGGGATAAATACAATTTTTTATTACGGAAATTTTGGTTTTGGAACACTTAACACTCAAAAGGCTTTTTGGTATTATTTTTATCTGGAAGTTTTTAAACATAACAATCTTACTCATCGGTTGATCTTGATTGTTAGATTGATAATTTTTATATCATTTTTACCTTAGAAGTTTATAAAAATTTACGCATAAAAAAACTTTCAGGACATATTTGCTCCTTTTTGTAAACTTCCGGGCAAAAATGATATCAAAAAAACTTCTGCGTGCTAAATGCCCCTTAGTCAATACTTTCGTAATAAAAATGGTATTTAATTCTTGTATTAAATGTTGTTTTCTTGTAAAATGTATATACTAAATAAAAATAAAGTTAAAATTTGCTAAATTTTAAAGCCTCATTTATAGAAAGGGAAGAATATAAGTTCACATCATGATAAGCGCAGTTATTATGAAAGGCAAAAATCATTTCTACTATAAATCTCGAAAAGGAAAACTCCTAATCAAATTAAATACTATTAAAAACAAAAATGAAATTTTAATTTTTTCTTGATTTTTAGTAAAACGGATTGGAAGTGACTTTGACTTTTTAATATAATAAAAATAATATGTCTTTTATTTACCAATCATCTCTTAATTTAATTTATAAAAGGAAAAAAGACATGAAAAAAACTATGAAATTGTAAAAGAAATTATATTTTTAGGTCCATAATTTGGAATTAAAATTGGTCAAGTTATGTAAGTGTAGTAGTGCTGGTAAATTGGTCAAGTTATGTAAGTGTCGTAGGCTCGTAGCCATTCAACCCCATATGTTGCAACCAGGGAGAGTTCTAGAGGCCAGCATATGAGTGGGACAAAAATAAAAATTATCCTTGACCCACTACATCCGTCCCAGTCCCAGATGTGAGTGGGCCTGTTATTCTATCACAACCCATATCTCTTTCTGGCGCAATTTAAAAAAAAGGTAAAGGTGTAATTTAACCAACAAACTTTTACTTTAGGAGGCACAAATTAATTTTAAGTTGACCAAAAATACCAACAAAATTTTAAAAATGTGCAGTCAGCACAAAAAACTTTTACTCCAAAAGCGCTAAGCACAAAAAAGTTTTACTTCACAAAAAAGTTTTACTCTATTTTTTGTGCTGACTACACATTTTTTAAAAAAAGAGAGCCTTCTATCATGACCATGACAGAAAGGTTTGCCAACTTGTTTGTGGATGTTTAGATCAGCGGATTAGTGGTAGAAATTATTTTTTCAACATGATTTACGGGACATAAGTTTATAAGAAGAGTTTTATTTTGACTTACGTGAATATATTTTTCCAACACCAACTTAAACAGACCCAAAGTCTTGAACGTGCTTGATTAGCTTTTAGGAAATAATGGTAGTAGCTTTTACGATTTAGGGCCCGTTTGGATGAGCTTTTAAAAAAAGGGCTTTTTTGTTCATTGCTTTTTTAAAAAGTACTTTAATTAGAAATTAAGCTATTTTATATTTGGATGCACAATTTTAAAAGCACTTTTAAATAAAAATCCTATTTGGATGTTAAAATAGAGAATCACTTTTTTATTAGTAAAATTACTGAAATGGACATATAAAAATATTTTTTTTTACATTCGTTTGGATAAGAAAGCACTTAAGTTAAAATTTTAGGAATATTATATTCAATAATTGAATTTAAAATTATAATATAATTGAATATAGAATAATAAAATTAAAATTGTTGAATCTAATTTAGATAGCACAAATCAATTTCTATTTTGATATTCATATTGTTATTCGTTGAGATGATAAATTAATTTTTTTTTTAATAAAAATTAATATAAGAAACTTCCTAAATGATACAGAAGCACGCACGTACTGTCTATTTTGGGGATAGCTAGATCTTTGGAAATATGCTGTAGAGAAATTTCTATTAATCATAATAGATTTATTATTTAAATATTCTATGAAATCAGGAATATAAAGTGTAAGAAAACTCGACCAAAAAAAAAGTGTAAGAAAACATGGCGCGAGACGTGATGGAAGGATCGGGAGTGTACGGCGCGAATTGTCCAGGGTATTTGTGGTCATTTTGTCCACAAATCAAAATAGCCGGTCAAATATTTCACACTCTCTCTCATCTACCGCATCAACTTTTTTTTTAAGCTTTAAATTGGAGCTTCAAAAAAAAGGAGAAGTTTGGGCTTTTTTGTGACTTTTGCTTTTTTTTTAAGCCCCCATCCAAACACATAAAATAACAAAAAAGTACTTTTTTTAAAAAAAAAAGGACTTTTTTTTATAAAAAAAGCCCATCCAAATGCAGCCTTAGAAGGTAAACATATTATGAGAGTTTTGTCTCAAATTATGGAAAAGAGCTTTTGAAACCACAATTTCAGAGTTATATTAGTGTTTGGATTAGTTTTTGAAGAATAAATTTTACGATTTATAAGATAAATATATGAGAAGAGTTTTATCTTGACTCCATGGTTTTCATTTAGCCAAACATGTCTAAATCAATTAAAGCCAAATGTGCATAAACCAATAGGACAAACAAGCGTGGCTGCAAGTGTGGCGTGAAAAGTATTAGGGCCGCAAAAAAATCAGGAAAGATGAGTCTTTTCACAGTCCTCTCTCTGAAACCCAGCCACCACCATTAGGGTTTATTAGACCACCAGACAGATGCTCTGAGCCACCACAAAAGCTCAGGGAACATGCGTTAATCATATTACTTCTCTGCACTAACCAAATTAAAAACTGCCATTCTCAAAATTCAAGGCGCACGTGTTCGTCTCCAAAGGCACTAGGAAAACCTAAATATGATCAAGTTTCAAGCATCATTAGCTTTTTGTCTCTCTCTCTCTCTCTCGGGTTTCCCCAGACTTGAATGAAACTCAGACGAGATTGGATGGGTCATGTCATGGTTAAGGAAAGGCCGTTTAAGGACGCTCCACACACTGAAGAAGCAAAAGTCCTGAAATTTGCAACCGCCGATGACTTTACTTCCAAGTTAAGCAACATGCACAGCTCTGAAATTTCAAGAATATTTAATGCAGAAGAGAAGCCAGGAGGGATATCCTGACATTTTTTTCTCTAGAAGATAGCATCCGCTTCATAGATTTTAGAAAGTTGTCTTTCCCTTCACTTCAGGACAATTTTTCCTAGTTTTTTTTTTTTTACAACTAGGAGACTCAATACTCCAAACATGAACAAAAAAAATGCAATTACTATATTTTTGTTTACTATATTCTGGCTTGGTTTTTGTTCCTCGACTAAAAAAATTTGGGCTCAATTGAATGATTTTTGATATTGGAAGTGAGTATGTAAAAAAGGTTTTGTTAAGTCAACCTCTTTATAAAGTGTGATTCTAAATTAGCACTTAATTTAATTTTAGGTTAAATTGCCAAATTGTTTTGGAAGTTTTCATGGGGAGCAATATTGTCTCTTAAGATTTTTTTAGGTTTAATGTTGTCTCGTAAGTTTCAAAATATAACAATGTTATTATATATTGTTAGTAAAAAACTAACATCAAAAAATTGATGTTGACCGTTACCTTTTTAACGATAAGGGGCAACATTGCCCATTTTAATATTCCATCTGGTTCTTATTATAAGACACCAACTAACAATTCTTACAAACCAATAAAAACAGTTAAAGTCAATAAAGTTAGTCTACAATTTAAGTAACTTCCAATATTACCCATTCTAATTGCACAAAATTCTAATATCATATCAATTATTACTTTCACCTACTACCATTATTTATTAGGGGTATACATGGAAAAGAATAATTAATGTTCCTTAGAAACAAACAAGTGTCTTATAAAAAGAACCAAATAAACTTATTAGTTGGTGCTTTATAATAAATAAATAAATAAAGAATATTTTATGACCAACCTTGCACCCAAACAATCTTCCGGAACAATATTACTGCCAAGCTAAAAACTTTAAGAGTAAATTTTTGTGAGCCCCGTGTTAAAATAGGAGTCAGTAAATGGCCCAAGGAAAAATAAGAGAAACAAAAACAGAAAGAAATACATGTTGAAAAACCCCTAAGAGAAACAAAAACAGAAAGAAATACATGTTGAAAAGGGCGGGGAGGGAGAGAAGTGGCTTAAAATTTTAATTTTGAGAATGTTGAGCAGCCCGCCCCCCTGGCACAGCAAATAAGGACAAGAGTGCCTTCAACTTTTTTTTATTTGAAAAATGAGCACAGCTGTTCATTTTGTTTTTGAGATTGAAACTCATTGTTAATTTGTGATTCCCTTCTCGTCTGTTCAAACTTCAAATCACTACAATCTATTTTCAAATGTGCAATCTTGACCATACTTTTAATGCTCGCCTGTTTCAGATTCTTTCCCGGTCTCACCCGTTAGCTTTTCCATCCAATCATTCAATATTTCATTTTTAATATACACTCACTCATGAGTCATTACTCTACATCTGCTTCCTCTTCTTTCTTATTCCTTTCATTAAAGGCAAATACGTCACTATCACCATTCATCTAGTCTTAACTTCCCCCATTGATTACTCTGTCATGCCCCACTCATCCAGGTTTCCCCAGAACATACACTATCTTCAACCAAAACATAATTAGTCAATCAGTCTACCAACTCATGACATTGTCAAAACCAGCTCTTTCAAATTTCAATCACACAAACTTGACTGCTGAAACGACATACCCCAGTCAAGCTTGGATCTTATCAAGGAAAAGGAAAAATCACCCGAAGCAAAACTTCACTAACAAATATAAAATATTACTTCATAATGGATTAAGGGGAAGAAAGAAGAACAACTCCACATTTTTTTACTGTGCTATTATCACAGTTCAACTTCCAACTGAACTGTTTTCGAAAGCACAACGTTATCTCGTGAAATGACCAATTAATCGGCCAAATTGTTGAGCAGTTCATGTAAACCAATAGAGGTGATTCAACTAGTAATATACCGCAGATTAACAATGACTAGTAAAGGGAAGAGGAAAAGCAAATTTGAAACTTGATAAGAAAGTTATGTAATTTGGTATGCACAAATCTTGGGCAGCAGAGAAAACGGTTGAGCTAAAATATGACAGGAAAGGAATATATGAACAAGATGCTCTCATTTTTCATCGTATTGTTCTGGTGAGCATACATTTAGAAATCAAAAGACTAGTGGAGTAATTAAGACTGCACATTTTTAAGAACTCAGTAGACATCTGCTTCAACACTGGGTTGCAACCACTCTGAATCACAAGCAGCAACTTGGGAGCCAAACCAGCCTCCACCGCCTGTGAAGCACATTCTTCAGGGGCAAGCTTGTAGATAGCCCACAATATTGACAACGCAAATTGAGTGCTACTCTCTGATACTCTCATCATTAACTTCACCACATTTGGTATAATGTTTGGGCTCTCTTTCAATGCCAGTCTTCCCTCTGGAATAGTTGACAATACCTCTAGAATGGACAGAGCTATCTCTAGGCAATCGTGGTTTAAACTTGGGAGAAGCTCAATCAACTGAGCAACTGCTCCTAGGCTTACCATGGAGCTTCTCACTGATTCATGGGAACAGATTGTCTTCAGTAACATGAGTCCTGTTAAGACCCCACTTGGGTGTTTCTTATCCCTCACTAGCCTCAATAATCCGACCAAAAGACTCAAGCTTGACAAAATTTCCGTCTCCGATTCATTCACTTCCATCAACAATACTTCAATCAATTTGGCACAGTTCATCTTGGTCTCAATCGTTCCTTCGTTCATAACATCGACCAACAAAGATATCTTCGCCGGAAGCATCAGATTTCTCTTCGACTCTGAATTCAAATCCAAGTTCACTAGAATCCCAATTGCTTCTGACCCAACTGCGTGGGAAGTGAAAGGACCCAGTAAAGAAGAAATTAAAGCAAGCCCTCCATTTTCTACAACTGTCTTCCTTGTGGACGCATGGGTTGTAACGATCTGCCTGAGATCTCGAAGGGCTTGAACTCTGGCTTGACCCTTCACCTTCTTGAGTGTCTCTAAGAGCTGCAGGGCTCTTCCCTGCACATCCTGGAACTGCTTATTCAATGAGAGGTACTTCTGCAAGAACCAACTATGGATTAATTGACCGAGAGTCCTGTTCAGTGTCACTGAATCGTCCCAAAGCTCCTGCATCGTTGTGGGGCAAGTATTATGACCCAGAGCGAACCATTTGAGGATGTTGGATCTGTCATAGGTCTGACCCGTGCAAATAGTCACAGGCTCTCGCATGGGCTCTAATGAGATTGGACAGACGAACACAGAGGGCACTTCAACTGACTCCAGCACTTCAATCAACACCTTCAGATCTATTTTGTCACCGTCGCTGCAACCATTACCGGGTAGAGCAGCTTTGCCGTCCAAAACGCCGCCTTTCACGGCAGTTTCTAGATCGAGCACCACGGCGCCACCACCGGAAGACGGCCGATGCAAAGTCATTTCTATTGGAGTCGTGGTAGAGACTGAGATAAGACTTGTAAGTGCAACAGGGTGGAGAATAAAATAGGAGGTGAAGAAGGCCCCTTTAATGCGGAGGAAACGAAGCGTGTGAGAAGGAAATAAGAAAAAGGTGGACAGAGAGGAAAGTCGGGGTTCAACTCTTTAAGCAACAGTGCAAAGCCCGTCAAAGAGACAACTTTTTCCCCACACTTGGTCTTTTCTCCTCTTTAGTTGAGCCCTTTCAATGGTCAAAAAAGTATTTTACCCGCTTCTTTCAACATCGTCATCATCGTTATGATGGACTCATAATTTTCTCCCCGGATGCCCTCCTCGTCTTATTATATTACTCCTTCTTGTTTTTAATTAACAATTATAATTATATTTGATCTTTTTTATAAGTTATACTTACTTATTTCTAAAATGTATTAATTATTTTTTTATGTATACCCATAAGGATAGTGGGTTACAGTGATAATTAATACTACCTCCTATCCTAATTATAGGAACACTTTTGTAGTACAATTTACACTACAAAAATGTTGTTATAATTAGAATCGGAGGGAATATAATATTAGAGTTTAATACAATTAGATGAGTTAATATTGAAAGTTACTTAAATAGTAGGGCAACTTTATTGACTTTAACTGTTTTTATTGGTTTGTGAGCAGGGACGGAGCTTCTTCATGACATAGGGGGGCCATGGCCACCCAAAAAAAAAATTAGAATTTTTCTTAAATTTTTTCAATATAATGTAAAATTTAATTTTGGTCCCCCCATTCCCCCCTCTTTTTATATCTTTGGAGCTTATAATTCAAGTTGTGTTCTATGTGGGGTCTTATATGATTTATGTTAATCTTGTTATTTTTTTCTATATTTCATTCTAATTACCTAAAATTTTTACCTTATCAGTAAAATTTACTTTTGTGGTGTATTCTTTAGTATGCTTTTATCCATTTTATACTACACATGTGGATGAATTTTATTAATTTTTCATTATAACCTCAGCCTCTTACCTTCCAATGTTGTGGTGTTCAATTACATGAAGTCTATGGTTGAACCAAAGACTCACAATCACATAAATTAAAACCTCTTGCCTTTCAATGTTTGTGGTTTATTTTTTTATGTTATTTTCTTTTATTGTTTATATTCTTTTATTTTTTAATGTATATAAAACTTTCCTTTAAAAAAAAAAAAATTCGGGGGCGCTGCCCCCGGATCCCCCACCACTATTTGGCCCCCCCAAATTTTTGTCCCAAGCTCCGCCCCTGTTTGTGAGAATGGTTAGTTGGTGTCTTATAATAAAGACCAAAACGAGTCCTCTCGTTCTTATTATAAGGCATCAACTAGCAATTGTATTTGATCTTTTTTATAAGGAATTTGTTTTTTTCCAAAGCGCATTAATTATTTTTTCCATGTATCATGTATATCATAATTAGTAATGGTACTGCGTGAGAGTAATAATTAATATAATATTAGAGTTTATGACAATTAGTAGGGGTAATATTGAAAGTTATTTAAATTGTAAGACAATTTGATTAACTTTAACTGTTTTTATTGAATTGTGAGAATTGTTAGTTGGTGTCTTATAATAAAGATCAGAGGAAGCAACTCTTATTATTAATAGATTGAATTTTTTGTTGAGAGATTAAAAATAAGTGAGTTAATCATAATATATGTAACGTATCATCTGATTATAAATAAATTTACAGATCAAACAAATTAATTTAATATAAATATTTTAAAATAATTTATTTAACTTCCTTAACCTCCCTAAAATGTCTTAGCCATTGGACTTGGAATTTAAAACTATAAAAAAAAGCTTGCTTTTTGAAAATAAATATAGAAAAATTGGCTCTGGTAGTATTATTCTAATCGGAGGGGCTGGGTTCACCAGCTCATGGGAGAGCGTCTCATCTTCAAGAGGCAACCGTGTCCCCACACGTGCAGTCATAATTTTTGGCAGTGACCCCTACTGTGTTGCGGTGTTTGTGATTTTCTTTACTATATATTCTCTTATGTCCCTGATACATTCGCTTATGTCAAATATAAATATTTTTAATTAATTTACAAAATTTTAAAGTAATCAAATTAATTATCTATAATTAATATGTTAAGAATTGGTGAACTCTCGTTATTTTTTACGGAAAAATAGAAAAACATACCTCAGTAAATATGGCCATAATGAAAGGATAATTAATATTTTAAAAAAAAAAAAATTTGTCAGAATAAAATAAAAGTGAATTGGGTTTTAAAAGTAGGAAATTTTATTTGGGGAGGGGACCGGGTATCGTCTTTTTTTTTTTGTTTTTTTGGGCACAGAGGTATAGTTGATTGAGTATAAAGAAATATTTGTCCAAAAAAAAAAAAAGTATAAAGAAATCGCAAAAGCTTGAGATAAAATCCTACAAAAAGAACTTTAAAAATAAGAAAGAACAAAATGGTGTTTTAAGTATTCATACTATTAGAGAGATGTTAGTATCTGATTTATCATTTTTTAAATTTAAACGAAATAATAAAAGTGCCCTTATATATATTTCTTTTTTTTAAATTACCCCGCCCTTGCAAGAAGCCCTCGACCCCATTGCATCCGTTGCAGAGGTGAAACAAACAAAGCCCCACCGAAAGTCAATTCTCTAGCGTCCTCTAGCATGGAAGAAGAAGAATAGTGCCTCAAAGCACAAACTTCAAAAACAAGGTGGAAATAAAAGATTTGATAAAGGAAGAGGAAGACGATGAACTTGGGTTATCAGATTCGGTGCTAACGATTTCTTTGAAGGTTGGATGAACTTACAAGGTTGTATCCTCCATCAGCAGCGGCGCTAGTTACAGAAGACTGCTTTGTCGATCCCTTCTTTATTAGAATCAATACCCGCTCTACATATTGTTGCTCAGAATGTCTAAACTGGAACCAAGCCAAGTCAAAGTGAACATGCATGATATAGAAACTGTCAGTAGCTTAACGGGTAAGAACTTTTACATGGCTCCTCTTTAATGAACACTTACTCACAAATGTCGAGAGACATTGGAGAGGTATGACATGAGATCAACAATGTTCTCATTGTCTAAAGGACATAGAAAATATATATTTGTGATGTTTTCAAGGATTGCCCGCTTGCAATTCAGTTTGGAAAAAGATCCTCCTTTCTGACAAGTGCATGGATTTTTTTAGAAGTAATATCATTTCTTGGTTGCTTGAAATTTTGAGGAGTTCAACAGCTAAAGAGTTTAGAAAAATAGAACTATACATCACTTGTTGAAAATTTTGGAAAACTTGAAATTAAATAATATTTGCTCACGTATCATACACTTCAGATAGTATAATATCATCAATTAGAGTTACAAATCGTACTCTTAAATTTTTTTCACAACTTAGAGTCTCATGGATTTCTGATTTGTAAATCATCTTTCTTTATTAGGGTTTCCCAATTCAAGTAAGGCTTTGACAAATATTTTCACAAATTCTAATTTACAAATCAATATTTGCTACAATAGTAAGCTATTGATTCTCACTTCTTATAAGGGTTTCACAAGCTTAGATAAGATTTTGACAAAGTCTAAGAATTTTTTCAAATTCCAATTCAAAAATCACTAGTTACTACAATGGCAAGATATTGATTGCTACTTCTTAAATGGTGGTTTCCCAAGTTCGTATAAGGTTTTGAAATGTTCGTTTAACATTTTCATAAATTCAAATTCAAAAATCACCACTTGCTACATTGGCAAGGTGTTGATTCTCACTAATAAGGGTTTCACATATTCAAATAAAGTTTTGACAATTTATAATAAGATTTTCATAAATTCTAATTCAACATTCACCACTTACTACAATGACAATGTATTGATTCCCACTTTTTATGAGAGTTTTACATGTTCGAATAAGGTTTTGACAACTTTTGTTAAGGAACTCTCTACATTTAATCAACTTGTAACATATTATGTTTACCAAGAAACAAATCCACAATTTCATGTCATTCACAAGTTTTGTTAAAACATTATCCAATTTTCATTAAGTTTTATCAACTTTTATTTATTAAGTAACAAATCCATAACAACATTGAATCACATGGAAGGATCTCTAAATAGCAATATTGATCCAATATAATCAAAGTATATGGTAAACCCCTCATCCTGACAAGTCACAACCCACAGTCTCACACCTACGTACACATTATCAAATGTTATGTTTTCATTTGAATCAATGTGAAACTCTAACAGAACACAACTTTATGGTGGAAAAAAGGAAACACAATTTGCTTCGATCAAGAAGCATAATGAAATTGCATAAAACAACCCATCATTCACAACAAACAAATCAAAATCCAGTAACTCAAGACCAAAAAAACCTCTAAATGATTTTTTTCTCAAAAACAAAAATGTTTAGATTCGCCTAGTTGCCTGCTCGTCCACAAACATGAATTGAATTTTTCTTTGCGTTTAAGCCAAAAATGACCTGGGTTATGGTGTTGCTACTGAAGTTTGAGGCGAAAGAGGAAGAAGGAGATGACTACTCAAGTGATAGATATCAAGGGTGACTAAGCTAAGCTAGAGATCAAGCGAAAGCGACTAACAAATGATTGAGTGGCGACTAGACAATGAGTATGAGCGTCGATGTTGTAGCTTGTGGTGGTAGTCGGATTTGAGTTCGTCCATGGAAGTGATTAATAGAAAACATGGGGGAAAATGAACAATATTGATGGAGTGAAAGGGGGATGGATGGTGCAAAGGGGTGGTGGGATGGTCATGGAGGAGAGGTAGATTAAACCAAAGGGGAGAGATGAAGAAGTTGAGAGAAAGAAAATAGTGAAGTATTGAAGGGTATTTCTGTCATTTGATGTTGGATTTTAAAATTCCAATTTAAGCACTCATATATAGTTTAATGATATTATAAATATTCAAAACATCTCTCTATGTATTAGTATTTTCAAAGTTCTTTTAGTGGCATCTTCCGAAAGTTTGATTCTTAAGGGATAAGGTGTGGTTATTGTGGGCTTTGGGTGGGACAATCTTGAAGTTGAAGATGTAACATGGGACAGACGGTCAAAAAGGGAAACAGATGCCCCCGAATTTTAAATAATTAAATACAGCACCTTTGTTAGGGGATCATCGATGACCACACCTAACGTCGTCGTTCCATATAACGCTACTGTTTTCTTGGTCCTGAGTCCTGACTCCCAAGGTCTCCTTCATTTGTAGTTCTCTCTCATTTCCCTTTTTAGAAACAAAATTTCATGGAAAACGCAGCTATGAGTAATTTGAATAAATCAAGTTGTAGCAAGAGAACCTCTTCCCTTTAAAACATGATGTTAATATCGAAGAACAAAGTGGAAACATACGTGTATTATTGAATAATGCTTGCATATATGCAAGTCAACCAGCATCCATGATTTTTTTTCCAGTCTTCATAGAAGAATGAATGCTACTACCGAAAAATATTTGTACAGTAGAGAAAATATCGTACACGTGAAACTGACACATATACAGTAAAAGAATCATACATATCAAGAAAGAAGATTGCACAAACAGAGGCCAAAGTTCCAGTTGTGTTTGTGTGGGGTTTGGGTTGGTACAGCGGGGTAATGAGAAGCAAACATGATGTCCAGAGTGAGGAATTGAGGGGAAATTATTATTAAGATAAGCAATGAATAGTTTGTTTTGGCGAATAAAATAGTAAAAGTAGAAAAGGGTTGGGCACAAAATTAGAGGATGAAAAGTGATATGAATCCAGACGTTCAAATTATAAAGTGGGAAAAAAAGGACCGTGAGTCCACGAGGGCTTGCTCCTTCCTTCTGTTAGAGGAGGGAAAAGGCATCTACCTTCTGATGGAGAGTACTGCTAATCAATCTCTGACTCATCAAATTTTCCAATTGGATAGGTACGAAGAAACGACTTGGATTCCTCCCCCTCCTAATACGGTTCGCGTAGATGTGGATGGATCTGTGTGTCAACAATATCAAGCTGCGTGCGGAGGTGTGATCCGAAACTCTCAGGGGCAGTGGCTGATGGGTTTCTGCAAATTCCTTGGGACCGGTTCAGTCATTGAAGCGGAATTACATGCTATTCGGACTGGGTTATCTACAGGACGACGAATGGGCCTTCACAGCATTATCTTGTATTCTGACTCTCTTGATGCCATTAATATCATCATGAGAGACTGCTATGCTGACCATCCGCTTAGGGACCTCATTGGGGATATACGCGACCTTCTTTTCCAGAATTGGCATGTGGAGATTCGTCATGCTCCAAGAGAGAGCATTCGTTGTGCCGACTATTTGGCCAAGCAAGGCCAAGATGCAACTAATGTCGCAGACGTTGTTCTTATCCCTGAAATCCCAGCTGGATGTATCCATATGGTTTTGAGAGATCAATTGGCTTGTAATTGCTAATTTCTTTGTTTTGTTTTTAGGACTAGACTTTCATGATCTAGCTCCTGTCCTCTTGTATCAAGCCTCGGCTTGCCTTTCTTAATCAAAAAAAAAAAAAAAAAGAGGAGGGAAAAGGCTAACTCATCAGTCAAATCCCAAAACTAACCCCATCCTGTTAAACTGGGTTGTCTTTACACCCAAAAAATAAATTTATTTTTTAAAAAATAAAAGTTAAAAAATCAATTAGGATGCTTGAATTAAATTTGGATGGTTCAGATTTGAGGGTTGATTCCAAACTCATTTATGTAGTGGGCATGTGTGATAGAGGAGAATGAAGTGCTTGTTTGGGAAGAAAAATGTGCTTCTTTTTTTAAGTACTTACATTGTAAAAGCACTAAAACAAACAGGCAAGAATGGTCATTGAGGACAAAAAGGGCCGAATGGTAAGTGGGGATGAATCCGTAAGTAAACATGAACGGAGGTCAGACTGAGCCTAGGACTTGGGGGAAAAGCATGAGTGGATCAAATTCTTGAGCCCAAGTCCAAAGGACAATTATAAAAGACAGAATGGCTGACATTATAAGTTTATAACTGTTCCTCAATCTCTATATTTATTACCAACTGGTTGGCATAAGCGGTAAGCAGTTTGTGTCACTTAAATAAGGTCTTAAGTTCGAACCTTTTGAATGCAGAAAAGTACCGTTGGGAGACTTTCCCACCATAATCAGGTGCGCGATGTGGGTTGGATCCGAATTAATCAGAGCGAAGCTCAGGATACAGGATGAGCAAAAACAAAAGAAATCTCTATATTCATTAGGGGTAGCTGGTCCACCTAGTTGCTGCTTATTGTAACTATTTCTTGCATCAATGTGTGTGGGCTACCTCTACTCCCCCTAAAAACGCCATGCCAAAATATATCTTACTAGTACAACATAATTATATTTCACAATTATAAATTAAAAACACTTGCTATGTGACTTTCTCCCCAGGTACTAGTACATCGTTCTGTGAGAGCCTGGTTTGTGGGCATCAATCACCAAATATATCCTGCCCTTGCTTCTTTTCTGTTAGGACTTGGGAGTCGGATATTACACCGTCTCCTTTGTTTTCTCTTTCTTTTCGTCTTTTGAAATCTACTATTACTCCTTCCCGTTTCTTGGGACTTGGGAGTGGGACTAACTCGTTGGGTTTATCATGAATTGATGTTTTTTTCTTAACTTTCCACCTCTTTAATGTGATTTAATTTTTTTCAACTTTGAGCCCCAATTGATTACAAATATTAAATTGGAATAAAATAAGGGTTAAGGGTCATTTTTACTCTAAAATTTTCCATTGAAGCGAACTAGGTTGCCGAAAGTTTTTTTGAAACAATATTATCTTAAGAATTAATAAAACGTAACAATTTCGCATTGACATCAAAAAGGGTTAAGTTTGACTTTTGTTTTTGAGTGCCGCATAATAGCATCAAGTAAAAGTTCCTTATAAAAAATAACAGTCAAACTTAATATTTTCTAACATCAAGATGAAATTGTTATGTTTTGTCAACTTCCAGAGTAATTTAGTTCTTATAAAAATTTCTGGGTACTCAGTGTTTATCAGTAAAAACTTTTGAGACAAAAATGACCCTTTTTCAAAAGTAATCAACCAAGCAATTGGAGCCTTATTGTTTAGACAAAAAAAAAAAAACATTTAGTTGGTTACCTTATATCAAGATTAGAGGCAGTTAAAAAAAAACATAAGAGGGAGTATTGGCTTAAATTTGAACATGCTCCTCGGAGTTGGGTGGAGTAACTCACCAAAATAAGGCAGGAGCATCCATAATCATTTTTCTATATATTTTTGGCCATAACATAATCATTTTTCAATGTGATCAATGCATTGGGCCGGTTTGACCCACCATAAGGTTTGTTCATGTATGTCTAGCTATCTTTTTCGGCCCAATCTATAGCTAAAACATAAAGCGCCTGGCTTGATGAGGTGTAGATACTGGGGCCCGTTTGATCCGGTGATTTTTTTTTTTTTTTAGGGTGAAAAATTGGAATTGGATCTCAATTCTACGAGGTGGTTTATTTGGTATGATGGAGTTGGGTCTCAATTCCAATTCAATGTGGAAGCCGAATAAGTCAATCCCTCCAAAATAGCTTTCATCCTATACTACTCTGAGTCCTATTTATAAGTCTATTTTGACCAAAACACACATACTAATGAGAGGTAGTTAACTTAATGATTACCACTCTAGTCCTATTTATACTTCCCTTTTGACCAAAACACACATACCAAGGAGAGTTAGTTAGCTTAACGATTATGGGGTAAATTTTCAACTTTGCCCTCATTTATGAATAGGCATCTTTCAAACTTTTTCTTCTCTCTCTATTTTCATTGGGTTTCTTTCAACTCTTTCTTCTCTCTCTATTTTTATTGGTACAATTAATATGGGCAAAATTGTCATAATCTCATTTATTACTTGAAAGATGACTTATAAAAAGGACCAAATTTTTTGACCAAAAGAGACTTATAAATAGGACCAGAGTGGTATGAAGTAAAATTTCAACTTTACCCTCATTTATGATTGAGTATCTTTTCAACTTTTTCTTATCTCTCTATCTTCATTGGTATAATTAATATGGGCAAAATTGTCACAATCTTATCTATTTCCTAAAAGAGGACTTATAAATAGGACCAAATTTGATCAAAATGGACTTATAAATAGGACCAGAGTGGTAAGTCAAATATTTGTAATTTCACCTCCAATTGTCTGATTCGATGTTATGTGGAGAAAAATGAAAAATAGTTAAAGGGTAAGCACTTAATTCACACGGCAGAACAGAATTAGTATGAAATGTGATAGCTGTCGCTTGTTATTTCGCCTGTTGATGCGATTATTCGAATACAGCTTTAAATTCTGTACCAAAAAAAAAAGGATTAAAAAAGGATGGCTAGAAGCCAAGGAAATAAAAACACAGAACTTACAACTTCAGGGAATTCATTAGCTAGCTGAAGTGAGCTCCAATGTTGACAGTCTATTAATTAATCGAATTAGAGATCTTATAGGAGGGGAGTGGCAGGTTATTATCTGTTATATTCCTAGAGAGCCAATAGACTGATTGATGCTCTTGCTAAGATAGGTTTATCCAAATCTTCTGTTTTGAGTGATTGCCCTTTGTATTTGAGGGTTTGAATAGATCAAAAGTGTTTGGGAATGAATTCCTAAAGGTTGTAAGTTCTGTTGCCGCCAACACGAAAAAGCTTTCTCCAAGCATAATCTATTCAACACACACATATGTATGTATATACATTTACATACATATGTACATATATATGCTGTATGTTTGTATTTGGTCCGTGTATGTTTGAGAAATAATAAAACCATAGTTTTAGAAGCATTTTTTCATAAGCCAATACAAAACTTATATCATATATTTATTTCAAAAATCATAAAAACCGATCTATAAAATGATCCAAACATCCACTATTATGAGTTGCCAGCAGGCTTGGATGCTAGAGTGAGTGATGCTAAGTACTCCTAACAACCTCTCGTCTTTGAGTTCAACTAACAAAGAGGTCAGACACTCTCATAAAAGAGAGGAAGTTCAATTATAAAGTTGGTCAAGACTCATGAGTGTCTAAATAAACATCTGAGAGTAATAGACGGCTCGCCCTACCCAACATTGGTATCATCTAAGAGGAAAAGAAATTTCGCCCTACCCTTAAATTGGGGGTGAACCCAATCTCCTTCTTAAAATTTTCATTAAAAAAAAAAAACTCCCAACAAGAATAGTTGTCAGTTCACATTGAAGTAGTGCATCCACGGTAATTGAATTTGGTTGATGCTCACCGCTCCCCTACTTTTTTCCAAGTTTTTACTTGAAATAGTAATTGAAGCTTTTTTAAAATAGAATCTCAATCAAAATTTATAGTAGGTGGGAAAAGATTTATTTCGATTTATATAAATAAATATTTTTAAAATGTCTAAAAGGTATCTCAAACAAGTACTAACTCAGTAATTGCATGTTTACAAGTAAAAAGTTAAAAACAACCTTAATTTTTCAAAACAAAATTTAATCTTTTTTTCTCTTTATAGTCTTCTTTAACCTAACTTAGTTTTTAAATTTTACCTAACTAGGTGATAGTCTAGTCCCTGTGTTTTAACTCACGTGACTTAGTTCCTATAATTTAACCTTTTAAACTATATATTAGTCCTTGTATTTTATAAAATTAAATTATATATTTTATTAAACTTAGAAACTAATATTTTAAATGATTAAAATTATCAAGATAAAGTTGTTTTATGAGTTAAAGTTCATCGATTGAATTTTAATTGAATGAAAATTACAAGGAAAAAGCTGCATCAAGTTAAAATTTAAGATTAAGATTAGGTTATGACTGAATTAGAATTATATGAAACAAATTTGTTCTCTCTCTCTCTCTCTCTCTCTCTCTCTCTCTCTCTCTCTCTCTCTCTCTCTCTCTCTCTGTTGTCTAAATAATGATAATATTTTTCCAAAACTACTTTTTTATTTATAAGATATATAATGTTTTCCTTTCCAATATAATAATCTATTATTTGAAGCACCTCAGCTTGAATTAAATTGGAAGATACCTATTACTATGAGTAACGCTTTATGAATGTCACGTGGTGATATAAAATGAATGGGTCTCTCCACACCCGTGCCAATAAGTATAATCCATTTATGGAGAAAACATTCTAACTGTAGCGTCCCAATATCACTTAAGTATTGAATAATCAATTTTGATATATGAGGGCGATGCGATCTCTTTTTATAATTATTTTTCCTTTAAATAATGTTGGATTCTCCATGTGTTGGTAGCAAAACACGAACACACCACCTATTCATCATCACAACAAATTAATGAATTAAATTTACAATTCCAGTCTCAACGTAACCCAAGGCGCCAGCTGACCTGCCTCATAACTCATAAGTCATACCCCAAGGCGCAAGGTACTAAACTCGGTTCGAACCAATTAAACTGATCCAAGTTTGAGACTATGTAGGGATACTACGTATAGCCCAAATCAATTCACTCACGCAGTTCATGACAAATTTATATACAAATTGTTTACGATAGCATTTTTATACGACTAAATAATTTTGAACACAACCCTTCGATTATTTTAAATTAAAAGAAAAAATACGCTGTCAGCCTCTTTTTCTAGGACAATGACAGAATCGATTGTTTTTTTTAGATTAGGGTTTATCTTCTCATCATTTTCTTATTATTCCTCATAATTTTTAAATCGTCTCAGTCCAATTGATATGAAAAGTCATAATATTATTTTGATTTTTTTTCTCATTTTCGTAATCAACAGTCTAAATAGGCTTATGAAAGATAATGAGAAAAAAAAAAAAGATGATACTTTTATTACTATAACCTCAATATAGCTCAAATCGTATGTGGCTGCTCAGGCATAAACAGATGAATTTCAAAAAAAAAGGACACTGGAATGCCGTTAAAAGTTATTAAAAATTAAGAGGGAATGGGGGTTTTACCTCTGCTTCCGTATAACTCAACACAACACACACATATATAAATAATAAATCTGCCGGTCAATCACAAACGGGCATTATTTTAATTGGGAACTTGTCATCTCAAACATTCATGGCCTCATCATTTTGTCCCTCTAATATTTGGTCCTCCTACTCCTGGATTATTATTGTGTGTGACGTGGTTCCTATTCTTCTTTTTTTCTTTTTCTAACGTTACTACAAAAAATGGTTTTTATTTTTTAGTTAGCATACTATTTTAAAAAACGGAAGTAAAAAGAAGACGCTGACATTTTTGTAATTATATGTGAGAAAAATTGACTTTTGGCGTTTAACTTTTTTTTTTAATTTAGACGCTAAAAGTGGACTCTAGCGCCCAAAAATACGTCAAAAATTAACGCCAAAATTTAGCCTTGACATCAAAAGGCAGCTTTTTAGTGTCTTAAATTTTATTCGGGATATGATATTGTCACTACCACTTTTTCATCTTTAGATCAGAATCTCAGCTAACTTTATCATTTCTTTCTCCCATTGAGATTCTGATCTAATAGTGAAAAAGTGGTAGTAGTGACAATATCCTATCCCATTTTATTTAGTACGCCAAAAATGTTTCAAAATCCTTCCCCAAAATCCATCGCTTGACTCTTTTTTTTTTTGTTTAAAAAATCAATTCCCATTCTCTCATTCAACCATCTCTCTCTGCCTTCGATCTATTCCCATTCTCTCATTCATCCATCTCACTCCCATTCATTCATCGCGCTACTCCTCAACTCACATCTCCTTCACGTGTTGCCTCCAGTATGCTCCTCTGCTCCCATCTCTAATGGCGTCCTCTGCTCCCATCCCCTTAGATCTACGAAAGAAGGAGGCAGATTTTCCATATTCTTCGCGTGGCCACTCCTCCGCTCCCATCTCCTCAGATTTGCAAAAGATGGCGAGGACGACATTGTTGTCTCCTTCGATTTCAACTCCGACAGCTCGATCTTTTTCCTCAGATTTGCAAAAGATGGCGAGGACGACATTGTTGTCTCCTTCGATTTCAACTCCGACAGCTCGATCTTTTTCCTCAGATTTGCAAAAGATGGCGAGGACGACATTGTTGTCTCATTCGATTTCAACTCCGACAGCTCGATCTTTTTTGTTTATGAGATTTTGCGTTTTTGTTGCGATTTGTACGTTTTGGTTCTCGATCTGTTTTGCTTTTGAGATTTTGCGTTTTTGTTGCAAATTTGTGATTTGTTTTGGTTCTCGATCTGTTTTATTTCTGCAATTTTGCTTCTGAGATTTTGTGTTTTTGTTTCTTATATCATCCGAGCTCGATCTGCGTTTTTGTTTCTTATATCGTCTGATGTCGATCTACGTTTTTTTTTCTCCGAGTTTGCATTTTTTCAATCCATCTACCTTCGACGTCGGCACCAGATCAGAATGTGTTTTTGGGTTTTACTTTTATTTATTTTTTTAAAAATATTTACGGCATCCTAAAATAAATTTAGACACCATAGGTCTTTACTTTCAATGCCCCCGGTTAGTCGTTTCCATGAAATAAAACGTTAAAAAGGATTAAAAACGGACAATATTGACACTTTTTGTAGTAGTAGTGGTTCCTATTCTAAACTACTTTCTATGGAATTAAAATTTGTTAAGAATGAGACTGATCCATACGTTTCTACGTCCATGTCAAACCATTTCATTGTGAAGGGGGAACAAAAAGTAGAGGTCACAACATGACAACACACAAAGGCTGTTGAGACGACCCAGTGAGGATAGATCCCTATCATACATTTATTAGAACAAGTCACAAACTCAAGCTGAAACTTTGTAAGAATTAGAAGCAGGGAAACAGTCCTCCGTTTAATTTTAATCAACAAATGTATTAAAAAATAAAAATACCCCCTCGGATCCATTCGTATCTTTAATTTCCTTAATAAATTCACTCAGTCGTCTCTGAAAAAGTAAAAAGTCCATGAGGAGCTCCCCTTTTAAAACCTCCTTCACCATCTCCCCCTTCTCCCACACCCACTAGCGCCAAAATCACCTTCTTATCATCCATCCCCTAATATTTTCTGTAAGTCTCATTCACCTGTGAACTTTTGACAGGGTTTAATTTATCCTTCCTTAATCTTCTTGGTGGGACAATATATATACATATAACAAGGCAGAGAGATAGAGTGAGATGAGGAACAGGGGACGAAACCAGAACATAGTGGTGAGGATAATTACTTTGCCCTTGAGAGCTCTGGGGAAAGCGAAGGATTTTTACGTCAGAAGCATCACCAACTGCGGCAACAGCGTGAACTACAGCAACCCCATGGATGCTGCCGGAAGGTTCGAAGCTTTGCCCAGAAGTTACAGTTCGGCGGCGACAAAACAAGACGACAGAGAGGATTTCGCAGAGCTTATGAGGGCGGCTTCAGTGAGGAAATTGATGGAGAAACTGGACGCGGATTCAGCTGTGAAACAAAAGGAGGAGGCCAAATTGTTGCCCAAGTCTGTGAGTGTTGCGATGGCTAGGATTGACGAAGACAGTCCAAGCTGTGATTTTGGAGACACTCCTCTTTCTGATGCGCCTGACTTTTACCCAAGAAGTAGAAGCTATGCTATTACCAGTAGAACTGTTGCCGTTTTCTGAATTTCATCCCTTCTGCATCTCACCGACAAAAGCTTGTTCCTTTTTAACGGCGGTTAGATTTTGCTAGTTGGATTGTTCATGAGTTCATCTTTCTGTTTTAGGTACAAACCATTATGTTGTGTTATCTTTTTCGATGGTTTATAATTCACTAGATATGGAACTAGATTGATATGTTGTCTGTCTTTGATGGGAAGTTGGCTGCCCAGAATTGGGAGCAATGTCAATATCTGTAAGTAGGAGTATTAATTAGCTGCAAGTGAAACAAACAATAATAATGGCAAGAGTTACACGCTAGACAATGGACTTAGGATCAGGGAAGCCGCCCCTTTATGAGAATTCTTGTTTATTAGGAAGTGGGTGAAGTGCGTCACTGGTTCAACCCATGCTGTATGAGACCAATTAAGAAGTGGGTGAGGAGTGAGGACAGAGATGAATAAAATGCTGATGAAATGGATTGGTTGAAGTTCATCCCAGGTGTTGTAAAGACAAGAGAATATATGGAGAGCTTTTTATTTTTTATTTTTTTACCTGAGCTACTGCCTCCGTCCGTAATTAAAGAGTCCTTTTTTTTTAATGCTCTTACCCTAAACGTAATATTTTTTCAAAATTTGTCTCAACAATAAATACATTTTTTTTCATTTGTCCTCAATTAATTATTACTCCCTCCAATCCTAACTATAAGAACTATTTACCAGAATTTGGAGAGATTAAGGAGAGGAGTTAAATTAATTAATTATAATTATTTTCTGAAAATACCCCGGCTTAAAATTAGAAATTACATGAAAGCAAAATTAATAGGTGAAGTAATGTCTAATGTCCATTGCCTCGAATGACCAATGGATCTCAATTTAGGGATAAAATTAAAACATTAATCTTAATTAAATAAAAGAATGCTCAAAGCATGATGCTAATTGTCATGATAGACATTTTTTTTGGACAAACAATTCTCATGATAGAATATAAACGTATTGTTAAATTAATTATTGTGGAGGAAGTATTAGTAGGGGTGATATGGGAAAAATATGACAAAAATTACTTAAATTTATTTTATTAGGAAACAAAAATATAATTGAGGTGTATATGACATTAAAGAGTTGCAAACATTATTTACTTTATAAAATATAAAGGTGTATTTTTAAATTATTATTGATAAAGTATCAATAGGGGTATTTTAGGAAAAAAAATTGACAAAAGTTAAAACTTGGTCTTATAATTAGGACCAAAACCAACTCCAAAATGCGTTCCTATAATTAAGACCGGAGGGAGTATATTACATTCTCTTTCATCTTTTCATTACATTCTCTCTCCCATTCACAAATAGTGGTACTTTTAGGGGGGAAATTAAAATTTTCTACATAATTATAACATTTAACTGTATTTTAGAATCTTGCTATTCGATTAGCAGACTCTTATATATATAAACGGATGGAGTATTTGATGAAGCAGGTAGGAGTGTTCGGAGTATCCAGGTCCCAGACATTTTCATCCCAGAATGTAGTGTTCCATTTGGGAGCATAACATATTGGGATCAAGACCAAGATGGGAATCAGGATCACTCTTGAGATCTCGATCACAATTCTAGTGCTTTTTTTTTCATTTTTTTTTATCTCATAAATGATGTTGTCCTTTTATTTTTCTAATCTTACCCTATAAATTAAGTTATCATCATTTGACAAAATGATATCACATTTTAAATTGAAATGAGACAGTATATATTGTGATATTAATCCTAATTATATATTATATAAAGATGATGATGATGATAATAAGATGTTATTCTTCACTTCTAGATCAATTTATGTAATTATTATAGCTTTATTAGTGGTTAAATGGTCACTTTAAATAATAATATTTGTTAAATTTATTATTATTTTTTAAAATAAACCAGGATTTTCAAGCCTTGTCCCAATACTACCGGGATTGGGGGATTGCTGGATGAAGGCAGTTTTTTTCTTTTAAAAAAATTGTGATAATAATGTGATCGGTCAGCCTCAGCCATATGGGCCAGTCAAGCACCGTCTACTTTTCGATGCCACGAGCTTGGGGTAATTTGATCACGAGCCTTCCACCTGGGCTGGGACCCGCCGCCCTCTCCATTAATTAAAGACAAGACAAGATTGCTTCTTTCTTCGTATACATACACAATCAACACACCTCATCACTCTATCACTTTTAATACAATTACGTTATAAACCACTAAATCATATTTTGGATTCTCTCTTTTTTGCCCTCCCTCCGTCATACCCATCACCCTCTTATTGCTTGTGAGCTGTGGACATTATGCTCTAAACAGTAGCGTTACGTGTTATCTCGTATAGTTACCATTAAATGTGTAGAGTATTGAAAACTTAACACACATTCCAACGCCAAGAATGTTTTGATTTTTTTTTTTTTTAAAGTTCATTTAAAGGAGATCAATTCAGAGGAAAAAAATAAAAGAAGTTACGTCTGCCAGAAAGAAAGAAAAGTAGTCACAGTTACAGAAGAGTGGAAGAGGGTTGAGTTTCTCTCATCATCCTTATCTCATTGTCTCTCATAATCTCTAAATCACATTCGTCCAATTAATACAATACTATTTTAACATTTTTCTCATTTTCTCAATCAACGGTGTTCTGGTGTAGAACACAGATGTCCAGCCGCGTGTATGGGCTGGTGGTTTGATATAGGATCTAGTGTCTCGGTCTGGGTACCAATGTGATAGCACACAGACAGAGAGAGGATCACTGAACACAACCTGGTATATGCTGTTTTTATAAATGTCATCCGAGGTGTTTACCCATTTCCTGACGTCTGCGTCGGGCTAGGACTTGTTGAGTTCATTTCCCCGGGGTACGTGGTAACGGTTCGTGGGTCGACGAGCCGGGGTGTCCCTCAATCTCTAATGCGATGTCGTGCTGGCGCCTTGTGGTTTGCAGGCGGTTGGCCGTGGCCGACATCCGAGGAGAGTGCCGTGGTTTGGACCGCCGAGCTACAAGCGTGAAATGGTGCGAATCAAAACCTCGGCACTCAATCCGCCCGAGCGCAGATACGGCACCAAGGCTCGTCATTGAAGCTCCGGCCGTTGTTACTTCCGGTGTGACTCTTGGGAAACCTCCTCGATCTTGCCATGATTGCCTATGACACTGTCTTCCCGAGATTGGGAGGCGCTTTGATCCTCGTGTCCGCCGCCCCGAATTTCGTGCGCATTTAATGCTCTGGTGGTACGTTACACGTCTTCTCAGCCTTTTGGGGTGAAAAGTCGTGGTTACCCTCGTCGGTTGGGTTTCTTTTGTTTTGAATTTCCCTCCTTCTTTCCTCTCGATATAACCTGCTGGCATTTCTCCTTTTGCCCACTTTTTCAATTCGCTCACTCTCCCCCACACACGGGAATTCTTCTGCGCAAAGTCAGAATTCTGTTCTTAACTTCCAGTGTCTCAGAATACTCTGAAGAATCAAAGCTTCTTTCTTGTTCGGAATTTTTCATCTACCTTCGCTGTGTCGATTTTCTGCAAGGTTCGCGTATTCAGGTATTTGATCTTTTTATATTGTTCTAGTATTTTAGTTCTCCCTCTTCCCCTTTTCTTTGCTGGTGTGCCCCAGTGTTCTGGGTTTTCTGGGTGGAGTGTTTGTGAGTTGAGCTATCGAACCCATAGGTCTTGTCCTTTTGAGTGTCTGTTCTCAGTTGTTTCCCCCTCCTTCTTACCCTTATGTTGGTTGTATAGGTTTGAGCTCTTGATGGATAGGGGAAAACATTCTTCGTCTTCACATCCGCCTTTAGATCCTAACGACGATGAGGTGCTTCGTGAGCGTTATCCCTTTTTTTTTAGCTTCCGAACCGGAGGCGGACTCCGATAGTCCTTCACCGGCCCTACGTTCCAAGTACCCCTGGGTGACTAGCGAAATGCTAACCATACGTTCGCTGATGACCAAGACAGATATGGATAAAGTGGGGTCTCCGGAGTCATCGGGATGTCGTCTTTCCCCTCCCGAGGAGGATAAGCCGATCTGCGCCATTCGGGAACCAGGCTCTCCTAATTTCTTTCTTTTCTATCGGGATTATATGACCCGGCTCGGTATTCGCTTTCCGTTTACCGGGTTCCAAATGTCCGTCCTCCACTACCTTCATCCGGCTCCTTCTCGCCTTCACCCGAACGGGTGGCTTATCTGCGGCGTTCGCCTATCTATGCGGGACAATGGAACCCGCTATTCCGTGTACCGCCGCCTTATTCCTTCATTTTTCTCCCTTTCACCCTCGGTCGGGTAGGGAACCGCCTCTCTCGAAAGGGCTAACTTCTCTTCGTGCCGAGGTGGACCGGAAACTCATGAATGCTTTCTCAGACTCCTTTAAGCATTTCAAAAACTCTTTCTTTAAAGTTGTTGCAATCCCTGGGGAAGTGCCCTGGTTTCTGAAAGCCGCTGAGGGTCCGGCGTTGAATGACGCTTCCCCTTTATTGGTCCTCCGAGCACCATCACTTCTCCTCTTCCACCTACCAATTCTCGTTAAAAGACCTCTCGAAGACGAGAGAGAGTATGCCGCTCGGGTGGTGTCTTACGTTGCCGAACATGGTGTCAAAAGAGCGGCCTTCTATATTAAGAAGGCCGGTGAGTCATCCGGCTCGGCCTCCGGTATGGCTTTATTCTTGTGAATTCTGTTTTTCCGTCTCGCCTTTTGTTATCTAACTAGCATCCGACTTTAGATTTATGCTTCGTAACAGTCAAGTTGCTATGAATCGAACCCCGATTATCTTGAGTATACCTTGCCTACCGTTGGGAAGCCGAGAAAGCTCCCAGAAACGTCCAGGCCGCCGAGCCTTCTAAGAAGCGAGCGGGGATTCGACCGCTACCGCTTCGACTGCTCCCGAAGTGTTACCTTCTTCTTCTCCGTCATTGCCAGCCGCGACGGAGGTAGTGCCTTCTCCTACGCCAGTCTCTACTGCTGCCGAAACATCTCCACGTTCCGACCCATCTCCTCCATCCTTGGAAAAGGCGAAACAGGTTCTCGTCTCTGATTCTGTTTCTCCTTTGCGCCCATCGGCTACTGCCTCGACCAAGTGGCTTCAAGCGGAGCCGGGCACGGAGGGGGGCGTTTCGAGGGGATCGGCATGGCCTTCTTTCCGCCACGTCGGCTTTTGTCTCCTCAACCTCTTTCGACGAGGACCTTCATGAACTCCGAGACTATGTCCCAGGTCATCTTGGCAGGGGCTCTTGGATTATCTCAAGCCCGGCCGCATCTCCATGGTTATTATGCTCGAGCTTCGCGGAGTCCCGAACTCGAAGGAAAATTTAGAGTCGGCTGAGGAAAAAGTGAAGCAGTGGCGGAAGAGAAAGAGAAGGTTGAGGCGAAAGGGAGGAGCCGAAGACGGAACTTAAAAGTTCCTAAGCCGCCGCGGACAAGGCCGGCGAGGATCTTCTGTCGACCCACCGGCGCCGACGCGAGCCCATGCCGACTGAGGCGGACCCGAAATCCTCGGCGAGGTTAATCATAAATTGGCCGATGCCAACTCTCGTCTGGTCAAGCGACGCTAATCTCGAAGGAATCAAGTCCTCCCACTCTATGTCTATGGATGCGGTCAAACGGCTTACGCAGCAACGTAGCGAGTTATGTACGCAGCTGCAGCAAGTCCGAGGCAACCCGCGGAGGAGAAGACCGCCCATGAGAGGCGGTGGCGCGGTAAGGAAAACCGCGTCGGATTGCTTCGAGATGGCCCTAGCCCAGATTGAGTACTTAAACCCGTGGGTAAACCGAACGTGGTCGGGTATGGATGTCGCTCCGCTTCCAGTGAGCAAGCCGCAGAAGAGGCTGCATCCGGGGCCGGACCTAATGGCGACGAGGCCGCTGCGGGCGAGGGGGCCCCTTAGCTTTTGTTGTCTTTTTCTTTTTTGCTATCTTTGTTTTCGGCTTTTGATGCCGATGGTATATTGTACTTCCGAACTTTTAACTTTATGAATGAATATTCAATTAAATAGCTCGTTACGTACTTTTACCTTCATGCGTACAATGCACATGGGATAGTTTTAGACCGGGCCAGGGTCTTTAAAGGATTAGAGTCCGCTTAGTACTCTTCTGGTGTCGAGACCAGTGCATGAGTAGGGTGTCTATATATACCGCGCTACGAGGTTCGAGTCGTATTCGGGATTTTTAACCGGGTAAGGGCGAATGGTCACATGCTCATCCGTGGTCGTCGTTGGGACACACTTTGACCATGTGGACCTGATCAGGGTCCGTTATGACTATTCACCTTCTTACTTAGGTGTCAATTTCGATGCATCAAAATATATACCGGTGTAATGGGCCTCGCTGTTGCACGGCTCATGGACCTCGGTGTCACGCTTATTTAGCAAAATCATTTGAGTACTCATAGAATTGAACATTCGGTTAATAAAACCTTTATTAATTCAAGAGATGATCAGCTTTATAAAGCTGACAATGAAAGGAAAGTTTGCAGAAGGGAAATGACTGAAACCAAAATAAGCTTGAAATAATAAATCAAAACTTAACTCGAACACGGGGTGTCTGTTGCGGCATCCTGGCTGTGACTGGACCCTAACTATAGTAGGCCCTTAATTTGTCGTCATTCCATGTCCTCTTGACGGATTTTCTTGTCGGTGTTTCGAGAACATACGCTCCTTTTTCCAACTTCTCCTTGACTCGGCACGGTCCTTCCCAATTTGCGGCGAGCTTGCCGAGTCCCGGGCGTTCTTGTTACCGATGTCGGCCCTTCTTAGGACCGGTCGCCCGGTCAAATGCCCTGGGTTTGACCTTTCTATTGTGTTTCGCCGCCATCAGTTGCTTGGCTGCTATGTCTCGGCAATGGGCCGTGGTTCTGACTTCATCTACCAGCTCCATCTCGGTTGCCAACGCCCTTGAATTCGACGGTTCTCCTTCCTCCAGGGTTCTGAGCCTTCTCCAAGATGGCTGACCAACTTCGACCGGGATCATGGCTTCGCATCCATATGTCATGCGGAAAGGCGTCTCTTGGGTAGCTGTGCCATTGTCTCGTCACTATCTCGCCGGGATTCCGAAGCGGGAGAAAATACTGCTGTTGGATGAAGCGTCGGACCTAGCCGATGTGATGGTGGCGGCGGTTCGGCCTCAATCCACTTGGTAAAGTAGTCCACCGCCACGATTAGCCATCGAAGTTGTCCGGGGGCCGGCTTAAACGGTCCGAGTAGATCCATTCCCATTTAAAGAAGGGCCATGGGGCGTAGATATATTCCATGTCTCGATGGAGGGGACCAAATGATTTTGGCGTGTTTCGGCAACTATCACATGCCTTCACAACTTCGCTTGCGCGCTGCATGGTGGGCGGTAGTACCCTACCCTAAGTGCCTTTCTTGCTAATGCTTTTGCACCCATGCATGCCTGTTAATTCCTCCATGGGTCTCGGCGAGGACATATCTACTTTCGTGAGTGCCCGTGCACCTTAACATCGGTGTATGCAAGCCTTTTCGGTAAAGCCGATCGTCTATCATTGTGTATACCGCGGCTTCCCGTATCGCTTTTGAGCATTCGCCGTTCCAAGGGGAATAATTCCCTCTCAATGTAGTCCTCGAGCGGCTTCCTCCAATCGGTGGCATCGGATATGACCATTACGCAGGTCGGCTCTTCCACCTTTTGTTGTATGACGGTTCTGTGGTTGGTCGTCCCTTTAGTGCTAGCCAGTTTGGAGAGTATGTCTCGCTCGGACATTTTCCCTCTTGGTATATGGAGCGCCTCATATTCGGCCTGATTGTTTGACGTCGGGAAATCTAGTTGTAGGGAGTGTTCGATTGTCACTCCTTCGGGGCTCTCTATGATTATTCCGGCTCCGCTTCCTTTAGAGTGGGACGAACCGTCGACATATACTTTCCAGAGGTCAGCCGTTGCGGGGTCTTCGTTAATTGGAGTTAGTTCTCTAAGGAAATCCGCGAGAGCTTGTGACTTAATAGCATGTCGTGCTTCGTATGTGATGTCGAATTCGGATAACTCAATAGCCCAACTGATCATTCGGCTGCCGAGTCCGGCTTATGGAGTACCTCCGTCGAATGGGTTGGCCGGTTCGAACCGTTATCTTGTGAGCTTGGAAGTACGGGCGCAGTCTGCGTGCCGTCATTATTATGGCGAAAGCCAATTTCTCCAATTTCTGATATCTTAGCTCCGAGCTTTGCAAAGCTTTGCTTGACGAAGTATATTGGTTCTTGGCCATTCTTTCCTTCGCGAACTGTAACCGAGCTCACTGCTTCTTTCCCAACTGATAAGTAGAGGAAGAGGGTTTCGCCAGGATGTGGTTTCGATAAGACTGGCGGAGTGGCCAAACATTGCTTAATCTTTGAGAATGCGGCGTCACACTCCGGGGTCCAATTTACTGTCGTGTCCTTTTTAAGTAATCTGAAGAAAGGCAAGGCGCTTTCTGCCGATTTGGGCATCATCGGGGTGCATGGCGATCTGGTTGTAACCCGAATACGCGTCCATGAACGACGAAGTTGATAGCCGGATGAGTTATCTACGAGCCGATCAATGTTCGGCATTGGATAGGCGTCTTTAGGGCATGCTTTGTTCAGTCGGTATAGTCGGTGCATACTCTCCATTTGCCATTTGGCTTTGAAACCATCACCACGTTGGAAAGCCACGTGGTATATTGTATCTCCACGACGAAACCGGCCTCCAATAGTTCGTCCACGTGTTGGTTCGGCGCTACTCGCCTATCCGGGGCCCTCGCTCTTTTCTTCGGGCTCACGGGGTTGACCCGGCCGTATGGCCAATTTATGACGGCAGAAATTGGGGTCTATGCCCGCACGTCGGCCGCGCTCCATGCAAAAACGTCTCGATTGTTGGCCAAAACTCTTCTATCCTCAATCGCGGAGTCGGGGGTCAAGGCCCCGCCTACTTTTGTACTATGGTTTGGATTGATTCCAAGTACGAAATCTTCTACCTCTCCTTCTCGGTTCGGCCGAGGTGTCCCCTTTTCTTCTCGTAGGTCTAATTCGATCATATTGATCGGTTCTTGGATCTTTTTGTGCTCTGGATCCGTTGTTCCGGATCTTGCTTTTACGTTGATTGTCTCGTTGTAACACCGCCTGGACTCTTTCGATCACCCTTGATGGTAACGACTTGGTTGCTATTGCCTATCATTTTTATCTTCGGTGCTTAGTGGACACCCTTTCAAAGATGTCCCAATTGTGGATCGTTGGTCTTCCCAGGATGATGTTGTAAGGGGAGGGGAAATCAGCCACAATAAATCTTACTCTCTCGGATTTGAAACCTTCCTTCGTTCCAAGGGTGAGTCGGAGGTCCATATATCCCTTTGGAGGGGATAATTCGCCATTAAATCCTACGAGTGGTTTGGCATGGCTTCAGGTCCTCCTGGTCAAGATTCATTCTCTTGAAGGCATCCCAAATGATGATGTCTGCCGAGCTCCCTGAGTCTATAAACATCCTCTTGACTCGGCAGTTGACCAGGGTTCCAGTGATTACGAGGCCGTCTTGATGGCCGGGGAAGTACGTCGGCCAAGTCCTCTTTTGTGAACATGAGCTGAGGTCGTTCAATTTTGTCGGTCATGTGTGATTCTTCTTTAAACTTTGGTCGGTCCCTTATTGAAAGAACTTCCCTTAGATATTTTCTCCGTTGGCTCGGCGTATCTCCTCCTCCTCCGAAGGCTCCGCTAATAACGTTGCAATCGAACTCCGTGTCGGGAAATCCGCCGTCTTCGATGCCGGCTTCTTCCTCTTGCCCTCTCTTCTATTCTCGGGGTCCGACTGTTTGATCGGTCATTCGCTTTCGCTTTTCTTTTGTGCGTCCTGTGTTTTATTACGTATTGACGCAATTTTCCTTCTCGAACGAATTTCGATGGCTTCGCGAAGTTCATAGCATTGATCCGTGGTATGCCCTTTACAATCGTGAAAAGAACAATAACGGACCGGGTCCGTGTTGGACCGTTTCCTGAGGGGATGAGGTTTTTCGACCTTCCGCATCTCGGTCGACGCTACTTCCCTCCATAGCCGGGACCGGGAACATTGAGGGGTATAATAGTCAAATTTGTTCTTCAAGTCTCTGTCCCTTGGTTTATATTGCTTATTATCAGTTCCTTTCCGCGGCGGTCTTGCTTGCGACCGTCGGATCGATTTTATCCCTTGGCGGGGTGTTCTTGTCCGGTCCCTTCGCGCATTCGCTTGGCGCATTTGTTCCACCTCAAGATATTTCTTCGACCGTGTCATGAAGTCCTTTAAGCTCTTAGCCGCTCTTTGAAAATGATTCGCCGAGTCGGCTCGAACCGTCCTGCCATCGGCCAGAGGTGGACGTGCACTTCCTCCTTTAATTTCGGACTTGCAGGCCGCATGATTAAAACGATCCAAATAGCTTTGGAGTAATTCGCAGGCCGTTGCCCGATTTTGGATAAGGTATATTGAGACTTCGGCTGTTTCTTACTAGTTGCGAATTGTAACTCGAAAACCTTTGCCAAGTCATCAAATTTAGTTATCGACCACGGAGGCGTGGGTTAGTAACCACTTTAGGGCTGGTCCCTTTAGTGTTGTGGCGAAAACCCTACTTATGATTGGTTCTCCGAGGCCTCGCACATCATGATCATCGAAAGTCGTCCACATGAGTTGTGGGATCCTCGCGAACCGTCGTATTTACGAACTCGGTGAGGTTCGCCTTTCCCGGGAACCGTGCTCGAGGATCTTGGGTGAAAAGGGGCTGTCTCGCTTTAGCCTCGGCATATCTTCCTTGACGAGAATCGTGTGGGGGATGTCGGGTCGACCCTTCGCTCCGGAGGGCTTCCCCCTTGCGATTCTTTGGTAGAGAGGCCGCCCTTTTAGTATTGTCTATTGTCTTCTCGCCGACGAGAACTATGACCTTCCCGGTCGGGTTCCCACGTTTTGTCATCCCGATCATAGCCGGTGCTTTTAGGTTCCCTTCTCCGGTTCCGCTCGTCGATGCGATGAAATTGTAAGTATAACGTTTGTCCATATTCTCGATGCGTTTCATCATGGCGAGCCGTCCGTTATGGAGTGTAAGGATGTAGATTAGTCTAGGTTTAGAGCGTGTGTACAAATGAAGGACCTACCTGATAAGAGAAATGCGGATGAGAAAGAGGATAATATTCCAGGAGATATAACGGATCGATCTCCTTCCTGTGGAAGATGGCTTAGGGAGAGAGAGCAGTTGACAGTTGACACTACTCAATAGCCATGGCTGTCAGTCAATAACACATGCTTCTCCTGAAGGCATCTTCCACTCTTGACTCTTCTGTGCCATGTGCTTGGGTTCGTTTGATTATACGAACCTTCAACTTAGGCCCCACCCTCTCCACCGAACTGGTTTTGGTGAGATCAGTACCAAAATTCAGACCACTCATGTTTTTTAATTTTATTCTAATGAGGACAAAATCTAGGATAAACCAAAAACTTTCAATTGTCTGGTTTTTTAAATCTAGATAATTGGAAGTTTATTTAGACCGCGCAAATCTCATCTAACTAATAATAAGCACTGTGGAGCAAGATCAACAACGTACTTGCGCACATGATCCAAAATGCAACCTGACAAGTTAGAATTAAGACATGTCACACATAATGAGATATTTATTGGGTTAATACAACGACTGTTCCTTTTAATTTACTCTCATTTTAACGTTGCTCTCTTAAGTTTATTTACATCTAAAATGTTAGTCTCTATATTTTAATTAAAACCCAGATTATCTTACTCCTTGGGAGACAAAAACCTTTGTTTAAAACTATAAAATGAAAATGAGAACAATTTGTGAGGACCAAGTATTTCATCTCCGCATATTTATCTATTCTTATGCAAATAGCCATATGCCTATACGTCTCGTTTTCTCTTCACCACATTAATTGGGCATTCATTTTCTATTTTTTTCAAGGTGTGTTTGGTTTGAGAGAAGGGCAAGGAGGGGGAAGGATATGTTACCTTGTTGGGTTTGTTAGAGAGAAGGGGAGGAGAAAAATATTTTTGTTTGGTTTAAGAGGGGAGAGGAGTGGTTTGAGATTTTGGCTTCCTTTCCAAAATTTTAAACTAAATGAGGGAAGGGATCATTTTTGCCTTCCCCTCAAATCCCACACACACGCTTAGGACTCGTTTGTTACAAAGAATTGGTAGGGAGGGAAAGAGAAGATCCCAATCTTCCTATGGATTTTGGGTGTTTGGTAGACAGAAAGTCCAGTCAGCATCTTCCAGTGAGTACTCATCTTCCCTTATTTTGAGGGAAGATGGTTTCCATCCGAAAATAGAGGGAAAGCTGCAATCTTCCCAGGAAAGTGTTTTTTAATTTCTTTTGAGGGTAAAATAGATATTTCCTAATTCTTTACCAACTATCACCTCTTCATTTTCTTCCTACCAAACAACTCAAGTCATCTTCCCTCATCTTTCAAATCTTCCTTTCCTTTCCCTCCTCTTAAGGACCCGTTTGTTATAAAGAATTGGTGGGGAGGGAAAGGAACTTTAGAGGAGGGAAATGAATGGAAAGGAAGATTTGAAAGATGATGGAAGATGACTTGAGTTGTTTGGTAGGAAGAAAATGAAGAGGTGGTAGTTGGTAAAGAATTAGGAAATGTCTATTTTACCCTCAAAAGAAATTAATTCAAAATAAAAACAAATATTTTTTTTTTGCTAAAATATATTTAAAAAATATATATTATTGTTATAAAACTAAGAAAATACAAGGGAGATTAAGATGTGGGAGATGAAGAAATGCAAGAGAGAAATGGAGAGCAAGGAAATAGTGATCCTTCTTTTTATTGTTGTAGTTCACACCAATATTGGGATATTTATAACACTAAGCCATTCATGTCATAGGTTATATGAATGTCTTCTTGGATTATGGAATGGGATATTTATAACACTCATTAAAAACTTTAAAAACTTTAACTAGGAAAACCCGGTGGGATAAAAACCTAACTAAAGAAAAGAGTACATCATCCATTGATACATTGTCTAGTGCTGCCTCATTAAAAACATTTCTAGGAAAACCCAGTGGGACAAAACCTAGATAAGGGAAAAAGAGTACAGCGTGTATCGGCTCCCCCTTTTGACAATATCAATATTACTCCCCCTGATGACAACATTGCTTCCGATGTCTTTGTGTTGGTGAAGAACTATATTTTGCTAATAATCAAGATACATTAGTGCTTCAATAGCACTAAATTATGGTACTTTTGGACCAAGTAGTTCTTCTTCAAATTCTTTGTTGATTACTCGAGGTCAGAATTGGTCTTTACCCGCCTGCAAATACCTTACAATCGTTGGGGTACATGATGAATGTGACTTTTCTATATAAAATCGTTATAGGACCTTCCTTGTATAATCTTCTTCAAATACAAAGATCACATTTTATAGTTACTCAATCTGTAATCCAAGACAAAATTTTGTTCAGCCCAAGTGTTTCATTTCAAATTCTTTCTTCATATAATTAATTGCCTTTTGAAGCTCTTCAGGAGTTCAAATGATGTTGATATCATAAACAACAATTATAGCAAATTCATTGCTAGATCTTTTCATAAAAATGCATGGGCATATTGGGACATTTTTGTACCCATATTTCTACGAGATATTTCTTGAGAAGATTATACCACATGCGTCATAATAGCTTCAAGCCATATAGGGACTTACTTAACTTAATTAAGTATTGTTCTTAAGAACTTTAATTAGATGCTTTGAACATCTTGAGTCCTTCAGGGACTTGTATTTCGGCACATTAAGTCCTTCAGAACATATGCTTCGGCACCTTAAGTCCTTTGGGAACGCGTGCTTCGGAACCTTTAATCCTTCGGGGACACGTGCTTCGGCACCTTAAGTCCTTCAGGATTTTTATATAAATATCACTATCAAGTGTGTCACACAAATAGGCAGTTACAATATCCATTACATGCAGATCAATCTCTTCATTTATTGCTAGGCTAATCAAATAATGAAAAGTAATTGCATTCACTTCTGGTGAATATGTTTCTTCAAAATCAATGTCAAGCCTTTGTGTAAAACTTTGGACTACAAGGCTTGCCTTATTATTTCACCTTTTCCATTTCTTCTTTCATACAAATATCTATTTCTATGCATCTGGCTTTACATCTTCTGGTGTATAGACTACAGGTCCAAATATTTTTCATTTTGCCAATGACTTTAATTTTGTATTAATAGCATATTTCCATAGGGGCCAATTCTTTCACTGTTGGCACTTGCTAATGGATTTTGGCTCATGATCCTCATCATTATTCATTACATCATATGCTATATTATAAGCAAAGATGTCGTTAATTTTGTATTAATAGCATATTTCCATAGGGGCCAATTCTTTCACTGTTGGCACTTGCTAATGGATTTTGACTCATGATCCTCATCATCATTCATTACATCATATGCTATATTATAAGCAAAGATGTTGTCAACGTTGACTTCTTTTTGGTCCCATCGGATTCTATCATAATTTATTGAGATCTCATTATTTCCACATATTTCAGGTACCTGGTCTCTTCTGGGACTACAACATTCTCTTCTGGAGATATCTCTACTGGAGATCATAACTCTTCAGGAGATACTCTTCTGGAGCTACTAAGATTTTCTTGATTATCATCAATTTGATCATCTATCTTCTTAGCTCCTTTTCTCTTTCGAGGATTTTTATCTTTGAAACCGATGGACCTTTCACGCTTTAAATTCATTTCTAATAGGTTGTCCTTCAGGGACATCAATTCTAATAGGAGCATTAGCAGTTGAGACATGTGACTTTGTCACTTTCTATGGGTCAGTATCCCAACTTTCTTTCTATATCCATCTTATGTGCATTATGGTGGATTTATAAGCATTGCACATTCAAAACTTTTCGATGGAATTAATCGGCTTTTGACCACAAGCCAATTTTTACAGAATTTTGTTGGCTTATATAAATGTTGCGAATATACAAACATAGAAATTTTGTTCTCATGAGTATTCAATACATGATTTCTGGATCATATAATCTGGAAATAGCGCGCTTAATTTATTCAAACATTATTGCAAACTTCAGGTTGCAATCCTACAAACTTCAGGTTGTAAGCTAATAATTTCACATGTAACCATCTTATAGATGCATCTCTCAAATTTGTATGGTTTACATGTCATTTCAATGGGCCCATATAATTCAGTTTGATATATTTCCAGAGATCCATTACCAATCATGACCTATGATATTCCCATAGTCATTTCTATTTGAGAATAATCAGCACATAATCTTATTTGCATTATACATATATATGACTCGGATGATCAAACAAGTCATGCCAACTTTATTTGGATCAGTAAACTTCTGGTTTACTATAACATATATGTCTCTACCAATAATAAACATTTCAATTTACATCATAATCTGACATCCATTTTAGGAGATCTATTAAACTTTAAGTGAGAAATATATAACTTTTCAAACATTAACTCACACTTGTATTCTAACTATCTCCCCCTCAAGTGTGAGTCATATAAACATGCTTTCTTTATATCAGTATTTCAAAATCACTTTTAAACTCTTTAAAACTCGGAAGAAAAATCTATGTTAATCCTTCAGGAACAAACAGATAATATTCCATCACTAAATAATCTTATTACTCATTAGTAATATACTTCAATTTACTTATATATGCGCAAAATATATATAATCCACCACATATGAAAATATTCATGACCAAAAATAACTTAGAATCACGAGATTTAGAATCACACATATGAAAATCCTTTGCGTAAAATTCTCATGACAACAAATTTATGAGATAGGATACAAAACAAATTAAACATTACCTTATGGGCTTGTTTATTTCTCTTCAGCCTTGGCTTCAAAATAAATATAGACATATTTATCCACAACTTTTTGCCTCTTTAATATCTCATTTGCTGCATTAACAAACATTTGATTTGCTATATTTGTAAACTTCTGGTTTACAATAGCATGTAATTTCTAAATGAGATCGATTTTTGCAGATATTTTTGAAACTCAATAAGTTTCTTGTATACTTGATAGAATAATCAATAAATAATTTTGTTCCTTTAGGTAAGAAAATATTAGCTCTTTCGTAGCCTTCTATCAAATTTATACTGCCATATATATATATAGGCTGAACATCAGTCTCTCAAAATATGTTAATTAGTCTCCAGGACTATGAGCCGTTAGAATTATTATGACATAATCTCTATAAGTTATTGTCTTCTGGACAATACTTTTCAAGACTTTTAAAATCTTATCATATCATACAATATTTGAAACACAAGCCTTCAAGACTTTGATATTAATAACAAACAAATTTCATTGACTTGTCCACCCTTCATTTCTGAATGTGAACAAGCTCCTATACCTCTTTTGTTGGTATAGAAGACTAAAGAACCAAATATCTCAAAGGTATAAATTACTGTGCAATATTACTATACAAAATAGTAAGTTGCTGTGTGAAATGTATTTCTGTCCAATTTAGATATCTTGTATAAGATCTTAAAACCTTATAATGGCCATAAAATATTTTTCATAATCATATAAGATCTTATCATAATATATTAAAATACATATGAAATATGTAGATACTGGGGAGAGGGTATCATATTAAAATTAAATAAATTTTCAGCATATTTATTATGCCTAATAATTTCTCTTTTGTGGTTCTTGTCAATAATATTTCTCCACTTTAGGTGGAAATTTGAACCAACATGATAACAACAATGACTATACACAAAACTGTAGTGTGTTCATGGCTATAATTAAATTCATTTACTTCTGGGAATGGAGTTGAGTCTGTTAGATAAAATTCATGATGTTTTATAATAAAAACTCATGTTTTATTTGGCTACATGAGGTCAATGAAATTAATTCAGAATATTTCTTAAAACCTCTTTCACAATATTGCCGCTGCAGGAGCAAATTAGATATCTCAATTTATAACAAACTTTTAGAAGAACAACCATCTTCTGGTGGTTATGCAATCCCTTTAAATTGTTCTAAGAACAAGGGGGTCTTATAATGCCAAATATCCAACATTGAGGTCTTCATACAAATAATAGCATATAAAAATCATGGATCAGACTTCATTCCAATTTATCTCATGGCTTCAGGCTAATTTATGCCTCCAGGCTGCCATTTTGTCTCATCATAGCTTCAGGCCAAATTGTGCCTCCTCTTGACTTCTGGCCATTTTATGCCTTCTCTTGGCTTCTAGCCAACTTTCTCTTCATGAGAAATTAAATCAATATGGCTTTCAACTGTTTATCTCCAGGATAAACATCAATTATATATGGTTTCTAGCCATTATATATATGACTTCTGATCATATAATGAGAAAAATAGAAATAATAATAAAAGGACAAATAAATTAAATAATAAACATAATATAAATAAAAGTAAATGTTATGTTAGTAACATAAAAGTAAATGTTAGGTTAGTAACACAAAAGTAAATGTTAGTAACATAAAGGTAAATGTTAGTAATATAAAGTAAATGTTAGTAACATTAAAAGTAAATGACATAAAAGTAAATTATGTTAGCAAGGTTAGTAGCAATTATAAAATACAACGTGAACATTTTTCTTACTAACCTTTCATAAGATACCATTGTGATTCATTCTTCATTTCATTTTAATAATAAAATAATCAAAACATATGAACCCACGTTCAAAATTTTCCAACTAGTAAATTGTTATATTTCTTTTGTTTATGTCTCATCTTATATAAGTGGCCAACAACACTTTTTAACCACATCCTTTAAAGTTTGCAAAAGATAATGGCGTCCGTCCATGTATAGCAATTAAGGCTTATTATTTAGAAGGAACGGTTTGAGAGTGAGCAAGATAGGGGAGACATGATGAGTAGCCGACGATGGAAAAGGCAGAAGGTGGTGAGCAGGACAATAGAAGAAAAGGCACGGTGTGAATAAAAATAGAGGTTAAGAGCGATGGAGATGTAATGGACTGAAGGGATGGCGGTGGTGATGTACAACATGTACAAGACTCAGTTGGTTAGAGCCTCGTGCTGATAACGTGTTATAAAACTAAGTAAAATACAAGGGAGATTAAGATGTGGGAGATGAAGAAATGCAAGAGAGAAATTGAGAGCAAGGAAATAGTGATCATTCTTTCTATTGTTGTAGTTCAACCTTTGATACATGCCTACTATATATAGGCAATCAATCTTCAACTTCCATTACAAGAGTAACATACAAGAGTAAATCTACATAATGGTATATTATGTAATATTGTAAGTTATATAAAACTCCCACTAAGCCATTCATGTCATAGGTTATATGGCTTCAAGTGTAGAATTTCAAAAGACTCTTCTTGGAAGGTTATGGACATTCACACCAATATTGGGATATTTATAACAATTATTGTTAAGTTGGAACTTTTGAAGAAAAAAAAATTCGCCAAATTTGAATTTCAAGAGTAAATTTATCAAAAAATCATTTTCCTGGGAAGATGACAGCTTTCCTTCCATTTTCGGATGGAAAGTATCTTCCCTCAAATAAGGGAAGATGAGTACTTCCAGTGAGTTGCTGACTGGACTTTCTTTCTAACAAACACCCAAAATCCATGGGAAGATTGAGATCTTCCCTTTCCCTCCCCAAGCTTTCTTTGTAATAAACGGGTCATAAGTTTCTTTCCCTCTCCACCAATTCTTTGTAACAAATGGGTCCTTAGGAGCTCGGCTAGCTCCATACCTGGTTAAAAAAAGGAAAAAAGAAAGTTTAGCTCCTTAATTGTCTCCGATGGATCAATTCCAAAGGATAACGTGATCCACAGCATGAAGCCTTCATTGGGCTGAATCAATATAATAAAGGCTTTGAAGATAAAATGGACACCGAACTCCGAAAAAGTAACAAAAACACAACAACAAAAAAAGTAAAAAGTCCTTTTGGGTCCATTACTGTTACTGTATTTTGGCGGAGGATTATAAATTTAATAATTAAATGGAAATGAAAAAAAAAGGACTGGACGGATATATCATGTACAGTCCCGCTACATAGCCTTTGACACAGACGACGCTTCTGGAATAATTTGATTTCAGCATTCTCGTGGAAGAATAAGAGCTGTGTTAGCTGCCGTTTGCCGTCGTGGGCAACTGATCGGAGGGAGAGGCCATGGTGGCTGAGAAAGCCTCGGACATGTCAGACTTTGAGGACGAGGATGACCTCGACGAAGAACCCGGAGAAGTGATCGAATCGGCGCCTCCGCAAAAGGTTGGTGAAGAGAGGGAACTCAACTCCCACCTCAAGAAGAAGCTCCTCAAGCCCGGGCATGGATGGGAGACCCCTGAGTTCAATGACGAAGTAACCGGTACTATCTCTCTGACATTTTGGTTTCTAATGAAAGCCAGTGATAAAACAACGTAAAGTTCATTTTTTAGTCGAAACAGATGGGACATAGACAATGTTCATCTCGTAATAAAATATAAGTACGACGATGGTGTTACTGAATGCAGTTCACTACGTGGGGATTTTGCTTGATGGGACAAAGTTCGATTCCACTAGAGATAGGGGTGAACCTGTTACATTTACAGTCGGTCAAGGTGAGTTCTAGGCCTCTGGTTGACATTTGTCCTAGAGTTGCTTTTAGAAATTCTTGATATAATCTTTAAAGAACTGTTTGATTCTTGGGTTGATAAAACTCTGCTCATAATTGATGCCTTGATGGGCTTGACAGCTCAAGTGGCTGCTGGGTTAGATCGCGGGATTATCACCATGAAAATGGGGGAGGTTGCATTATTCACATTTCCTACTGACTCAGGCGGTGAAGTTGTGAATTCCGGAAATATTCCATCCGACTCAGTCGTCCGGTTTGAGGTTGAACTCATTTCGTGGATCAAAGTGGTGGATGTTTGCAAAGATAGTGGTATTATCAAGAAAATTATGGAGAAGGGAAACAGGAATGAGCGACCCAGTGATCTGGATGAAGTTCTAGGTATTGCGACACCACATACGTTTTATACTTCCTTGTTGAACATATCATTTAGATGATTCCTATTCCATCCAATGTTTTCTGGGCTGGCTCAATAACTTCTGATTCTTTTACTGTTGCAGTGAAGTACAAGGCGACACTAATTGACGGCACTACTGTTGCAGAGACATCAGAAGAGGGATTTGAATTCCATGTGAAAGATGGTATCTGTACTCTTGTTTCACATAAAAGGAAGAAAATTGTGTTTATGTTCTTACCATGTGCCTGATCAATTATCATACTTCTTGAAGGTCATCTATTTCCAGGATTACCAAAAGTAATTATGACCATGGGGATGGGAGAGAAGGCTAAGTTAATTGTCCAACCTCAGTGTATGTCTTCTGTTCTGTTAGTACTCCAACAAGTTCTGTGTTATATGTTCGTGTATTTACTGTCCTGAGTCTTGTTCGAATGGGAGAACCTTGTTGTTTAAAATATGAATTGGACTGAAAAGAGAGTGGTAAAATTATTTTTATTAAAATGTGTTTGCGAAGTGTTAGTCAGTATTAACTTTTCTTGCACTTTGATTATTATGAAGTAATTGGTCTTGCTAAAAGAAGGTAACTTATGGGACAAGGATTTAATATGCATCAGTCATGAGAAGCCAAATAATGTAACGACAATCGAAAGTTAAGAATGATCTAGGTATAGCCATGGTTGTGACTTAAAGATTCAAACTTCAAATCCTATTAGTCTCAGTGATTTTTACAGCTTTGTCAGCTATTTTATATGCGGATGCCAGCTTTTATTTTTTGTCGTCTTCCTCAGTTTTGGAAATCTTGTGGTCCAATGTTTGAAATTTTTTTGAACTATGAAATTATGATATTTTTGTTTACTGCAGATGCCTTTGGAGAGAAGGGGGGAGAAGCAGAAAGCAGGGTCCATTCAATACCACCAAATTCAGTATTGCATGTCGATGTTGAATTGGTGTCCTTCAAGCCTGTTATTGATGTCACCGGAGACTCCAAAGTTCTAAAGAAGATACTGAGAGAAGGGGAAGGCTCCCTGACAGCCAATGAGGGTACCGTGGTGACAAGTAAGAAAATAATGGCCAATTCATTATTTAAACTGAGCTAGTGCTAATTTTATATGTTATGTTACCTGATAACATAATATTAATAAGACTTATAATATCACCAGCATTAGTATATAAGACTTGTAAAAGATACCTAATAGATCTGCCCTGTGATGTTACTCTTACTGTGAAGTTTGAAAGTGAACTAAGAATAATGTAACTGACAAATCATTCAAGTCATATCTCTTCTATCCATTAATAGTCTGTGACAACTTTCATCTATAACATTCACAGATTCAGTGCCGCTTCATGTCTTTGACAGATAATCATCCACATATTTCTATTTGATCTGGGGAAATGTTTAAATTACTTACATCATTTTGAAGGCAATGTTGTCAAAGGTGAAAGGTGCACTCGAGGTGCAAGTAAATAAAAACATGTTTGGCAATGGATCATATGCTTCAATATAATGTATTGTTTAAATATATTAAGTATCATACTTTATGTCTCACCAGATAAACACTAATATGACCCAAAACAGAGACAACACTCCTTTACTAGGGTTTTGGACTAGAAAATAGAAGATTAGGGATGGGACATTCATGATATTTACTTTCTTTTCTTGGCTCACAACAAAGAATCTCCTCTTAATCGTGATACAGTGAACAATGTTAGCAGATTTTGAGTGTGCCACTGATAAATATAAGGACATTTTCCCCCTTTTACCTGTATCCTTTTTATGGTATATCTAAGTTATATGATGTAATTGTAGCTAGTTTTCATTGTTCATCTCAATCATATGATTTCTTGATTCATGGTTTGATTACCATGCAGTTAGTTATGTAGCTAAGGTAGAACATGGCACAATATTTGAGAAGAAAGGAATTGATGAAACAAAGCCCTTGGAATTCATAACTGATGAAGGTATGTTTATCCCTACTGTTGCTTAACTTGGCTTTTTTCCTTTTTTTTTGATTTATAGTTTGAGGCATCTAAGAAACATTTATACTATTTTTCGCATGTTATTCCTGTAGAACAAGTCATTGCTGGTCTAGATCTAGCAGTGGCTACAATGAAGAAGGGTGAGAAGGCCATTGTAACTATACATCCTGATTATGCATTTGGAACTGTTGAAGCAAGATTTGATTTGGCTACTGTTCCCCCGGGGTCCAATGTAGTCTATGAAGTTGAGATGGTGGACTTTATTAAGGTAACATTTGCTTGTTTTCCACTGAGAAATTATAGATTTTAGCTTCATTCTAATGATTATGAAGGAATATTATTTCTTAGAGAAACAGAAAACAGAAATATAGTTTGCTTGCATATTCATTTATGTTTGGCCTTTTTTTCATTAAAAGGAGAAAGGCCCATGGGAATTAAATAATAGTGAGAAAATTGAGGCAGCTGGGAAGAAGAAAGAAGAAGGAAATCTGTTATTTAAAAATGGCAAGTATCAAAGAGCAGGGAAAAAGTATGACAAGGTACATCTTGTTTTGAAGTGGCTTTGATTTTTTGAAATTTCATGAAGGAACTTCTAGTTTTGCTAATTCCATGTTCACCTGTCTTCTCTTAGGCTGTTGATTATGTTAGTGAAGATGGATCCTTTGGGGATGATGAGCAAAAGCTAGCTAAGGAACTTAGAGTGTCATGTTGGTTGAATGGTGCAGCGTGTAGCCTCAAACTTAATAACTTTTCAGAAGCAATCAAGTTATGCTCGCAGGTAAACAGTCCATCAAGTCTTGTATAAGATTTAAAGCAGCCAATTCAACAAGCACATTTCTAGAGAATATAACATGTTTGTGAAAGGGAAGTGTGACAAGTTACTTGCCTTAGGTCAAAGTACTTGGGAAATAAGAGGAAACAAACTAGTTTACATGAGAGTACTGGTCAGTTATTAAGATTTTCTCGGGATGCATTCATTTTCCAACTAAATTGTTTTATGAACATCAGCTGTATTGATGGCCTGACATGTGGATGGTGAGAAGGGACTTCAAAGTTAGTTGTGTTGGGATTGTTCTTTCCTGAATTTAACTTTTATTTTTTTCAGGTGGTATTATGGGCTAAAGGCACTGTTGATGCAATGTGATTAATATCTGGAAAGAAATAGCATAGAGTGTGCATCTTCAAGGGAAATTATTGTCTCACGTTTCATACTTTCTGCACCAGGTTCTTGATGTTGAGTTCCACAATGTGAAAACATTGTACAGACGAGCACAAGCATATATAGAGACTGGGGACTATATTTTGGCAGATTTAGACATAAAGCAAGCTCTTGAGGAAGATCCACAGAACAGGTACATGATAAGCTTAATCCTCAAACAATGGGAACTACTTAATTAGGCTGACTGTTTGAGTTTTTTTCAAATATTACAAATTGGTCTGTTCATTTTCCAGGGAAGTAAAGTTGCTTCAGAGGAAATTGAAGCAACTTCAACTTGAGAGTGACAAAAGAGATGCTAAACTCTATGCAAATATGTTTGTACATAAAGAGAAAGACTCGTCGGTAGTAACAAAGGTGATCAGTGTGAAAACTTGGTTACTCTTTTCTGCTTGCGTGTTGGAAGTTTTTCATTTCTTTCCCCCCACTTGCGAAATCTTTCCTCAATCATGCTGTGCCAAGTCGTAACAGGACATTGCATATCTTCTTTTTTTATCCCCCCCTAGTTTCCCCCAGATTTGTCATTTTAGGAGTTGTATATCATTTACTGAAGTTCACAAAAATTACGCTGGTCTCCTTATGGCTTGCTGGTTTCAGAATTTCACCACTTCACTAAAGAATGCTTAGTATCTGTGAATATGACACTGATTTACTTCCTGATATTTTTTATGTTGGTAGGTTCTGGTAATTCCATCCCTGACTTGTGACATTATTTGGTTACATATTATTACATTGTAGTGTAAATTGCTTAAGTAACAAAAGCTCCTGCATTACAGAGATTGAAGGTTGAGAAAAGCCAGGACAAAAGGAAAGATGAAGAGGTGATGAGAATGGAAGGGGACAAAGTGGCGGACAGTGCAGCTCCTCCCGATAGTGATGTAATCAACAATTGATGAATCCATAGTATAACCTGTGTACAATACACGATAGTAAAAGGCAATGCTCAAATATGAAATGAAAGAGATTTTCATATCCAAATTCAAACATCTTGGGATAACTTATATTCCAAGTTAGAGAATAGATTTTGTAAGTCATGGGATTGGATCAAATTCAAGGTAGCTAGCCCTCGGCAACGTTAACCTAGATACTCTCGTTGGCGGAAAAATAATTCATCATTTCAGGTATAATCAAAACCTTCAATTCAACTTCCAATCTTTGATAATAATTTTTTATTTTTGATAAAAAAGAGTGAATTTCAATCGTTTTAACTTTGAATTGATTAGGTGAAGGGTGCTTTGAATGAACTTTAGCTTGCCCTTGCAGAGGGGTAGACTAGGGAATATTTCTTGACGTAGTTATATATAAATGAGAGAAAGAAAACAGAGAGAAGAGAAAACCAAAAAGAAAATAGGGAGAATTACTATGAAGTCTTAAAGAAGGAACTTAATTACTAAGAAATCTTAATGAAAATTGAGAAGCTGGTAATGACAAATTCTAGCGTAAGAAATGACCGTGCCTCCCATTTGTGGTATCCTAAAATGATTCCCACAAAAAAATATTATCACCTCCAGTTTGGATGGATGAGCAAAAATTGGGAGGAAGAAATGAGCAAATATTATCAATATATATCATGAATAAAATAAAATTAAACATCAAACCAAACATAATTTCTTAAAAATTATTTGGTTTGACATATTTTCATGTTATACATTTTGGAAATTTATTAATAAATGATATAAAGGTTAGTATAAAAATAGAAGAGGTAAAAATAATATTTTTTATTATTTCAATTGAAAAGGAGAACATTCGGTATTTTTTTATTTTTTAAAGGAGAACACGGCAACGGCAATAGGCATATTTCCTTCATTGAATGCATCTTCACTGTCACTGTCACTGGCTCTACCCGAATCTCTGCAACTTCACCGTTCTATCACACGCGTCATGACCATCTGTGATCTGTTGCAGCATCAGCTTTCCAGCGTAACCTTAAGGAGGACGCGAGGGCCTCGCTTCAAATTTTAATTCAAACCAAGCACCGCTCTTGTTCATTTACGATCGCCTCTGAGGAATTGACAGAGAGAAACTCCGATAATTTATCTACCAGCCATTATGATCACTGACACTTTCTATATCCCTCATAAAGCACTTCATACTAGCATCCATTCCATTGCCTTTCCCAAGTTAAGCTCTTCAAATAAAGTCCCTAATCCATTCTTCCCGATCACCACTCGCAGACAGTGCTCAGAATTCCGAAAATGGCTGCTGCGTCTTCAACCTCTCAATCTTCTTCATCATTCCCACTATCTCTGCTTCTTCTTCTTCTTCTTCTTTGTAGTTACTTTTTAGTTTATTTTAAATTTTAAATTGTTGCTAAAAAACGACAAGCTATGCCCATACTTCCTCCGATTTCAAATATATATAAATACCAACTTCACTTGTGCAATATAATCAATAAAGTCTATAATATAAAGAAATAATAACAAATTTTTTTGGAATGAAACTTTTTTAACCACTAAGATATTAGATAGAAAAGATAACATCTTTGGTCTATTTTACTTAGAATTTATTTTATATAATATTATATAAATCAGGAAAAAAAACTTAATGATTTAAATGGGTCAGTATCTATGTTAATAATTAAATAATATATTGATGATATGATTAAGTAGATGTTAGTCAAAGTTTAAAAAATGATGTTTTTCTCGGTTGTTAGTTTTATGAAAAATAAGATTCAAATTACTTTTAAAATAAAATATGGGAGAGGTTGAAAGAGATAATGTAGGAAGTTTAATGTGGACAATTTAATATTCTTCAAATTATGCTTTAGTTGTTGATCCTTCTAGATAATTAAATTTTTTAATGTCATTCTGGATAAATATCATAGGCTCTATGTCCTTGTTTATAATTTCCCTATAGAATAGTCAAAAATGACTTGTAATTAGGCTCGTTTCATTCGTCTAAGAAAATGCACAGAATATAAAATAATTATTTTAAGGGCCAATAACCACAGACCAGTCCCCGTGATCTGAATCTAAGCACTCATTGTGACTATTCACCTTCTCTCCAACTCTCTCAAACGCCCTTCCCAACTTTAAGCTCCTTTAAACCCCTCACCCTTTCTTCCCCACAAGTCAACTCATCGCTCTTAAATCTTTACTTGTCAATCATTCTGACATCTCCACATCAAATGATGAGCACGATCACACTCCGAATCAAGAATAGGGCTGCTGCGTCTTCAACTTCTCAACCTTCTTCATCATTCCCACTATCTCTGCTTCTTCTTCTTCTTCTATCTTCACAGGCTTGCTTCACTTTCGCACTCTCTCGCTCGACTGTTACGTTCCTTCCAGGGTTTCAAGGGCCTCTTCCTTTCCATCTTGAAACTGGGTATGTTGTCTTTCAAACATTCTGTGTCAAACCAGAAACCTTACTTTGTGACTTTTTTTCGTCTTCAGTAATAATTGTAACTGCTTCTGGCATTTAATGTTGCATGGCCAAAACAAAATATCCTATTTAAGGTATGTGGGAGTTGGAGAATCAGAGGGTGTGCAGCTCTTCTACTACTTCCTTAAGTCAGACCGAAATCCCAAACAAGACCCTTTGATTCTCTGGCTAACTGGTGGCCCTGGTTGCTCTGCATTGTCTGCCCTTCTCTTTCAAATAGGTAACACAGTGATCTTAATTTTATTGTCTATTTTGTTTGTTCCAGGCCTTCACCGTTTTAGGATTATTTACTTTTCTAACCCCACTAAATTAAGGTCCACTTCGTATGCGGATGGAGGAATATAATGGTTCTCTGCCTACGCTTGTTTTGAATCCGGACTCATGGACTAAGGTTGTTTCAAAACTTTGACTCGCTTGTAGCGACTCTTCAATTTCAAATTTCTATGATGGTTCATAGCATTTCTTTCTTTCTGGTGATCGGTGCCAGATTTCCAGCATAATTTTCTTAGACTTGCCTGCTCTTACTGGGTTCTCCTATACAACACTCCCTGTTGCTCCTCAGCGAAGTGACTCTAAACAAATCCAACATGCCGTTCAATTTTTGAGGAAGGTACCATGTAAATATATATTTGGTGATTCATGGGGCAATAGCCCAAACGATACAGTATAAATTATAAAAATGACTTTCTCTGTCTAGTGGTTGACTGGTCACCCGGAATTCCAATCGAACCAAATATACATAGGCGGGGACTCATATTCTGGATTGATTGTCCCTGCAGTTGCCGTTGAAATCTCGAAAGGTAAGCCTGCTTGTCATCTTTCATACACATAACCCCATGATCGAAGCATATATCAAGTGTGGAACTTTGTGTTAGATTAAGATTGTACGTGTGATGGCTGAGTTCTTAATTTTTTGAATGTTGAGAGGTGATCAAAAAATTAAGATAGAGAAGTTTTTAAATGCCGTGATTTTGCAGGAAATGAGAACAGTGTAGAGCCATCGATTAATCTCCAGGTTGGTGATTGTTTATGTTCCTAAATTCCCTTCACTGTCTCCAACTTTAAGCTAATAATAAATGACCTGGCTATAATCAAGGGATGCTTGCTAGGAAACCCCTCAACAGACGTTGATATAGATAACAACCATAAGATCCCATTTGCTCATGGTATGGGGCTTATTTCTGATGAACTCTATGAGGTAATTTATCTCTAAAGATATCATCAATGGGCTGAATTTAGAGGTGAAATGTTTGTTACTAATCGAAATAAATCATGCTGTCTCCTTGCAGTCATTGAAAAGCAGTTGTGGGGGAGAATATCGCAATGCAGATACCAGGAATGAAACGTGTGCTGGATATATTGCAGAATATGAAAAGGTATATGCAATGATAATACGTTGGTGCGTACTTGGATAGTCTTTCTTTTTTTCTCTCTCTCTTCATGATCTATGTGATAACACTTATCTGCCAATTTTAAATTTCAGTGTGTTTCAGGAATAAATCCTTTTCATATTTTGGAACCCAGATGTCCCTTTGTTTCCCCAAAACCACAAGAGTTCTCTGACATAAGGTCTCTCAATGAGATGCCCGAAACCTTACTCACCTTAGATCCTCAACCACCACTTCCTACTATAACATGTCGAGTAATTCCTCAATCTGCCCCCCTATTATCCCTTATTTCAAGCACTCGTTTGGTAGCTTGAATTATGGATTGATTTGTAGATTATATGTTCTTTTTGCTTGTATAGAATTATGGACTTTTGCTAGCTCAGTATTGGACAAATGATGATTCTGTTCGCAAGGCCCTTGGCATCCGTCAGGTATGAGAATGACAATAAGCATTGGCCTTCTCATTTTCACATAGTTATCATCTGTGATTGCAATTTGGATGCAATAACAGGGGAGCATAGGGAAATGGGTGCGATGTATTAAGACACCTTATGTTAAAGAAATTAAAAGCAGTGTTCCATTTCATGTGAAGTTGAGCGCTAAAGGTTACCGTGCGCTCATCTATAGGTGGGGAAGTTGATCATACATGAATTACTTATTCTGCCTCTGGAAAATCATTGGTGATTAATTCAAATTCATTTTCTGTCATTTTTTTTCTTCTTCTTCATGGCAGTGGAGATCATGACTTAGCTGTCCCGTTTCGTGGAACTGAAGCGTGGATAAGATCTTTAAATTACTCCATTGTAGATGAATGGAGGCCATGGTTGGTCCAAGGCCAAGTCGCAGGGTAAGCTTTTAGACAAAAGCAACATTCTTTTCTTCTCTTTTCTTTTTAAATTTTGAATCCAAAACTTGCAACTAGAAACTTGGAGTTGCCTCTTGTTGTGCAGATACACAAGGACATATTCAAATGGGATGACGTACGCGACTGTTAAGGCAAGAAACATATTTTCAGTTTCAGCTTCAAAGAATCCTGGTTCAGAGCTAGGAAATTCATATTCATGTTATTTGGTTAAATCAATTTGTAGGGTGGAGGGCACACTGCTCCTGAGTACAAACCTAAAGAATGCTTTGCAATGTTTGAGAGGTGGACTTCTCAAAACCCATTGTAATCTTTGAACGACTGATCTGCTGAAAGTTCAAGCTCCTCAATCTCTCACAGCTGCGTAATAATGGTGCCCGGCTCTTAATCAAGCCAACGCATTTGAAGGGTGAAATACAATTCTAGTATGTCAGTTTGCTAGTTAAATTTGGAAGTTCCTGAATCACTGAGCCACTTTATGTTTGTTTTTTTCTCTCTTCTGCAAAAATATATTTTCCACCATCTTCTCATAATAATACATGTGACTTGCAATGCATGTTGCCATGACATTTTCCTCTAGAAGACTGACAATCTTCATATTTCTATTGTGGGCACTTACCATCATTATTTTCCTTTGCCTTCTGCCTTTTTGGTACGTCGATGCTTATCCTTTTAGGGTCGTAAATTTGCTTGGAGGTGTCCTCTCGTGCAACTTTGAGCTGCTTCTGCTGCTCTGTAATGAACTACCATCCATTTATTCTTTTAGAAGCAAGGAGCTGTTACCTGTACCACTCTAGTCCTATTTATAAGTTCAGTTTGACAAAAAAATTTGGTCCTATTTATAAGTCCATTTTGACCAAATAAATGAAATTGTGACAATTTTGCCCATATTAATGATGATGAGAGAGATTGGCTAGCTATGTTGGGAAGAGAAAAAGATGAGAGAGATTTGACAATAAATTTTAAAAGGTGTCCATTCATAAATGAGGGTAAAGTTGGAAATTTGCTCTATAATCATTGAGATACCTAACTTTCCTTGGTTTGTGAGATTTGGTCAAACTGGACTTATAAATAGAACCAGAGTGATATCTAAATCATTCACTTTCACGGTGATGTATGAAAAGACAAGTCGACGTAACAAAAGGACAAAGCAACGCAAATTCCCAATAATGGAAGTTACCACATACCCCCTCTGGTCTTTATTATAAGGCACCAACTAACTTTTCTCACAAATCAATAAAAGTAGTTAAAGTCAATAAAGTTGTCCTAGGATCTAAATAATTTCCAATATTGCCCCTACTAATTATACTAATCTCTAATATTATAGTAATTATTACTTTTACCCATTACCTGAGGCTGGTGGAGGCATATGTACTATCAGTCCTGTATGCCCGGATGAGCAAAGCTATAACGTCCAGTCCTTGGACTGTGGGTGAACCCAACCCATTTCCTAAAATTTCTGGTAGAAAAACAAAATGGATCTCTCCTATGAGCCTTGTAAACTTATTTATTATAACTTATGAACTTATATCTTTTTGTTCCTTTTTTTTCTATTTTCAACCAATGTATTTTTCTCCCCCTCAAATGCACAAATTTATCTGAAAGTGATGAATAATGTTTGTAGTTATTTTTTTAGTTTATTTTAAAATTTAAATTGTTGTTAAAAAATGACAAGTTATGCCCAATACTTCCTCCGATTTCAAATATATGATATAAGATATAAATCAAATACCAACTTCACATATATAATGGGAGTAAGGTAAAGTTATTTTCCCTTATTAAATTGGTACTAAAGCAAAATTATTTTCTTAATATTGAATTAAAAATTGAGCAAAATTATTTTTTTAATAATGAATTAAAAATTAAGGGAAAGTATGAGGATATATTGAAGGAAAGGGTCATTTGTGATAGTATACTTTTCTTCAATTTTTAATGCGGTAACTATGTGTTTTTATTTCTTAATTAAATGCTTTAATTTTGTTATGTTAGTACCGTTAACCCTGTATAGAGACTAGCCGTGCTAATAGAATAAAGTTTTCAGATCTAACTGCATTAATGAGTAAAATTAATAATTCAATTAAGAGTAAAAACACATGTGCCAAATTAAAAAAGAAAAAGAAAAAGAAGATATAAGTGCCTGCAAATGGATTTGCCCAAAATAAAAAACTACAAGAACCTAATTAAAAATAAGTGAAACAATAAGGACCTGATAAAAAAATAATAGGACTTGATTAAACATCCATTGAACTACCAGTATCTGCAAATTAATTATTTTTATAATTTAATAATAAAATACTTGAAGTCTAATATAGTACTTTTCCTATACTCTTAAATACAGATAAAATCGTGTTAAAAAAAATCCCTCCATTTTTTTATAATATCTCATCTCAATGTATTTGAACTTTTTTTTGTTTTTTGTTTTTACAATTTTCATATCTAATTAGTTTTATTATCTCTTCTCATATTTTTCTACCACATCTTCTTTTATATTTTTCTTATTATTGCTCTATTTATCTCTCTCTCTTACTTATCATATAAAAAAAACCATACACAAGAGAAAAAGTTCATTTGTGACGTACTTATTACTGAATAATTTTAACTGATTTCTTAATCTCGATTGAGTTATCAAGCTCTCGTCACAAAACGGAGGGAGTGTTTTATCTTCATATAAGATAGTCAAGGATGACATGTAATAGGCTGGAGTGTTTTATCTTCATATAAGATAGTCAAAGATGACACATTGACATGTAATAGGCTCGTTTCATTCGTTCCAACACGAAAACGTCTACATTTGCCGCAGAATATTAACCTCCTTTAAGCCCCTCATCCTTTCTTCCCCACAAGTCAATCACTCTAACATCTCCACATCAAATTATGAGCACGATCACACTCCGAATCAAGACTAGGGCTGCTGCGCCTTCAACTTCTCCATCTTCCTCATCATCCCCACTATCTCTGCTTCTTCTTCTTCTTCTTCTTCTTCTATCTTCACAAGCTTGCTCCACTTCTACGTTCTCTCGCTCAGCTGTTACGTTTCTTCCTGGGTTTCAAGGGCCTACTCTTCCTTTCCATCTTGAAACTGGGTATTTTCTCTTTCAATGATTCTCGGTGAAATCGGAAATCTTACTTTGTGACTTTTTTCGTCTTCAGTAATAATTGTAACTGCTTACGCCATTTATTCTTGCATGGCCAAAACAAAATATACTATTTAAGGTACGTGGGAGTTGGAGAATCAGAGGGTGTGCAGCTCTTCTACTACTTCCTCGAGTCAGACCGAAATCCCAAACAAGACCCTTTGATTCTCTGGCTAACTGGGGGCCATGGTTGCTCTGCTTTATCATCTCTTCTCTTTGAAATAGGTAACATAGTTACACAGCGATCGTAATGCTCTTGTCTATTTTGCTCCAGGCCTTCATCGTTTTAGGATTATTTACTTTTCTAACCCCACTAAATGGACTTTAAGGTCCACTTCGTTTTCGGATGGAGGAATATAATGGTACTCTGCCTACCCTTGTTTTGAATCCGGACTCATGGACTAAGGTTGTTTCAAAACTTTGACTCGCTTGTAGCGACTCTTCAATTTCAAATTTCTATGCTGGTTCATAGCATTTCTTTCTTTCTGGTGATTGGTGTCAGATTTCCAGCATAATTTTCTTAGACTTGCCTGCTCTTACTGGATTCTCCTATACAACACTCCCTGTTGCTCCTCAGCGAAGTGACTCTAAACAAATCCAACATGCCGTTCAATTTTTGAGGAAGGTACCATATAAATATATATTTGGCGATTCATGGGGCAATAGCCCAAACGATACAATATAAATTATAAAAATATCTTTCTCTGTCTAGTGGTTGACTGGTCATCCGGAATTCCAATCGAACCAAATATACATAGGCGGGGACTCATATTCTGGATTGATTGTCCCTGCAGTTGCCCTTGAAATCTCGAAAGGTAAGCCTGCTTGTCATCTTTCATACACATAACCCTATGATCGAAGGCTATATCAAGTGTGGAACGTTGTGTTAGATTAAGATTGTACGTGTGATGGCTGAGTTCTTATTTTTTTTTTTTAATGTTGAGAGGTGATCAAAAAATTAAAAGAGAGAAGTTTTTTAATGCCGTGATTTTGCAGAAAATGAGAAGAGTATAGATCCATCGATTAATCTCCAGGTTGGTGATTGTTTATGTTCCTAAATTTCCTTCACTGTCTCCAACTTTAAGCTAATAATAAATGACCTGGCTATGATCAAGGGATGTTTGCTAGGAAACCCCTCAACAGACGATGATATAGATAACAACCATAAGATCCCATTTGCTCATGGTATGGGGCTTATTTCTGATGAACTCTATGAGGTAATTTATCTCTAAAGGTATCATCAATGGGCTGAATTTAAAGAATAAATGTTTGTTACTAATCAAAATAAATCAAGCTGTCTCCTTGCAGTCATTGAAAAGCAGTTGTGGGGGAGAATATCACAATGTTGATACCTGGAATGAAATGTGTGCCGGATATATTGCAGAATATGAAAAGGTATAGGCAATGATAATACGTTGGTGTGCGTGTATACTTATTATATACATAGTAATACTTATCTATCAATTTTAAAATTCAGTGTGTTTCAGGAATAAATCCTGCACATATTTTGGAACCCGGATGTCCCTTTGTTTCCCCAAAACCACAAAAGTTCTCTGACAGAAGATCTCTCAATGAGATGCCCGAAACCTTACTCCCCTCAAACTATCAACCACCACTTCCTACTATAACATGTCGAGTAATTCCTCAATCTGCTCCCCCTGTGATTTCTATTAAGCACTCATTTGGTGACTTGAATTATGGATTGATTTGTAAATTATATGTTTATTTGCTTGTATAGACGTACGAAAGTTTGCTAGCTCAGTATTGGGCGAATGATGGTTCTGTTCGCAAGGCCCTTGGCATCCGTCAGGTATGAGAATGATAATATTCCTTAGACCTTTACATTTTCACATACTACTCTGGTTCTATTTATAAGTTCAGTTTGACCAAATCTCACATACCAAGGAGAGATAGTTGACCCAATGATTATGGGGGTAAATTTTCAATTTTACCCTAATTTATGATTGGATGCTTTTCAAATTTCAATTGTTTCTTCTCCCTCTATCTTCATGGGTATAATTAATATGGGTAAAATTGTCACAATTTCATTTATTACATGAAACTGGACTTATAAATAGGACCAAATTTTTTTGGTCAAACTTGACTTATAAATAGGACAGAGTGGTAGTTATCATCCATCTGTGAGTGCAATTTGGATGCAACAACAGGGGAGCATAGGGAAATGGGTGCGATGTATTGGGATACCTTATACTGAAGAAATTAAAAGCAGTGTTTCATTTCATGTGAACTTGAGTGCTAAAGGTTACCGTGCGCTTATATATAGGTGGGGAAGTTGATCATACATGAATTACTTGTTCTGCCTCTGGAAAATCATTGGAGATTAATTCAAATTCATTTTCTTTCATTTGGTTTTTTTCTTTCATGGCAGTGGAGATCATGACTTAATTGTTCCGTTTCGGGGAACTGAAGCGTGGATAAGATCTTTAAATTACTCCATTGTAGATGAATGGAGGCCATGGTTAGTCCAAGGCCAAGTCGCAGGGTAGGCTTTTAGACCAAAGCAACATTCTTTTTAAAAAAAGAAAAAATTGAATCCAAAACTTGCAACTTGAAACTTGGAGTTGCTACTTGTTGTGCAGATATACAAGGACATATTCAAATGGGATGACGTACGCGACTATTAAGGCAAGAAACATATTTTCAGTTTCAGCTTCAAAGAATCCTGGTTCAGAGCTAGGAAATTCATGTTCATGTTATTTGTTTAAATCAATTTGCAGGGTGGAGGGCACACAGCTCCTGAGTACAAACCTAAAGAATGCTTTGCAATGTTTGAGAGGTGGATTTCTCAAAACCCGTTGTAATCTTTGAAGGATTGATGTGCAGAAAGTTCAAGCTCCTCAATCTCTCACAGCTGTATAATACCACTCATCTTTTAATAAAATCATCAAACCCATGTAAAAGGATGAAATTTGATGCTGGGATATGAGTCTGTAAGATAATTCTTGTCTGTAAATTTATTTTTCGCTCTCTTCAAGATCGGACTCTTGCAAGTATGTGATAATTCTACCTCCTACTTGGGATTTTCAGGAATTATTGTTTTCTTTACCCCTAAGATTTTGAAACATTCTAAAATCTTTCTTTCATTTACGATGAATAATTGCACTTTTTTGGTTTTCAAATTATACGTCAAGCTAATGAATACAGTGCTTTCAGCCCTCCCCCACGAGGGGGTGGTGGGGAAGAAACAAAGTTAAAAACTGCAACCGCATTATGTGACGCAAATGTATCTTGCCACTTTAAAAAGTAGAAAAAACTCACAGGGCGCTGTCAATTCCATTTTCCGCGGTCCAGTTTGTTTGTTAGCAGGGGGCTTTTTGACCAATCTAATTTTTTGAAAAAAAATATTTACCAAAATAAATCAAATTTCAAACTATTTTCCAAAATAATGCAGTTGGTGGTGCTGGCTGACAGGACGCAATAAGAGGCGTAAGAAAGCTTTGCGGGACTTGGAAAAAGTAACCAAATGGCGTGGGATCTGTATCTTTTTTATACAGACCCCAAAATCAATACTGTTGTTATACAAATATTTGGTGTATAACAAATATATAGATCCCCTGTATTGTGATCTGTTGTTAAAACTAAATTGTACCGCGTAATCTTTTAAAAGGCATTCTTAATGAGTTATTTCAACTCCCTACTTTCTTTCTTTTGACTTCAAATTAAATGAAGTAGAGCATTAAATTATTTCAATTTTTTATCATTTATTATTAGGGTTAAGGAGCAATAATACACACGTACTTTTCCCCCAAGAGCGCTCAGCACCATGTGCTTTTTTTCGGACCAAAAATACACACGTGGTTAGCTTATAGGAGCAAAAGTCACACACTTCCTTCATATAGTGGATGTTGACCGTTAAGTGGGCTGTGTTGACCGTTAAGTGCTGACGTGGATGATGAATTGGAGAGAGAAGAAGCCAAATGGGATGAAAAATTGCTGAATAGGATTGAGGTGCACATTAATAAAATTGGGGCAAAAAAGAAAATCCTAAAAACCTAAAAACCAATGCATTGAACAAAATTTTCGGAATAAAATCTTGGTTCTTCAAATTGATATTGACTCAAACATATAACCGAGTAATTTCCGGAATTTCAGACAGAACAAACAGAAAAGTTCAGAATTACCAAAATGCATTGCAAGATGACAAGCTTCCGGTGAAAATTTAGCAGAATTACTGGATCGGCAGAGAGCGAAAGGGAAGGAGTTTCCGATGGAGTTTTCTTCTGTTAATACGCTTTGTCTTCATGTGAGTGTAATCTTCTCAACATAATGAATTCACTTCTTTGCGATTATCTTTATTATTAACAGAATCGCTTTCTCCGGCATTCTCACGACTGGTTCTACGTTGGGAATATATTCCCCAATCGAAGAACGTAACCAGAGAATCAGAGAAGAAAATGACGAAGAAGAGGGAATCAAACATGGATCTAAACCAGAATAGCAAATCGAGGGACCAATTAAGATGAGAGAAAAAGAATGGAAATACCGCATATCTGGTATCTGTTCGAATATACAATCCTCGGAAATCTGCAGATGCATTATTGTATCGGATCAGCTCCACTATTGTTCCTCCACCTGGGTTGTCCTTATCGGCCCGATTCTTCTCGCTCCAACTATGTTTCGCGTCTGCAAGTGGGTAGATCGAAGCTCCAACTATGTTTCGCGTGCTCAGTCACGCCGACTGTTCCAGCCGTTTGGGGGAGAGTTCGCGTCAAACTGATGAGCCATTTTGGGCTTCAGATCACGTCGCTTCTTTGTGATTTTCTTGGATTTCAAAGTCAGCTCCCTCATACCCTTTCGATGATTTGCTTGGATTTTGATTTCAGATCACGTCCCTCATCCCCTTTCGGTTGATTCGATTTTAGGTCTCTTTCTTCCCAATTTCTTCTTTTTCCAGCGATTGTAGCCCGATGAAAATTTTTCCAGCGATTGTAGCCCGACGAAAATTTTTCCAGCGATTCCATCGATTTTAGGGTTTTCTTTTTGACCCCAATTCATCAATCCTATTCAGCAATTTTTCATCCCATTTGGCTTCTTCTCTCTCCAATTCATCATCCACGTAAGCACTTAACGGTCAACACAGCCCACTTAACGGTCAACATCCACTATATGAAGGAAGTGTGTGACTTTTGCTCCTATAAGCTAACCACGTGTGTATTTTTGGTCCGAAAAAAAGCACATGGTGCTGAGCGCTCCTGGAGGAAAAGTACGTGTGTATTATTGCTCCTTAACCCTTATTATTATTATTATTATATTATTATAATTTTTGGGGAGCAGGTGAGGGCCAAATGGCGTGGGAAATCCCCACGCCATTTGGTTAGCAAATGGCGTGGGAGCGTGGGGATTTCCCACGCCATTTGGTTACTTTTTCCAAGTCCCGCAAAGTTTTCTTACGCCTCTTATTGCGTCCTGTCAGCCAGCGCCACCAACTGCATTATTTTGGAAAATAGTTTGAAATTTGATTTATTTTGGTAAATATTTTTTTTCAAAAAATTAGATTGGTCAAAAAGCCTTAACAGGGACATATAACACAAGGCGTGAATGATTAATTGCGCTGTCCTATGCATTTAAGGACTTGGATTTTGCAAGAGAGTTTGGGGTTATATGTCCCACATCTGTAACTCTTTTTTAGGCTTTTAGCCTCCTCTGGTATATAAAAAAAAAATCGCTGTCTTTTCCATATGTCATGAAACGGAGACATTGTGACTTGTCACCCCATACTCTCATTATGGGCACGAGATAAACCCTTCAACCAGAACCACGCAACAGTCAGTTCCTTGCCGTGTTATGCAGCGATTCCTTTTCCTCCAACACTATTTATGGAACTATTGAGGTTGGAGCGAAACAACATTTCAAATGGGAAAGTTGAGTTGTAAGTATCACTTGAATGAGATTCTCCTCCTCCTTGTTGTCATCCTGTTCCATTTCTTGTCTCAGTCCGCATCATGTGGCTCCATAGTCAAGTGTCTTCCTGGCTTCCTGGGACCACTCCCTTTTGTTCTAGAGACGGGGTACGTCAAAGAGTTTATGAAACTGGATATCTGAGATTATGATTAATAGATAACTGTATATCACTTTGAGGCTGATTAGTTTTAAGTGTTGAATTTTGAGCAGGTACATAGGAGTTGGTGAAACAGAGGACGTGCAGCTGTTTTATTACTTTATCGAGTCAGAGAACAATCCCAGAAATGATCCTCTCATGCTCTGGCTAACTGGTGGACCAGGTTGCTCTGCACTTTCCGGTCTTGTCTTTGAAATAGGTAATTGTTGAAACACACAAAACCTTACTCTGCAACTAGCCTGGTTCATGACAAGTGATATTTCCTTGGGCTTTAATCACTTTCGTAGGTCCACTTGGATTTCAAAACCAGCAATTCAATGGGAGCTTGCCTAATCTGGTGTTGAGACCCAATTCTTGGACAAAGGTGGCATTATTATCATCGCCACAAATACAGCATTCTTTAGTTTCATTGATCATGTGCTTTTTTCTACAATACTGCTACTTATTCAACGTTTTTCTGAGTGGTGGTCAGATAAGTAGCATCATATTCGTAGATTTGCCTGCTGGTACCGGATTCTCTTACTCTAAAACACCCCAGCAAGGTGACTGGAAAACAATTCATCATGGCCAACAGTTTCTTAGGAAGGTAAAGTCCCCTGGCGCAGTGTTCTTCAGTGAATTCAGGAGGGAAGGAGATAAAAGTGACGTGCTTTGGAAATAAATGGCTGGTAATTGATAATCGTGTTTAATATGTTACAGTGGCTGATTGATCACCCGGAGTTTCAGTCGAATAAGGTGTACATCGGCGGCGACTCCTACTCCGGCATTCCTCTCCCAGTAATTGTGGATGAGATATCAAATGGTACAAAATATTAGTAGCTGACAATGAAATTATTGTCCTCTAGTCCTTTTTTTTTTTTTTTGATAAAAGAGAGCCATCCGCCTTTATATATTAATTAAGAAAACCACAGTCCGTAGATTTTCCGGACAACTAATCAAAATAGAGGAGTGTGATAAATCCTCCTTAGCTAATGCATCAGCAAGCATGTTACTGGACCGAGGTATGAATTGTCCTCTAGTCCTGTGTCAACCGAGTTAGGATGAGGAACAGGCTAACCGATAACGCTCCAATCAAAATGGGCCTTTTTGCTCTTATCGGCTCTCCTGAGGGGGACCTCCAAGTGGGCCTCACATTGTTGACACTTTTTTTTTTTTTTTTTTAACCGGAGCATTGTAGAAACTTTAATAGGATTTGATTATGACATTCTCTCACACTTTCTGTAGTGTTTTGATTTTCTTTCCAAAAAATGGCCAGAGAAAGATTGTGAGTCCGTGATAGCTTGATCACTCACCATAAGCTACGTTGTACGCAGGAAATGAAGCTGGTGTCCAGCCCCAGATAAATCTTCAGGCTTGTACTTACTCTTTTCTACTTTTTCTTTATTTATGCTGGTGTTTTAATTGCGTGCACTAATAATTCAAATTTTGCAGTAAAAAGGGCCTCTTAAATCTTATTTAGACAACACAGACATTAAAGTTTGAATTTTGTGAATTCAATGATATAATCTTAATACGATGGAGGTGCTCTTTTTTATCATACAAAAAAAATTCATATGTATGTCAAAAACTAGGTACTCATCATGCGTTTCAAATGTAAGTATAATCTTCAGCCTTGTTCAAGAGTGAAAACTGTGAATTTTGGACAATTTGGCAATTTGCATCTTAACCTACCATGAGATAATATTATCCTGGTACATGAAAATATTTTATTTTATACTCAGAAGATAGATTCACTCATGTTAATGGGAGAGAGAGAGGAAAAAAAAAAACATAATTTAAGCCTATTTAATGGTAACCTACCACGAGTTATTTCATATTATTTTATTGCATTGTCTTTCCAAATCTTTGTGCATTCCAATGCAATAAATTTGGTAGGTGGACACAAATAAATGTTGTGCCGGCTAGAGATTACTTGCTCTGGTTTTTATTAAAAGACACAAACTAATAAATTCATTTAATTTTTTTATAAGATATTTGTTTGTTCACAAGAAATATTAATTATCTTTTTTTATGTATGTCTATAATAAGGATAGTGAGTGAGAGTAATAATTAATATGATATTAGAGTCTAATGCAATTAGTAGGGATAATATTGAAAAATATTTAAATTTTATGACAACTTTATTGACTTTAATTATTTTTATTGGTTTGTAAGAATAGTTAGTTGATGCCTTATAATAAGGAATGGAGGGAATATATGTTATAATATTTACTTTCTTTATATACTAAGAAGGGTGGGGAAAAATACAATTAAAAATGGTAAAAGATAAATAAGTTGAATTTTAATAATTCTAAAAGGATATATTTTAAATTTTGAAATGTAAAATTTGAGAAATTACCTAATTATCCTTAAATTTTTTTAATAAAAAATCTCCAACCCCTTGTAGGCCCTAGGAGCTCTGGCGGCGATCGTTACCAGAGCTCCAGTGACCTTGTCAGCGACCAACCGCGGGAGCTTTGATAAATATTATTATTAACTCGAATATTGCTATTAATAACTCAAATATATATTAACAATTTTAGTATGAAAGATTAAAAAAAGATATTAGTTGTCCATTCTCGGTGAAGGTTGTTAATAAATATTTAACAAATATTCTGTTCACAACTTTAGTATCGTTATTAATGACTTAAGTATTTGTATTAACTTTAGCTTGAGAATTTCAACAACAACAAAATATATTAAATCGCAGAAGATCCGGTGAAGTTTTTTTTTTTTTTCTGAACTTCTCAAGTAAAAGTTTTCAATATAGATACTTGAGTTGTTAATAGCGATACTAAAGTTGTAAATGAGATATTAGTTGAATATTTTCTAATAACTTTCACTAGAAATCTAGCGGCTAATATCTTTTTTTGAAATTCTCACACTAAATTTATTAATATAGATACTTGAGTTGTTAATAATCTTTACCGGAGCTCCGGCGTATGATCGCCGGCAAAGTCATCGGAGCTCCATAACGGCCCCTCTATTAGAGCTCTGGCAGCCGACAACTCAACAAGGTGTTTGAGGATTTTTTTATTTGACAAAAACAAAAAATAGTTAGGTAATTTCTCAAATTTTACAATATTTTAAAATTCAAAATTAGTCCTTCTAGAATTATTGAAATTCAATATATTTATTTGTCTTTTACTAATTTTGATGATATTTTTCTGTATTTTCCCCCAAAAGTTTATGTGAGTTGGGTCACAGAGGTTCATTAAGGTCTAAGCATGTCTCTGGGCTCAAAGAACGCTTACAAAGGTACTTATAGATTGCTCACTAAGAAGGTCTTCACATCAGTGAGATTTGATCCTACAACCTTATAGTTACGAGCTAACTCTTTATCAACTAACCAACATTTATTGGGTTTATATATATTTACTATGATAGTATATTTTACGTATTTGAATCTACATGTCTTTTTTATATGTATATATGGAATGCTCTTTTCTTTAGGGGTACCTGCTGGGTAATCCATTGACAATTATGCCATCCAGAATCAATTATAGAGTTCCATTCGCTCATGGAATGGGATTAATTTCTGATGAACTTTATGAGGTACTTTCATCATTCATAATCATTAAAAGGATAATTAATTTATGTTAAGAGCAGAAATTTGTTTTCCAAAAAAACGAGTTAAGTGCAAACAAATCTAAACAACTTCATTTACTCAATGAGCAGTCACTTCAAACAAACTGCCGGGGGGAATACACAAACATAGACCCCAAAAATTCAAACTGTATCAGAGATATGCAGTCCTTCCACGAGGTATATATATTATATATACACAATTTGGGACCATACTCATTCTGAGCTCCCCTAAATATATAATCCACTAATTGTGGCGTTTCTTCAGTGTACTTCAGCAATTAATATTGCCCATATATTGGAACCCAATTGTGAGTTCCATTTGCAAATCCCAATAGAGATATCTTGGAGAAGATCTTTCACTCACAACAAGTCCAGGGCAGTTCTGGAATCTCATCTCTCAGTTCCATCTTCCTTAAGCTGCCGGGTAATTTCTCCCCCCACGATATAATATGGACTGTCACTCTGTACTGTACTTCTTTCATGAGCTAGCTAGCCCACTTTGATTTATCTCAACTATTTAATTATTTATTTTTGTTGCCATCGTCCATCGTAGACGTATTTTTATTTGCTGTCTGCTCAATGGGCCAACAATCCCGATGTTCGCAAGGCGCTTGGTGTCCGAGAGGTATATATATATGTGTGTGTGTGTGTGTATGGGCCAAATATGGTTAAGAATAATATAATGCAGTTTTAATTTTAGACATAATGATAATCATATGGTATACATTGTGTGAACAAAACATATATACTGTATATACAAATATATGGGGAACTGTGGGTGCAGGGAAGTATAGGTATGGGGAAATGGAAGCGTTGTAACTATGGAATGGATTACAAGAACGAGATCTCAAGATCGTTGGAGTATCATAGGAATCTGAGCAGAAAAGGCTATCGTTCTTTGATATACAGGTCCAACTCTTTTTTCGTAACTTTGCTGATCAATTCATGCCCACATAAATTCTTTTTTATTGATCGAGTTGTTAAAATAATAATAATAATGCAGTGGGGATCATGACTTGATGGTTCCTTTCTTGGACACTCAAGCCTGGATAAGATCTTTGAATTACTCTATCGTGGATGATTGGAGGCCTTGGTTTACCAATGGCCAAGTTGCCGGGTACGTGTATGTGTGGGTCACACTTGATACATACAGTAGCTCCGATATTCATAAAATTATAGCAACCTGACCTTTTTCTTCTTCGGTAGGTACACGAGGTCTTACTCTAATCAGATGACTTTTGCGACTGTCAAGGCAAGTATTGTTTTTTTCCTTTAAGGCTATATAGGTTACGTAAAACTCTTTTTAAAATAACCTTTTTTACCTTTACAATTTAATGATAAGCTCTTCAAACTTTTAAGTTGTATGCGGATAAGTAATGAACAAAACTTCTTGTAAGAGAGTTGTTTGCATTAATGTTAGAGGAGGAGGAGGAGGAGTTCAGGGAATTCCTTCGTAAAAGTTTCAAATATTAATATGGAGATTATCTAAGAGTGATGTATAATTAAGGATTTCTTTTAATATAGATAACTCTATCACGACTTTGAATAAATCAAAATATTTATGATATGTGTGGATGATGAAATTACAGGGTGGAGGGCATACAGCTCCAGAATATAGGCCTGAAGAATGCTTTGCCATGTTCAGCCGATGGATGTCTAAGCTACCTCTGTAGAAATCTACATCTGTCCATAACAGCCAGCCTCAATAATATCTGGGGAACTGCATCACAGATATAAATAAACTAAAAACAAATTAATGAAATTAATGTCCCAATTTTATTGGTCTCGTTGCTTGCCTTTCTAGTTCTTATCCTACATGTGTGGTTACTGATTATCATCAACTCGTGAAAATAGTTTTCATTGTTGTCTTTTATATAAGACATATTTATTTAATTTGATTATGTTAAAAAAAATTATTTTTTCCCAACATTAGAAAAATTAGTTAAGTTAGTTAATTTAACACGTATTTTTTAAAATATCATAATCATCTTCTTTAATTTCCTTGTTATTGTTGAGAAAATATCAATGTAGATAAATTATAAAAATATTAACAAATTAAATAAATAGCCCTTACATTAAAGAACAAGGATTTTTATAAAAGTGAAAGTTGAGACCATGGTAGTGAAAACGTAGATTTTACCTGAAAACAGAAGAAGAATGAAAAATCGTAAAACGTAAAATCATAACGTAAAAACATAAAAGCGTTTGAAAAATTAGTAAAATCGTTTTAATAAAAAAAAAATCGTAAAAACGTAAAATCGCAGTAATAAAACGAGTTTTTAACTATCATGTTGAGACGACCTTATTATAATTTCATAATATAAAATAGAAGGATTAAAATAAAACGATTGTCTCATCATCATGGCCAGGCTATGGTGGTTGTTTGTGTTCAGTCCTCGGTTTTCAGTTTTTGTACATGTTCTGCCTATTAAAAGCATTATGTATGGGCCTTATATACTTAGTGATCTGTTCAGCAGAATCTCTATGCCACTAACAATTTTTTCATCCCATTTTTTAACTCAGAGACCAAAGGTGAGACCAAAAGCAGATGAGCCACGGAAGGGAGTTTGAACCAGAGATTCAACTTGCGAACAAAACCCAGAAGAAGAAATGGCAGACGACGGGGAGAGGAAATCGGACACACTCAGCCAAAGTTGTTACTTTCTCCAGAGAAAAGGATGTTTTTTCTTCTAGCGATCCGCTGCATAGTTTTGGCAGATAGTATTAATGTGTGTTTTCAAAACCTTTTCAATGGAACCCATGGGAGAAACATTTCCTCTCCATATCAAATCACCTAGTCTGCTTGTGTCGGACATGTTATGATTTAAGCTGCGGAGCTGTGAAGGAGAAGAGAATAAGGATCCGGATCTGCGGCGCTGTGAAGCAGAAGAAGAACAAGAAGCGAAGGAAGTGAGAGTGTGAGACGAATGCAAACCTTAGCAACTTTTTCATCTTAGCGTTTTGGTGTTCTTTGCATCCTCCATGTTGATCACAGAGCCTTCACGTCTCCCTTCTCGGTTACCCACTCTCTTTCTGCTTCCAACGACTATCTTGCTCTCGGCTGTATCTCTCTTACGATCTCATACTCTTGTCTCAACTGTCAAACTGATATCGTTTCTCTCTCGATTCGCGAACAATGGCGAGAACGAAGGAAGACCGAATGGTTGCAGACACACCGAAATGCAGAGAAGTAGTGGAGCGTGGATGTTATCATTTTTGAATTCCAAGGAGTATGGTTTCTGACACGCAGAGACAATGGAGCATAAATCTTTGTCATGCCAAATTCCAATAGAGACAGTGGATCGTGGATGCTGTAGTGAGCACGCCGACGAGATTCACGATGAATAAGTTTTTTTAATACCTAAGTTATTGAAGGTGGCATAGTTCTTTGGCACCGTAATCGCCACCAACAATAAAAAAATATTACATTATTTTATATAAAATATTAAATAGAATAATATTAAATGTAATATATTAAATGTATTATTAAAAAGAAAGGTATGTACACTGAAAAAATATATCAACTACAGTCGCCTTCTTCGCCGGCATGAGCTTGGACGGAGTGAACGGCGTGAAGGGCGTTCTTGATGGCGAGTCTGCGACGAGCTCCTACGGGTCAAGGCGAAGAAGAAGGATCCACTCCGTTCTCAGCTGCGGCGCCGTGAAGAAGTGAAGGTTGGTGAGTTGCCGCTGCTGGGTTTCAAGAGAAAGAAGTGAAGTTTGGGAGCGAAGGTTGATGAGTTGCCGGTGCTGGGTTTCAAGAGAATGGAGTGAAGGTTGAGAGCGGGTTGAGCTTTGTCGGTGATGGAGGGAGGAGGGGCGAGACTTCGATGAGAAAGATAAATGAGAACGTTATACGAGTGTGGGACGTGAGTCAAAAAAAGGAGTAGGGAAGTGGATATGATGGAGAGAATAGAAAAGATGAGATTTGAATATGATGAGAGAGTCTCCCGATCAAAAAAAATATGATGAGAGAGTCTGAGCAAAAAAAATATGATGACAGAGAAAGTTGATATGATCAATGTGATGGATATGATGGAGAGTAGGTGAGAGCAGGTTGTGAATTTTTTTTTTTTTTTTTTTTTGGAAAATAAAGGCAAGCCGAAGCTTGAGAAGTAGGAGAGGCTAGTCTATGAAAAACTAGCACCAAAATACAACAAACTAGTAAAAGAACTAGGATCTACAGGACAATTGGTCTTGTAAAGCTATATCCAGGCATCTGAAGGAATTGTCGGGACTAATAACAAGCCTGCATCAGCAGGAGCATTATGACCGTCCTTGGCCATATAGTCAGCACAAGAGATGTTATTCCTAGGGGTATATCGGAGCGTCACGTCCCAGTCTTGGTAGAGAAGGTCTCTAGTCTCCCTAATAAGGTCTCGCAATGGATGGTCAGCATAACAGCAGTCTCTCATGAGGATGTTGATCGCATCCAAGGAATCAGAATAAAGGAGGATCTTTTGAAATCCTATCTGAAGTCCTAAATTCAATCCCAGCTTGATGGCATAGAGCTCCGCTTCAATAACAGTATGGAGACCAAGGATTTGCAAAACCCCATCGGCCGGTGCCCTTAGGGTCCAAGATCTCTCCTCATACCTGTCAAGTTGAAAAATTTGATGAGATAAGTTGTGATTAACATGATTTTCCATAAGAAGATAGTTACACAAGTGGAGCAACTCCCTAGTATCTTTGTGTTCGCCTTGAAATAGAAAGCTGCATCTGGATGTCCAAAGAATCCAACATCCCAAACTGAAGACTCGTGGCCAAGAGAATCCGTGAAACCTTCCCTTACCAGGGTTATGGTTGGTGTTCCAATCGAGCCATACCTGCAAATTACCTGCAAAGAACTGGGAAAAGTAGTTAGGTTTTAAGATTTCAGCCCAAAAATTTCTCGCTTTCTCACAGTCTCTAATTATGTGGAGCACGCTCTCCTCCTGATTGCATTGAAATGGGCAGAGGCTTTCATCAGTAAGCCCTCTTTTAGCTCTGAGAGAATTGGTGACAAGCCTCTCATGACCAACCTGCCACATGAAATATTTAACTTTTCAGGAATCTGCCATTTCCACATTAGGGACCAGAAATTACTTCTACTCCTTCTTGCTTGATTAGAGATATATCAGTAAGCAGCTTTAACAGAGAAGTAGCCATCTTTCGCGTTTCTCCAGGTGAAGCAATCCGGGGAGCCACTACCAGGCGGGTTCATTCGAGAAATACTATTAATGATGTGGGAGGGAAGGATCCCACGCCATCTCCGAGTTTCCACAGTTATACTTAGACCGAAACACTTGGACCCACGAGCTTGCTTTCGGTCGGGAGACTCCAACACGCTTTCATAATGAACGCTTTATTTTGTTGCCGAAGATTTCTAAAGCCCAAACCACCCTCTTTCTTTGCACAGGTAATTTTATCCCAAGCAACAAGATGCATTTTCCCGACATCCTCATTTTGAGACCAAAGGAATCTTCGGAGATCTTGTCAATCTCATTGATAGTGCAAATGGGGAGAGAGTTGATTGCATAAAGTACGCGGGAAGAGAGGATAAGACAGAGTTTATGAGGACAGAACGCCCAACCATTGTCAAAAATTTACTTTTCCACATGGACAACCTTTTTTTAGCTTTTTGAACAATGGGGTGATAAGTACCTTTCGTTACTCTTTTATGAATAATCGGAACCCCAAGGTATTTTCCAAGATCAGAAGTAATTCCGATCCCAAGCAATCTGCTTAACTCAAGGGCTCTGTTGAAATTGACATTAGCAGAACAAAACATTCTAGATTTTTCCAAATTAATTCTATGGCCAGAGACCTCACAAAATAGTTGCATTACTTTACGAACTTCCATCATTTGACTAGTGGAAGCCTCCGTAAAAAGAATGAGATCATCAGCGAAGAATAGATGGGAGATCTGAGGGCTTCCCCTTTTAAAGGTAAAGGGCTTCCAACGCCGGGCCTGACACTCAGATTTAATAAAGTGACCAAGACGTTCCATACAAAGGACAAAAATGTACGGGTTTAATGGATCTCCTTGCCTAACCCCTCTAGAGGGTGTAAAGCTCGGGCTTTCATCACCATTCCAAAGGATAGACATAGAAGCAGTAGACATACAAGCCATAATGAGATCAATAAGATTATTGTCCAAATTCAAGCATATTAGGGTATTTTTAATGAAACCCAGTCAAGTCTGTCGAAGGCTTTCTCCATATCAATCTTGATGGCCACAAAACCTTTCTTCTTGCCCTTCATTCTCATGGAGTGAATGATCTCTTGGGCAATTAGGATGTTGTCGCACTGGATCTATTCGCAATAAAACCGCATTGCTCATGACTTACAAGGTGGTCCATGATACTCCCGAATCGCTAGCCAAAACTTTAGTAATGATTTTAAAACTTACGTTGCACAAAGAAATTGGCCAAAAGTCTTTTAACGACGAAGGATTATCAATCTTAGGTATGAGAACAATCTTGGATTTATTAATGGTGGACATGTTGGAGGGGTTATTAAAGCAATCCTCAATGAACTCACAAATTTTATCCCCAACAACATTCCACTGAGTTTGAAAGAAATGAGCATTAAGGCCGTCAGGTCCCGGGGCTTTAAACGCTCCCATAGCAAAAGTCGCATTCTTAATCTCCACTCTGGTAACTCTTCTTGACAATGATCGCAAATCATTATTATCGATCAAAGGAAAGTTAGAGCACAATTCTCCAGGGTCTTTAATAGAGGCATCACGAGTGTAAAGATTGAGAAAGAAATCATGGGCCATCATTTTAGCCGTATCATGGTCCTCAACCCAATCTCCCCTATCATTCAGGATAGCACCAATTCTCTGTTTTTCCTTTTAATTATAGTAGAAGCATGGAAAAATCTGGTATTTCTATCTCCCCCTGTAGCCATTTACTTCTAGATTTCTGGAACCAGGTGATTTCTTCTTGAGTAGCAACTTTGTGGTACTCATGCCATAGCTTTCGCTCCAGTCTAAATAAACCTGTCTGTATATTCATTCTCCTGACATTATCAATTCCCTCCAGACGACGAATCAACTCTTTTTTCTTTTTGTTGAAATTACCAACCCTGTTGTTGTTCCAATCAGTGGCAGATAATTGGAAACTTTGCAAACCTTGAAGCCAATTTTTCTCACACCAAGCTTCCTTGGTGACATCCTTAAAATCATTTTCCAGAGTCCACGCAGCTTGGTAGGAAAAGGATATATGAAAGCTTTTTCTCTGAAAAGACGGGTTTGAATCCATCACCACAATCCTTTGGTTGGATTTAAATTTAAGCTCATTGCGAACAATGAAATTAGGAAAGGAGGTGATCCAGTTAAAATTGGTAAAAACCCAATCCAGTCTTTCTTTCAACCCCGCCTTTCCTGTGTGAATTTGTCACCCCGAATCCGGCTTCAATGAGATCAGAGTCATCAATACAATTTTTGAATTGCTGCATTGAGTGCCAAGAGGGCTCACTACCACCAAGCTTGTCATTAGGAGATAAATACGCATTAAAGTCACCCAAAACGACCCAAGGAAGATTGGAGTTAGCGAGCGAACGGAGGGATTGCCATAAAGTAGTCCTACCCATAGCGGAGGTTTCGCCATAAATAATAGTCACAAGGCTCAAGGTGTTACTACTGAGATCTTTAATTTGACAAATGGAGCAAGCGGGTGGAGGAGGTAAGGTAAGTAATATCAAAAGCATCATTGTCCCACAAAAGCCAGATACCACCAGTAAACCCGGTAGATTCAACCCGAATCCAGTGACTAAAACCAAGTTTACTACAAACTTTATTCGCTTTATCACCACTAATACGAGTCTCCAAAAGGCACATCGTGGTCTTGGTCTCTCACAGGGTCAGTGCTGGCATGCGGAGTCCAGATCCTTTCCCATCTCAAACTGGGTTTCGGCAACCAAGGATTCTTGTCCCTCCGTAAAATCTGCATCATCTGCAATATGCTCGATCAACTCGTCATGAGGTAAAGATGGCGGCACAACTTCTGAGTCTTCTGCTCCTCTATCAACATCATCATTCTTCCCATTTTTGATTGTGATTGTAGAAGAGTTCACGATGTCAAGGTTGCATGGCACTATATCTTTCTCTTCAAAATTCTTCTTTTCCCCCCCGTCCTGCTCTTTCGCTTTGCTGACTTTTGAAATCTCAATTGTCTTGGTGGATCCAAAAATAACATTGTGGGCCCTAGCTGCTTTCTTCATACTACGCACAGAGGATAAACCGTTGGGCCTTAGATTGTAACCATCTGAAGATTGGCTCAAAATTATCGGTTGGCCCACGAGAGCATTGGTAGCCTTACCCTCCTTTTCTTTCGCTTTCATCGCCTTCTCCTTCTTTTCTCTCACCGTAGATGACTCTAAATGGGGCTCCCCAATTGCCAAAGAACATTTTCCATCCGTGTCAAGATTCAACTTTTCTTTTTCTATATGACCAACCACATATTCCTTGGTTCCGCTCTCCGATGACTCTATGAGGGACTTCCCAGGCTTTAAAGAACCAATAACCGACTTTTCTCTCTCTTTAGACCCAACGACTCCTTCCTTAATAGAAGGTAGGGCTTCACCTTCTTTCCTTCTCCATGTAGTCGTAGCAACTTCTGTCTTTCTAAGGCGATCCACACCTTTCGAATAGATACGATCCTCCACATCCTGCAACACATCAAACCTTGAACCTGAAGCAGATTTCTTCCCCTTCTCATTTGACTTATTATTCTCGGGCATTTTCCCCACCTTCCTTTCTGGTTCAACAATGTGGATTCTTTTCCTTGAGGTACGCTTGGCTATCATCCATGAGCCAAATTCTTCATCAGAGTTAATGCCTGGCACACTAACTAGAGGCTTTAGTTGAGCATGAGAGCAGCTTGGGTTTTTTGAAGCGTGACTTGTGTTCACTAAAGGCTGAGATACTTCTGACGAATTCCCCTCCGCATTACGAACTAACGGGCACTGCTCTTGAGAATGTCCATATTTACCACACTTAAAGCAAATTAAATTAAGCCCCTCATATTCCAAAGTGTAAATAGTAGATCTAATGACAAACCTGGATTTCAGGGCTTGATTTAAGTCAACTTCTACACTTACCCTAGCAAACTTCCCTCTTTCCACCATCATGTTTTGATTATTGCATTGTGCTAAGGTATTAACATCCACCTTAAGGGCATTGCCAATCATATTTCCTATTTCAAGTAAGCACTCTTCAGAGTACACATGCATCGGAAGAGTAGGAATACGAACCCAAACTGCCACTTTTTGAATCTCATTACTATAAGGGTTGAAGTTTGGACTCCATCTCTACACTGCTAAATAGTGCCCTTGTATCACCCAAGGACCATCAAACAGTAACCTCAATCGCAGATCTCTATTCCCTGTTTTAAACAGAAAGTAGTTGTTTGGTAGATCGATGAGCTCAAAGCTTTTTGATCTAAGAATCCAAGCAATCCGGTCTTTCAACATTACTAAGTTCGCCGACTTCCCTAGTAGAGTAAGAACTAAGGCATCCTTCCAAGGACGACAAAGACTCATCAATCTTTCATCTGACATGCTTAGCTTAGGTAAGGAGTCAAGAAGAATTTTCTGCTCCTCAGTAAGAGGTGTAGAAATCTCCTTCTCCTCACAGAGCCATTCTTTCATTTGATCCTCCAATTCTTGAGAAAATACCTCCTCTTCTTTCTCCAAGAGTTTGCTTCTGTAGGAAATTTGGTTCCTTTGATAAGCAAGATGCGAAGGCAGCAAAGTGTTGTTTTCCTTAACCTTCCCATTTTGCAACATTAATACAGAGTCCCCTTCTTTCGACCGGTCTCCTTGCCTCTCCATCAACACAACTTCACCAAAATCTCAAAAGACAGAAACAAGAGCAAAACTAAGGAGGCCAGAATCGAGCATGTCTTCAAATAGGAAGCAAAACGTCCAGAACTGAGGAAACCCAACATACAAACGAAAAGATATCCAATACCAAAAACACAGATCAAATAACCAGCACACATCCAAAACCAGAACCCAAGAGGAAGCAGATCTGAAAAATCTCAATCTTAAAACAGAAAATACTTAGCCACTGAGGAAGGACAAAACCAAACCAGAGAAGCAAAATGGCTGTGAGTTCTGGAAAATCTTTCACACAAAGCTTTTGCAGATCGATTTTGAATTCTCACACAAAGCTTTTGCAGATCGATTTCTTTTTTTCTCTCTGAAAGCCAAACTGGCTTAGACCCACGCCGGAGCCCCACCTGGACGAGCTATGGCAGACGGCAGAGGGAGGAAGAAGATGAGACTGAGGCGGAGATGGAGGGGGGGCGGAGGCGGAGATGGAGGGTGGGGGGACGGAGGCGGAGATGGAGGGTGGGGGTATAAAAAAGCTCATCACGTACAGCTTACACACATGAGTGATTGTATCTAATAAAAAAATTACCTGAATCATCTCCTTATATCTTAGATCGGTCAAACAGATACACTCTTTTTTTTTTCTCTGGAAAACAGATACACTCTAATTGTAATTGTTTTACAAAATGTTTTTATGATTAAAATATGGAAATGAAATGGAATCCAATGTAAAACTATGATGATTTATTTTTTATTCAAATTTTCAAATGAATTAATTTATTGTATGAGGCAACATGTCACCTCGTGATTTTTTAATCCAAATCAAAGCAATAATAAGTGAAAGTTACTCCCTCCAGTCTTCCACTTTTTTTTTTTTGCTCAAACCTCCAGTCTTCCACAAGATAAGAAATTTTGTATCTTTTTTACAAGGCACATGTACAATTTATTCAATTAATTTCAATTGCTCTGTTATTTTAATGATAATGTTAGAAGTGCCTATAGAAATGTGAGGAAGGTGCATTGAAATAATTATAGGATGTATTATGAGTAATTATTATTATGGAAATTTGGCCTAAAATAATCATATTAGTAATTATTATTATGGTCAATTATTTCTTTTTGATTTTCTTACCGCATCTCAAGTTTCTCAAAGTCATAGTTATATTCTACTTGACTATCTTGGATGTATAAATCAAATAATGATGGAACATATTTAAATACCTTTGTTTTTTTCTTAAGTTGGGGTTGAACTAATGTGTTGTCAGCTTTTCATTATCCATTTCAAGTTATCAAATATTCTACAAAAGTTGATAACTTTAGTCTTTAATTAATTAGTCTTTTCCTTTTTCTTTTGGAATGTTAATGATTTTATCTTTTATTAATATTTAATTTATCTAATTAAAATAAAAAAAATTCGCCACATCATCCTACTAACCATCCTAGGCTGCATATTTAGTTTAATTCAAAAAATTTGTTGTATGAGTGTCAATCAAGGTGAACAACACGGAATATGAAAATAAGTAGATGTTTCTCGCGTAACATGTGCCTTTTGGGGGGGGGGGTTGTACTTGATATATTCAAAGGAATTTTAGTTGAACGATCATATGTAAAAACAGACTACTTGATTGATAAAATATATTGATGTAAGTTCATATTACACCACCTATTGCATTGATATACATTATTTTCAATTAAAGGCTAATAATGTGTATCAACTATTTGGCAATGATGAATTAAGTTATGACTTTTTTGGAATAACCAATGATATATCAAATTACTTTAGGTCACGAAGTACTAAAGAGTATGGCTTTGTTTTACGAAACAAAGCCATACAAAAACATGATTTGAAAGCCCGAATCTGCATATTTAGGGTCATTCAAAACACATGTTTGGTGAAGGTGAAGAGAATTGCAAGGAATGAAATATGAAATGAAGTAAGTGCATCACACGCAACGCACATGGGAGTGTATGATTGAATGCTTTTGAGGGAGGTCATGTTTTTGAATGCGTCAGGGTGTTAAGGGAGTACCCAATTGATAAGATCTTTAGAAATGTTTAGCAACATATGTGAGATGTCAATTCGTGTTACATATAGGAATGTTTTATGTACTTACCATTTTAATGTAATTGCTTTTTCTTTTGTGCTGAGGTAAAAGTTGCTAAACATATAAGAGTATAACTACCGATGTGTTTGTAATTCATGTTGTGTTTTTGGGCAGTAACTATTTTTTTTTGGTTGATTTGAAATCTAAATATGTACTTCATTTTCCTTTGTGTTTTATTCAATTTCTTAATAATTTGGGTACATGGAAAGTAAAGATGTACTTTTATGTTGTGAAATTGTTGCACCGCGCGATGCGCGGGGGAGGTTCTTCTTGTTAATGAAATATAGCAATTTCACCCTACCATTAGAAAATGTTAAGTTTAACTGTTATTTTTTCACTGAAACTTCCATACGGCCCTGTTACGTGGCACTCAATGTCCAACTCATTGAGTAACCCAGTGATCATGAGGGAGAACTCATCGGAAAAGTATATTCAGATAGTGACGGTGGTCGGATATGATTTTTGATTCATTGGTTTTGTGAAATTTGATAAAGCAGTCAGGCACCTCTCGGGAAAGCATCTTTAATTTTGAACTTTGAAGTGCCAGGAATCCCACTATATCTCTGTTTTACCAACAGTACACTCATATTAAATTAGTCTGTGATTTATATATTTACTGGTTCTTCACTTCTCGTCGTTTCAGCGGCAGCTCCTCATGATGATGCCAACCATACCTTCTCTGTGACTAAGTCTGAGGGCACTGGGATTTCACATATGAAGAAATTATGTTGCTTGGAAGGGGAATTTCATTTCAGATTCGACACAAGCTTCTGTGTCTCACAATTTGACACGCCACTCTCTGCTTGTGTTGATATAATTGCCCTGCTACCACACCATATATTCTATTCCACCCTCTCTAATATAATCTCAACTCTCTTTCTCCTTATAGAAAGCACTCGATATTGCTTATCAGAAGAGGAACAAGTGGGAAGAGTAGATTCTGCCGAAATGACGAAGATGATAGAGGGGGAAGGGGTGAAGACGGTGAGGTGGCGATAAGTTGGAGGTTGAGTGCCACATAATAGGTCATTTGGAAGTTTCAATAAAAAATAATCGTCAAACTTAATATTTTCTAACATCATCGGGCTCCCAAAAAACCTTCTAAGTATCTGATACTACTTTCAGAACAAAAATGATGATTAACCTTATTTCAAAATCACCCGATATAAGAAGGGGTGGAAATAGGTCAGGGGCCTGTGATCTGGCCTGTTAAAAGCCTGATTAGGCTAAAAGGCCAGGCCAATGCCTGTTTTAAGGCCTGTTTTGTCTTAACAGGCCAGGCCTTGGCCTCCAAATAGGCCTGTTAAGAATAATTATTTTTTTATAAAAAACATTAATTAATATCCCTCCTACTGTTTACATTAGGCACATTGTTTGTACCTGTATACTATAGGCATGTTTCCTGCTTTGTTTACATTTGGTCTTAACAGCCACAGTGGCCTGTAAAAATACAGGCCTCTTAACAAGCCACAAGCCAGGCTCAGGCCAAAATTTTAGCCTGTAACAGGCTACAGGCCAGGCTCAGGCCACTTCCTTGCATAACAGGCCTGACCTGTTTCCACCCCTAGATACAAGTCAAAGTTCTAGCCTCTGGGTTTCTGGAAAGTAGAGAAATAAGATGAATTTTCAGTATTCTCTCTGATCGAGCCTTCATATTTTAACGCCGAGCATTTGAAATCTAACCCATCTAAATAATTTTCTTAATAAAAAAAAAATTGCATTCGTTGTTAGGGTGGGGGTTTGCTAGAGTGAATTCTTTAGTACAATTGTATTCTCTCTTCTCTGCATTTTAAGTAGGGCTAAGGTACGATTTGGCCAATAAACTATTGGCTCAGGAGCATCCAGCACAATTAACTATTAACTGGACCATAAATACCAACAAACTATTTAAAATGTTAAAATAGCACAATTCCGTTAAAAACAAATTAACTTCGTTAAAGGAGATTCCCTGAGCCACATTTCACCTTCTTTTTCACAACGCATACTCCAATCCTTATCCTCTTCCTTCCAACTCCATCCTCGTCCCCGTCTACTATCGACGGATTTGACGAGAAAAGCGACACGTGGATCGGCGATCACGGAGGAGGCGTTTCTAGGTCAAGATCTCTCTGTAGTTTCAGGAATGGTGGAGTTTTCAAATCTGAAAACGGCGGTGATTCGATCTTATCGGGTGCCCGAAGCTCCATTTTTGTAGCGAGAAGCTCCGGCGTGAACGGCGGTCTACTTCTAGAATCCGGAAGAATAAGCGGTTACAGTGAAGCAGAGCCATGACGGAGTGGGTTTGACGGCGAGAAGAGAGATTCATTTATGGAGGTTGATGGAGGATTCTATGGAGTAAACAGACGCGTGTTTTCACTGAAAGAGAGCAATTTCAAAGGCATGGACGAGTCAAGATTCATAGATTTGAAGCTTGATTTTTTGTCGGAATCAAAACCAGAGTATCTATCTAATGGGAAAATGGGCGATGCGCTATCTGCATTTGGGAGCACAAGGTGTGGGAATTTCATGGGTAACGATGGAGATAGAGATTTAAGCAGTGGAGGATCAAGTAGGATCATTGTAAATGACAGAGGAATCAAGAGGGGAAGAAAGATCATGAAGGGTTGGAGGTGGATTTTCAGACAGGGACGAGGATGGAGTTGGAAGGAAGAGGATAAGGATTGGAGTATGCGTTATGGAAAAGAAGGTGAAATGTGGCTCAGGGAATCTCTTTTAACGGAGTTAATTTGTTTTTAACATAATTGTGTTATTTTAACATTTTAAATAGTTTGTTGGTATTTATGATCCAGTTAATAGTTAATTGTGTTGGATGCTCCTCATGGCTAAAGAAAAGTTATCAAAGGTGATAATGAACACAAATAATGAACACAAATACAGCAGTGGCCCAAAAATATTTCTTTTTATCAAAGGTGAATGGTATATATATAAAAGGGTCTGGTTCTTGATGTGGCATGAGACTTGTTGTTATTGTTGTTGCTGCTTCTTGTGTGTCTATTGGCCTTTGATGGGATTATTTCCTTGAAGAAATGATCTAGCTTAGAAGAAATTATTTCTAGCTATATAGTGCTTTTTAGCAACGAGATAGAATTGCTAATCTTCTCAGTAGAGGACAGTTTATCTTTGAATGTGCTGATATGGTGGACCTATGTTGCAGATTCTAGAGTCCTAATAACAATTTTGGACACGTTTGGGGATCGAAGGGCTCTAGTTGTTGCTGCTTCTTGTGTGTCTATTGGCCTTTGTTGTTGTTTTTTTTTTTTTTTTTAATATATGGGATTTTTGAAGCTTCATAAAATAGTAAGAACGGGCAGAGATGTGGTTCAAGCACCAAATTAACAAGCAATGCAGCTTCAAAGCTCATTGGAAGTAGAACCAGGGAATCTCTTTTAACGTAGTTTGTTGGTTAAATCGCACCTTAACCCTTTTAAATATTCTTTTGCAGCAACTTACTTATTCCAAAATTCGAGGGAAAAAATCACAAGCTCGTCTCCAATTTTTAAAATAGTTCATTTTTCGTCAACGGTTACTGGATTTAGAGGCTGCCTCATTCATCGGCCTAATCATACCAAGGATAAGAAAGCGAGGCGAATCTGATGTCAGGAGAATGATGACTAATGAACTCGTAAAAAATGAATACTGAATTTGAAATATAAATCTTCTTAATTATGAGATAATTCTCCCTAATTTTGTTGCCAATCAATTGGATTTAGAGCTAACGTAATTCTATAAATCCTAAATAGCTAGGTATAGGAGGAACTTTGATTTTGCATTTGAAGGGTCTTGTTTTATTTTCAGCTCATCTTTCAAGAAATTCCTCATTATTTGGCAGACACACTCTGTGGCAGCAGTTAAAAAGTTTAGAAGGACACCCTAATCAGTATCCACAGACATACCCAACTTTCAATTAGAGATGGTTTTTAAAAGGCAGCTGGCTTATTGACTTTAACCACACAGAATATACCCTCAAGATTTTTACACAAGCTGCCTTGGATGGTTTCAGGTTTATATTTTGTAGAGAAAATCCCTTCAAGGTTTTAAGAGACCAAAAAATGTCAAAACAGTTTCAGAAAAATTTTTAATGTAAAAAATGTCTCAATGAGTTGTTAAAACTCACGAATAAAATCGTCGATCTTCTACTGAAGAAGATGTTAATAGATCCTTTTTTACATCAAAATTTTCTCTGAAATTTTTTTGACATTTTTTGATCCCACGGGACCTTAAAGGAATTTTCCTTATTTTTTTTATCAAAATAAACATAAATTAATCTAAAGAATTTAAAATGTGAGCTGCAATAATTTAGAATTATACAATTACAAATAGCAAAAGACTTACACATTTGTAGAGTGCTTGAGTAACCGTGGTTTCAGAAGTTTTTTTTTTTTTCACAAGTCGAGATAAAATTATTCTCACATCCTTACCTTATAAATCTTAAAAACTATTCTATAAAAAAAATCTAAACCAGACATAAAATAAATGAGTCGACAGGCCTCTCTCTAAGCACCGCTGTACAAAGTTGTGTGGTGGTATGTTGAGGAAGAAAGCTGTAAGGGGGCCCACACTTAATTCAGTTGATGGGTTAAGCGGTCAACGGAACGTGGATTCTCAGTGAAGACTGAAGAGCATCTCATTTAACACAATTGGCGTGGCACGTCAAGAACGCCATTGAAAGGCAACGTGTGTTGGCAGCATGAATCATCCTACAGCTTTAATTATTACTCCCTTCTTTTCAAGGCATCCATAATCCACAAATGTCTTCTCTCTTGACTTTCATTTCATGGTTAAATGTCCTAAGCATACAGATCACCCTACGAATTGGCTTTGCTGGTTTCAATTTAGTAGTAGTTCCTTCACCATTCATATCCAAAAATTATTAGACATGAACTGTGATTTTACTAAACTTAGTGGTCATGGTTCAATATATAATTGAATATAAATATAAGGTCCAAGCTAAGTACGTAATTGATTCATATAGATTAATTTAAAAAATTAGATTCATTATTTATTTATAAAAAAATATGCGTCAGTTTTTCTAATATATATGTACACGTACACAGGGGTGGAGCCAGGGGTGGCCCCCGCCCCCCTGAAATTACAGCATCCTACCCAAAGTTTTTAAAAATTATACTTCAGTCTTATACAGATTTTAACATTTTTATTTTAGTCCTTACTATTTGTTTGATGAAGGGACTAAAATGGAAATACTGAAATGTTTATAGGGCTGAAATATAATTTCATAAACATTTGAGTTGTTTTTCATAATATTCACCCCTCTAATTGTAATTTCTGGCTCTGCCCTACACACACATATTCAGCGTTATTTGATATAACTTATATACATCGTACATTAATTTAATCATAAAGTAATATAGAAAAAAGCTAATAAATACGATCGAACAAACACTTCACTAACGCATGTTTTTTTTGTTTTAAATATTTTTATTTTCCAGAGTATATATATGCAACTGTACCCACGAGAACATCATCCATATATATTCTTTTTCTATAATTTAATTTTTTTCAAATTTAAAAAAAATATGTAGCCGCTCATCCAGCAGTATTTAATTTGGATGTTTTTGTATGTGTTATGCAAGTATTTATTTCCAGGACAGCTTACGCAAACATCGTATCCGCCATTTACTAATAGTTTATTTTTATCACGTGAGAAGCATGATATATAGATTGTCCGTACCTGAGAAATCTTAATTAGTTACTGTGCACTAGATCCAAGCGTTGGCAGAGTCTGAGGATACAAACACATGAAGTCTTGCAAATGCACACAGATTTTGTTGGATATTCCCAACAGAACATATTCAATAATTGTACCAGGCTAACCTTAACGTATGGATCACATCCCAAGTGGGTATCTATGGGATGCTGGTGGGGTTTCTCTGTTTGGACTATTATCTCAAAAATGAAGCCTTCTTGTTGGTTACATATGAACATGCTGTCTTTCTCGGGTGTCTTTTGGATTGACGGTAGATGTTGTTTTTCAAACATAATTTATAGTATATGAGGTAAATGAGAAGAGTTTTGCTGCTTATATGGACGTCCTTGAATGTTATCTCAAAAAAGCACTAAATTATTAAGCTCCCCGAATACAAAACCTGCCGGGAGCTAGCTAGGCTGGCTGTAGCTCACGTTAACATAGGACTCCACAGGGCCTCTCTACCCTCTCCCTTCTCATTGCTTGCTCACTACTGGCAAATTCTTGGACTTGGCTGTTCAAAGCTCCATTATGTTTTATAGCTCTCAAGCTACCAAGTTTCTGCGGCATCACAAGAATCTCACTTCTTGTTTTTTTTTAGTGTGATTAAATTTTAACTAAGTGTGCAGTATAGGCAAGCTTTTGTTGACTACTTCGTCAAAATAACTTTTGAAGAACACCACATATCCCATGGATAATTGGATACTCGGTTCATGACAAGAATAAAGAAATAAAAAATACAGACTTGATTTTACTCCTCGTATTATTTTAGTCGAGTTTATTCACCAACTGCATTGGCAGTGCATTACAGGATTTTTTTTTTATATAAAAAAAGGGACTGCAAGTGAAATTACAACAAGAGTTATTTTCTTCCCCAAAGGAATAGTAGGAGGGGTTTCCTCTGACATTGCACATTGACGACCTCTCCTTGGACAACAATGCTCCAACAAGTAACAGCAGCAGAGACAAAAAAAACGCTACGTTTGATTTCCATCTTTCTGTTCGGAGTCACCTAAACATGAGATAGAACAAACAAATGAAGATGAAGCACTACTTGCTGGCTTTTTTTCCCCCCACTGAAAGCTTTCGAAAGGCAAACAAATAAAATTTGTACCTGAAAGTGTATCACCTTAATCTTCTGAGGATTGTTTGCCAGCACTTGAGCATTCTAAAAAATTGAAATGCTTCTGGAATTTAGGCTTTTCCTGCAGAATTCACATGCATAATGAAAATGAAACATGAAACTTATATCTTAAACAAAAAAACTGTATATCGCACGTTTACTCTTGTTGCTGAGAAACTTTGAGAGAGAGCCATTGCATTCTCCGCTGCACCTTTCCCTGAGAGACTGACTTTCTTCTGTTCGATAATAAAAGAACCCATCAACAAAAATATTTGTTGATCCTCTAAAATCTTAAGAAAAAAGAGTATGAGAATACTATAATTAAGTTACATGAGCTAACAGGGGAAAACTGTAGACAGGGGAACTGGCAGTGTCATCAAGAAGTGAAGCCTGTGGTAGATTTGTTGGGCCACATTCTTTGACCTTCTTTTTGGGTAGGGAAGTAGGAGAATGACTAGAGTATTTAACAACCTCATCATGATAATGTGGAGGCCCAGAAGAAGCATCAGACACCATGGACAAACCTTCCTCCTCCTCTTCCTCCTTCAGTCTTGCTCCCACGTTTCTGGAATATTTTTCCAACAGAGAGGTTTGGTCTATGTAACTGGTCCAACCGGATTCACTAGCACTACTGTACTGTGAAGCTGACAAATCCATTAAAGACTTCTTTTCCTCTAGTAAGCACCCTAAGGTGGGCTATGTGTGTGTGCGTGCCTATATCAAGCTGGATTCTCAATATCAGCGATCAGAGCAAAAGAGTTTTAGAGAAAGAGCTACTTTGCTCTCTCTCACACTCTCTTACTCTTTGTGCTTGCTGCTTTGCTGTTCTTCTCAATATAAGTAGGAGGGGGGAAAAATAAGTCATTAACAAACAAAAAGAGGCAGGGACCCCCGGCTGTAACTTAGCTTGTAAATTATGCATGTGCTTAGGTTCAATCCATGGGCTTTCATTGTGCTATCATTATTTGAATGGATCAATATTGCCAGTTGGACTCGTGCTGGGGTGGAGCTTGAGACAAAAATTTGGGGGGCTAAATAGTGGTGGGGGGATTCGGGGGTTCGGGGGCAACGCTCCGAAATTTTTTTTTTAAAGGAAAGTTTTATATGCATTAAAAAATAAAAGAATATAAACAAGAAAAGAAAATAATATAAAAAAAAATACACCACAAACATTGAAAGGCAAGAGGCTTTAATTTATGTGATTGTGAATCTTTGGTTCAACCATAGACTTCATGTAATTGAACACCACAACATTGGAAGGTAAGAGGCTGAGGTTTAGAATGAAAAATCAATAAACTTCATCCACATGTGTAGTGTAAAATGGGTAAAAGCATACTAAAGAATACACCAGAAAAATAAATTTCACTGATAAGCTAAAAATTTCAGGTAATTAGAATGAAATATAAAAAAAAAAAAATGACAAGATTAACATAAATCATATAAGACCCCACATAGAACACAACTTGAATTATAAACCCTAAAGATAAAAAGAGGGGGAAAATTGGGGGGCCAAAATTTAATTTTACATTATATTAATTTTTTTTAAGAAAAATTCTAAACAAAAAATATTTTTTTAGGGGGGCCATAGTCCCATGAAAGGACTCGTGTGCTTGTGAGTAGATTGTATTATCTGCGTACAGTAAGAGTAAATTATGAGAAAGTGGCAAGCATGTAGGGGACTAGAGGTCATCGTCAGTCACCAATACCTTAACAATAATGGCATTATTAATGCCCCACGAAACGACAGTGCTGTCCTTTCAAGAGAAAAAAGTTTACCCTCTTTGCTAAAGTCACAACTAATTGCTCCTGAATTATTAGTTCTGACTTTGTCTCTATTAATGCTTGTTTAGGACTAACAAATACTCCCCTCCTTTCACAAAAAATAAAAAGTGCATGTCACAAAAACATCTTTCACATGTACAGTTCTAAAAAAAAAAAAAAAAATCACTATATAATCTAAGGTTTTGTAAAATCAATCTAATACCTTCCTAAAACGACACTTATCATGAAATATGGAGGTTTTTTTAACACTCACTTCCTCCCCACCTTATAATACATTTTTAACTAATTCACAGGTATAAATAAAAACACATTAAATTCTAATAACATATTAATATCTACTTTCTCACTTCCCTTATATATGTATATGACTCGAGCGTATATAAAAATAATAATATTTAATGTCCATTGAAACTATCCAAACGTCTTATAAGAAAAGACCTTATAAAAGACATCTTATATGAGAGACTGGATATAAAAGTGAGGTAGTAAACCACATACGAGCATATGAAACTTGTCATTGGGTTCAACTGGCAAAGGGGTCGGATACTCTCACCAAATGGAGGGGGTTCGATCCTGGAGTTGGTCAAGGCGCTAGGAGAGGCATCCTAGGTGATGTGAAGCAGTGGAAACGTTAGGAAGAGGTGGAGACATGTGTACTCTCTAACCCAGTATGCCCTGCGGAGCGGAACCAAAGTGCCCTGTCCTTGGACTGTGGGTGAGCCCGACTCCTTTCCTAAAATTTTAGTATATTAAAAAAAAAAAAAAAAGCTTGATCCTTCGCACCTACCCTTCCTTTCCTTCTCCCAAGAAAAAAAGTGTTTGCGAACCAACTAATCCATGTCCTTTGCAGCCAAGTCCTTTTTTAGCACGCTAAGAGTGGAACTAGACAGACCAATATGTCTGATAAAGCAAAAACACTAGTAGGCGCCAAATTAAATGCAAGCCAAAGTAAAGCAAGTATGCTAAAAAGCGAAAAGCCTGCTCGTTACGACCATGTTAAACCTTAACTGCCATCAGCCATTACTATTTGTAATTTAGTTGCATATATGATGTTGCGATATTTTAAAATGAAAATATGTGTCTCTTATACAGTCTTATTTATTAAATTCAGGGATTTATATGAAGGATTGTGTAAAGAGTTACTAGTATAACACTAAGAGTGATTAATGTTATGTCTCTTTAATTTCTAGAGACATACCACTCTAATCTTATTTATAAGTTCAGTTTGACCAAATCTTACATAGCAAGGAAAAATAGTTAACTCAATGATTATGATGTAATTTTCAACTTTACCCTCATTTATGATTGAAAACTTTTTAAATGTTTCTTCTCTCTCTATCTTTATGAGTGTAATTAATATGGGTAAAATTGTCACAATCTCATTTATTATATGAAACTGGACTTATAAATAGGACCAAATTTTTTGGTCAAACTGGACTTATAAATAGGACCAGAGTGATATATGAAAAGTTACAACCAAAGGTTTTTTGCGAAATGTTGTATTGGTTTTTAAGAAAATTTCACATAATATAAATATATAACACTTTATATGTATGTTTAGGAATAAATACAAAAGATTCATAAATCTAACAAATTATTATGACTTCTCATTGAATAGCCATTTCAAGGCATCACTTCATGACTTATAAATACTCACCACCACCAATCGATTCACACATCAGAAATCACACAACAACAAGATATTAAATTCATTGCCTTTGTTTTTGAGTATATACAAAGATAAAGTCAAATTATTACTTTGTAAAAGTCATTGTTGCTTTGACTTGAATGTTGAGAGTGTAATATATACTCAATGGTCTTCATTGTGTCCTATAAGATTGGCTCGTCAATCCAAATTGAACCTTATAATATGGATATAGGTGGGGACGGATTAAATCTAAAGAGAAGTGTTGCTCTTGACATTGTACACTACTTTATTCTTTATAACTTCTTCTTGTCCTCAATACAGTCTCACCAACATACTGTGACCTCCTTCCTAAGTTTAGATCAGTTTAGGTAGTAGCAGGCATCTAACTGAACTTACAAATTGGCCGTTGAGGCAAGATGCTGGAGTACAATCAAGATATACATATCCCATGTGCAATTTGTTCCTTATTAGTGACAAAATTCCAAACCCAAATAGTACTCCCAACAAAACAAGGGCCCACAAACATGGCTTAGGTCTTCCTATAGCTAGCTGTGATATTCTGTGCTGGGAAAATAACGTCTGATTGCAAAGCAATAACTGTTGATGTTAATCGGGGGTTGAGATGAGAAGCGTGGTAATGATGTGAATATTAAATTATACTACCTCCGGTTTTAAATATAAGATAAAAATTATTGTGTAATTTACATTACAAATTTGGTCCTATATCTAGGACTGGAAGAGTATTGTTTTTCTGTCTAGATTTTGAATTAGTTTGTCAATAATGATTTTTTTTTTTTTAATATTAAGGAGTGTTAATTCAACCCTTGATTACGCCATAGGTCAGTGACTCTAAATTTATTTATTCTCTGCTTTTGTTTTTTATTTTATTAATTGAGCCAAGTGGCAATGAAATGCGACGAAGTATTGTGGGCCACGATTTTCATAAAAGTTTATTGGTCCCTTCCCTTTAATAGGTTGTATTTTAGCTATTTTCTGATGCTCTATCCTCTTTGAAGCACTTGGCTTGTTATTCTTAATCACAACCACCTCTATCTGCTAAAGCAAACAAGTGCTACCCATAGGAATTCTAATTGGAACTGCAAATGAATGTTACTTCAAAGCTCATCTTTCTTCCCATAACACTCCTCTACTTCATATATTGCAAATCAGTGTTTTAGGCCCTGTTTGTTAGAGGGAAGATATGAGAAAGGAAAGGAAAGAAAAGGAAAGGAAGGAAATAGAAAGGAAAGGAAAGAAAGATTGAGAGGGAACTTACAAAAATGAGTTGTTTGGTAAACATGGAAAAGGGGATAGAAGATGATAATTTTTAAAAATAAAAATAAAAATAAAAAATATGAATTCTCTAAAATACCCCTTAACCTAGAAAAGATATTTCTCTCTCCTTCATCCTCACTATCGCAGCCAACAACCAATAAACCAAAAAAAAAAAAATCCTAGATTCCTCCTTCATCCTTCTCTCTCTCGATGCAAATCCCTCTCTGATCCCTCCTTCTTCATCGCTCAACCCGACAAGCACAAAATAATAATAATAAAAAGTTTCAGATTCCTTCTTCATCCCTGCAACCCCACAACACAGAAGGGACGACAAGATTTGCTTAAAGGAGGAGGCGGTGAGATTTGCAGAAGGAGGAGGAAGCTAAGCGGAGGTGGCGTCGGCGGCAACAGATGGATTGAAGAAGGAGAGGATGGTCATTTGTGAATTTCTTCCCGAGGGAAGATCAAGTTCCCATTGAAAATGGAGGGAAGCAATCTTCCCATGAATGAAAGAAGATGGTGAGCGGCCGAAATATTGGTTCCAAGAAAATGAAGCATCCAAACTGTTTTTTGCAAGGAAGATGATGAATCTTCCCTCCCCTTCCTGAATCTTCAGCATAACAAATAGGGCCTTAATGGTTTGTTAGGGGAAAGAGATGGACAGAAAATAGTCAGAATATTGATATTTTCAACTAAAGAACTTTCAGGGAAAAAAGACATGATATACATGTTTAATTTAAGAATAAATACCAAGAAGATTAAAAGGATAAGAATAAGGGAGAAACGTGATAATTGAATATTTCATACACTTTTTTTTATCTCTTGATTAATAATTTAGGACTCTTTAGTTAATAAATAATGGCTTTTATACTTATTTAGGCTTTGGGCCTTAGATTATATTTTAGCCATTTTTAATAATAAAATTCCAGTTTTACATTGCTTCACTATTTTTACCATAACTCTTGAACCAGACATCGGATTTGCCTCATTTTTGTCTCATGTTTCAGATGATTCAGAGAGCTACAATTTTTATGAAGACATGAAGAGCAAATTCGGACAAGAGGGAGGTCGATTTTGGAGCCGAAGTCAGATGTATATTTCTGGATTTTATTTGGGCTCGAATTTTGTAATTAAAGCCCACTTTTATTTTATTTCTGTTTTGGGTTGAACCATTAGAGCCCATTTCGTTTTTAGGTTAACTTTAAGTTAGATGGCAGCCGCAAACACATTCATTCATTCATTCACGTTTTTGAAGGTTTAGGATTAAATACAGAAGTTCTATTTTCTCTGCAATGTTCTTCGCGTTCTTCGTTTTTCCTAGCCATGCTCGGCTAAACTTCTGTGATTAACCTAACGTTGAGGATTCCATGATTCGTCCAGAGGACTTGTGCTTAATCGGTAACTTTACTCGATTCTGTTTTCATCTTATCGGATTCGATTTAAAATAGTCCGAATATTAGATTTAATATTCGGTTTGGTTCATCCCAAGGACCGAGTTCGAACTAGGTTATAGTGTTCTTTGTGCGATTGCACAGTGAGACGCCACTGTTCGGACATATGCTAAGCGATCGTCTAGTCGAGGGATTCTCTGGATGAATGCAGAGATTTCGGTTCATCCAGAACCAAACGTGAGTTAGTTATATTTCGTTCAATGACGAAAGTTTCTGGGATCTAAACGTTGGGTTGATCGTTTTTAATCTGTTTCTGCATATTTCGTTCTGTTTCAGTTTATTTTCTTTTTAAATTTGTTTGAATCAAAACCCCCCATTTTTACTGTTTCTGTTTCGCTGTTATTCCTATCAAACCCGCTGCAAGTTCGTTGGGAAAACGATCCAGGTTCCCTATTACTGCAAATCTTTTACTGAATCTGGTTATTTTGGGAGACACGGCAAATCTCTTTCCAGGACGTTAGTAATAAATCAGCTACGTTGCATCCATGAAGATGAGTTATTGAGATCAGGGATGATGATGTATATCATTATCATGCAAAAGTATGAGGTCTTTGACTTACTCTTTTCTCTTTGACGACAGAAGAGAGTATGTCAAAGACCTTGCGAGTCATATATAAGTAATGAGGTTTTGCTGCAACACCAGAGTTTACTATTTGTTACTTAGAATGGTCCCCTTTGGATGCTAAGGACAAAGATTGCCAAGTGAAACAGCAGCACGGGGGACGAAGTGCATAACCACCCACCTTGGAATTCCAGAGTTTTTCTATGCCATGAGGCCCACGACGAGAGGGTTATCTTTAAAGGGGTTTTATAAGGCTTTGAACTCTCCGACTCTAACAACTTGTTTTTAGAGTATGATTCTCCAAAACATTTATACCTACTACAAATTCCCCTCCCGGCCCTTTTCCACCTTCAACCTCCTTTCTCCCACTCAACAAAGACAAATTATACCATCCATATCATAGCTCATGGTCTCACTTATGGAACTCACAGGCGGTCCTGTCATAAAATTAATACCACCTGAGATCCTCAATTTAAGAGCTAATTGGCAATTAGATTTGATCTTAAATACAAGCCTCCAATCCTAGTTAGATGAAATAATTGCGGAGAGCTTATTGGGCTTGAAGAAGTAGGGCTCATGGACAATGGGCTTTTCTTCCTCTACGTCTTAAGGAGTCCAGACTCAAGAGTTACTCTAACAGATCAATTCACGATCACCGTGTTCTATCCTGTTGTACGTAGAACTAATAATGCTCAGAAAATGATAATGAGGAGTGACATGGTTGGTTAAGACGTTAGCCTTCATCCAAAAGGGAGGAGGTTCGGTATTCGCTGATCGATGTAAGGGTCTTGTTGGTGGGTGATCTGTAAGTACCTCTGTATGCAGGGATGCCCTAACCCTGGTGGGATACCTTGTCTACCCCACCTAAACTTTTTTATACAAAAAATAATAATAATAATAATGCTCAGAAAACTGATTTTCGGATGCGGCCTTGGTTAGGTTGCAAAATATACTTTTGAGATGACTTGATACGAACAACCACATATTTTGGAAATTGCACCCATATGATGATGCAGATAATTAAGGATGCTAATTTGGAAAGTCCCCATCTCTGAGCAATAACATTATAGGTCAAAAGGAGCCCTGCGCCACTCTGAATTGCTGCACAACCTTCCTCGATTCCTCGTCGTCTCCGATTTTGCCAGCTTGAAGAAGCGTGGGTTCTGCATGCAAATGGGAGCACAAGATCCAGAGTCCATAGTCGGCGATGTGAAGATATGGGCATTAGGTAGACCGAAATTTTGCTTCAGGTCGGTCATGAAGGTACTTTGGCTTTGAAAAAAATATTTATGATTGCCAGGAAACTTACAAATTCTGTTGGACCTCCGGGAAGGCAAATTCAAAGTTCGATGGAACTATGCATTTTCCAATAAGCACATTTCTTGTTGCCAAACTAAGGAATGACCCAAACTCCGGACTTGATGCTACTGGGATGCTCGGGTTTCTAGTCTAAGTGCTCTCAATTCAGCAAATTTTTTTAACCACCAATGCACACCATGTTGTTACTTGTTGTGGTTGCTGGGGTAATTTTGTTGAGGCCCAAAGTTAATATGATCCAACAAAAGGCAGCTACTAAGCTGGTGTTTAAATGTATGCAGAAAATTTAATGTTTGAATAAGTCAAGAGAGCTATGACATGTTTTGTTCAGATCATTCGACGTGACAAGAGCCATCAAAAGTTTCAATACAGCGAATATCCTTGCTTCCCTCGATCACTATGAACCCAATAGCAACTCAGAATGAGACATCACTCACTGGGGACCTGAAGGAACAGCCAGTCTCCGCCAACAACCTTTCAGGTCTCTCCATCTGGCCTGGCCGGGGAGATCAACCAACTCAGAATCGATGCACAATATTTTGTGTGTGTAAATATATTAAACATTTACTAAGAAATATTAAAACATTCATAAGAACACAAGAAATCCCATCATTAAAAAGAAGGTGGTGAGTTAAATAACAAGACATCCAAGTGTCCTATCTAGTTTTTTTCCTTCCCTTGATTTACGATCAACTGCGCGCTGAAAGCCAACGCCTTGCTGTATATCACGATGGAATTAATAACTAGAAATACAATGCTATGCCCAGTCAATATGAAGAATGAAGGCTCAAAGAGAATCCCAGATTAAAAGAAGACAAATATAAAGGTAGTCACACCTCAGCCTATATATATTTTAAAGGAAAATACGAGTTATTAAAAAGTACAACCAATAAAAGAAGCTTGGCAAAAGGGTTCCAAATTCTCCAGATAATGGAGTTCAATTACCTTGGAGACAACGAACTTTCGTCCATTTGAATGATGAAAATGCCAATGAAGACATGCTTCACAGGCGGCAGGCCCATTATACTGTGATCGGCAAAATTGATACTAAAATTATAATAAAATCACGATATAAAATTTAATAACTCATTAATAAATTAAAGCGCAAATAATGCATATAATTATCCGCAAACACAACACATGTGTTTGTTTTAACTTACATTAAAGATTAATAATGGCTGCATATATGGGACTATGTTCTTCCACGGCCCCGCAGTACTATGTGTTCAATCTCAAACATTTTAATTTTCTATATATGAAACTTTTAAAAGCAACTTTTCAATATTAATTTACGGGGTATATGAGGTAAGTATGTGAGAAATTTTTTATCTTGATTTATATGAATAAGCATTTTGAAACTCCCAAAGTGATGCAAACATGCTTGTATAGCTTTAAATTGTTTCGGTGGCTGCATGTCACGGCAAATGAGAAGTGGAACAGTGTCCCAAAATGTCAGTGAAGCAGCGATGAACCTGGCCAATTAAAAAGACTAGATAAAGCCAGCTGGCACCGTTAGCATCCTTGCATGGTTCACAAAAGCATGCCCTTGGGATGACGTGTTCCTCTAATAAACATCTTCATTCAAGACTCTAACTGATTCATATATATATATATATATATATATATATATATATATATATATATATATTAGTGTGGAGATCAACGAACCTTTTAATTTTGTACCTAGCTACACGCAGACATATAATGGCGCCACCTCCTCTCCCATTAATGTAACCTCATCATCGCCAAAGCCACGAACTAGTAATATAATTCACGACACAAATTGCCGCAAAAAGATGGAACGTCACCGACTAATTAAAACTCAATGGCAGAGTTTGAGTAATGTGAACAAAAACCCTGGTAAGCTGCAAAAAACAGGCCGGCTGAATTTGATTGAAGAGAAATGGAAATGGAAATGGGCGCGTGTTAGTTGTGAGTTGACAAGAGGCGACCAATGAGATTCTAAGCGATCCATTGCATGTAAAGGGAAGAGGAGGGAGTGACACGTAGAAAGAAAACAAATTGAACCGACTGGGGGAGAAGGGTAGGAGTGTTTTCGTGTAAGTGCAGAAAATGAGTGGTGATAGGTGTTTTCACGCATGGCGGCCATCCCCACCACGCGTTCTATAACTGTGAGCCCACCTTCTCGCTTTTCGTATACTTAGAAGCCAGCCAGCTTCCCTCATTGGCGTCACAGATTCATTCCCATATCTCTGAACCCCCCTCAACACGTACCCACCCTTCTTTTACAAGTGTCACTCCCTCCCTTCATTGTGCCCTCTCCTCATTGGCCCTTTCCCTTACACCAAATTTCATATTTATAACTCTCCTCCTTTTATGCCCTCGCCTCCTCACCCACCAGTTTCTTCTTAGCTCCAGCGTTCTCATCAGTCTGCTTCTCTCTAAAACCAAGGACTAGTCACTACCGCCTTCAACAAGTCTATCAGTATGATCAAGACTTTACATCCCTATTCCAATAACACTGCGAAAACTGCTGAAATCATGTCCAGGTACAGGCCCATAGCTCCCAAGCCTGAGGCTCCCGGCAATTCTGTCGCTGATGCTTCTTCCTCCCTTTGCCAAAAGATCGAGCAGTCTCCTTACCTTAGGAATCTCTGGCCACAGTTGCAGGCACGCCCCACCAGGACCCGAAAGAGAGGCAGAGCTTCTATGCCATTACTTCCCCCTCTCAAGAGACACAAGACCACCCAAGTTTTGGGCTTTTGTTCTCCTTGCCATTTAACTTCTTCTTCATCTCCCGCAAAGAACCTTCCTTTACAGAGTTTTACTCTTAGTCATAGTCTTAGCCTTCGTCAACTCCCTCTTCCTCCTCCTAACTCCGGCTGGGAAAAGCCTTCCAATAATAATACTCCTCCGAGTTTAGTGACACTCCCGCTTCTTCCGTGTTCTCCGCCTGAAACTCATGACCTAGTCAAGGTAAGAGAAGAGATTATCGATTTGAACGCTACAGCCGAAATCCCGGAAGAAAAAGATCTCTTGCAGCAATTGCAGACACCAACTTCTGCAAGCATGGTTATAGCGCCTCGGCCAGTTCGCCCTCTTGGCTCTACCATAACCGTCGGGTGCATCAATGAAGACCCTAGCCATCCCCCGGCGGCTCGAGCCCCAAAAACACCGGAGGAGGTTGAGCAAGAGGTCGAGTCTGAGGCCTTACCTGTTGTTATATCAGACTCAAACAACCAGGTTAGAATGGTAAATTCTGCTTACAAGGAAATGGTGGGTCAACCTGAATGCCCTTGGCTCGACTCCATGGTCACCGGTGATGGAAGACTTCCGTGTCGCTCGTGCAAGAGGATCAGTGGGGAGGTGACACTGCGTCCCTGTGATTCAAGTATACCAGTTTCTTCAAGTGGCTTTACTTGCTGGGTGAGGATAGAATGGAAAACTAACGAAAAAATCAGCTCACTTAGCGCTTTCTGTGACGTCATCAGATTATCATGTGAATCCAGAGACTATCTCTTCAAGTGGAGGTTTCACACTCGCACACCAGTAAGAGAAGGTTCTTAATGTAGTTGTAATGTCTGAAAGAAATGTTACTATACATAGTCGATAGTTCTAAACTCTTAGCAAGCACCTTGGTGAACATCGATCTTCTGTAATTATGGCATATAGTACATATGAATATGAATATATTATCTAATATGTTAGGGATTATGTAGTGGTTTATGTTTCTAATATTACCTGTAAGCTGTTTATTACAAGAATAGTGATCTGGCATTTATGCATGAGAAAAACGCAATTTTATTCTAAGGAAATTAGTACTCATTATAAGTATAACTACAACTTTTTACATAAATATATAATAATAAAACTCATCTTTTAAAAACTATTATTGCTGTCAAATAATTTAATTTGAGTAAATTAAATGAACTATTAATAATAACATGTTATCAAAAGAATGTCCTCGACCCGGAACTATTAATAATCATACGTTGAGCAAGATATATAAACGCTGTTCCAGCCGGTGTGATAGCAAATGATAATCTGATACAAAAACGGTCAAAACTTAAAATAGATATTTCGGTTGTCAACGTCAGGATATAGGCGATTGGGCCGATTCTATGCCTCATGGAGTCATGGGGACAGAAAATAGAAATACACGCTTTGCATTATTAAATCCCTTTCCAAGGTGCCCCAGTTGTCGTTTTGTCTGTTTCCCTCGACCAATTGCCATTTGCATCTCCGTTTACATCGACCCTTGTTGCTCTGTTTTTTAATTCTTTAAACTCTCTCTCCCTCTGCGTCTCAAAATACTCCTGCTTCGTTGTCACCCCCTCACGTATTCCTCAACGACAATGGCTCCCAATGAGCATGACCCTACGCTTCTCAGTCTTGAGTCAGCATGCTCCGATTTGAAAGCTCTCCTTCTAGCTTCCAAGAAACTTGAAGATTGCCTTGGAAATATGGACACAAGGTTCGATGGTATAGAAGCAACTCTGTCCACTTCTTCCAGAAGTGTGGCACCTTTACAGTCTCTGGCCATGTCCACCAAGGCCCTCGATACCAGAATCAATAGAGCTGTTTCTCCTGCACTTGCACTCCTCGACCGCTTCAAGTTCTACGAGTCCCTCCAACAGAAGCTTCTAGATCTCTCATCCAAACTCTCCCAGGAGAAGACACCCCAAAAACGCCTCCAAAATCTTATCGATTACATAAACTGTGTTGATCAGCTTAATGAGGCTATCATCTCCATAAGCCAAGAGGGTGAACCGGTCATTCAGAGGCTTCAAGAGGTGGTTGAGTTTATTAGCCGAACAAAGGCGGCGGATCAATACAGGACAGAGAGGTTAAGAGAGACTCTGATCACTCTCAAGACACTCTACGAGACAGAGGTCGATGCCATGAGGTTTGAAGGTTTATTGGACCAGGCGTTACTTCATATGCAAGATGAGTTCGAGAGCATATTGGTGCAAATAAAGCATCAGAAACTCGGAGATTTGTCACAACAGCAGGCAGAATATGACACCGTCGTTGACTCTGACTTAGGCTCAGAGCTGGAAATTGAAGTGCTGAGACGAATTTCAGATACTTTAGCGGCCAATGATTGCTTGGATATATGCATCGACATCTACGTCAAGGTAAAATATTGATCACGATGATTCATCATAATGTTATGACTAATGCTTCACTCATTATTTACCAATTTCTATGGATTGTTTGACAGGTGAGATATAGAAGGGCAGCCAAGGCATTAATGAGGCTAAACCCAGATTACTTGAGAACATATACTCCAGAAGGAATTGATGAAATGGAATGGGAGAGCTTAGAAACGGCAATAACCCTTTGGATCCAACACTTTGAAGTTGCTGTGAAGAAAGTCCTCTTCTCTGAAAAGAAGCTCTGCTACAGAGTTTTGGGTAAGGTCATGGCTGGATTAGTATGGCCTGAATGCTTCGCCAAAATAGCTGACAAAATATTGGCCGTGTTCTTTCGATTCGGAGAAGGTGTAGCCAGAAGCAGTAAAGAGCCACAGAAGTTGTTCAAGCTCTTGGATATGTTTGAGACCTTAGAAAAAATCAAACCTGAATTCTCGGAAATTTTTGATGGCGAAGCTGGAGTAGATTTCTGCACTCGGTTCAGAGAGCTCGAGAAGCTTATAATCGACGCGTCAAGCAAAGTATTTTGGGAATTTGGGCTGCAAATAGAAGGGAACACAGATGGTATTCCACCTCCACAAGATGGTTCTGTTCCCAAACTAGTAAGGTATGCCATTAATTACCTGAAATACCTTGCTACCAAGAATTACAGAGAAGCCATGGGAAATGTTCTCGAAACAGAGCAGATATGGAAAGCTGGGATCTTATCAAAACCCGACAATGGCGAGGATTTACTAAAGGAAGCCATTTTCAACATCATGGATGCCCTTCAAAGAAACATAGAGTCTAAACGCTCTCGTTGCAGGGACAAAACTCTGGTCAATATATTTGCAATGAATACGTACTGGTACATATATATGAGGACCAAAAACTCAGAGCTTGGTGAGCTATTGGGTGATCAATATATGAAAAGGAAGTACAAATCCGTGGCAGAGGAATCAGCCTACATGTATCAGATGCAAGCATGGGGAGTTCTGGTAAGCATCTTGGATATGGAGGAAGTGAAGACACAGGAGAAGGACGTCATTGGAGGTATAGTGACAGAAAAAATTGAAACCTTTCTAAAGTACGTGAATGATACTTGTCAGAAGCACAAAGAGTATTACAACATACCAGACGAAGATTTGAGGGAGCAAATAAAAGAAGCCAGCTTGAAGCTTGTGGTAGAAGCTTACACCGAGTTTTTGGATTCCTACTCAGGATTATTACAGAGGAAATTGTATCCGACTCCTGAGAGGTTGCTGGGTTTGGTGGGTAGGGCTTTTCATGGTGGTGATGTGACGCTGAAGCGACGGACTTTGACAGATCGAATGGCCGGCCGTCTTGCTACGTCTTTGGAGGGAGGGATAAATGATTTTCAAAGATCTAGATCAGACAGTATCGATGTTTGAGTATTGGTTTTTAGTTTGATTCTTAGGGGAGCTCTTTTATCCGGCAAAACATTAATGATTCATTCGATATATGGGAAGTCTCGTATTTTCCTTGCCCTCATCAGAGCATCTCTCCATTTTAACAAACCATAAGACTATTATTTGAATAAATGGAGAAGCAGATAATCAAAACATGTTTTACTGGCTTAATTTTGGTAGAGTTTTCGTTTCATTTTAGTTGGTGTGGCTTGAGGAAATAACAGCATAAACATTGTCAACTTTCTGAATTTGTGAGCATTCAACGTCAGGTTGATTATTTTCATTACTAATTTACAGCACTCTTCGTTCAGAAGCCAATATCTCGCAAGTTTGGCTATTATAATGTACCAAATGAACTATTTATGAATAGACATTGACCCTAAAATCGGATTAGATTGGGCTCACACACGTCCATCATGCAAACATTTGTGTTTGCTTCTTCCTATCAACAGTAGCTTGTTTAGTTGTTTTGTTTCTCTCTGCAAGTATCTTTTGTTATAGTACATGCTCGTGCTGTTGATAATTTGGCGAAGACATATATGACTTTGCATGCTTTTGACTCTGATGGAACAAAAACTGGATTGCATCAAAACTTGGTAAATAAACTGGACGTGCGATGAGAGTTTAATGAGGATAGGGAAGAAGTTCTAACTTATTAAGATATCAAATTCAAAAACAAAAGATGAAGATCCACACATTTAGTTTCAACTAGCAAAACAGCAACCAACGTAGAGGAAAACATGTAGCAGAAACAGGTGGCAGATACTATAGAAGTTGAAGATGTGACTTCTCTGACTCTTCTAAGTGAGGGCAGCAACTTGTTCATCAGTAATTTTATCAAGCACATTACTCTTGTCGCGGTCACCTTCAAGCTGGCTCAAATTGCCCTTTTCCTTGATCAGCTGGGTATGGTGATGTTTGCAGTAGAGTTTGCCCTCATGTGCAATGTAGTTGGAGGGACTTATAACACATCCTCCATGGCAACATTTGAAACAACTCTTATGGTATGGAGTTCCATTCACAGTAACCTGTATCATTGCAAAATATTGATCTCAACTTTTTCCTCTACTAGTAAAAACTCAGACGCCTGTGTTATTTATGCAGAATGACAAGTTTTCTGTCATAGAACATATTGTTTATAACATACCCTCTCCGTTGGATAAGCTGTTTTCTGACAACCAGCACATTTCTCCCTGGTTCCACCAAACATACTTGACACTTTGGCCACTGCAGGCTTCTGATTTATAAACAGCTCAATGTTAGATTAAGGTTATGAAACTGAAATTGTCCTGTTGTGCGTCAGCACATGGCCAACACCTATGTAGCGTTAAGTACCTCATTATCAATGCTTTTTTCTGGTTTAGCAATTTTTGGTGTCCCTAATCACAGAAAAGGAACTAGAATTTAGTGGCCGAAAAATATAGATGGGGCATATATGATAATTCCATTCCTGATCCTTGCTTACCTTCGAAGCTTTTCTCAAGGCTGCCAGTTCTTTTGAACAATTGGTCGAAGTGTGGCTTGCAGTACAGAACTCCCTCGAAAGAATTGTAGTTGCTAAGCTGCAGATTCATTTATCAATAAATAACTTTTTCTTAAAACAAATGAAAATTAAAATGCCTTACTTCACCAACAGGGAAAGAATTTCCAATGAAAGCAGTCGTATCAGCTAAAATTGAGATAGCCACGTCAATTGATCTACCTTACGAGTCAGACATTTGAAAGATCAAACCAAGAAGGAAGTCTAAGATAGCAAATACGAATCATGGTGAGTTTTTGTAAATCAAATAAAGAAATCATAAAGTCCTGAAAGAAGGCGTCCCAAGAGAATAATGCTTAAAATGATGGCTCTTACAGTTTAATTTTAATAATTTTTTTTAAAAAAAAAAGTCATTCTGGTGATGACGAACTGCAAACATTGGATCCAAGGCTAGAAGGCCGTAGAAAGAGTCAACACAATTGTGGGAAATCTGTAATAGGAGAAAAGATACCTTAAGGGTTCCTTTACAATGATGGCATCGGAAGCAAGCCTTGTGGTACACTCGGTTATCTGCAGTTAACTTATCAACCAAATAAACTGTTTTCTCACAGGCCATGCATTTCTGGGTTGTTCCTGCAAATGCCATACTGAAGCAGACAATCTGAGAGGAAGAAGAAATTGAAGAAATTGAGGATAAGGAAGAGGGGGAAGAGGAGTGTGAGCTGCAGAAAATTGCGGAGACCAAGAGGTTAAAGAAGATTTGGCAATAATCATAAAGTTGTCATCTACAACCATTTTTGTCATTATTAAAGCACCCACTGCCATCTACCGGTCTTACTGTGCATGTAAGGGAGTAAAAGCAAAGAAACAAGAAGGATAAGTTGAGGGTTTAGCCGCATGTCACTTACTTTTTATTTGACTTTTACTTGGAAAAAAATTAGATTATAAATGTAATTTATATTGAAATTGACGACAATAAAAATAGTTTTTTTAGATTAGCGGTTAAAAATTTAATTAAAATAAAAAATAATTAAAAAAGACATGAACCTTATTTAATACTATATTTTTATCCTTTCATAAAAGAATTATGGAAGTATCCTTTCCTACAAATTACATGTTTAAATCAAACGTTGTTCGGGTAGGTCTCCCTGCGCTTTTGTTCAAAACCCTCCAAATTTGAGGGTTTTCGAAGGGTGAGAAATTCTGTCTTATCCTGACCAAATTGCCCATCCAAAGTTTTTGATATTCCATGGTTACCCTTAGCCCTTTTTCCCTCTTCCCGTCACATGCCGCCCTTTCCCATCGGCTTCTCTGCGTCACTCCTCTCCTCCTCCAGCGTCGTCTCGCCTCCTGCTTCTCCAGCCGACGCCGCCGCCTGCTACTCTACGTTCTGCCACATCCATTCAGGTAACTAATGAATGTCCTTTTCGTGTTCACCCTTTGTCTATGTTTCACCTTTCATTGTTCGGATGAACTGTATGGATTCGTCTAGTCTTTTCCTGGGTATTCGTCTTGATTTCACTCTGGTTGTCTGTCTATTTGTGTTATTTGTTTCTTTTGGGTCCGGGTATTCTGGTTTATTGTGTTTTAGGGCGTCTGTGAGTGTGCTAGGGGGGACTCCTCTCGCCGTGGGCCGTTCTCTATCCAGGCGTGCTTCCCTCTGTCGGCCATTCTTCTCCTCCTCAACAGAAACCGGTAAAGAGTTTAAAAAGAAAATCTCACCTGGTTCTAGAGGTTCAACAGAAGGCTGCAGTTATTCCAAGTGTGGATTAAGCAGTCTTCATCACATGGTTTTTTGCGACTGCAACCTCCGGTTGAATGCAACTTGGAACCTTTTCGTAAAGGTGACGATAATAGATGACAGATAGATTATAACTTGAAATGCTAAATTGCTATCAGAATTATAAAATTAACTATGGCTTTACTTGATTAGATGGGGCCTATGGAATGAATATCCTCCTATTTATGCCTTAATTTGGAAACACTGAACCTAAATATCCTCTTATTTACACAGACGCCACAAGTTGGGTGAGAAATGAGAAGGCAAGAGTTGGAGGAACTGGGTGAGAAATTTTTTTTTTTTTTTCAATTTTTTAAATCGGGGTAATTCAGTATTTCTATGTTTAAATTTTGATACTTGTCCTTCTAAGTAATTACAACTTACTTTTAAGATCCTCCCCAATAAATATTATCTCTTCTAGGTCGTTGGCGCTAATTTTCCCTTGTTTCTTTTCCTTTTAGTTTCTATTACCTGCCCCCTCCCTCCGTTGTACCGCCATCTTCACGGTGGTGCTGTTGCCCAATCTTCTTAATTTTATTTTCTGGGAAAGAAGGAAGATGGTGTTTGGGCAAGTAGTAGTTGGTCCTCCTGGCTCCGGTAAAACAACCTACTGCAATGGCATGTCTCAGTTCCTGAATCTTATTGGAAGGTAACGAGTACTCTTCGCAGCATCCATTAAAAGACGCTAAAAAGTTCATAAATCTTTGCTTTTCAAATGGTGGTTTCTTTTGTTTAGGAGGAAATGTGACGAGTATAACTATAAGCACCATTTGACTGAAGCTAACACTAACTATAACTATTGCTAGTTTCAGTTGACTGTAATAATAAATGAATGTGGCCAATTGTGTGCTCAGGACCTAAAACAGAATAAGTTTGTTTGATATTCAGTTGAAAACTTATGGTGCTGCTAATCCAGCAACTACAGTCAAGTGACAACCTTATTTTTATGTGCAGGAAGGTTGCTGTAATTAATCTGGATCCTGCTAATGATTCACTGCCGTATCCTTTCCGCTTTTTCCTTCAAACTCTGTCACTTTTCTGTGTCATTTTTATTTGCACACTTTGATTTGTATGTTTACCCTTATATAAAAGATAGCTACGAATGCGCTGTGAACATCGAGGATATCGTGAAATTAAGTGATGTAATGGCGGAACATTCTCTAGGTCCTAATGGGGGTAAGCCTTCTAAAACTTCAATTTAATTTTTTTTATTTTTTTTTGGGGGGGGGGGTTGTTGGAACGGCTAATGGTTTTCTGATATGTGCTTTTGAGGGCATACAAGACAAGAATTCTAAGAAGAGATTGACCATTTAAATTAACCAAGAGTGTGTTTTCTAAAGTTTCCTCTGTTCTCCAACCAGGCCTTGTGTATTGTATGGACTATCTTGAGAAGAATATTGACTGGTTACAAGCAAAGTTGGAACCCCTTCTGAAAGGTTTGTGCAATATGCCTCCGTAACTAGATTTATTTGCTTTTCAGACAGATGATAGTTTAGTAATATCTTAAGCAGGCCCAGTACTATTGTTCTCTTGTTCTTACTATCGATTGATCATTTCAGATCACTATCTACTGTTTGATTTTCCTGGCCAAGTTGAATTATTTTTCCTTCATTCAAATGCCAAGAACGTCATCCTGAAACTCATTAAAAAATTGAATCTAAGGGTATACTTCTGATCTCTACATATTGGTTGCGTGAGATTCCATATTTTATTAATATTTTTTTCCCTATGCTAGATTATTTACAGTTATTTGCTTGCTCATTTTATGCAGTTGACTGCAGTGCATTTGATTGATGCTCATCTTTGCAGTGACCCTGGAAAGTATATTAGTGCATTGCTTCTATCCCTATCAACAATGCTACATCTAGAACTCCCGCACATTAATGTCTTGTCAAAAATTGATTTAATTGAGAGCTATGGAAGGCTAGGTACGCTGCTACTTACTTTTAGGTCCCAGAGGTGATTGCGTTTTACTCTTAGTTCTGGTGAATGACAGAGATCTGTTCTAACTGTTATATTTTGATGGGTGCAGCATTTAACCTTGATTTCTTCACGGATGTGCAAGACTTGTCATATTTACAACGCCATCTTGATCAGGATCCTCGAGCTGCTAAGTACAGGTTTGGTGCCTGGAAAAATTTGCTGTCCTCGATGAATCTCTGTTCTTTAACTGTGCTTTGTTTTAAATAGTATTGAATATGTTTTCTGTTTACAACTTTAGATTGCCTCCTTATTTATGATGTAGCCATTTTGACTACACTGGTAATTTTATATGCCATCATTTCTTGATGTTTGGACTTGCCCTTGGTTGTGGGAGCTCAAGATGAGAAATGTTCTTTGGGAGAGTAAAACAATAAATAGTGATCTGCAAGAATGAAATAGGATCCACGTTTTTCACAAGATGTTCACCATGCCAAGTTTTGTGATCGCGTAGCTTCTTGAATTCATAATTTTGAAAATGTTAACCTGCAAACTAATGTGAACAAGTGTAAAGAGGTGGAATAAATTAGTTGTCTGTATATTTAATGATTATGAACACTTGATCACATCTTTGGATAAGAAGAGGTTGTCATTTTGGATAAGAATATTATGATTATCAACACTTGGTCACATCTATGTAAAACAAACTGGTAAGTGTTTGGTGTTTGTGTCCTCTCGGCTCTCTTAAGGTCTCAGGTGATTATTTTCTTATCCTTTTTATAGCCATAAAATAGGCATTTGTTTTAACTGAGTTGTGCGTTAATCTGCACAGAAAACTGACGAAGGAATTATGTCAAGTTATAGAAGACTTCAGTCTTGTAAACTTTACAACCTTAGATATTCAGGTACTCCAAATGTATATTCTGGACTCTGGTTTTTGATGAGTGTGCATCAAAATTTTTTATTTTGGTTATTTTTTTGTATCTCCTTTTCAGGACAAAGAAAGTGTTGGGAATTTAGTGAAGCTGATAGACAAAAGCAATGGGTACATATTTGCTGGCATAGATGCAAGTGCGGTTGAATTCAGCAAGATTGCTGTTGGCCCTGTAGATTGGGATTACTATAGATATCCTTGGATTGTTGCATGACAGAGTTACCTCTGTTCGGCACACTTAGTTTATCAGGAGAATTATGTTTTTCTGTCGTATACTGTTTTATACTAAAATTCATTCTGCTCTAGAATGATCATGATGATGAGGTAATGGTACAATAAAAAATAAAAGATAACACAATGGAAGAGTTCTGGCCTATCATTTTAAGTTGTCTTATGTAATGGCTTCTTAGCCTTTTTTATGAATTTTCCCTTTGCTACATATAGAAAATGGGGTTAACATAATTGGACTATGGACTCAGAATTTCTTACTCGTGGTATGGGAGCAAAATAAATAGGGAAACAAAATGGAAGAAATGATAACGAAGAGAATGGAACTGTAATAGAAAATAATCTTCTCCTTTGCTTATTTTATATAGATTAGAAGGGCGAAAATGAAAGTGGTAGATGTGAAATTACTTATGCAAAAATTAAATCTATGAAATGATATTTTGAGTGTATTTGTGTTATTTTAGTATACTGCTTGCTTACGCTCGGACTAATATGTGTGTCTCAAATTCATTGCATAATTTCACTTTGCTGCAATTCTTAGTTTTCCCTTGATTCAGCAATCCACAGTTGCAGCAGTTCAAGAAAAGTACATGAAGAATGATGAAAACGTTGAATACGATGATTGATGGGGAAGTTGAGAAAACTTTTTGGGAGGAGGATGACATCCTAGTGAGTTTGTTGCTTGCTTCAGTCCTTGTACTGTTGTTTTATTGTTGTGCTTGTGGGTATTGTCATTTATAGTGTTGGACTCAACCGAATTGGTCTTGAATCCTATTGCAGGTATTAAAGGTTCTTGTGAATGCAATCGAAGTATCAGAGTTGACAGTTTCTTTCGCAGAATCACCCGGAACTGCTGAATTTGTGGACTCTAGTCTTACTTTTACTATGGTACTTGCTACTTAGAAAAATCTGGTCGGACGTGAATTGAAATTGTCGTGTTTGTGTAAAATCGATTTAATTATTCATGCCATCCAGATAGAGATAATTTCAAGTTAATTACCTCTGTCGGTGTCAGGTGGACGCTTTTGAACCATTTTTTAGTACAGTGCAGTGGAAAATTCTAATTTCACATATATGATATGCTAAGAATGTGGTGTGCATGCATGTTTCTCACAAAGTAGTGACAGCCAATTATTTCGGCTTCCCCATCGTTGGCCTCTTAACACTATTGTCATTTGCAACAATTATCCATCAAAGCCCAAACAACAATAAGGAAAGGATGTAAAGATTCTCACAGTAGATTCTTTTTTTTGATTGAAAATGAATGTATTGACTAAATATGTACAGAATTGCAAGGCATGTCCATCTAGGCCCCTGAATTAAAAGAACCCGAAGATTCTTTTCATTCAAGGGAATAGGTAGTGTCGTTACATGGTTAAGGATTGAGTTATATTAGGAAAATGGATTCTTGTTACACCAAATAAAGTCCATTTCCTTTCCAACGAGTTTCACCACAAAGAATGAAAGTCCATTTCATTTGTGAATATTGAATGGGGAGAATCACAGCAAAAACCTTTTTTGGACTTTGGTCATTGACATCTACTAATTATTGCCTAAATTCCAAATAATAATAATTTTTTGTATAAAAAAGATAAAGAAATAAATTGTATCAATAATAATTGAGAATGCACTTTTCTTTAATCTCTAGTATGAGATAAAATTGACTAGAGAAGCAAGCACCGGCGGGGATAAGATCAAGAGAGACATATAGAAGCCGATGCTCTGAACTTGACAACTTTTTTTTTTCCCACCTAGTTCATCAGAACCTTCGGTTGTAGATAATCCGAATTCACCTCTAGTCGGGCTTACGGTTGTAGGGGAAGACCTCTCAACACTATTTTCTCCATTCTCACGCCTCGAACTGAGAACGTGGTTAAGAGAGAGTAAGTCTCTTACCACTTGCTCCAATAGTAACCTTACAAGGTTTTAAAATGCACTTCAACAACCTACGTAATTGTCCCTGAATCTCATGCCATATATATGTTAACTTCTCTTTTGTTTCCTCAGTTGTCAGATTATTATTATTATTAAGAAAATAAGGCGTCCCGCAAATTCAGTCATGCATGTTCACACACACAAAAGGTCACATGTCAAAATTTTATTAAGAATAAGATCATATCAAAAATCAAAAGCCTACGGACAAGTTTGTCCACGTAATATTGGGACCTGAAGATTGAAGAGATCAAGTATGGTAGAATGCAAAGATAAATAACGTGTTTGTATTATTCATAACACCATGGCTGTCGTAATCAGGACGCCTCTCGCTTAACAAAATAATTGGGGTAAATTAATACTCTCTGCTCTTAATTATAAGACCTAGTTGACTTTTTTTGGAGATATTAAGGAAACTAATTAAATTACTTTAGAGTATTTCTATTTTAAATTTTTTCTTCAAACTAATTAATTTGACTAATAAACTAATATATAATATAAAGATACACAACATATGAAATGATTAAGTAACTTATTTAGCTTCCTTAATCTCTCCAAAAAAAATCAACTAGATTGTATGATTAGGACTGGAGGTAGTATTAATTTTCCTTCCGGTGATTTTAAAAAAATAGATGATAAACACATTCATCTTTCATGGCTCAGCTGAGATCAATAGGCCATAACACACACAACTCATACATGTTCAAAGTTCAGTCCTCAATATAATAAAAAAGAAATTTTCATCTCGCAATCAAGGTCATATCATTTCTAACTTATATAACAAAAATTAAACAATTAATGGCTACTCCAAATGCTTTTAGTTTTTAAATTAAATAAAGACATTGGAAAAACTATTATCCTTCTTATTTAGTTCGAAATTGTAATTTCCTCGCAGAATTGGTCAACGTATAAGCTTTGGCAAACTCATTTTCCACGCACATCTGAAAAGAATATACATACAGAGACACACGTATATATATTATAGTTGACATTATTGAGTATATAATATAGGTTATTCCGATATGATATATATATAGAGAGAGAGAACCTAATTAAATGTCAATCATGAGGAAGATGAGGAGGAAATTATCACTATATATATATATATATATATATATATATCAACGCGAATGAGTTTGACCATTTCATTTTTTTTGGGGGGATAATGAATAATGAATGTCATGGATGAGGCAGATACGTTTGGATGAGAAAACTACTCTGAATACTGACAGGAAACTCCAAAAACATCTAAAAAGCCAAAACTGGACTGAATCAAATTGAATTTCAATCTAACGAAATCTAAGATGTTTTCGGCATATAACTAAACATTAAAAACCAAAGAAAATCTAATCAAGCAGTAGATACCCATTTTAAAAATCTAATCGATAAAACTGAAATTGTTACTCCTGAGGGAAAGGAAGGTAGCATATGGGCATAAATACACCTACCAGGTTGAGAGGAGGGACGGTGGAGTGAGAAAGAGGGGAGCAGAGAAGGGAGAGGGACAGTGGCCGCGTCCTGGCGGCGATCGCTGGGAAGCCGAGCTAGCAAGAGAACGGCAGAGAAAGAGAGAGAAATGTGATTAAGTAGGTTAAATTAGGACCGTTGGATCAAATAATAGATCACTACCACTTTTTCACCGTTAGATTATAATCTCATTTATGTGTATCATTTCTCTCTCCTATTGAAATTCTAATCTAACGGTGAAAAAGTGGTAGTGACTTGTTAGTGACATAAAATTGATAGTGACAATATCTATCCTATTCCATATATATATATATATATATATATATATTCCAGACCGACATTGATTAATCATGGTTTAAAAAATACAATTTAAAAATAAGTTTTATAATAAAAAAGGGTCCTGTTAAAGTTTTTATACATATTGGATTGATCATTTTCGGGGTATAGGAAATATCCAAGTATGCCCTTTTTTATGTAAGGAGATAAAAATGCAGAAAAAATAGTAAATGAATTCATTTTTCCTTCTATGGAATATGAACTTTTTCTATATATTTTGTCTTTTAATTGTATTTTTATCTGACTAAACAAAAAAGTAAAATGAAATTTATGTTTTTCATACTACATCAAACACAATCTTTTTTTTTTTTGGTCAACACATCAAACACAATCAGTTACCAGATTTACATAATTATTTCCTTTTGATTTTTTTTATTTTTCTACCAGATACCAAATCCAGCATTTAAGAAAGGGGTGTTTCAAATTTATTCTAGAAGATATAGACAATTGATGTATGTATTGGATAAAAACGGGCAATAACAATATATTTTGGAATTTTTATATCAATGTGTCATAGACCTGTTCATCTCCGTTCTCCACAAGTAACATGTTCAATCATTTACTTTTTCTAAGGCGCCGTTTGTTTCTTCTTCTCCAATAAATCAAATGGGAAACTTCTAAAGGATTAAAGCTGGATCGTCAGCGTGGACTTTGAATAACGCTACTTCCAAGTCTTCCCTCCTCCGTATTCCAATAATCTAACCATAGTCCCATATATGCCTTCCCAAAAGGTCTTCACACACCTAAACATATCACCCCTAAAAACCTGTACTCGCAAGCTCCTTCCACATGCTGAATCATTTGGTGTGCGGCAACTTCAATCAAGAAGAAGGTGAAGTTTGGTTGGATAGTCCAAGAAAATCCAGAAAGAGCAGGAATAAAAACCCATATTCCAAGGGAGGCCTGGACCAGTTTTCTGCACTTTTAGCTGATCTTGACAGGAAAAGGCAGGAGATTTATTCCAAGACGAGGCCGCAGGATATCTCTTTTATTCGCTTCGTATCCTCCAAGTCCAGCTCTAATCATGTCGTCCCGATTGTTATCAAGGCGAAAGATAGAGACCAGAAGCACAAGAGCGATGAAGAACTCAAAGTACGACATGTCGCTTCTAACTCACTGTCACAGCCCGTAGTGGAACCGCCAAAGCAACCCAAGTTGGAATCTGACGAAAGCGCAGAGAAGAAGAATCTCTGCAGGAATATGTGGAGCCGCCCTTCTTTCTATCTACCGCTAATGGTGATTATGATTTTGGGGCTCTTGACGGTGTTTGGGCGATCAGTTGTAACTATCTGCACTTGTATTTTGTGGTATACAGCCTCCACGGTGAAGGATAGATCATCATCAACAAAGTCAACGATGAAGAAGAAACGTTATACAAGAAGGCTGAGTGAGAAGGCTGCGGCTTCAGAGGATAAGTCTGCAAGAAAATTCGACCGGCAGAAAAGCTGGTGAATTCAACTGATCTGATCTCCTTTGTTCCCTTTATTTTCCCCTTTCATGAGTTGGGATTTTGTTTCTGTGCATACGTGTCCGTTTTCTCGGTGACGTGCTTTAAGACGGGGCTGACAATTCCTTCGTTGTCTTCACAATTTGTAAATTATGGAATTGACTATTATCAAGGTAGAGTTAGATTGAGAAGGTAATCCATGTCAGGTTAATGGGTTATTGTGTAAGAACCTTGAAAATGTAGTAGTTGTCTGCTTCAATTAAAGTTAACGTGAAGCAAGTGTTGGAAATTATGCTCTAGTTAGGCATTGTACTTTAGATGTTTATGTTATTTAAAGTATTCTCCTTTAGTTATCATTTCATTTGTATGTTTATAGTGATAACTGATCATTGGATATATCCTATAGATTATTCTAAATGTCCCTGGTCGGTCATCTGTGTGAGAGCGAAAATGAAATAAGACCAATATGACTTTGATGAGTATGGAGATACGAGTCAAAGTCATAGGCACTTGTAAGAGTACAAGGTGCTGGACCGACTTACTATGAGAAAGCTGCATGGATTAAGTCATAAGCTTTTCTCATGTATAACCGCGTCACAACGCTCGTTGACATGAGATCATCATGGATTCCTACATGATGAGTCGCTGATCTTTGACCTAGTCAAAAGTCACCTTTGACCGGGTGATGATAAAGGCTATGATTGAGATCAGTGGTTTTCATGCAGAGGAATATGAATGATCAAGACGAAATTTGCCCCTCACATTTGTAGAGAGATAATACTGAGCCCCTCGATGAGTGAGTCTGAGAAATGTATGGTCATACTACGATGGAAAGGAGTTTCCATTTCAATTGTTAGACTACTCAAGAATCGAGAAAGTAATGGTCAATAACAGGAAGTTGACATTATCCATGCCTCATCCTTCACCAAATTATCGCGTGACAAAGGGGACGTGATATGATTGTACGATAGGTTGTATCATATCATCGATCCCCATATGAATTGGGTGGTCGCATTGTCTTGCTAGAGGCCGCTTGCGACTTGTGCGCTGGTACAGTATTGGCCCACTACCAATCTCATGTGGGCCTGCAGGGTCGCACACAAGAATAGCCCAACACGAGCAAAAGTGTCTAGATTCATTGAATCTTATATGTGTCTAAGATTTAGTGAATACTGTATTTAATTTAGGATATATATATTATTAAATTCGAAATAATAATAATATTATTTATAGATAATAATATTATTATATATAGTATTTAATTTATTTGATAAATTAAATAACTATAATAAATTGAGATATTGTATCTCAAATTTAATTTTCGAATAAATGATATCATATATCTGATTTAATTTAAATTGAGATATAGTATCTTAGATTTAATTAAATAGATAGATATCATATCTCAGATTTAATTTATAGAGATAAACTAAATCACAAGGCTTTTAATTCGGATTAAATGAATAGATTAGATTATATAGATAGATTTAATTAATATATTATTTTAATCCAAATTTAAATTTCAAAATTAATAAGGATTAATTTTGAATATAATATGCATATAAGGTTTAGAAAAAAAAAACCTACAGTGCTGAGAGTCCGTCGTATTAGAAAAACCGCGAGAAACCCTATAAAGAAAAAGAATAGAGAAACGCACAGTTCAAAAGCGCTAGCACGCTTCCGTACGTATTTGAAGGTTGTTCATGTGGATACCGGTAGAGGGAGGAGACTTGCAAAGTCAGCTCCTGTTCGAACGAGATGGCACCACGTTCGAGACGTACGACGGTAGACACGCACGACGTTAGAGATGCGCACCAGGCCGAGTTGAACGAAACACTGAACCCTTCGTTTGCTCTTTATATAATAAGATGTGTGTAACAGAATTTGTACAACAAGAATCCTAGCAATACATGTGTCCTATACAAAGATATGCTAAGATATGCTAGATAATATCTATTTACAATTTACTAATTGATTACTAATTCTAACATTCCCCCTCAAATGAGAAGGTGTGGGACATACACCGAGTTTGTTTCTAAAATAAGCAAATTGAATATGTGATAATGTTTAGTGAAACAATCCGCAATTTGATGAGATGAAAGCACATATTTGACTTCTATAGAACCAGATAGAACTTGATCCCTAATGAAATGTACATCTATCTCAATATGCTTGCTTCTAGCATGATGTACTGGATTAGAAGCAAGGGCTTGAGCACTCAAATTGTCACACCATATTCTTGAGGGTTGTCTAATGTGAAGACCAATTTCAATCATTAAGGATCTTAACCATTTACGGTTCCTTTTCTAGACTTGATTTAAACGTCATTGATGGATCCTCCGATGGGATACATAAGTTTTTAATTCCGCTGCATGTACGGATCCCAACAGCAAGTCCTAGGCTTCATCTTAGTTTAGAAATCATTGGTTGCGCAGCCTAATCTAATACGTTAATCTAGTCTATGTCGTCTTCAAAGGAATAGTAGGCCAGGTAAGCCAGTAAGAAACATCCTCGATACTCAGCAATTACTCAAGCTTAACTGAAACCAAATCAGTTCATTGCAAAATGTCCTGTGAAATATTCTTCCAGTCCTATACCAACTAACAAGAATTCTGGGCCCCAGAAAAATAGCATTTACACTTCACCTAAAAGCAACATGAGGTGGCTAATTAATTGGCTCTATCTATCCTGCCGAATCCATAATTTGTTTCTGTAATCAGTGTTAGAAGTCTTGAACATAGGCACATCAGGATATTCATTATACATTTTGATGAGCACAATGAATGGTACGTTAAATACACATTTTGACGAACGTTATCTTACTGGGTAAAATTTCCAAATCCATCAATCAACGAATTAAATGTGGCATTTTATTAATCTGCAGTGAAGTAGACATGTCAATATCTGAGAATCCAATCTTATTATTCTCGTTCCATATATGCACTCCCATTATCCAACTCCTTCCCAACTGATTAGTTGATTAGGCCTGCCAAATTTGCGTAATTTCATATGGATCAGCATGGTACACGGATCTAAAAACTTTCACAACCAATGCAACACCAGAGAATACATAAAGCAAAAGTTCCTGGATCTTGCAATCTAGAATAAGGACAAGACATATCGATAAACAAAAGGTGAAAAAATCATCTACTTAACATCTGAATTGCTTTAACTTAAAATCCAACCAGCGTCATGGATTTTGGCCAACCCCGGGCCCGGGGGAAATGCTCCCTTTTAGCATATGATGCAGTGCACCGAGTAAAACCACGTCCTTGACTAAGACCCAAATAGTCCAAGTCTCTCTCCAAAAGAAACTGGCAGTAGTCCATATACCACAACAATCCAAAGTCTACTCTTCGGTAGCTCAGTCCACTATTTAAATGAAGATTCCTTACTCCTGCATCACATAAAGGATTTTTGGTCAAATGATGTAAGTCCTGGGCTTCATCTTAGTTTAGAAATCATTGGTTGCGCAGCCTAATCTAATACGTTAATCTAGTCTATGTCGTCTTCAAAGGAATAGTAGGGCAGATAAGCCAGTAATAAGAAACATCCTCGATACTCAGCAATTACTCAAGCTTAACTGAAACCAAATCAGTTCATTGCAAAATGTCCTGTAAAATACTCTTCCAGTCCTATACCAACTAACCAGAATTCTGGACCCCAAAAAAATAGCATTTATACTTCACCTAAAAGCAACATGAGGTGGCTAATTAATTGGCTCTATCCTGCCGAATCCATAATTTGCTTCTGTAAGCAGTGTTAGAAGTCTTGAACATAGGCACATCAGGATATTAATTATACATTTTAATTAGCATAATGAATGGTATGTTAAATACACATTTGGATGAACGTTATCTTATTGGGTAAAATTTCCAAATCCATCAATCAACAGTTAAATCTGGCATTTTATTAAGGAAAAATCCCCCTCAGGACCTAAGTAAGCAACAAATTGTCAAAAAAGGCCCAAAGAAAAATCACATGTCAAAAAAGGTCCAAGTTGTTAACGTGTACTAATTTAGTTGTTAAGATATAGTTGTTAACGTGTATTGATTTAGTTGTTAATGTTGTACTGATATACTCCCTCTGGTCCTTATTATAAGACACCAACTACCATTTCTCGCGGACCAAGGAATGGAGGTTAAGTCATCAATGAGGTCTAAAAGTAATAAATGTTTCCAACTTTACCCCTCTTTAATGATGTAGGTTTAAATGACTTAGTTAAAAATAAGGACATACGTTATAGTAAGTTGGTAAACCAGTGGTGCCTTAAAAATAAGGAAAAATAGTAATAAATGAGTTAGTTAAAGTAAGTTGGTGCCTTATAATAAGTATAAAAAAATGTTGGTGGTTGGTACCTTATAATAAGGACCAGAAGGAGTAGTTGTTAACTTTTTCTTGAACTTTTTTGATAATATGTTGTTTACTTGGGCCCTCAGGGGGATTTTCCCTTTTATTTATCTCCGGTGAAGTAGACATGTCAATATCTAAAAACCCAATCTTATTATTCTTGTTCCCATTATCCAACTCCTTTCCAACTGATTAGTTGATTAGGTTCCATATATGCACTCCCATTATCCAACTCCTTCCCAACTAATTTGTTGTTTAGGTTCCATATATGCACTCCCATTATCCAACTCCTTCCCTATTGATCAGCTAAGTAGATGTCTATTTGAATTAACGGTAAAAGCTAATTTTCCATTATGATTTACAATATACGAAGTAAAATTATAAGAGTTGTTTTGACTAGTGTAAACATATTTTTCCAACGCCAAACCAAATTTACTTAGTTTCATAAGGATCAGCTGTCATCGTACACAGATTTAAAAACATTCACGACCAATGCAACACCAGAGAATACAGAAGGCGAAAGTTCCTGGATCTTGCAATCTAGAATACGGACAAGATATATTGACAAACAAAAGGCGAAAATATCATCTACTTAACATCTGAATTGCGTTAGCTTAAAACCCAACCAGCGTCATGCATTTTGGCCAACCCCGGGGGAAATGCTCCCTTTTAGCATATGATGCAATGCACCTAGTAAAACCACGTCCTTGACTTAGACCCAAATAGTAGAAGTCTCTCTCCAAGAGAAACTGGCTGCAGTCCATATACCACAACAATCCAAAGTCCAATCTTCGGTAGCTCAGTCCGCTATTAAAATGAAGATTCCTTATTCCTGCATCACATAAAGGGTTTCTGGTCATATGATGGAAGACTTGTAAGCTATAATCGATTTTGCCCTAATCTAACCTTAAATCTTCTTGGGCGCACGGTCTCTGGACTGTGACGGGAGCTGTAGGAGTGGCGTCTGGGAGCTTCACTTCTGTTATCCTTCTCTTGTATCTGATTCCTTGAATTCCGAAAAGGTGCATCTTTCTCCCAACTAACTTCATAATCAGCCTTTAGACGTGACCCTTGCTGTTCATTTACAACTCATAAATAATCACAAGATTTAGTTAAGTATCCCCAGCTTCCGTTTTAGTAGAGCATTCTTCATGCCAAATGCTTCCTTATTCTAGTTTCAGTTAAGGTTGGCAACATTCTTTTGTTTCTTATTAGTGCCGGCACAATGAATTGGATTGGCTATCTGCGTAAATAATAAACTGATACAATATGACTTAACCTAAAGCAGAGCAAAACAACCACATGAACATGATGATATGAAGTGTTGCTGCCAAGTGATAAATTGGTTGTGTGTGTAACTCACAATGACTGAAGAAAAAAGCAAATAAAATGCACAGAAGCCAGGCTAATACCTTTTGTAAGGACCGACCACACAATACTCGTAGCGCATCGTAAAAGTCTTTGTATTTCTCAAACTGAACAACAATCTTGCAATAGAGGCCTGAAACTAGGCCTTCACTATCTTCTTTTGCATCCTCACGTAGATCGTCATCCTCCGCAACAGTAAGATACCTATTGCATTCAAGTTATAGATCAGAAAAAGGATTTACAATAAGGAGATAGTAACAGTGCAGGCAATAGTTGAGTCACATTTAAAGATATCACACAAGCAACTTGGGTTTTATATGAACCGTCAGCTTCTGTGGTGGTTATAGGGCCTGTTTGGATGGACTTTTAAAAAAAGTGTTTTTTTGTAGTGTTTTTTTTAAAGCTCCAAATTGAAGCTTTTAAAAAAAGCAGCATTTTGGCTTTTTTTTGTTGTGACTTTTGCTTTTTCAAAAAAATATCATCTAAACACATATATTAGTGACGATATCAACCGTGACCTTGATACGGAGCTGGAGCTTCTAACTATGGATATGATACCGGAAAAAGACCGATTTTCTATCTATCTCACCCTTCAATTTGAATTAGCAAAAGCAATGTCTCCTTGCATAATATGGATTCCAAACATTCATGATCTGGATGTGAATGGGTCGAATTACTTATCCCTCAGTCTATTAGTGAACTATCTCTCCAGGGATTGTGAAAGATGTTCCACTAGAGATATTCTTGTTATTGCTTCGACTCATATTCCCCAAAAAGTGGATCCTGCTCTAATAGCTCTGAATAAATTAAATACATGCATTAAGATACGAAGGCTTGTTATTCCACAACAACGAAAGTACTTTTTCACTCTTTCATATACTAGGGGATTTCACTTGGAAAAGAAAATGTTCCATACTAATGGATTCGGGTCCATAACTATGGGTTCCAATGTACGAGATCTTGTAGCACTTACCAATGAGGCCCTATCGATTAGTATTATACAAAAGAAATCAATTATAGACACTAATATAATTAGATCCGCTCTTCATAGACAAACTTGGGATTTGCGATCCCACGTAAGATCGGTTCAGGATCATGGGATCCTTTTCTATCGGATAGGAAGGGTTGTTTCACAAAATGTACTTCTAAGTAATTGCTCCGTAGATCCTGTATCTATCTATATAAAGAAGAAATCATGTAACGAGGGGGATTCTTATTTGTACAAATGGTACTCGAACTTGGAACGAGCATGAAGAGATTAACGATACTTCTTTATCTTTTGAGTTGTTCTGCCGGATCGGTCGCTCAAGACCTTTGGTCTCCACCCGGACCTGATGAAAAAAATGGGATCACTTCTTATGGACTCGTTGAGAATGATTCTGATCTAGTTCATGGCCTATTAGAAGTAGAAAGCGCTCTGGTGGGATACTCACGGACGAGAAAAGATTGCGATCGGTTTGATAATGATCGAGTGACATTGCTTCTTCGGCCCGAACCAAGGAATCCCTTAAATATGATTCAAAATGGATCTTGTTCTATCGTTGATCAGAGATTTAGATTTCTCTACGAAAAATATGAATCGAAGTTTGAAGAAGGGGAAGAAGTCCTCGACCCGCAACAGAGATAGAGGAGGATTTATTCAATCACATAGTTTGGGCTCCTAGAATATGGCGCCCTTGGGGCCTTCTATTTGATTGTATCGAAAGGCCCAATGAATTGGGATTTCCCTATTGGGCCAGGTAAGCGGATCATTTATGATGAAGAGGATGAGCTTCAAGAGGAGAATGATTCGGAGTTCTTGCAAAGTGGAACCATGCAGTACCAGACACGAGATAGATCTTTCAAAGAACAAGGCCTTTTTCGAATAAGCCAATTCATTTGGGACCCTGCGGATCCACTCTTTTTCCTATTCGAAGATGAGTCTTTTGTCTCTGTGTTTTCCCCTCGAGAATTCTTTGCAGATGAAGAGATGTCAAGGGAGCTTTTTACTTCCCAAAGAGATCCTTCTACATCTATGTCTAAACGCTGGTTTATCAAGAATAAGCAAGAAAAACATTTTGAATTGTTGATTCATCGCCAGAGATGGCTTAGAACCAATAGTTCATCATCTAATGAATTCTTCCGTTCTAATACTCTATCCAAGAGTTATCAGTATTTATCAAATCTGTTCCTATCTAACGGAACGCTATTGGATCAAATGACAAATAGAAATGTGGCCATGAAATAGAAATTAAGTGAAACAGAATTGACTGGGTGGTAGAGTCGTGGAAACACCAGTTTCCGCAGTAGCATATTGTTCCATGGACCTTAGCTCCATGGAACAATATGCTACTACGGAAACATGGAAGAATTGAAATCTTAGATCAAAACATTATGTATGGATGGTATGAACTGCCTAAACAAGAATTCTTGAAGAGCGAACAACCAGAGCTATTACTCACTACATCAAAAGATTTCCATTAATCAAAGATGAAAATCCATTGGAAAATCAAAAATACGTATGCCGGATGAAATGGTTGTTGCTATCTGCTCCAATAACGAATCATTGGTTTAACTGAATAACTAAATAAAATAGATAGACCTTTCTTTCTCTTCGTCTCAGGTCTTAAAACTGGTCCGGTAAAGGAACAACAGATTTTGAAAGTTCATAATGCATATAATTAACTTTGATGTTTTATCTTTTTCTTTGTCTTCGACAAGTTGTTCTCTCTTACTTCTTTTTCTGCCGGTGGGATAGGCCTACTTGGTATCCGAAGATCTCAGAGGGACAAGCAAGGACCAACCTAAATGATTACCTCTGAAGACCTTTGGTCCCTCAAGGAGGCCATCCAAACCACCGAGGGAAACTATCAAGTATGAATCTAAGGTGAGATTCAAAACGTGGCTCATGTAGACGCAATACATTCCTTCAACCAGCTGAGCCAACCCAGATCGGAGTTCCTTTATTTTTTTTTTTACTTTTTTTGCTTGCTTCTACAATAAGGAAATAAAATAAAAGACTTGAAGCAAAATATTCAATCCAATCTTCATCATGCTAGAATCTAGATTGCTTAGAGATATTAAATTATTTTAATTTATTGATCACCTTCAAACTCAATCATGTCTCTATTGTTTCTGGTAGTGTAGTAAATACTTAAGTAGTTAAGTCAAACTAAAACTCAATTACGTCTTTAGAATGCTGAATTTTTGCATTAAATCATCTCCGAAATTTTATACAAGAAAATATTTTGTCAATAGCACAAAGATTAAAAATGAAACTTGGTCAGTAACGGGAGCATTAATCCATGGACGATTGGAAAACTAACCTTATCTGGCCAAATGCCGAGAAGATGGTGTGAGTAACCAGCATGGAAGGCTTGGATGAAACCCTCGGCTCCGAAAACCACCGCGATGGCAGACCTCTAAGAGTAAATGTATCTGGTTCTCGCCTCCCTTTGGAATACCCTGCCAAGGTTCAATTAGTTAAACACAAATTCCATTTCTTTTCCCTCGAAACCACATTTTAACTGAATCAGAAACACATACCTCGATTGCCAAACGCATAGAAATCTTCCCACGACTTCTTCATACCCTCAAAATCATCTGAAGCCGGAACAGATACAGAAAGCCTGAACTTAACTCCTTCGAGGTTCAACTCAATGCCTTCCATCTTCTCAACAAGATACTTTCTCCATTCCAAGAATTTCTTGTCCAAATCCTTCACGTCCTCTTCCTCAGCATCCTTTCGACTGCGATCGTCAAGAAACCCTAGGTCCCAGATGTGAAGTGTTCCCGTGGCAACTGGACCATCGCGCTTGCGCTTCTTCAGGTCTCTGAGGCGTTTGATTTGGATATCTTCCTCGGGAACGGTAATGGGAGTAGAAAGCGAGGTCTTGAGAAAGTCAACCAGCGATCGCTTGATCTTCCACTCGTCGATGGGTTTGGTGACAGTGAAGCCAGAGGGATAGATAGTAAGATTGAGCTTTATGCGCGGGACAAGAGAGAGACCGTTCTCAATGTCTAACGTTGTAGTCGGACGCACCAAGTTTAATGGTTGTAAGCTCATATCTATGCCCCGCCTTACGTTCTTCTCGCTCCACTGTGCGATTTTAGCAAAACTTGGGATTGAAACTTGAAAGATTTGCTGAATATAATCCCAAATTCGCCAATCGCCACGACGCTAGAACCTAGACTAGAAGAAAGGAGGGTGGTGGCGAGGAAGGGCAAAACGGCGTCGCATGAGACCATGTGAAAACGACGTCGTAGAAAAAAAGAATATTCGTTGGGGTAGTTGCGTTGAGCGGGATAAAGATCGTATCATCGTACGTACGTAACAAACAGGGGTAACGCGGAATGAATATAGAAAAGGAGAAACAGAAAACCAAGGGAAAGCAAAACTGAAAATGGGAAGAAGAAAAATAAAAAGAAAGGAAAAGACAGATTTGTAGGGGAAGGCAAGGCGACAAAGAGGAGAGAGAGAGAAAGGAGGAGGAGGGAGAGACAGGAACATGGGGCTGTGCTTTGGTTGCTTCAGCGGAGGCAACAAGCGTATGACAAAGGAGGAAGAAAGATTGGCCTCTGAAGAAGCGCGCGCTAGAGCTGCTGAAGCCGCCCAGAAAAGGCATTTTCTTCTCATCTGCCTTTCATAACGTTCATTGGATGCATTCAATTCGTGTTTATTCGCCTCTGTTTTTCAAATGTTCTATATCAAGATGAACACATTGTTCGCCTTTTTTTCCTTATGCTTTGAATGTTTCCATCCCTAATCTCTCGGCGTAAAATATTGATTCAATTTCTTCTAGCTGTTGAGCCGGGGGTTTATGTCCTGCATTAATGTTCCAATGGCTATTGCTCTGTTTCTCAAGGTCATCTCTACTTTCATGCTAATATAATACCATGTGCTAATATCTCCATATGGTTCTGTGTTCTATTCTGCATTTTACCTGCCACAGAAATCATAGATGGCTTCTTTATGGTGCTTGGGGGCTTATTGTGGCCTGAATTGATGATTTTTGTTATGACCACCTGCGTGTCATACATATGAATGTTATGTTTGCGTGCTCCATCCCATAGGAATTATGAAATGAAGCAGGGGAGAAAATTTATGTTATAATGTTTTTTATGGTTGCAGGCAAGAAAACGGTGAAGATTCTACAGCAGGAGGAGCTGCACGGCAAGGAACAGGAAAGCAACCTGAAAACTCCAATAAATAGAGGTTTGGTCTTTCAAGATTCCACTTGTTTCTTAAATCTTAACCAGTATAAATTCATTTAATGGGTCATACTCTGACGTGATATCTAAACCTAGAAGAATTCAATGATTTTTTTTATTTTTTATTTTTGACGCAGAGGAATTCAACCCTTCCTAATCAAGCGTTTATACTATACAGTTCTTTAGAAAGTTTACCTTTTACATAATTAGTTTCATTTAATTAGTGCTGCTTCGTTTCCCATGTGTTTTCTCGTAACACATTTTGACTCCTCCGTTTATGGATTCAGTGCAGATGGGTTGAGGTTGGACAGCTTGTTTGTTGGAATCAACTGTTAATTGTGTGTAAGGTGAATCATCTTCTGGACATAAGATTAGTGTAGTTAAAGGCTTGCCGCATTTATAGCCCAGATCGTTTAGACCTTGCACAGGCTTGTGCTTATATTATTTTGGACCAGATTGATGGGATAAGGATGAAAAAACCTAGCAAACCTGCCTGTTGAAGGCAGGGTTGATTTTGTGTATCTTCCTCCTTGAAATGGGCCATTATCATTAGAGCCAGGTTATGTGACTAGAATAGTACTATGAACAGAGCCTGAGCCAATAACAAGGCAATAATAAGACCAAATTACGGTTTCTGCTGTTTTCTGCACATTGAACAGAATGAGAATATTTCACTTACAGTTACTTCTTTCTTTCTTTTTTTGGGTGTTGCAGTAAAAATATAGGTCGAGTCATAGTCCCTGAGCCTGAGCTGCCATCTTCCCTTGTTCCAAGGATGAGCAAATGGTCTTCATTGCTCTTGCCTCATCAGTCAAATTTATTGTTTTGCAGACCAAAATTGTTTTTGTGCGTTTGAAAAGAATTGGTGGTGGAAAGGAAACAACGATCATTTCAGAATTTAGTCTGATGTTCTTTTTTTTTTCTTTTTTCTCAGCTTCATCTTTGTTTTCTTTGATTGGAATTAAATATGAAAATTCCATTATTACGAACAAAGGCTCCAATCCAATGGCATACTCCAGTATCCTCACTAATTGAACTTGTAAAAATGGTAAAGGACATATGATAGTAACAGAATGAAGTAGTAATTCTATATAGATATTACTTTCTGCTATTCATTTAATAACCAAGCAAAGGTAATGGTGGGACCAACATATGGCTAAACACGATTAAGTTGTTGCTCGAGAAATTTGTTTCACTCTCTAGTTTCAACATGCCACCAATTCAAGAAAGTATGCTTTGATCGATTGAATGGAAAGCAATCCAAATGTTACCGAAACATTTAACTTCACCGCCTTGTCTTCTGTTGTAAGGTACTCTCTCCGGTCCTAATTATAAAAACACTTACACTATAAAAGTATTCTTATAATTAGAACCGGAAATAATACTTTCTAATTTTTCATTTCCCCATCTCACATACCACATGTCATGCTAATAAGCTCCTGCATAGCACCCCTGAGGATTCCAATTAAAAGTTTATTGCATCTGAACGAGTTATTAACCAACACTTGGAGATTTGAGATTTTTTACCTTTTATCTTTAGCCAGAAGACACTAGCAGATATTTGATCGTAAAATTTTGTAAATCTACTGATCAACTTACCGGAGACCAATTTAAAAACTCTTGTATAGTGCTATGAAGTCCAAATAATTAATCATGCTTATACTGAACTAATAAGAATCTGTCAAAGTTCTACGACATTCCGCATGATTTTAGTAATTCAGCCTGACATCCACTCACAATTCAAACATAGGAGAAAACTAACTAGTTTCAACTTTCGTATGATCTGTTTTGTTTGCATTACTTCTTTCTAACAATTTTTCTCAATAAGTTAACAAAGAGAGAATATCAATAAGTCCTAACTCGACTTTATATATAACTATTTAGACAGGTTTCTGGTTGAATGAAATGCTTGAGACCCATAAACCTCGTGCCATTAATATGCAAAGATTAATAAACCTCTGTGCTACTAAAATAGTAAAATTAAATCGGTTGGGTTACGCCCTTGATTGTTGGAACAATAAAATCTCACGCTAAATTTTGTTTGTAGTTTTTTTTCTTGGTGTCAATCTAGTTTCAAGTATTATACATTCGACAGATTTCAATTTAAGAAAAAATGGTCATTTGTTTCTGATGACAACTGCTAAATTAGTTCACACAACATTTTCCCATTTTATCGTTCAAAAAATAGCAGGGTACATATTACTCAAAAGACTTCAAATGTTACATATCACTCCAGAGCAACGGAGGTTATACTTGCAATCAAAAGCTAATTTTGACACAGGCAAAATAATTTGACACACTGCAAATCCTTCCCTCCACGTCTGAAAAGCGGCAACATTCGTTGCCCCGTTTTTTTTTTCCCCCCTTTTCCCCCCTTTTTGTGAATGGCAGAGGGTGATACAACCTTGTTTACTAGGCCATGCAATAATAAGCAAACGAATATATCATTGCACAACCAAAAGCAAATTCAATCATATTCGGTGTGTCATGATAATGAATAAGAGAAGAAACCAAGGCATTTATATAGTCATTTAGGGGGCCAATATACATGTAATGTCATCAATCTGATCTGGTCCCAGCAAATTATTGACCTTTCAATCAAAAGCTCACGCCTCCTCTTCAACAGCATTGACTGCGTAGTGACCAAAGTTTCTGCCCTGTAATCCCGGATGGCACAAATGAATCAAAAACAAAACAAAAACACAAAAAAACTCTACTAAAGATCAAGACAAAATGTACATGTATATGAAGGTAGTCCACAATATCAAAGATTGTGTGGATAGAACGTAAGAAGACAATTAAAAGCAGTACATGTAAACACAAACTACGAGTGCATTAAAAAACACACATAACTATGTTCCAAAACAGAAGTAAACCATAATAACTCTTGTCCCAGAGAGTCTAATAAATCCCCATAACAGAATTTGAGAAATGTCCTGTGGATGGACCTATATATTAAGAGTCTAAGACTGCCGCCCAGGGATTGCTCACAAGAAGAAAATCACACGTGGTTGATATGACGTGAAGCACAAGCAAAATCAAAGGCTTCTCCCACTTTATTAGCAGAATAACCATGAACTCAAGTAATTAAAAGCAGCATTTATCACTAGGTATAGTCATAGGTAGATAAAGAGTGAAAGTTCTTTAAGAGGGGAGGATATTAACCTCAGATAGCAACCGCTGCTTGTTAAGTTTTTGGGTCCTTGCCTTGTTCAGGACTGAATTCGGAGACTTAAACATTCTCTGCAACAAAGAATGATGGGAATCAGAGATCAGAGGACGACAACAAGTGATATTCAAAGAGTAAGAGGGAAACTAGAAACATAATGCAAGAGGTAAGTACAGCCACTTACCTTTTCACCAACAGACATCCGTTGTTCACTGTCAACAAGATTTCTTCTCTTTGGTGTGAAGTCAAAAACAACATGAAGGAACTCATTTTCCTATTTAGCAAAGGGAGAAGAGAAAAAGTATAAGCAAGCAACAACCACTTTGTCTAAAAATAAGCTTTCCAGAAAGCCAAGAAGCTTGCTAAAGAAGAATAGTTATAGAATGAAAACCTGCATGTGCTTAATGAACCCACCCCCTAAGAAGTGCTTGAAGAAGCTTAACTGCAGAATTCCAATTATCAGAACACTCATATAGAAAGAAAAAAAGAGCTCCTTCAATCATACTGGAAAACACAATAAAAACCTGTATCGTTTGAGACCATGATGATGTCTGCAGTGAATCACCACCAATCTTTGTTGTAATTTCAGGAGAGTAACCATACTAATATAGCATCAAAAAGTAAGATCAGTACAAAACTTTATGTACACAATAACTTGTAACAACATTTCCCAGATCATAACAGTAAAAGGCAGTTAAAATACCTCAAAAAAATCTGAGATATCTCGAAACAAGTCCCTCTGAGTGTTAAGATCCTTTTTTGCAGAACCTTTTCCACCAGCCTCAACAGCAAGGTTTTTAACTTGATTGATGACCTTCCCCTTTAATCCATGGATATGCACATAACTTTCATGCGGTTTGGTCTCTTCTTGAGTAGAGGCGCTTGCACTGTTAGGACTAGCAGAAGATTTCTCTATAACTCCAACCTCAAATATTAAAGCTAAAGCTTCACCAGCTACAATGCGCACAGATCTGTCTTCCTTGTCTAGAAGACTAGATAAGTAAGTTATTGAACTGCATGAATAATAATGTATAAACCAACAAGTCAGATTCATTAGTAATACGTGACATAAAGAAGCATGGGCTGGCTATCCATCTTCTTTTCTAACTAAATAAAACAAAAAATTACATAATAAAAGAAACTCATGCAGAAAGACAAAAGAAACAGGGCACGCAACACTACTCTGCTTACTTTTGCCAGCTTTTGGTGTTTAGTTTCAGGTTGCCCATGGTGGAGAGGAGAAAGGACCAGGCAGACACCACAGCTGTTATTAACGAAGGCGAAGGTTTGACTGAAACAACCTAAACAAAATAATAGAAGTCAACTTTAAGAAAAAAAGGACAATAACAAATCAAAATACAAGTCTTGTATTCATATTTCAACAATGTGAAGCGCTGAGTGTGACCCAGAATTAACTAAATTACTATCAGAAACAAATCATACTATTGAGTTAATCCTACTCACAAGGTTTGATCAGAAAATATACAAAAAAAGCTACAAAGACTTAAAATGCTCATAAACATATTTAAGAAATGTACACCTACATTAGAACCCAATTTAGGATTAATCAATCGCCACATTATGTCCATTGATTTCTCCGTTTCCTCTTCATCAGTGCCACCAACAAAAGTGATAATAGCCAAGCATCGCACCAGCTGTAATCACAAAATGAAAAACCCCAAAGAATCAGTATGGAAAATTCAAATCCATGCACTCGACCCAGCACGAGTTTCAAAATCTTACAGATGATATCTTTGAGGCGTCTGACCCAGATGTCAGAGATTCATCAAGGGGGCGAACAGATTCTTCATATATTTCGCGTGCATTATCACCACATCCAACTGTCAATGCCAATAAACCTATAAAAGAAACAATAAGAATTGAAGTGAAAAAATTTGCCCAAAAAAATAGGTAAAATAGCCATGCAAAAAAAAAACGGTAGGATATAAAAATATGGAACACAACTAATTTAATAAAAAACTTACCGATGGCATGAGATGCCAAGGCTATTTCTTTTGCAGATGCCTTTTTGGATCCCTTCTTAATGGCACCAAGACACTGATGCAACAGGGTAGCAAATCTGAAAACCAGAAGCAACTCAAAGCTATTAATCATGCACGCCATAAATAAATACGTGGATATATAAGTGGGCGAATTATAACATTTAACTTATACTTGATTTTAATACATAGCATGCATATGACTTCTCCAGTTAACACACTAACTTAAAAAACCAGTCACGAGAGTACAATGTAAGAGAACAGACACAGTGAAGAGGAAGACACGTTGATCACATTGCAAAATTCAGAATTGTGGTTCTGAGTTAATTCTAACTCAAATTCAAGTGATAGAGGCCAATTAAAGCTGGCCATCAACTAGTGGCATCACCTACAAAATATATCGTTGCATATGATAAAGCACACTTATATCAACCTATCTTCATTGATGCGACTACATTTGAATAGCAAGAGGTCGTGAGAAAGCAGTTGTATGACAGAAGCTAAAAATCAAATGACTGAAATGCTTACTTCTTTTCCACGAACTGATGCTGCATATTGCTGTTGAATGTCTCGATGATCAATGACAATGCATTCTCCCTCGTGGAACCCCTATATCCAATTTAAAATATCATTATTTTGTCCCAAAACAAAGTGGGGAAATGGAATGCTGGCATTAGCCAAGCACCATATCAAGATTTAAAAACTGACCATCGGATTCTACAAGTCAACCTAATCTCATCATTTAAAGGTGATACAATTTCCAACATCATAAATGCCAACACAGAAGTACCTCTTCTCGTCTAAAGCATCGAGAGCTTTGTCAAGCAAAGAATCTTGATCAACGTTCACTTCTTCAGTACCCGACACTGACATGCGATCAGACCGGACAGTAGACGACGAACTGACACTACTAGTTTCATCATCGCTGTCCATCATTGCAGCATTTTTACGTTGAGAATTACCTGAGGGATTACCAGAACATCATCATTCAATTCACACATTTCATAAAATTCCTAAAAACTCAAAAAGCATCCAGTAAACTGAAAAATTATAGAACTCAGACGTTGAGAACGCAGCTGAAGAAATTTAAACAGTACATGACGCTGCAACTAACACAGGAACATATTGTACTCGCAAAAGCAATATAATTCACACCAAAGATTCCTTCAAGAAACTAATAATACAAAAAAAAAAAAAGTCTAAGCCACCAACGACCAGATAAGCAGAAACCCTAGGAACGGGAAGAAAGTTTGGGGTCTTACGTTTTCCCATCGCGACGGCTCTTTAAATTGCAAGTTTTTGTCAGACAATACTACGAAACTGAATCCCTATCTGAGAACCAGAAAGCTGCAGAAGTATGAAATCGAAGGAGTGAAATCGAATCGAGGATGGAGAGGGGAACAACAACTCTGGGGTCAACTTGAATAGTGAACAATCCATTAAAATTCTAGGATATGTTGAAAGAGTTCTCTCTCGGAGAGGGATCAGGAATATATAGAATAGAACCAAAGGCAGAAAAGAGAGGATTTTTATGGAGCCAAGATTCAGAAGCACATCGGTGAGGTAAGAGATTGGGTTAATTAAGGGTTCTTGGCTACGGGAGGGACAAAGGGCATTATTCGTTTTGCGTGGTGCGGAATATTCGGTGAGCGTACAAATAGGCGCGGTATGGTTGCGTGGCACAGAATGGAACGTTGAGCGGGTGAGGTCTAGCACCGTTGGATTTTGTCGGCGCGTGAAACCGAGTCGGGGTCTATGGCTCGTACACGTGGCGTGGATCCACGTGCCGTTTTGAGCTTCAACGCATATTATTCCAGCCTTGCACGACTTTCTGGGAAGAGGGGATCTGGTTGCCACCATTGCGATTTGGCTCTGACGTAAGTACATACGGTTAAGGAATTGAATTGAACATGCAAAGAATTACCGCGTGCTTCGAATTTGCTGGAAATCGCTTCACATAAAATAATTCGCGAAAACTCCCCACGTGACTGTAACATGAATGAATGGTTGGCTGCTTCCACTATTTTTGTTCCTTCAATTTTAAATATATCATACATCGCCCATAGAGAGGATGCTGCATATGTAAATTAGTAAGAATAGCTTCTTCTTTTTTCCTTCCTATTGTTTTTGGGGAAATCCGTACCAGGGCCCTTTTAAACTTAGAAATCTCAATTAAGGCCCTAAGACTCTGCCAAATCCAGAAAAGGCCCCAGGGCCCTGATGGGGATGAAGTTATAAAATGAAAAGACAGTAATACCCTTATTAAAAAAGCAAAAGCAGGAGTCTTTCACCCAAAATGTAAACACACGACCAGTCATTTTTTGCGCCAGACAAAGAAGAAGAATGAGGAATGGCACGTACGACGCGAACGCGAGGGAGAGAACTGAAGTCACAATCCTGAACCTTTAGATTTGCTCAACTCAGTGAGGGAGAGAACGTTTATATTCCCAATCATCCACTGCGTGCTGAACTCTACGGATTTAAATTTGCTGTTCGTGAAGGTTTTTTTTTCAGTTAGAAGGTTGGGTGGGTGAAAGCTTTGAGCTTGGCCAAATTTATGTTATTATGAGATAGAAAATAGGCAAGAAATACTAAGATTTTGCTCAATATATCATTATCACCATTCTAGTTGGTCTTTAATCATTGGTGGGTGAGGTGGAAAAATTTGTTGCTCTGTTTTTTGGCATGAAAACAGAGGGAAAGGTGTAATGGGTTAATAGGATGAAGCTACATTTGGTTCAAAAACGCTGAAAGTGGATAGTTGTTAATACATATTGTTTTAGTTGTTAATATGACTGATATAGTTGTTAATACAAGCTGAATGTTAAAACGTTGAAGGTTGCTCTGTTTTTGGTTATGGAAACAAAGGGAGGTCTGTTTGTTAGGGGGAATGAATGAATTTCAAAACGTTGAAATGATATTGTTGTTGATTTGCTTGCAAAAGAATGCTCTTGTTTAGCATGGCAAATGAGTGGACTACCTTGCCCACATGCATGTGCAGCAATTAAGTTACTTAATGGTAATGTGTACACATTTGTAGATTATTGCTTTACACTTTCAGCACAAGAGCAAATATATGCACATAGCATGCGGCCAGTTGCAACACATGATTGTCCATGTGTTGAGAAGCCGACGGTGACACACATGCTAACTGAGACTTTCTTGGAGCCTCCAATTACTACAAGGCCGACGGGTAGACCGCCAAAAAAAATGCGGGAATCTCAGTTCCAAGACAAGAAGGTTTATCATTGTGGTAGATGTCATGAGGAGGGACACTCCATCAGGACTTGCAAGAATCCAAATCCAAGCTGATCATTCATGGTGTCTTGGGAGCTTCTTTTTTGGGCATTGCGTCTCACACTCTTTTGTTGTATATGTCTTTACAGAGAAATCCACACCCATATTATTTTTGGAGATGGTGTGTGATGTTTTTATTATGAATTTGTAGATGCATTTGGTGTTGTAAATGAACGTTGGATATTGTTGTCACAATTGTATCCAAGTGTCATTTATGTACACATTTTCATATTGTAAGACAATTGTAAATGACGTTGACAAATATATGTTAAGGGGCTATGATTTGGTTGTTAAAGGGCTGATATGGTTATTAATGGGGGCTGATGTTGTTGTTAATGGTTGCTGATCATGTTGTTAGTGGGGGCTGATGATGTTGTCAGTGGGGGCTGGTGATGTTATCAGATTTTTCTGATATGGTTGTTAATTGGGGTTGATATAGTTGTGCATTTTTTTTCTGATATGGTTGTTCTTTTTTTCTGATGTTGATATTAAAGGGGGCTGATGATGTTGTCAGTCGGGGCTGATGATGTTGTTAGTTTGGGCTGATCATGTTGTCAGTCGGGGTTGATAATGTTGTTAGTGGGGGCTGATCATGTTGTTAGTGGGGGATGATCATGTTGTCAGTCGAGGCTGATAATGTTGTTAGTGGGGGCTGATCATGTTGTCAATCGGGGCTGATCATGTTGTCGGTGGTGGTTGATCATGTTGTCAGTGGGGGCTGATGATGTTGTCAGATTTTTCTGATATGGTTGTTAATTGGGATTGATATAGTTGTGCATTTTTTTCTGATATGGTTGTTCTTTTTTTTTTTTTGATGTTGATATTAAAGGGGGTTGATCATGTTGTCAGTCGGGGCTGATCATGTTGTTAGTTTGGGCTAATGATGTTGTCAATCGGGGCTGATGATGTTGTTAGTTTGGGCTGATCATGTTGTCAGTCGGGGCTGATAATGTTGTTAGTGGGGGCTGATCATGTTGTTAGTGGGGGCTGATCATGTTGTCAATCGGGGCTGATCATGTTGTTAGTGGGGGCTGATCATGTTGTTAGTGGGGCTGATCATGTTGTCAATCGAGGCTGATGATGTTGTCAGTGGTGGCTGATGATGTTGTCAGTGGTGGCTAATGATGTTGTCAGTCGGGCTGATCATGTTGTCAGATTTTTCTGATATGGTTGTTAATTGGGGTTGATATAGTTGTGCATTTTTTTCTGATATGGTTTTTAATTGGGGTTGATATAGTTGTGCATTTTTTTCTGATATGATTGTTCTTTTTTGTCTGATGTTTATGTTAAAGGGGTCTGATTTGGTTTTGAAAGGGGGTTGATGTTGTTGTTAAAGGAGGCTGGTGATGTTGTTAATGGGGGCTGATGTAATTGTTAAAGGGGGTTGTTTTAATTGTTAAAGGGGGCTGATGTAGTTGTTAGTGGGGGCTGATGTAGTTGTTACTGAGGACTGATGTAGTTGTTAATGAGGGCTGATAATGTTGATAAACGAGTACCTTATTATATCCCATTTTCCTGCTTCTGCACGCACAACTAACAATGACCAGAGATGCATGCAGGAAACAATTGTCGTTCTCATTCATATTAAAATGTCATGTCACCTACATCATAAAATTTACAAAACTTTGTCCTACATATAAACTCAAGTGTTCTGCACAATTGTTGTAATAAAATCTGTCATACAACCACTGAAATTTAGGTACACTTAAAAACAAGTCAACCTATGTACATAAATACATATTTGTGGTCAATTACAATGTGTCCTAACAATATGCCCCCTACTGTCTCTTCTTCTACTTGTGGTAGTCCTCAATCAAAGACAACACTTTTTGGCAATGGTTGTTGTGAGGATGGGTGACCAGCCACCACAAGAAGCCCACCTTCAAATCACAAATTTCATCCATAGATTAGATTTCGGCATGTTCTTGCTTCTTCTTATACTAAAGCCTTCTTACTCAATGGAAGCTTTCTCAGTTTCGGAAACCCACAAAGGAAGATGCAAGGAACAATCCCAGTCAAGGGATGCCTCTCTCATAATCTCATGACATTGATCATAAGTGCTTGAATCTTGTTTATAAAGGCAGTAAAACACAAGATATTGTAAGGGCAACGTATAGATAAGCATATAGAAGAAATATTCATGGTAGGATACCAAACTATTATTTACTTAATACGAGAGAGAAGGAATGAAAGAAGGGTTTCTCTTATTGAATCGAGAGAGAAAAAGGTTTGTATATTGCTTCTTTTATACCTAAGAAAAATAAACAAAGTTCTTAACAACATATTTATGTAATTCAGACTATTCTAATTATTGCAATTAACCAACACCACAGACACTTACAAAAGTAAAACCACTTAGACTAATGACTCAATCTATAGCATTACTCGACCATATTCACAAAGTCACAACAGCCAGCAAAGATCACCCAGACGCTATGTAAACGTGAAAGAAGTTATTTGTAATCATGTTTCTTCTTTAATTGTAGCTAACTGATGAGGAGTGCAAAAAATCAACACAATAAGCTCTAGTTCAATTCACTATAATAGACTCTTCGAAGCTTGACAGTGATAAGCATGCAGGAAGGTGAAGTTGAAACTTACAAAAAAGTGTGATTTTGATTAAGTTGTATGAGAGAGTTGTTGGGACAATTTTAAGCTAAACATGAGGGCTTGATGAAAGAAAATTTTTCTTGAGCTTATTTTGACAAGCTTAAAAAATCACTTATAAAAAAAAGTCAAAAATGGCTTCTCTTCCAACAACCCCTCATGTTTAACTCAAGATTATCTCAAAAACTCCCCCATGCAAAGAAAATTTGAATTGGTTGAACTGATAACTCGGCTAGTTTTCCCAGTTTTTTCCCAAAATGACCAATTCTCTTCTTGACCAATTCTATAGGATCCTAAATCAATTCTGGCATCAATTCATTGGTTTGAGTGTTTGATTGGTTTCATGTAGTTTTTCTTTAAAGTGATACAATAAACATGAATTCTTCCTCCTACCAAAAAGTGCTCAATTATACCCCCCCAAAAAAAAGATGGTAACTTAGCTAGTGATAACAATATCATTATGTACCCAAGAATATTCAAAGGCATATTTATTCATGCAAGCATGTCTCATGATTCAAGGACTATGTAAAATTCACCATGAACTTCATATATACCTGTGTTGTTTTCTTGGAAACATCTAAGCTCCACAAATGCAGATTTTCCTCATCAATGCTAACCAACTTATCATGCCTCCCAGATGGCGACCAAAGGATACTGTTTGGGGGAATATGTAGTAAGGAATCAATTAACATATTGAGCAAACTTAAACCGAGGAATGAGCATATAGTAAAGAGGAAGGTTATTAGATAATACAGCACTCAGCAAACCTTTCATGACATGACCAAAAAGGCAGTCCAAAAAAAAGGGGACATCATGTGACTCTTCTTGGATATAATAGTTAAATCACATCTTGCTTGAGGGATTTTTTTCCCCTACAACTAGAATTCTACTTCCCAGGATAATTATTTAAGATTATGGTAGTGACTCAACATTGAACTTTAAATGCAAAAGATAAAAATGATATATTTCCCCAGAGCAAAAACACATTGTAAATAGGAGTCACAACTCACCATTTGATCAGCATGAGTATCAAGAGAGGTAATTTTCTCTAACTGAGGGGAATTTAACTCCCCATACAACTCAGGGATCTGCCATATCGCTGCTCCAAATGATTCACCTTTATGAACATGAAGATCATCAAAATTCTTTCTAATATGGCATTAATAGCACCACAATGACAGCATTACATTCATCTGGTACTCATATCCCATGAGATAATACAAAAATAATCAACAGGATCAATCAGAATCATTTTTTCTTGGGGGAATTACTATAAGGTCCCAAGGAAGGGATTTAATCACCCAAAAGTCGGATAACAAGTAAAGAGCATGTAGTGACAAGGAAATGACAACAGCTTTACACTCCTATAACTTGTCATTGGGACTCTCAAGCACAAGGAAATTTTTAAACTTGTATTTACATTTTTCCTCTATTTTTTTTTTTACTCATCACTTTATCTTTTCCTACTGTACATGTGTTTGAACCTCACTCAAAATATAGTGAGTAGACTTCTAAAGCCAAGCAATTCATTGGGACAATGTACAAAGAGATAAAAAAACCACCAATTCAACAAGATAGTTGACCAGTGAGCAGTGGAACAAAAAGAGGAAAATGTAAATAGTAAAGCATTTCAGATCGGGCACGTGATCATGAAAGTAGGCCTAATGTTACTTATTCATTAGAATACCTGAAGCACATTCTTCCACCATCGCAATTGCCTCTTCATCTTGATTTTCACAAGGTGTCTATATCTAGTTGACTTAAGAATTTGTTCATCAGGCAATACTATAAGATCTATAACAGTAGGCAAGAGAGCATGTGTTAGTCCTATTACATGAAGAAAAAAGAACACAAACTAATAATTAAATCATAATCAACATGAGTACACATGTTCAATAATAAGAACATTTTTGCGCAGAAACACCCCTATGTATTCAGGGCTACAACTAAGAAACCTGAATCCTACGAAATGATAGGGACTCTAGGAACAACCGGAAATCTTTTTCATTCATGTCCTAAATCCCCTACACGGCAGTCGGCAACAAAAATGCCGATCCAACAATCAATTAACATTAAACTGCTTTATTCAAATCTATCTCCTTTCAGTAACCTTCGGCTTTTTTGAATAATTTAAATTTCAAACAAAACCACAAAAATGGGATCCTTTCAATCATCTAATTCTGAAATATCAGATGGGTGACCCAGAAAACCAAACAAAGGAACACAAATCCAGAGCAAAGAAAAATATCAAGAGTTCGAGAAATACCATTATCCTTCTTGATATCTTCCCATCTTCTCTTCCGATGGCGGGCCCAATTGGCGATATTGGTGCAACCTTCAGAATCGAGCCTAGCCTCAGCGGAATCACCCGGAAGACTCTCGTGCAACAAGCCTCCGGGAAGTCCGGCAGTGGCGGAGGCGAAAACTCCGCATTAAACTTGAGAGCCGGCGACGACGTGGGATCCACCTCCACTTCGTCGGGTTCGACGGAACGAAGACGGATGCCCTAATAAGCAGAGTTATCGGGAGAGGATGAGAATCTGAGGGAAATAATGAGCCTTCTTTATTCTTTGATTTTTGGGGGTAAGGTTGTAATTTGGTTTGTGAACTTAATACCCAGAAAGGCCCTAGGGCCTCTTCTGGGGTTGTCAGAGTGTTGGGCCCTTTTTGGGTTTTTTGGGCTAAAAGGGCCCTGATACGAATTTTCCCTTGTTTTTTTGTAAAGACATCTTTAAAATTTGATTTTCTTTTGTTGTTATTTAGGAGGCCGTAGTTTTTGTTGTTGTTGAATAGTCATTAAATATTTACCGGGAGGACTCGACTAATGATGGAGGTCCTTTAATGTGATTTTTTTTCCATTTACAATATGCTATCTGGATCCTTTGCCGAATAATTAGCGAGATCGTGTTTAATCAATCATCAACCATCGATTAACAAATCACCAACTATCAATCATAATCAATTAATCACAACTATCAATTCATCATCAATCAACTATCAACTTAAAATCCTGCTTCATTAAGAAATGGGTCAGGTTATCCAATGGCGGATAGGGGCGGTAGGGGTGGCCCCACCCCTAAAATTAAATATTTATATATTATCAAATGACTAAAATGAAATAATTTAAAGGTTTTTTTTAGGGATTACCATAGAAAATTGAAAACTATTATTGGTTTAAATGTAATTTTCATAAATTATTGTCACTTTTCTATAATTTTATCTGACCCTCTTTTCACAAATTTGTAATTCCCAAAATTTCTGGAAGATTTTCTGACATTTTTCCATTCCTAAAAAATATTAATTTTAACCCAATTGATATTTTTCTAAATTCTCAACCGTCGTTAAAATTTCTAGCTTCGTCCTTGAGGTTATCAATCATATTTGAATTATTACACAGTATAACGAATTGTTATATTAATATCCCAACAAATAACACCACAATAACTTCCTTTTTTACATTCCTTAGAATATATCACATCAAATCAAGTAATCAAACCATGCATGTCCCAGTTAACATTGTGTGTGTATCCCAATTAATTTACATGATATATATAAATCCCAACTAATAATACTGTTCTGTCATAGAACATAAACCCTAACCCTAGGTGGGCTAGGATGTGGATATAGGATCAAATAGCTCTCTCCCAAGCATCCATGGATTGGATACCTAAGAGGATCAGAGATCACAAAGCACAGGGACTTGACCTAGGTGCGATACCTAGGGCCTACGTACCCTGAGGAGGGATCAAAGTCCACGTAGTTCGAGGATTACCGGAGGCGTTTAGCCAAAGGGGGTGGTGTGTGTGCTCTGTGTGCAGTATATGCAATTGAGAGAGAGCTTAGAAGATTCGTACCTCTTTAGGTTAACCAACTATATATAGAGGCTACCTTAGGGTTAGGGTTTGGACTTGCCGGGCCTTTGGTGCCTCCAAGCCCAAATGTAGTTGCCCCCAAGCTTGGTAGTTCAGGTCTCTGAGCTGCCGAGATTAACTGACTGCTTTCCGAGATCCCCTGAATCCAAATTTGCTTTCATAGCAATTTCTCCGGAGCTAATTGTCTGGTTTATATTCCTGCATTTGATGACATGTAAGCAAATCACAATAAATGGAAAATACTTACTATTTGTGCAAACCGTTCAACGTGCTCATTTTGAATACTTGTCCGAGCTTGCATTAAACTTTCTGGTTTGCATCAATGGCGGTTTTTGATAACACGCTTTTCTACTTAACAAATCGTTGTCCCCTCTGTTGCCCCCCAGCCTGGTAGTTCAGGTCTTTGAGCTGCCAGGATGTGTTGCTTTCCAAATCCGGACGAGGTGCTCGCGACTGTTGGGATTCCGTGCGTGTTGACCCGAGATTCCGGGTTTATTTATTTTAAACCGAGATTTCGTGTTTATAAACCGTAACCTCGAGATTCGGGTTATGTATTCTAACACCGAGATTCCGGATGTTATTTACTTTAACTCCGAGATTTCGGGCTATAAACTTTAACACCGAGATTCCGGGTAATATATTCTAACACCGAGATTCCGGATGTTATTTACTTTAACTCCGAGATTCCGGGTTATATATTCTATTACCGAGATTCCGGTTTTAGATACTTTAACACCGAGATTCCGGGTTATTTATTCTAACACCGAGATTCCGGATGTTATTTACTTTAACTCCGAGATTTCGGGCTATAAACTTTAACACCGAGATTCCGGGTAATATATTCTAACACCGAGATTCCGGATGTTATTTACTTTAACTCCGAGATTTCGAGCTATAAACTTTAACACCGAGATTCCGGGTAATATATTCTAACACCGAGATTCCGGGTTTATGATTTCTGAAGACGGGTTTATTTACCCAGAACTCAATCATTCAAATAAATCTGGCGACATTGTCGTCGCAAATAATCCAATAAAGGACTTTCAAGGCTCGGCAGCATTGCCGCCTTTACACAGAGCCCGATTTTAACCAGATTTGGTGTCACCGGGATCTTCACATGGAACTTAGATTTGAACTGGATTCAGTTAAACCAAGTCCTCCTCCGAAACTTTACACGGATCCCGAATTTTAACCAGATTCGGTATAACCGGGATCCGCCTTCTGTCTTTGTTTCCTGCAAAACTCTAAACAACACTTATCTTGGCTTTACCGTGTCCCAAAGGGTGTACGTTTTAACCATTAAATCCGGTTTTACCATGCCCCGAAGGATCATGTTTTAACCGTTATTTCTACGGAGCCTGGATTTTAACCAGATTCAGTTAAGCCGGGGCCCGCCTTCATCCCTTTCGTAAGGACGGACTCCACAATTTATCCGGGATCCAATTACGGAGTGCGGATTTAATTGTATAAAAACGACTTGACATGATTTTTGAAGACGGGTTTCTTTACCCTGAATTCTACATGGTTAATTTGAACATGATTTTCGGAACCGGGTTTATGTACCTCGGATTCCTACATGTTTAACTTTGACATGATTTTGGAAGACGAGTTTCATTCCCCTGCCTTCTACATGTTTATTTTGGACATGATTTTCAAAACCGGGTTTATGTACCTCGGATTCCTACATGATTCCTACATGTTTAATTTTGACATGATTTTGGAAGACAAGACGGGTTTGATTACCCTGCCCTCTACATGTTTAAGTTGTACATGATCTTGGAAGACGGGTTTGATTACCCTGCCCTCTACATGTTTAAGTTGTACATGATCTTGGAAGACGGGTTTGATTACCCTGCCCTCTACATGTTTAAGTTGTACATGATCTTGGAAGACGGGTTTCTTCACCCTGAATTCATACATGTTTGAACCGGACATGATTTTTGAAAATGAGTTTCTTTACTCAGAATTCATACATGTTTAGCCTGGAACATGATTTTCGGAACCGGGTTTATGTACCTTGGATTCCTACATGTTTATAGATTTGTCGGCCGTAGCCGTTGCTAATGAAGCCCGGATTTTAACTAGATTTAGTTTGACCGGGGTCTGCCTTCAAGAATTATATAATTTTCAAGAATTGAAATATCCAATAGAAATATCATATTCTTGGACATTGGAACTCTAGCAATAATTTGCCTAGACAATTTTTTTTTATTTCTACTAGTGCAGCAGTTATCATTGAGCAAAATCGTTTGGCCACTATCCACTAACTATCCAACACTGGGCAGATTATGAGATAGAGTAGGAACATGTATTACATCATGTATACTGACCTTGACTTATAACAACGCTAGCAGTACCTTTACTTTCAGTCTGGATATGCTTGTTGTCACCAAGAGTTACATCTGATTTGCGGGACTCATCAAGCTCCTTAAATAAAGATTTTGTTGTTCCAGCGTTTTTCTCAACAAGAGGATGCTTCAAAATCATAGGCTTTAATTTAGCCATTGACATTGAAGCCTTGCCATATTATTCCTTTAAGCTGGTCCCCTGTATGAATCAAGCTATATCACTCTGTAACTTGGAGGTTTCCCCAGTGAGATATTGCAATCTCAAGCTCTAGCTCCTCAAGCTCATGAGTACTTGGATATATGTCTGGTTTATTCAAAACAAAGACAACTTCCTTTTTCCACCGCCGAGAATGTCAAAGAAAAACAAGTATGATATACATGGTAAATATAATAACACAAATTATATCACCAATACATCTAACCATTCGTATACGCAGGTTGGTGAACGTATAAAGTATGGCTGCTGTCTTTGTGAAAGTATCCCACAAATCTTGAAGTGGATGTATATCCCGATCCTTTAAAATTTGCATACTGACGCACACCTCAAAAACCATATTTTAGTCACGTGAAGGAAGAAGCATGGCAATCTCTCCTACAACATCGTGCAATCTCGGCCCACATGTTTCCCCAAGATACCATTTACACCTCATGCACGTCAAGACCATAATGCTGATGTCCTTGCATCCATCTCGGCACCTTTCTCCAACACACAGATCCTGGCACCCCCACAAACTCGGCATTCCAGCACTTGCTCTGCCGAAAATTAATTGTTGCCAACAAAATTCATGTCGGTGGCCATTTGCCAGGTGAGCAGTGATTGAGATAGGTTTTATGATGAGAACTCTTGACAGAGGCGGTCCACGCGTTCCGCTTCTAAATAATCTAGAAGGGATTAGAGATCTGATACATTTCGCAAGGAAAGTGATGGCGGTTGTGAACACCCAAGTGCCAAATGCTCATGCAATTGTTGTATGTGGTGCTGCCATACTTGAACTCACGATTCAAATCCAGTCTCGGTCTATTCCTTCATTGAAAATGAATCAGAGACGCAAAAGCTTAGGCCGAGAAAGGGTTCGACAGGTCGACATCAGATTTTGGCGTGATCGCTCATTGATGCTGCCGTGGTGCCTTCAGCTATCCTGGCGCTAATGACAAAGAAGCAACTCAGGAATCTCAGCACAGACGCTCTTTACACCGGCTTCAACTCCAATACTCTGCACGTCAGCTTCAACCTCTGGTTTTTGCATCTGCCATCGGCAAAATCCACTGAGCAGAGCCTCATAGGCAGCTGTTGTTGTTCAAATTGTCTGGTTTAACTTGAAGCACACTACCGCAACCTGGATGATTCACACTATTGTAACCTCGGTTCTAAGAACATTCAAAATATTCATCTCAGCCTATAAGCATCTCGGCTTCAATGCTTCGGACGCCGAGATAAATTCAACGATCCGGTTTCCTTTGCATGACGGCTTCTGCGATCTCAGTTGTGACGTTATAACCACAAGGCATCACTGCTACGACGTAACTTGCTTCTGCATCTTCCAAGCTATCACGACGCTCTCCCAGAGTAACTTGCAGAGAAGTCAAGAATTCTGTGATTTCTTATCCCAGTCAAGTCTCCGTCGGCAACTCGGCAGTGGAAACCCGGTAACGCTTTCGCTTATTGAAACAAGGGAAGCATCTCGGCATAGCATCAGACCTGCACCCCGGCATCCCCCAATCTCGGCAACTAATTATCGCACACACAAAAATACTAACACGTCTTGGCACGTCACCGTTTTGGCTGTCGCAACTCATCTCAGCTTTGAGCTGCTTGGTTTTTGTGGTGGCGACGCCCCTGAGGCCGGCTTTCTTACTGGGAAGATTTTTATTTGATCTACAATGGCCTCCTCGTATGGCTGCCCCAGCCAGGCTTTCTTACTTTTAACGTTTTATACTTCACCTTTTTCCCCCAAGGCCTTTTGAAATCAGCCAGAGAGGAAGACCAGTTTTCTCTGTTTAATGAAGTGCGGCCCCAGGCCTCTGGTTCTTCACGACACATCCCATAAACGTCTTCAGCCTTCAGTTTCTGGTTGATTATAACCAGGTATCCCCTGAAACACGTAGACGGAGCCATAGGAGAACGATGGAGGCGGATCCTTCATTATAGGAATCGAACGATCTCCCGCATGTTTGCATAGTTACACTCTTGCCATTACAAAGCTTGAAGTGTTTTCTGCAGTTGATCTTTTCAATCTTCGGACCGGATTTTCTCGCAACAGTTCCCGCAAAGGCATCAAATTACTTTTCGTAGTGACCATCTTTGGTCATGGGAATCAGAAATTTACCGACTCCCCACGGTCGGCGCCAATGTTCTGTCATAGAACATAAACCCTAACCCTAGGTGGGCTAGGATGTGGATATAGGATCAAATAGCTCTCTCCCAAGCATCCATGGATTGGATACCTAAGAGGATCAGAGATCACAAAGCACAGGGACTTGACCTAGGTGCGATACCTGGGCCTACGTACACGAGGAGGATCAAAGTCCACGTAGTTCGAGGATTACCGGAGGCGTTTAGCCAAAGGGGGTGGTGTGTGTGCTCTGTGTGCAGTATATGCAATTGAGAGAGAGCTTAGAAGATTCGTACCTCTTTAGGTTAACCAACTATATATAGAGGCTACCTTAGGGTTAGGGTTTGGACTTGCTGGGCCTTTGGTGCCTCCAAGCCCAAATGTATTAGATGTCTCTTGATGGGCCACACCTTGGATGGGCCTAGTATTTTATTCCATAACAAATACTATACCAATAAATTTTTTTATATTAACTAAATTTTCTAATGCATTTGAAAAATCATAAAGTTATTGTTTTCAAAATAAGAAATTATTACAAAATGCATCCAAAATTTATTCTTACATGATACTCGCATTAGTGTATTGTCGTACCTCCTAAGTACTAAATCCTCATCTTCGACAATAGAAATTGCTGCATGACATCTGATTTAACTTTACTATTAGGTTTGTTATTGTTGAATAAAATTGTGTTTATTAATAACTTCAAATAAAAAAAATTCATATTATTTTATAGGATGAAGGTGTAAATTTAGCAATAAATAATATCGCTATGAGCATCCATAATAACTATCTATTTTCGGGTGTAAATGTAGACATAAAAAATTTATTTGAGAGCAAATATAGCAACGCCGTGAAGGAGATCGGTTACTTTTTGTAATGTGGGTCCTACCAATCTTCTCTTTCTTGATTATTTTAATATTTGTCATGAAAAAATATCACTTAGACCCCATGAAAACAATTTTTTTCAATTAGCCCCGAAAAGATTCTGAAATTTCACAGCACCCCCTTAGGCCAAAATGAAACTAAGTTTTATCAGTAAAAATACAATAATAGCCTTATTTTATTTTTTTTCATCATATCATTTACAAAACAAACATGGGTATTTTTAAGACAAATAAATAAAGGGGTAAAGGCTTGGTTGGGAAAGAGGGAGTTTTAGAAATGGTGTTGGAGAGGAAGCCCACCAAAAGGAGAAAACTACCCAGAGAATCAGAGGAAGGAAGAACCTACCCAGGAAAACCAAAGACACGAAATGCAGAAAGCAGAACCTAACATGGGGTGGACTTGATTTACCAGACGCTGACTCCGCAATGTGGGAAGAAGAGGACGAGGCCATTATACCTACCACAAAAATAAAAATAAAAACAAAATCAGAGTTTGCCTAGCATACCTGATGTCAAAAAGCTAAGGCGTGTTTGAACTGGCATAGACAAAGTAAGACTAGACTCCAAGACGACAGGTTTAAGATTTGGGGGAGCCACTCGGGAAGCTGGGACAAGGTTGTGACGGCACGAGGCCAGAATCGACTCGGCCACAATGGAACTACCGGAGATAAGCCAGAACTCTCATATATGCAATCGTAGCATGGGCCGAAGTAATTGGCAACCTCGGCTCTAGGGTCCAGCCTCCACACGTCGTCATACTGGTTAATAGGAGGGACCGCGATAGGAGCGGTATCATCAAGGTTCAATGATCTCAGATTGTGGGGTAACAAGGCCAGAACGCCTTGACTTCCTCCAACGACCTGACTCCCTCCCTGAATCCTCACGCCTTTGGTTCCCGAACCTCCAGAACCCTTTTTCTTGCTTCCGCTGTAATGCCCATCGAGCAGGGCTGCCTGCTTCTCTTCTTCAGAGGGTTCATCACCCCAGAGCCACCAACGGGTCTTCGGTTTGACGGTTCGACGCAATTCCTCTATCTCTTCCGGAGTCATATCTTTCAGATTCATGGCTAACGAAAATGATGCTCCCGGAACGTACGATAGTCAAACCCAGAAAGGGGTAAAGGCTTGGTTGGGAAAGAGGGAGTTTTAGAAATGGTGTTGGAGAGGAAGCCCACCAAAAGGAGAAAACTACCCAGAGAATCAGAGGAAGGAAGAACCTACCCAGGAAAACCAAAGACACGAAATGCAGAAAGCAGAACCTAACATGGGGTGGATTCGCAACCAGAAACGCAACGCAGACACTATAGACAAGAGTAAAAATGAAGAAACAACATGACTTCCTCCAACGAGAGGGGTCAATACCTGATTTGAAGTAGAGAATAACTCTAGGAAATACGAACAAGGTATATACGGAGTAAAACTTCCTCGCTGAATGACAGAGTGATCGTCGGGGAAGGAAAGGGAAAGAGCAGATATGTGAAACGTCATGAACTGAAAGGCAAATATGAATATAAGCTTTCGAAAAAATCAAACCGCCAGGGGCAAAGATGCCAATTCACTCATAAACTAAGGATGACGTGACACGCGCATTTAATGCGCACTGAGCAGTCATTTATTACACCCAAAGGCCGTAGAGGCTAGCTGACAGCGACTTCGGCAAGTGCACCGATCGTTACAAGTAATAAAGTATGTGAGAAAGAGATCGTCCCACGAGGAATAGTACTCCAATCACTAATTCGTTATTTTAGATATAGTTGGATAAATAGAGTGATATGGGGTGAGTTGTAACCAACCAGAATTTAAAGAATTAACTAAAGAATAAGAATTAAGAATTTCAAGATGGAAAAGATACTCTAATCAAGAAAAGCGCAGCTAGGGCTGAGAATCCCCCTATGTTCCTCCAAGTATTTAAATTGAATCCCTAATTGATTATTCTTCCCTAAATTGACGATCAATTCTCTATAGTTAGACTAAGTCCCAATGTCTTGATGCTACCTTAATCCGTTATCTTTGAAAACAACCTAATGTCTTAGTATTGTTTGGAAAAATCAATTTGTTTACCAGAATTATGCGATCGTATAAATTCGTAAGCCTATGTCTAGGTCATGCAATTCTACGATGAATTAACGGTTCTAGTTAAATGTACCAACATTTCTATTGTCATACACTAACCTATAAACAATCTAAAAGGCGATCACTCTTTTAAGAAAGCATTAAGCATAGGTAATCCATTCATCAAGAAAACAATAATCAAATAAGAATCCAAATAAATACGTTAAATTCACATAGGGTTCATCCTCGCCCTAACTACTAAAAGAAATTAGCCAAGCATGGCTAGGTTAACAAAATAAAAGAAGATGGAAAATCAAACTACTCTGCATCGACCGAATTCCTCTTTTCGTTCCTCCACTGCGTTCTCGTTCACAGCGTTACGCTTGTTCGCGCCGTGTGTGCGTCTTGAATTCTTGCTCGCGCGTCTATGCTCTGTGTCTTCCGAAATCCCCCTCTCTTCGATTGTGTCTCGTGCCTTTTTTATTTGGGTCCACGCGCATCTTTTATCTTTTATTTTTGGATATGATCCGTTAGGATATGATATATTATATATCATATATACTAATCTCATTGTCGATCTGCTTCTGTTGTACGCACAGGGTCCTTTTTTAATTCTTCCTTGCCACGTCATAATGCTTTAATCCATTGAAATCTCAAATCTTTAATTCCACCGTGCTATCATCATCCCAAATCTTGTCCTCTTTATATATATATATATATATATATATATATTATTTGATTCATTTTTATCTTTTTCTTCATATAATATCTCCTACACAATTAAATAGGATATCAATAGATTTTCAGTTATAATATCATTTTATTTTTATATTTAATTAAAAGATAGATAAGTACATAAATATAATTAAATAAGTACAAAATATCAATAAATTCAATCCAATATATCCTTAATCTATCCTTATTTAATTATAAAATATCTACTTATCACTAGCACGCCTCCATTTCGGCTTCACGACAGTCGAGGGACGCCAGTTGTCAAACAGACATGATAACCGGAGAAGAAGAAACGACGCAACCCCAGAGAACACCTGGATATGCAGAATAGCTGGTGTAACGCTGCCATGATTGCGGCCGTCCAACTCGGCTATTCGGTATCCCGTTTCGACAACACGACCAAAGCCAGCTCGATTTATCCCGGGTTCACGCATCGTTGTACCCCGGGTACATCAATTCGGATCCAGCGCACACTGAGTTCCATAGCCAGGCATCTTTCACCCCGGATATCCAAGAGCATGGATAGCCGGGCCGTGGGCCAACATCGGACTATTAAAACGGCTATTAAACAAGAGTCACACTCAGAGCACGATGAGAGGCAATCTCACACTCTTTCTCGCACTCTTTCAAAACTCTAAGACAGTATGTTCACCTCGGTTGCCCAAAACTTTGAGCACCCAAGCTGGGGGGCAACTGTTATGGACCTAAGTCTAGGCCCATTGGCTAACCGGTCCAGCAGGGGGCAATCCGCGCAAGGATCTCAACCGGCCCATAAGGATCCAAACCGAAGGACCTATTCCAGGGGGCGGTTACCTAGATTTCCGGAGACACCCGAGGTGGGGATCGGAGGCTCTAACCATAAGGTACATTCTATATATATGTAGGAGGTACACGATCAAGGTACACAAGTTCTAATCCTTGAACTAATCTACATACATTTACACTGTGCACACACAGCACCCCCATTTTCAATTGAAGCCTTGAAGGGTTGTCAAATTTTAGGAACAGATGGTTCAACTGTTCAAGATCTAGTCTTCATTTAAGCATGCATCTTTATCAAAAAAAAAAAATCCAGAGATTTTTTATCAAATTTGATTTTATGGTCTCTATGTTCTTCTTGCAACCATAACAATCATAGTCTTCTTGATAAATAAATAGTGTGATTTGTTATAATTTTTATATTTTATTTTGATACAATCATAACTTTTTCTTTTAATGGATAGCAAATGGAAGAGAGACTATTAGTAAGGATACAAATTAACAGGTCAGGCCATAAGCAGGTCAGGTCGTAGGCCATCTAATAGGGGTTTGACCTATTTTCACTCGGAGGGAGAAGAAGAAACAATATAAGCCGTTAGTTACCTATCTATCTACTTTATTATCATAAATACTGTAGAAACGGATCAATTTAACATTATTTAGCAAATTTGAATATCAAATTCACAAAATTAAAATAAAAAATAAAAAAAATTGAATATAGAATTTAAAAAATAAAAAATGCAAAGGTTACCTCGCGAGGTACTTTTAAAAAAATTAATATAAAATACACTGTGACCTCACGAGGTACTTTTTAAAAAAATCACAAAAATAATATAAAATTTAAAAAATATGATTTTTTTTTTAAATTCGAATTTAAAATAAAAAATTCAATGTTACCTCACGAGGTAGTCTGAGATAAGTACTTTTAAAAAAAATAAAAATAAAAAATTCACTGTGACCTCACGAGGTACATTTAAAAAAAATTAAAAAAATAAAAATTAAAAAATTCAGGTGGGACCACGCGAGGTACTTTTTTTAAAAAATAATATAAAATTAAAAAAATCCAAAAAAATACTATGACCTCGCGAGGTGGTCCGACTACCTAGCGAGGTACATTTTGAAAAATTTGAAAAATTTATAAAAATGAAAAATAAATAAATATAAAAGTAAAAAAATCGAAAAATAAATAAAAAATTTACTATGACCTAAGAATGTACATGGCTATGTTTGGTTTGAAGAGAGGTTAGGAGAGGCAAGGGAGGGGAGGAATTTTCTTACCATTACTCATTTATATTTTTATCAAATTCTAACTTTGCCCCACTTATTTCATTCCTTCATCCTCAACCTTTGGACAACACGACTTTCCAGATTTGAGCTTTCCGCAATACTCACATAAAAGTGAGTAGGTCATATCGTAAAGAAATAAGAGAGAAAATATTAGTGGGACCCACTCACTTTTATGTGAGTGCTTAGAAAAAAGTTTCTGCAATAAATACAGAAACATTAAACTCAAAATATATATATATAAAATGAAAAAAAAAATCAAAAAAAATAATTTTAGATAAAACAATCCAAAACGAATAATATTCACTATGATCTCGCAAGGTACATTTAAAAAAATAAAAAATAAAAAAAATGAATAAATATTAAAAATAAAAATAACAAAAAATATCAGGGACCTCGCAAGGTTGTCCCACTGCCTTGCGAGGTCCTTTACAATAGAATTTTAAAAAAAATCAAAGGGACATCAAAAAATCATCAGAACGATAAAAATAATAAAAAATCAAGGACACCTCGCGAGGTATTTCGAGAACCTCGCGAGGTCATTTTAAAAAATGAATAAAAAAATTTTACAATTAAAAAAAAATCAAAGTATAATAAAAAAATGATAAAAATAATAATAAAGAAGGGGGACCTCGCGAGGTACTCCAAATACCTCGCGAGGTCCATTTAGAAAATGAATAAAAAATAAGGGGACCTCGCGAGGTACTTCAAATACCTCGCGAGGTACGTCAACTACCTCAAAAAATGAAAAATAACAAAAAAAAGGTAAAAATTGAAGAAAAAAAACAAGAGGACCTCGCGAGGTATGAGGTGTACCTCGCGAGGTCTTTTTAAAAAATGAATAAAAAAATTTTAAAATTAAAAAAATCAAAAAAATAAAACAGATAATAAAGAAAAGGGACCTCGCGGGGTACTCCAAATACCTCGCGAGGTCCTTTTAAAAAATGAATAAAAAAACATTAAAATTAAAAAAATCCAAACAACATAAGAACGATAAAAATAATAAAAAAGAAGGACACCTCGCGAGGTACTCCAAATACCTCGCGAGGTCCTTTTAGAAAATGAATAAAAAGATTTAAAAATTAAAAAATCCAAAAATATAAAACAGATAAAAATAATAATAAAGAAAAGGGACCTCGCGAGGTACTCCAAATACCTCGCGAGGTCTTTTTAGAAAATGAATAAAAAAATTTTAAAATTAAAAAAATCAAAAAAATTAATACAGATAAAAATAATAAAAAAGAAGCGGGACCTCACGAGGTACTCCCACTTCCTCGCGAGGTCCTTTTAAAAAATGAATAAAAAAATATTAAAATTAATAAAATCAAAACAACGATAAAAATAATAAAAATCAAGGACACCTCGCGAGGTAGTGCTAGAACCTCGCGAGGTCCTTTTAGAAAATGAATAAAAAAATTTTAAAATTAAAAAAATCAAAAAAATAAAACAGATAATAAAGAAAAGGGACCTCGCGGGGTACTCCAAATACCTCGCGAGGTCCTTTAAAAAATGAATAAAAAAATATTAAAATTAAAAAAATCCAAAAAACATAAGAACGATAAAAATAATAAAAAATCAAGGACACCTCGCGAGGTATTTCTAGAACCTCGCGAGGTCCTTTTAGAAAATGAATAAAAAAATTTTAAAATTAAAAAAATCCAAAAAAATAACACAGATAGAACTAAGAATAAAGAAACGGGACCTCGCGAGGTACTCCAACTACCTCGCGAGGTCGTTTAAGAAAATGAATAAAAAAATTTTAAAATTAAAAAAATCAAAAAAATTAATACAGATAAAAATAATAAAAAAGAAGCGGGACCTCACGAGGTACTCCCACTTCCTCGCGAGGTCCTTTTAAAAAATGAATAAAAAAATATTAAAATTAAAAAAATCAAAATGACGGTAAAAATAATAAAAAATCAAGGACACCTCGCGAGGTAGTGCTAGAACCTCGCGAGGTCCTTTTAGAAAATGAATAAAATAATTTTAAAATTAAAAAAATCAAAAAAATAAAACAGATAATAAAGAAAAGGGACCTCGCGAGGTACTCCAAATACCTCGCGAGGTCCTTTTAAAAAATGAATAAAAAAATATTAAAATTAAAAAAATCCAAAAAACATAAGAACGATAAAAATAATAAAAAATCAAGGACACCTCGCGAGGTATTTCTAGAACCTCGCGAGGTCCTTTTAGAAAATGAATAAAAAAATTTTAAAATTAAAAAAATCCAAAAAAATAAAACAGATAAAAATAATAATAAAGAAAAGGGACCTCGCGAGGTACTCCAAATACCTCGCGAGGTCCTTTTAGAAAATGAATAAAAAAATTTTAAAATTAAAAAAATCAAAAAAATTAAAACAGATAAAAATAATAATAAAGAAAAGGGACCTCGCGAGGTCTTTTTAGAAAATGAATAAAATAATTTTAAAATTAAAAAAATCAAAAAAATTAATACAGATAAAAATAATAAAAAAGAAGCGGGACCTCACGAGGTACTCCCACTTCCTCGCGAGGTCCTTTTAAAAAATGAATAAAAAAATATTAAAATTAAAAAAATCAAAACAACGATAAAAATAATAAAAAATCAAGGACACCTCGCGAGGTAGTGCTAGAACCTCGCGAGGTCCTTTTAGAAAATGAATAAAAAAAATTTAAAATTAAAAAAATCAAAAAAATTAAAACAGATAAAAATAATAATAAAGAAAAGGGACCTCGCGAGGTACTCCAACTACCTCGCGAGGTCATTTTAGAAAAAGGAATAAAAAATTTTAAAATTAAAAAAATCAAAAAAAATAAAACAGATAAAAATAATAAAAAAGAAGCGAGACCTCACGAGGTACTCCCACTTCCTCGCGAGGTCCTTTTAAAAAATGAATAAAAAAATATTAAAATTAAAAAAATCAAAACAACGATAAAAATAATAAAAAATCAAGGACACCTCGCGAGGTAGTGCTAGAACCTCGCGAGGTCCTTTTAGAAAATGAATAAAAAAATTTTAAAATTAAAAAAATCAAAAAAATAAAACAGATAATCAAGAAAAGGGACCTCGCGAGGTACTCCAAATACCTCGCGAGGTCCTTTTAAAAAATGAATAAAAAAATATTAAAATTAAAAAAATCCAAACAACATAACAACGATAAAAATAATAAAAAAGAAGGACACCTCGCGAGGTATTTCTAGAACCTCGCGAGGTCCTTTTAGAAAATGAATTAAAAAATTTAAAAAATGAATAAAAAAATATTAAAATTAAAAAAATCAAAACAACGATAAAAATAATAAAAAATCAAGGACACCTCGCGAGGTAGTGCTAGAACCTCGCGAGGTCCTTTTAGAAAATGAATAAAAAAAATTTAAAATCAAAAAAATCAAAAAAATTAAAACAGATAAAAATAATAATAAAGAAAAGGGACCTCGCGAGGTACTCCAAATACCTCGCGAGGTCTTTTTAGAAAATGAATAAAAAAATTTTAAAATTAAAAAAATCAAAAAAATTAATACAGATAAAAATAATAAAAAAGAAGCGGGACCTCACGAGGTACTCCCACTTCCTCGCGAGGTCCTTTTAAAAAATGAATAAAAAAATATTAAAATTAAAAAAATCAAAACAACGATAAAAATAATAAAAAATCAAGGACACCTCGCGAGGTAGTGCTAGAACCTCGCGAGGTCCTTTTAGAAAATGAATAAAAAAATTTTAAAATTAAAAAAATCAAAAAAATAAAACAGATAATAAAGAAAAGGGACCTCGCGAGGTACTCCAAATACCTCGCGAGGTCCTTTTAAAAAATGAATAAAAAAATATTAAAATTAAAAAAATCCAAACAACTATGAATGGCTAGCGAGTTAAAAAATCTTGTTCCTTCACAAATTTGTCTGGTAAATACTCTCATAAAAAAATAAAGTAAGGGCATTATTGTATTTTCCTTAAAAAATCTTAATTTCATTTTGACCCAAAGAGTGTTGTAAAATTTCATAATTTTGGGGGATTAATTGAAATAAAATTGTTTTCATAGCGTCTGAGTAATATTTTTTTCATGAAAAAAATATCAAACTAATAGAGAGAGAAGACTAGTGGAACCTACATTAAAAAAGGTAACAGAAATCTCTTTAATAGCGTTGTTGTATCTGCTCCCAAAAAAATTGTTTATATCTACTTTTACACTTGAAAATATATACTCCCTCTGGTCTTTATTATAAGGCACCAACTAGCAAGTTTATTTGGTTTTTTTATAAGGCACTTGTTTATTCCCAATGAGCATTAATTATTTTTTTCTATATTTGCCCATAATTAATAAGAGTAGTGGGTGATAGTAATAATTAATATAATATTAGAGTTTATGCCAATTAGTAGGGTAATATTGGAAATTACGTAGATTATAGGACATTTTTATTGACTTTAACTATTTTTATTGGTTTGTGAGAAAAGTTAGTTGGTGTCTTATAATAAAGACAAGATGAGTAGTTCTTTATGGGTGATCGTAGCGATATTATTCATTGTTAAGTTTTCACCAACATCCTATTTTATAAACACATATAGATATTTGTTGTATTTTAGTTCATTCTCTTACCACTGGTGATTTAATTTATTTTTATATATTTGAATATATTTTTTTTATGTGATTTTCTCGTCGGGTGTGGGTTTTAAAGGTTTCTTTCAATTTTACATGAATCATCTTCTCTTGTGCAATGCCAGGGTGTAAATGCTTTTTTTTTTAAAATTGTCACGGGCTGCTGGCCATGGTAGTCAAAATCGCGCTTTAAAACGTAAAAACGCCGCTTTTACGTTTTATTAGGAGCAAAACGAGTTTCGTGGTGGGAAAAAACACATCTGAGGTAAAAACGTAAAAACCGGACCGTTTTTAGATAAAAACGTGAAAACGCCGCTTTTGCCAAAAAAACGAGGCAAAACGTAGATGCCCTATTTTTGATTTTTCCCCAAATCAATTCGTGCTCTGCTCAGTCTCACATAGCTCGACGCCTCGACCTCCTTCCTTCCAGTCGTGCGTGTGCTCACCGTCGCCTAATCGATCCTCGCCGTGTCGCCTCCTCCTGCTCCGGCGGCCGCTCATCACCCAAATCGATTACACGCCCTATTCGCTATTCCTCCATAGTCCATTCTGTTTCTGATTTATCGATTTCCCTTCTCAGAAATCAGAATCTCACTCGCTCATTGCTCCCAAATTGTCCTGCCGCCGCTCCCGAATCCCTAATCGATTCGATTCGACCTCACCGGCTCACCTCCTTGAACTGCCCAAATCGTCGCTGCAACTGATATTCGGATACTGATATTGGAGTCTTTGTCCGGCGTCCCAACTCCCAACTGATATTCGGATACTCCAACTGGTATGTACCGTATGTTCATTAAGTTTCGCTCAGATGCTCTGGCCTGTGAGAGTATTTTTCGTTTATGCTCCGAAGAACTCGTCTTTTATTTTGGATTGGAAGCTTTGTTTGTTAGCCTGGAGCCCTGGACTGTTTATTTTTCGTTTTTGTTTGTTAGCCTAGATATGTGTATATATAGTTGGTGGCATGTTTATTGGACTTGCATCTGTTTGGATTGGAAGCATGTTAGCCTGGATATGTATATATAGCTCTGTTTGTTTGTTAGCCTGGAGCCCTGGAATGTTATGCTCTGTTTTGTGGGACTTGCATCTTCTCTGACTGTTTGGATTGGAAGGAAAGGATGTTATGCTCTGTAGTTGGTTTTGTTTGCAAGTAATTAGGCTCTTATTTGTATTTTTTGTTCCTGTTGTGATTGTTTTGTAAGTAATTAATATGTTTTGATTTTGATGAGTAAGGAAGTGAGTGAATTGGTAATTTAGTTTGTGATGTTGACTCGTGTCATGAGAATTGCTTTTCTATTCTGTTGCAAGATAGTTCTGCAGAATCGTTTTTCTATTCTGTTCTGTTTTGAAAATGGCTTCTGGTGGAAGTGGAAGTAGTGCTGCAGTTCAGAGTAATTCTACACCTTCTGTCCCAGTGAGTGGAGCAGGAACATCTTCAAGAACTTACAAGAATGCTCCCGGAAGTAGAACGATGTGGCATGGAAGTATGGTACTTCAGTCGATGGAGGTACCAATAAAATTAAATGCAATTACTGCCAAAAGATTATACAAGGAGGTGTTTATCGAATGAAACATCATTTGGCTTGCGTAAACAAAGATGTACAAGGGTGCAAGTCTGTTCCTGAGGCGCCAAGAACCAAATGTTCGAAATTGTAAAGGAGTTACAAAAAGACAAAACAAGAAATCTGGTGGCATTGATGATGAGGATGAGGTTGTACAAGGTGGAGAAAAAAGATCACGTGGTGAAGATAATGAGAGCTCTAAGCAAATCTTCAAGAAAAGAGGAGCAAACACCCAACCTACCATCAATAATATTTTTAAGCAGAGTTTAAGAGAGGGTGCATGTGAGAAAATTGCTTCCTTTTTCTATAACAATGCCATACCATTCAATGTGGCACGAAGTATTGAATTTCAAGAGATGTTTGAAATGGTTGCTCGACACGGTATTGGCTTTAAGCCACCATCCTACCATGAAATTAGAGAGAAATATTTGAAGAAACAATATACGGACACAATGCAGAGTATTGAAAAACATAAAGCTTATTGGAAGGATATTGGCTGACATATATATATGCAAGGACTTCTTTAATTTCCATGTTGCAATTTCATACAAATGGAAGAGATTTGGTGAGACCAGCAAGACTCGCTTTGCCACATCCTATCTAACTTTGGGGTGCCTAAATGACAACAAAGGAGCATTGATAAGGATGTTTACTTCAGATCAATGGATGTCTAGCAAGTTTGCTAAAACAAATGATGGCAAGTATATTACGGATGTGGTTATGGATAGGAGTTTTGGAAAAATGTTGTGACATGTTTAAAGGGTGCTTTTCCACTTATCAAAGTGCTTCGTTTGGTGGATTCGGATGAGAAGCCGGCTATGGGGTTCATTTATGATGAGATGGTTCGGGCCAAGGACAAAATTCAAAAGCATTCAATGGTGTAGAAAGAAGGTAGTATAATTTTACTTGAATCTAATATAATTTTTTAACTTTTGTTTGCTATTTTGAGTCTAATGTAATTTTTATTTGTCATTCTTTACTCTTTAGTTATCAGCCGCTATGTGATATCATTGACGGTAGATGAGACAATCAGTTGATGAGGCCTTTGCATGCAAAGAGCTATTTCCTCAACCCTCAAATACAATATAGGGTAGGATTTTGTGCTGATCCCGAAGTTAAAAATGGACTATATCAATGTTTAGAATGGTTGGTGGAAAGTCTTGAAGAAAAAGAAAAATTGATGATCAAATGGATGATTTCAAGCCGCAATTAGAGATTTGGTTCTGAATTAGCCCAAGGCGGCATTTATACAAAATCTCCAACACGGTGGTGGGAATCTTATGGTTTTGATCATCCAGAGCTCCAAAGATTTGCAATGCGTATTTTAAGCTTGACATGTAGTTCATCTGGTTGTGAGAGGAATTGGAGTGCCTTTGAGATGGTAAGTTTTCTTTAATTTGTAAATTTGGGTTTGTGCTTGCTACTTGTTGCATATTAATTGGATTTGTTTTTGTTTAGGTCCACTCAAAGAGAAGAAATCGCTTGTCACAAAAGAAAATGAATGATGTTGTGTTTGTGATGACAAATTCAAAATTGGCCAGAAGAAGCAAGTTAGAAAAGTCAAGAATACAAAGATTGATGATGTTTCATCTGAAGATGAATGGATTGTGGAAAATGAAGGAATGCCTTCTAATGTTGAAGGTTTAGATGAAGACAATTTTGATTTCAATTTGGATAATTTAATTGAAGAAAACTTGGCTCAAGTTGGAGGAGAGGATGACACCGGTGATGTTGGTGCCTTTGTACATGATATGGATATTCCTAATTTTGAGTTGGACAATGAGGTTGATAGAAGAGAAATAGAAGTTGACATGCATCATGATGTAGTTGAAGATCATGTGGAGCATAATGCCTTTGATGATAATGACTTGAATGATTTATTAGCTTAGATTGTGAGTTGTGAACTTGTGACAATTATTTACATTTCAGTTGGATAATGAGTAGTACTGAATTTAAATTAGACTTGCATTTTGAAATGTATTGAGGTTGTTTGCCTTTATTTAAATGGTATTTGATGACAATGTTGGATATTTTGATTGATATTGAATGGATGATGACAGGTGCATTGCTTTTCTTGAATTTCTTTATATATATGTGCAGGTAAAAACTACGTTTTGTATTACGTTTTTACGTTTTACGTTTTTTCATTCCCCTACCGTTTTCAGGTGAAAACTACGCTTTCACTACCATGCTGCTGGCTATCATACTTTCAACGTGGAACAAGCGTGCGCCATTATCTAATCCAAAAGCTATTTGTGAATATTTTATTTGATGGTGGGAAGTCGCAGCTTCACCGTTATTAATTAGCGTTACGTGTACTACATGATAGTGGGAAGGCTTAAGGGGAGCTTATGGCATTTTTTTTTTTTAAAAAGAGCAAGAAGAAGAAGACTTGAGGGCAGCTTGCTCATCAATGTAGGCATTATGTTTTTTTTTATTGGTATAAAAAAAATTTTAGGTGGAGGTAGACACCGGTAACCCGTCAGGGCTAGAGTACACCTCCAGATTCAAAAAATGTTTATAGAGGTACTTACAGATCATCTACTAGTGAGACCCTTACATCAACTAGCAGGTACCGAACCTTCTCTATTTTGGAGTGAAGGTTGACACTTTAATCAATTATGTCACTCCTCATAAATTAAAATTAGAAGGCTTTATGTGTTTGCATTGAAAATGGGAGAATGTGCCTTTGTGGCCCAAAAAGATGTGCCTTGCCTGGACTTTTGAGATGGACAAGCTACGGGCATCTATTTCTTTTCAAGTAAACATGGTATCAGCTTGGTTTATTTGTTGGAATTGGATCGTCCATAACCCCAAGAAAGATCCTACCTTTACCTTGAGTGAAAATAACACTTTGAGTCTTTTTTTTTTTTTTTAAAAATGATAACGATAGATAATTAAGGGCTCTAAAGTGTTAAAATATCAATTAAGGACTGAGGTCGTCTACAAATTTTTTGAATATATATATATATATATAGACACACTCAGTAATTTTATTTTATAATAAAATATAGAAGTTTATTAGGAAATCAGTTATTTCTTTGCAGAGCCTACTCTCTGTTTTTTTTTTTTTAATACAAGAGCCTACTCTCTTAAGCAAGAAGGCAAACTGTGTTTATCGTGGTCCCTATTTCGCTCTTGGCCCAACAGAATGGGATGGCCCTATTACGCTGGACTGAATAACAACAACCAAAGAAAAGGAATCATCCAGTGTTTCAGTATAAAAAAGCCCAATATATACATATGGGCCTGCCCAATGGATGAAGTCCCAACATAAGCCCAAGATAAAAAAAAAAACTTAATATTTTATTATTTTAATAGTATGAGTCATGCCTTTTGCTTGGCAGTACAGGATAAACAATGCATCTGGATGATAAAAGTGAAGAACGAAGGTGGGTGAGAGAAAGTAGGGACGCCAAGCCAAGTGTGAGTGGAGGGCTGAAGTGTCAGGTAGTGGTGATGTTTCATGGGAAGAGGAAGTGAGGCTCACCAATAGGGAGGGATATGCAAGTACATGAGAGGAAAAAGGTCAAGTGAAGACAGACGTGCCCCTCCACGCCAAAGTCACATCCCAATTTTATCCAAAGCCTGGGCTTGTTTACGAGAGTTGGCGTTTTGTGGACATAGGCATGCCACCACAAAAGTAAAATCCCAATCGACCCCATCTCTCTTGATATTTGTATTTTTGCCCCACTTTGATTTTAAGTTTGCGAAGGGAAGGAGCAGCAGCAGAGACTGGCATAGCATGAGCCTGCACTCTACACCTTACTATAAACTGAAAAAGCACTGCACTTGGTAGCGTTTTCTAGCTAGTGGACTTCATCATTATGTCCAGATTCCATCCCATTATTTCTCCCCCGTAATTATACCAAGTCCACCACTTTACCGTATTTATTTTTTCCCTCTAAAAATCCGTATTCTTCATGAATCCCGATTATTTTTTGGCCGCAAGTGCTTTCATTAGCCACAAGAGGATATTCCTGATCATGTTATAACTCTGCAACAACCCTTCCAATTTATTTAACTGAATGTTCATACTCTCGGGAAAATTTGTGATTATGTGCTTTCTTTTTAGTTTATTGTACCTTTTGTTTGCTATTTATGAGCTGCTTGAGTTAGCGTTTGAAAAGTATATTTAAGTAAGTCGAGACAAAAATTTCACATATATTTACCTTGTACCACTCTCATCCTATTTATAAGTTCAGTTTGATCAAATCTCACGTACCAATGAATGTTAGGTATCTCAATGATTATAGAGTAAATTTCCAACTTTACCCTCATTTATGAATGTGTACCTTTTAAAATTTATTGTCAAATCTCTCTCATCTTTTTCTCTTTCCAACATATCTAGCCAATCTCTCTCATCATCATTAATATGGGCAAAATTATCACAATATCATTTATTTGGTCAAAATGGCTTATAAATAGGACCAAATTTTTTGGTCAAACTGAACTTATAAATAGGATTAGAGTGGTATACTATAAATTTCTCACACATATTTATCTCGTGTACCGTAAATTCCTCACACATACTTATCTTGGAGTATATTGTAAATTCCTCAAACATATTTATTTTATATACCATAAATCACAATATAAAAGTAGCTTTTACAGCTAACATGGACATTTAATGTATTATACTTGTATGTTCTTTTATGCGCCGTAGATGTAAATTATACTCTAGTTCGACTCCAATAGAATGACTGAGTTTTAGCGGTCATAGTCAAAGTCGGGAGCCAGGCTTAGGCAAAGTGAGAAAGAAAGGATAATTCAAATAAGGGTTAAGGTGCAATTTTATACATGAAGTTTACTCCTAGGAGCACTCAGCACCACAAAATTTTTTCAGAAGCAAAAGTACAAACGACGTTACGTTTTGGGAACAAAAATACCACGGGCCGTTAGTTGACCGTTAACTTGGATGGAAGTCAACTAACGGCCCGTGGTATTTTTGCTCCCAAAACGTAACGTCGTGTGTACTTTTGCTCCTGAAAAAACTTCGTGGTGCTGGACCCGGGGGTAAACTTCATGTGTAAAATTGCACCTTAACCCTTCAAATAATTACATTTTCAGCATTCGAATCTCGTGCCAGTCCATCACACACCCACCATCTTTAGCATGGATACTCCAGATGTGCATAATGTTAAATCTAATTCTAGTGGGTAATTTGGATTGAACTACAAACTATATTTTATTCTTTAAATTAAGAATATAAGACTTTTCAACAAAAAATAAGTATATAAAAAGGGTTTTGTCACGATATATGTGAATAATAAGCCTTTTGGAGCTCACAAACATGATGCTAAATAAACACAACATAAATTATTGATGTACTATATCAGTTATGATGGACAAAGTTAGCTATATTTAAATCTATTTAAAAATTGTTATGAATTTCATTTTTATCTTAATAAATACCGTAACTTAAAAAAAAAAAAAACATTTTTCTATGATTCCCTCGCTAAAATTGAGAGGAGTGATATTTTTTAACAAATCCCTCAATGCTACAAACATGACTTATATTTTGAACTATAAGATTCTTCTACAAGTCTATTTATATTATAAACAAGAAATCACGTGAGGTAGTGGTGGAATTCTGAGCAAAAAAAAGGGTAGTGGTAGAACTGCTTTATAGCCAATTGGGCCTTAGCATGAGCTTACCTTCTAAAATTTGTTAGTATATATATATATATATATGATATTTTATTTAGCCAATAATTTAGCTTCAACTAATTTTTTATCTTTTCTATAAGGATAATGTTTCGTTCATTACTCACTGGGCTGTGAGAGGAAAGTAAAATTACTTTTTGACATACCTACCAAAAATGTTAGTATCATCTTATATAGTATTTTGATTTATAATTATTGGTTATTATTTATTTGTATTTTCAAGGTTACATGATACTATTTAGTAAATACTCCATTTGGTCATTTTTATAAGGCACCGAGTAACAATTATCACAAGCCAATAAAAATAGTCAAAGTCATTAAATTTGTCCTAAAATTTAAGTAATTTTCAATATTATCCCTACTAATTACACTAAACTCTAATATCATATTAATTATTACTCTCTCTTTTTTCTCAGAAAAAAAAGTAATCATTAATTTTTATTAATTATTACTCTCACTCACTACCTTTTTAATTATGGGTATACATGAAAAAAATATTTAATGTTCTTTGGAAATAAACAAGTGTTTTATAATAAAAACTAAAAAAAGTAGTTCAATATGTTTATTTTTTTGACTTGTGGGCTAAAAGAAATTTTTGGTTCCACCACTGATGCGAGCTGCTTTGTTTGGCTGCATACCTCACACAACAATTTTATTGAAATGTGAGTCGCACAAAAAAAGGTCGATTGACTAATTTTATTAAAACGAGTGGGGGTAACTTTTAAAATAAATAAAAAATAAAAAATTATTTTGTCATATCAGTTTGATTAGAACTTAACCAGTTTGAGAGGACCCAAAACTTAGGTTTTGATAAAAGTTTGCAAACACTCTACTTTTTATTAAAATCTATTTTGCATCAAAAACTAGGTAAAAGTCATCCAAACACTTCCAAAAGTTGTTTTGCAAAAAACCTAGATTTTGGAAAAAACTATTTTTTTCCTGATTTTTCTCTCATCTACCATCATCAGTATTTTTTTAGTACCAGTTAATATCCTCAAATATTTTTTTAGTACCCTAAAATATCATTTTCAAGATTATTCATTACTTTGAAATATTTTTTTCAATATCCTGAATTTTTTTTCAAGATCATGAAGTATTTTATTAATATCTTTAAGTATCTTTTTAATACCCGTTAATACTCTGTTTTTTTTTTCAAGATTAGTCAATACCCTAAAATATTTTTTCAAAAGATCTTAAAATAAATTTTTAAGACCCTGAGAAATATTTTTTCAGTATGAATCAGTATTAAGTATCTTTTTAATACCGGTCAGTACCCGAAAATATTTTTTCAGTATCTTGAAATAAATTTTCAAGATCATGAAGTATTTTTCAATGTCAATCAGTCCCCTTAAGTATTTTAATTTTGTACACAAATTTATGTAAGTTTTGGTATTTATTATGAAATATAATGTTTGTAATATTCAAAATACAACCTTATCCTTTATATGTAATTATACTAAAAGCTAATGTTCGTTTTGGTAAATTTGATATTGAAAAAGCTATTCCAATAACAATATCCAAATACTACCATTTTTATCCAAAACTATTCTCCAAAAATAATTTTTACTTCGTAAATTTCAAAAACTATTCTCCAAAAGTTATTTTTATCTCATAAATCTCAAAAACTATTTTTCAAAAGTTACATGCAAACTCTAAGTAGACACTCCATCTTGCTCTTAATAACTGAACTTGCTAGTGTCGCAGATTAACAGTATATTTATAATTAAGGACGACATAAATAATATATAATTCCCAAACGACCTGATAGGCCGATACTTTGGCCGCCGGCTTTTTGAAAATGAAGCTTTTTTAATAAAACAAAAAAAAACATTTAGATGCCAATTTACATATATACTTCTTAACTATAAAATACATAAATCCTGTCATTAAATTTGGTCCAAAGGTTATCCCTTTTTATTTTTTATTTATTTTGTGAGATCATAATTAACAAATTACTACATTCATGACTCCTGCTCATCAATCATCATGTGTGTGTTTGACGCATCTGCCCACGCTTCATCATGGAATAATTACACAGAGAAAGTGGAAAGTAGCAGGAGAATATGGGTACTGCCTCTTCTCTTTTAAGAATGCTTTGTGAGTTTTGGAAGGATAGCCGATCAGGGATATGGCAGCATCACCCTCTGGATTAGAAAACCTTCCATAAACAAAACAATCACTCTCTTAATTAGAAGGAGTTGTCTTGCAGATTACTTTATAACCTGTAGCTTAGTGTTATCAAAGCTTTTTTAAAAATAAAATAAAATAAAATAAATAGAAAGGGGCTGCGAAGGGATCACACTTATAACCAAAAACACTAGTTCATTTAATTATTGAAAAATAAAAAAGTTGGAATCACCTTCCAATCCGAAAACGACAACCCCCCTCTTGACCCCACAATGTTCCCTGTCACATCATTTGTCTCCGTTCTCTCTTGACCGCCTCACCCAAATCCAACCCTCTTTTTGCAACTCACTCACACTATGAATTTATTTGGGATTATTTTTGTGGACACTTTGAAAAGGAGGGTTGTGACTTGTGATAAATCTTTTCTCACCTACTTAATTTATATACTATAAAATCATGGTTGAATAGTTATTTTTAAAGGTTTCAATTATTATTCCAAATCAGCAAATCTCAGTATCAGCTTACTACTTTTTAGTTTATTTAGGATAACCATTGTACATCCAAAACTATTTATTTTCACAAATATATACAAAACACCTATCATACTTGTCCTGCATGCTTAAACCACGGTTAACAAAAAAAGCTTTCGACAGTCCTCATAATCATTCCAAACTCCCTTCGGATCTAATCATAAAATAATATTTAAGAGTTAGTTTTGGTCCTAATTATAGAATAAAATTTTAATTTTTATCAATTTCTTTTTAAAATACCAATATGTGTGTACGCACAAATATATATAGGCACACATACACATATATAACATGTGTGCCTGATATATGTATATCTGTTTGTGTATCTATCAATATATATGTGTAGATATATATATATATATATGTGTGTGTGAGAGCGTGTGAGAAGGAAAATTCTATGTGGAAGAGGTGTATGGTAGGGGTTATTGATTCACTTTTACTTATATTATTTTAAATTTATATAAGGACATTTTAGGAAAAATGGTAAAATTATCTAATTTAACTTTTCTTCTTAATCTTTCTAAAAATGATTAAATATGTTGTAATAATTAGGATGGGAGGAGGGAGTAGTAAAATATTTTTTTTTGTTGAGAAAATCAAGCTGCGTCATCCGATAATTTATTACCAGGCAACTATAAATACCAGCGCGCCATAACATAACGAAGATAAACAGAAAGGGAAAATCTAAAACCCCCAAACACGCTCCCCGTACTCTCAAGGGACGTCACTTCGTCCTCTCCCCTTCCAATTCATATTAGCCTCAAGTCCCTCAACAAGGCACAAAGCAAATGAGTCACTTCATCCTCGACGCGCTCAATGTCCGCGTGGAAGGCTCCGGCGACCAAGTCCTCGTCCTTGCTCACGGCTTCGGGACTGACCAGTCCGCCTGGCAGCGTATTCTCCCTTACTTTACCCGCCGTTACTCCGTCATTCTCTATGACCTCATCTGTGCCGGCAGCGTTAATCCCGATTACTTTGACTTCCGCCGCTATACCACTCTCGACGCCTACGTCGACGACTTGCTTAACATTCTCGACACCCTTCGCGTTCAACGCTGTGCTTATGTCGGTCACTCTATCTCCGCCATGATCGGAATCTTAGCCGCCATTCGCCGACCTAACCTCTTCACTAAGCTCGTCCTCATCGGCGCTTCTCCCAGGTAAATTTCCAAATCAGCTTCTCACCCGCTCAACTATATTTAATTATCACCGGCCTTTGTCGAATTCGCTTTCGACATCACGTTTTTCTTTCAGATTTTTAAACGACGTAGATTATAACGGAGGATTCGAGCTAGCTGAAATTGAAGAAGTGTTCCATGCTATGGAGGGCAACTATGCTGCCTGGGTCCACGGATTTGCTCCATTATCCGTCGGAGCAGACGTTCCGGAGGCGGTCCGAGAATTCACCCGGACTCTGTTCAACATGAGGCCCGATATATCACTATTCGTGTGTCGAACCGTGTTTAACAGCGACTTGAGAGGGATTCTAGGGTTGGTGAAAATACCTTGTTGTATTATGCAGACGACTAAGGACCTTTCGGTGCCGTCATCAGTGGCCACTTATATGAAGGAACAGCTGGGTGGGCGGAGCACGGTGCGGTGGTTGGAGATGGAGGGGCACCTTCCTCATTTAAGTGCTCCCGGCTACTTCGCGCGACAGCTGGAGCTCGCCCTTGCGCAGTAGCGCGTGGTCATGGAGGCGCGTGCTTTTAGTCTTGGCTTTGTCATTAGCATAGGTACCGGGGGCATGGTCATGGAAGCTAGCGGTCCCAGAAGAAATGGTGAAAAGTAGTAAAAAATGCTCAAAGGTTGGACACGTGGCGAATAATATGTGGGCTTTGATGCGAAGATGTAGGATTTTATCGCATTCGAAGGGATAAGGGTCCCCACGTGATCATCTCATGACTTAGTATTCTGTAATGTACCATCTTTCCGTTTTCCTTCCTTCGCTTTAAAATTAGCTGTTAGTTTGTCTGGTGATTTATGGTAGGTAGCATCTCTGATGGCTTTATCTTAATGGGGTCAGACAACTGAAAAGCCAAGGAAATGATTTTAGTTTGTGTGACATGACTTTTGTACGGAAATCTCAGTTCATCATCTTTGTAATGGATGGATTGTGTTTCTGTTATCTATCACTTATCAAAACAACCCAACAGTATAACAGCAGCACTAATGCTTCGGCCTTTCCCACTAAGGACCCGTTTGTTATAAAGAAAGTTTGGGGAGGGAAAGGAACTTTGGAAGAGGGAAAGGAAAGGAAATGAAGATTTGAAAGATGATGGAAGATGGCTTGAGTTGTTTGGTAGGAAGAAAATGAAGAGGGAAAGTTGGTAAAAATTAGGAAATGTCTATTTTACCCTCAAAAGAAATTAATTCAAAATAAAAAAAAAAAAATTCTAAAATATATTTTAAAAAAATATATTATTGTTAAGTTCGAACTTTTGAAGAAAAAAATTTCGCCAAATTTGAACTTTCCCGCCAAATTTGAACTTTCCCGCCAAGTTCGAACTTCCCGCCAAATTTGAATTTCAGGGGTAAATCATCAAAAACCATCTTCCTGGAAGATGACGAACTTTCCTTCCATTTTCGGATTAACAAACAACCAAAATCCATGGGAAGATTGGGATCTTCCCTTTCCCTCCCCAAGCTTTCTTTGTAACAAACGGGTCCTAAGTTCTTTTCCTGACCTCACCCAATATTTTTTTTTAACCGTGTTAATTTTCATATCAAACTATGAATATAATGAACCTAATTTCATCGTGTTCTGGTCATTTGTCTCCATGAGACTGTGACCCATCCTACACGCCTAATGATGGGCCCTGACCTTGTTTAGATTCTTGGTCCGTTTCGCGGCTCAATCGCACACGCGACGCCTTTAGAAATTTTTATTGGTATGATATTTAGTGGAAAAGGACAAGAAGATTGTGGAATTTAAAATTGGTTTGCTATTAAAAATACTGTCTTTTTTTTTTGGTCAAAATTAAAAATACTGTCTTGAATAAACAATCCCTACAACAGATTGACCGTTTACCTTGATATTTTTAATTAGTTAAAGAGATGAGACCAAGGAAATAATCCAATTGCAGCGTCTACATCAAAAATTGAATTTTTTTTCGGCAATTCATTTCAGTCGGTGATTGCAGTTGAAGACTCCATTTTCTTCATCCAAAGCTTTCTACCAACGAAAAATATATAGCCATCGACATTTAGAAGAACCAACCATAGTTAAAACATTGAATAAAAAGCGGTTAGAATAAAGAAATATTTACTTTGCGCTTGTCAACACGGGCATCAGCGAGTGGACCATCAACTATAATATCTTATGTTATGAGTTATGACAATGCCATTAATTAATTCTATGGGGAGGAGAAGCTGGCCCACGCTAATCTATGCCACGTCTTAGAAACGTAGCCTCTCCATTCAGATAAGTAACAACCAATATAATCATCAAGCTCAAGCACGGCCTCATTCACTCTTTTTGCCTTTTACAAGTGAGTATGAGGTCTAGCTGCACAAAGACGAGTCAACCAAGCTGAGATATGGCCAAAGAAACTTCAATCCAACCAATTAACGTGATACGTCTCTTCAATATGCATGAACTAATCAGTGATTAATGAAGTGACAAAAAGTTAAGCCTTTTTTAGGTTTGTATTGGATGCCTTTCTTACTAGTGATTTGCTCATCATATACGTGAACCTCCATTGATTAACCTCCACCTGCGCCATAATTCCCAGGCCTCATGTCACATTGGGCTTGTATACCGCATATCTTCAAAAACCTGTTTTTTTGGTACATCTTGAATCGGACCGATAAAACGCTCACCATTAGGTTCTTCTTTGCTCACGTTTTTCACCCAAAAACAAAAAACACAATCTCGTTTGGGTTCCTTCGTTTTGTTTGGGTTTTCATTCATAGGGCCTAGGGCCTAGCCATTGCCCACTGGCCGATGCCTTCTTGTGCTTACTGGTTTTTTTTTTTTTTGATATAAAAATTTTACGAAAGGTTGGGCTCATCAATAAAGGCTATCAATCAGAAAAAAATATTTAGAATAAAAATTAAAGATCCACATATTCTTATCCCGGCCATAGAAAAACTATACCGATCCAGAGGTAGTACATGTTCGTTTACTCATCAATAAAGAACTTAAATTGCACCAATCGATTTTATTTATCTATTTATAACTACAACCATTGGCTGCTTTTCTGGTTCATAGCAATTGATTTTGATACCTTCACCTCAGAATAAAAAAGTTGTATCCCATCCCTTGAACATTTAAAATAAAGCTCTGGATCCCTCGCCTTTCATATTATACACATATTCCAACAATTTCAAGTCGAGATGATCGTACATAATGGGAAATTTTTTGATGCACTCCATATGGTTATGAAGAACATTTTTTTAGGCAGCAGAGACATATAGTGAAGGTGCATAATGAATGGGTAAGAAGTGATTTGATTGGTGAAAGTGAAGTGTTGCCTGATAATGCCAAGTGACAAAGAAAGGCATCGAAGGGAATGAATAAATAAAGCAAAGTAGTAAAATAGTGCCAATTACGAGAGCAAAAAAAAGAGAGTCCACCAGACGTCAAGCAAGGGACCCATTAGCAGCGGACAAGGATTATAATCATGATGCGACCCAACGACTAACTGCTAATCAATAACGGAATCTACTACACGTGTCAAGCGAATACCCGGTTTAGGTGCTTCAGCCTCCAGCCCCAGAGGAAGAAAAATCAAAATGAAACGCTACACAACAACTATAAGTTGCCCACCTCTCTTTTTCAAATGCTACCCTTCCACACCCTCCATCCAGGTGGATAATGTTCAGAGTCACCACCTCGTTTTCTTTGAAACCAAAGCCCACAACACCACTAATCACTCCCCCTCTCTCTGCCGTTCCTTCCGGCGCCTTCTTGTCTGAATCAAACATTTGTTTTTTGAAAACATGACTTTAATTCCTCTTTAGCTAAACTAGTGAAACTTTTCAAAATTCATAATGACATTTTCTCTATCATGTGGAACTTTTGCACGTTTGAAATAAATGAAATATCACTGTTAGGCGTCATTTAATAATAAAAGGATTTTGATGGTAGGAACAATTTTATATTTTTAGATAATAAAAAAACTCAGGAAGTCTCAACAAAAATCTGAAAAGGGGGAACTAAATTATCTCGGTATAAGATTTTTCGCCTTGGCACATGGCCAACAATCTCATATACGTTCTAGCACTAATTTTACAAACATTTCTCCGTTGGAACGATATTTACAATATTCCTCTGTTGGTGGTTTTTTTTTTTTTGGTGGGGGAGGCAGGGGAATGTTGTCCAACAAAGTCACAGAGCAGGGCAGGAGATGATAGAGGTTGAGATATTTATGCCGACACTTCCGAGGTGCGGGCAGCGACGTTTCCGGATCTTGGTTGCCGCAGAAGCTCTATAAGTGTCTCCGCCTGTTCACATTTCCTCAAACAATCAGCGACAGAAAACGAACACTATGATTTTTAATAGCAGAAACAATTTTTTCCCCATTTTCGTAAAAGACTATAAGCTCTGTGGTGTTTGCGTTGACATGAGCTAAATCCTGGGCTATTGCTAAATCAAGTAGTATGCAGATACAACAACTTTTAATGCAATGACAATAATGAAAAGGCCCTTCTTATCAAGACGTGCTTCTCTATTTGTTTACTAGTAGTAGCCAATCAATCTAATGAAAGTTCAAAGGTGGATTGAAGTGGGAGAAGATGATCTTCCAAATCGATTTCTTATATGATTTTTTATGGGAGGAAAATGGGTCTGCCACGTCAGTGGTAGGTCAAGCAGAGAATGATAATGAGGGAAGAGGGTGATATGTCATGTTTGTGATTCTGACCTTCTGTTTGGCCCGATTGGTACCGGACTGTGACAATGCAACCAAGGGAGGAATGGCTCCTTCGCGAGCAACCATTGTACGATAAGCCATGCTGTCCTCGCAAATCTGCAACAGTATCACCACTGCGATTTCCTTCTGCCTCTGTGAACCCACCTCTATTATTTCCACCAGCACCGGAATCCCTCCTTCTTCCACTAGTGCTGTCCTCGCCTCCGGCACCGATACCAGCACGCTCAACACGTACGCTGATTTGTCCACCATGTTTGATCCGAAATCGGCCATCAATTCCACTAGCGCCCTCATGATTCCTGCCTGTACTGCTCTTATCTTGTTCTCCTTCACCGAACACAGCGAGTATAGTGCCGTCGATGCGTCTTTCTTCCCTCTGAACCCCCCGTTCCCTAGAAGATTCACCAGCGCTGGAATGGCTCCTAACCTTCCAATTACGATCTTAGTCTCCTCTATTTGCGACAGACGGAGTAGAGCGCACGCCGCGTTCTCTCTAGCGGTTGATGTTCCTGTCTTGAGAGCTCGAACCAGAGGTTTGATCGCTCCCGATGAAGCTATAAGCACTTTTTTCTCGTCGCATAAGGAAAGATTCAGAATAGCGGTGACGCCATACTCTTGAAGCTGAAGGTCAGGGGAAGATATAAGCGAGATTAAGGGCTTAATTGCGCCGGCCTCGGCGATTTTGAGGCGATTTTCTGGTTTATTCTTGGCGAGCAATCTGATCTCCAAGGCGGCTTGCTTCTGCTCGTCAATAGAAGTGGAATGGAGATCGGAGACAAGCTGGCGAATAAAATCATCGGAATTCTCAGCAGCGCAGGCGATAAGAAGACGGCGGCTCTGGGAAGAAGCAGTAGGGAATTCACCAGATCTATCACTGTTACAATCGCTGAAAGCAGAGGAAGAATTATCGTTGATACTCAATTCGCTGAAACTCCGTCCAATGTAGGTGTAATTGGCTGGACTCTCTGTTCCCATGGCGACGGTTGGCGATCAAAAAAGTCAAATCGTGGTGAGTTGCGTTGTGAGGAGTGGAGGTTAGGGTGTAGCTCAGGCAAGATTCGAATGTCAGAAAGCAAAAGATAGGGAGAGAGAAGAGGCGTGGTGTAGTTGTGATGAGAATTGAGGAACATAATTGCTTGCCTTGAGGCGTGGCGTGGAGTGACACGTGCACGTATTGAATATTGACCGGAAAAAAGCCAATCACGTGCGAGGACTACCTTTAAACGCGTGCGGGGAAGGATCGTTATTCGATGAGGAGGCAGATTTTGGAAGCTCCCGCACACTCAGAAACAAGTTTACCCGCTGGCTCACCTGGTAAAGGGAAAATGATTCTGTACTGTGGCGTGGGGCCTCCGGCTCACATTTACGCCTTGTATTTCTGCCACGTGGAACTGTTAGGTTTCACAACATTTGGCCACATGCTTCCATCAATCATGGAATCAGTACAGGTCAGGCCACGCCCCTATCTAATGAATATTGGGGCACAGTCCCAAATAAATTAGGTCAAGTAAATTTTTTTGGGAAGATCCTTTGAGGCCGCAAAAAAATGTAAAAAAGTTATCATAAAAAATTCTAATAACAAAAAAAATCTCATTTGACAACTTTTTTAATACGTGATTAATAATTCTATCAGTAGATTTTGACTACTTTTTAAAACTATTTTAACATCAGAATTTTTTAACATTTTCTCTGTCTTTTAAAACCTTATAGAATTTTTTCCAAATTTTTTCCCTAATTGCGTCTCCTTTACTTAGATCTTCAAAAATTTCAATAGATCCAAATTAAATCCTGATTATATTTCCACTTGAACTGATTTTTCCCCAACAAAATCACTGATCGACAGCCAACAATATTATTCAGTGTGACAAAAGCCAATAATGAACTGAAGTTCTGCACGATGCGGACTTGGGCAGGAGATTATTTTGAATCCAATATTACTTCAGATTTATAATTAAATGTTCATTGTATTGCGACAAGTTGAAATGATCGTTAAATTCAAGAGTAAATACTTTTTTTGTCCTTGACAAAAAACGTGATCTCCATTTTGGTTCCTGAAAAAAAAAAAGTATCGTTTTTTTTTATCCCTCACAAATTTCCTAAAAACCCTTTTTAGTTCATAAAAAAGGATGAATAAGAGTCGATTTTTTTTGTAAAGGATCAAAATGAAGATTGTGTTTTTTATCAAGAACTAAAAATGATATTTACTCTAAATTCAATCAAATGTCGTGTTGGGGAACATATGCGGCAAATTTACCCATGTACTATAAATAGTAGAATAAATTACCAAAATCCTATAGGGTGGAAAATATTTATCAAAATGCTTTATACTTAAAATCGTTCACATAGAGAATGACTTTGAAATAAATTGTGAAGAAATCGTTTTTGTACAAAACAACTTTGCCTTATTCTTCACCTCTCTCTCCCCATTATATCACCCTTTAAATCTGACATTTATTTATTTTTTTAATGAAAAGCTTCAAATCGTTCTTGCGGATAAGAATTTTCATTTCTTTCTTTTGAGTGAAGGGGAATATTCATTAAAGAAGATCATACACTGGGCAGGGCTGGGTAGGGTGAGACCCCTACCCGATGAATGAATGGGCTGCATTTTGCAACCCGATGTCCGGCCCGATAAAAGCCCTAACCATTTTTGGGCTGAGCAGGGCGGGCTTCCCCTGCCCAAGTAGTGACGCATTGCCCTGCTCCATGAAGATTCTAGTTCACACTTCACAGAATTTCAAAGCTTTGGAGATACATGAAGTATAATATAATATCTTTATAATATATTTAGACATAATAATATAATATTTTTTAAATAAAATAATATATATAGAATAATATTTATTTAAATATATTTTATTTTCCGGGAAGGGCCAAATGGGTAAGGCAGGACCCCCTGCCCGATGCCCAGCCCTGTCCAGTTATTGGCCTAGCCCAAAATTGCCCAAATTTTTTTCGGGACACTTTTTTAGGGCTGGGCTGGGCAATTTTTTGCCTGTCTTGGGTGGGCGTATCGGGCATCTGGGCATCATGCTCACCCCTACTATGTACAAGATGAAAGCAAAGAAATTACATGATAAGACTAAACTTAGAAAAACACTGTAGAGTGTGAACCACAACGGCTTTAATCTGCACTAAAACACTATCAGGAGAAAAAATCCCATCAGCCCAAAGTTTCCAACAAGTAATACACATCCCTATCTTCCAAGATACATCAAGGGAGGGAGAGCTGATGACCAGATTCAGCCAGGACTAAGTATTTAATCTGAAAAAATCAGAACACATATCAGAGGGTAGGATCTTCTTCCAGACTGTAGAAGCCATGCTACAGCCTTTGAAGACATGATCAAGGTTTTCTCTGGTATGCTGGCAGATGGAACAAGACAGGTCTACAGTCATATTTCTTTTAAAACGTTCCTCATTGGTTAACAGCTTACCTTTGAGGAGGAGCCATACAAAGGTTTAAATTTTTTGGACCATTGGAAGTTTCCACAACTGGGACCAGGTGACACTTTGATCATACCAATTCATAGGTTCAATTGCTTCGTAGGCGGACTTGGTTGAGAAGGAGCCATTGGTATTTAAGCACCAGTGGCAAGAGGGCACGAGAGGACCATTATGAATCGATACTGAGGAGATTTCTTTCAGAACTTTAGAGGGTAGAAGGTGATTGAAAAGCCACCAGGACCAAGAACCATTTCCATCCACAAAATCCAATATAGGCCTTGAGAGTTCATGTGGGGGAATAGGGGAGAAAGAGGTGTTCTTTAAGGGACCATGATCGCTGACCCAATAATCCTCCCAGAACTTCACCTTACCACCATCCCCTGAAGACCATTTAATATGAAGAGTAGCCTCCTCCCAAGTCTTGATCAGGCTCTGCGAGAAATGAGACTTGCGTGTTCGGATAGGTTTTCGTGAAAGGTCCATAGCATCATATTTATGTTTCAAGACTTTAACCCAAAGGGGGTCAGGTTGAGAGTGAAGTTTGAAGATTAATTTCATCATTAACGCTTTGTTTTGAGACTCCAAGTTGAGAAGGCCACACCCACCATGTTTGGTAGGTTGGCAAAGACCCTTACATTTAACTAGATGGACACTCAGATGGTCACTAGAATAGCCCCAAATGAATTTCCGAATTATTTTTTCAATCTTCCCACAGCAAGAGGAAGGAAGAGAGGTACTTTGCATCGTGTAGAGGGGTAAAGATGACAATACAGCCTTGGCAAGGGTGATACGATCGACCAACCACGGAAAGGGATCTGCTTTTCCAACCCGCTAATTTTGAGTGGAGGTTGTCTAAAATATACTTATACGTAGAAGAGGAAACCCTCCCATTTAGCAAAGGAACCCTAAGATATTTACCAGGGGAGTCAGATTTCTGATAACCCAACTCCTCACAGATTCGTTTACAGGCGTGGGGTTCCACATTCTTGGAGAAAAAAACCTTTGTCTTGGGCTGACTTACCAGGTGACCAGGGGACTGACAAAAATCATTCAAAACCTCCTTGATCATAGATACTTGGAGGGACGTTACTTTTCCAAAAAGGATTGGATCATCTGCAAAGAAGAGATGTGAAAGAGGAACACCTCTTTGACCAAGTCTAATCGGTTGCCACTCGCCAGAGCCGACTTTAGCCTCAATTAGGTGGGAAAGACGCTCCATACACAAGACAAATAGGTAAGGGGAAGGGGGTCTCCCTGCCTCACCCGTCTTTCAGGAGAAAAAGAAGCTGTGGTTTTACCATTCCAAAGGACCTACATAGATGAAGAGGAAATGCAATCCATAATCGTGTGAACAAGGTTGCAAGGAATATCAGCATCGTTGAGGGTATCAGAAATGAAATCTCATTTAAGCCTATCAAAGGCTTTTTGAAGATCAATTAGATTAAAGTTTGAGTAGTTTAGATTTAATGTTTAATAAAAATATTAATGAAATATCAAATTATTAAAAAATAAGTAAATTAAAAAATGCAATAAAAAATATTTAAAGAGAATATTTTGGTAAAACATTAAATCTGAACAATTCAAATTTCAATCTAAAGATTGGGATGAGTAGTGGAAAGGAAGAGAAGGAAAAAAAAACAATAACAGATGAGTATGATAGCCAAATCTAAAAAGCATTAGACCTAAGACGATTTATACTCTTTTCCTTCAAGATATAGTACTATATTATTTCATTTAGCTTTTCAATGTTTTTTGGTACAATAAAAGTTTTGGTGAGTTAGATTCCGAAGATTTACTAGGGTTAGGATATATCTCCTGGCTCAAAACACACTTATAAAGATACTTACAAATTGTCACCAAAAATATCTTTACATTGGTGAGATTTGAACCCACAATCTCATGATTATAAGTTAACCCCCTTACCAACTGGATTAATCTTTATTGGCAGCTTTCCGAATTTTTGATAAAACACTTTTTTCCCCAATATTTTCTCTTGTCATAGTGGCTTCAAGGTGTAATACCTTATTTTTCCTTTAAGACGTAGTATTTTATTTAGCTTTCTAAATTTTCGATATAACAATACTTTTTCTCTCTCAATATTTTCTTTGTTTCCTATTTTTTTTTTTTTACTTCTTCCCAACGTACAGACTAAGCAGAAATGGAGCCACATTGCAACTTAATTGGTTCCTCGATGAAGCAAATGAGATGTCTAAATTTATTCTGGACATGTAGCCTCAATCTGAACTACCTTGATACCTCCAAACAAAATCCTGTACACAGCAGTCCAAGGAGAGGGAAAATGGGCATGAAGTGGACTGTATATACATAAACACATAACATCCCAACCACTTCTTTCTCTTTCCCTCCATCTCCTTTCTCTCAAAACAAAAATATGAATTAGAAAAAGAAAATTGAGCAGTGCGTATTCACATCATTCACGGAGGGCAGTGTGCCTTTGGCGTACATTTTTACAAAACAACAAGGACTCTGCTTGATGCTCTGATGAATAATAAAGGACAACGATCACATCCACTCAAAGTTCGTTTCTTTCGGCAACACCAAGGCAATGAGGCAATCCGATGGGTCAGGTGCAACTGACAGCATAGAGCATGTTTCAGGCGACTGAGGAAGTATAAAAAGAAGCCTCGCCCACATGGATTTTGAAGTTGGTATTTTGATAACTCCCGCACAATCCTTCTGCTTTAGGTAAGATATAAAATCCTGAAACTGATCGGCAGATATAATGTCAAGAGATTGCAACTCTTATCCAGTATAAAATTAATTCCAAATATCAATTAGGTGCATAGAACAAGAGATAACACACCCCTTTGTAGTCACTCGACGATGATGGGATTAAACGACAAACTTCCCTCTGAAACAAATATTAAGACCAGAGTCAAAATTTAGCTTTAGATAGTGAGAGAACAAATACAGGTTTGGTGGGGCAGGGGTTAAATAGGAACACCAGATTACAAGGCAGGACAACTCTATCTAGCCCAATTGTGTTTGCTTGTCATTTAACCATCTTTATGCCCAAATTACACATCACATAAGCTTTCAACCCAAAGATAGAAGATATGGCTAAAGCGAGCAGATCAGAAATAATATCTATGATTCATGGGGCCAAGGCATGCAGTGTGATGGTTTTATGTATATATGAAACAGTAATACATAAACCTGAGAATGAACTCTTTAAATGCAATATGATTAATAGCCTGGAATTTAACATAACTAACCCTGTGTTGCGGAGTACCAGTAAATGTTGATTTTACATGTCGAAGATCAGTGCGTTTAGTCATGTCTAATTTTGCAGGCCATCTACACCACACAAACAGCAATTTAAGCTCATATTTTGTACAAAAAGATTATTCAGATCAATAAGGAAGTAAGAGACTTAGTCTTACTCAGATGGCTCAGGAATGGCATTCGAATATCTGCAGATATTTGAATCTGCTCTACATGCATATATTGTACAGTAGTTAGCCCCACTTTTACAGAGTACTCCCTGCCATTGATATTGCAGAGACTTTCCTGAGCTGTTAGTATTGGGTAATTCCTGAACAGGCAGCGGGGGAGGTGGGGGTGGAGGAGGAGAACCAGGTGGTGGAGGAACCAAGGGCGGTTGAGTTTGGGGTAGAGGCGGAGGAGATGGAGGTGGGGGTGGGGGTGGCAAAGATGATGAAGGCATTGGTACAATTGGCGGGGGGATCATCTGGTTATAAGGAGGAACTGATGTTCCCTGTATCTGAGCAAGTGGGGTGACTGAAGCAGGTATGAAAGGAGTTACAACAGCATTAGCATGAAAATTATTTGGCAATGACCCAGTCTTGTATTGGTCGGGAGGTAAATGACTATTGAATCCCCGGGCATCCCATGGACCATTTGGAGGAACATAAACAGGGTGAATAAAAGCAGATGATTGAATTTGTTGCGGTGGTGGAATAGGAGGCCCTTGTGGTGCCGAGAGAATATGTGGAACATTGCCTGGTGCAGGACAAACTCAATTCCAGATTTCATAAAAGAAACACATTGTTCAATGCGAAAAAACAATATTCACAACTGAGTTGATTATTCCAATAATATATAGTTCCTTCACAAAAGTGTTAGTTATTCAAAGGATAATAAATAAGTAAACGAATAAATACAGACAGAAGTTTCATAATATATTACCTCCTTGATGAGGATCTGTTGGTAAATTATCATAACCATCAGGCTTCCTTGCCCCAACTTCCAGCATCTCTCTCGATGAAGAGAAGTTCCAATTTGACTGAAACACAGGTGCAGCACATACAGCACTAGCCTGATTCTCTGACTTCACTCCAGGAGATACAAGCTCCAAAGAGTTGTTTTCAGGTTTAATTGAAAATTGTGCACTATTCTGAATCCCATGTTGGCTGTACAAAAACGGGAGAACAGTAATTATACATAGCTAGATGTAGGAAGTCGACGTTGGTGAGGATTGAAAAGCTATCATTAGTGTAAATGTATGGAAAGTAAGGGAGATAAGGCTCTTCATTGTCCAAGCAATAACATCTATAATATGATTAAAACTTGTATATAAATACATGACTCTCTTGGAGTAAATATAAGAAGATAATTTTTGCTGTCTCAAAAAGCTATAGTGGGGATATACCATCCTTAAATTCAAACGTGATGGAAATTTTTATTCCTGATATATATTATGAGAAATTATCCTAAATAATATGTTAAAAAATCTTAGAACCACTGGAAGACGCAAGAAAATCAGCCATGACACAAAATGCAAGATCAATTGCCAGTTGCATGAAAATAATTTTACATTACAACATTTGGCGCCTTTTACCAAATGTGTACATCAAAAAGCCATTGCTGGAACATTTCTAATTGTATAGATCAGTTTAATGAATTTCCACCTTGAATAAAAATAACTTTTCTCGTTTAAGTTATGATCCTTCAAATTAATTAGATAAATTCTTTTTTATATGATATATGGCTGGAATTTTAGAAAGTATGACTATTCCCAATTGCATGATAATAAAGGCATCCTATATTTTTATTAATATTTTATTTTGCATGCCACGATGCTATTAAGAAAGAGCAGTGAGACAACCTCATTTGACTGCTACCAGCAGGGCTCCCAGACACTGGTCGAAAATGAGAACCAACAATACCATTTGACAAGTTTGCTGGGACGTTGGCTTTAAGGTCAAGATGGGGAGGGGTGGGCACATGTCTTGCACCATCCATATGAGCAGTTCCAACTGCGGCAAAGCCTGGCCTTGGGCCAAAAGGTTGGTAATGATTGCTTCTTTCCCTTCGGAATTGTCTTAGATGCAACATCACTGAGGCAGCCTCTTCAGGAGTTTCAAATTCCATAAGTAATGCCCGCTCTTGGCTAAGATCAGTAACCATAAGCGGACCCTTATGGTTGAGTTTCCTTGTTTCATGTAGGATCTCATCCTTGACCCACTGACTAGAAACATTTCCAATATAGGTCATTGAGCTAGAACCAACTGCAACACCATTCATTGAACCTCTAGTTCCAAATCCTATATCCATGAATTTAACCCGGCAGGGAAAATTTCCAGGCAAATACTCACGAGCTTTTGTGGCGTCAATGATGTTTCTGTATTCAACCAAGGCAAACCCTTTTATAGGAAAGAAAAAGAATTGCTCAATCGGACCAAACCTCTCAAGTTGAAACCTAATATGATTTTCAGACATGTCAAGCCCTGCATAACCTACCCAGAGCTGTTTTGAGGCAGAGACAATATCCATAGATGCTGGATCCCCATCACAACACCAGACAGTCTGACTTTTAGTGGAAGCAACAGGAGACAGAAAATTATGCTTAGGAGATGACTGAATATTACAAACACCTCCACTAGAAGATCTCAATGGAGGCAAATTAAAATCCATATTTGGCACCTGACTTCTCTCAAAATTTGGGACATCAATTCTTCCTTCAAAAGCATTACTCCTAAATTCTACTGACGGTCTTATTGCAGGTGAGGGCATCTGGTTGCTTCCTGACTCCCTGAGTGCGGAACATCTAACTTGGGCCATATCTCCTTGTATCCCTGTCCCGAGGAACATGGGCCTTGAGACTCCATTATCATAATGAGGGACCACTTTTGATATGGATTCAGAATCATGATTTGCTGCAGAGCTATTAACTCTTACATATTTATCTGAAACCTTATCTGTAAATCCATCATCAGATGAACTTACAAGAGCTCTTAACTTGTTACCTTTTCTAGATGACTCACCAATGCTTTCATATTCCTCAGAGATCTTAGGCACCACATGGTTCCCATTGATGCAATTCACAGAATCAGATTTATCTTCATCACTGTCAAGCAAACAATCTTCCATACATGTTTCTCGCCCAAAAATTGCAAGGATTCCCTGCAGGGCTGATGTAATCTCCAATGAAGCATTACCAAATGAATTAGATAACTTCTTACACCTAGACAACATCCACCTCTTCAACGAGGAATCCTTGTCTAGAACCTGCATAAAGCACACCCAGCAAAAAGGGCTAAGAAGTAAGGAAAAATGATGGATAAAACAATACTCTTGACTAGAGAAAAATCAAACAGAAGTACCAAGTCACCAATCAATTCCATACTGTCAAAAGAAACCAAAATGCTTCAATTAACATAACATTAATGACACAGGCCCATTCATGTATTATACAAAATAAAAAAATTAGCACTGGTCTACGTGATTTTACGGGTAAATATAAAGAAATGCAAAGTTATTGGGAAGAAAAGAAAAAAGTAGAGGGACAATGCCTCCCCACATGTTACAGAGAGCAATGCCCAGTTGCATGTTACAGGAGCTAGAACACCATGACCAGAGAGTTGACACATATCACAAACTTGTCTATGATGTGTAGATCATGTCATTTCAAAGGCAGGTACCCCACAAAGCAATGTAATCAAGCCAACCCCAAGCTTTAAGTGTTGGCTTTGGTTCACACAATTACACTCCTACAAGGTAAACACTTCAAAGTCTGAGATGTAAACATAGCAAGATCTAACTGTCTAAATGCAGTTCTCCAGTGAGCAATTGGGAATTGTGCTTTAAGCAAGGCATAATCTATATCTAGCAGCCAAAATATTGGCAAGATTGATCAATAGTCTAAAGGCAAGCAAATGATTAAAGCATAAAACTTGTTGACCAGTATCAAATCTATAAAATATATACCACCACAAAAATATTATAGTTCATCAAAAATAAATTGCATAATATCTATGCACAAAGACAACAATGGTGAGGTACTACCATCGTGAGCAAGCAGCAGTTTTGAACAGATGGACTGCCCTCTGAAACATGACAGTTATCAGTTGAGAGGTCCTCTGCTACGTCATTGCCTTTGACACTTGTTCCTGTAAAACCTGTACATGATTCAGGTACATCATTTGCTCTATCTAAAAGGTGAACCACGTTATCTTCAAGCCTACTAGTCACCTGGCTCAGAAAATATTTCCCTCCCTTAGAAGCTCCCTCAACTGTACTGGAGCCTAAAAGCTCCAAACAAGCTGCAAGAAAATACTTTGGACAGGAGAAGAAGATCCAAACCACAGATAATGCGCAGAGCTTGGACAGTTTAGTAGACGAAGGCTCATCTTGATCTAAAATCTTTTGCTTCAACTCAGAAAAGACCTCAGGAGAATCTAGCATCCTAAGGAAATTCTTATCAACCATACTAAAGATATCTATTTCACCAAACAAGTCAACAAAAGAGGTTATCACATTTTGAAAAACTGCAGAGCATATTCCCCTAATTACAGATGATGTTGGGGTCACTGAAGAAGCAGCACAACATATATCAACCAGGCCCAAAATACAGGCTTTAGCAGTTTCAAATGCAATACCATCATAATCTTCCCCTCTCTTGATCAGTATTAAACTTAAATTATGCATATGAATAACACCTTTAGCAGCATCTTCCAAGACAGTTGGAAAGTGACATGCATATCGAGGAATAAAATCAGCCACAATTCTTTGTGCACTCATACAACCTGTCACAGTAGCAAAGTTCTACTTCCATTAAAAGGAAATTTCAAGGGTGAAATTATGTGAATCATTCTTTTTAATTACTGGTAATCAAACAGTTTGCTGGCAGACTAAACACTAGATTTCGTAATAAAATAGTACTGTAATAGAACATGGCTGTCGAGCAATAATATAAAAACCTAAAGCCTCTAGAGCATTTTGCTACCTGCTTGACCTAGAATGAGAAAATAAGGGCACCTCAAAATGCTAGATATTATATAAGCACATAAGAATACTATTGTTGTATATGGGCCAGCTGAATAATGAACATATATGTGAATTTTCATCATTGTTTCTCCATTTAATAACTTCAAGTAACATGACACTGACCAAAGTAGGAAAGACTGGAATCTATTATCTATCTGTTTGTCGCATGAAGAATCCCTATAGCAAGTAACAAACAAGATAGTTCATAGGGTGCAATTTAATATAAAAATGTTCAATTCTACCCAGCTAGTGCAGAATAATTGATAATGTACAATACTTGAGATATTGGATGTGATCATAACGGAGACTCGTAAAAAAAAATTGAACTTCATAATGAGCAGTGTATTGGCAAGTACATTACTGGCTAAATTCTAGTGCTTCAATTAATGTACAAGGCAGTATTAACATCGTTGTCACCTGATAATGACTTATGCTTCAGTGAAGTTGGCATTTTTCCATTTCCATTTTATCTAAATATGATAACAGAAAAAAGGATATAAATAAAAAGAATAGGGTGGCAAAAAGGGACTCAGAATTCAGAACCTTGTCACCAATTTACACAGCTCCTCTCAAGTCATATCACAAGCTAAATAGGTTAGTTAGCTAAGATTCTAACTAACAAACTATAGTAACAAAACACGACTACTTACAACTATAACTACTTCTCATTTACATTCATTACCCTAACAAAAGTATTCATCACACTCGAAAGGACAAATTAGCCTCGAGCCATGAATGTATGTTTAACTCATCTATCCGAGTTTCACTATTACTAGCAATCTAGTACATAGAATTTTGAGAGCAGTCAATTTAATATAGATAGCAGCAACCCGGTCAGATTCTAACAGTTCTAAAGGATGACAGAAGGGATAACATTTCTGTAGAATCCTTGGCATATCAGTCCTCTTCCGCAAAATCATATTTTAATTACCATCAGATGCATTGTTATATCCTAATTGTCAGCTAAATGAAATGATAAACAAGTTATTGAGACCGATGGAAATAAAAATAACAAAAAGTAAAGGTGCCGACCTCTGGAAGCAGAAATGAGAGAGAGGTAACTCTGTTCAAGTTCAGACATGGAGGCGCCATCTTTTTGAGACAGGCAGAATTTAATCCGCTTATAGCACTCGTAAACATTCCGTACTTCATCTTTGTTCCTGCGTTTGATGTTAATCTGCTCCTGAGATAATGGAGGAGTTGACGGCGGAGGTACGGAGGAGTGGGGCGGAGTTAGGGTTTTGGGAGATGGTGAGTCTGAAGCTATTGATTCGGTGCTTGGCGGTGGCGGAGGTGGTGATTCTGGCAGAGGCTCGTATAGCCTCCGCTTCTTCGGAGGCTGCTCAGCCGTGGCCATGGCCAGCAGCGATTCTCAGAGTTCGCGCTTCGGGCTGTCGTTTTGTATTTTTTTTTAGGGGCGGAGATGGAGGGGTTTAAGGCCGATGTGGACGCATTGGACAAAGAAAGAAGGAGGAGAATAGAGAAAAAACAAATATTAGAGAGAATAACGTTAGAGTCCTAACTCCTAACTATAAATAATATTTAAAAAAATTATTAATAAGTGGAAGATTTGATATATTATAAGACTTGTTAATATATTATTTTTTTTAGTTGTCACTTAGATGATATGTACTTGTTTGAAATAGTAAATGAAGCCTTCAAAAATAACATTTCAATCGTGATTTATGGTATATAAAATAAGTATGTTTGAAAAATTTTATTTTGATTTTTGTATATAAACGGTTTTAAGGTCTTAAATGTGATCCCAAATCTAAAAGGATCAACAAAATGCCAACCCGTAGAGCATGAGAAACTCAAAAAAAAAAAAAAAAAAGCTTATGCTTCACATTTTTTCAGAGGTTTTGGTAATTCAAAGCGACAATTTTACTGTTTTCCAAATAATAAGAATAATTTATATTTTATTGAGAAATTAAATAGTAATATATATGTATTAATTATGCTATTGATAGAACTATAAATAAGTGTAGTTTTCGTTTTACTTGTTACTAGTAATTAGTAATTCGTGTTTCGAACATGATAAAGAAGAAACAACTTTGATTATAGATTGGAAAGTGGTAAATTCTTCGTGCTTGGATATTGATGGCGATAGGCTTTTTGACCTTAATAATTTTTTTTAAAAAAATAATTATCAAATTAAATCAAATTTCGAACTATTTCCTAAAGTAATGCAGTTGGTGGCGTTTTCTGACACAACGTAGTAAGAGGCGCAAGAAACATTTACGGGACTGGGGAAATATGTATTTAGATACGTAGAGAAGTATTACGGACAAAATGGCGTGGGAAACCCCCACGCCATTTGTGCCAAATGGCGTGGGAAACCCCCACGCCATTTGGCCCTGCTCTGATACAGAGCAGGGTACGGGTGTCAAATGGCGTGGGAAACTCCCACGCCATTTGTTTTGAAATGGCGTGGGGATTTCCCACGCCATTTCGCTCTGACACACAGCGAAATGGCTTGGGAAAACGCCATTTCGAAAACAAAATGGCGTGGGGTCTCCCACGCCATTTGTCATTGGATTCCCCTCCCCGAACGTACCTGCGTAGCCTGCAGCTTTTCAATTCAAATTCTCCCGTGAGTCTGCTCTCCTCCTCTTATAAAATTATAGTCACTCCTTCAACTCATGCTTACATCTTTGAAACTCTTCCGTCGGCTAAAACTTTTGCTTCCAACTCTTTTCACTCCTTCACTCTTTTGCTTACATCGGCTAAAACTTTGCTTCAAGCTCTTTTCATTCCTAACTCTTCTTCACTTTAGCCCTCATCCCCTCTTTGAAAATTCTCTCTTTGTCACTTGGAACCACCCTTTCTCCTCCATCTTTTATCATTCTGTTTCTTGAATTTTTATTTTATCTAATTCCATTTATATAGTATAGTAGTGTGTGTTTCTTCTTCTGCTAAGTTACAATTGTGTTGTTGTCATATTTGTTTCATCTTAATTTAATTAATCTTCGTTTTCATAATATAAAATAAGAAAAAAATGAATCAAATTCGTACATTTTTATATTGTAATGGTTCTAAAAAGATAGGTCCAAACGGTTTGAGCTTTGAAGGTGAAAGAAGAGGAATGTATATTGTTCGAGGCATGTCTGTGAAGATTTACATGAAAAGATCCGTCAAAAGTTAAAGTTGCAACCAAATCGTAATATCATCGGTGGTGGTAGAGTACCTTGTGGAAACCGCAAATATGCGGGTTTTGAGATATCCGATGATGAGGATCTGGATGTTTTTCTACAAACATTCGAGGAAAACCGTACGTCCCAATTTACTGAGTTATGTGTGGATATTGAGACGTCAGATAATATGACTCATTCTGGTACACCTCAGCCAACACAATCAACCGTTGCGCATGGAGAAGAAAGTGACTATATGCTAAATGAACTTGACAATGAGGAGGAACAAGAGGAAGAAGATGAAGACACTTTATTGGATAATGACGATGAACGGAATGATAGTGATGCAGATGATGAATCAAGAGGTAATGATTATATAATTTATTTTTTATTTGTTACCATATTGTCGCATAAATTGTATTACGTGTGAGCATGCATTATGAGGTCAGTACATGAAGATTACCCAAATGAGGATATACTTGGATGAAGGCCAGGGACCGTGGGTTAGAGGAGATGGATTATATCTTAAACAAGAGTTCGCGTCCAAGAGTGATGTGCAAGCTGCAATAAAACATTATTGCATGAAGGAACATCACGAAGCTCATGTGGTTGAGAGTACTACAACGAAGTTGATAATGAAATGTCGAAATCATGAACAAAGTTGTGATTGGAGAGTAAGAGCAATTATTTCTGACACCATAATAGGTATGATGCACAATACCATTTGATAATTGTTGAATATAGTTGGGTTTATCAGTGTACATAAATAACATTCCTAGTGTACACTTTTTGTAATTGGTTTTGTAGATATGGTCAGGGAAACACCTTCGCACTGTGGTCATGATACAAGAAAGGGTGACTGGAATGTTTGGTTATCATGTTTCTTACAAGAAGGCATGGAAGGCAAAACAAAAAGCAATAGCTAAGATTTACGGTGATTGGGAAGAGTCATATGCGTTCCTGCCAAGATGGTTTGAGTACATGTTGCACTTTGCCCCGGATACATTTATCATATTCAAGATGGACCGTATATTGTTAATCGGCAGGTTGTTAATGGGTACCGGGTTTTCAACGTACTTTTGGACCTTCCGTCAATGTCGTGAGGCGTTAGATGGTGCAAACCATCATACAAAGTTGACGGTACGCATTTATACGGTAAGTATAAGGGGACATTATTGATTGCCACCGCCCAAGACGGAAATAATGAGATCCTGCCGATTGCATTTGCAATTGTCGAAGGTGAGACTAAGGAAGCATGGGAGTATTTTTTGTCATTTATCTTAAGGATTATAATTAACATACAAAAGAAATAATTATTTCCCTAATTAGTTAATTTACTAATTATTAGCCTTCTTAATAATAAATTTTAAATATTCTAATTCCATAAATTATTGATTTTAATTAATTTTTAACCTCACAATTTTTATTATTTATAATCATATCATAATTTATAAGTAATTAAGCATCTATCCTACGGTTATATATTTAGTAATCCTATTATTAAACAATAATCCATGCAAAAAAAAATGTTTAAAATTTAAATCTCATTATTAAACAATAAACATAAAAAAATTTAAATGATAAGCATCTATCTATCCTACTACTGTTATACATTTATTAAACATCTATAATAAATCAATGTATCTAATTAAGAGTTAAATCAAATATTTATTCCACAATAAACATAACAAAAAAAAGTAAATGTTACTGTTGAGACGTGAGGTAGGTAATGTAAGTGAGAAACAGATTGAGCCTCCTCCTTCTTCTTCAGATTAGGTGGAGATTGTAAGGATGAGGAGGTGTATGTGTGTGTGAATGTGGGAGAGGAAGGAGTGAAAAGAATGAAGAATGTGAAAATGGCACACGGAGGGAATGAAGGAGAGAGTGAACGAAAATTTTGAAAGAGAGAAAGAAATTGGAGAAGAGTGAAAAAAAAATGAAAGAGGGGGCTGTGTTTCGGACGAACGAGGTGGAGCTGTGAAAGAAAAAAAAATGAAAGAGGAGGGGGTTTTTGGGAGAGTTGCAGAGGAAGAAGACGAAGAGGAAGAAAACGAAGAGGGAGGGGGAGAGTGTCGGTGGGGAGAGGTGGGGGGGGGGCAGGTCAAAAAAAAAATTTTTTGGGGGGGGGGGGGTCCTCGGCTGCAGGTGCAAAGCGAGCTTCGATGCACTGCTGTGGCAGGCACGCCACACGTGGCGTGAAACTTTTGACCGCCACCTTGGTGGCGTGAAGGTTTTCACCGCCACTTCGGTGGCCCGATTTCCCAATCTCGATGGCGTGTGAAACCCCTGCGGGACTCACCTATTCCGCAGAAAACCCTTACGCCATTTATGGCGTAAGACTCATTCCGGTCAATTCTTTTTCAACAGCCTTAATTTGATAATTATTTTTAAAAAAAAAATTAATAAGGTCAAAAAGCCCGATAGTCATGTTGTGCCCTT